>CM077092.1:120616019-122019825 GCA_039513925.1 Platanthera zijinensis
ACCGGTGTTCGAATAGTATCTGGATGTCCTTTTTTATCGTATTCATCGACGACATCCTTATCTATTCAGGACGGAGGAGGAGCACGCGAGACATCTGGCCTTGACCTTGGAGAAGCTGCGGGAGCATAAGATGTATGCCAAGTACAGCAAGTGCTAATTTTGGCTAAATGAGGTGGCCTTTCTTGGCCATGTCATCAGTGGAGCAGGTATGGCAGTGGATCTGGCGAAGGTCCAGGCAGTACGGGATTGGCCACCACTAAAGTCAGCCTCGGATGTTCGAAGTTTCTTAGGACTTGCGGTTATTACCATAAGTTCGAAAAGGGTTCTTCAGATTGCCCTCCCACTTACGTCTCTGACGAAGAAGGAGTCCCATTTTATTTGGACACCACGATGCGAATCTGCTTTCCAGAAGCTGAAGGATCATCTTACCTCGGCTTACATCCTTGCCCTTCCGTCAGGGAAGAAAGGATTCCAGGTGTACACAGATGCTCCTATCAGGGGATGGTGTCGTTCTGATGCAGATTGAGAACGTAAATAGCCTATGCCTCCCCGTCAGTTGAAGCAGCATGAATAAACAAACCCCGTGAACTATTTGGAGATTGGGCAGTCGCTTTTTGCTTTTAAGATCTAGCGACACTGAAACAACTAGCTCTACGGAGTACATTGCGATATCTTCTCTGACATCCACAAGAATCTGAAGTACGTCGACACCGAGAATGAGTTAAATATCAGTCAAAGACGCTACGTAGAGTTCCTGTCGGACTACCAGAATACCATGCACTACGGCGAACGTGGTCGCAGATGCTCTAAGCCGGAGAGCGAGTACATCAGGAGTAGGCCCGCAGCTGATGGCCTTGGAGTTGGTTAAAGCATTCGAGGAGATGCAGATGTCACTAGTGTCTGAGGATGACTGGAAGTTATACATGGAGTACTTGGGGTCGATGGTTACTACTGATGATATTTGGGACCGCATCAGAGATGGGCAGAAGCTGGATGAGAGAGCTGAGCCGATATTCCGAGCCTTGAGGAAAGCACGACAGGAGATTACTCTTTAGGGATGGTCTCCTGTGTTTCCGAGGCAGAGTCTACATACCGGCAGGAGGCCAGTTCTAGGAGGACATCATGACGGAAGCTCACTGCAGTCGATATTCGGTATACCCAGAGATCACCAAGATGGTAAAGGATTTGAAGAGGATGATGTATTGGCCGGGTATGAAAAAAGATATTACGTACTTTGTGATGCATTGTGAGGCCTGCCAACTCGTGAAGGCAGAGTGTAGGAACCCGGCAGACTTGCTGCAGGCACTTCCGGTGCCGGAGTGGAAATTTGAGGATATAGCCATGGAATTCATACATGGGATACCTTGATCCCGTTCGGGGAATGAGTCGATCTGGGTGATAGTGGACAGGCTAACAAAGGTGTCCAGATTCATCCCAGTTGCGAAGGACACTCCGGTTAGTGTATTAGTCCGGAAGTTTATTGAGCAGTTTGTGCGTTATCATGGGGTGCCCAAGACTATCGTTTCTGATCGGGATGGGCGGTTTACATCCAGGTAATGGAGGTCAGTCCAGGCCCATCTGGGTTCTCGGTTGACATTCAGCACAGCTTTTCACCCTCAGACCGACGGGAAGATAGAACGCACCTACCGTACAGTGGAAGATCTTTTGCGCATGTGTATTTTAGACTGCGGCAAGCCTTGGGAGAGATTGCTTCCACTGGTCGAGTTTTCGTACAACAATGCCCATAAGTCCAGAATAGGCATGGCTCCACACGAGGCATTGTATGGAAGGAGGTGCATGACCCCACTATTATGGGTTCAGGATGAGGATCTGCAGGCACTGGGCTCGGAGTTTGTGGGGATACAAATGCTCAGATTAGATTAATCTGGGACAGGATGGTGGTGAAGGCCCAGAGCAGGCAGGCCAAAAATTACGATGCGAGGCATCGTCAAGTGGAGTTCCTGGTGGGAGACCAGGTTTTATTGAAGATACGGCCGATGCACGGAGTCTTGTGGGTTGCGGGTTTGCGGGCAGAAGAAGCTCAGTCCGAGATATATGGGGCCTTACAGGACCATAGAGCGATCGGCCCCTTGGCTTATAGACTGGAGCTACCACCAGAGTTAGCGGGACTGCATGACTTCTTCCACGTCTCCTCACTTCGGAGGGCTCTGCTACGCCCTGAGCAGCTGATTTCCTCGGCAGATGGCCCGGTCCTCGGATTGGTCAGTCAACTTGGAGCCTATCAGGATCACGACACGGCAGTGCGAGTCTTGTGACGGAAGAAGGTTCCGTTAGTAAAGGTCCGGTGGAACAATGATGGGAAGGAGGAGCATACATGGGAGCCACAGGACTTGATGCAACAAAAATACCCAGAACTTTTAAGTCGGTAAACCTCACAACCCCTCTGGACAATCAATTTGTTTTCCTGTTTTAAATCAATAGGACTGAAATTTCAAGAATAGGGCTAATCTTTTGTTTATTGGGGTATATACCTAGTCAATCATGCGAATTGGTCTTAGATTTGAAAATCGCACATAGCAAACGTAACGTAGAGATGTAAATCTTTCAACTCTCATGGATGTTACAAGCTTCTTTCTCCCGATTGGAGCCCTGTAGGCTTAACCTTGATTTCGGGACGAAAACTTTGTTTTGTTTATTGGGATTTGTAACATCCCATTTCCAACTAGACCCTTGGAAGTGGTTTTGTCATAACAGAACCCTAGGAAACACAGGAATTGAAGTTTATCGACCAAGATTTCGAGTGAAGGGGTGGTCACATCCGTGACAGACCCGTCACGCCCGTGACCTAGGGCGTGACCCCCTTCGACGATCGTCGGACCTCAGAAAGACGATCGGCGAGCTCAGAAATTTCAACATGGGCCTGACATGCCCGTGACCGATCTATCACTGCCCGTGACCTTAGAATGGGTTGAGTGAGCTAAGCTCACTCAACGTCATAGTCTGGATAGCGTTGTGAGTGAGCTTAACTCACTCAAAGCCATAAGCTAGACGGCAATGAGTGCACAGACTGCACTCAACGCCATCTGGTGTCGTCTGAATGGTTGTCCGTTGAGTGAGCTGAGCTCACTCAATGTCGTAGACTGGATGGCATTGAGTGAGCTTAGCTCACTCAACGCCGTAATCAGTCAGGCGGGATGGCGTTGAGAGCGTTGAGTGCACTCAATGCCATAAGTGGAACGGCTTTGAGTGCACTGACTGCACTCAATGCCATTTGGTGTTGTCTGTATGGCGTTGAGTGAGCAGATCTAACTCAACGCCATAATATGGACGCGTTGAGTGAGCTAAGCTCACTCAACGCCACCGTTTAAAATAGGATATATTCTGGAAGGCGTTGAGTGAGCAGAGCTCACTCAACGCCATAATCCAGATGGCGTTGAGTGAGATAAGCTCACTCAACGCCATAGTCTAGATGTAGTTGAGTCAGCAAAGCTCAGTCAACACCTATCTGGGATGGCATTGAGTGAGCAGAGCTCACTCAATGCTGTATCAAGGATGGCGTTGAGTGAGCAGAGCTTTACTCAACGCCATTGTACTTAGATTTTTTCTGGCATTTTATTTCTGGCTGTGTACTGGTTCAGCTGAACCGGGCCGGTCTAGATGGTGGGCCCAATGCATTATTAAGCCGTTTCTTAAATAAGACCCAATTAAGCCTTATTTTAAGAAGGTTGACCGATCAAGTGAAGTTGTGCCACGTGGACCGACAGCTTTGCAAAAAGAGCAATTACGGCCATGGCCAAGCCCCGGCCTTCATGGCCATCATTGGCATTTGATGTCGTGGCCTTCCCCCTCCCCTTTTACGGTTGGATCCAACTCCTCTAGGGAAGAGGAGGAGTTTCCAGCCGTTAGCTTGCTCTCACAGAGCCGTTTCAGCCACCGCCACCATAGCCGACCCAAGCTTTAATGGACCATTAATGGCCACCAGCTTTTGGTCGTTCCCCCTCCTTAACCGAGCTTTTAAACACCCTCATAGGCCCAAGAGGAAGTTTTACCAGCCTTTTCCTGAAGTTTTCGAGCCTCCTACTGTGCGATTGAGATTCCGGCGATGCCACCACCGCACCAATGGCATCCCGACGGTCTGCACGCCTCCAGCCCGCGAACAAGGTCCTCCCCTCCTCTCTCTCTTCGGTAGATCTTAGCTTTCCTTAAGATTAAGATTCGGGCTCAATTGAGCCTGATCGGAAGAGCTTCTCTTTCCGATTTTTTAGCAAACATGAAGTCTCGGGCTCGCCGGAAAAAGCCCCTCCGGCGGCTGCACTGCCGCCCAGCGATGGCCACCACCTCAACGGAGGTGGTGGTGGCGTGTGGTTTGTGTTGGCCGGCCAGGGAGGCGGCTGGACGGCCGGCAGCTGCGCTTGGAATTAGTTCCAGGTCGGGCAAATCGTGGCCTTTGGCTGAAGGAAGAAGACAATGCCAGTGAAAGTGAGGCTAAGATCTATCTCAACTCTAGAGGGGGGTGAATAGAGTATTTTAAAATAATTTTTCACAGTTGAAATAAACAGCACATATAAAATTCAATTTATGATATAGTGTAGAGTGCTAGTAAGAAGTTAAAAACTAAGAAGTAAAAAGCACAGCACACAGCAAACAAATCACACAAACAAACCAGAAGACACAAGGAATTATAGTGGTTCCCCAAAAACCTGGGTACATCCACTCTTCTACCACCCTTGGTAGGAATCCACTCAGGATGAGTTGATCAGGTGTCCTGACACCAATGAGCTTTTGATAAGGTGCCCAAAAACTAAAACTAGATTTTTTTATAAGGTGTCTTGCCACCACTGAGTTTTGACAAGGCTCTCAGAACCAGACTGAACTTTTGAAGGGAGTTCAAGAACCCTTTTACAGCAGGAAAAGAAAAATAAGAGTGAAGGGTGTCTTCTCTGTTCTCAATCAAATGAGAGAAGCACAAGTGGATTGATGATGTCAAAGCTCCCCCTGAGATGTAGAAAGGTTCAGGAAAAGAAGCTTTGCTCTAGGGTGATAGGTCTTCAGAACTTTGATCTCCAACACAGGATGGTTTCAGCAAGAAGGCTGAAGGTAAGGTGTCTGGAGTGATGAGATTGTGAACACTTTTCAGTCAGCAAGAAGATTTTTGGAGTCACAGTTCTTCTGTTGTTCTTCTGCTATCAGTATTCTCTATTCTGTGTGTTCACTTTTTTTTCTTGTCAATCTCTGTGTCTTCTTCTTGTGTATTCTGTAAATCTTAATAACACAGAAGAAAGGAATAAAAGTTTTCTGACGTTTCCTTGTCCAAAATTAGCCGTTGGGAGTCATAAATGTCTTCCAAAAATAGTCTTGTCTTCTAGAGGAAAGTCCAGCAAACATTCTCTGAATAATTCCTTGAAACTTGCTCCAGAAATAAAGACAAACGGCTGGGAGATCTTCTGACATAAATGCTGATAATATTCAAAAACATTCCAAAGAACAGCAGCATTTGAATTCCTGAAAGCGTCGATCTCTCCAAAGAAAACGTCGATCTGAGCTCTACGATCGTCGAACTGAGCTCAGAGATTAAATGGACAAGCAGACAGAAAACGTCGATCTGAGCTCGAAGATCGTCGAACCGAGCTCAGAGACCTGAGAAATAACTTTAGGGAGGGATCGTCGAACTGAGCTAGAAGATAGTCGAGGGGAGTTCGACGACTCAGTAGAAGCTAGACAAAAGCAGATAGTCGATCTGAGCTCGAAGATCGTCGACCGGAGTTCGACGTTTTATTGAAGATGAGCTCAGAGAGCGTCGAACGGAGTTCGACGATTCGTCGACCTTAGCTCGACATAAATTGCCTTAGACTAAGCTCTTCAACCTTGATCTTGGAATGATCCTGGGGGCAGCTCCAAACCTAAGTTCTAAGCCCTAGACTCATTCTAATGTTGACCTTTTCAACTATACAACTAGGTCAACTGGGATTCCTAAGACAAGCATAGTGATCCTTACCCAAATTAGTAATAGGGTGTTCCAACAATCTCCCCCTATTTGGGTTAGGATTACTAGTTTACAGACAATCATAGGAAATGAAAAGCATACAACAATACATAAGCTAATACAAAATGCAGAGAAGATATATATCAGTAAAGCAGATCACAGATAAATATCAGCAGATATCCAAAGGTGGATGAAATGTTTAGCTTACACAGTTCACTTCCTTTCAAATCCCTTTTTAAATAAAATTTCTCTATTTGGATTCTGACTTTCTTTCTTTGACCTTCTGTCATCCTCTGCACCTAGAGAAGTTTGAGATTTGGGCCTTGGAACAATAGCCTCAGGGTGCAGCTTCATATAGTCTTCTGGATTGAAAAATTTCCTTGATGCATATCTTTCCAGTTCTTTCTTTCTCTGCTCTGATAAGGTAGTTATGTTTGAAGTATCCTTGCCTTGTTCTCTGGCCTTTTTTATTTGATCAAGGGCAGCCAATTCTTTCATTCTGGCTGTCCAGGATACAGTGTTGTTCTCAGGATCTTCAAAAGGAATAGGAGATTCATATCTGTTGATGATTTCAGAAGACAGTAGAAGGAGTCCTGGAGATAATTGTGTCTTTCAGCTTGTAAGGAAAAGGACCTGAAGAAGGGTCAGGGTGACCTTGTCCTTCCCTTTGATAGGATCTTTGTCCTCTTTGATTTCCTCTGTAATTACCCCTTCTGGGTTGATATCCTCTTTGATGCTGTCCCCTTTGATATGATCTTTGATAATACTGGGAAGAACTGTGTCTGGAGACTGGAGCTTGAGGGGCTGAACCTGAGCCAGAATCTGGAGGAGGAGGAGGAGGAGGCTGATATTGAGAAGATCCTTTTTCATATTTGTCAAGCTTCCTCTTCTTCTTCATAGCTTTCAGTTGATTTTTGGAATATTGCATCCAAGGCTCAGAGATGGGGCAGTCATGCAGGATGTAGTATGGAATATCATTGGAGTCTTTGGCTTTGGCAGGAGGGACTGACATCATTGCTTTACTTCTGGCTTTTCTCTTCTTGGCAATAGTTCTAGCAGAATCATCAGAATCAGTCCTGTATTGGTCACTCTCAGAACTTTGATTTTGATCATACATATCATCAATTCTTCTGATAAGCTCTTCTTGAGCTTTAAGTTTTGCAGAAACAGCAGGAGCAGGAGGAGAGAGAGCAACAGTAGAGCAGGCAGAAACAGGAGCAGACACTGGAGCAGGAGCAGCAATTTCATCAGCATCAGTTGCTGGAATCATTTTTATGTCAGCAGTAGCAGCAGTTTCAACAGAAGGAGGCACAGTGGCCTTAGTAGCAGCATCAGAGATATCCACAGCCTTCCAGGACTTGATGTAGGAATCAATATGGCTGGGATCACAGGTAGATACAGGCACAATGGCCTTAGACAAATATTCAGCAGGAGTTGCAGGCAGATAGCTGAAATGGACTGTATCAAATATAGATAGCAGCCTCTGCAGATTCAGTGCAAAAGCACATCCAAGAGCTGGAGCTGGAGCAGACATAATATCAGCAGCTGGCACATCCACTTCTTCATAAGGCATCTCCCCCTGCCTTGGTTCAGAGAGAGGTGAATCAAGGCACACAGAAGATGTGATAGCCAGGGAGGAGGAAAGGGAGGCAAGCTTGGTAGACAGCTCCTGTACTTGCTTCAGGAGTGGAGCCAGGGAAGACTCCAGTAGAGATGTCAGCTTGGGAGCTAGCAACTCATACAACCTGTCTGCCAAACTAGGAAGATCTACATGCTCAAGTGGGGCTTGAGCAGAGGTAGAGGCAAAGGTGGATGGAGGGATGGTGGCTGAAACTGAAAATGTGGAGAAATGTGGAGAGGGAATGGTTGGTTCAGAAGATGGAATAATGGAGATAGAGGAGGTTGAGGTGGAGATAGGGGAAGTAAGAGATGGTGTGAAGGAGGGTTGAGAGAGAATGCCATGGAGCAGTTGTTGAAAGGAGGAAGTTGAGGGTGGCTCAGGAGGAGTAGAGGGTGAATCATCCATGATGGAATCATCTGTAAGTGAGAAGGATGGTACGGTGAAGGTTGAATAGGAGAAGAGAGGATGGAATTCCTCTGAGGTGGATAAAGGAGGGGATGACATAGGTGAGGAAATGGTAATTGGGGATGAGATGATTGTGGTGGTGACTGGTGGTGAGGAGGTGACGACTTGGGTGGATATGGCTGGAGGAGGGGAGGAAGCAGGCAGCTCTTCTGCTGAAGGAGTGACTGAAATAGTCCTTGTGCCTGAAATGAAGTGTTGCAGCAGCCCTGGAGGGGTTTATGATCTGCCTGTCCCATTTACTGAAGAGGGCACAGGAAAGCCTCTTGGATGCATTGATAAACATGCCAGAGGAGGTTAATAGGTCAGGGCACCTGTTGTGCAGAAAGACCCCTAAGATTCTCCCATAACTAACTGCATTCTTGTTGATCTTCTTCTTAATCAGAGTGAAGAAGATGGAGCCCCAGTCCAGATGTTTCTTATCTAATAAGGCTCCCATCAGGCAGAACTGATATCTGGAAATGGTGTCATGGGCTGAATGCTTGGCCAACAGCACCTTCCCAACTACATCAGCCAGGAATTGAAATTCTATAGCCAGATTTTTCTTCAGTAGCTTATTAGGGTTGACTGCATTGTGACCCATCCTATCCAGCATGGTGTCAAACTCCTCTCCAGACAGTTCAATGGAGTCTTCTCCAGTACTGAGTTGAAAGACTTCTGTTAAAAGAGCCGGGGATAGAAATACCTGAGTCCCCTTAATGGTGCCGACAACAGAATTCTCAGTCTCGTCTGTTGCGGTAAAACACCACTCTTTAATTTCTTCTGAGGCGATCTTCATCCTTGTAGTCATTATTGGAGTCAGCTGTTGTTCTCAGAATAAGTTTAGGATGTCCTTGAAGCGCTGGTCACTTCCGTCGAAGGAGTTTATGTCGATGTCAAAGCCTGTGTCGAACTTCATCTTAGCAATAGCAGCACTTGATTCAGCCATATTCACCTGCAACAGAAAACCAAAAACGACCAAGCGTAGAGAATTTGGAGGGAAAAGAAAGAGAGTTGTAGAGTATGAAAGCGCAAAGGGAGAACGACGGCTGAAAGAAAGATTTTATATTAGGGTTCGACGCGAAAAAGGAAAATCGTGGAGCTCAGTTCGAAGAAGCGTCGAAGTCAGCTCGATGATTTGGGCAACAGAGGAAAATGAAAAGACGCCAATAGCGTCGAACTCCGTTCGACGTTATTGAGAGCGTCGAGCTCCGCTCGACGACCAATGATCAGACAGAAGGAAAGCCTAGATACAACAGCGGCGCTGAACTCAGATCGACGCCTCAAGAACCGTCGATCTCCGTTCGACGTTTTCTGGGAAAACGTCGAGCTCAGTTCAGAGACAGAACTTATTCTACAGACACAAAAAGAGAGGAAATTTTTGACCTAGTCTTGGTCTGTTTTAGCTTTTCAAAATCTTGTAATTTAATTAAGGCTTCCTCCATCTAACATGCCTAACTGATTTAGGAAGAAACTGTGTTTCTTTTCATCCAAAGGTTTGGTGAAAATATCTCCCCTTTGCAAATCAGTAGGAATATATTGAAGTTCAATTTTATTTTTCTCTACATTATCTCTTAGAAAATGATGCCTAATTTCTATGTGTTTTGTCCTACTATGGAGGACTGGATTTTGTGCTATAGAGATAGCACTAGTATTGTCACAGAAAATTTTAGACTTCTCTAAGTTGTAGCCATAGTCTAAGAGCTGATTCTGTATCCACAATATTTGTGAACAGCAACTGCCTGCAGCCATATACTCAGCTTCAGCAGTTGAAGTTGACACAGATGTTTGTTTCTTACAGAACCAGGAGACAAGTCTGTCACCAAGGAACTGACATGTTCCACTGGTGCTTTTCCTGTCTATTCTGCATCCAGCATAATCAGCATCTGAGAATCCAGTTAAATCAAATGCTGAATCTTTTGGATACCAGAGACCTAGATTTGGACAACTTTTAACATACCTAAGAATTCTCTTAACTAAGATTAAATGTGACTCTCTAGGGCTAACTTGGAATCTAGCACAAATACATGTGGCAAACATTATATCAGGCCTACTAGCTGTAAGGTACAATAAAGAGCCAATTATTGCTCTATATGTTGTCTGATCAACAGGTTTCCCATGTTCATCAGCATCTACTACAGCATTTGAGGGCATGGGTGTTTTCATACATGATGCATCAGACATACCAAATTTCTTAACCAGCTCTTTTGCATACTTGGTTAGAGAAATAAATATGCCTTCAGCATGTTGCTTGACTTGCAGTCCTAAGAAGAAGGACAGCTCACCCATGCTACTCATTTCAAATTTAGAGTGCATAAGCTTGGAAAACTTTTTGCACAATTTTGAATCAGTAGAACCAAAAATAATGTCATCTACATAAATTTGCACTAGCAGGGTATGGGACTTATGGGTTCTAATAAAAAGAGTTTGGTCTACTCTCCCCCTAACAAAATCATTTTCCAGAAGAAAGCATGCTAGGGTCTCATACCATGCTCTAGGAGCTTGCTTGAGACCATATAATGCTTTATGCAATTTGTAAATATAATCAGGGTGAGTTAGAGAGATAAAACCTGGAGGTTGTCTAACATAGACTTCCTCTTTGATGTCCCCATTGAGAAATGCACTTTTTACATCCATTTGATACACTTTGAAACCTTTGTGAGCAGCATAGGCTAGGAATATCCTGATGGCTTCCAACCTTGCAACTGGTGCAAATGTCTGATCATAGTCTATTCCTTCTTGTTGAGAGTACCCTTGAGCAACTAGCCTTGCCTTGTTTCTGACTATAACTCCTTGATCATCCAGCTTGTTCCTGAATACCCACTTTGTTCCAACAATGGGATGTTCCTTTGGCTTAGGCACTAGTTCCCAAACCTTGTTCCTTTCAAATTGATGCAACTCCTCTTGCATTGCAATGATCCAGTGTGGATCTTGCTCTGCATCTTGAATGGATTGAGGCTCAATTTTAGATAGGAAGCAAGTGTGCATCAGGTTTTGGTTGACCTGACTTCTAGTTTGCACACCAGCTGAGATCTCTCCAATTACTTGGGTGATTGGATGATCTCTTGTTGCTACTAAGTCAACAGGGAGTGTTGATTGTTCACCAGCCTGTGTTGTTGTCTCCTCTAGTGGAGCAGCAACTGGCTCTTCAGGATGATTTTCTTCAAGATGTTGAACTTCTTCTTCATCATCACTGCTCTCATTCTTTTCAGCAACTTGCAGTTTGTTCAAGTCTTTAGCTAGAGAATGTACCTGCAGAGGTTCTATGGTAGAAGCATTCTTCTCCTTGAAAGACATGTTAGCTTCATCAAAAATAATATGAACAGATTCTTCAATTTTACAGGAAGATTTATTATAAACCCTATAGGCCTTGCTGATCATGGAGTATCCTAGAAACACTCCTTCATCAGCTTTAGCTTGGAATTTTGCTAGATATTTCTTGTCATTATTATGAATAAAACAAGTGCAACCAAAAACTTTGAAATAGCGTATTTTAGGTTTCTTCCCTTTGAGCAATTCATAAGGAGTCTTGCCCTTCAGCTTGTGTATCAGGCTTCTGTTCAACACATAGTTGGAGGTGTTCACTGCCTCAGCCCAAAAGGACAGAGGTAAGTGAGCATCTGCCAATAATGTAGTTGCAGATTCAATGAGTGTTCTATTTTTCCTTTCAGCTACCCCATTTTGTTGAGGAGTTCTAGGAGCTGAGTAAGTGTGCCTGATCCCTTCACTCTGACAGAACTCTTGCATGAGAAGAGAATCAAACTCTGTCCCATGATCACTTCTGATCAGGGCAATGTGAGTGTTGAACTCAATCTGAATGCATTTGAGAAAATCTGTCAAACACTTGAAGTTATCAGACTTCTTCCTCAGAAAGAATACCCAAGTGAATCTTGAGAAGTCATCTACAACCACTAAAGTATAGGACTTCCCTCCTAGGCTTTGCACAGATACGGGTCCAAAAAGATCCATGTGCAACAGGTACAAAATCCTAGGTGAATCACTCTTATTAATTGATTTAAAACTACTTTTAGTTTTCTTGCCTAATTGACAAGCCTTGCAAAGTCCTTCCTTCTTGTAGGGACCAGAAGGTAGTCCTTTAACAAGGTTGTCTTTAGATAGCTTAGCAATGGTTCTAAGGTTAATATGCCCTAGTCTCTTATGCCATAAAACATTAGATTTTGAAATGGAATTAAACAGGCAAATATCTACCACTGGTGAATGAAAATCCACTAAGTAAATGTTACCTCTTCTGTTACCTGTCAACACAGTTGTGTTGTCCACTGACTTGACTTTGCATATGGCTTTGTTGAAGGTCACTTGATATCCTTCATCACACAGTTGACTGATACTTATCAAGTTGTGCTTGAGTCCTTCAACATATGCCACCTTCTTGAATGTGACTGGGCCAATTTTGACTGCACCATATCCTTTTGTAGTTCCAAAGCTTGAGTCTCCAAAAATTACTTTGGGTCCAAGCTTGGCTTTGAAGGAAGTGAAGTTGTCCTTGTCCCCTGTCATGTGCTTTGAGCACCCACTATCCAGATACCATTGATTGTTTGATGCTGGATAGGTCTTCACCTACACAAAAACAGCTTATTTGTTTTTGACCCAGTTAACCTTGGGCCTAGGTTGATATCCCTTGAATTCTGAAATAAAGGACATCCCAGGTTGATCCTTATAACCTTCAGGATGGTATCTCCTAGGAGGTACTATCCATTCAGTATAGGGATTAAAGCCTTGGGATGTGGAGCTTCTAGGATTGAATCTGAATGTGCCATTGAAGGTGTGTTCATAAGCCTGAACTCTGTTCGACGATCGTCGAACTGAGGTTGACAATCTTGGGTCAGATCATCGATCTCCGTTCGAAGATCGATTATGCTGAAGTTCAGAGTTTGGATATCGTCGAGCTGAGGTCGACGATCTATAGTTAGATCGTCGTGCTCTGTTCGACGATCGTCGAGCTCTGCTCGACGCCATCTGTTGAACTGAGTTCTTCTCTGACAGATCTGCATTCTTCCTGGGTACCTCTATTACTCCCTTTCCTTTGTCAGAGACAAACTTGATTGGAGTTGTCAAAATTATAGGTTGGCTGGATGAAGCACCCAAGCCCAGTGTGCTATTAAATCTAGAGTTCACTGTGCTTGTGATGTCCATCAGTCTGATACTTCTCCCATTTAGGGATTCTTCAAACTTTTTGGCCTTTGATAGTTCATTTTTCAGTGAAGCTATCTCCTCCCTACAGCATTCTAACTCCTCAGAGAGTTTGAGGTTCTTTGAGTTTAGGACACTATGCTCAGATAATTGATTCCTGAGAGAGATTATCTCCTTCTCAGATTTTAATAGATCTAGACACAGTGTCTTAAATTCATCTTTGAAGTCCTCAGAATTAAAATCAAAAGAGTTGATTACCTGATCCTCATATGGTTGATTTTCTGAATCTGAATCTGATTCTTCATTAGAGTTTTGCTGTGATGCATTGATAGCCATCATGCAAAATTCTTTTTCATCTGCATTATCCTCATCATCACTGGAGCTGGATGAGGCTTCAGATTCCTCTTCAGTCTCACTCCATGTCTCAGCAACAAAGCCCTTCCTTGTATGTTTGTTCTTGCTGGAGGAGGCTTTGTCTGAGCTATTCTTCTTGTAATCCTTTTCTTTTCTTCTTTCTCTTCTTTCCCTTTTGTCCTTATTCTTGTTTTCTGGACAGTCAGGCACAATGTGGCCTGATTTCCTGCAACCAAAGCATATGATTTCTTTATTGTTATTTGATTTATCATACCTTGGTTTATCATGACCCTTGTATGGTTTCTTTCTGAAGTCTTTTCTGGCCATCTTGTAGAATCTTTTGGCCAGTAGACTTATGAGCTCATCATTTCCTGTAGCTTTATCTTCAGGCTCCTCTTCTACAGCTTTGAAGGCTATGGTCTTTTCTTTCCTTGTAGCTGGAGAGATAGCCTTTTGTTCTTCTTCTCTATTTTTAATGAGCAGCTCATAGGATTTGAGCTTGCCCAGGAGAGCTTCAGTAGTAATCTCATTTAAACTTCTGGCATCCTTAATTGGCCAGATTCTTGAATCCCAAGTGCTGGGGAAGCACATCAGGATTTTGTCATTCAGCTCAGTCAGTGAGATTTCTTTGTCTAGGGTTTTTAGCTTATTGACAATTAGACTTAGTCTATTGTACATGTCAGCCACTGATTCAGCTTCTCCCTTTTTGAAGTTCTCATATTGGCTTATCAGATGAGATCTTCTATCTTTCCTTTCATCAGCAGATCCTGAGACAATTTCAGAGAGTTTGTCCCAGATTTCTTTGGCTGAGTGGCATTCAGCTACCTTCTGAAAGATTTCATCAGACATTGTTTGGGCTAAGATGTTCATAGCCTTAGCATCTGCAGTCTTCCACTTCTTTATATCTGCATCTGTTCCAGAAGGAGGTGGGACAGCATTTGTACTTGAGCTTGCTGGTGGAGTTGGACAAACTATCAAGACAGAATTGAAAATGTCTTCATCAATAGAATTCATGTATAATATAATCCTTGCCTTCCAGAGTGCAAACTTAGAAAGGTTGCACACTGGTGGTCTGGTGCTTGCATAATCTTTGTTCTGTGCCATGTCTTTAAATAAAAAGGAAGAAGTAGAGAAAATAATCCCCTTAAGAGATTGATCTTATCAAGGATCTTTTGGTTCAGGTGTCAGCCTGTATGAGCAACCAACCTCCCTCTGATACCAATTGAAAGTGAGGCTAAGATCTATCTCAACTCTAGAGGGGGGTGAATAGAGTATTTTAAAATAATTTTTCACAGTTGAAATAAACAGCACATATAAAATTCAATTTATGATATAGTGTAGAGTGA
This sequence comes from Platanthera zijinensis, assembly GCA_039513925.1. Classification (NCBI taxonomy): domain Eukaryota; kingdom Viridiplantae; phylum Streptophyta; class Magnoliopsida; order Asparagales; family Orchidaceae; genus Platanthera; species Platanthera zijinensis. The sequence goes on from CM077092.1 coordinate 120,630,877, forward strand.
TAGTAAGAAGTTAAAAACTAAGAAGTAAAAAGCACAGCACACAGCAAACAAATCACACAAACAAACCAGAAGACACAAGGAATTATAGTGGTTCCCCAAAAACCTGGGTACATCCACTCTTCTACCACCCTTGGTAGGAATCCACTCAGGATGAGTTGATCAGGTGTCCTGACACCAATGAGCTTTTGATAAGGTGCCCAAAAACCAAAACTAGATTTTTTGATAAGGTGTCTTGCCACCACTGAGTTTTGACAAGGCTCTCAGAACCAGACTGAACTTTTGAAGGGAGTTCAAGAACCCTTTTACAGCAGGAAAAGAAAAATAAGAGTGAAGGGTGTCTTCTCTGTTCTCAATCAAATGAGAGAAGCACAAGTGGATTGATGATGTCAAAGCTCCCCCTGAGATGTAGAAAGGTTCAGGAAAAGAAGCTTTGCTCTAGGGTGATAGGTCTTCAGAACTTTGATCTCCAGCACATGATGGTTTCAGCACGAAGGCTGAAGGTAAGGTGTCTGGAGTGATGAGATTGTGAACACTTTTCAGTCAGCAAGAAGATTTTTGGAGTCACAGTTCTTCTGTTGTTCTTCTGCTATCAGTATTCTCTATTCTGTGTGTTCACTTTTTTTTCTTGTCAATCTCTGTGTCTTCTTCTTGTGTATTCTGTAAATCTTAATAACACAGAAGAAAGGAATAAAAGTTTTCTGACGTTTCCTTGTCCAAAATTAGCCGTTGGGAGTCATAAATGTCTTCCAAAAATAGTCTTGTCTTCTAGAGGAAAGTCCAGCAAACATTCTCTGAATAATTCCTTGAAACTTGCTCCAGAAATAAAGACAAACGGCTGGGAGATCTTCTGACATAAATGCTGATAATATTCAAAAACATTCCAAAGAACAGCAGCATTTGAATTCCTGAAAGCGTCGATCTCTCCAAAGAAAACGTCGATCTGAGCTCTACGATCGTCGAACTGAGCTCAGAGATTAAATGGACAAGCAGACAGAAAACGTCGATCTGAGCTCGAAGATCGTCGAACCGAGCTCAGAGACCTGAGAAATAACTTTAGGGAGGGATCGTCGAACTGAGCTAGAAGATAGTCGAGGGGAGTTCGACGACTCAGCAGAAGCTAGACAAAAGCAGATAGTCGATCTGAGCTCGAAGATCGTCGACCGGAGTTCGACGTTTTATTGAAGATGAGCTCAGAGAGCGTCGAACGGAGTTCGACGATTCGTCGACCTTAGCTCGACGTAAATTGCCTTAGACTAAGCTCTTCAACCTTGATCTTGGAATGATCCTGGGGGCAGCTCCAAACCTAAGTTCTAAGCCCTAGACTCATTCTAATGTTGACCTTTTCAACTATACAACTAGGTCAACTGGGATTCCTAAGACAAGCATAGTGATCCTTACCCAAATTAGTAATAGGGTGTTCCAACAGCCAGGTCCCTTAGATCTGTGCTGTTTAAATTAAGTTTTTCTTTAATGTGAATTTCTATACTAGAATATAAGTCACTTTAGAAAATTTTGTAAAACTACTTAGAGGCTTTTTATGAAGAAATGGTTAACATGTAATTTGTAGGCCTAGAGGTCTACTATATTTAAAAATTAATTTGGGTCAATTTGGTCAACTGGTTTGACCAGGGCACCTCTTTTGGTGGGATCTAGACCTAGAGCTAGGCATAGACTAAAAGGTGTGCCCACCCTTCATCCTTTGACCAAATGATTTGAAATTTTGGCAGGGAGCCTACCCTAGCTATACCTAGGGCTTTTCCAAAAATGGAAATTTTTGGGGAATTGTTTTCTAAATTTTTTAAGAAAAATTTAATAATCATAGGGAAAATTATTTAGTTAACTTAATGACTTCCAAACCCACCCAAATCTTGGTGATTGGTCCCTGGCTTTATCATAAGGTTCTGTATAATTTTTCATCTCATTTTGAGATGTTTTAGATTGGAAATGGACAAACCTAAGCTATGCCCTATTAAGGGGTTTTTTGGTAAAAAGTGCACTTTTAGACTTGAATGGTCAGATCACCTCAACAGAGGATGAGATTTTTAACACTGACTTAGAATGCTCTCTAGCACCCCCTCGCTGAGTTTGAGGTGGATTGGGTTAGATTTGCCCTAAGATCTAAGGCCAAACCCTAAGGATGGCTGTTGGTGGGTTGTGAAGGTCATGGGGTCAAATGACCTTGGACTGACTTAAAATTTGGTGGAGAGTACCATAGGGCCATTATAGTTCTATTGACAAAATCTTAGGTGATTTGGAGATAGTTAGGCCACCTAAAATCCTAACCCTAGTTTAGGGCACTAATCTTAATTTGAACTATTATGCTGACAAATGAACTACAAATAAAATAAAATTTGGGCAGGGTGATTTTCTGGCCTAAATGGCCATAATATAATTTTGTTGAGATTTTTGGGTAAATTTATACAGTACTTCATTCACAACTCTAGTTGTGCCCTAGATGTTTATTTTGATGATTCTGGAATTTTTGTTCACTGGAAAGTTATGAAATCTTGGATTATTGCATCTTATAGCATGTTATACCTTCTGTATTTTCTTGGGAGTTTTCTCTTATTATTTTGGGTACTTGCTTCTTTAACTTACCATTTGGGATATGTATTCAAAAATGCAAATAATGCCCAATTATTATTCGGAAAATTATGAAATTTGGTCAGTGGGAGTTTCAAACCATGATAGTCACCCTATAATTTTCTCTAGATTTTTAGATAATTAAAAATAGTACCTCCTTCACTAAGCTAGGAAAAATTAGTATTTTACATTAAAATAAATTCAGAGCCCGTATATTAGAGAAAAATCATGGACTTGGTTTCTGATAGTTTTTTGTCACCATCAAGCTTCTGTAATTTTCTTGTGATTTTTGGGTGCATATTTAGAGTACTTGCTTCATAATGTAGTAAAGGTGGCCTAAAATGGTAAATTAGGAAATATAGGCCTAAACACCTCTGAAATTTCACAAAATTACTGCTTAAATGCCTTATAGGATTTTTACTGATTTTATGATGATTTATTGTTGGCTCATTAGTGCACTTCATGTTCATACTAGGGCATTGGGAGGCTTAGAATAAAAAAATTAAATGCCCGATAAATAGGAAAAATTTAAAAGTCTTGGTCTTAGTTATATTATGTCATGATAGACCTCTAGTAAATATTATAGGAGATTCGGAAGATAATTTGGAGTACCTCCCCTTATATACCTCATGTATCTTAGGATGGTCTGTATATAGTAAGACTACAGAAACCAAACTAGAGTGGGAAATAAACTTGGAGAGATGGAATTTTTGTAGTTTGCTGGTTTGGATAGGGCAAGTTAAGTTAAGTTCATTATTGGAAGTCAGAATAAGTAGAGTGTTAGATTGGCTAGTGTAAAGTGGTGTTCGGGTACGACGAAAGATCGTCCACCCCGTGTAGGAGAGGAAGAGGCTTAATTCTCTAGAGCTAGGTCTAAAGAAATAATAAAGGGGATCGGGTAACGGGTATCAACCAATAACAATAAGTACCTTGCGAAACGGAACGGTAGTCTTCAGCTACCATCATAGATCCTAGTGCCCTTTGAGAGCCCTTCACGGGGAATACCGGGGGCATTCCTGGGCTAACGTAAACCATAGGAATAATAAATTAAAAGAGCAACAAGAATAATTAGGGTTGCACTTTCTCACACCCCAGTAGATAGGGAGGTAGAATAAGTTGGTTTGGTTGCCATTCAGACGATAGCTCTGAATGTAGATGCACGGACGGGACAGTCCGGGGAGCCGAGGGCTCGAGGGTTTGAGTACAGAATTAGGTGGTGGGTCTTCGGTATTTGATTGTCGTTCACACCGACATCGAAACGTTGAGTCGACGGTGTGGGACACTTAGACAAAGAAAGCCTCATGGATATAGCCAGCACTAGTACGCGGATACTCTAGGTTGTGTACTTTTAGGGGCGTACGGAAGGGCTAGGCCCGGTAGTGTGGATTCCCGCCTAGGAGTGGGGGGCCCGACCAACTGTCTCCGTTTGCCACTACGGAGGTTCTTGGAAGTGAAGCTAGCTGCCTGAATAGTGGGAACTAAAGGTCTGTGTGCATAGAGTCGTGTGCGTGAGTTACACTTGCATGAATCATGACATAGCATAACACTACACTCATATTTGCATACAGCCGATACCCCAACGTATAAATCGGTATGGGACATTTTATACGATGGGATCCTTGCAGAAGACCCCTAAACTTATAAGTTTGTATGGGCATTAATATAAGTTAAGGTTACTCATTTATTTTCTTACTTGCTTACTTACTTACTTGTTCTATTTGTCTTCTTTTATATTTGTTACTTACTACATGTCTACTTTATTACTTACTCCCGTAGAATTGCTAGGTGTACTTTATTCTAGATAGTTATTTATACACCATGATAGTTGTTAGATTAACTCTTTTGTCATCTGCTTGATTACTCTCCACCTTTGTAGCTTCCCTTTCCTCCTCTCCGCTCGATGCTTAGGAGCCGTGGGGGAGGGGTAGGGGATTATAGGGCTTAGTCTTTATGACTAATGGTTTTCGAACCACAATATTACAGGAGCTCCGGATGGGATCCAAGGACCAGCACCAGCGGAGTACGGTGCGCATGGAGGTGGGTCAGTCTAGCACCAGTGCACCTGCGACCAGCTCCGTGAGTGATTAGTATTTTTATAGCTTCTGCGATGAGTGATTTGTAGTGAGGAATCTGATGTACCGGGCTCGAGCCCGTTTTTCTAGATTTTCATCTGAGCTGATCTTATGTAGTACTTTCTATTTGATATATACTGATGGACTGGATGTGATTTCAATTTATTCATGTGTTTCTGTGGACATATTTACATTCAGTGTAATATTTACTTCTCTTTCTTTGTGATCGAAAAGGGCCGGCAGAATTGGCGTTTTGTAGTGGCGGCCTTCCCGTGAGTCGGTGCCACCGCAAAGAGAGCAATTCTGGGCTAAGACCCCGGTGTTCGAAAAAGAAAAAAAAGGAGGTCTTACACTAATCCTTTTTGTTTATTGGGGCTAACCCTTGTTTTATTAAGCAAATAGGAATGACAACTCATTATGGGATGTTACACCTTAGTTTTGCCGGTAGAAAAACCCCGTAGGCTTAACTTTAATTTCGGGTACGAAATTTTTATTTTGTTTATTAGGTTTTGTAACATCCCATTTCCAACTAGACCCCTAGGAGTGATTTTGTCCTGACAATGTCAAGACAAACCCTTAGAGAACCAAGAAGGACCAAGTGAACCTAGGATTTTAGTTGAGTGTCACTTGGTCTATAAATAGTAAAACCCAAAAACCCTAAAATTGGAGTGCCAAGTAAGTCCAATCTAAATGGACCCTAGGGTAGGTCATAGGGTCAACCATAGGACCCATGTTGACCCCAGTCAACACATTGACCTAATTAGACAGAAATGACCCTAAGCCCTATTCCTTGGGTTGGGTCTACCCAAACTAACCCAATGCCACCCAATGGGTCAAAGACAACTCATACCCCATAGGGAGGAGAAAAATGGGTTTCATGCATGGATAATTTGAGAATTAACCTGGGAGAGAGAATTTGAATAGAATAGGGGAGAGAAAGGATATTTTGGAGTGATATTGAGTTTGGGCCCACTTGTGTTCATGCCACCAGCCCACACATGGGCTGGCCGACCCCTTTTACTCATTTAGGTGGAGTGTGAGCAGTGGGGCCCAACACTGCATGCATGGGTGATAAGACCTAGGCAAAAACCGACCCTACCTCGCCCATATGGCTTCATACCCTCCTCCCCACTCAGTCCCTCGGCCGATGACCACCTTGGCTGGCCCCTCTAGCCCAATTAAGAGAAGCGTAATCGGTGGAGCCCACCCATCCAGCTTGGTGATGCAACCAAGGCAAACCCGACCACTCCCCTTGATGGTATCTCCCCCCCCCCCATTGATATCATCGACCCTCTTATTATCCCCTCCCACACGACCACTCTCAGCCTCCCATTCATTCTCATCTTGAGAGAGAGAGAGAGAGAGGCCTGGACCTGGAGCTAGAGCCGAAGAACCCTAGCACCGCCACCGTCAAAATGGTTTCCCTCCGCTCCACCCGCATTCAAGCCCGAGTTCAGGTCCTCCCTTACCTCTTTCTTCATGCTTAGATCTTAGAAATGTTTAGGGTAGGGTTCGGGCTCGAATGAGCCCGAACCCAGTTTTCATTTTCTTCCATTAATGGCGGTTTTAATGGTCATGGGTTGGGTGGCGCCGCCGCCTTCCGCCGCCTAGTCGCCGATAAGACTTGCCCCCACCACCGTGAGGGTAGAGGAGAAGTTTGCCGGGGGTTGCGCCGCCTGTAGCTGCCGTTTACCGCCCCATGAAAACATCCATGCATCGGACTCGATATAGTCGATTTGGAGAAGATGACATGCAAACATCTGATTGCTTTAAGCTACGTGCCATGCAAGTTTATTATTTTTAATATATGAATAGTATGCAATTTAGGGTAATTTTTACAGAGTTATGCATGTTGATGTTTAGGGCACTTCTGGACATTGTCATAAAAAGTGTTTAACATAAAAGTTATAGGTCGTTTAGTTTCTTTTAATTTGATATGTTACACATTAATATTGGTTAAGTATACTGCCCTATAGAGCCATTTTCCTAGGGCTGGTCCTATGGTAGGTCAGAAAATAAAAGGAGTGCCCTGAAAAAACCCTAAATCCAAATGGATTGAAATTTTTGGCATGTTCATTAATTAGGCATACCTAGACCCTCCCCAAAAATGGGAATTTTTGGGGAAAGTAATTCTATAGTTTTAGTCAGAATTTGATAAATAAAATAAAGTTGATTTTTGGAGCATACCAACTCTAATAGGTCCCAAATTTTGGTGGCCTGCCCTTAGGGGTATATTAGACCTATGGTAGAAAAAAATTAGTCAAATTAGCCCTCTGCATGTTGAGATATCTCACTTGAAAGATCTGAAAAAGTGAATTGCCTTCGGCTGCAAATAACAAAAAAACAGAAATTTGAAGAGATGCCCAAGCCCATTCAGAGGCCTAAATTACATGGTATTTTGGGCAGTAACTGCTTTAGGGCATAATTAGGCCCTGCCCAAAAATAGGATTAATTGGAATTAAAATTAGGGGGAAATTACTAAAATACCCCTTGGCTTGTTTGGGAGATTCTTGGAGTAGTTCAACCCCAAAAAGGTCCAATTTTTGGTGGCATGTCCATGGGGACATTATTAAGGCTTGGTTAAATTTTCATCCCATATTGACCACAGCAAGTTGGGTAAACCAATTTGCATGTTTTGGCTTGTAAAGGGCTTATTGTGCTTATAGCCAAAAAAGGAAATATTGAATGCACAGCCCTTTTGGAACACTTGCTTAGTATTACACTAAGTACCCCCCCCCCCCCCCCCTTGGGGAAGATGGATGAATTAGGGTTGATTTACCCTGTGACCCAAGTTCAAACCCTAAGGAAGGACCTTTGGGAGTTGTGAAGGACATAGGGGCAAATGCCCTTGTATGGCCTTGTAATTTAGTAGAAAGATAGCTTATGTATATTTAAGCCTCTGGTTGAAATGTTAGGGAATTTAGAAGTAGTTAAGTACCTCAAAATTCAAACCCTAGCTTTAGGGTAGAAGCACTATTAGGTCAAAACAGTAACTTAACATCATCTAAAAATTGTGAAGATAGGGTAGAATGAATCTTAGGGTGAGTTGAACCCCTTGCTATTTTTAGTGGAATTTTATAGATTATATTCATGGTAGTTTCTTTGTTAAATATCAAAGTGTTCAATTTAGTATTTGATTTAATTTAATCATTTGGTTTAAATGGAATCTACTAAATTTTGGTCAGTCGAGGTTTTTGACCTAAATAGAGGTCTCTGAATTTTATTATAATTTTTAAAGGATTTTATATATTGCTTCCTTCACAAATTTTGTAAAGGCCATACTTGGTAAATAAATCATTAAAAGAATAATTTAACTTGTAAAAATGTGATCTTTGGCCACAAATAATTTTAGAATGATATCTACAGTTAGGAATTTAATTATGAATTTTTGAAGTATATTCATAGTACTTGATTTACAATTATGCCCTTTTTTAGATTTTTGTATTGAATTTATTTAGAATTAAATATTCTATGAAAAATCATGAAAGTTGGTCAGTGATAATTTTAAAACTGTAGTAGTGTAATATATTTAATTCAAATTATTTGGATGATAATTTCAAGTAGTTGATTTACAAATCTTGGAATATGGAAATTACTGCTAAAATAATTTTAGGACCCTTAAATGTTTGTAGAAAATGCCAAATTTGGAAATTGTCACTTTTAGACATATGGAATATTATCATGAATTTATGAAACATTAATCATGTCTAAAATGTATACTTCATGATCAACTTGACAATGATTGGCTTTTTAAGAAATTATTTAAATAGAAGATTAATTGAGGAAAATATAATATTCTGGAATTAAATCATTCATGTCATGATAAGACTCCAGTAAATAACCTAGGTCATTCAGATGAAAACTTGAAGGACATCATATCATGAACATCACTTAGTAAAGGTTGGTCTGCAATTTGTAATTTGGGGAAAAGTTGTATTAGGATAAGGGTTGGAATAGTGTATAGTTAGTCGTGTTGAATTGTTTGAATGAAAGTAGATGAGTCACCATAGAAAGTTCTAAGGAGTGGTGAGAATTGAGTTTGTGTTTGTTAGAAGGTGCGCGGGTTCGACGAATGATCGGCATTCCCATGAGAGTGGAAGGTCAAAACAACCCTAGGTTTAGTTTAATTTAATATAAAAAGGGAATGGGTAAGGGAAAACAACCAATAATAATAAGTGCCTTGCGAAAGGGAACTTTGGTCTGTCATACCATCGCAGTTCCTTGTGCCTATTGAGAACCCTTCACGGGGTAAATCCGGAGGTAGTCCTAGGCTAACGTAAACCTTAAAGAACAAATCAAAAGAGTAATTTAGTAAATAGGGATTCACACTACACACACTAGTTGGACAAGACTTGGAAATGGTTAAGTCGTCCTGAGGTGTTAAAAGGGGCGCCATCCCGCGGTGTTCAAAGGGATGAGGTTTGGAATTTGAGCCAGACAGTTTAGTCCGGGGAGCTTCGTCTCGATTTGAGGTTAACACGGACGGTTCAGTCCGGGAACTCGACTCGTTGTATACTATTTCTAGAATATTGCATGTGCATAAGAAATACCTAAGGTGGTGGGTCTTCGGTATGGGTTAGTCGTTGCACCGATGCTAATACGATGACTCAGCAAGTGTGGTTTAACACTTCGCCAAACTTAAGTCTTGCGGTCTAGTCAGCAAGAGTATGCGGTAGTCCGCTTTATGCACCAAGCGTTGAGTCATACGATAGGTCAGACCGGTAGTACTATTACTGGTTTTGAGGTGGGCGAGGCCCAACCCACCGCTTCCGTCTGCCACTACGGAGGTATCCTGGGAGGTAACAGCTCCGAAAGGGGGAACTAAAGGTTTGTGTACACAAAGTCGGGTGGGTGAGTTGCACTGCTTGAACATAACATGAACCCACGATATAGATGCATATCATAATCATTCATAATAACCTATGACACCTAATGTATAAGTTTAATGGGACGCTTATACATTAGGATTTGCTAAACGACCCATTGGTATATAAGCTTGTGTGGGAAAGTTTATAAATTAAGGTCATTTCAATATATATATACAGTTTGTGATAACCGACACCCCAACGTATAAAGTCATATAGGACATTTTATACGATGGGAGCCTTGTAAAAGATCCCTTGGATTATGTGTACTCACATAAGTGAAGGTTAAATTCGTTTATTACATTACCTATTATAACATGATTATAAATTGCTAGCTAGGTCCCCCTATCACCTGTTTGTTTTACTCTCCACCTTCACGTCCTTTCCTTTCTTCCTCCCTGCTCGATGCCTAGGAGCATGGGGGAATGGGTGGGGGATAATAGGGCTTAGTCTTATAGACTAACGGTTTTCTAACCACATCATATTAGGGGATGGTGGTGCCCAACATGGAGGAGCAGCCCAGGAGACCAGTGCAATTGGATACAGGGCAGTCTAGCTCAGGAGTACAGCCAGCTGGGACCGTGAGTCCTGACTTCTAGTAGTTGTTTTATTTTGCTTCCGCATGAGAGAATTGTAGTGAGGATATTGATGTACCAGGCTTAAGCCCTTCATTTCTGTACTCTTTTACTATTCTGTGGACACTCCCTTCATGGAGATTTTATTATATGTGATTTGCTGTGGACTTACATGTCTATACTCTTGTACTGCTACTTTTGTGATCAATATGGCCGGCAGAATCGATGTTTTGTAGTGACGATCTTCCCGGGCGCAAAGGTGTCACCGCAAAGCGGCGGTTCTGGGCATAAGACCCCGGTTTTTACGAGTTGTTAAAAAGGGGGTCTTACACTGTGTTTCTAATTCACGGTAGTATGTTAACGTGAAATGTTTTTTCTAAAACTCGCATTTTTATTATGGTTTTTGTTCTTTATTTTCTTTACTTTCTTAAAAATATTTCATCCACTATTTTCCTTTTCGTTTTTGGATAATTTTTGTAAAGTCGATTTTTGATTAGCATTGTAGATGTGAACGATCCAAGTCACATATTATTTCTATTTTCAAGATAATTTCATCAATCTTATTTTATTATCTAGAACTTTCTTTTTGAAATTTTTCAAAACTGTGCTTTTAAAAGCTTGAAAATGATTTAGGTGGTTTTTGTTTGAGCCTTCTTGCCAATCTAAAAAAATTTTTCCCTAGTTTTCCGCTTTTGAGCCTTTTTCTAATTTCAATTGATAGCTCCACTTATCATTTCATCTTCACCAAAGCCAAATTTTCCAACCTATCTAATCACACTAATATTTTTGAGTTTCATTTTAAATTTTTCATGATTATGATAGGTTATTTTGTGATATTTTTGGAGAAGTTTTTGAAAAAGTATGCTCATAAGAAGTGTTTACCTTTGTTTGACCAATTTTAAAATGAAAAGAAAAATTATTTTTGGCCTTTATTTTGAAAAAGAAAAAATGGAAAAGAAAAAAAAAAGAAAAAAATATTTTATTTTTGAAACTCTTTATTTTGGTTTAGAATGATTTTTAAAAGCATCCTTGTTTATATTTGAATTCCACTCCTAATCATAATCCTAAACCCAACGTTTCGGTCTTAATAAGTCCTTTTGATACATGATTTTGGAATTTTATTTATTAGCTAAGTAAAGAAGAAAAGTAAATCAGTATCAGTTTTGGATTTAAATTTAGATTTTTATTATTTAATTGATATAGTCAAAATATGTTGCTTTGATCTAGTAACAACTTAATGCATTTTTCATTTTGTTGCTTTTCTTAAATTTATTTACAGAAATTTGTTAAAATTTTGGATGCTTTATTTTCGTTAGTAAAGTTTATAAATTGTAAATCATGTTTAAATAATTGTTTTAGGTTTACGTTTCACCTGCTCCCTACTAAGAATTTCGCATAGTACTTGTGTAGGAATAATTAGAACTTTTTGATTAGTCACTTTTTATGAATACCTAGGTTCTATATCTTTGTTTGGGGACAATAAAAGCTTATGCTTGGGGGAATTTGATAGTTCGTTTTGTGTTCTGAACTATTAAGGTATTTAATAGTTTATAATATGCAAATCATGTCTTGTATGCTTATATTTTGACTTCCTTATGTATATATTATTGCCGCTAATATTTTCTTCTCTTTTTGCAGGTTTCTAGAAATTTGGGCCAAAAATGCCATCACACTCCATGACACGCCCTCCCTGGGCGTGTCATAGGGCGTTTGACCCGATCTCGAGGAAGTCGGCTTCCAGAGACAACATAATGAGAAAAACCGCTGTCACGCAGTGTGCATGTCACTGGGCGTGTCACCCTCATCCTAAAGCCTGCTTCCTCATTTAAAGATTTTATGTTACTGCACGTCAACAATACTAACACGCCCCCCTACACGGGCGTGTCCCTAGGCGTGTTCAACCATTTCCGAAGACTGGCTGATTTCCGACCAATGATTGAGACTTGACGTGTCTTACACCCCCCTATACGGGCGTGACCCAAGGCGTGTCCCCCATCATACAGAAGTAATCATCCTTCCCTCTAGAATCTAGAGCCCGAGGTCAACCACGTGCGTATCATGCAGCCCTGACATGCCCTCCCCGGGCGTGTCACAAGGCGTGACCAACCTGAGATTTTTGCCTATTAATACAAGGCCACCCCTTGTATTCCAGAGGAGTTTGGGTTGAGAGGGGAGGTGCTGCCCTTTTCTTTAGTTGTGTTTTTTCATGCTTTTTCTCCCCCCTCTCTCTTTCTCATTTTAGTTTAATGTAATGCTAGCATAGTTTCATTTCCATGCAATTGTAATTTTTCTTTCAAGTGTAGCTCTCTTTCATTATCAATATAAAGTGCCTTTTCAATTTGTTTTCTTATTGCTCTTCTACTCATCCCTCCTCCTCCACTTCTCTATGATTAATTAATCCTCCTTGTACTCGATCTTCATGCTCTGGGGTTCGAGTTGATTAAGTTATGGTGCTTTCAATTTACTTTTTCTTTTTAGGGTTTAGGCCTTTGAATTACTCTTGATTTTTCATGTTTGGAGTTATATCATCGATATATAATTTCCATTTCTTTTTTCACTCTTAGCTAGCCGAGGGGCTCGTTGTAACATCCCATTTTCGGCTAGACCCCGAGGAGTCGGTATGCCATGACAGAACCCAATGTAACCCAAGAATCGAAGTCCATCGGCCAAGATTTCGGGTCACAGGTTGGTCATGCCCGTGACCGACCCGTCACGCCCGTGACCTAGGGCGTGACCCCTTTGACGATCGTCGATCTCAGGAAGATGATCGTCGAGCGCAGAATTTGCAACCCGGGCCTGTCACGTCCGTGACCGATATATCACGCCCGTGACCTAGGGCGTGACCCCTTCGATGATCGTCGATCTCAAGAAGACGATCGTCGAACGCAGAATTTGTAACCCGGGCCTGTCACGCTCGTGACCGATATATCACGCCTGTGACCTAGGGCGTGACCCCTTTGACGATCGTCGATCTCAGGAAGACGATCGTCGAGCGCAGAATTTGCAACCCGGGCCTGTCACGCCCATGACCGATATGTCACGCACGTGACCTAGGGCGTGAACCCTTCGACGATCGTCGATCTCAAAAAGATGCTCACCGAACTCTGAATTTGCAACACACCTATCACGCCCGTGACCTACATGTCATGCCCGTGAAAAAGGCCGAAACGTCAGCCAGGCTGGAAATTTCTATAACCCAATCCATAATTAATTCTGATTATGGGAAGTTACACCAGGAGTATTTATGGGCCATTTCTTTCTTTAATTACTTAATAAAATGAGGAAGAGTTGACCCAATAGGAAATCACCACCTGGATCAGTCATTTCATCTTCCACCTTTTCCTCTCCCTCCACCGTAACCGAAATATTATTAAGAGAGAGCATTCATGGCCATGAATGCTTCACCCTTTCCCCTCCTTATATGGAGATCTATAAAAGCCCCCTTAGAGCAAGATGAGAAGGCTACACTCTTGACCAATCAGATTCAGATTATTGTTCTTGCTGTAGGAGAAGTTCGGGAATGCCACCACCGCGCCATGACAATCCGACGCTCATCTCACCTCCAAACTGCGAACAAGGTCCTCCTCTACTTCTTCATTTGTGGGTAGATCTTAGGATCTTAGAGAGGAGTTCGTGCTCAACGGAGCCGGACCTATCTCGCGTTTTCATTGAAAAACCATGAAAAACATAATTTCGGGTACGCCGGAAACCGCCACCTCCGGCGGCCAAACCACCGCCGACCGATAGCCATCGCCTCGACGGAGGTGGTGGTGGTGGTGGCTGGCCAAGGAGGTGACCGGGCGGCCGGTGACGGATCACGGAAGATATATAGGAAAAATATATGTTTTCTGAGTTCTGTTACGGGTTCTGTTGGTAGGGAAGATGAACAGTAAAACATTTTATGATATAAAATTATGTATATAGTATATAAGGTAAATTTACATTAAATGAGCCGTTTTGAATACTGCAAAACGAGGTACCTAGAGGCCGATTTAGGAAAAATGGCCAGTAACGAAAGTTATAGCCGTTCAAGTCTAGATTAATTTATAATTAATTTCAAGTCGTTTGGGTAAGCGGTTTGACCGCAGCACCTGTTTTAGTAGGGGCTGTACTTAGACTTTGGCAGGAACTAAAATGAATGCCCATGCTTCGTCCCTTGTCCAAATTACCTGAAAGTTGGGCAGAGGGTTACCCTTAGCCATTCCTAGAGTCTGTCCAAAAATGGGAATTTTTGGAGATACTTTGCCTAAAGTTTTTGTTTTAATTTATAAAGTTAGAGCAATATATTTAAGTGGTCAAATGACCTCCAAACCCTCCCAAATTTTGGTGAGTGGTCCCTGGCTATAAAACCTAGTTTTTTATAAAATTCCAACTCATTTGGATGAGTTTTGTGTAGGGAGTCACCAATTCTTAACAAGGCATTAATGAGGTGTTTTTGATTAAAAAGTGTACTAGAGGTTGGAACGGTCAAATCACCTCAACAGAGGCTGATATTTTGACCTCTGACTTAGAGGGGTTATTAAAACCCACTTGGAGAAAATGGTGTGGTTTAGGGTTGGTTTACCCTAGGATCCAAACTCAAACCCTAAATGGAGGGTTTTGAGGGTTGTGAAGGACATGGGGGCAATTGCTCTCGTATTGCCTTGAAACTCTATAGAGTTGACATTAGCATGATAAGAATCACCTGGATGGAATCGTGGAGGATTTGGAGATAGGTAGATACCTCAAAACCCTATCCTTAGCTTTAAGGTAAAATTCTAATTAAGTATAATATGTCACTAAACATTATCTAAAAGCTGTGAAACTCTGGTAGAGTTTGTTTTGGGGCGGGTAGAATCTATAGCAATTTTACTGGAATTCTATGATGTCTATTTCCAGCACTTCATTTGTAACGATTGTTATAGCCCTAATTGGTGTTTTAATTATTTGAATCTTTGTGTTCATTAAAACCCCATGAAATCTTGGAAGTAAATGTTTTTGGTCAGAATGGTTGTTCCTGAATTTTTATATAATTTTTGGTTGAGTAAATCTAGTACTTCTTTCACGTATGTTAGAAAGAGTTTTTATGCTTTAAAAATAAATTATGGATGATATTGCTACTGAAAAATTATGAAACTTGTCCAATGCTATTTTTAAGATTGTACCTGCATAAAATAATTAATTTATAATTTTTGGATGGATATACTCTGTACTTGGTTCATAAATAATGGAAGATAGAAAATATTGCTAAAATAGTTTTAGAGCCCTTTTGATGCTAGAAAAATTGTGATACCTTGGATTTACTCTATTACGATAGCAAAGTATTTATAATAATTTTGTTGGACATCTTGCATGAGTACTTGGGTAGTTAATGTTCAAACCGGTAGCCCGCGAAATTTTCGAGGAAATTAATTAAATGCAAGATAAATTAGGAAAATTGTAATTTTCTGATTATCGGCTAATCATATCGGGATATATCTCCAGTAAATAAGTTAGGGCATTTGGAATAGTATTGGATCATTTCCTAACCGGTTCGACATATAGTCTAGGCTGGTATGTATATAGCAAATTGTTAAATTGCAATAGGACATGATCTGGGATAGTTGTTGGAGTTAGTCATTTCGTCTGGGTGGATAGGTGTGGATGATTTTGTAATAGAATGATAGGAAGAGTAGTGAGAAGTGGTGATGGCTAGAGTTAAGAGGTGTTCGGGTTCGATGAAAGATCGTCTTTCCCGAAGAGAGGAAGGTTAAAAATCACACTAGGTTTGTCAATCGTAACATGAGAAGGGAATGGGTAAGGGAATTCAACCAATAATAATAATTGCCTTGCGAAAGGGAACAATGGGCTTCAGCTACCATCATAGTTCCTAGTGCCCTTTGAGAGCCCTTCACGGGGAATATCAGGGGCAGTCCTGGGTTAACGTAAATTGAATTAACAAACTGATAAGAGTAACTTAGTAATTAGGGTTGCACGTTTTACAAACAATGTAGCACAGGAAGATGTTTGGGAGCTTCGGCTTGGTTGGTTAAGAGACAGACAGAATGGTCCGGGGAGCTTCGACTCGGTTGGTTAAGAGACGGACGTTTTGGTCCGGGGAGCTTCGGCTCAGTTTTTGTTTGATTACGACTAAACTTGCTTGTGCATAAAAGGAAAGAAAATTAAGGTGGTGGGTCTTCATATTGGAGGGTCGATGCACCAATGCCAATACGCTGACTCGGCAAGTGTTGTTAGCACTTCGCCAACAGAAGTCCTGCGCGCCAGCCGGCAAGAGTACGATGGAGTCTGCTTAGTGTACCAAGCGTTGAGGCGTATGATAGGTCTGACCGGTAGTGCTTTTCTTGTTTAGGGGTGGGCAAGGCCCAACCCACCGCTTCTGTCTGCGACTACGGAGGTGTCCTGGGAGGTAACGGCTCTGAAAGGGGGAACTAAAGGTCTGTGTGCATAGAGTCGGGTGTGTGAGTTGCACTGACATGTTCCATCATACCCACTTGTATGTCATAGCATAATCGATTAATTTAATTATGACACCTAAAGTATAAGTGGAATGGGATGCTTATATATTAGGACTTACAAAACGACCCCTTGGTCTATAAGCTTGTGTGGGCAAGTTTATAAATTAAGGTTAAATTCAATATATATATGCTATTGTTTGATAACCGACACCCCAACGTATAAGTGGTATGGGACACTTTATATGATGGGAGCCCTGCAGAAGATCCCTTGGCTTATGCGCTTCCGCACATAAGTTAAGGTTACTTTACCAACTTTCTGTTTCTGTCATATTTATTATATAATTTCAAGATTAGTTCCGCTGTCACCTGTTCCTTTATTTTAATCTCCACCTTCATGTCCTTCCCATTCTTCCTCTCCGCTCGGTACCTAGGAGCCATGGGGAAGGGGTAGGGGATGATAGGGCTTAGTCTTTATGACTAACGGTTTTTGAACCGCATCATTTTAGGGAATCGTGGAGCCCAGCACATGGGAGTACCCCCAGATACCGGTGCGCTTGGAGATGGGGCAGTCTAGCTCCGGAGTTCATACAGCAAGGACCGTGAGTCTCAACTTTGAGTAGATGTTTTGTTTTGCTTCTGCATGAGTGACTTGTAGTGAGGACATGTTGTACCGGGCTTAAGCCCATATTCTATTACTCTGATGTATTATTCTGTTGACACTCCCTTCGTGGAGATTTTATTTCTATATATGTGATTTTCTTGTGGACTTGTTTACTTCATTTGGCTACTTTTCTGTGATGGAATTGACAGGCATAATCGGTGCTTTGTGGTGATGACCCTTCAGAGCGTGAAGGTTTCACCTCAAAGGGGCGGTTCTGGGCCTAAGACCCCGGTGTTTGAAAAGAAAAAAAAGGGGGTCTTACAAGTAGTATCAGAGCCAAGTTTCGATCTGGAAAAGGTAGCAGTCCACTAACCCTGGGTCACCCCTGCTCGAGTTTAGTTTGGGGGCAAACTAAGCAGCGGAAGCAGTGGTGTGCCCATATGGGATCACATATAAATTGTCCACTTTTATTAAAGATTGAACGTTTTCTCAGTATGGGTTTTGTTACGTAGTGTCCAGCACAGCCTACGCCACAAGGTTGAGTTCAACAGGATCAGGATGTTGTACCACCTCCACCGGTCCCCACTCCTTTCCTTCAGTCAGACATGGGACAGACTCTGACTGCCATTCTGGAGGCTTTCAGGGCCCAGCAGGTTCCGGTCCCGCAGCAAAATCCGGGGGCCAACTGGTTGAGCCTCTTCCGAGGACTTTCTCCCCCGTCCTACTTAGGGACACAGTCGGCGGTTCGGACGGAAGAGTGGCTGGATATTATGTACGAGAGGCTGACCGGGATACGGTGCCCCTCAGAGGAGAGGGTGGATATGGTTGTCTCTTGCCTGGAGTCCCATGCCAAGAGGTGGGGGAAGACGCTGTTGGACACGATATTTGTCGATAGGGAGGTTTCGGAAGTTACCTAGGAAGAGTTCAGGGCCGCGCTGCTAGAGCATTTTGTTCCGCAGTTGGCCAGGGATGAGTGGGAGGAGCGGTTCTTACAGCTGAAGTAGGGCACCCGGACGGTGGTGGATTACCATTGAGAGTTCGACTATTTTGCTCGATATGCAGATTCTTACCAGCTTGACGAAGCAGGGTACATCAAGAGGTTCTATAATGGCCTGCGGGAGAACTTTAGTGAGGCTTTTTGTTTGTATCCGACGGGCCTATCTCCTGGATTTTGGAGATGGCAAAAAGGATTGAGGCTGATTGGCACACCACTCGGGGCCGGAAGCAGCAAGCGGAGGATCAGGGCCGGAGAGCCTGAAATGACCAGCGGCGAGGTGCTATATAAGAGGGGAGAAGGACAGAGGACCAACCTTGTCAGGAAGTGAGGTAGGAGCCGAGGGAGCAGGTGATATTGGCCCCTCAACCTCTCCGGATGCAGGAGATGCCGAGACCCAGGGGAATAGCGTATCCCCCACAAGAGTGCTTCCATTGTCATCAGATTGGGCACCTCCGGAGGAACTGCCCTATGAGGGGGGCACCACCTACAACACCACAGGGTGGCCCACCTGCTCTGCATTTCGGAGGCCGAGGACGTGACCGCGGTCATGGATACCAGGGGGGAGACCGTAGACAGGAAAGGTAGCAGGTGTATGCTTTGGACCTTGCGCACCCTCGGAATGTTGGAGTTACCATGGTGATCTAGAAGTGGTTAAACATGTAATCTGACTGCCAACGCGATATGAGCCTGCAGGATCGCACATAAGAGATGTGGAGAAGTTGGATGATTGACTGTGTTGATAAAGGTTACCAATCACCGACCTTGAATGGGGTTATGGGCAAAGTGTTGCCATAGAGGATCGTCGGGATTGGGCAAAATGTTGCCTTGAATGGTTTGGTCGACGAGTGTCGTCGACCGCGGGTCGACGAGTGTCGTCGACCGCGGGTCGACGAGTGTCGTCGACCGCGGGTCGACGAGTGTCGTCGACCGCGGGTCGACGAGTGTCGTCGACCGCGGGTCGACGAGTGTCGTCGACCGCGGGTCGACGAGTGTCGTCGACCGCGGGTCGACGAGTGTCGTCGACCGCGGGTCGACGAGTGTCGTCGACCGCGGGTCGACGAGTGTCGTCGACCGCGGGTCGACGAGTGTCGTCGACCGCGGGTCGACGAGTGTCGTCGACCGCGGGTCGACGAGTGTCGTCGACCGCGGGTCGACGAGTGTCGTCGACCGCGGGTCGACGAGTGTCGTCGACCGCGGGTCGACGAGTGTCGTCGACCGCGGGTCGACGAGTGTCGTCGACCGCGGGTCGACGAGTGTCGTCGACCGCGGGTCGACGAGTGTCGTCGACCGCGGGTCGACGAGTGTCGTCGACCGCGGGTCGACGAGTGTCGTCGACCGCGGGTCGACGAGTGTCGTCGACCGCGGGTCGACGAGTGTCGTCGACCGCGGGTCGACGAGTGTCGTCGACCGCGGGTCGACGAGTGTCGTCGACCGCGGGTCGACGAGTGTCGTCGACCGCGGGTCGACGAGTGTCGTCGACCGCGGGTCGACGAGTGTCGTCGACCGCGGGTCGACGAGTGTCGTCGACCGCGGGTCGACGAGTGTCGTCGACCGCGGGTCGACGAGTGTCGTCGACCGCGGGTCGACGAGTGTCGTCGACCGCGGGTCGACGAGTGTCGTCGACCGCGGGTCGACGAGTGTCGTCGACCGCGGGTCGACGAGTGTCGTCGACCGCGGGTCGACGAGTGTCGTCGACCGCGGGTCGACGAGTGTCGTCGACCGCGGGTCGACGAGTGTCGTCGACCGCGGGTCGACGAGTGTCGTCGACCGCGGGTCGACGAGTGTCGTCGACCGCGGGTCGACGAGTGTCGTCGACCGCGGGTCGACGAGTGTCGTCGACCGCGGGTCGACGAGTGTCGTCGACCGCGGGTCGACGAGTGTCGTCGACCGCGGGTCGACGAGTGTCGTCGACCGCGGGTCGACGATCGTTAACCCACGTTCGACGTGAATCGTCAACCCACGTTCGACGTGAATCGTCCACCCACGTTCGACGTGAATCGTCCACCCACGTTCGACGTGAATCGTCCACCCACGTTCGACGTGAATCGTCAACCCACGTTCGACGTGAATCGTCGAGTGTTGTACTCTAATTCTCGCTGACTGATTCTCGCCGACTGATTCTCGCCGATCCTATGTGATTCTCGTCGATTGATTCTCACCGAATCTGCTAGGTGATTCTCGCCGATTCTGGAACCCTAATTTTCTGGGTGGTCTGCGGATAGCGATATTCCTAAGTCTGTTTATGCCTTTGTTATAAATAGATACTTAGGGTTTTCGGGAATGAGTTCTGATCGAATCAGTCGAACATCGGCTTTTTCCTTTTGACCGAAACGAAACCGATGGAAGGGTTCTGTCATTCTTCGTTCGCTCCGCCGATTCCCGAATCCCGCCGACGGAAGTGTTTCTGCCGCCGTGCTCGCTCCGTCGACCTCCTCCTCTCCGGCGATTATCGCTGGTACTGCTATTCCTGGCGCGGACCTAGCAGTCCGTGGAAGAGCAAGGTGCGGTCGATCTCCTTCCCGATTATCTGTGTGACGGAAAGATCGGTGTTCTCCCGCTCGTGTGGATTTCTGTAGAGACGTGGACATCATTCCACGTAGAACTCACCACCGACAGGGACACGAAGCATGGAGCATCTCCGTTGAGTTGTGACTCAATGCCACTGAGGTAATTTTTGCCTAGTTGTTTGTTAACTTCTTGATTCAATGATCATGGCCCGATCCCATCTCTTTTGGGTTATTCTTGATGTTTTATTCCTTCCGCTGCGTGCACAAGCGTTGTGCCATCCTCATAGAGAAACCCAACAGTGGTATCAGAGGGAGGTTCCGACCATGTATGTTGTTTTGGAAGTTTGGATATTCCAGTACGAGTAAACCTAGGAATTTAGAAGTGTTCTAAATGTCTAGATTTAATCTTGGGCCTCACCAGGATCGTCTGGAATCTTGTGGTAATTTCTAATTGTTAGGAATTACTGTCTCCTTAGCAGTAACCATCCCTCGATTTTGTTTTGGATTTTGAATCCAATAAGGAGAGATGAGCTTGTCTACTGCTTGAAGTTGAGTTGCCTTTGTCCCTTGTCCAATGCATGTAAACCTGAAGATTTGGAAGTGTCCAGATGTTCAGATTTATCCCTTTTCTTCTATCAAATGTTAATAGTGTTCTGTTGTGCACATAAGGGATGCATGGGGATTTTAGTGAAGTGTTTTTCTTTGGATGTGCACATTGATCAAATGATTGGTCATGGTTAATTGTTAACCTATTATCAAAAATCCCTTCATCAAATATTAAGTGTTCGGATGCCTTCCGATGGATGACACTCTTCCTGCCTCAATCGATGAAGTGTGGGCTTGCCAAAGCAAGGTGCATTAATCTATCTTGGCAAGGGTGCGAGCGGATAATTGTGATATCCTATTGTCGACATCGGGTCTAGCTTAACTAGGTGACCTCAAAGGTTGAGTGCCTAGAGGCATGGGGTTGGCATGCACCATGTGATGGATGCGAATAAGGAGTTATTCACCAACCATACAAGAATTGCATGAGGATGCAATTGGCAAGCGTTGCCTACCTAAATAACCACATCGCGAGAGGAAAGCCAAAGCTGACTCATTGTGTTGGTGAAATACGGATCTTGTCCACTAAGAGAGTAGCTCGCATGAACTCTCCGAATTGATAGTGAGGGCTATTATTTCGAATAAAATAGTGGGAGTTTTTAATTGAAGTGCAAGTTAAAAATAAATTTTATTTGAAATTTTGGTGCTGATTTTATTCTACATGAATTCTTGTAGAATTCCATGGCAAGTGGTTCGCACTCCACGTTGTCTCTGAGAGCCATCCTTGAGAAGGATAAGCTCAGTGGGACTAATTATATGGACTGGTACAGGAACCTGAGAATTGTTCTCAGGCAAGAGCGAAAGCTCTATGTCTTGGAAGAAGAAGCCCCTGAGGTGCCGACCGGAAATTCTTCCCGTGCTGATAAGGATGCTTACAAGAAGTATACTGATGATGCCTTAGACGTCGAATGCCTTATGCTTGCCACCATGAACTCTGAGCTTTAGAAGCAACATGAGAACATGGGGTGCAAGGAGATTGATGAGCATCTCAAGAAAATGTTTCAAGGGCAAGCTTGTCAAGAGAGGTTTGATGTCACAAAAGCGTTATTTCAGTGCAAGATGGGAGCTCAAGACTCAGTAGGGACTCACGTACTCAAGATGATTGGGTATATAGAGAACCTTGAAAGGCTGGGTTTTCCTCTGGGTCAAGAGTGGGCCACGGATCTGATCCTGCAATCGTTGCCGGACAGTTACGAGCAGTTTGTCTTGAACTACAACATGAATGAGATAGACAAGACACTGCCCGAGCTACTAGGCATGTTGAGAACTGCCGAGATCAATATGAAGAAGGCCAAGCCTGCCAGCCCTATACTGATGGTGCATAAGGGCAAGGGCAAGGCCAAGGGCTTCAAGAAGACGAAGGTGGGACCTAAGTCACATCTTGAGCCCAAGTCTTCTGCACTGATGAAGAAGAAGAGCACGGTGAAGGAGGGGAAATGCCACCACTGTGGCAAGTCTGGTCATTGGAGGAGGAACTGTCCTTTGTACATTGAGGGCCTGTAGAAAATGAAGGGAGGTATGACTTCCGCTTCATGTATTTACGTTATAGAGATAAACCTTTCTGCTCCTTCATCTTGGGTATTGGATACCGGATGTGGTTCTCACATTTGTACAAATGTGCATGAACTGGGAAGGAGAAGATTGCTGAGTAAAGGGGAGGTGGACCTCCGCGTCGGCAATGGAGCAAGAGTTGCTGCTGTAGCCGTAGGGGTTTACCGTCTTTCTTTGCCCAGTGGGCTTGTAATAGAACTTGATAATTGTTATTTTGTTCCGGCCATAACTAGAAACCTTATATCCATTTCATGTTTGGACATGATTGGTTTTTCTTTTATAATTAAGAACAACTGTTGTTCGATATTTAAGAATGATGTTTGTTATATTATAGCCCAATTGTTTAATGGTCTTTATGTTTTGAACTTGGACCATCTGATCTATAATGTAGAAAATAATAAAAGACTAAGAACAAATGACTCAAACCCTACATATCTCTGGCATTGTCGTTTTGGCCATATAAACGAGAAGCGCATATCCAAGCTCTATAGAGATGGACTTTTGGACTCATTTGATTATGAATCATTTGAGCGATGCGAATCTTGTTTGTTAGGCAAGATGACTAAAGCTCCTTTCACGGGCTATACGGAGAGGGCTGAGGATCTCTTGGGTGTTGTACATAGTGATGTATGTGGACCCATGAGTTTCATGGCTAGAGGCGAGTATTTCTACTTTGTTACATTTACTGATGATTTCAGTAGATACGGATATGTGTATCTTATGAAGTGCAAATCCGAGACCTTTGAAAAGTTCAAAGAGTTCAAGAATGAAGTAGAAAACCAATTGGGTAAAAGGGTTAAAGCACTCTGATCTGATCGAGGTGGCGAATACCTGAGTCATGAGTTCCGTGATCATCTGAAAGAGTGTGGTATTGTATCACAGCTCACTCCACCTCGGACACCACATCATAATGGTGTATCTGAGAGGAGAAATCGTACTCTGTTAGACATGGTACGTTCGATGATGAGTCATGCAGATTTGCCTGTTTCCTTTTGGGGTTTTGCTTTAGAGACTGCTGCAATGACACTGAATCGCGCTCCAACGAAAATGGTTCTGAAGACACCATATGAGATATGGACTGGGAAGCATCCTAGTATGTCGTTCATTAAAATTTGGGGCTGTGAGGCATACGTGCGATGTCTAATGCCTGACAAGCTGGAACCCAAATCGGATAAATGTTATCTGGTGGGATATCCTAAGGAAACGAAAGGGTATTACTTTTACCTACCGTCCGAGGGCAAAGTGTTTGTCGCAAGGACTGGCGTCTTCTTGGAGAAAGAGTTCTTATCAAGAAAGACTGAAAAGGTAGAACTTGAAGAAGTTCAAGAACCACAGGTAGTGAATGAACCAGAATTGGATTCTGAGATAGGACTACAAGATGTTGTAGCTAGAGAACCTACTCAAGAAGCACAAGTCCTACGTAGATCTGGTAGACCAAGATTTGAGTCTGAGAGATATGGATTTCTCGTGTCTCAAATAGGTAATGTGTTGCTTATGAATCATGATGATGAGCCAACAACCAACCAAGAGGCTATAAATGGACCGGACTCCGACAAATGGCTTGAGGCTATGAAATCCGAAATGGACTCCAAGTATGCAAACCAAGTTTGGAACTTGGTAGAACCACCTGAAGGGGTACGACCCATAGGGTGCAAGTTGGTCTTCAAGAAGAAGACCGACATGGATGGAAATGTACAGACATTCAAAGGGCGACTGGTGGCTAAGGGTTTCAAGCAAATTCATGGTATTGACTATGATGAGACCTTTTCCCCTGGTGTCATGGTAAAGTCCATAAGGATATTGCTTGCTGTTGCTACGTATTATGACTACGAGATCTGGCAGATGGATGTCAAGACGGCTTTCCTTAATGGAAACCTCCTTAAGGAAGTGTATATGACACAACCCGAGGGTTTTGTATCCCCAAATGAAGCCACTAAAATATGCAAGCTGAATAGGTTCATCTATGGACTGAAACAGGCCTCTCAAAGTTGGAATCTTTGTTTTGATGAGAAAATCAAAGAGTTTGGTTTCATCAAGAATGAAGATGAGCCTTGTGTTTACAAGCGAATCAGTGGGAGCATTGTTGTCTTCCTGATATTGTATGTAGATGACATACTTTTGATTGGGAATGACATTCCTACCCTAAAAGTTGTTAAGAACAACCTAGGGAACTGCTTTTCTATGAAGGACTTGGGTGAAGTGACTTACATACTCGGTATTAAGATCTATAGAGATAGGTCGAAGAAGTTGCTGGGTTTGACCCAGAGTGCGTACATCGAAAAGGTGTTGAAGCGGTTCAACATGCTTGAGTCCAAGAAAGGATTTTTGCCCATGTCTCATGGTGTGAATCTCTCTAAGGACCAGTGTCCAAAATCTTGTGAAGATAAGGACCGCATGAAGTTGATTCCATATGCTTCCGAAATTGGATCAATCATGTACGCGATGTTGTGTACTCGACCCGATGTCTCCTTTGCTTTGAGCATGACTAGCAGGTATCAGTCAGACCCAGGTGAGTGTCACTGGATTGCCGTCAAGAATATCCTGAAGTACTTGAGAAGGACTAAGTATGTGTTCTTGGTGTATGGTGGAGAGGAAGAGCTCGTTGTAAGTGGTTACACGGATGTTAGCTTCCAAACTGATAGGGACGACTCCAAGTCTCAGTCAGGTTTTGTGTTTTTCCTTAATGGAGGAGCTGTGAGCTGGAAGAGTTCCAAGCAAGAGACAGTTGCTGATTCTACAAGGCCGAGTATATTGCCACGGCTAACGCAGCGAAGGAGGCTGTATGGATTAGGAAATTCATCGGCGAGCTTGATATAGTTCCTAGCATTGTTGGTCCCGTAGTTCTCTACTGTGATAACAATGGTGCAATTACACAATCTAAGGAACCTAGATCCCATCAGCGCTCCAAGCACATACTTCGGCGGTTCCATCTTATTCGTGAGATTGTCGAACGAGGAGATTTGAACATTTGCAGAGTGCCGAC
This sequence comes from Platanthera zijinensis, assembly GCA_039513925.1. Classification (NCBI taxonomy): domain Eukaryota; kingdom Viridiplantae; phylum Streptophyta; class Magnoliopsida; order Asparagales; family Orchidaceae; genus Platanthera; species Platanthera zijinensis. The sequence continues at coordinate 120,656,648 of CM077092.1, forward strand.
TGAGGAGAATATTGCAGATCCACTAACAAAGCCTCTCGCGCAGAGAAAGCATGATGGTCATACTAGATCAATGGGTATACGATACCTGAATGATTAACTCTAGTGAGAGTCTTGTGGGTTGCATGTAAACATATATTCTGTTGGCTGATTATTATTTATTCATATGATGAATTATGTACCAATTGTTTCCTTTTACAATTAATGACAAGTTCTTTTATTATGATTTTTCTATATGATAGTTAAATGTTAACGTAATAGATACCCTTAAAATGTTCGCTTCCATGGGACATCAAGTACGTGACTTGAATGTGAGAGCCTATGATTTATTTGAAGCTTCATTCTTAAAAGGTCCCTGGTCGAGTATCATCATAGAAGCTAAGGGTAATGATGGTACATGAAGACTAGCACGTGCGTTGACTGATGACTGGTTCTCACAGGTCATGATATTGTGATATCAAGTCATCACGTGGGTACTTGTTAGTAAACAAGTTGTACTGGACAGACCCAACGTGAGACTACTCTGTGGATTGTCATTCAATCGTGTCACGAGTAGGTCTCAATTGACAATGGTGTTGTGGTCCTTTGACCTGAAGTCACAACATTCATCAAGTGAGGAAGAGCGTGCTTTGATGCCATCTAAAGTCTTCCTTGAGAAAGGTTGATGATAAGGGTGGTTGTTGGGCATGTTACGAATCATTTGGGTGTTTGTGTGTGAGCAGATATAGAATTTGTCCTCCTATATGACAGGAGTTGCATCCATGGGCCCCTTGATGGAACTGGACTGAGAAATGCATGGCCATGCTTGGTTGAGTCAATATGTGATATTGGACTCACCATTCTCTGGAAGTCCGTCCTGAATCAAGAAACTTGGATTGAGCTATTACGAGGGTGATACGGTCCATGCCTCTAGTTCTTTCCGGATGTAAGGGACAAAGGGACAAAGACAACGCTGATACATTGGTCATGAAGGCTTATGAGTTATGAACTCTTATTGCTTGGGGAGTAATGATGCATTGCTAGGCGCCGCTCATTGTTTGTGAAGTTCTTGGTTTGATACTTTCAAGATCATGTGGGAGACTGTTGGAGTTACCATGGTGATCTAGAAGTGGTCAAACATGTAATCTCACTGCCAACGCGATATGAGCATGCAGGGTCGCACATAAGAGATGTGGAGAAGTTGGATGCTTGACTGTGTTGGTAAAGGTTACCAATCACCAACCTTGAATGGGGTTATGGGCAAAGTGTTGCCTTAGTGGATCGTCGGGATTGGGCTAAATGTTGCCTTGAAAGGTTTGGTAAGTGTCGTCGACCGCGGGTCGACGAGTGTCGTCGACCGCGGGTCGACGAGTGTCGTCGACCGCGGGTCGACGAGTGTCGTCGACCGCGGGTCGACGAGTGTCGTCGACCGCGGGTCGACGAGTGTCGTCGACCGCGGGTCGACGAGTGTCGTCGACCGCGGGTCGACGAGTGTCGTCGACCGCGGGTCGACGAGTGTCGTCGACCGCGGGTCGACGAGTGTCGTCGACCGCGGGTCGACGAGTGTCGTCGACCGCGGGTCGACGAGTGTCGTCGACCGCGGGTCGACGAGTGTCGTCGACCGCGGGTCGACGAGTGTCGTCGACCGCGGGTCGACGAGTGTCGTCGACCGCGGGTCGACGAGTGTCGTCGACCGCGGGTCGACGAGTGTCGTCGACCGCGGGTCGACGAGTGTCGTCGACCGCGGGTCGACGAGTGTCGTCGACCGCGGGTCGACGAGTGTCGTCGACCGCGGGTCGACGAGTGTCGTCGACCGCGGGTCGACGAGTGTCGTCGACCGCGGGTCGACGAGTGTCGTCGACCGCGGGTCGACGAGTGTCGTCGACCGCGGGTCGACGAGTGTCGTCGACCGCGGGTCGACGAGTGTCGTCGACCGCGGGTCGACGAGTGTCGTCGAACGCGGGTCGACGAGTGTCGTCGAACGCGGGTCGACGAGTGTCGTCGAACGCGGGTCGACGAGTGTCGTCGACCGCGGGTCGACGAGTGTCGTCGACCGCGGGTCGACGAGTGTCGTCGACCGCGGGTCGACGAGTATCGTCGACCGCAGGTCGATGATTATCGTCAACCCACGTTCGACGTGAATCGTCATGTATTGTACTCTGATTCTCGCCGACTGATTCTCGCCGACTGATTCTCGCCGATCCTATGTGATTCTCGCCGATGTATTCTCACCGAATCTGCTAGGTGATTCTCGCCGATTCTGGAACCTTAATTTTCTGGGTGGTCTGCGGATAGCGATATTCCTAAGTCTGTTTATGCCTTTGGTATAAATAGATACTTAGGGTTTTCGGGAATGAGTTCTGATCGAATCAGTCGAACATCGGATTTTTCCTTTTGACCGAAACGAAACCGACGGAAGGGTTCCGCCGTTCTTCGTTCGCTCCGCCGATTCCCGAATCCCGCCGACGGAAGTGTTCCGCCGCCGTGCTCGCTCCGTCGACCTCCTCCTCTCCGGCGATTGTCGCTGGTACTGCTATTCCTGGCGCGGGCCTAGCAGTCCGTGGAAGAGAAAGGTGCGGTCGATCTCCTTTCCGATTATCCGTGTGACGGAAAGATCGGTGTTCTCCAGCTCGTGTGGATTTCTGCAGAGACGTGTACATCATTCCACGTAGAACTCGCCACCGACAGGGACACGAAGCTTGGAGCATCTCCGTTGAGTTGTGACTCAACGCCACTGAGGTAATTTTTGCCTTGTAGTTTGTTAACTTCTTGATTCAATGATCATGGCCCGATTCCATCTCTTTTGGGTCATTCTTGATGTTTTATTCCTTCCGCTGCGTGCACAAGCGTTGTGCCATCCTCATAGAGAAACCCAACACGGAATCCAGAGCAGGTCATAGCAGGTACGCTGCAAATGCTTCGTTATTTTCATAGAATTTTTCTCTAAGTTGTTAAATCTTAGAACCGCACTAGATAGATTAACAAGGAAAGAAAACTCGTTATATGACCCTAAGACATCTAATCACCCCAGGTATAGTCTTCATCAGCGGCAAGCCTGCCCGCACGCTTTTTCGATACTGGGGCTACTCACTCCTTTGTGTCGGAGACGTTCGTAGAAGGACTGGAAGGCGTGGAGCGATTCACGGGCTCAAAGATGAGGGTTCGACAACCGGATAGATCTGAACTCCTTACCTCGGACCACTGCAATATGGAGGAAGAAATTGGTGGAAAGGCGTTCGAAGCTCCAGCGATGATTTTGAAGCTGAAGGACTATGACCTGATCCTGGGAATGGCATGGCTGCACTGGAACCATGCCCAGATTGACAGCCAAGCGAAGAGGATCACCGTGAGACATGGGGACTCCTTATTGTCATCGAAGGTATAAGACCTGCCTCTCGTATACTCTTATCTTCGGTGCAGGCCGTTAAGGCCCATTTGCAGGGAGAGGAGGCCTATCAGATTCTATTTGAGATGGCGGAAGTTAAGGAGTCTGTGACAGACATCCCGGTGGTGCGAGACTTCGCTGACATCTTTCCAGAGAAACTGCCAGGACTACCTCCGCACCGAGAGCAGGACTTCCAGATATAGCTTGTGCCAGGGGCCAAGCCGGCATCTAGGGCCCCTTACCGGATGGCACCGAAAGAGTTGGCAGAGTTCCGAAGTAAGTTGCAGGAACTAGTAGAGGCTGGGTTTGTCCGGCCGAGCTCATAACCATGGGGAGCTCCGATATTGTTCGTCAAAAAGAAAGACGGGACACTTAGGTTGTGCATCGACTACCGAGCACTAATCTGGCTGACGGTCCGGAATACATATCCACTGCCAACGATAGATGAGATGTTTGACCAGCTGGAGGGGACGCACTTCTTTTCAAATTGGACTTGAGGTCGGGCTACTACCAGCTTCGGATTCGAGAGGAGGATATTCAGAAGACTGCTTTTAGTAGCAGATATGGATTGTTTGAGTTTACGGTGATGCCCTTCGGGCTCACGAATGCACCTTCGGCGTTCATGACCCTCATGAACCGGGTTTTCAAGGAGTACCTAGATGTGTTTGTCATTTTGTTTATTGATGACATCCTCATCTACTCGAGAACGGAGGAGGAGCATACTCGCTATCTGGCACTGACCCTAGAGAGACTGCGGGAGAATCACTTATATGCAAAGTTCAGCAAATGTCAGTTCTGGTTGAGGGAGGTGGGCTTCCCGGGCCATATTATCAGTGGAGCTGGATTGGCAGTGAATCCGGCAAAGATTCAGGCAGTTCGAGATTGGCCGCAGTTAAAGACAGCCACCGATTCACAAAGTTTCCTAGGACTTGCTGGTTATTACCGGATGTTTGTGGAGGGGTTCTCTCAAACTTCCCTCCCACTCACATCTTTGATGAAGAAGGAGGTACCTTTCATTTGGACCCCGCAGTGCAAGGTTGCTTTCCAGGAGCTGAAGGATCGAGTCATCTCGGCTCCTATACTTACTCTCCCCTCGGGGAGAGAAGGTTTTCAGGTCTACACCGACGCTTCCTACCACGGTATGGGAGCTGTACTGATGCAAAAGGGCCATGTGATTGCATATGCGTCTTGCCAGTTGAAGAAGCACGAGCAGAATTACCTGGTGCATGATCTAGAGATGGGTGCAGTGGTTTTTTCTCTGAAGGCTTGGCGCCACTATCTTTATGGAGTCCACTGCGACATCTACTCCGACCCCAAGAACCTGAAATATGTGGACACATAGAAGGAGCTGAATATCAGGCAGAGGCACTGGGTGGAGTTCTTAGCGGATTACCAGCATGAGATGCACTACCATCTAGGGAAGGCAAACGTGGTGGCCGATGCGTTGAGTCAGAGAGCTGCCACTTCCGAAGCCGGGCCCCAGGTGATGTCCATGGAGCTAGTCCAGTCATTCAAAGATATGTAGATATCACTAGTATCCGAGAATGACCCAGAGCTATATAGGGAGTATCTAGCATCGATGATGGCCATAGATGATATACGGGACCACATCCGGGACGGACAGAGGACAGATGCGTGGGTATAGCCGATATTCCAAGCCTTGAAGGAGAGTTCGACGGGAGATTATTCCCTGAGAGATGGATTACTATATTTCAGAGCCAGGGTATATATACCCGAAGGAGGCCGGATTCGGGAGGACATCATGGTGTAGGCACATTATAGCAGATATTTTATACACTCGGGGATCACCAAGATGACGGCAGATTTGAAGAAGATGGTGTTTTGGCCAGGGATGAAGAAGGACATTACGTACTTCGTGACACATTACGAGGCATGCCTGTAACGCCCCCAGTTTTTCTGCGTTTTGTTTGATCATTGTTTGGCGTTACGATGACGCGTTGTCGGCTTTTGCCATTGTTAGAGCGTGGTCATAGCTCTTTAGGTTCCTTTAGTGGTTCATTAGTAGCCTGTTTGCAAGATTCCCCAGCTAGCCGGAGTCTGTTTTTGGTGACTCGGCTGGGCCTTTCAGGGAATGCTTGTGTTTTGGCTTCGGGAGGTTTTAGCCCAAGTTTTGATCGTCGGATGTTGTTTTCGACTTCGCCGTTGTGTTTGTAGCTGTGGTGTTTAGCTACGATGCGAGTTTTGTCGAAATCCGAGATCATCTGTTTTTCGCGTCGTTTCGACATTCGTTTTGTTAGCCGGTAGTGACTACCTGGTTGTAGTGCCTGGCCTTTTGTGATCGAGCTTGGTGAGGCTAGTGTAGTGTTTCCTTCTTTTTGTATTATATATATATATATCTGTATATATATGTTTATATATGTGTGTATATATGTAAGGGCATATATATATATATATTTTATATAAGTATATATGTTTATATATATATATATATATATTAGATATTAAAGCTATAAGATAAAGCTTTTGAGTATGTGGCTTGGGTGTTACTTATATATATATATATATATATTAGTTTATGATGGCTGTGAGCTGGTTCAGTGAGGGGGGCTCGGGATAGCTGCTAGTGCTGCTTAGGCTTAGTACTATAATAGCTTAGTGGTTGTTAGTGGCCGGATTTTTTAGAATAGTTTAAGATTAGTGTTGTTAGATAATAGTATAATAATGTTAGTGGGCTGAGTAATTAAAGCTTATCACTTATCATCTTCCCCATTTCCCAAGCTAGCTTCAGCTTATTAGCTTTCAGCGATAGGAAGCAGGCGGGAGGCGGAGGAGCTGTAGCTTGGATCGCCGGCTAGCGGTAGTTTTAGGGCATGTTTCGCTCGGGTAGCGCCAGATTTGAGCTGCTCTCGCCGAAAGCTAGCTTCCTAGTTAAGTATCTTTTATTTTGGGGCCGTCATTAGGAGCTAGGGTTTTGTCCTCTCCTCTTCCTCTTCTCTAAAAGCTCCAGATTTCTGTTTCTCCCTAGGTAGCCTTGCTGTCGGTGCCAAGCCTGTGAAGTGAAGGCTGCTGCTAGAGTTTGGTGGTGAGGCAAGTGGCTCCCTTGGCCCTTACTGTTTTCATTTCTAATCTTGAGTTTGTGCTGCTCTTACCGTTTGCTAGCCTAAAGCTCCAGGTTTGTTTCTTTTCCGAATTGAACGCTTGTCTTGGCTGGTGCCATGGATGCTGGTTAGTATTAGGATTAAGCTTTGCTTAGTGGTAAGCTGGTTTAGGGTTGTTGTGGCTGGATAGGAGAGGTAGGAGTGAGAGCTGGAATTAAACAACAGCTCTTGGGTTAGGAGATGCAGCATGAGCCTTGGAATTAATTTTCCAAGGCTCTGCATGCCTTGTGTTTAGAGGAGCTAGGGTCAGGTTTGTTCTTTTTTTTCTAAGGACCCAGGCGTTGAATGAGGTCCATTCACTCAATGCCATAGTTTTTTTAGGCTAATGTTATAGCCTTGGGATGTGTGCTTCTTTAGGACTGTTAGTGGACTTTAACCTTCCTTAGGGGGATGTTGGGGGTGTTCGGCTAGTTTTTGCACGCCGACTAGTGGACTATGGCCGGAGGGGGTGTTTGTTTATGGACTCTGGAGGGGTGAATTGTGTGTGCTGAGCTGTGGACACCACTAAGTTTGGACTTTGTGGCCAACTTGTTTAGGTGCGTGGACCCTAAGGCGGCAACCGGTTGTGTTTCACCCTTGAGTATTTTTGTGGTCTGTTTGTTGGTGTTGGTACTTCCACACGCTCCAGCCCCTTGTTTTTTTTACACCCCGGTCAATTGCCCAAAAACTTAGGATTGTTAGCTCTCCCTTTTTCCATTTTTGGTATTCCTGCTATTATACTGATACTTTACTGCTGCAGATTGATTCTTTCCGCAAAGCAGGTAGCTTTTGTGCTCACACTTGGTGTGATTTGCTTTTATTGCCTTTCTAACAATAGTTCTTTCTTTTTCCTACTTCTGCTGATTGGTACCTTGTTGCCGGATTGGTAAACCCTTCTTTATTAAGTAATCTGGTTTTTTTTTCCTTTTGATTATTTCCTTGTTGAGGCATTTCTTTTCTTGAATGCCTCAGGTCCAGTTGTAGCCGATTGGGCGGTTGATTCCTTCTAGTAGGTCTTGCTGGGAGCCTCCAGGGTAGCTGAGTTGCAGATCATTCACCTTGTGAGGTAGTTATCTTTCTTTTATGTATGGATATGCACACTCACTTGTGGGTTCATGTCGGGTTGTTGACACCCACTGGTGGCTTACTTGTTTTGCTGGATATGAATTAAAACTGCTGTTTTTGCCCTATTGGGGTTGTTTACTTTCTTCTAGGAAGGTTTTATGCTAGGTTGCATGTTAGGTATTTTAAAACCCTAAACTATTATATGTACCTCATGCATATCATATTTGCAAAACTAAAGCACTATCTTATAAAAGCGTAAAGCATACCTTTTAAACATAAATACTATACTCACCTTAGGTGTCGTGCATGCTATAAGTGGTCTCTTGAGAGCCCTTATACTCTTTTAGGGTGTCAAATAAATTAAATCAAGTATTTTTCCGCTGTAAACAAATATATATATTTTTCCTAGTGTGGACTAGCTGATCCACTATGCCGAGGGATACACCCTTTAAATAAACTGGTTTTCTACTAAATTAAACTTGTGATTTGTGGTCTCGTTATGTTGCCTGACCGTCGGCAGTTATCCCCTGATCGACGTGGCATAACAACGCATGTTTTCCTGTACTCTGATACTCCTTAACCTTGGGGAAAATGCGGGTTGTGACAGTTGGTATCAGAGGGAGGTTGCTTGACAAGTTGGCCGTGCAACCTTTCCTTTTGATTGCATTAGAAGTTTAGCTTCATAAGCATACACTCACCGATATGTCATCAACACGTCTTTGCCGAAGCACGAACACTACACTCATAAGCATAAAGAAGTATACGGGGCATATTATGAAGTATAGGATGCATAATATGTGTTCGTATATGGATCCACCATAGGAGGCAACATGTGAGGGTTATGTACTATGGGATGCATAACCTCACAACATGAATGCGGCTAGCACGTTTTTCTTTTTCGTTGCATGGGAATGTTTTGTAGTATGGGATGCATAACATTTTCATGTGTACGCCTCCCATGGCATGCATTAAGGTTTTTTTTTGAATGCATAGCACGACAAGCATAGCATAACATTTCATAAGCACAACGTGCTAGGCTAAAGATTTGCATGATGACATATGTAGACACATGGTTTTGATTCAAAATGAATATAAAAGCATGCATCCATGATTTAGGCGCATGAGTTAGTGTGATTGTAGTGAACCATCTTAGGTTAAGCATAAAATCATCATTATAAAAAAAATCCCCGAACAAGATTTGCAGTTGCAATTCATATTTAAGTATGCATGTCTGTACCGAGTAGACTTGTTCTAGTGGTTGGAATGGGTTTTAACTAGGACTTGTGTAACGTCCCAATTCGCGCTAGGCCCCTCGCACGAGTTTTGAGTCAAGAGACTAGTCTCGGGCTCGGGGTGCGTTGACGCGAAGTGTCAGGTGCGTCGGATGGAGTGTAGGGTTGAGTGATGACTAACGAATCGAAAGGAAATCAGCTAAGTGGAAATCGACGAGAATGGAGGTTGATGCACGTCGATCGACGGGTATCGGGAATGATACTCGCCGATTCGACGGGTATCGGGAATGATACTCGCCGATTCGACGGGTATCAGGATTGATACTCGCCGATTCGACAGGTATCGGTGGTCGATACCCGCCGGACACAGAGCTGCAAGTGGACTAAGGGAAATTCGGCGAGAATGCTCGGCGATTCTCGTCGATCGTCGAGAATACCCGGTGATACCCACCGACCGTCGAGTATCGCCAACTGATACTCAACGCACACAACGACAGGATGTCCAATAAAATAGCTAAGGGAAAATCGTCGAATATTATTGTTGATACTCGACGAATACGTCGAGAATGACCCGCTAATACTCGCCGATCGACGGGAATCACTGGCTGATTCCCGCCGAATTAGACTTGTGCGTTTTCTGCGCCCAGGCAGATTCACCGGCTTGTACAGGCGGACCGAACCGGACTTCGGGATTAGTGCTGAATGATCCTTGGACCGATCACTTCAAATAAACCTAATTTGGGCGGTCCTATTATAGAGTGACACGTGGCGGAAGGGACTTAACCTAACATGTAATATAAAAAGGAGTAAACCAAACCCTAGCCATCGCACCCGATCGTTCTTGCCGAGCCGTCACCGTGCAAAACTGATGGGAGCGGTAGAGGAGAATGTCGCAGATCGCTGGAGGAGAGCTTGCTGGTGCGAGCTTTGGAGGCGAACTTCTCTCTCTCCTTCCTTTACCGTGAAGAACAACTGCACCAAGGATGCCGCAACGAAGAGTAATGCGATCCATGGCCGGCAACGGAGGAAATGCCGGAAATGAGGTGAGTTTCCTCCCCACTCCCTTAGTGCTAGATCTGTAGCTATTCTTAGGCGAGACATCGATTCAAAAGAGTCTTGATGTGTGAGATGAAGCTTTCTAGGAAGGCCATGCTAGAACTTGTGTTCTAAAGCTTAGTCATCTTCAACCTCTCCTCGCTTCAAAGTGATGATAGGGGTGGTCTCGTGAAGAGAAAATGGCCTCAAGAGAGAGAATAAGGGTGGAGGAACTTCTGGTTGCGATTTGGGGAAAATCGCTTGAGGAGGAAGATGAACGGATGCCGTTCACTTCGCTTCAAGATGCGTGCAGAATCTGTATTCTACACGCAGCGACTTTCTTGGCTACTTTTAAGCAAGAAAGGGTCGGATCTAGGCTTTATACTAAACACGAAAGTCGTAGCCCTTGAAATTACCTTTCCAACGAGTGGTTGCACGTTTCCAGGCGATACCTGTAGCCACGGAAAAGTCCATTTGAATCCGCTGCGGTTGGGAGTTAATGCCCAGGAAATCTGTATCCTGTACGCAGCAGACTTCGAGTTGGATTTCTGGTATGATGTGACCAAATCTGGGCTTTTGACTAAACACGAAAGTCGTAGCCCTTGAGATTACCATTCCAACGAGTGGTTGCACGTTTTCAGGCGATACCGGTAGCCACGGGAATCCTCAGACAAATTTGCTGACCAGATTGCATATAATTCTAGGTGATTACAATATGAACTTGGATTCGATGGAATAGATGTTGCAATCCATCTCGAGGTTGGGTGAATTCTTTTGTGTTAATCACCGAGTTAATGTGAGGGTTGATGTTTGAGGACTTGAATTTCCTATGCCGAGATGTGAATCAAGCCTAAGTGAACGAAAGGCTTGTTATATTTGGTAGATCACCATTATACGCATTATCTATAATATGTTGAATTCATGTGGAAGGATTTATAAATGATTAAACTATGGTCCTGATGTATAATGAACTGATGGAAGGGAATGGTTGGTCCAATGCTTAGAGTGTCGTCTCCCTACGGGTAGCATTATGGAAGTTAACCAGTGCGGTGTAGACCGTCACTAATGGGAATGAGGTTGAGTTGAATAAAATTGGACGGTTGGGCTTGGTCCTCGGTGTTCACGTCCCGAGGCTCCATCCATATTTGTTGGATGGTTGGGCTTGGTCCTCGTGCTTTCTCCGAGGCTCCTTCCATGCCATGAATTGTTGAATTGCATGCGGTGTGAGACCACACGCGGTGTCGTAATCCCGGGTTAAGGATAGTGTGGCAGGTCTATGGTCTCGCCAATCGTCACACCGATGGGAGTTGACAGTTAGACCTTGGGCGGTTGGGCTTGGTCCTCGGTGTTCACGTCCCGAGGCTCCTTCCGTGCCAAGTGAATTGTTGGGCTTCGTCCTCGTGCTCATTTCCGAGGCTCCTTCCGTGTCATACCATAGGCCAGTCGGGGTTAGGATCTTGGTGCATATTTACCCGAGAGAACCCGCTGAGCCATAGTACGCATGTGAGCTCCGCTGTTGTGTTCTTAGCATTGAGTCATACGGAGACCTAGGCCAGGTAGTGTGGAGACCAGCTTAGTAGTGGAGATGCCCGCTCTACTGTCACCGTTTGGCCACGACGGTTGATGCCTAAGAGGTTAGCTACCTGCTCGAATAGTGGGAACTATAAGTCTGTGTCGACGTCGACATATCGATTACATGTGCTTGATCATAGGTGTGTCATTGCATTGCATACATAGCGTTGCACTTCATTACATACACAAGACCCTCATCATATAAGTTTGTATGGGCACTCCTAAACGATGAGTTACTTTCTGCTGAATGACCCTCAACTTATATGCTTATATGGGCACCCATATAAGTTGAGTTACTTACTGTCCTAGATACATACTCTCTTGCTGCTGTAGATTGTAGATTTGTAAAATGAGACCTTGTTCATTTGTATACTGTTCCTATTACTGTTTATGATATGTACACATACTTCACCAGCTTGTACTACTGATATATATTTATTGTACTTGTTCCTTTCTCTGCCCGGTGCCGAGAAGTCGTCGGGGGAGCGGATGTGAAACCACTTAGTCTTTTTTGACTAACGGTTGCTACGTCTTCCTTTTTAGGAGGAAACACCGCAGGTGGAGCAGCAGGCTATGCAGACGGACAGCCAGGCTAGGGTGACAGGGCCTGAAGGGACGGTACCGTCTCTACCGTTGGTTACAGATGTGAGTGAGAGAAAGATTTTGTTGTAGCCCTTCGGGGCAATCTTGTTTATATACTCTGATTTTGTAGAAGCTTGTTTCAGCTTCTCTTTTGATGTATTTATGGACATATGCTTGGTGTGGATTTGACTTTCTAATTATTATGGTTGGGTTGGCATTTATCTGTTGATATTGTTGGTAGCCGGCAGAATAGGCGTCTTGTGGTACAGGCTAGCCTGAGTGCTAGTGTTACCGCAAGGCGGCTGTTCTGGGCATAAGACCCCTCTCGTGCCGTGTTTTGTGTTCCGGGAGGGGGGTCTTACAAATGGTATCAGCTTGCTACGATCCTCCAGGATGAAATTCACTTAACAATGGTGCCACCCCCGTTTGATTGGTCAGTTGGGGACAAGCTGACTTAGCGAAAGCAGTGGTGTGCCTATATGTAATTCACACTAAGTTGTCCATCTTTAACCTTAGATTAACCAACCTAACCCTAGGTTTGTACCTTATGTGTAGATCTCAGCACATGTTGAGCCAGTAAGGGGCACCCGCGCCCCATCCGTACCTACACAATTCCAACAATCAGAGCTGGGGCAGACACTCACAGCTATTCTGGACGCCTTCAGGTCCCAATCTCAGCAGACATCTTTACAGTAACAGGGTCCGGGATCTAGTTGGTTAAGCGTTTTCTGAGCTCTCTCCCCTCCCGCTTATATTGGGACAGAGTCGGTAGTGCGTACGGAGGAGTGGCTCGACACTATACAAGAGTTGTTGGCAGGAATAAGGTGTCCAAACAACATGGCGGTGACCCTCGTGGTGACACTCTTAGAGCTGCATGCCAAAAGGTGGTGGAAGTCCCTCATGGGCTCCACTTTTCGTGGAAGAGTGTACACGGACATTAGTTGGAGCGAATTCTCCGAAGCCTTCTTAGAGCATTTCATCCCCTCGGCCGCTCGGGATGGCCTGGAAGAGAGATTTTTGCAACTAAATCAAGGGTCCATGTCGGTGACGGAGTACCAACGGGAGTTTCAGCACCTGGATAGATTCGCTGACTCCTATGAGCTGGATGATAGAGGGTACGCCAAACGATTCTACAAAGGCTTGTGAGATCCCCTAAGGCAAGCCCTATTGTTTATAGCAGACTCTAGCCTGGCAGAGATTATTGATATGGCAAAGAGATTGGAAGCGGACCACTTGGGAAGTGGTAAGAGGCCAGCGGAAGGCGTGATGGAAGCAGGCCCCAGCAATAGAAGGAGATTTGACAATAAAAGAGGAAGAGGATACCAGAGGGGTGGCGGGTGTTTCCCCCAGAACTTTAGAGAGGAGCGCCCAGTTCCACCACCGCCAGCATTACCTCCACCTCCACAGTTTCAGCAACACGGCGGAAGGCAGGAGCGGGTGTGCTTCGAATGCAACCAACCGGGCCACATTCGGCGCTACTGCCTGCAACTGTTTGGAGATGCGCCTTTCGCTCTCCCTCCAGCAGCCCCGTGGGGGAGAGGGTATGTGCGTGGTCGAGGACGAGGACCACGAGGAAGAAACCCCGGACCCGCTCGAGATCAGATGTATGCCCTGGACATGACTCAAGAGCGGAACCCTCAAGAGATGATTACAGGTACGATTTGAAATAGTCATTTTGATTCCTTTAATATCCTCTAGTTACTTGAGATATACTAGACGTCTAGCTTGAGTATTATTAATGACACTTAGGCACCGTGATGGTCGGCGGGAAACCGGCTTATACGTTATTTGACACCGGTACCTCACATTCATTCGTGTCTGAAGACTTCATCAAAGATATACACAGAGTGCAATATTTCACTGGTATTGCTCGAAGAGTACGCCTCCTAGACGGATCTGAGATGACGGCAACCGCGAAGTGTGAGTTAGAGATAACCTTTGGGGGAAAGACCTTTGATACCCCTGCCACAATTTTGCGAATACCAGAGTTCGACCTCATTCTGGGTATGGCGTGGCTGTATTGGCACCATGCAAGGATCGACTGTGCGGAGAAGCGTATCTATTTGAGACATGGGGATTCTGACGTAGTCTTCCAAGGTATAAATTTCGCACCACGAATATTGTTATCCTCAATCCAGAACTTGAAAGCTCATATGAGAGGGGATGAAGTCTACACGATACGATTCGAACTAAAAGAAATGAAGCTAGGTGTGAAGGATGTGCGGGTAGCACGGGATTTCCCTGAGGTATTTCCCGAGAAATTGCCAGGGTTACCCCCGCATAGAGAAGTAGACTTTCAGATTAAGCTTGTACCATGAGCTAAGCCTGTATCCAGGACCCCTTATCGAATGGCCCCAAAAGAACTTGCGGAGTTTAGAGTGCAATTGCATGAGCTGGTAGAATCAGGGTTTGTTCGCCACAGCTCGTCGCCTTGGGGAGCCCCTGTTCTATTCGTCAAGAAGAAAGATGGAACCCTGCGTTTATGTATAGACTATCGGGAACTCAACCGACTGACAGTACGGAACACCTACCCGTTACCTCGGATCGATGAGTTGTTCGACCAACTGGTTGGAGCGCATTGGTTCTCCAAGCTAGACTTGCGCTCGGGGTACTACCAATTGAGAATACAGGAGGATGATGTACGGAAAACGGCTTTCAGCTCAAGGTACGGCTTATATGAGTTCACAGTGATGCCGTTTGGACTCACCAATGCCCCATCAGCTTTCATGAGCTTGATGAATAAAGTGTTTGAGCCCTACTTAGATGTCTTCGTCATCGTGTTCATTGACGACATCCTGGTCTACTCGAAGACGGAGGAAGAACATGCCGGACATTTGGCCTTGGTACTGGAGAAGTTAAAGGAGCACGCCCTGTTCGCCAAGTTTATCAAGTGTGAGTTCTAGCTTAGGGAAGTTGCTTTCTTGGGTCACGTAATCAGTGGGGCTGGACTAGCTGTGGATTCGGCCAAGGTGCGTGCCATGAAGGAGTGGTCACCTTTGAAGTCAGCGGCCGATGTGAGGAGTTTTCTTGGACTTGCCGGATACTACCGCAAGTTCGTAAAAGGATTCTCCAAGATTGCCCTCCCGCTTACTTCCTTGACAAAGAAAGGAGTGCCATTTGAGTGGACACCCCAGTGTGAAGAGGCATTCAAGGAATTGAAGGATAGACTTACCTCCGCCCCCATCCTTGTCCTTCCGTCTGGGAAGGAAGGATTCCAAGTTTACACGGGCGCGTCCTATCAGGGGTTGGGAGCGGTGTTGATGCAGCACAGGCACGTAATTGCTTATGCTTCAAGACAATTGAAGAAGCATGAAATCAATTACCCGGTGCATGATTTGGAGCTAGGAGCGGTGGTGTTCGCCTTGAAGGTATCGAGGCATTATCTATACGGCGTCCACTGCGAAATCTTCTCGAATCATAAAAATTTGAAGTACGTCCATACCCAGAAGGAATTGAACTTAAGACAACGGCGGTTGTTAGAGTTTCTATGCGACTATGAGTTCACCATGAACTACCACCCCAGAAAAGCAAACTCGGTAGCCGATGCGTTGAGTAAGAAAGTACCCGGCTCGAATCCAGAATCTCGGTTGATGAGCATGGAGTTGGCACGAATGATCGAGGAGATGGACATCACCTTAATATTTAAAGCTTCTTCGGAATATACGGAGTACCTGTCCAGCATGAGCATAGTTTGTGATATCCGGGACCGGATCCGAGTGGAGCAAGGATTGGATGCGGCCTTGGCCCCGGCAATAAAGTTAATCGAAGACGGGACTACCGACGAATACACACTAAAGGACGGCCTCGTTTACTTTCGCGGCCTACTCTACATTCCCAAAGGTGGCAGAATCCGGGAGGATATTATGAGAGAAGCACATTGCTCTCAATATTCCGTGCACCCAGGAATTTCAAAGATGTACGCCGGCTTACGGAAGACGATGTGTTGGCCAGGGATGAAGAAAGATGTCTAGTACTTTATCACACATTGTGAAGCCTGCCAAAGAGTGAAGGCAGAATGTAGGAGCCCCGGTGGCCTGTTGTAGTCGTTGCCAATCCCCGAATGGAAGTTCGAGGATATATCCATGGACTTCGTACATGGGCTACCTCGTTCCCGCTCAGGGAATGATTCAGTGTGGGTGATCTTTGATCGCCTGACGAAGGTTGCCCGACTCATTCCTATGAAGAAGGAGGCTCATGTGGATGTCTTGGTACGCCTATTTGTGGAACAATTTGTACGGTATCATGGCATACCCAAGACGATAGTTTCGGACCGAGATGGTCGTTTAACCTCCAAGGAGTGGAAGGCGGTACAGACATATTTGGGCTCACGTCTTACCTTCAGTACCACATTTCATCCTCAGACGGATGGACAGTCTGAGCGGACCATCCGAACATTGGAAGATCTGTTGAGGTTGTGTGTGATAGATAGGGGAGAGCCGTGGGAAAGACTCTTGCCCTTGGTGGAATTCTCCTATAACAATAGCCATCAAGCTAGTATTGGCATGACGCCCCCATGAAGCCCTATATGGAAGGAGGTGTAGGACCCCCTTGTCTTGGGTGCAAGATGAAGACCCGAAGACTTTGGGAATTGAGTACATAGATGACACTAATGCGGTGGTTAGGCTGATAAGGGATCGCATGTTGGAGGCTCAAAGTCGGCAGGCGAAGTATTACAACGCAAGGCACCGTATGGTGGAATTTCAAGTGGGTGATAAGGTGTTTCTAAAAATCCGGCCGATGCATGGAGTGTCACGAGTGCGAGGAGTGAAGAAGCTCAGCCCACGGTATGTTGGGCCCTATGTCATATTGGAGAGGGTTGGCCCTTTGGCCTACCGGCTGGAGCTACCGCCCGAGCTAGAGAATCTCCACGATGTGTTCCATGTATCGTCGCTTCGGAAGGCGCTGTTGCGGCCCGAACAATACATCCCCACAACTGATGGTACTGTGGCGTCTGACAGATCTGTGCGACTAGAATCGGTGCGGATCGTTGATAATGAGATAAGAACGTTGCGCCGCAAAAGTGTCCCCTTGGTAAAAGTGCTATGGTCTAATCATGGGAAGGAGGAATTCACATGGGAGCCAATGGATTTGATGCAAAGATGCTACCCAGAGTTGTTTGCCTCAGGTAATTTTATCTAAAAGCATAATTTGTTTTCTGTATGCTTTTCTCCCCACGACCTCAGCCTGATTTCGGGGACGAAATCTTTTTATTTTGTTTATAGGATTTGTAACGTCCCAATTCGCGCTAGGCCCCTCGCACGAGTTTTGAGTCAAGATACTAGACTCGGGCTCGGGGTGCGCTGACGCGAAGTGTCAGGTGCGTCGGATGGAGTGTAGGGTTGAGTGATGACTAACGAATCGAAAGTAAATCAGCCAAGTGGAAATCGACGAGAATGGAGGTTGATGCACGTCGATCGACGGGTATCGGGAATGATACTTGCCGATTCGACGGGTATTGGGAATGATACTCGTCGATTCGACGGGTATCGGTGGTCGATACCCGCCGGACACAGAGCTGCAAGTGGACTAAGGGAAATTCGGCGAGAATGCTCGGCGATTCTCGTCGATCGTCGAGAATACCCGGTGATACCCACCGACCGTCGAGTATCGCCAACTGATACTCAACACACACAACGACAGGATGTCCGATAAAATGGCTAAGGGAAAATCGTCGAGTATCATTGTTGATACTCGACGAATTCGTCGAGAATGACCCGCTAATACTCGTCGATCGACGGGAATCACTGGCTGATTCCCGTCGAATTTGACTTGTGCGTTTTCTGCGCCCAGGCAGATTCACCGCTTATACAGGCGGACCGAACCGGACTTCGGGATTCGTGCTGAATGATCCTTGGACCGGTCACTTCAAATGAAACCTAATTTGTGCGGTCCTATTATAGAGTGATACGTGGCGGAAGGGACTTAACCTAACATGTAATATAAAAAGGAGTAAACCAAACACTAGCCATCGCACCCGATCGTTCTTGTCGAGCCATCACCGTGCAAAACTGACGGGAGCGGTAGAGGAGAATATCGCAGATCGCCGGAGGAGAGCTTGCTGGTGCGAGCTTTGGAGGCGGACTTCTCTCTCTCCTTCCTTTACTGTGAAGAACAACTGCACCAAGGATGCCGCAACGAAGAGTAACGCGATCCATGGCCGGCAACGGAGGAAACGCCGGAAATGAGGTGAGTTTCCTCCCCTCTCCCTTTGTGCTAGATCTGTAGCTATTCTTAGGCGAGACATCAATTCAAAAGAGTCTTGATGTGTGAGATGAAGCTTTCTAGGAAGGCCATGCTAGAACTTGTGTTCTAAAGCTTAGTCATCTTCAACCTCTCCTCGCTTCAAAGTGATGATAGGGGTGGTCTCGTGAAGAGGAAATGGCCTCAAGAGGGAGAATAAGGGTGGAGGAACTTGTGGTTGCGATTTGGGGAAAATCGCTTGAGGAGGAAGATGAACGGATGCCGTTCACTTTGCTTCAAGATGCGTGCAGAATCTGTATTCTACATGTAACGACCTTTTTGGCTACTTTTAAGCAAGAAAGGTTCGGATCTGGGCTTTCAACTAAACACAAAAGTCGTAGCCCTTGAAATTACCTTTCCAACGAGTGGTTGGACGTTTCCAGGCAATACCTGTAGCCACGGGAAAGTCCGTTTGAATCCGCTGTGGTTGGGAGTTAATGCCCAGGAAATCTGTATCCTGTACGCAGCAGACTTTGAGTTGGATTTCTGGTATGATGTGACCAAATCTGGGCTTTCGACTAAAAACGAAAGTCGTAGCCCTTGATATTACCTTTCCAACGAGTGGTTGCACGTTTTCAGGCTATACTGGTAGCCACGGGAATCCTCAGTCAAAGTTGCTGACCAGATTGCATATAATTCAGGTGATTACAATATGAACTTGGATTCGATGGAATAGATGTTGCAATCCATCTCGAGGTTGGGTGAATTCTTTTGTGTTAATCACCGAGTTAATGTGAGGGTTGATTTTTGAGGACATGAATTTCCTATGCCGAGATGTGAATCAAGCCTAAGTGAACGAAAGGCTTGTTATATTTGGTAGATCACCATTATGCGCATTATCTATAATATGTTGAATTCATGTGGAAGGATTTATAAATGATTAAACTATGGTCCTGATGTATAATGAACTGATGGAAGGGAATGGATGGTCCAATGCTTAGAGTGTCGTCTCCCTATGGGTAGCATTGTGGAAGTTAACCAGTGCGGTGTAGACCGTCACTAATGGGAATGAGGTTGAGTTGAATAAAATTGGACGGTTGGGCTTGGTCCTCGGTGTTCACGTCCCGAGGCTCCATCCGTATTTGTTGGATGGTTGGGCTTGGTCCTCGTGCTTTCTCTGAGGCTCCTTCCATGCCATGAATTATGGAATTGCATGCGGTGTGAGTCGACACGTGGTGTCGTAATCCCGGGTTAAGGATAGCGTGGCAGGTCTACGGGCTCGCCAATCGTCACACCGATGGGAGTTGACAGTTAGACCTTGGGCTGTTGGGCTTGGTCCTCGGTGTTCACGTCCCGAGGCTCCTTCCGTGCCATGTGAACGGTTAGGCTTGGTCCTCGTGCTCATTTCCGAGGATCCTTCCGTGTCATACCATAGGCCAGTCGGGGATAGGATCTTGGTGCATATTTACCCGAGAGAACCCGCTGAGCCGTAGTACGCATGTGAGCTCCGCTGTTGTGTTCTTAGCATTGAGGCGTACGGAGGCCTAGGCCAGGTAGTGTGGAGACCAGCCTAGTAGTGGAGATGCCCGCTCTACTGTCACCGTTTGGCCACGACGGTTGATGTCTGAGAGGTTAGCTACCTGCTCGAATAGTGGGAACTATAAGTCTGTGTCGACGTCGACATAGCGATTGCATGTGCTTGATCATGGGTGTGTCATTGCATTGCATACATAGCATTGCACTTCATTACATACACAAGACCCTCATCGTATAAGTTTGTATGGGCACTCCTAAACGATGAGTTTCTTTCTGCTGAACGACCCTCAACTTATATGCTTGTATGGGCACCCATATAAGTTGAGTTACTTACTGTCGTAGATACATACTCTCTTGCTGCTGTAGATTGTAGATTTGTAAAATGAGACCTTGTTCATTTGTATACTGTTCCTATTACTGTTTATGATATGTACACATACTTCACCTGCTTGTACTACTGATATATATTTATTGTACTTGTTCCTTTCTCCGCCCTGTGCCGAGGAGTCGCTGGGGGAGCGGATGTGAAACCACTTAGTCTTTTTTGACTAACGGTTGCTACGTCTTCCTTTTTAGGAGGAAACCCCGCAGGTGGAGCAGCAGGCTATGCAGACGGACAGCCAGGCCAGGGTGACAGGGCCTGAAGGGACGGTACCGTCGCTACCGTCGGTTACAGATGTGAGTGAGAGAGAGATTTTGTTGTAGCCCTTCGGGGCAATCTTGTTTACATACTCTGATTTAGTAGAAGCTTGTTTCAGCTTCTCTTTTGATGTATTTATGGACATATGCTTGGTGTGGATTTGACTTTCTAATTATTATGGTTGGGTTGGCATTTATCTGTTGATATTGTTGGTATCCGGCAGAATAGGCATCTTGTGGTACAGGCTAGCCTGAGTGCTAGTGTTACCGCAAGGCGGCTGTTCTGGGCATAAGACCCCTCTCGTGCCGTGTTTTGTGTTCCGGGAGGGGGGTCTTACAACTTGTGCGATTATAGGATGGCGAAGCGTCCTACGATGCGATCGACTCCCCAATCTACGGGTGAGTCTTTGGGATCCCAAAGCGAGGCTCTGATTGAATGTTTGTGGATAAGTAACGAAGCCTTATCGAGATAGGTGGTGGACATGCAGAGCCAGAACCTATCCTTGGTTGCTCTAGTGGCAGGAAGGCTCAGAGAGCTCAGGACCCCGTTGGGGGTATAGCTGTTCCTCCCCCTCCTGCTCCTCTTGTGCCTCAAGTTGTAGTGCCCCCGGAGATGGCCTTCATATCTCAGTTTCAGCGACTTAGGCCCCCTACTTATGATGGGCAGGCGGATTTAAAGATTTTGGTTGACTGGCTGATTTCTATAGAGGAGATGTTCTCCAATTTTGGGATCACGGATGATCAGAAAGTAATGCTCGCTGCCTACCAGCTCATGGGATTGGCAAAGAGTTGGTGGCTGAGGGCGAAGGAAAGTATGGTGGCAGGATGCACCTGGGAGTCATTTAAGGAGATGCTATTAAGTAAATTTCTGCCCTCGGTCGAGCGGGACTGGTTGATGAATGACTTCCTGCATTTGAAGCAAAGGAAACTCACGGTTAGTGAGTATGAGATTGAGTTTAGCAAACTGAGTGGGTTTGCTCCTGGACTTGTGAGTGTTTAAGCAGACCGGGTTAAGCGGTTTCTGCGTGGGCTAAGAAGCAACGTTCAGAAGTTAGCAAATGCCTACGGAGCAGTCAGTTTTTAAAAGTTCACCTAGTGTCAACTACCTTCACCTATGGGGGGATAGGTGACCCTTAGCGTATTTGCGGAATTAAAACTGGACTTGCCTAAGAAAACAAGACAACACAGCACAGAAAATAACACAGACAATTTATAGTGGTTCCCCGATTTGGGTATGTCCACTTTCCCCCTTCGACCTATCTCCCAACTCGGGACGACTCGGTCACTTCACCAACAGGATTGAAATCCAATCCTTGCACTATCGGAAGGAACCCTTCCACACGTAGGAGTCAACACTCCCACAACACGGGTTGCACCCAACCCTACAACTAGGAACCAAATGTTCCTTTACAATGAAAAAGAAATGGAAGTGTATAAGAAATACAAACAACTTGAAGATCTAGGTGTCCCTTTTTGTTAGACTACTTGTTCTTGTAGGCAACGAAAAGTCCACAACCCTTGATATTTCTTTGAGAAAATCTCCCGAGACCAGCGGCGGCAAAAGGGCAGCGACAAGGCTCTCGGTGTTGGCGGCGGCAACTGAAAGCAGCAGCTATGCACTGGAGATTCAATCTTCTTAGCGAAGTCGGCAAGGTCTTCCAACGGTCACACTAGGATCGATCGTCTCGATCGATTCGGACGGGGAAGGATTTCCCTATCTCAAATACAGAGACAAAAGATCTCTGGTTAGACGCGTGAGACGCTGTGCAAGACTTGGCTTCTATCACCGGGGATCTGGAGAAGATCAAGATCGGCTGCAGTGACTACTGCACGAACGGCGGCGGAGACGATCGGCGGAGCGGTTTGCGATTTTAGGGTTAGTTGCGGCTCGGCTTTTGTTTTTTGTGTTCGTGCTTTACTGTACACAAATACCTGTGTATTTATACAATAGTTCATGGAAATGACCGTTGTGGGCCCCACCAAGGAAAAGACCAAAGTCCGGTTCAAATAGCTGCAGGTATCATGGACCGGTCCAGGAATTCGGAAAAATCGCCCAAGGCAAAATCGGCGAGAATCGTAGGTGATTCTCGACGAATCGGCGAGAATCACTTACGATTCTCGCTGAATTCTACTTGGCGAATTCTGGCTGCACAGGTTATAGAGGCCAGGGAGAATCGGCGGGAATCACATTTGATTCTCGTCGAATCGTCGAGAATGCAAAGTCATTCTCGACGAATCAGCGAGAATCACTTAGTGATTCTCGACGATTCTGCCTTAGAGAATTTTCTGACTGCGTCGAGACAGCCGGCCCAACCTGGCGAGAATCATCTAGTGATTCTCGACGACTCGTCGGGAATCCCTAGTGATTCTCGACGAATCTGCGAGAATCATTTAGTGATTCTCGACTTTTTACACTTAGACGATTCTCGTCTTTCAACCCGTGAGCTGGTCGTTAGCCCATCCTTGCTCCTTGTCTGCTCTTGCTTTATCATAGCCCTGTACTTGAAATTAAGTACACCCCAATAGAGAGAGTACACGTAGGCCAACACACTGATCTGCTCAACGAGGGATTACGTCGCGCAGACCCATGTATATTGACCCACTGCACCCTGACATTTGTGTGTACTTAGCGTGAAATAACTGCAAGCACAACTTAAAAGATTTCATCAAACACATTGTCTATTTACTTTAGCTTGTACAGGGGCTTCTTCAAATCAGGTACATTGTGGATACAATACCCAACAATCTCCCCCTATTTGAAGAAGCCTAAACCCTACAAGCTAAGGTGAATAGAGCATATATGAATGAAAATCATAAACTTAAAATTGAGTTGAGAGAGATAATCATTACCACTTTCTTGAGAGCAAACTTGGAGCCACCTTAGCCGAGAGGGTAATCTCCCCCTTTTCGGCTTCTGCAAATCGGGGACTGAAGCATAAGACACCATGCTCTCCCTCAGTGCTTGTACTTTTGCTTTCACTAAATTCCTAGCAGAGTCTCCCCCTAGACGCATGAGCCTTGAGCTTCTGTAGTCTTCATTCCTCGTAGTTTAGCATCCCCAATTCAGTTTTGAACATACTGAACTTGGCCTCGTCAAGGGGCTTTGTGAAAATGTCTGCAATCTGCTTGTCAGTGGGAACATAGCAGAGAGAGATGTCCTTGTTCTCCACGTGCTCCCGAATGAAATGGTAACACACTTCAATATGCTTCGTTCTGCTGTGCGATACCGGATTGTTGGCAATAACAATTGCACTGGAGGAGTCGCAGTACATCGGTACTTCCTTGAACTGAAGATCATAGTCTGCTAACTGATTTCTGATCCAAAGGACTTGTGCGCAATAGCTTCCAGCCGAGATGTACTCAGACTCTGCTGTGGAGGTTGCTACACAGTTCTGCTTCTTGCTGTTCCATGAAATAAGCCTTCTTCCCAGGAATTGACACGTCCCAGAAGTGTTTTTCCTGTCATCCCTACTCCCTGCAAAATCAGCATCTGAAAAACCTATTAGCTCGACATCATTATTTCTCGGTACCACAAACCAAGATTGGGGGTACCTTTAAGGTATCTTAGAATTCGCTTTGCAGCGACATAGTGAGATTCCTTAGTGTTCACCTAATATCTGGCACAGACACATGTGGAGAACATGATATCCGGTCCACTGGCAGTAAGGTAGAGCAGGGATCCAATGATGCTTCTGTATTTGGTTTCATCGAAAGGTTTACCTTTCTCATCCTTATCCAGAGACATAGTGGATCCCATTAGAGTCCTCATAGAGGTTGCATTCTCCATTCCGAATTTCTTGAGGAGTTCATTTGTGAACTTCGTCTGAGAGATGAAGATTCTATCCTAAGACTATTTCACTTGAAGTCCCAAGAAATACTTTAGCTCTCCCATACTACTCATTTCAAACTTTCCTTGCATAAGTTTAGAGAACTTTTTGCAAAGATTGTTGTCCGTTGAGCCTAATATGATGTCATCGATATAGATTTGCACCAGCAAGATCTTGCCTTTGACTTCCCTAAGAAACAATGTCTTATCTATGTTTCCTCTAGAGAACTTGTTCTCAAGAAGAAAACTAAACAAGGTCTCATACCAAGCTCGAGGAGCTTGCTTTAAACCATATAGAGCTTTATTAAGAAAATATACATGATTAGGATAATTAGGATTGACAAAACCTGGGGGTTGAGCGACGTATACTTCCTCTTTCAGGTCTCCGTTCAAGAAGGCTGATTTCACGTCCATTTGATAGACAGTGAATCCTTTGTGCGAAACATACGCCAGGAACAATCTGATGGCCTCGAGCCTTGCCACTGGTGCAAAGGTCTGGTCGAAGTCAATCCCGTCCTCCTGTCGGTAACCTTGAGCCACTAGCCTGGACTTGTTCTTTATGATGACACCGTGTTCATCCAATTTGTTTCTGAAGATCCACTTGGTGCCAATCACATTCTGCTTTTGTGGTCTGGGAACCAGCGTCCAAATGTTGCATCGTTCGAATTGATGCAATTCATCTTTCATGGCCAAAATCCATGCAGCATCTTTGTTCGCCTCGTCGAACTTCTTTGGCTCAACCTGTGACAGGAAGCTAAGATGCAAATTCTCGTTAATGGTACCTCTTCGAGTTCTGACCCCGTCACGAGGATCTCCGATGATCTGATCTCTAGGATGATCCCTCACGTGTCTGAGCTCAAGAAGTCTGGCGTCAGGAGCTTCAACTACTTCTTGGGCATCTCCTTCTTCTAAAGGATTTGCTCCATTTTTATCTTCAACTTCTCCGATTGGCGTTCATATGGAGACCTTGACGTATTTTGGAGTTGCATCTTTCTCGGGCTCATCCAGTTGTAACTTTTTGAGTCTGGCACCTGCATCTTCAGGAGGACAACTAGAAGTCTTGCAATTAAGCAAACTTCCTTCATCAAATGCAACATTTATTGATTCCTCTACCACGAGGGTTTTCTTGTTGAAAACTCTATAAGCCCGGCTATGGCTACTATAGCCCATGAATATGCCTTCGAAGCATTTTTCACCAAACTTAGTACGAGGGTTCTTCCCATTATTCAGTACATAACATTTGCAGCCAAAGATCCTCAGATAGGACATGGTTGGTTTCTTGCCTTTCAGTAGCTCATAAGGAGTCTTACGATGGCTCTTGTTGATCAACGCTCGGTTTTGTACATGACAAGCCGTATTGACAGCCTCGGCCCAGAAGTATTCTGGGAGAGAAGCATCATTCAACATTGTCGTGCACGCCTAAATGAGTGTTCTATTCCTCCTTTCTGCCACTCCATTTTTTTGAAGAGTGCGAGGGGAGGAGAACTCATGAAAGATACCAAGTTCTTCACAGAACTCTGTCATAGCCCCAGACTCAAACTGTAACACCCCTATCCGTCGCATAGCATATAGCAGTAGGTCCGGCCGGGGCCCGACGCCATATACTACGGACAGACCGGTTGGTTACGCGTTGAAACCATTCAACCAATCACCACGTCCTACACAACACCTAGCGAAAGCAAGTTTATACAGTTGCAAAGAGAACAAGAACCCTGCTATACAGCATGAATGTCCACTACAAACTCAGGAATGTAATCATACACAAAAGAGAACTGGCCTTAAGGCCTTACATTGTTCACTTAACAAAATAGTGTTTTCCAAACTTCGGCACGCAGGCCGGCCATACATGAAAACGGGGAAGAAACATAAGCAATTAGGCCTTCGAGGGCCAGCACAGCAACAAGGGCTTTAGCCCGCTATTTCCCGCTCTGCTCCGCAGTACCTGCAAGCCACAAACCACTGCCCGGTAGCAAACAATAGCAACGGTCAGCAATGCTGACCAAATTATAACGATCCCGCCCCCAAAATCGGGGCGGCGATGCTCTTTCCCTGCACTTTATTAGTATAGGCAATATATTAATGTGAACACACATCAACACAGGCGTAGGCTCGCACGACCACACACCCCGTGCACTTAGGGCACATTCTCGGCGAACCGGCCAACGTCACGTCAATTCAAGCCATAGACGTTCCCAATCCACCACTGCCTCTTGGACGGTCATCCATATGAGCATTTTGCCTTCCTGGCCTTGGTCACGACAATTTAAGCCATAGACCGCCGAAGACCCTCATCCATGCCAACGGTTCTAACGAACGACATAGACCGGGTACGGTTCCGCCTGACCCGTGCTCATATCGCAATGGCAGTTTAAGCCATATGCGCAGGTCAAGACTCACCGAGTCCCGTTTCCGCCACAACAATCACATAACCCGGTTATGCTCACGTTGGCTCCCCGACCACCGTGTTGGCAAAACCCGCCTTTGCCCAGTTTTCTGGGTGCACCTTGGAGTTAATCTCCAAGGCTCCCTGATGCAATCTACCACGTAGAAAACCCGAAAAACACCCAAACACCCGGAGTCTTCCCCGGTTCATATGCAATGCAACATCACCGATCCGGCTCTACTTGTCCGGATAGGCTTCACACACAATGCATATGCCCGTTTACGTATACGGACTCTACACAAGGGGGACTTCACATATCTACCCCAAGGAACGCTCCAACTCTTCGCTCACTCGCGAGAGAGGGCTTCCTATGCAAAGGGAAAAAGGGCTTCACATGCCCAAGGATGAGAAATCGTTACCCTTGCATCCTTCCGCGGCGCCATCGAAAACTATACGGTTGGAAAGCACCGCAACGGCGTCGCCTCCGCGGATCTGGACTCGGATCGCGATTCGGAACTCCGAAGCTCCTCCGGCGGCCGGATCTTGGACTCCTCCTTCCTCCTTGCTCTACCTTCTCTCTAACTTTTAGAGAGAGATGGGCCAAAAAAAAATGGGTTTCTAAACCCTATTTCCCGACCAGAACCACCCAGGAGCAGCCCCCCACCGTCGGATCCAAAGCCAAGGAAACGAACGGCCACGATTAAGCCTCAAATTATAAAATCTGGGCCGAACACGGGTTGGCACACGGCCGTGTGCCTGGCCGTGCAGCTCATTCGCCGTCTCGACCCAAATTGAAAACCAGCACATGACATGTGACACGGCCTCCGACACGCCCGTATCGCCTGCGACACGCCTGTGTCGGGCCCCGTGTCACGCCCCCCGTGTGCAATAAATCAACGCTTTGCAGTTAGAGGGGTACACGGCTTGGTGACAAGGCATGGGACACGCCCGTGTCAAACTAGACACGCCCGTGTTCGTGCCCGTGTCACTACCCGTGCACCCAACTGCACAGTACAGGCGTGACACGGCCTGGGACACGCCCGTGTCCTAGGCCGTGTTCTACCACACGACCATCGTCGACCTGCGCTGGTCGACTACACGGCCCGAGCTCGACACGCCCGACACGGCCTCCGACACGCCCGTTTTGGGGCCCGTGTCACCTGCACCAAAAACCCGACTTGGCCAAAATCGATCCCCGTCGCTCCTACGACAAATTGGGGTGTTACACAAACTCTGTTCCGTGGTCACTTCTGATTTTGACCACTGAGCAGTTAAGTTCGTTCTGTATCTGCTTGACAAAACTGGTGAAGATGTCAAACGTATCAGACTTGCGCTTTAAAAAGAACACCCACGTAAACCGAGAGTGATCATCTACAATCACTAGCGTATACGACTTCCCTCCTAAGCTATGAACTTACATAGGAGCAAATAAGTCCATGTGAAAAAGATAAAGACATCTGGAGGAATCTTTGTCTGGGATGCCCTTAAAGGTAGCCCGAGTCTGCTTGCCCTTCTGACATGCAGGACATGGACTGTCTTTAATGCACTTAATAATGGGAGCATCCCTTACTAAGTCTTTGGAAAACAGCATATTAATTGTCTTGTAATTAATGTGTGCCAATCTCTTGTGTCATTGTTCACAAAGAGATGCACCGCCTTTTGCAACGAGGCATACTAGGGTAGAAGAATCTAAACTAAGAAAATCTAAACAGAAAATATTTCTGCTCCTAATGCCAGTTAATACGGTCTCTGAAGAATCACATGATATTATCAGGCATTTATCCTTGCAGAACTTAACGTCATATCCTTTATCACATAACTGGCTTACGCTGATCAGGTTATGATTTAATCCTTCAACATAAACTATGTTAGTGATAGAGAGTATATCGTTGGAAATCGTACCGTAACCTCTGGTGACTCCCCGATCAGATCCCCCAAATATGACTTTGGGTCAATTCTCGACTGGAGAGTACTCCCGCAGCAGGCTTCTTGTCCCGGTCATATGACGAGAGCATCCACTGTCCAAATACCAAATAGGAGTTTTGTTGGCCTTTGGACATTCCTGCAAAACAGAATTAATTTGCCTTAGGAACCCAATCGAACTTGGGTCCTAGATTCCTTGTTAGCATACTCCCCCTCGATTGGTTAGCCCTACGAGTTGTTAGCCTCGCATTGCTAACATAAGGAGTTTCGTTATACCTTGGATTAAACCAACAATCCACGGCAAAGTGACCAACTTTGCCATAACACCAACACTCAAATCTGTTGTACCTCTTCCTAGGCTCCTGCTTCACCCTGGGAATAGTGGGCACAGCTGGGGCCTTGGAACTGGAGGTGGAGGCATCATAGTGATTGCAGTCACATGATTTCTTCACCTTCTATTCCTTCAGTATAACAGGCTTGGCTTTTGGTGCCTGCTTTCTATTATGGCCGCTAGAGAGCTGACCATAATTTCCCAAGTGGATTTCCTCATAAGGTGCCTTGAAGACACTCTCACTGAAGTTGCGGGGAAAGGTCCACCCATCATACCGGCTCTTCGGCTTTGCAACCGAGGGCCTGAAGTGATGGCCGTATGTTGACTCAAAGTCATGTTGGTTACAGGGAAAGCAAGGCTTTCTGAACTCAACAGGGCTAAGTGGGGCCTTTCCTTTCTCAGCAGCAGAGGCTTTCTTGGAAGCCTTATTCTTCCTCTTATTCCTGTTTCTCCTGTATGAGGAGCTAGGTGCCCCTACATGCCCCAAGCTAGCTCCTTTGGCCTGAGCAGAGAAGGCATCAACTAATGGAAGAACAGTTTTTGGCATAGAGAAGCTCTTGACGATCTTCCTTTCTGCCGCAAGTAGTTCTTCCAACTTGTCGACTTCCTCCTGCTTAAGATCAAGGAGCTTAAGAGACTCTGAATGCTTTGAAGTCAGGTCCAAGTGCTCCTGTCGGAGGGAGATCAAACTAGTGATCTCTTCCCTCAGGTATACACTCTCACCTTTAAGGAATTTGACTTCTTTTTTCTCAGCCTTCAGTCTCTTTCGACATTCCACGAATGTATTGAGCAGAATCTCATACTTCTCGAGGAGCTCAGCTTCACGGGCCGAAGGGCTATCCTTAGGGTCATCATCCTGAGACTCAGGATCAGAGTCAGAGTCAGAGAGAGGGGTGTGAGCTTTTACCTTCCCAGTAAAAGGGGGGCAATCTCCTTCCGAGTCACAGCGACCCAATAGCCCAAAGTAGGCTTCCTCGTCATCGCTGGTGTCTGATGTGTCAGACTCACTCAGCATCTTTGGCTTCTTCGCGATGTAACTCCACTCCTTCTTCTTGTCTTTTGAGGACCTATGCTCCTCTCCCTTTCCATTTTCCCTCTTGCCTTGATGGCAGTCGGCCACGACGTGTCCTGGCTTGATGCAACCAAAGCAAATAATGTCAGATGAGCGGTGTTTGTTCGGTTTGGAAGCATACCTGTTAGAAGAAAGGTTCTTCTGATCCCTTGAAGAGGAGCCGTTTCTCTTTCTCTGATTCCTCGGCTTGAGGAACTTCTTGAATTCCCTTGTGATAAGGGAGAGGTCTTCCTCTGACAACTCTGAGCCGGAGGAGCTTGGCTCAGAGTCTTCCTCTTCATCCCTCTTCCACGCACGGGAAGAAGCGGCACCCTTGCCCTTTCTGGAGTGAATGGCTTTAAGGGCCACCGTCTTTTCCTTGGCCGCGACTTTCTCTGCTTCCTCTTCAGCCTTCCTTGTGTTCAACTGAAGCTCATAGGACATGAGCTTCCCGAACAGAATCTGAGTGTCGGTTTCCGCAAGTCTGCCAAACTCGCGGATGGCGCATATCTTTGTGTCTCATTCCTTAGTGAGGGATCTAAGGAACTTATCATTGAGCTCACCATCAGTGAACACTCTTCTGTATCCTTTGAGTGCATTGACGATCTTGAGGAAGTTTTTGAAGGTAACTCCGATCTCCTCCTTGTGCCCTTGCCTGAAGGCCTCATATTTCTGATTGAGGAGGGATCTCCGATTGTCCCTCACTTCATCCGTGCCCTCCATTAATACAATCAGGCAGCTCCAGAGATCCTTGGCTGTCCTGCAGTTGCAGAAGTTCTGCATCATAGAGTCGTCAACTGCGCTTACCGGGATGTTCTGAGCTTTCTTGTCGAGTCCGAACAGCACCATTTCGTCCTTGTCCATTTCCGAAAGTTTCTTGGGCACTTTCTTGGTAGGATCAATGGTGGAGGCCTTAGTGGGAATGTACGGTCCCTCCTCCACTATTATGAAGAGCCGGGGGTCGATTGCTTCTATGTAGAATCTGATTCTTTCCTTCCAGATAGGAAAGTTCAGTCTGGTGCATACTGGGATTTTGCCGGAGTGCTTGAGTCCGTCCATGGAAGATATCGGTCTTCTTCTTGACACTGGTGGCAGGATTCTACTCAAGGTGTGAACCTTTTTGATGATTAACCTCCCTCTGATACCACTTGAAAGTTCACCTAGTGTCAACTACCTTCACCTATGGGGGGGGGGGGGGGGGGGATAGGTGACTCTTAGCGTATTTGCGGAATTAAAATTGGACCTGCACAAGAAAACAAGACAACACAACACAGAAAATAACACAGACAATTTATAGTAGTTCCCCGATTTGGGTACGTCCACTTTCCCCCTTCTACCTATCTCCTAACTCGGGACGACTCGGTCACTTCACCAACAGGATTGAAATCCAATCCTTGCACTATCGGAAGGAACCCTTCCACACGTAGGAGTCAACACTCCCACAACACGGGTTGCACCCAACCCTATAACTAGGAACCAAATGTTCCTTTACAATGAAAAAGAAATGGAAGTGTATAAGAAATACAAACAACTTGAAGATCTAGGTGTCCCTTTTCGTTAGACTACTTGTTCTTGTAGGCAACGAAAAGTCCACAACCCTTGATCTTTCTTGGAGAAAATCTCCCCGAGACCGGCGGTGGCAAAAGGGCGGCGGCAAGGCTCTCGGTGTTGGAGGCGGCAACTGAAAGCAGCAGCTATGCACTGGAGATTCAATCTTCTTAGCGAAGTCGGCAAGGTCTTCCAACGGTCACACTAGGATCGATCATCTCGATCGATTCGGACGGGGAAGGATTTCCCTATCTCAAATCAAAAGACAAAAGATCTCTGGTTAGACGCGTGAGACGCTGTGCAAGACTTGGCTTATATCACCGGGGATCTGGAGAAGATCAAGATCGGCTGCGGTGACTACTGCACGAACGATGGTGGAGACGATCGGCGGAGCGGTTCACGATTTTAGGGTTAGTTGGCGGCTCAGCTTTTGTTTTTTGTGTTCGTGCTTTACTGTACACAAATACCTGTGTATTTATACAATTGGTCATGGAGATGACCATTGTGGGCCCCACCAAGGCAAAGACCAAAGTCCGGTTCAAATAGCTGCAGGTATCATGGACCGGTCCAGAAATTCGGAAAAATCGCCCAAGGCAAAATCGGCGAGAATCGTAGGTGATTCTCGACGAATCGGCGAGAATCACTTACGATTCTCGCCGAATTCTTTATGCGAATTCTGGTTGCACAGGTTATAGAGGCCGGGGAGAATCGGCAGGAATCACATTTGATTCTCGCCGAATTGTCGAGAATGTAAAGTCATTCTCGATGAATCAGCGAGAATCACTTAGTGATTCTCGATGATTCTGCCTTAGAGAATTTTCTGACAGCATCGAGACAGCCGGCCCAACCTGGAGAGAATCATCTAGTGATTCTCGACGACTCGTCGAGAATCACTAGTGATTCTCGACGAATCAGCGAGAATCACTTAGTGATTCTCGACTATTTACACTTAGACGATTCTCGTCTTTCAACCCGTGAGCTGGTCTTTAGCCCATCCTTGCTCCTTGTCTGCTCTTGCTTTATCATAGCCCTGTACTTGAAATTAAGTACACCCCAATAGAGAGACTACACGTAGGCCAACACACTGATCTGCTCAACGAGGGATTACGTCGCGCAGACCCGTGTATATTGACCCACTGCACCCTGACATTGGTGTGTACTTAGCGTGGAATAACTGCAAGCACAACTTAACAGATTTCATCAAACACATTGTCTATTTACCTTAGCTTGTACATGGGCTTCTTCAAATCAGGTACATTGTGGATACAATACCCAACAGTTATGCCGGAGTGGTGGAAGCTGCATTGAAAGTTGAGGCCATTGAGAATGCTAAGAACAGAGGCCAGCAGGCGAGGCAAGACATGCAAAAGTCTGTTGGGGGGAAAGGCCCCCAGGAACCTGATGCAGTTTCAAGGAAGAAGACTAAGGGGACGTGTAGCTTCTACGGCCGGCCAAGCCACCCCTTGGAGAAGTGCTTTAAGAGATTGGCAGCGCAGAAGAAAGAACAAGTCCATGCTATCCAGGGTGCTCCAAGAGGGGATGTGGTTTGTTCCTTGTGCGAAAGGAAGGGGCATGATGTGGCCCGTTGTTGGTCGAAAGATAAAGCTTGCTTTTAGTGTGGGCAAAAGGGCCATCTCAAGACGAGGTGCCCTCAGGCACAGCCCGTTCTCCCAGTAGTTCCATTGCAGGCGTTGCCTCCACCCCCGCGCGTGGATAAAGGCAAGGGGAAGCTGAATGTTATCTCTTCAGAGGAAGCGTTGACCTAAACCCAGGTCATTTCAGGTTAGATTTCTTCCTAACTTGAATTTTCTACCTCTTGTATAGTTTAGCTTTTGTTTTCCCTTAGTTGTGTGGGTTGCTGTATAGCGAGATTTAAGGTAAAGAACCGTTAGGCGCGCATTCTTTTCGATTCTGGCGCCACCCACTCTTTTGTTGCTAGGGCTTTCGTGGAGCGATTCGAGTTGGGCCTAGATCGTGTTGGTGGAGCTCTCTGCGTCAAGTTCCCTTCGGGCGACTCTGTGGTTTCAGACTTGGGTATTCAGGGCTGCCCAATCTTGTTGGGAGACTTTCTAGCTAAGGCAGTTCTGAAAGTGATTGATCTAGAGGACTTCGACGTTATCCTAGGCATGGATTCGTTGTCTAAATATGATGCGGTTATCCAGTGCAAGGGTAAGCACTTGGACTTCGTGAAGGACAACGGTCAGCCCGGGAGCGTTTATGTCGATCCACTTCTAGAGTCTCCGGTTGTTTCTGCTGTACGTGCTCGTAAGTTACTTGTTTCGGGCTATTTTGCATGTTTGGTCTCTCTGGTAGGGGAAGATGTTAGTGTGCGGTAGTTGGAAGAGATTCCAGTTGTTTGTTAGTTCCCTGATGTTTTTCCTATCGAGCTTCTCGGTCTTCCACCCGATAGAGATGTCGAGTTTGTCATAGATTTGGAGTCGGGTACGAGTCCTATTACTAAGCCGCCGTACCGCATGGCCCCGCGAGAGCTGGAGGAGTTGCGGATCTAGCTAGATTAGATGTTTCCAAAGGGTTTTATCAGGCCGAGTTCGGTTCCCTGGGGTGTGCCTGTACTGTTCGTAAAGAAGAAAGACGGGTCGATGAGGCTATGCATCGACTACAGAGAGCTGAACAAGGTTACAATTAAGAACAGGTACCCTCTGCCTCGGATTGATGATTTGTTTGACCAGCTGCATGATAGTGCTGTATTTTCAAAGATAGACCTTCATTCGGGCTATCACCAGTTGAGGATTCGGGAGTCAGATGTTCTGCGGACGGCGTTCCGATCTCGTTATGGGCATTTCGAGTTCTTAGTCATGTCATTTGGTTTGACTAATGCGCCTTCAGCTTTCATGGATTTGATGAACCGCGTGTTCAAGGATTACTTAGACAAGTTTGTGATTGTCTTTATTGACGACGTTTTGGTGTACTCCCGGAATGCAGAAGAGCATGATCGACATTCGCGTCTAGTCTTGACGACTCTGAGAGACCATAAGCTTTATGCCAAGTTGAGCAAATGTGAATTTTGGCTGCCTCAGGTATCTTTCCTCGGCCATGTGGTTAATAAGGAGGGGATCTTAGTAGACCCAAAAAAGATCGCTGCAGTTATGGAGTGGGAGAGACCTGTTACTCCTCGTGAGATCAGAAGCTTCTTGGGTCTGGATGGCTATTATAGAAGATTTTTGAAGGGGTTCTCCACCCTGTCTGCGCCATTGACCAAGTTGACCCAAAAGAATGTAGCCTTCGTATGGGATGACAAGTGTGAAGAGGCTTTTGAGGAGCTAAAGAGAAGGCTACTTTCAGCTCCTATTTTGTCCTTACCTACTGAAGGTCCTGAGTAGGAGGTAAATGTGGATGCATCGCATATCGGGCTGGGATGCGTGCTGATGCAAGGCGGGAAGGTGATTGCATACGGGTCGAGACAGCTAAAGACTCATGAGAGGAATTACCCTACGCACGACCTAGAGTTTGCTGCCATGATCTATGCTCTGAAGTTATGGAGGCTTTTGCTATATGGTGTGCAGTGCAGGATTATTATTGATCATAAGAGCTTGAAGTATGTCTTCACGCAAAAGGAGTTGAACCTGCGTCAGCGGCGATGGTTAGAGTACGTGGCCGACTATGATGTTGAGATTCAGTATCATCCGGGGAAGGCCAATGTGGTGGCTGACGCCCTGAGTCGGAAATCAAGGAAGATATTTGGTCTCACAGCCGAGCTGTTAGTAGAGGAGTTTCTGTTGATGGGCATTTCTGTGGGTAGCTGCGATGGGCAGAGTAGCCTGGCAGTGGCAGATCCTTCATGGATCGCGCTCACGAGAATGCATCAGAAAGATGATCCTTACCTTCTGCGGTTGTATCTTCGAGCTGAGGAAGGTGAGCTGCCAGATTTTTCTATAGATGATTCAGGTACCTTGAAGTACTGTGGCAGGTTTTGCATTCCCGTTGTTGGCGATATCAGGGTTATGGTGTGCAAGGAAGCCCATGGGTCTAACGTTGCCTACCACCCAGGATCTACCAAGATGTACTGCGACTTGAAGCAGATTGCCTGGTAGTGTGGGATGAAAGGAGACATATCCAGATTTGTTTTTGAGTGAGACACTTGCAAGCAAGTGAATTCTTATCTTGGGATACCAGGTGGCAAGCTAACCCCCTTGGAGATTCCAACTTGGAAGTGGGAAAGCATCTCGATGGATTTTATTACCGGTTTGCCAAGATCTCCTAGGGGGCATAACTCAGTATGGGTGATCGTGGACAGACTAACAAAGTGTGCTCATTTCGTGCCATTCAAGATCAATTACCCGATGTGGAAGATAACTGAGCTGTATGTGGAGGAGGTCATTAGACTGCATGGCGTACCCGTAAGCATCATATCGGATCGAGACTCTAGGTTCACATCTCGTTTTTGAAGAGTCTTCAGGAAGGATTCGGGACAGATTTGAGGTATTCCAATGCCTATCATCTGCAAACCAACAGTCAGACGGAGCGGGTAAATCCGATTGTGGAAGATATGATCCGATGCTATATTCTGGACCATGGTGGTGCGTGGGACGAGCATTTGCGGCTTATGGAGTTTGCGTATAACAATAGCTATCGGGAAAGCTTGCAAATGGCTCCTTTTGAGGCTTTATATGGGAGGCGCTGCAGGACTCCCTTATTTTGGGCTGAGGTTGGCGAGGGACCGTTGCTTGGTCCAGAAGCACTCGAGGAGATGGAAATTTCGGTGAAGCTCATTCGGGAAAAGCTTCGATTAGCCCAGGAGAGATATGAAAAGAACGCCAACCGACGTAGATCAGATTTGGAATTTGTTGTGGGGGGACCAGGTGTTCTTAAAGGTTTCTCCGATGATTGGGATCAAGAGATTTGGAAAGAACCGAAAGTTGGACCCGAGATATGTCGGGCCATTTAGGGTTGTTGAGATGATCGGTGTGGCAGCTTATAGGCTGGATTTACCTGCAATTTTTCCAGATGTTCATGATGTTTTTCACGTCAGTCAGCTGCGGAAATGTGTGCATAGTGACAGGCAGGTTTTGGATTCTGTGCCTTTGTTGGAGCCGAACCTTTCTTATGTGGAAGTGCCTGTCCGCATTTTGGATGCTCAGGATCGCGTGTTGCGGAAGAAAACAATTCCTATGGTGAAAATTTTGTGGAAGAACCATGATGTAGAAAGCGCGACTTGGGAGCTAGAGTCGGCAATGAGGGAGGCTTACCCTCATTTTTTCCCCTGACTTGTGCTTGGTATGTTTTCACTCTTTATTTTATGGCTTTTGGTTAGCTTATTCTTTTCCCTTTTGTTAGAAGGGTTGTGCGCAAAGTTTCGGTGCGATACTTTCTTTTAGGGGGAGTGACTGTAATGCCCCCGGTTTTTCTGCGTTTTGTTTGATCATTGTTTGGCATTACGATGACGCGTTGTTGGCTTTTTCCATTGTTAGAGCGTGGTCATAGCTCTTTAGGTTCCTTTAGTGGTTCATTAGTAGCCTGTTTGCAAGATTCCCCAGCTAGCCGGAGTTTGTTTTTAGTTACTCGGCTGGGCCTCTCAGGGAATGCTTGTGTTTTGGCTTCGGGAGGTGTTAGCCCAAGTTTTGATCGTCGGATGTTGTTTTCGACTTCGTCGTTGTGTTTGTAGCTGTGGTGTTTAGCTACGGTGCGAGTTTTGTAGAAATCCGAGATCATCTGTTTTTTGCGTCGTTTCGACGTTCATTTTGTTAGCCGGTACAGACTACCTGGTTGTTGTGCCTAGCCTTGTGTGATCGAGCTTGGTGAGGCTGGTGCAGTGTTTCCTTCTTTTTGTATTATATAT
The DNA here is from genome assembly GCA_039513925.1 of Platanthera zijinensis. Taxonomy (NCBI): domain Eukaryota; kingdom Viridiplantae; phylum Streptophyta; class Magnoliopsida; order Asparagales; family Orchidaceae; genus Platanthera; species Platanthera zijinensis. The sequence continues at coordinate 120,693,807 of CM077092.1, forward strand.
ATATATATATACATATATATATATATACATATATATATATATATATATATATATATATATATATATATATATATATATTATATATATATATTTGTATATATATGTTTATATATGTGTGTATATATGTAAGGGCATATATATATATTTTATATAAGTATATATGTTTATATATATATATATGTATATTAGATATTAAAGCTATAAGATAAAGCTTTTGAGTAGGTAGCTTGGGTGTTACTTATATATATATATATATATATATATATATATATATATATATATATATATATATATATATATATATATATATATATATATATAGTTTATGATGGCTGTGAGCTTGTTTAGTGAGGGGGCTCGGGATAGCTGCTAGTGCTGCTTAGGCTTAGTATTATAATAGCTTAGTGGCTGTTAGTGGCAGGATAGTTTAGAATAGTTTAAGCTTAGTGTTGTTAGATAATAGTATAATAATGTTAGTGGGCTGAGTAATTAATGCTTATCTCTTATCTTCTTCACCATTTCCCGAGCTAGCTTAAGCTTGTTAGCTACCAGCGAAAGGAACCAGGCAGGAGGCTGAGGAGCTGCGGCTTGGACCGCCGGCTAGCTGTAGTTTTAGGGCATGTTTCGCTCGGTAGCGCCAGATTTGAGCTGCTCTCGCCGAGAGCTAGCTTCCTAGGTAAGTATCTCTTATTTTGGGGCCGTCATTAAGAGCTAGGGTTTGGTCCTCTCCTCTTCCTCTTCTCTAAAAGCTCCAGATTTTTGCTTCTCCCTAGGTAGCCTTGCTACCGGTGCCGAGCCCGTGAAGTGAAGGCTGCTGCTGGAGTTTGGTGGTGAGGCAAGTGGCTCCCTTGGCCCTTACTGTTTTCATTTCTAATCTTGAGTTTGTGCTGCTCTTACCTTTTGCTAGCCTAAATCTCCAGGTTTGCTTCTTTTCCGAATTGAACGCTTGTCTTGGCTGGTGCCAAGTATGCTGGTTAGTATTAGGATTAAGCTTAGCTTAGTGGTAAGCTAGTTTAGGGCTGCTTTGGCCAGATAGGAGAGGTAGGAGTGAGAGCTGGAATTAAACTCCAGCTCTCGGGTTAGGAGATGCAGCATGAGACTCGGAATTAATTTTCCAAGGCTCTGCATGCCTGGTGTTGAGAGGAGCTAGGGTTGGGTCTGTTCTTTTTTTTTCTAAGGACCCAGGTGTTGAATGAGGTCCACTCACTCAACGTCATAGTTTTTTTAGGCTAATGTTATATCCTTGGGATGTGTGCTTCTTTAGGACTGTTAGAGGACTTTAACCTTCCTAAGGGGGATGTTGATGGTGTTCGGCTAGTTTTTGCACGCCGACTCATTGGCTATGGTTGGAGGGGGTGTTTGTTTCTGGACTCTAGAGAGGTGAATTGTGTGTGCTGAGCTGTGGACACCACTAAGGTTGGACTTTGTGGCCTACATGTTTAGGTGTATGGACCCTAAGGCGGCCACCGGTTGTGTTTACCCTTGAGTATTTTTGGGGTCTGGTTGTTGGTGTTGGTATTGCTACACGCTCCAGCCCCTTATTTTTTTTACACCCCGGTCAATTGCCAACAAACTTAGGATTGTTAGCTCTCCCGTTGTCCGTTTTTTGTTTTCCTGCTATTATACTGATACTTTACTGCTGCAGATTGATTCTTTCCGCAAAGCAGGTAGCTTTTGTGCTCACACTTGGTGTGATTTGCTTTTATTGTCTTTCTAACAATAGTTCTTTCTTTTTCCTGCGTCTGCTGATTGGTACCTTGTTGCCGGGTTGGAAAACCCTTCTTTATTAAGTAATCTGGTTTTTTTCCTTTTGATTATTTCCTTATTGAGGCATTTCTTTTCTTGAATGCCTCAGGTCCAGGTTGTAGCCGATTGAGCGGCTGATTCCATCTAGTAGGTCTTGTTGGGAGCCTCCAGGGTAGCTGAGTTGCAGATCATTCACCTTGTGAGGTAGTTATCTTTCTTTTCTGTATGGACATGCACACTAACCGGTGGGTTCGTGTCGGGTTGTCGACGCCCACTGGTGGCTTACTTGTTTTGCTGGATATGAATTAAAACTGCTGTTTTTGCCCTCTTGGGGTTGTTTAGTTGCTTCTGGGAAGGTTTTATGTTAGGTTGCATGTTAGGTATTTTAAAACCCTAAACTATTATATGTATCTCATGCGTATCATATTTGCAAAACTAAAGCACTATCTTATAAAAGCGTAAAGCATACCTTTTAAACATAAATACTATACTCACCTTAGGTGTCGTGCATGCTATAAGTGGTCTCTTGGAAGCCCTTATACTCTTTTAGGGTGTCAAATCAATTAAATCAAGTATTTTTCAGCTGTAAATAAATATATATTTTTTACTAGTGTGGACTAGCTGATCCACTATGCTGAGGGATAAAGCCTTTAAATAAATTGGTTTTCTAATAAATTAAACTTGTGATTTGTGGTCTCGTTGCGTTGCCTGAGCGTCGGCAGTTATCCCCTGATCGATGTGGCATCACAACACGTATTTTCCCGTACTCTGATACTCCTTAACCTCGGGAAAAATGCGGGTTGTGACAGTTGGTATCAGAGGGAGGTTGCTTGACAAGTTGGTTGGGCAACCATTCCTTTTGATTGCATTAGAAGTTTAGCTTCATAAGCATACACTCACCGATATGTCATCAGCACGTCTTGGCCGAAGCACGAACACTACACTCATAAGCATAAAGAAGTATACGGGGCATATTATGTAGTATGGGATGCATAATATATGTTCGTATATGGATCCACCATAGGAGGCAACATGTGAGGGTTATGTAGTATGGGATGCATAACCTCACCACATGAATGCGGCTAGCACATTTTTCTTTTTCGTTGTATGGGAATGTTATGTGGTATGGGATGCATAACATTTTAATGTGTACGCCACCCATGGCATGCATTAAGGTTTTTTTTAATGCATAGCACGACATGCATAGCATAACATTTCATAAGCACAACGTGCAAGGCTAAAGATTTGCATGATGACATATGTACACACATGGTTTTGAGTCAAAATGAATATAAAAGCATGCATCCATGATTTAGGCACATGAGTTAGTGTGATGGTAGTGAACCATCTTAGGTTAAGCATAACATCATCATTATAAAACAAATCCCAGAACAAGATTTGCAGTTGTAATTCATATTTAAGTATGCTTGTCTGTACCGAGTAGACTTGTTCTAGTGTTTGGAATGGGTTTTAACTAGGACTTGTGCGATTATAGGATGGCGAAGCGTCCTACGACGCGATCGACTCCCCAATCTATGGGTGAGTCTTTGGTATCCCAAAGCGAGGCTCTGATTGAAAGTTTGCGGCTAAGTAACGAAGCCTTATCGAGACAGGTGGTTAACATGTAGAGCCAGATCCAGTCCTTGGTTGCTGTAGTCGCAGGGCAGGCTCTGGAAGCTCAGGACCCCGTTGGGGGTGTAGCTGTTCCTCCCCCTCCTGCTCCTCTTGTGCCTCCAGTTGTAGTGCCCCCGGAGATGGCTTTCATATCTCAGTTTCAGCGACTTAGGCCCCTTACTTATGACGGGCAGGCGAATTTCATGATTTTGGATGACTGGCTGATTTCTATAGAGGAGATGTTCTCCTATTCCGTGATCACGGATGATCAGAAAGTAATGCTCGCTGCCTACCAGCTCAAGGGATTGGCAAAGAGTTGGTGGCTGGGGGAGAAGGAAAGTATGGTGGCAGGATGCACCTGGGAGTCATTTAAGGAGATGTTGTTAAGTAAATTTCTGCCCTCGGTCGAGCGGGACCGGTTGATGAATGACTTCCTGCATTTGAAGCAAAGGAAACTCACGGTTAGTGAGTATGAGATTGAGTTTAGCAAACTGAGTCAGTTTGCTCCGTGATTTGTTAGTGTTGAAGCAGACCGGGTTAAGCGATTTTTGGGTGGGCTAAGAAGCGATGTTCAGCAGTTAGCAAATTCCTACAGAGCAGTCAGTTATGCCAGAGTGGTGGAAGCTGCATTAAAAGTTGAGGCCATTGAGAATGCTAAGAACAGAGGCCAGCAGGCGAGGCAAGACAAGCGGATGTCTGTTGGGGGGAAAGGCCCCCAGGAACCTGATGTAGTTTAAAGGAAGAAGAACAAGGGGACGTGTAGCTTTTGCAGCCGGCCAGGCCACCCCCTAGAGAAGTTCTTCAAGAGATTGGCAGCGCAGAAAAAAGAACAAGTCCATGCTATCCGGTTGCTCCCAGAGGGGATGTGGTGTGTTCCTTGTGCAGAAGGAAGGGGCATGATGTGGCCCGTTGTTGGTCAAAAGATAAAGCTTGCTTTTAGTGTGGGCAAAGGGACATCTCAAGACGAGGTGCCCTCAGGCGCAGCCCGTTCTCCCAGTAGTTCAATTACTGGCATTGCCGCCACCCCGTGCATGGATAAAGGCAAGGGGAAGCTGAATGTTATCTCTTTAGAGGAAGCGTTGACCTAAACCCAAGTCATTTCAGGTTAGATTTCTTCCTAACTTGAATATTCTACCTCTTGTATTGTTTGGCTTTTGTTTTCCCTTAGTTGTGTGGGTTGCTGTATAGGGAGATTTAAGGTAAAGAACCGTTGGGCGCACATTCTTTTCGATTCTGGCGCCACCCACTCTTTTGTTGCTAGGGCTTTCGTGGAGCGATTCGAGTTGGGCCTAGATCGTGTTGGTGGAGGTCTCTGCGTCAAGTTCCCTTCGGGCGACTCTGTGGTTTCATACTTGGGTATTCAGGGCTGCCCAATCTTGTTGGGAGACTTTCTAGCTAAGGCAGTTCTGAAAGTGATTGATCTAGAGGACTTTGACGTTATCCTAGGCATGGATTGGTTGTCTAAATATGATGCGGTTATCTAGTGCAAGGGTAAGCGCTTGGACTTCATGAAGGACAACGGTCAGCCCGGGAGCGTTTATGCCGATCCACTTCTGGAGTCTCCGGTTGTTTCTGCGGTACGTGCTCGTAAGTTACTTGTTTCGGGCTGTTTTGCCTGTTTGGTCTCTCTGGTAGGGGAAGATGTTAGTGTGCCGTAGTTGGAAGAGATTCCAGTTGTTTGTGATTTCCCTAATGTTTTTCCTACTGAGCTTCTCGGTCTTCCACCCGATAGAGATGTCGAGTTTGTCATAGATTTGGAGCCGAGTACGCATCCTATTGCTAAGGCGCTGTACCGCATGGCCCCGCGAGAGCTGGAGGAGTTGCGGATCCAGCTAGATGAGATGTTAGCAAAGGGTTTTATCAGGCCGAGTTCGTCGCCCTGGGGTGTGCCTGTGCTGTTCGTAAAGAAGAAAGACGGGTCGGTGAGGCTATGCATCAACTACAGAGAGCTGAACAAGGTTACAATTAAGAAAAGGTACCCTCTGCCTCGGATTGATGATTTGTTTGACTAGCTGCATGATAGTGCTGTATTTTTAAAGATAGACCTTCGTTCGGGCTATAACCAGTTGAGGATTCGGGAGTCAGATGTTCCGCGGACGGCATTCCGATCTCTTCATGGGCATTTCGAGTTCTTAGTAATATCATTTGGTTTGACTAATGCGCCTTCAGCTTTCATGGATTTGATGAACCGCGTGTTCAAGGATTACTCAAACAAGTTTGTGATTGTCTTTATTGACGACGTTTTGGTGTACTCCCGGAATGCAAAAGAGCATGATCGATATTTGCGTCTAGTCTTGACGACTCTGAGAGACCATAAGATTTACGCCAAGTTGAGCAAATGTGAATTTTGGCTGCCTCAGGTATCTTTCCTCGGCCATGTGGTTAACAAGGAGGGGATCTCAGTAGACCCAGAGAAGATCGCTGCAGTTATGGAGTAGGCGAGACCTGTTACTCCTCGTGAGATCAGAAGCTTCTTGGGTCTGGCAGGCTATTATAGAAGATTTGTGAAGGGGTTCTCCACCCTGTCTGCTCCATTGACCAGGTTGACCCAAAAGAATGTAGCCTTCGTATGGGATGACAAGTGTAAAGAGGCTTTTGAGGAGCTAAAGAGAAGGCTATGTTCAGCTCCTATTTTGTCCTTACCTACTGAAGGTGCTGAGTATGAGGTATATGTGGATGCATCGCATATCAGGCTAGGATGTGTGATGATGCAAGGCGGGAAGGTGATTTCGTACGGGTCGAGACAGCTAAAGACTCATGAGAGGAATTACCCTACGCAAGACCTGGAGTTTGCTGCCGTGATCTATGCTCTGAAGTTATGGAGGCATTTGCTGTATGGTTTGTAGTGCATGATTTTTACTGATCATAAGAGCTTGAAATATGTCTTCACGCAGAAGGAATTGAACCTGCATCAGCGGCGATGGTTAGAGTACGTGGCCGACTATGATGTTGAGATTCAGTATCATCCGGGGAAGGCCAATGTGGTGGCTGACGCCCTGAGTCGGAAATCAGGGAAGATCTTCGGTCTCACAGCCGAGCTGTTAGTAGAGGAGTTTCTGTTAATGGGCATTTCTATGGGTAGTTGCGATGGGCAGAGTAGCATAGCAGTGGCAGAGCCTTCATGGATCGCGCTCACGAGAATGCATAAGAAAGTTGATCCTGACCTTCTTGCGGTTGTATCTTCGAGCTGAGGAAGGTGAGCTGCCAGATTTTTCTATAGATGATTCAGGCTCCTTGAAGTACCATTGCTTGTTTTGCATTCCCGCTGTTGGCGATATCAGGGTTATGGTGTGAAGGAAAGCCCATGGGTCTAGCGTTGCCTACCACTAAGGATCCACAAAGATGTACTGCGACTTGAAGCAGATTGCCTGGTGGTATGGGATGAAAGGAGACATAGCCAGATTTGTTTTTGAGTGCAACACATGCAAGCAAGTGAAGGATGATCATGGGAGACCAGGTGGCAAGCTGACCCCCTAGGAGATTCCAACTTGGAAGTGGGAAAGCATCTCGATGGATTTTATTACCGGCTTGCCAAGATCTCCTAGGGGCATGACTCAGTATGGGTGATCGTGGACAGACTGATAAAGTGTGCTCATTTCGTTCCATTCAAGATCGATTACCCGATGGGGAAGATAACTAAGCTGTATGTGGAGGAGGTCATTAGACTGCATGGCGTACCCGTGAGCATCATATCGTATTAAGACTCCAGGTTCACGTCTCGTTTTTGGAAGAGTCTTCAGGAAGGATTGGGGACAGATTTGAGGTATTCCACTGCCTATCATCTGCAAACAAACGGTCAGACGGAGAGGGTAAATCAGATTGTGGAAGATATGATCCGATGCTATATTATGGACCATGGTGGTGCGTGGGATGAGCGTTTGCGGCTTATGGAGTTTGCGTATAACAATAGCTATCAGGAAAGCATGCAAATGGCTCCTTTTTAGGCTTTATATGGGAGGCGCTGCAGGACTCCCTTCTTTTAGGCTGAGGTTGGCGAGGGACCGTTGCTGGGTCCAGAAACACTTGAGGAGATGGAAATTTCGGTGAAGCTCATTCGGGAAAAGCTTCGATTAGTCCAGGAGAGATATGAAAAGAACGCCAACCGGCGTAGATCAGATTTTTAATTTGCTGTGGGGGACCAGGTGTTCTTAAAGGTTTCTCCGATGACTGGGATCAAGAGATTTGGAAAGAACCAAAAGTTGGACCCGAGATATGTGGGGCCATTCAGGGTTGTTTAGATGATCGGCGTGGCAGCTTATAGGCTGGATTTGCCCGCAATTTTTCCAGATGTTCATGATGTTTTTCACGTCAGTCAGCTGCGGAAATGTGTGCATAGTGACAGGCAAGTTTTGGATTTTGTGCCTATATTGGAGCCGAACCTTTCTTATGTGGAAGTGCTTGTCCGCATTTTGGATGCTCAGGATCGCGTGTTGCGGAAGAAAACAATTCCTATGGTGAAAATTTTGTGGAAGAACCATGATATAGAAAGCGCGACTTGGGAGCTATAGTCGGAAATGAGGGAGGCTGACCCTCATCTGTTCCCCTGACTTGTGCCTGGTATGTTTGCACTCTTTCTTTTATGGATTTTGGTTAGCTTATTCTTTTCCCTTTTGTTAGAAGGGTTGTGCGCAAAGTTTCGGGGCGAAACTTTCTTTTAGGGGGAGTGACTGTAATGCCCCCAGTTTTTCTGCGTTTTGTTTGATCATTGTTTGGCGTTACGATGACGCGTTGTCGGCTTTTGCCATTGTTAGTGAGTGGTCATAGCTCTTTAGGTTCCTTTAGTGGTCCATTAGTAGCCTGTTTTCAAGATTCCCCAGCTAGCTGGAGCTTGTTTTTGGTGACTCGGCTGGGGCTCTCAGGGAATGCATGTGTTTTGGCTTCGGGAGGTGTTAGCCAAAGTTTTGATCGTCGGATGTTGTTTTCGACTTCGCCGTTGTGTTTGTAGCTGTGGTGTTTAGCTACGGTGCGAGTTTTGTTGTAATACGAGATCATATGTTTTTCGCGTCGTTTCGACGTTCGTTTTGTTAGCCGGTAGTGACTACTTAGTTGTTGTGCCTGGCCTTGTGTGATCGAGCTTGGTGAGGCTGGTGCAGTGTTTCCTTCTTTTTGTATTATATATATATATCGATATATATATGTTTATATATGTGTGTATATATGTAAGGGCATATATATATTTTTTATATAAGTATATATGTTTATATATATATATATATGTATATTAGATATTAGAGCTATAAGATAAAGCTTTTGAGTAGCTTGCTTGGGTGTTTCTTTTATATATATACATATATTAGTTTATGATGGCTGTGAGCAGGTTGAGTGAGGGGGGCTCGGTATAGCTGCTAATACTGCTTAGGCTTAGTATTATAATAGCTTAGTGGTTGTTAGTGGCTAGATATTTTAGAATAGTTTAAGCTTAGTGTTGTTAGATAATAGTATAATAATGTTAGTGGGTTGAGTAATTAAAGCTTATCCCTTATCTTCTTCCTCATTTCCCGAGCTAGCTTCAGCTTCTTAGCTTCCAGCGGAAGGAAGCAGGCGGGAGGCGGAGGAGCTGCAGCTTGGACCGCCGGCTAGCTGTAGTTTTAGGGCGTGTTTCGCTCAGGTAGCGCCAGATTTGAGCTGCTCTCGCCGAGAGCTAGCTTCCTAGGTAAGTATCTCTTGTTTTGGGGCCGTCATTAGGAGCAAGGGTTTGTTCTTCTCCTCTTCCTCTTCTCTAAGAGCTCATGATTTCTGTTTCTCCCTAGGTAGCCTTGCTGCCGGTGCCGAGCCGTGAAGTAAAGACTGCTGCTGGAGTTTGGTGGTGAGGCAAGTGGCTCCCTTGGCCCTTACTATTTTCATTTCTAATCTTGAGTTTGTGCTTCCCTTACCTTATGCTAGCCTAAAGCTCCAGGTTTGCTTCTTTTCCGAATTGACCACTTGTCTTGGCTGGTGCCAAGGATGCTGGTTAGTATTAGGATTAAGCTTAGCTTAGTGGTAAGCTAGTTTAGGGCTGTTGTGGCCGGAAAGGAGAGGCAGGAGTGAGAGCTGGAATTAAATTCCAGCTCTCGGGTTAGGAGATGCAGCATGAGGCTTGGAATTAATTTTCCAAGGCTCTGCATGCCTGGTGTTGAGAGGAGCTAGGGTCGGGTCTGTTCTTTTTTTTCTAAGGACCCAGGCGTTGAATGAGTTCCACTCACTCAATGCCGTAGTTTTTTTAGGCTAATGCTATATCCTTTGGATGCGTGATTCTTTAGGACTGTTAGAGGACTTTTACCTTCCTAAGGGGGATGTTGGGGGTGTTCGGCTACTTTTTGCACGTCGACTCGTGGGCTATGGCCGGAGGGGGTGTTTGTTTCTTGACTCTGGAGGGGTGAATTATGTGTGCTGAGCTGTGGACACCACTTAGTTTGGACATTGTGGCCAACTTGATTAGGTGTGTGGACCCTAAGGAGGCCACCGGTTGTGTTTCACCCTTGAGTATTTTTGGGGTCTGGTTGTTGGTGTTGGTACTGCCACACGTTCCATCCCCTTGTTTTTTTACACCCCGGTCAATTGCCCACAAACTTAGGATTATTAGCTCTCCTGTTGTCAGTTTTTTGTTTTTCCTGCTTTTATACTGATACTTTACTGCTGCAGATTGATTTTTTCTACAGAGCAGGTAGCTTTTGTGCTCACACTTGGTGTGATTTGCTTTTATTATCTTTTTAACAATAGTTCTTTCTTTTTCCTGCTTCTGTTGATTGGTACCTTGTTGCCGGGTTAGAAAACCCTTCTTTATTAAGTAATCTAGTTTTTTTCCTTTTGATTATTTCCTTGCTGAGGCATTTCTTTTCTTGAATGCCTCAGGTCAAGGTTATAGCCGATTGAGCGGCTGATTCCTTCTAGTAGGTCTTTCTGGGAGCCTCCAGGGTAGCTGAGTTGCAGATCATTCACCTTGTGAGGTAGTTATCTTTCTTTTCTGTATGGACATGCACACTCACTAGTGGGTTCGTGTCGGGTTGTCGACGCCCACTGGTGGCTTACTTATTTTGCTAGATATGAATTAAAACTGCTGTTTTTTCCCTTTTGGGGTTGTTTACTTGCTTTTGGGAAAGTTTTATGCTAGGTTGCATGTTAGGTATTTTAAAACCCTAAACTATTATATGTACCTCATGCAAATCATATTTGCAAAACTAAAGCACTATCTTATAAAAGCGTAAAGCATACCTTTTAAACATAAGTACTATACTCACCTTAGGTGTCGTGCATGCTACAAGCGGTCTCTTGAGAGCCCTTATACTCTTTTAGGGTGTCAAATCAATTAAATCAAGTATTTTTCCGCTGTAAACAAATATATATATTTTTCTTAGTGTGGACTAGCTGATCCACTGTGCCGAGGGATACGGCCTTTAAATAAACTGGTTTTCTACTAAATTAAACTTGTTATTTGTGGTCTCGTTGCGTTGCCTGAGCGTCGGCAGTTATCCCCTGCTCGACGTGGCATCACAACGTGTGTTTTCCCGTACTCTGATACTCCTTAACCTCGGGGAAAATGAGGGTTGTGACAATGCCAGTTGGTGAAGGCGGAGTGCAGGAACCCCGCTGGATTGCTACAGCATCTCCCGGTGCCGGAGTGGAAATTTGAGGACATCGCAATGGATTTTATTCATGGACTCCCCGATCACGGACGGGAAACGACTCGATTTGGGTCATCGTCGATCGGTTGACGAAGGTGGCCAGATTCATTCCGATCAGAAGGATGACTCTGTGGGAGTACTAGTGCGGAGATTTGTGGAGCAGTTTGTTTGATACCATGGGGTCCCCAAGATGATCGTGTCGGATCGGGATGGTCGGTTCACTTCCAGGGAGTGGAGATCCGTGGAGGCTTCCTTAGGCACGCGATTGACCTTCAGCACCGCATTCCATCCCCAGACGGATGGGCAGACGGAATGCACCAATCGAACGCTGGAGGATCTTTTGAGGCAACGTATTTTGAACCGCAGGGAACCATGGGAGAAGATCTTACCCCTATTCGAGTTTTCCTATAACAACAGCTACCATTCCAGCATCAGGATGGCGCCTTATGAACCTTTGTATGGAAGGAAATGCAGGACCCCGCTTTCTTGGGTTTAGGACGAGGATCCGAAGGCGTTGGGATCGGATTTTGTTGAAGACACCGAGGCTCAGGTGAGACTGATCAGAGAAAAGATGTTAGAAGCACAGAGCCGACAGGCTCAGTATTATGACGCCCGACATCGTCAGGTGGGGTTTCAGGTGGGGGTTGAGTGTTTTTGAAGATCCGGCCCATGCATGGAGTTTTACGGGTGCGTGATCGGAGGAAGAAGATCAGCCCTAGGTATATGGGCCCTTATAGGATCCTGGAGCGGATCGGGGCCCTAGCTTACAGGCTGGAGTTGCCACCAGAGCTGGCAGCTCTGCACGACGTCTTCCACATTTCTTCGCTGAGAAGTGCTCTACTACGCCCGTAGCAGCAGATTTGGACCACCGAAGGGCCGGTAGCTTTAAACCGGTCTGTTCACTTGGAGCCAGTTCGGATCGATGACAAAGAAGTACGGATCTTGCGCCACAAGAAGATACCCTTAGTCAAGGTTTTGTGGAGGAACCACAGTCAGGAGGAGCACACCTGGGAAGCGCAGGACCTGATAAAGAAAAAATACCTGGAGTTGTTCAGTCATGTATACCTCACCACCTCTAGGTATACTATAAATTACCTTCTTGTATTGAACCAGTAGGACTAGATAAGGGAAATTGAGAACCTAGGCATTTGTAGGAAAGTAGGGGCTAATCTTTTGTTTATTGGGGAGATTGCCTTCGTTTATCAAACAAGTAAATCTCGCTTCGACTCAATAGGAAAACCATATGGGATGTTACAAGTTTATCTTATTTCGGTAGAAATCCCCGTAGGCTCAACCTCAATTTCGGGGACGAAATTTTTGTTTTGTTTATTGGGATTTGTAACATCCCATTTCCGGCTAGACCCCTAGGAGTCGGTCTTCCATGACAAAACCCTAGGAAACCCAAGAATCAAAGTCCATCGGCCAAGATTTTGGGTCACGGGTTGGTCACGCCCGTGACCGACCCGTCACGCCCGTGACCTAGGGCGTTACCCCTTCGACGATCGTCGATCTCAGGAAGACGATCATCGAGTGCAGAATTTGTAACCCGGGCCTGTCACACCTGTGACCGATATGTCACGCCCGTGACCTAGGGCGTGACCCCTTCGACGATCGTCGATCTCAGGAATACGATCGTCGAGCGCAGAATTTGCAACCAGGGCCTGTCACGCCCGTGACCGATATGTCACGCCCGTGACCTAGGGCGTGGCCCCTTCGACGATCATCGATCTCAGGAAGACGATCGTCGAGCGCAGAATTTGCAACCCGGGCCTGTCACGCCCGTGACCGATATGTCACGCCCGTGACCTAGGGCGTGACCCCTTAGACGATCGTCGATCTCAGAAAGACGATCGCCGAACTCTAAATTTGCAACACACCTATCATGTCCGTGACCTACATATCACGCCCGTGACAAAGGCCGAAACGTCAGCCAGGCTGGAAATTTCTGTAACCCAAGCCATAATTAATTCTAATTATGGGAAGTTACACTAGTAGTATTTATGGGCCATTTCTTTCTCTAATTACTTAATAAAATGAGGAAGAGTTGACCCAATAGGAAATCGCCACCTTGATCAGTCATTTCATCTTCCACCTTTTCGTCTCCCTCCACCGTAACCGAAATATTATTAAGAGAGAGCATTCATGGCCATGAATGCTTCACCCTTTCCCCTCCTCACATGGAGATCTATAAAAGCCCCCTTAGAGCAAGATGAGAAGGTTGCACTCTTGACCAAACGGATTCAGATTATTGTTCTTGCTGTGAGAGAAGTTCGGGAACGCCACCACGGCGCCATGACAATCCGACGCTCATCTCGCCTCCAAACCGCGAATAAGGTCCTCCTCTACTTCTTATTTTGTGGGTAGATCTTAGGATCTTCGAAAGGAGTTCGTACTCAACGGAGCCGGACCTATCTCGCATTTTCATGGAAAAAACCATGAAAAACATAATTTCGGGTACGCCGGAAACCGCCACCTCCGGCGGCCAAACCACCGCCGACCGATAGCCATCGCCTCGACGGAGGTGGTGGTGGTGGTGGCTGGCCAGGGAACTGACCGGACCGCCGGCGACGGATCACGGAAGAGCTACAGGAAAAATATATTTTTTCTGAGTTCTGTTACGGGTTCTGTTGATAGGAAAGATGAACAGTAAAACATTTTATGATATAAAATTATGAATATAGTATATAAGGTAAATTTTCATTAAATGAGCCGTTTTGAATGCTGCAAACCGAGGTACCTAAAGGCCGATTTAGGAAACATGGCAAGTCAAAAAGTTATAGCCCTTCAAGTCTAGATTAATTTAAAATTTATTTCAACTCGTTTGGGTAAGCGGTTAGACCGCAGCACCCGTTTTAGTAGGGGCTGTACCTAGAGTTGGGCAGGAACTAAAATGAATGCCCACGCTTCGTCCCTTGTCCAAATGACCTTAAATTTGGGCAGAGGGTTACCCTTAGCCATACCTAGAGTCTGTACAAAAATGGGAATTTTTGGGGATACTTTTCCTAAAGTTTTTGTTTTAATTTAATCAAGTTAGAGTAATTTATTTAAGTGGTCAAATGACCTCCAAACCCTCCCAAATTTTGGTGAGTGGTCCCTGGCTATACAACCTAGTTTTTTATAAAATTCCAACTCATTTGGATGAGTTTTGTGTAGGAAGTCACCTATTCTTAACTAGCCATTAATGAGGTGTTTTTGAGTAAAAAGTGTACTAGATGTTGTAACGGTCAAATCACCTCAACAGAGGCTGATATTTTGACCTCTGACTTAGAGGGGTTATTAAAACCCACTTGGAGAAAATGGTGTGGTTTAAGGTTGGTTTACCCTAGGATCCAAAATCAAACCCTAAATTGAGGGTTTCGAGGGTTGTGAAGGACATGGGGGAAATTGCTCTCGTATTGCCTTGAAACTCTGTAGAGTTGACATTAGCATGACAAGAATCACCTGGATGGAATCTCGGAGGATTTGGAGACAGGTATAATATGTCACTAAACATTATCTAAATGGTATGAAACTCGGGTAGAGTAAGTTTTGGGGCGAGTAAAACTTATAGCAATTTTACTGGAATTCTATAATGTCTATTTCCAGCACTTCATTTGTAACGATTGTTATAGCCCTAATTGGTGTTTTAATTATTTGAATCTTTGTGTTCATTAAAACCAAGTGAAATCTTGGATGTAAATGTTTAAGGTCAGAATGGTTGCTCCTGAATTTTTGTATAATTTTTAGTTGAGTAAATCTAGTACTTCCTTCACATATGTAAGAAAGGGTTTTATGCTTTAAAAATTAATAATAGATGATATTGCTGCTGAAAAATTATGAAACTTGGCCAATGCTATTTTTAAGATTGTACCTACATAAAATAATTAATTTATAATTTTAGGATGGATATACTCTGTACTTGGTTCATAAATAATGGAAGATAGAAAATATTGCTAAAATAGTTTTAGAGCCCTTTTGATGCTAGAAAAAAATTGTGATACCTTGGATTTACCATATTGAGATAGCAAAGTATTTAAGATAATTTTGTTGGACATCTTGCCTGAGTACTTAGGGTAGTTAATGTTCAAATTGGTAGCCCGCAAAATTTTCGAGGAAATTAATTAAATGCCAGATAAATTAGAAAAATTGTAATTTTCTGATTATAGGCCAATCATATCAGGATATATCTCCAGTAAATAAGTTAGGGCATTTGGATGAGTATTGGATCATTTCCTAACCGGTTCGACATATAGTCTAGGCTGGTCTGCATATAGAAAATCCTTAAATTGCAATAGGACATGATCTGGGATAGTTGTTGGAGTTAGTCATTTAGTCTAGGTGGATAAGTGTGGATGATTTTGTAATATAATGATATGAAGAGTTGTAAGAAGTGGTGATGGCTAGAGTTAAGAGGTGCTCGGGTTCGACGAAATATCGTCTTTCCCGAAAAGTTGAAGGTTAAAAATCACACTAGGTTAGTCCATCATAACATGAGAAGGAAATGGGTAAGGGAATTCAACCAATAACAATAAGTACCTTGCGAAAGGGAACGATGGGCTTCAGCTACCATCATAGTTCCTAGTGCCCTTTGAGAGCCCTTCACGGGGAATACCAGGGACAGTCATGCGGTAACGTAAACTGTATTAACAAACTGATAAGAGTAACTTAGTAATTAGGGTAGCACGTTTCACAAACACTGTAGCACAGGAAGATATTTTGGAACTTCGACTTGGTTGGTTAAGAGACTAATAGAATGGTCCGGGGAGCTTCGGCTTGGTTGGTTAAGAGACGGACGTTTTGGTCCGGGGAGCTTCGACTCGATTGTTGTTTGATTATGACTAAACTTGCATGTGCATAAAAGGAAAGAAATTTATGGTGGTGGGTCTTCGGTATTGGAGGGTCGATGCAGCGACGCCAATACGCTGACTCGACAACTGTGGTTAGCTCTTCGCCAACAGAAGTCTAGTGCGCCAGTCGGCAAGAGTACGCAGGAGTTCTCTTAGTACACCAAGCATTGAGGCGTACGATAGGTCTGACCGATAGTGCTTTACTAGTTTAGAGGTGGGCGAGGCCTAACCCACCGCTTCCGTCTGCCACTACAGAGGTATCCTGGGAGGTAACGGCTCCGAAAGGGGGAACTAAAGGTCTGTGTGCACAGAGTCGGGTGTGTGAGTTGCACTTGCATGTTCCATCATACCCACTTGCATATCATATCATAATCGATTCATTTAACTCTGACACCTAAAGTATAAGTCGAATGGGATGCTTATACATTAGGACTTGCAAAACGACCCCTTGGTCTATAAGCTTGTGTGGACAAGTTTATAAATTATGGTTAAATTCAATATATATATGCTGCTGTTTGATAACCGACACCCCCAATGTATAAGTGGTATTGGACTGTTTATATGATGGGATCCCTGCAGAAGATCCCTTGGCTTATGCGCTTCCGCACAAATGTTAAGGTTACTTTACCTACTTTCTGTTTCTGTCATATTTATTATAGAATTGCTAGATTAGTTCCGCTGCCACCTGTTCCTTTGTTTTAATCTCCACCTTCATGTCCTTCCCTTTCTTCCTCTCCGCTCGGTACCTAGGAGCCATGGGGGAAGGGGTAGGGGATGATAGGGTTTAGTCTCTATGACTAACGGTTTTCGAACCGCATCATTTTAGGGAATCATGGAGCCCAGCACTGGGAAGATGCCCCAGATACCGGTGCGCTGTGAGATGGGGCAGTCTAGCACCGGAGTTCATATAGCCGGGACCGTGAGTCTCGACTTTGAGTAGATGTTTTATTTTGCTTCCGCATGAGTTACTTGTAGTGAGGATATATTGTACCGGGCTTAATCCCATATTTTATTACTCCGATGTATTATTCTGTGGACACTCCCTTCGTGGAGATTTTATTTTTATATATGTGATTTTCTTGTGGACTTGTTTTCTTTATTTTGCTACCTTTCTGTGATGGAATTGGCTGGCAGAATCGGCGCTTTTTGGTGATGACCCTTCAGGGCGTGAAGGTGTCACCGCAAAGGGGCGGTTCTTGGCCTAAGACCCCGGTGTTTTAAAAGAAAAAAATCGGGGTCTCACACTCGTAGTTTGAAGTGAACACTCAAGAGTAAAGAGAGTTGCACGCACCCCTTGAGAGAGGCAGAAGTCCAAATCTCTCGGATTGGAGTAAAATCAAATAGTTGGGTTCACCACATAATGCGAGCTTTAGGCATCCGATTTGGACGAGAGTTCGGTCAGAAATTCCTAAACTTTGTTGGGCACGACTTTGAGAGAAGAACGTTCAAGCTTTAGGAAACTCCACGGTCAAGGACCTTTACCCTATTAAGTAAGGTTTTTTTATCGCATTTTTAGTCAACTCTTGCCGAGGTGATTCTCGATTGAGTGATTTTCCATTTCATTGTTCCAACCGTTAGTTGTAATTGTTTTTGTTAGCTCTCTATTTAACTGCAATTAGTTCTCTTTTTAGTGTAATATTTCCTTTCTTAAGTGCATTTTGTTTTCCCTTAGCAAACCCTAATGCTATCCTTCAATAAGATAATAGTTTTTGTGTGAGCAAGTTTACTCAACAGTTCCCAGATTTCAAAACGACCCTTGTGTCCCCTAGCTACAGTTCGATAGGTATACTTTCCAAGTTGGATTGCTTGTTCGATTCTCTTTTTCTCGACATCAGCGGTATCAATGAGTAACCGTCGACTCTACCAAGCTTCCTACAGAGTACACTGAAGCCGCTATGTTGCCAAACCACAACCTAGCCATATGGAGAACCTGTTATTCCAATGCTGAAAAAACTCTCTTTGCTAATCCGCAAGCTGCCTAACCATGAGGTCGTCTAGCCGCCAGATCTACGAGAATAGCTTCTGCTGAACTGAACAGGCTGCCAGAAGCGGAAAATTTATTGAACTTGGAAAGGATCCCAAAGAGAGAAGACCGCCTAGCCATAAGTCGTGACCTGCTGCTAACCGCTATTTGTAACTGCAGAGTCTGTACTGATCCCTGACTGAAGTCAGAACCAATCATTCCTTCTCAGCACTTTCCATATAATATGCAAAGCAAAAAATCGGTCAACTCCTTCAACTCAGGCGACTACAAAAATCTGCCTGCAACAATAATCCGAGCTTAGTTACTGTTCATTCAGTTGTAATATTAATGTGATAGGGGTCCTATTAATTGGCGCGGAGATGAGTGTGATCACCGTACTAGCCGATAGGATCAACAACATATCTCACGGCGAGCTTTGAGAGTATCCGCAAAGCTATTGACAAAAAGCCAGACTGCCTTGATCGCACTACCAAGGCCGAATAGAAATCCTATCGTCCTTGTCTCCAAAGGGTTAAGTCAGACTTGTCCGCCACACTAGCAGACCCTGTGGAAACTCCAACAGTCCAGACACAAGCAGACACAACTCCTGTCTGCATGCCTCTATAGACTCTAATCCAGTACTCACACTCCAAGGCCGCAACTAGAGCAAGCAAGTCCGACAGCTACCGAACTCGGCGGACATAGAAATTAGTCCACGCTAACCGCGTGATCTCCAATACTGAGCACACCTAGACTTAGTATAAATCCAGACTAAGTACATACCACCAGCCATTCCTAGTGCGAACATAGTACCAGCGGATATGAGGGACAGTCCAAACAAACTAGGAAACTCAAGTACTATTCCACACAAACCAACAAACTTCGTGGTTACACAAAACTGCACCAGAGCGAGACCAAGACACCGGTCTAGCCAATCTCCATAGCTCAAATCCAGTCTGTAACCCCGGAATCAATGAACTCCTTAGATAACCATCTTATCCTGGTTGTTGATGTGTAGAAATGGACACCACTAGTTAACGGCTCGAATATGGGGGAAAGGAAAGGAAAAGAGAAGATTGTAAGCAGTTATCTACGTGCAAACTAGATAAAGCAGAGCCGTAAGCCATGACAACAACAGACTTCACTCGTCGTGGCCTGAATGCCTCTCTTGCGACGGGCTTTCCTTTGATTTCAAAAAGATTGGTTACAAGTTGAGGAAATAAAGCTGAATGGAGAGCAAGCTGGAGACCGCAAAGCCTGAGATTCGAGTCCGTAGCCTTTAACAAGTAGGCTCCTGGGTTCGAGTCAACATGCGTTGGGTGCACCGCTTCCCCTATTTATATATTTGGGGGCCTTCCCAAATGGGGAGTGCTAAAATAACTGGATGACCGGGGTACAGGAGAACCAGGAAGCGGTGACGGGAATTAAAAATGAAAAGGCAAGTCGTCCGCGCAAGATGGGCGAACTTGGATCGCGAGCTGGATCTTCCATCTGGCTGCACGGCGCGATCCTAGCTGAAGGTTTGTGACCTGTGCGGACTGACACTTGAGTCTGCTTGAAGAGCTGGCAGATGATATGGAAGATGATCAACTGAGGATGGACGGACTGGGCGGACCCGATGCTCGAGTACGCCGCTGAAGGAGGTCAACTGGAAATCCGGCTAGGCGACTTGGATGGACTAGGAACTGAATCCGTCGCTGGGGAGCCTTGGATTCAACATGGACTTGAAGACCTGAGCGGAATGTTGAAACTGTGTCCGCCGAAAGTGGAGGAGGATCTATCCTGCTAAACATGTTGTCGATTCTGGGGGTAACATAATCCCTGCACATTTTTAAGTTTCAGAAAATTTCGAAAATGTTTCCTTAACCGCCAAGTCCGCAACCCTCATAAATGTTGCTAGCGCTATAAATACCGCTAGAAACTCTGCATTCTGACAAAACTTCCTGCGCCACGGGTCGGTTTTTACCCCTTGTAGTCTGCACTTTTCAGTCCGGCATGGCAAGGCTTGGATCATTCTTTGGCAGCCTTGATTCAAGGACAGAGAAGCCCAAGGTGAACACAAGGACCAAGAAGGTTATTCATCGGAGCGGGACGCCTATCTGCCACATAGGGAAAAGTTCAAGGAAGGGATAGGAGAGGACTGACTCAGTCCGAAGTTCCAATGATTCTGAACATGAGAAGTCTGTGAATGTCACTATTGCTTAACATCTGCCATCAAAAAGCACAGATAGAATGTCGAATCATCCATCGATTTTCGACCAGAACCCTGTGAACTCAGCAGGTATGGAAATAAACCCTTCTGCCTCTGGAACTTATATGCAGCGGATAGACTTGAAAAAAGAAGTTGCGTCACTAGAAGTTCTGCAGCCGGTGGTGAACGCTGAACCGGAGAAGCGACCTGCTAAAGAGAAAATTGAGGAGCAAGATGACGTGCATGCTGTAGAACAAGCCCGAGAACAAGCTGAAGAACTAGCTGAAGAACCATTGTCCTCCTTAGCTCTAGTTGTCATTGATCCGAACACAGTCTGTGAGAGTCTGCCGGACTAGCAGCAGGTCGCGACTGTCTTGGAGAAAAAGGTTCCTGAGAAGAAGATGAGGAAAAGGGACAAGTCCTCCATCGCTGAGCGAGTGGAGAAGAAGTTGTGAGCTCGAAATGAGAAAAATGTCTTTGTAAGGACTGGGGCGGCGAGCTTGCAATACAGGCTGTGAGAAAAGGAAGTTCCAGATGCTGGCTTAGTTACTCCAGATGCCCCGATCCTGGGAAATGACTCCCTGTCGGCGGTCAGTTTGTCTACCATTGAAATACAAAACACTATCGATAATGAGCAGCTCACTGATATGAGTCAATCTCTGCTTGAGATGTTGCAGTCTGATGTTGAGATAATGGTTGAAAAAACTACTGATTCCCCCTCTGTGCCTGCGGATGAAGGACGAGAGATAACGTCGAAGGAGCAGCTCGTCATCATGAAGGTGAAGGTTGAGGCGATCTATGAAAAGCTAGATGCGGACATGCGAGCTGAGGATCTGTTGACTGTTGCTGAATAGATGCGATTTGGTAAACTGTAACCGACGCCTAAGCATTTTCAGAGTATGTGGCTTTATAAATCCCCTCTGTAGATATCGCAACCGATCAAGATAATTACGGAGATCGATGATATAGTCATGTCGAGTAGCTCGATGGCCGGGACAATAGCAAGGGTTCATAGAGAATGGAGGCAGCGCCTAAGTGCTTTTGATACGGAGCGCGTAAGGCGGCCTACCTTTGATAGTCGCCAGATCGCTGCAATGATTACAAAAAGTGAATTAACTCTTTACCTTTTGAGTCCGCCGCGACCTGGGTACTAATGCGAACTTTTGTTTCCTTTGTTACACGACGGAAATCACAACCCAGCTCTATTAAGGCTGGCGATATTGTGCCATCTCCTGAAGTAAATGCACCGGTGCAGACTGCGACAATCTCTCTTGGTGTGTCCACGCAAGGCGAGCAGTCCGGCCTGGACAACTTGATACTGTTAGAAAAGAAATATGAAGAAAAGCTGAATGAAGTTCAAGTAGTACTAAAGAGGCGGATAGAGCGAGAAAGAGCTCTGGAGAATCAGGTCGCCAACATCTTAGTGGAGCTGGAGGAATTGAAGAAGGAGAAGCGGCATTTAGGTGAGGATGCCAATCACTACAAAGGAAGGTACTTGGCCCTGGTGCAGGAAGGGAAGAAAAACTAAGATGTCGAGGTCATCGCGGCGAGGCCGCGACTACCAGATCGACCTACTTCTCCCGAGGCTCTAGCTCAAACAGCAAACGGGCAGCCCGCGGTGGATGAGAAGCCAAGGCCGGCGGGCGAGCCTGTTGTTCTTGTTAGCCAGATCGACAAGGAGGCTACATATATGCACCGTACTTTCAATACTGTGCACCATCTTGTCTCGCAATTATACTGAGAGATACTACGAGGAAGCGACCAGGCGGCCCATCTCGAGAAAGATAGGCAGGAACAACCTGCTCAATCTGACTGTAGAGGCCGCTAAGTCCACATATGAATGAACAAATGATTTGATTTGTTTGTATGTTGTACAATTTGATGTGCTCTGGGAGGGTTTAGGGTTTAGGGTTTAGGGTTTAGTGTTTAGGGTTTATTTGTTCTGTATGATATTGCTCAGAGATTTGAACAATGTTGCCATCTGCGTGATGAAAATCTTTCTGTAGGTTGATGTAAAATGCGAGCTATGCGGACTAACTTTGTGTCTGCATACTTGTAAATTTTCTTTGAAATTGCAGGAACACTGAATAAAGCGAGTTGGGCGTACTGTGATGCAGACTTGCACGTTGACACCGGATATATCTGCGGACGAACACGATTGCCTCTCTAATGATCCAATCCTACACTTGCACAATCGTTCTACGTGACACCACGTTAATTAACCCTATCAATTATATGCTAGCGTACGGGTAGCCAAACCGATTAGGATCGAATAGAGGCGATACACCAATATTCTTTCCGGCTAAAAGGACCTACTCGGTCCGAATGAGCGGTGTTGTACCAAAAGAGATCTACCAAATAAAATACGATTTGGAAAAGGTAGATCTCTCCCAACAAAAGAAAACGAAGGTTCGCCAAACCCTTTTGAAATTAAATCAATCAAGAAAAACACAAACCGAGCGAAGAAAACTATGATGAATTAATGCTATCAAAATTCAATGCCAAGGATTTCCACCATAAGAATATCTAAGAAAAAGAAATCACACGAAGGTAGGAATTTTTTGTTACCAAACCGGAATTGATGATTCCGCTTATATCTACGTGGATCACTCTTCAATGTCTCCGCCGGAGTCACGTCGAAAGGAGAGGAAACTTGTCCGCCTTCATCTCTTCATGCCGTAGTTGGAATCCACAAGGAAGCAACCTTTATTTCCTTGGCCGAATTATCTTCAATGGAGTGTGGTGCTCATTTTTTTGCAAGTGGAGGTGGTGGTGTGGTTGACGGCTAAGAAGGAGGATGCTAAGGGAGAGGGGGAGAAGGCCTTGGCCAAAATTTAAAGAGGGGAGAGAAGGAGGAGGAAATTAATTTTCCGAGGGGAAAATAGAGGTGGAGGGGACATTAAAATTTTTAATTCTTGGTTTTCAATTTTTCATTCTCTAATTATTCCTTCATAACATGGCTATATATAGCCTACACCACTCAATCTCCCTCCATTCAAAATTCTAAATGAAAGTTATGATGGTTATATGCACCCATCATAGTACAAGAAATGAAATAATTGAAACAACCTATGATGGTTATAAGCACCCATCATTACATGAATTATTTAAATGCAATAAAAATAAAAATGCTAAAATAAAATAAAACATGAAAATGACTTAATAATTAATAATTAATTAATTATTAATTATTAATATATTGGTTTGCGTTCAGGATAGATATTATGGCGACGCTCCACATGGTCATCCGTAAGCACGACATCGCGGTATTTAAAACATTGCGGGCTGTCGTCTCCATCAATCATCCCCCACTCAAAAGTACTCATCACCGATGAGTTGGGCTGAATACACCAGCGCGGGAGAGCAACATCCAAAAGAGCCACCTCCGATCTAGTAAGCAAAGAGTCATCGGAGGCCGTACGATCATGCCATCGAATCAAGGAGTAGCAAACATCACCACATGAAAAGGAGAGCACTTAAACCTAGATTATCCTGTCATGAAAAAAGATGGTCCTGGGGAACCTTGGAAAAGCATTAGGCAATAAAGGAAAGCAAATTTCTACATCAACAACCAACAGACCTCCAGTGAAGACCGATGAAGAGAACAATCCAGGAAAAAGGTCACTACCCAAACCATAAGAAAACAAAGTGGAACCAAACAGACAGGCAGATAATTCAAGTGGTGGAGAAATATATTGTGTTAAATTAGAAACATTAAAAATAGGGGTAATACCCCAATCAGTGGAAAGCTTCAAATGATATGTGTATTCTCCTAATTTCATTACTATCCAAAAAAGGTCTAGCTCACCAACTTTCTATAGTGCCCGAAGGCAACCATTTAGGGACGAGACGCACCAAAACTAAATCGCAAATCATATTGCGAGACACTCTTCTATGTAAACTAGCATGAAATTGATAAAATATAATTTGTGTGGCTAGTGCTTCACTACTGTGCTTATATAATTTTTGAACATGAGAGGCTTAAACTAGTGCGTGTTGACTTGGATTATCAGAGAGTGGAAATGAAATCAAGTCAAAAGGCACTTGCGCTTTAAATCCGTGCACGATCTCATTTGGCGAGCAAGAAACATATAAATAAACATAAGACACAACTATATAGAGTAATTTATTACAAGTGTGCCTAAATATCTCGCTACCGTGTGGAGTGAACCCATGCGCTATGTGACTAAACCCGAAAATGGAGGGGAACGGGGTTAGGTCCGGGGGTACGGGAGCCTTAAAATTAAAGATGACTTTCATAGGCATCAAAGCCACAGTTCTAATTTTATAATTAACGTCATCCAAGTCAGAAGCAGTAACGGTCTCCAAAATGGGCACATAAATATGTCTCGGACTAAAAAGAACCATCTCGAGTCCTAGTAAGCCATCTAATCGAGTCAAGTGAACCGGAGGGGGAGTCAGCATGGTCGATTCTAGAGGAGGAGCTAAGTCATACCCACCGTCAAAACACGGATTTAACGTCCAAGAAAAGTCCTCCAGGTGCCAGTCATTAAAATCAAAAGGAAGGTCAAACAGTAGATTCGTCCTCACAGAAAACTCAACCAGATGGTCATCACCTAACTCACTCTAAGATAAACATTCAGCCAAAATGTCGTCCAACCCACTAGATACTTCCTCCAAATAAGAATCAATAACGGTCTCTGAAGTTTGCAAAATTTAACCCGACATAATTTCTAATCCAGATTGGGCTTCATGCAACGAAGATAACATCAAGAAAATGCCTTTAGGGTCCTCAGCGCTAACGTTATCCAAAAATAACTTTCCTACACAAGGAAAATCTCCCAATACAACACTTCCTTCACAAGCCAAATCTTCCTATGATGTAGGTACATCGTCAAAATCAGGATAGAGGATTGGGAAAATCAAATCCCAGGGAGAATCTAATCTAGCTTGAACCTCATGCAACGACGATAATATCAATGGACTATCTCCCGGGTGTGCATTACTAGGATCATCCCAAGGTGACTCTTTAGATAATGCTGATGACATCAAATAACTACTATTCGAATTCACAACACTAATATCTTCCAAACATAACCTCTTCGCATAAGGTAAGTCTTCCCAATAAGTTGGAACATCCTTTAAGTCAAGGTTATCACTAATAATAATGAAATACACACTCACCGGCTCCTTAGATAACTTAGATATATTCTCAGTAGATGTAATCGTAATCTCTAACACGACGGGGATAGTAGTTTAGAGAGGGATCTCAATAATAGGGTGATCAGTCACAACGCTAATAGGGATAAAAATAGGCAACATATTATTCTCACAGATCGAAATGTAATCATCCTATACATCGTCTTCTAAATCACTAGGGATTCCCTCACTTTCAAAATCATCAGATTTGTCGGGCACTGTCGTTTGTGAAGGAATACTCTCGCCTAGCCAGTCATCTTCAGAATCTAGAGTTAATATATCAACATCAGCATCTTCAGGATCAAGAGATACCACATCTACATCAGCATCCTCATGGGTATCAGTCACTTTATCAGGGGGCTTAGACGTCGAGATTAAAGGAGGCATAACCCTAGTAGTAACATTTTTCGATTCCAAAACATAGGGTCTAGACTGCGAATCTTCCCTAGCAGTGGAATTAGGCACACTAGGCGTAGTCCTATAGTTGTGGGGAAATGATCTAACCTGAGGCATAGGGTAACTCCTATAAATAGCTATGGGTCTAGCTCCACAACGATACTCACTCATAGGCTTGATGTTACTAGTGCGGAGATAGGAGCGATCAAATTGATCTGTGAGTAGGCTACGCATTGCCGGCCAAGAATGTTTATAACTACCAACACGACGCTCTTTGTTTAGCCAAAACATGCGGGCTCGACCTACTAATCAAACTCGAGATATGTTAACCTTTTGGTGGTCGTCCCATACGTGACACTTAAAATAATTTTCTAATCCCTTAAGCCAGTCTCTAAAATTTTGGTGATACCCTAAACCGTCATAAGTAGGATAAATGTGGTGTGCCCTAGGGGTGTGTTTAGCAATCTCCTTAGCGTAGGAATAGTCTAACCGGGTAGCATATACGTCATATGCCATTCAGTGAGAATCGGAGAGGAAACTCACCCGGAACTGGTACACATGCAATGAGAAATGAACTTGGCCCTATTTAAAATTCAACAGATGGATTTGTTCCCGCTTACTAACTAAGGAAATAAAATATGTTTTTGGATTTTCTTACTGAAAATAAACAAAAGATTATTAAATTTTTCTTTGAATTTTTTTGCTGAAAAAATAAAAATATAGGCCGTTATTTGCAGACCAATAATTAAATTTTAAAACAACATAATAAAAATAATTACTTAATGAAAAATAATTTTTTTTTGGTTTTCTTACTAAGAAAAGGATGGAGAAATTCTAGAATTTTAGTTTTTTTAAATTTGAGAAAAATTGAAAATTTTAGACCGCTATCTGCAGACCAAAAAATTTAAAAATTGTTTTATATGTTTTGCAATGAACGTTCAAGTGCGTGTCGGTGCTAAAAGAAAAAGGGGGAGGGGACAATTAGGAAACTGATGTGAACCTCCCTCTGATACCAAATTGATGTAGGCATGCACGTTGACACTTGATATATCTGCGGACGAACATGATTGCCTCTCTAATGATCCAATCCTACACTCGCACAATCGTTCTACGTGGCACCACATTAATTAATCCTATCAATTATAATCTAGCGTACGAGTAGCCAAACTGATTAGGATCGAATAGAGGTAGTAGAACAATATTCTTTCCGGCTAAAAGGACCTACTCGGTCCGAACGAGCGGTGTTGTACCAAAAGAGATCTACCAAATAAAATACGATTTGGAAAAGGTAGATTTCTCCCAACAAAAGAAAACGAAGGTTCGCCAAACCCTTTCGAAATTAAATCAATCAAGAAAAACACAAACCGAGCGAAGAAAACCACGATGAATTAATGCTATCAAAATTCAACGCCAAGGATTTCAACAACAAGAATATCTACGAAAAAGAAATCACACGAAGGTAGGAATTTTTCGTTACCCAATCGGAATGGATGATTCCGATTATCTCTACGTTGATAACTCTTCAACGTCTCCATCGGAGTCACGTCGAAAGGACAGAAAACTTATCCGCCTTCGTCGCTTAACGCCGGAGTTGGAATCCACAAGGAAGCAACCTTTATTGTCTTGGCTGAATTATCTTCAATGGAGGGTGGTGCTCGTTTTTTGCAAGTGGAGGTGGTGGTGTGGTTGGCGGATAAGAAGGAGGATGCTAGGGGAGAGGGGGAGAAGGCCTTGGCTGAAATTTCAAGAGGGGAGAGAAGGAGGAGGAAACGAATTTTCCAAAAGGGGAAGAGAGAGGAGGAGGGGAAATTCAAATTTTGAATTCTTTGTTTTCAATTTTTCATTCTCTAATTATTCCTTCATAACATGGCTATATATAGCCTACACCACTCAATCTCCCTCCATTCAAAATTCAAAATTCAAAATTCAAAATGAAAGTTATGATGGTTATATGTACCCATCATAATACAAGAAATGAAATAATTGAAAGAACCTATGATGGTTATAAGCACCCATCATTCCATGAATTATTTAAATGCAATAAAAATAAAAATGCTAAAATAAAATAAAACATGAAAATGACTTAATAATTTATAATAATAATAATAATTAATTAATTAAATATTAATTATTAATATATTGGTTTGCGTTCAGGATGGATATTATGAAGACGCTCCACATGGTCATCCGTAAGCACGTCGTCGCCGTCTTTACTGAATAAAGCGAGCTAGGCGTATTGCCATTGAGTCCGCAATCTTGACTGGTAAATTAGTATTGAAATTGCAGGAACACTGAATAAAGCAAGCTGGGCAGACTGACATTGAGTCCTCAATCTTGATTGGTCCGCGTGGACTGAATGATCAATCGTTGCAGATTGGCTGAAAAAGCTGTCAGACTAGTTTTTCTATAAATAGAGCTCTAGTCTTCTTTCTGTATAGGAAATGCGATCGAAGCAGAAGTCCCTGCGGTTTGTGAAAATGGTGTCCACACGCACTGATGCAGCAATTGCTTTCCATTCCGCCGACCATAAGAAATGTAAGCTGACAGTGGATGACCTGGATGCCTTCGTCGAGAAGCATATGGCGGGCTCGCCAGGCTCGTCCGTCTGCCAAAAGATCAAGAGAGGATTACTTTCTATACCGCAACGCAGATCGCAGTGCCTATCTACCACTACGACTGCGGATTCAAGTTCCCCTTTCTGTGGGAGGTTGCCGTAATCTTTGAGCATTATGGCATGGTGTCAGGGTAGCTCGTGCCAAACACTGTGGCTGCGATTTACAGTTATTTTTCATACCTGCGGCCTGAAAAGATTGCATTTTCTTTAAATATATTTAGAATTTTTTTTTGTCCGCTCTATAACCCCCTCCGGAGGCCGCCGGTATAAAGGTGTCATATACTTCTACTATCGAGGTATGAAAGTTATGGCTTACCAAACAAGATCCATAACTGGACTTCGAGGTACTTCATCTTCGAGGTCGACTTGGGGTTTTCTCATACCTATCCGCAAGTACGCGCGGACTCCGTCTTAAAAAGCGTGAAGCTGGATGAGGTGGTGATCGCAATCGTTGAATTCTTGGCAGGGGCAAGGCTCGATATTGATCACTACATCCCTCTCTTGCCCAGCCAAGAGAGTAAGTCCCGCGACCTGTCTTTATATCCGCCACGACCTGGAGCGTATCCACCGCGACTTGTAGTGTATTGATTTAGTTTCTTTTCTTGCAGTGACCTTGGCGGTGCCAGCAAATCCGCCCCAGACACCGAGCGGTCTGAATCCTACCTAAGGAGAAGGAAAAAAGAAATAGCAAGGAGAAAGAAGGAGGAAGGGGATCCCGCTGCGGACTACTCTTCCTCCGAAAGCTTCGACATGCAAGGCTTCGGAAAGAACTGGAAGGATCTCAGGGGAAACCTGATTATCCACTAGAATGGAAAGAACAAGCACGTCTGCCTGTCCACTACTCTTCCCTCCTGGGAGAGTCCGCAGATCTCTACGCATGCCCACGTGGCAATCTCCGTGCTTTATGGGAAGTGCAACTTGCGCGACCTGAAGAGTGTGGCGCTTGCCGATATACCCCTACTCGCTGCTCAAGCTAGCGTGAACAGCACTGTGACCAACCACTTTATGGGTCATCTGATGCGCGACCTGCTTAAAGAAAATGATCAACTCCTGCGAGAAAATTAGTTGCTGAAGGACCGGAACAAAAGGTTAGGGAAGAGGATTAATCAACACAAAGAGAACGAAGCGGTAAGTCTCGGTATTCACAGTAATCTCTATTGCTTATCTGCGGTGGACGGACTCGTTTTTTATTTTTGCAAGACCGCATATGATGTCACTAATCATAGCTTCCAAAATGCTATGTTTCCTTTTGTGAAGGAGATCGTTGAGGTTGCTATCGAGCGCTTAATTTACGACGGCTTTGCAAAGGAAGGCGTGGTAGAGGTCCCTTTTTTGAAGCTCTTACCCGAGCTAAAGGGGAAGGTTGCTGATCTGGAGCGGGCTGCGAAGGGAAAGGCAGTTGCTGATGAGTAAGGTGAAGAATCGGATGAGGGGCTAGCTGAAGACGAAGTTCCTGACGATGTTGTTTCAAGCCAGCAGCAGGGGAGCCAGTCTGGGCAGTCCGCATCTTCTTCAAGTTCAGATGAGGGAAATCCGCGTCTAGCAAAAGTTCAGATGGCAGCAGCAGCGACACAGGAGGTTACTCTCCTGAAGTCGACGTTGATGGATCTTCCATCGCGGATGCGCCTACGGAAAAGAAGCAGCGGACATCGACAGATTAGAAGATGTAATTTTATTTTGTTTTTTTTTGCAAAGGGCGGACTCGGTTATAGTTCGCAAAAGATGAAAAAGTTGTAAATAATTTTTGAATGAGTGAATACAAAGGATATTTTGCTCAGTTCGCGTATTCCGCTATTTTTATTCTTCATTTCTTGCTTCTTCAATGCTTTGATGAGACTTGCTGTCTATAATGTACATGATAAATAATAGCTATCATAGATTAATGAAAACTAGTCCGTGTCTCTTAGTTTTTAGGCCGCATGCTTTGGATGAATATAGCTTGAAGATAACCAAGGTTGATAGTAATCCAGTCCACGATGCTTGATTTGCAGGTAGCCAAGTTCATATAACTTGTCAAAAAAGATATGGATAATCGACGGACTCTGACGGATACTAATTTCAGTCCGCACATGAATTCATCAACTGAATAAATTTTTGTGAGCTTAAGAAAGATTAATGATCTTCGTTGCAAACTGAGGTATATTATAGAAACTGAGAATTATAACTTGGCGACCTGAAAGATCAAGCCTTGCAGACTGCGACGAATACCAATATTGAGTCCGACTGAATAGAAATGATCCACAACTTAGGTTACCAAGCGGGCAGGTGCATATAACATTGCTTTCCTCTCTGGGTCACAAAAGCTATAAGAACCCACTGAAAAAAAAGCGGACTGCACAGATACAAAAATATAGTCCGCAAAGAGAAATGATTCACAACTTAACCGAGCGGGAAGGTCCATCTAACATTGTTTTCCGCGAAAGGTCACAAAGGTTGAACACTCGATCCTCAAACAAAAAGGGAAAGGTCTACTGCCCCCTTTGCCTGGAGTACATCCCAGGTTGATCTTTCGGGCATGTTCATATAACATATCTTTCCTTTTAGATCAACGTGGTTGTGGGTCTCTTGCAGGAACTAATTGAGGGTTCCCAAGAGTATTCGAGTGTCACAAGCTGATGATACACGGGCAGGTGCATATAGCATTGCTTTTCTCGCACGATCATCAAAGCTGTAACGATATCCCTAACAAGGCAAGGTAGAGCTAGCACCCACCCTGTCCCTCCAAAATGTAGAGGTGAGGTTAGATACCAAAATCTCCCCACAACACGTGGTCTTGGTGGTGTTACGCTAATGACAATGATTCAAGGGGGGGGGGGTCCAAGCTGATCATGACAATGTCTCATGGAGTCAGTTATCCTTACGTTGAATAGAACAGGAGACAAAAACACTCAAAAAAATGTAAGTAAGAGGCTTCTCATTAATGATAATCTTTGAAAAAATTACAAAGGAAGAGTAAGAGAGGAGTTGGTTCTGGAATAGAACCATTTAAGATCATCCCCACTCCAAGCATGTGGTACATCATTTCCTTCGTAAGTTTGAAATTAGAAGCCCTATTCTTTAATACTTCTTTGACAATGAATGAACCAGCCAAAGTTGGATTCAGCTTTGCAACTGAGCCGGTCCTTGCAATAACATCAACTTTTTTAAGAACAAGGTCTCCCACTCGAAAGTGTTTGATCCTTACATTCTTATCAAAGTATCTAGAATTCCTTCTTTTTACTTCTTCCTGTCTGATATCAGCTTCATCTCTGATCTCTTCGATATGAACTAAACTGAATTTCATTTCTTCATTATTCAACTCAAGCCAATCTTCTATGCCTTTCCAAGCAAGCAGAACTCTTGGTGATGGAACTTCAAACTCCGCCGTGATGAGGGCCTCTAAACCATGAGAGATATTGAAAGGAGTCTCTCTATTAGCTAATGAAGGCGTTATCCACAAGGTCCAGAGAACTGATGGAAGCTGATCAGCCCAACTACCTTTGAGATTCTGCACTTTCTTCTTGAGCAAGTTAAGAATTTTCTTGTTCGCTTCTTCAACCTGGCCATTACTTCTGGGATGATGGACTGATGCAAAACACAGCTCTATTCAAATCTGCTTGCAAAAATCTACCATCTCACTATTGTTGAACTATGGCCCGTTATCTATGATAATTGCCATAGAAATTCCATGGCGACAGACTATCTCTCCCCAAATGAAGTTCTTCACTACTTGAGTTGTCGTTTTTGCTAGTTCTTTGGACTATATCCACTTGCTGAAGTAGTCAACCATCACTATGATGAAACGTTATTGTCCACTCGCCATAGCAAAAGGACCAAGGAGATCCATTCCCCAAACTGCAAAGGGCCATGGAGTTGCAATTGATCTGAGCAACTTAGCTGACTGATGCTGCAGTGGAGTGAACTTCTGACATTGAGCACATTTTCTTGCATAAGCTTCTGATTCCTTCTTCATAGTGGGCAAGAAATAACCCTGTCAGAGGATCCTTTTCTCTAAAGTCCTTGCCCCTGAATGACTTCCACACTCACCAGAATGAACTTCTTGAAGCACAACAGGAGCTTCCTCTTCTGAAGCACACCTTGCCATAGTCGACATGAAAGTCTTTCTATACAGGATGCCTGATACCAAGTAATAATGTGCTGCTTTTATTCTGAACTTCATCTTATCCTTGATTTAAAGATGAAAGTTGCCTGTTAACAGATAAAGAATTAATGGATCCATCCAGGAGGAATGCTGATCAATCTATATCATCTATTCTTCATCCATTGCCAGGTGGAAGAGTTCTGAAGTTGTTCCTCCTGAAGGAAGGCCATGCTTAGCCAGAACATTTGTCTCATCATTTTTTGTCCTCCTGATAAGCTCAATCATAAAACTTCTAAACTTGCCAATTTCAATCTTAACCAGAGCAAGATATTTCTTCAAGATAGGCTCTCTGGTCTCAAAATTGCCTAACACTTGTGAAGCCATCACCAGAGAATTTGTTTTGATATGAACTTGATCTATTCCAAGTTCTCTTGCAAGCCTCAAGCTGGCTAGCAAAGCTTCATACTCTATCTGATTATTAGTTGTTGGGAAGAAAAACTTTATTGCCTGCTCTAATTTTATACCATTGGGGTTAATAAGAACCATTCTTGCTCTAGAGGAATTTCTACCTGAGGCCCCATCAACATAGATGGTCCAAGACAAAGGAGATCTTTCTGCTTTACCAAAGATGGACTCTACTATATCAATCAAAAAGTCTGCTAACACCTGAGCTTTGATTGATGTTCTGGGCAAATAAGAAATTTCAAATTCGCTCAACTCTATTGCCCACTTAGCCAATCTTCCTGAGTGCTCTAGCTTCTCCAGTACACTCATCAATAGTTGATCAGTCACTAATTGAACTGCATGAGCTTGGAAGTATGGACAAAGTCTCCGAGCTGACATTACTAACGCCAAAGCCAACCTCTCCAAAATTAGATATCTAGTTTCTGCGCTCTTGAGAATATGACTGACATAGTAAATCGGAAACTGCCTCCTGTTCTCCTCACGAACAAGAACTGAGCTGTCTGCTTCCGGGCCAACTCCTAAATATAAAAACAACATTTCCCCTGATCGGGGGCTCTGCAACAAAGGGGTTGAAGTTAACTAACTTTTCAACTGCTCAAAGGCTAGTGAACACTCTTCGGTCAACTAAAACTTGGACGCTACACGAAGAGTTCTAAAGAATGATGCACTCTTATCTCCAACTCGAGAGATAAACCTCCCGAGACCTGCTAACCTCCCTCCTAACTTCTGAACTTCCTTAGGTGACTTGGGAGGTTCCATATCAAGAATGGCTCTTACTTTGTTAGGATTGGGGGCAAGCCCTTCCAGAGTAAGGATATGACCAAGAAATTTCCCCATACTTTCTCCAAAGGTACATTTCGACGAATTAAGCTTCATCTTATACTTTCGCAGAGTAGCGAACATGTCTGCTAAGTCATGCAAGTGTAGCGAGAAGGTTTTGCTTTTGATCAATAGATCGTCAACATATACTTCATGATTTTTTCCTTTTTGA
This sequence comes from Platanthera zijinensis, assembly GCA_039513925.1. Classification (NCBI taxonomy): domain Eukaryota; kingdom Viridiplantae; phylum Streptophyta; class Magnoliopsida; order Asparagales; family Orchidaceae; genus Platanthera; species Platanthera zijinensis. Next base: position 120,727,455 of record CM077092.1, read on the forward strand.
TCTTGAAAATGCGATCCATCATTCACTGGTAAGTTGCACCAGCGTTTTTAAAATCGAAATGTATTACTAAGTAACAATAGCAGCCATCATTGGTAATGAAAGATGTATGAGGGATATCGGGCTTATGTATTATAATTTGATGATAGCCAGAGAATGCATCTAAAAAGCTCATAAAAGAATACCCTACCGCAGAATCAGCTAATGAATCTATTTGAGGCAAAGGGTATCAATCTTTGGGACATGCTTTATTCAATCGAGTAAATTCAACACACATTCTCCACTTCCCCCAAGGTTTTTTAACCATTACAACATTTGAAACCCAAGCAGGATATTGAATTTCTCGAATGAATTGTGCATTGAGGAGTTTGGCAACCTCCTCTCTTATTGGCTCAGCTAGTTTTGTCGCCACATCTCTTTTCTTTTGCCGCACTGACTTGACAGCTGGATCAATGTTGAGATGGTGGAAGGCAACATCTGGATCAACACCTGGCATATCCTCTGCTGACCAAGAGAAGACATCCAGGTTCTCTAGCAAGCAAGAGATCAACTCAGAATTTTGATCTTCTGGAAACTATGAGTTGATGGAGAGCTTCCTCTCCTCCCCCTTAGCAATGGGGACTCCTTAAGTCACCTGGGCAGGTTCCAAGTGAGCTCCTTCTCTATCATCCACCGCCTCTGAACTGAAAGATGCCTCTAGTACTACCGCTAGATGAGCAGGAGGATTGGATTCAGTCACGTTGACTGTACGAACATAACACTCCCGAGCCTGCTTTGGATCACTCCTGATCCAGCATTGACGACCAACAACCTCGAACTTGATTGCAAGGTAGAAGGTTGAGATGATAGCTTGATATTTATTGAGCAGCGGCCTCCCGAAGATAGAATAGTAGCTACTTGGAGCATCAACTACTATGAATTGGATCTGCTTTGTCACCCCTCTAAGCCTCATTGAGAGCGTGCCACTTCCTTCGACCTCCTTCCTCTCGCCAGAAAAGCCATAGAGTGGCCCTTTGGTGGAAAGCAGAGGCTTTTAGGTCTTCAGTGCCTCAAAGGTTGGTTTGAAGAGAGGTTTGATGGAGCTACCGGTGTCAATCAGGATTCTATCCACGGTATAATCTCCAATGGTAGCTCTGATCACAACAATATCATTGAAAGGGTGGCAATTGGGGGAAGGTCTTCTGGACCAAAAGTGACACTTCCTGCTGGCGGAGTAAAAGAAGCGGTAGAGGCTACCTCTGCTCGAGAGACTCTTGAAATAGAAGACTTGCGAGTAGACTCGGTCCCTGCTCCATCGTGAATGCAAAAGAGCCGCCCTAAGGCTCCCTCATCGTTGGCGTCGAAGCATTCACTTTGAACGTTGATAGACCCTAAACGACCAACGTCCTCTATCTCCTCGCACTCCCAATGAGCTATGGATACCTCCTTGCCGTTGGAGGTAGATGGCTTTGAAGAAGCATCCTTCTTGCCCAGATCTTTAATTTTTCCTTCGGTAATCAGTTTCTCAACCAGCTGACGAAGGGCTCTGTAATTTTCAGTCGAGTGCCTCTTCTCCTTGTAGAACTCGCAGAAAAGATAAGAGTTCCTCGACTTCCACTCTCTTAGAGGTCCTTGTTTATTCTCATCAGACTTCCTCGGTAGAATCTGCATGACCTCATCAATATCAAGGCCAAGATCTGCAAACTCCTCCGTAGAGTCACTACTTTGCTAACTTGGAGCAGACAGAGCTTCTTGAAGAACTGGCAGGACTTGAACGGGCAGAGCGGGAGCGGTGGCCGATGACAGTCTATGAACATGAAAATGTGGATGGCCAAGGAACAGTTTCTTATGGCAGAAATTGCGTCCCCTCTGAGAAGGAGGCTGGAAATCAGGGCGAGGAGGCCTGGCGGAGCGATGATCGGCTGAAGGGCTAGAACCATCCCTTCCTTTAACATTAATTGTCAGGGATAAAATACAGGATGGATTGGCGTTCACTCCTTCTATGAAGCGGTTGACGAGAGCAATAAGCTCTTGGTAGGTCGCTGGTGCTTTGGTCATTGCTTTGAACTTCAGAGGACCCTCACGGAGGCCATGGATCAAAGCGACTTTGTAGTAATCAGGATTCATGTTCTGCACCCCTTGGATCTCTTTTTGAAAGCGATCAACGAATCAGGCAACTGATTCGTTATCCCTCTTCTTGATGTCAAAAAGCGCGACAGGACCATCCTTCCTCTTCTTAGAGATATCAAACCTCAGAAGGAGTTCAGTGTGGAACTCGGTAAAAGAAGAATTTGAACTTGGTAGCAGGTCATAAAACCACTCTCTCGCGTGACCATCGAGAGTAGTAACAAGAAGCTTGCACTTGATTGCGCCTAAGAGGCATCTCAAAGCCACTGCCCCTTCATAGGACTGTAGATGGGCCATTGGATCAGTCTCCGCTGAACACAGAGGCAGACGAGGCTCCCTGAAACTGCTTGGAGCTGACTCCCATCGAATTATTTCCACGTAGGGAGAAGACGCTTCAACATCGGCTAGATAGTTGAGGCGGACTGGAGCAGGAAGGTCCACGAGCTAGGCGGACTGACGATCAGCGAAATCAAGCAGGGGGCTGGACTGCCCCTTACTGCCTCTCTGAAGAAATCCATAAATGAAGCCAACTGGTCTACCTGAGGCTGTAGAGGAGCTGCGGTCTGAGCTGGAGGGCGAGCTAGAGGAGAAGGCTCAACTGCTGGAGATTGCCGAAGAGGATTTCGGCGGACTTGAGTCTGGAAGACTAGAGTGTCCGCGATATCTACTACGTGCTGAGGAGAAAGCCGCTGAGTCAGCACTCTGAGCGCCTGACTGATCGAATCTAGACAGTGATCGGTGTCTCTATGAGATCGCTCAGCCTCCCAACGGGACTGCTCGATCGCATCCCAAAGTGAATCCTCTAACGAACTTGTTGGGTACACTGGAAACTATGTACCAGATTTGGAGAAGCCTCCCCTTACTCAATGATATACATCAATTTGTATTTGATGGGATGTTTGAGTTCCAATGTGCAGGTTAAGAAATGCAGGAAAATTTCTAAGTACAAGTGTCGACACTTGTAAGGAATTGTGTTGACACTTGAAGCAGGAGCTATGTCGACACCCAGGAGTTATGTCGACACCAGAAGCAAGGCTTGTGTTGACACCCAGGAATTGTGTCGACACCTGAAGAAGGCTTGCGTCAACACACAGGACTTGTGTTGACACACACTCAATGCCATCTATCAGCAACAGCTATACTGAGTCTAAAAGGCTTGTGTCGACACACACTCAACGACGTCTAGACATACACTCAACGCCGTCTGTCAGCATCAGCTATGTTGAGACTAGGAGCAGTTATGTCGACACACAAGACTTGTGTCGACACACACTCAACGACGTGTGGACATCTACTCGACCACATCTATCTGCATCAGCTATGTCGAGACCCGGAGCAGTTATGTCGACACAAAGGACTTGTGTCAACACATACAACAAAAGCTGTGTCGAGAAGCAGAAGAATGACTGTGTCGACACATTGAGTGCTGTGTCGACATCATCAAGACTTGTGTCGACACTTAGTCTATTTGTGTCGACACATGTGAAGTAGTTTGCTGAGTGATTCCTGCTGAGATATAAAGTCTTTGCAGAATCAACTATCATGGTTGTAGACTTGACAACTATCATAAACAACAAGTCTGAAACCTTTGTTAGAACTGTCAGAAGGCTGTTACAAACCGGATAAGTTGGTAATCATTGAGAAACTCTATATAAAGGACTGATCCATTAAAACCAAAGTAAGCAAGAAAGCAATTACAGGGGAACAAACCAATACATATCCAGAGAGAGAACTCAACAATAAGAAAGGGGGGAACCCTTAAGAAGCTATCCAGAACAGTCTGCAAGAAAGATTCAGATCTATCTCTGAATCTAAGAAGGGAGCTGTCTGAAGATCAACTTCTACTCTAAGTCAGATCAACCTCATTTTGTTCAATAAAGAAGATTTGATAATGCTAAGTCAGGTTGTGTCTGAAGTATACAGTTTGTTCAAGAACTGATCAAGAAGCTCACACAAATTTAGAGATCTATCTGGGTGAAATTTCTATACAACTAAATATTATTTTCCTTGTAAGATCTTCTTAGATCTGAGTTGTAAGCCTGTGTATATAAAGGCTGAGGTAGGGCTGAGAACGTGAGGTGTAGGACTTGTGAAAGTATGAGTTGTAAGCCTGGTGATAAAAGCTGAGGAAGGGTTGTTGCCTGCGGTAGAGTTCTTGGGAAGAATCTGAGGTAGGACTTGTATAAATCTAAGCTCTAGGAACCTGTTAGGTTCTGAGTTGTAAGATCTATGGATCTGAGTTAGTGGAAGTAAGTTGGGTTGAATCCAATTCTCTACTCGATAGGCGAAGGGGGAAGTGGATGTACCCATAACTTGGGGAACCACTATAAATTTGGTGTACTATGCTGTGCTGTGATTATTGTGCTGTAAATTGTATTATCTATGCTAAGTTAGAACAAGATAATTGCCTAAAATTTATTAAAGAAAATTAGAACCTATTCACCTCCCCCCCCCTCTAGGTGTCTAGGCCCTTGAAATCAAGTCTTTCAAGTGGTATCAGAGGGAGGTTACTAAAAAATTGACCTAACAGTCTGAGTCAATCTCCAAGGCTATTAACAGTTTTAAAGAATGGGTTCAAATAAGAATAAGAAGGAATTTGGATCTATGAAACTACCTATCTGCAGGAAAGAATGCTTTGGCATATGGAAGGAAAGGGTCAGGTTGTTCATGGAAGCATCTAATCCAAGAATCTACATCACAGTACAAGAAGGTCCCTTCATTCCAATGAAGGTATCAGCTCTTGATGCAAATGTTAAAACCCCAAAGAGTTATTCTGAAATTACCAAGGATGAGATCATCTATGTAATATTAGACAAAAGAGCACAAAACTTTTTTTAAGTGCTATAGATGATTCCACATTTAAGAATCTGGTGCATTGCAAAACCTCTAAGGAGATGTGGGACACCTTGATTGTCTATATGGAGGGAACTGAAGAAGTTAGAGAAGACAGGAAATCTATGCTGAATCAAGAATATAAGAGCATTAGACAAGCCAAGTATGACAACATAACTAAATGTTACAAGTTCTTCAGGATAGTAAATGAGCTGATGACCTATGGAAGAGTCTTCAACACATATGAATTGAATGACAAGTTTCTTAGATCACTAACAAAGGACTGGAACACAAAGATATGCTCCATCAGAGAGGTGGCAAGGCTTGCTGATACACCTCCACCCACACTATTTGGAAAGTTGTTATCCTATGAAATGCAGCTCACTGCCAGAAAAGAGGAGGAGAAAAATAGTAGGTCTGAGTACAAATAAAAGTCAGTAGCCTTCAAGGCTGAAGGCACAAGAAAGGGTAGGAGAAAGTCTCCTTCTCCACCCAGAAGGAGTGCTGAGGCAGAAGACGAAAATCCTGACAACAAGACTTCAGATAGCCACACATCTGATGAGGACTTTGCTGCCTTTACAAGGCAGTTTCAAAAGTTTATGAAAAAGAAGAAATGGAGAACTAGACCATCAACATCCTTCTCCAAGAATGATTATTAAAAGAAAAAGAATACTTCCAAGGAGGACAGGTATACCTCAAATCCTAGTAAACAAACTAATTCTAAGATTGTTTGTTATTACTGCAACATGCCTTGACATGTCATAGCAGACTGTCCTGACAAGAGGAAGGAGTCTAAGGACAAGAAGAAGCATCATGTAAAAGGCAAGAAGGAGAAATCCTTTATTGCTCAAAAGAAGAAGAGTTGGACAGACTCTTCGTAATCAGAATCAGGAGAAGAAGATGATGCAGATGCATATGTTGGGTTGTTCTCTAAAGAAGAAGATTCTAGGGAATTAGAATTCCTACAAATGCTGGACTCCATAAATGGAGTTGAAGACTGTTGCTGTAAAAGGCTGATGGCTCTAGCAGAAGACGATCAGTGCCAGGATCACCCTTGTCCAAGTAAGGTATACATTTCTCCCTCAGCTTCAGATTACTATACTGGATCAGAATAAGAAGTATCTACATCAAAAGGTGTGGATGGTTCTGAATCTGAGGGGGATGCACATCAACTCATTGATGAGTATGGTGGTTTGTTGCAAGCTCTGAAGAGGAGCAAGTTCCTTGTCAAGAGGTAGGCCAAGGAAATTGAATCTCATAAGCAGGCTGCATCAGATTGAGCAAAGGTGTTGGATTTGAAATTGAATGAGGTTGCCAAACTGAAAAACATAACTTTACTCAGATGGGTACAATCTCCTTCAAGGAAAATCACATCATGAATCTGGAGGAAAAACTTCTGAAAGAAAAGGAGCTAGTGCTAAATTCTCTAAACCAAAGTCTGTCTTGCCCTTAATAGACAATTTCATTTATCAAAAAGGAGAGATAGGTCTAGGCTTTAAGGGAAGAACAAGGGCTACCAATTCTCATAGAAAAGGCAAAGCACCAGTTCAGCCACTAGCCTCAAATCCCCCTATCTTCTTTAGGAAAGTTATGCAACCCACAAACATGTATGATCATTATATTACTCATGGTCAATGTAAGTATGTAGATCTCATTGGCAAGGGTGTATATGACAATAGGCCACTCTATAAGCAAACTCATCAGGTTCTTAAGGAATCCATGGGGTTTGCTGCTCCGGCACCTACACTTAAAAGGACTGCTGGCAACAAAGTTGTGAAGTCTGTACTTAAGAGAAGGTACAATAGATTTGAGTGTTGGTTTTGTGGCAAGGTGGGCCACTTTTCCATAGATTGTTGGTTCAACACAAGTGTTAAAAACAAGTACAGCTTAGCTGTTAGAAAAGCTACAGATAAGCATGATAGATTTCAAACTAATAAGGACCTAGGACTCAAAAGCAATTTGGGTTCTGAGGATAGGTAAATCTTTCTTTGATGTAGGTGAATCCATGTGGCCATACCCCTATATGGTACTTGGATAGTGGATGTTCCAAGCACATGACTAGAACAAGAAGAATGTTGAGGGACTATGCACCCACAGAGAATGTACCTAAAGTAATCTTTGGTGGATCTGAAAAAGGAATCATCAAAGGATTTGGTAATATTTCTAGTAATTCTATTACTATCACTCAAGTGGCTTATGTGAAGGGTCTGAAACATAACCTGATTAGCATAAGTCAACTTAGTTATCTAGGTTATGACATCTCTTTCCTCAAAGGGGAGTGACAAATAAGGAGGTCAAGTGATCAAGAGATCATTCTGACTGGCACTAGGAAAGGGAATGTATACTGTCTTAACCTTGATTGTGAGTTTAACAACTCACCCATTTGTCTAGTTGTAGGTTAGAAAGCATCACGGTGTGTCAAATGGCACAATAGGCTAGCTCATCTGAACTATAAGTCAACGGGACAGCTATTCAGTATGGGGTTAGTGAGGAATGGTCCTCAAGTCTAGTGCATTAAAGAGGGTGTGTGTTCAGCTTGCCAAAAGGAAAATAGACTAAGTCCTCTTTTCATGTACTTGATACCAAAGATTCAATGAGATGTCTATATCTCTTGCATATAGATTTGTTTGGTCCTATGCCAGTTTATAGTCTAGGTAGGAAAGTATACACATTAGTTATTGTGGATGACTATTCTAGATTCACTTGAGGTTTCTTCTTGAGGCAGAAATCTGAAACCCCTACTATTTTCAAGACCTTTATCAGACAAATTCAGAATGAATTTAACAATTCAGTGGTCAAAATCAGAAGTGACCATGGAACTAAATTTCAGTCTGAGTGTATGACAAAGTTTTGTGAAGAACTTTGGATTCATCAGGAGTTCTCCTCACCTAGAACACCCCAGCAAAATAGAGTTGCTGAAAGAAAGATTAAGACTCTAATTAAGGCAAGTAGAACACTACTCTCCCTGAGTACTTCTGGGATGAGGCAGTAAATACTGCATGTCATTTAATCAATAGAGCCTCCATCAATAAGAAACATAAGATGACTCCATATCAGGTTTTTAAAGGCAGTAAACCAAACATTTCCTACTTCAGAATCTTTCGTAGCAAGTGTTATGTCCTGGTTAATGGTAAGGAATACCAAACTAAGTTTGATGTCAAATCCCTAGAAGGGATATTTTTTGGTACATCAATAATAGTATGGAATACAGGATCTATAAATTGACTACACAAGTTGTAGAAGAATCTGTCCATGTATTATTTGATGAGTCTAAGTTGATTAATAGTGAATTGTCTAGCTCTTCAGGTAGTTTTATAGGTTTAAAGGACAGGCTGGACAAGCTGACTATTAATGAAGAAGTACCTGCTAGGTTGGATAAAGAAAAGGATGCATGCTTTCCAAGGGGAGAACAAGACTCACTCGATGAAGAAGAGAATGAGGAGCATCAGGTTGAGGAAAATGAAGAAGGCCAAGCGATTGGGAGATTTCCTCCAGCAAGAAGACACCTGAAGGATCATCCAGCTCATCAAATCATTCGTGATACAAGTCAAGGTGTACTAACTAGGAGCAAGAGAATGAACACAATTTTATGTTCAAGTTTCTTGTCATAGATAGAACCTGATGAGTCCCTATTTTATACTATATTTTGGACTCATCTAGGCCTATTTCCATGTCTTTGCACACCGTTTAGCGCCATTTGCACTCCTTTTGGTTCGCTACGGTTTTCCACGCCCTGTGCACCTTTTTAGCCCATTTCCGTGCTTGTGTGCATTTACTTTCTTGCTGTGTTTATCACTGTTCGCTGTGGCTGCCGCGATCGATGCCCCGTGCAGTTTTCCTGCAGGTTTGGGAATCGTGAGGGCATTCGGGATAGGCGTTTCACTATTTTTGGCAAAGGAGTCAGTGGTCGTGCGTTTTTGCCCACGCACGACCATCGACCTCCTGGCGCACGATCACTGATCGTGCGCAGCCCGGTCTCATTTGTGAAACTCTGTCTTGAACCTTCCGCACGATCACTGCCATACCGCGCACGACCACTGCTCGTGCGCCGCCGATCGTGCGCAGTCATATCCATTTTGCAAAAGTCTGTCTGGCTATTTCCGCACGATCATCAGCCTTGCCTCGCACGATCACTGATCGTGCGCTGCTGATCGTGCGCGACTACTAATTTTCTGATGCAGGTCTGCAGGTTGCTCACGCACGGGCGCTGACCTTGGTCGCGCACGACCACTGGTCGTGCGCCAGTGGTCGTGCGCGCTATTTATTCTGCAAGCTATAAATACGCTGTTCCGCGAATTAGGGCGAGACAAACGTTACGGAACCTTCGCCATTCCGCCGTTTTCGCCCTCCAGCAGTCCCATTCACCTCCACCTCCATTCCTACCAACGGGAGGACTTTCTCCCGTGATTCCGAAGCATCCCTCATCCTCCGGCGATCCTCCGGCCATTAAAGCTCTTCTCCAAGTTCTTCACCGAGGAAGACGACGAAGCTTGCCTCAAGAACGGACTTAAAGGCCACCGAAGTGACAGCTCGGCGGTACCGGAAGCCCTCCACGGACTGCGCTGGAAGCGGTTTGACAACCCGCACCTCCGGCCAACGCCCGCGAAGGATCTTCACTCTTGTGGTTTAGCTTTCTCCAACCTTTCTTGTTGTATGGTTTATGTATGCATGTATGAACGGATTAATCTCTTTTGCAATGAAATGTTTATGCTTTCATCTTGCTTGTGAGATTCGTTGTTAATGCGCTCCGCTCTCTTTCGTTCACTCCACGCCCTTGCTTCACTTCATTTCACTTCACATCACACACTTCACTCACTAGCTTACCGCCCACTCGCCCACCGAAGTACGGCATCGCGGCCGCTACATCCATCTCGCCTTGCGAAGCGGTGATTGCGACCCGCAAAGCTCTCGTTAGTGTAATCGGTCGTAAGACCACCAACCAAAGCCCCTTTCTTTTTCTGTTTATTTCATTTAACTCTCATAACGATAGTTTCAGAGTCTAAATCGTTCGACGCCAATTGCATTCCTCAAGAGACCGACATCCGGGGATTCATTCCCAACTTTATTACTTGAGCGACCGGTACGCTTGCCGTATTTTACGCGCATCAAGTTTTTGGCGCCGTTGCCGGGGAATGCAACTGTTGAACGATTATGATTCTGGAAGTATTGTTATAAGAGTTAGTGCTCTTTGATTTTTTTTCTTTTGTCTTGTTGTTTCAGTGGATGCAGGGACGTGCCGCGAGAGATCTCGTTGCTTACGATCCTGAGATCGAGCGAACTCTTCGTACGCAAAGGCGTGCCGCTGCAATTGATCCAATCACAATGGGAGACCAGTTGAACCATGACAACGGAGTCCGTGTTGGAGGGAACCTCCCTGATAACCGTAACGGGGATGAGAATGAGGTGCAACCGCCGCATGTCCGAACCATGAGGGATTACACTACCCCCACTGTTGGGAGCATTTACCCTGGGTTTGGACCGGCGATCGCAAACCAACAGTTCGAGATCAACCGGCAATTCTTAACATCATCCGGAACAACGCACAGTTCTCTGGACTGGCTACAGAGGATGCCCATCTACACTTGGCAGACTTCTCAGAAATCTGTGCCACCTTCCGTTATGCTGGGATTCCTGACGACACGGTCAAGCTCCTTCTGTTTCCCTTCTCGCTACGTGACAAAGCCAAGTCATGGCTTCATTCCCTTCCTCCTGGAACCGCCACAACATGGGATGCTCTCACCACGAAGTTCTTAGCCAAATTCCATCCAGTCGACCGTATTGTGAGCATGCGACGTGCCATCGCCAATTTCAGGCAAAACGACCAAGAAAGCTTAGCGGAGGTGTGGGAGCGCTTTAATGAATTGCTGCGGAAGTGCCCAAATCACGGTTTCCAAACGTGGAATCTCGTGGAGAGCTTCTACTTCTCCATCGAGCCTCAGCACCGCGCCATGATTGATGCCGCCTCTGGTGGAACAATTATGAACCTTGCTCCTGAGGATGCTTTGAGAGTTCTGCAGGACACCGCCACGCACAGCGCCTTTTGGACCGCGGGAAGGAATACCCCCCGTGGGACAAGTGGAATCTTTGCTGTGGAAGCATCAAGGCCCGCTGCTGCTGCTCCAGTGTTGGCCATCTCATGTCAAGGATGCGGAGGATCCGATCATCACAGCTTCGAGTGCCCTGGACCGGAGGTAACATATGATCCCGCCTTATCTAATGAAACAGTTAATTTTATTGCTAATCAAAACAGGGGTGCGCCGTATGGAAATGTGTATAATCCGGGTGCGAGAAATCACCCGAACTTTTCGTGGAATCAAAACGCGCCAGGCCAACGATGGCAACCGGGGCAGCATCAAAATGATGCCGCCGCCTCCAGAAGCCAACCGCGGCCGCCACACCCGAATTACACCCAAGGCCTCCCGCTGTGAAAACCAACTCTTTGGCTGAAATGTTTGAGAAATTTGTTGAAGTGTCCCATACTAATATGACTAACCAAGCCGCTTCTATGCGTAAGCTTGAGGCGCAGTTGGGCCAATTGGCTCAAATGGTCTCCGAGCGCACGCTTGGTACCCTCCCAAGCAACACAGAAAGAAATCCCCATGAACAAGGGAAAAGCTTGGGAGAGGAAAGGCTAGGGAACAACAACGAACTCGTGATTAATTGTATGATCAATGATGTGAAAACGACCGCACTTTGTGATTCCGGAGCATCGAGCAACATCCTCACTCTGCAGGATGTTGAGAAGATGCAATTACAAATTAACACCGATGACCGGAAGTCACTCATTTTAGCTAATGGAGATGTAGTTGCTACCGAAGGCGGTGTGAGGAAAGTTGAGATCGAGGTGAATGGAAAACATTTTACTACTGATTTTCAGGTTATGGGACCTAAAGAAAACGACTCCATTCCAATACTTGGGTCCCATTCCTGACGGCCAGTGGCGCATCCTTGGATTTTTCCAAAGGATGTGTCATCTGGCCGACCGATGCGTCCGCCATCGATGATATTTCCGCACACCCCTCCAACATTCAAAAAATTGTTTTGCTAAGAAATGCAGGATCCAAGGAAAATTTGGGACTTCAAGTTTTGAACGCCGCCCGTTTGGACGAAATGATCAAGGAAGCACCTCCCGAGAAGACCGATGTAGAGCAAGTGGTAGTGACCGTGAAGGAGATCGAGTCAGTGGAAGACACGGCGATTGTTCCATGTCCCCAAAAGCGACTGAAGACAATGACATTAGTAGTTTTATTCGGGAGAAATCCCTGAACAATTCAGTGTGTAATAATTCTAATGACTGTGTTAGGCGTAATGTTGCTTGGGCCGATCCGGTCGCCGTCGCGGTGCCGGACATGACGCCATTGATTTCAAAATCTGCGAAAACTGTGGAAAAATCTGCGTGGAAGTCTCCCACGGTGGAGAAGATGAAGGAGGCTAAGCGCCTACGCGATAAGCGTTATTCCACCTTCCGGCGCGAGGAAGCGTATAAGCTGAGCAAGGGGAAATCCCTCCCTCATGATTCCATGAAAAATTCTGCTCCCCCCTCGCACTCCACCGGAGAGACTCGCCCCAAATCGGCGCCGAGTTGATTGCTTTTTCGTCGCTCTGCTTAGACGTTATTCTGTGTTTTATATTCTTGCACTTTTATTTTCTTTTTCTGCACGAACATTATTTATAAACTGCTAAAACAGGTATTTGGTCCACCTTAAGGACGGTAAACAAAAGGGCTATCCGGGAGACAACCCATGCTCGGACCATTCGGTCCCCTTTCTTTTTCTAATTTTCTATTTTTGTATTTTCTTGTCTTTGGCCCAAATCGCAGGTTCAGCTTCTCTTTGGTGCGGCGCAGCAACTCCATCAACTCATAACGCCATCTTCCGGTATGCTCCCTCTGCGGAGCATAGGTACACTCTTCCCTGTAGACTTTATTCTAGTGCTATTTTGCATGTTGTTCTTGTTTTCATTCAAGTTTGGGGGGAAGAGCCGCCTATGCACTCACGAGCACATTTCATTCGCACACCGGTAGATTTATTTATGCTTCATGTTTGTAGACTCCTGCTGTGCGCACACATTTGCACCCACATGAGCGCGCACTCTTACCACGCGCGCGGCTCGGGTTGAGTACTTATGTTGTGTAAGTTTTAAGATTGTGGTGCTGACGTAGGATTTTGTCGTACAGTAGTTCGAAACTCGTGCAGTGCTCCTAATCGAGTGCTCACGTTGTGTAGGAATTGTATAGAGCTAGTTTCTTCTCATGCTTGCATTTTATATTTTTTCTATATTCGTAAATACTGTCTGTCCTACTCAACTTCTGAATCCGGAGTGATCTCGCGGTAGTGTAGGCATGTGTGTAAGCGTCGCTGGCTTTGTTTTGCTCGAGTCGGGAGGACGGATCACTTTTCTCGGTGGCTAAGAACTTGCCCCAAGCGACTTTCGAAGCATTGGTGCCCGGTTAGTCGAGCGTGAGCGTGACGTAGGCCATCATTTTGGCCCGGTTGATCCTTGCACCCGTCCTAACATAGCCCTCGCTAGCCCCGTTGAGCCTACCTTCCCTTTTGATCAGCTCCACATGCAAGTCACCAAAGCCTCAAGCCACTCCTAGTCGCACACCCGCATTGAGCTCTTGTTTCGTTAATTTCTCGTTGGGTTGTTGTGATGGGCGGATTTTGTGAACGTGTGGATATGCCGCAAAGTTTTTAAATGCTGAATTATTGAGAAAAAGAAAAGAGAAAAGAAAAATGTGACCAAGAAAAGAAAAGAGAAACGAAAAAGTATAAATGAAAAAATCTGAAATTGAGAAATTTGTTTTATGGTAGGCGGTGCACCCACTCATGTTGTAAAAGCTAAGTTTGGGGGTGTGGTGCACTCGCATTCATGTTGTTAGCGAGAATTCTGATGTGTGCGAGCTCCGTTGGGTTGTGCGTAGCCTTCGTCTTCATCTTGTCCATCCATACCTACATCTACACCCAAGCCCCACTCTTCACCTCAAGTCCTACGGATTTACGCTCGAGTCAAACCCGCATCGTGGAGAAAGTGCGAACGGGCAAGCGTATGGCCCCCGACATTGGTGGATTCCTTTGGAGGTGATCATGAGCCCCGGTCTTTGGCAATACCTCGCCATCCGACTTGCCTACTTTCTGCCTTCCCATGACCGTGTGATTCTCCGGAATTCATTCTTTGAGTAGTGACAGTATCTATTTACGTTTTCGAAAATTATAAATTGCATTGCATGATTAGAAACTCTTTCTATTATATTTTTTACGCATGTGAGCTTCTCGATTTCTCGTCCTACTGTAGGTTGTAATTACTACGTCAGCTAGCCGTTTTAGAGCCCACAACGTGATTATTTGCCCGGGACGTGCAAATGGTTAAGTTTGGGGGTGTGATGAGTCCCTATTTTATACTATATTTTGGACTCATCTAGGCCTATTTCCATGTCTTTGCACACCGTTTAGCGCCATTTGCACTCCTTTTGGTTCGCTACGGTTTTCCACGCCCTGTGCACCTTTTTAGCCCATTTCCGTGCTTGTGTGCATTTACTTTCTTGCTGTGTTTATCACTGTTCGCTGTGGCTGCCGCGATCGATGCCCCGTGCAGTTTTCCTGCAGGTTTGGGGATCGTGAGGGCATTCGGGATAGGCGTTTCACTATTTTTGGCAAAGGAGTCAGTGGTCGTGCGTTTTTGCCCACGCACGACCATCGACCTCCTGGCGCACGATCACTGATCGTGCGCAGCCCGTCTCATTTGTGAAACTCTGTCTTGAACCTTCCGCACGATCACTGCCATACCGCGCACGACCACTGCTCGTGCGCCGCCGATCGTGCGCAGTCATATCCATTTTGCAAAAGTCTGTCTGGCTATTTCCGCACGATCATCAGCCTTGCCTCGCACGATCACTGATCGTGCGCTGCTGATCGTGCGTGACTACTAATTTTCTGATGCAGGTCTGCAGGTTGCTCACGCACGGGCGCTGACCTTGGTCGCGCACGACCACTGGTCGTGCGCCAGTGGTCGTGCGCGCTATTTATTCTGCAAGCTATAAATACGCTGTTCCGCGAATTAGGGCGAGACAAACGTTACGGAACCTTCGCCATTCCGCCGTTTTCGCCCTCCAGCAGTCCCATTCACCTCCACCTCCATTCCTACCAACGGGAGGACTTTCTCCCGTGATTCCGAAGCATCCCTCATCCTCCGGCGATCCTCCGGCCATTAAAGCTCTTCTCCAAGTTCTTCACCGAGGAAGACGACGAAGCTTGCCTCAAGAACGGACTTAAAGGCCACCGAAGTGACAGCTCGGCGGTACCGGAAGCCCTCCACGGACTGCGCTTGGAAGCGGTTTGACAACCCGCACCTCCGGCCAACACCGCGAAGGATCTTCACTCTTGTGGTTTAGCTTTCTCCAACCTTTCTTGTTGTATGGTTTATGTATGCATGTATGAACGGATTAATCTCTTTTGCAATGAAATGTTTATGCTTTCATCTTGCTTGTGAGATTCGTTGTTAATGCGCTCCGCTCTCTTTCGTTCACTCCACGCCTTTGCTTCACTTCATTTCACTTCACATCACACACTTCACTCACTAGCTTACCGCCCACTCGCCCACCGAAGTACGGCATCGCGGCCGCTACATCCATCTCGCCTTGCGAAGCGGTGATTGTGACCCGCAAAGCTCTCGTTAGTGTAATCGGTCGTAAGACCACCAACCAAAGCCCCTTTCTTTTTCTGTTTATTTCATTTAACTCTCATAACGATAGTTTCAGAGTCTAAATCGTTCGACGCCAATTGCATTCCTCAAGAGACCGACATCGGGGATTCATTCCCAACTTTATTACTTGAGCGACCGGTACGCTTGCCGTATTTTACGCGCATCAGAACCCAAGAAGATTGAAGAGGCCATGCTTGACACAAACTAGATTAATGTGATGCAAGAAGAGCTGAATAAATTCAGAAGATGTAAAGTTTGGGAACTGGTTCCTAAACCAAAGGGTCACAATGTGATAGGAAGCAAGTGGATCTACAAAAATAAACTTGATGAGAATGGCACCATAATAAAGAATAAGGCCAGGATGGTAGCAAAAGGCTACAAAAAAAAGAAGGGATTGACTTTGATCAAACCTTTGCCCTAGTGGAAAGGCTGGAAGCTATAAGGTTATTCTTGGCCTATGCTTCCTGTCAAGGTTTCAAGGTATAACAGATGGATGTAAAGTCAACATTTCTGAATGGTGACTTAAAAGAGGAAGTCTATGGTGAACAACCCTCAAGTTTTGTAGACTCTCACTATCCTAACTATGTATATAAGCTTAGGAAAGCTCAATTTTGTTCGAAACAAGCCCCTAGGGCTAGGTATGAAACCTTATTTGCTTTTCTTATTAAGAATAAATTCTCTAGAGGAAAGATAGACAAAACTCTATTCTTTAGGTAATCTAAAGACAAGATAGTCCTAGTCCAGATATATGTTGATGACATTATCTTTGATTCTACTAAAAAACAACCTTTGTAGAAAGTTTGCAAAACTTATGCAAGGGAAGTTTGAATTGAGCAGTATTGGTGAGCTGAAGTTCTTCTTGGGACTTAAAGTTAGACAGACTGATGATGGATTGTCCATATCTCAGTCTAAGTTCACCAAGGAGTTGATTAATAAATATGGAATGGACTAAGCATCCATCATGAAAACCCCAATTGGAACAAGTATGCCTATTAGCAAAGATGAGGCAGGGAAACCTGTTGATGAGTCTTTGTATAGAGGGATAATTGGCTCTCTACTCTACTTGACTGCTAGTAGACCTGACATCATGTATGCAACATGTGTCTGTGCTAGGTACCAAGCAAGTCCTAAAGGAATCTCATTACACTGCTGTCAAGAAAATTTTGAGACATCTTAAGGGCACACCTAATCTAGGTCTTTGGTACCCTAAGAATAGAGATTTCTTACTAATAGGCTTTTTAGATGTAGACTTTGCAGGGTACAAAGAAGACAGGAAGACTACCACAGGAACTTCTCAATTCCTAGGTGGAAGGCTGGTGTCATGGAGCAACAAGAAGAAATAAGTGTAGCTATCTCAACTGCTGAATCAGATTATATAGCTGCAGGCAGCTGCTGTTCACAGTTGATGTGGATAAAGCAACAACTTGAAGACTATGACATCAAGGTAAATAGAATTCTACTATTTTGTGATTCTACTAGTGCAATTTATAATGCTAATAACCCTGTTTCACACAGTAGAACTAAGTATATAGAAATTAAGTTTCATTTATCAGAGAACATGTGGAGAAGGATGATATTAGTCTAGAATTTGTGAACACAAATAATCAAATTGATGATATTTTTACAAAACCTCTGGATGAAATTAAATTCAATTATTTTAAAATTGAATTAGGTATGTTGAACCTATACTAGGTCAGCACAAGCTTTCCTAAGTAGAATATGTAAGCACTAAATTTCTCAGGAAATTTGGGTAAGTAAGAAAGTTTGTGTCGACACAAGAAAATTGTGTCGACACACTCAGTATGTTGTGTCAATACAGAAACAGTATTTGTGTCGACACAAGAATTGGTGTCGACACACTCTGTCAAGACTTACCTAGCCCGTATCAACACTAACACTAGTATGTCAACACATAGACGTGTCGACTAAAAATAGGTTTTCTCGAGATCCAAGTCTTTTATATCGACACATGTAAAATTTTGTCAACTAGTATTATTACTAAGTATGGCATGTCTTTTGACCTACCCTATACTAGTATACAATAAATAGAAGATGACAAATCTTATCGACTATGCCATCAGAATTCTCGACTCTTGAACTTGTGTCGACATAGATATTCCCTTCTTTTCTCTTCTTTCTCTCTCTCTATCTCTCGTCAATGGCGCCGCATTAGGACGACAAGGTGAATGAAGGATACGAGCTGGTTCGTGGGGATTCACGACAGCTTTACAAGACATCCAGGTGTAATTTCCCTAATTTCAGAAAATGGTTTGGAGTTCTTGTTCTCAGAACCAACAAGAATTTGGAAAAAGGAAGTACTGTAATTCTACTTATCAGCAACTGTTGATACTGAGGGAAAGAAGATCAAAGCCATAGTTCAGGATTCAAGAGTAAAACTCACACTTAAGACGATCAGGAAATCGCTCCAACTTCCCAAGATTAAGGATGATGATGAAATAGTTCCACCCATAACAAAACATGCACTAAGTTGGTGCGGGCTGAACCCTAATACCAAAGTTGGATCATCAATTACCAGAAAGGGGATGAATTCCCAAGGTAAGTTTCTTTCTGAAATTGTAGGCAAAGTAATTTGTACAAGACTGGTGGACATGACAGAATATCTGCCTACATGTTCAACCTAATGACCCGAGTCATATTCACTTTAAAAATAGACTGGTCATCAGTTGTGTTTGATAAGATTCTAGGAGGAATAAAGAAGCCAAATATGGGAAGGATACTAAGCTTATGTCTAGCTTCAACAATACCAGATGTTATGAACCACCTACCAGGATCCAAGATCAACCATATGAGGAGGATGGACATGGGAATTCTATCAAGATGGGATTGAGTATTGACCAAAGAGGTTTCTACTCCACAGAAACATGTCAAGAAGGATTAGAAGAAGAAAGAAATTGTTCAACAAACGGAATCCTCCAGTGATTCTGAAGAAGAGGTAGTCTTCAGTTCAGATGAAGACCAAACAACAAAAAGTAGCTCAAGTTCAAGTAGAGAGCAATCAGCACCCAGAGCAATAGATAGCCTCCACTCCAGGGGGATAACACCCTGAACTTGCAGTACAAGACACTGAACTATCTGAGCTGCTTGCCCAAGGGGGAGGCATTTCCATAACTACTCTGGAGAGTGAGTATGCTACTAATACAGTGATGGACATTGTATCAGACATAAACAAAGAAGCACTGATCATTGCTGAGTAGGAAGCACAAGATGTGTAGATGAAAGATACAGCCCAAGATGAGCAAGTAAGTATCTCATTTAAATATCTGGATGTTCAGGGAGAACCTTTTGTTTCCCAAACTAATCTTGTTCCTCCTGTTCAGATGCAGCAAGAGGTAACTATAAGAAGAGTTGTTTCCTGATTTACCTGCATCAAGGACTGAGGGGGAGCAGCAAATGGAAGAAAAGGAATAGCCAGGAACTGAGGGGGAGGAGCTATTGAATTCGCCTTCTAATAAGGAAACAGTTGATATAAAAAGCTCATCACAATCCTCTGATGATGAGGAAGCTTCTATGGCTAAGAAGAGGAAGATGGTTGCAATCAGGAAAAAGAGCACAGGCTATAAAAAGGCCTTATAAACAGTCACTCCACCACCTGCTCCAAGCATGGACTTCAGTTCATTACTTGTCCATTTACAAGTCAAATTGAAAGAAATAAGGCAGTCCTTAGAGAAATATGTGGATGAGTCAAACAAAGAACTGCAGTTTAAGCAGGCTCAAGACATTAAATCCATCAGATTTAAAGTCAATCTGAATAAGAAATAGATGACAGATTACTTCCACAAGGGAGGTAATGTTGTAGTATATTTGGAAGAGGAACATTAATTGATAAAGTCTTAAGTTGAGGACATTACAACCAAGAAAGGATATATTTTAGAAAATCAATTTGGGTCAAATGAAAATCTCAAAGACTCCCATGAAGAAATTCTCAAAAAATTGGGAAGTATTTCTACTAACTTGAAAACTAAAAATATCAAAGCAAATACAAGAAGATCTAGCTGCTGTCCAAATAGCCATTGGAGCCTCTCAAAAGACTATTTCTGATTACCTGAATAAATTCAAAGCCTACTACCAAGAAGGTACAGAATACTTATCTGTTCAAATAAGGTTTTAAAAGAATGATCTGAGAGATCATATAGCTAGAGAAGTCATAAAGGGTGAGAGAATGTTAGTCAAAGCCAGCTCTGATCATCCAAAATGGGTATCTAATACCATCAGAGCTACACCTGGATTTCCACCCCTATGTGAAGATGATAATACTGCTGAGTCTGGTGTTCAACCTGCTTCTATTGAAGGGGATCACCCAGAGGTTGCACAGGTCATTTTTCCTCCAGCTGATTTTGACATAGTCCAGCAAGAAGTTCAGCAAATGTATAGCCCTCCACACGAGTCACAGAATATTATTATTGAAAAGGTAGAAATGTCAGAGGCTTCCAAGGAAGCTCAGAAGGAAGCACAGCTATCCAAGAAAGGTTTAGAGAACAGGCTGAATTAAAGCCTGATTTTGAGCAGTGGAGCCCTACTTCCAGGAATATTTTTTTGACTGCCTGGAAAGCTGTGAAGGACAAGACATATGATAGAGGTAAATGGTATTCTGAGCAAGAGTGGAACAAGTATCAAGCCAGGAAAGAAGCCATTCTTCAGTATAGGAGGAGTGTAAAAGTTGGGAAGTTACTTGCTAATACTTTTGAGCCTATCAAGTACTTCCCAAAGCCTTTTAACTATTTTGAAAGGCCAAGGATAAAGGCTAAAGAACTAAAGAAGAAGGATCTGAAAGGAAAGAATCCAGCTGATGATACTGAACCTACTGTGCAGGCTAAGATCAGATCTGGGAAAGGAATAGTAATTAAGGAGCCTAGTCAATCTTAGGATAGATATACTAATATGAAAAACAATGTAATCTTTTTTTGTTCTAAAGAAAAACATGTAAACCTAGAATTTTCTGATTAATGAATGAAATCAGTTTCAGTATTGATTTTAGTTGTTTTCCTGCAGTGAAATGTATGTACATCTATTTTTCTGTGTTTTATTATGAGTGATGTATATCTTTGACTAAGAGTTATGACTTCTCCAAATAGGGGGAGATTATTGGGTACACTGGAAACTATGTACCAGATATGGAGAAGCCTCCCCTTACTCAATGATATATATCAATTTGTATTTGATGGGATGTTTGAGTTCCAATGTGCAGGTTAAGAAATGCAGGAAAATTTCTAAGTACAAGTGTCGACACTTGTAAGGAATTGTGTCGACACCTGAAGCAGGAGCTTTGTTGACACTCAGGAGTTATGTCGACACCAGAAGCAAGGCTTGTGTCAACACCCAAGAATTGTGTCGACACCTGAAGAAGGCTTGTGTCGACACACAAGACTTGTGTAGACACATACTCAACGCCATCTATCATCAACAGCTGTACTGAGTCTGAAAGTCTTGTGTCGACATACAAGACTTGTGTCGACACACACTCAACGACGTCTGAACATACACTCAACGCCGTCTCTCAGCATCAGCTATGTCGAGACCAGGAGCAGTTGTGTCAACACACAGAACTTGTGTCGACACAAACTCAATGATGTCTGGACATCCACTCAACGCCATCTATCTGCATCAGCTATGTCGAAACCAGGAGCAGTTACGTTGACACACAGGACTTGTGTCAACACATACAACAAAAGCTATGTCAAGAAGCAAAAGAATGACTGTGTCAACACATTGAGTATTGTGTCGACATCATAAAGACTTGTGTCGACACTTAGTCTATTTATGACGACACATGTGAAGTAGTATGCTGAGTGATTACTGCTGAGATATAAAGTCTTTGCAGAATCAACTGTCACGACTGTAGACTTGACAGCTGTCATAAACAAAAAGTCTGACACCTTTGCCAGAACTATCAAAAGGTTGTTACAAAACAGATCAGTCGGTAATCATTGAGAAACTCTATTTAAAGGACTGATCCATAACAAACAAAGTAAGCAAGAAAGCAATTACAGGGAACAAACCAACACAAATCCAGAAAGAGAACTCAACAACAAGAAAGGGGGGAACCCTTAAGAAGGCAGATCCTGAACAGTCTTCAAAAAAGATTCAGATTTATCTCTTAATCTAAGAAGGGAGCTTTCTGAAGATCAACTTCTACTCCAAGTCAGATCAATCTCATTTTCTTCAATCAAGAAGCTTTGAAAAAGCTAAGTCAGGTTTGATCTGAAGTATACAGTTTGTTCAAGAACTGATCAAGAAGCTCACGCTAATTTAGAGATCTATCTGGGTGAAATTTCTGTATAACTAAATATTCTTTTTCCTTGTAAGATCTTCTTAGATCTGAGTTGTAAGCCTGTGTATATAAAGGCTGAGGTAGGGCTGGAAGCCTGAGGTGTAGGACTTGTGAAACTTTGAGTTGTAAGCCTAGTGATAAAGGATGAGGTAGGGTTGTTGCCTTAGGTAGGGTTCTTGGAATAATCTGCGGTAGGACTTGTATAAGTCTGAGCTGTAGGAACCTTTCTGGTTCTGAGGTGTAAAATATGTGGATCTGAGTTAGTGGAAGGAAGTTGGGCTAAATCCAGTTCTCTTCTGGATAGGCGAAGGGGGAAAGTGGATGTACCCTTAATTTGGGGAACCGCTATAAATCTGGTGTACTGTGTTGTGCTGTGATTATTGTGCTGTGAATTGTATTATCTGTGCTATGTTAGAACAAGATAATTGCCTAAAATTTATTAAAGAAAATTAGAACCTATTCACCCCCCTCTAGGTGTCTAAGCTCTTGAAATCAAGTGTTTCAGAACTAGAGCAGTCTGATCAGCGAGCTCGGCGGTCTGACATGGTAGTTCGCTGACTTCAAAAAACTACTTAGATCTAAAGGTCGTGTGTTAATTATGGATGCACAAAAACGGACACCACCAGTTAATGACTCGAACACGGGGAAAGGAAGGGAAAAGATAAGACTGCAAGCAGTTATCTACTAGCGAACTAGAGAAACAAAGCCGTGAGCCACGACAATAACAGACTTCGCCATCGCAAACTAAATGCCTCTCTTGCAACGAGCATTCCTTTGATTGCAAAAAGATTGGTTACAAGTTGAGGAAGGAAATCTGACGGAGAGCAAGCTGGAGACTGCAAAGCCTGAGATTCAAGTCTGCAACCTTTAACAAGTAGGCTCCTGGGCTCGAGTCAGCGTGCGTTTGGTGCACCGCTTCCCCCTATTTATAGGTTTGGGGGCCTACCCAAATGGGCAGTGCTAAAATAACCGATTGTCCGGGGTACAGGAGAACCGAGCAGCGGTGACGGGAATCAAAAAAGAAAAGACAA
The DNA here is from genome assembly GCA_039513925.1 of Platanthera zijinensis. Classification (NCBI taxonomy): domain Eukaryota; kingdom Viridiplantae; phylum Streptophyta; class Magnoliopsida; order Asparagales; family Orchidaceae; genus Platanthera; species Platanthera zijinensis. The sequence continues at coordinate 120,750,411 of CM077092.1, forward strand.
GAATTCCACGCAAGAGGGGCGGGCTACGCTCGCGAGCTGGAGCTTCCATCTGGCCATAGGGCGTGATCCTGGCTGAAGGTCCGCGACTTGTACGGACTGACTCTTGAGTCCGCTTGAAGAGCTGGAGGATGATCTGGAAGCTTATCAATTGAGGCTGGATAGACTGGGCGGACTAGAGGCTCGAGTCCGCCGCTGAATGGGGTCAACTTTAAATCCGGCTAGGCGACCTGGACGGACTGGGAACTCAATCCGCCGCTGGAGATCCTTGGATTCTACATGGTCTTGATGACATTAGCGGACTGCTGAAACGAAGTCCGCCGAAAGAGGAGGAGGATCTATCCAGCTGAACATATTGCGGATTCTGGGTTAACACAAGTAATCCCCATGGAATAAGTTGACTACAACACTCTTACCGACCTTGCTATCCTCCATTTTTGTCTGCATAGTTTGCGCGGACAGTCTGCCTAGGCCACTAAGCCTTCCCAGGTCATCACTTTCACTTCAAAAAATTGAACAGATGGTTTGGTGATTTGAACATTATCGACATGAACCTTAAGAGATATAATGTATATTGACAAGAAGATGCCTGGACATCTAATAAATCATCTAGAATTCTAGTCGATATAATTTATATCTCCTTGAAGTAGCATAGACATCTAGTCAATCGCTTTGAAATCTAGAAAATGTAGTATGTATTGAAAAAAAAAGTCTCGAGTCCTAGTTAATTGTTTAGACTTCTAGTTGATCTAGTGTATATCACTTTGAAGTAGTCTGGACTTCTAGTCAATCGCTTGGACATCTAACAGATATAGTGTATATCTTCTTGAAGATGTTTGGACTTTAAGCAGATTGACTAGACATCTAGTCAATTTAGTGTATATCGACTAAACATTTGTCAAAATAACCAGTGTAGCATGCCCCAAAGTTCTTGAAAAAGGGAAGGAATTGATTTCTGGGTGTTACTGCAAGGCGGTAATGGTAACACCGACGGTATCCAACTGCTTTATATCAACCTTCATTTCATGTAGGTACCACGAAGTGGTAGAAAAATTACGCTCATCGATACTACACGATGCACTCGACAATCGTTGAGAGACTACTATGGGGCGGTAGTGAGATATCACGCTGTAATAGCCAAATTAAATCAACAAATAATCTCTGGATGGTACCGTACGACGATAGAGTCCACCGCTTATGATAACACACGACATTAGCAGATACCACACGGTGGTAGTTTTCAGATAAAGGCTATGGATGAGATTGTTTTCTCATTTTCCCTTCTCTTATATTCTCTCATCCTTCTCATCAAGTTCTTGAAAGAAAGGAAAGAGAGAGGCTAGAGCCTGAGCTTTGGAAGCTTGGTGAAGGAGATCCCGTGGTCTGTTTTACGAGCTGAAGCAAGACCCGTTAAGAGGAAAGCGAGGTGAACCTTGCCATCCGGATAGAAGTTTTAATAATTGCTCTGAAATGATCTACAAGGGTAACGATCTTCTTTCTTGGACAAGTGAAGTCCTAAATTTGCATGTGCATGGAAGCCCCACCAAAAGGTGGAATGTGAAGGGAATTCTTATGGGTTGATAAGTGATATCCCTGGGTAGTCTTGCATATAGAATCTGCAAATCGTTGTACAGAATAGTTGATGGGTAAGATTTAGGATTGAAAATATTATTCTAAAATTTATGAACTATAGGCAACAGAACCTATCGTTCATAGTATAGGATATTTTAGAACAAAATATCAAGTGTCGTATTCTTTTGGTCTTGCTGACTACTTCTACTAACGCAAATTAATATTATTTTGTCGAATATAAAAATACGTTAAATTAAACTATGAAAATTAAGATTAGCACTAGATCTAGAATCCCTTTGGTAAAATAAACTTTTATGAATTTTTAGCTTCTAATTTACCTACTTTGACCGTGGAGGTTCCCAAAATTCAAAAGCACCTCTCTCGAGAATAAGCTCTCGAATAAACTTAGCTTGATCAATTAAGACCCCTCGACCAGTCGAAACCCCTAAGCTTGCTTTATGCAATGAACCTCGCTATGATGACACGTCAGTAGGGGATCACTATAGATGCTCATGCTAAACACCTACTTGACACAAAAGAGAGATCTTTAAGTGATTTAGAGAAAATCTAATTTAAGTTAAGCATTTAACCGTATCCCTCGGCTTGGTGGCTCATCAAGTCCAGAAAAGGAAAAATAGTTTATACGTTGCGGAAAAATACTTCATTTAAGAGATTACACATCCTACATGAGTGCATACGTTCCCCATAGAACAACTCATGTTATGCAAGACTCTAGGTTTAGAATAGTAGTAAAAATAGCTTTTACGATCGCTCAATATAATGGGTTAGAGTTTAAAAAATATGCAACGCATGAAGTAATAAAAGTAGATTTTATAATTGATAATACCTAACATGCATTCCTAGCATAAATCATCCCAGAGAGCGAGTAATCCAATTCATCACAAAGAAATCAACTAGCAGCTAGCAAGTATCCAAAATCAATACCTATGTGGGCGTAAAAAAATCTGACACGAACCCACATAAAACAAAAGTATATTAGAGCTAAGTAAAGCAAACAGAAACAAAAAACTACCTCACAACGGCGAGGTGAAAACCACAACCAACACTGCTGCCCAAGAACTCTCAAAAACTATCTCCACTACCTGTTAAAACTCCGGACCTGAGGCATTCCAAACACAAGAACACCTCAACAAGAAGGTACAAGCGGTGGTGGAAAAGTAATAAAAAAGGTAAACAAGAGTCAAAAGGGGTTACTAACCCAAGACTAGAAGTACTGAAGTAAAGTACAAAAGAATCTGTAAATATAACTTACGTGAATCGTCACGAACATCAAAATACACCAGATGCACAATGCTAAAAAGATGGAAAGCATGATTAAACCATATGCAAGAATATCATAACAACCTTATTAGCCATATGTGGTCAACTCTACCAAAAAACATGGGGAGAGATTGTTAACCCCAGAATCCGCATCATGTTCAGCAGGAAAGATCCTCCTCCTCCTTCAGTAGACTCAGTTTCAGCAGTCTGCTTAGGTCGTTAAGACCATGTACAATCCAAGGCTCCCCAGTGGCAGATTCAATCCCCAGTCCGTCCAAGTCGCCTAGTCGGATTTCCAATTGACCTCCTTCAGCGGCGGACTCGAGCCTCTAGTCTGCCCAGTTCGTTCAGAATTAGTTGATCAACTTCAAGATCGTCCGCCAGCTCTTCAAGCGTACTCATGAGTCCGTCCGCACAGGTCGCAGACCTTCATCCAGGATCACGCCCTGCAGCTAGATGGAAGCTCCAGCTAGCGAGCCCAGTCTGTCCCTCTTGTGCAGACAGTTTTTTTTTTTGATTCCCGTCACCGCTTCCTGGTTCTCCTGTACCCCGATAGCCGATTATTTTAAACCTAAACGTTTGGGCAGGCCCCCAAACCTCTACATAGGGGGAAGCGGTGCACCCAACGCATACTGACTCGAGCCCAGGAGCCTACTTGTTAAAGGCTGCAGACTCAAATCTCAGGCTTTACGGTCTCCAGCTTGCTCTTCGTTCAGCTTTCTTTCCTCAACTTATAACCAATCTTTTTGCAATCAAAGGAAAGCCCGTCACAAGAGAGGCATTCAGGACGCGATAGGAGAAGTCTGTTATTTCTATGGCTCACGACTCTGTTTTCTCTTGTCCGCCAGTAGACAACTGCTTGCAGTCTTCTCTTTTCCCTTCCTTTCCCCCCTGTTCGAGCCGTTAATTGGTGGTGTCTGTTTCCGCGCATCAATAGTTAACACGCGACCTTCAGATCTAAGCAGTTCTTTGAAGTCAGCGAACTACCATGTCAGACAGCCGAGCTCGCCGATCAGACCGCTCTAGTTCGTCGGAGGATTCGCTTTGGGACGCGATCGAGCAGTCTCATTGGGAGGATGAGTGATCTCGTAGAGAGACCGGTCACATTCTAGATATAATCAGTCAGGCGCTCAGCATGCTTACTTAGCGGCTTGCTCCTCAGCCCGTAGCAGATCTCACAGACACTCTAGTCTACTAGACCCCAGTCTGCCGAACTCTGCTTCGGCAATCTACAGCAGTTGAGCCTTCTCTTCTAGCTCGCCCTCCAGCTCAGAACGCAACTCCTCTTCGGCCTCAGGAAGACAAGTTTGCTTCTTTTATGGATTTCTTCAGAGAGTCAGCCAGGGGAAGTCCAGCCCGCCAGCTTGATTTTGCTGATCGTCAGTCTGCCAAGCCCGCAGACCTTCCTGCTCCAGTCCGCCTTAACTATCCAGCTGATGTTGAAGCGCCATCTCCCTTCGTGGATAGAATCTTATGGGAGTCAGCTCCAAGCAGTTTCAGGGGGCATCGTCTGCCCCTGTATTCCAGGGAGACTGATATAGTGGCCAATCTGTAGGCCTTTGAAGGGGCAGTGGCTTTGAGATGTCTCTCAGACGTGATCAAGTGCAAGCTTCTTGCTACTACTCTCGATGGTCAGGCGAGATAATGGTTCTATGACCTGCTGCCATGTTTAATCTCTTCTTTTGCCGAGTTTTACAGTAAACTCCTGCTGAGGTTTGCTAACTCTAAGAAGAGGAAGGATGGTCCTGCCGTGCTTTTCGACATCAAGTAGAGGGATAATGAATCAGCTGCCCGATTCATTGATCGCTTTCAAAAAGAGATCCAAGGGGTGCATAACGTGAATCCTGATTACTACAAAGTCGCTTTGATCCATGGCCTCCGGGAGGGTCCTCTAAAGTTCAAAGCAACGACCAAAGTGCCAGCAACCTACCAAGAGCTTATTGCTCTCGTCAACCACATCATCGAAGGCAAGAACGCCAATCCGTCCTACATTTCATCCCTGAAACGCTAAGGCTGAAGGAATGGATGGTTCTAGCTCTTAAGCTGATCATCGCTCCGCCAGGCCTCCTCGCCATGATTTCTAGCCTCCTTCTCAGATGGGCCGCCATTTCTGCCACAAGAAACTGATCCTTGGCCATCAATAGTTCTTGATTAGAGACTATCGTTGGCCACCGCTCCCGCTCTGCCAGTTCAAGTCCAGCTAGTTCCTCAAGAAGCTCCGCCTGCTCTAAGGCAGTAAAGCAGCGACTCTGTGGAGGAGTTTGCAGATCTGGTCCTTGATATTGATGGGGTCATTCAGATTCTGTAGTCGAAGTCTGATGAGAAGAAACAAGGACCTCCAAGAGAGTGGAAGTCAAGGAACTCGGACCTTTTCTTCGAGTTCCAAAAGGAGAAGAGGCACTCGACTAAAAATTACAGAGCCCTTGGTCAGCTGGTTGAGAAACTGATTGTCGAAGGCAAAATGAAAGATCTGGGCAAGAAGGATGATTCTTCAAAGCCATATACCTCCAAGGGCAAGAAGGTAGTCGTAGCTCATTAGGAGTGCGAAGAGCTTGAGGACGTTGGCCATTTGGGGCCTATCAACGTTCAAAGTGAACGCTTCGATGCAAACGATAAGGGATCCTTGGGGCGGCTCTTCTGCATTCACGGTGGAGCAGGGACTTAGTCTACTCGCAAGTCTTCTATTTTAAGAGTCTCTCGAGCAGAGGTCGCCTCTACCTCTTCTTCTGCTCCGTCAGCGGGAACTGTCACTTTTTGTCCACATACCCCGTGCACTCAGGGCACATTCACGGTGAACCGGCCAAAATCACGTCAGTTTAAGCCGTAGACGTTTCCGTCTCACAACCGTCCCTTGGATGGCCAACCTTATGTGCATTTTTTCTTCCTGGCTCGGGTCACGTCATTTTAAGCCATAGACAGCCATAGACACTCATCTATGCCAACGGTCCCACCGAACGACATAGAACAGGTACGGTTCCGCCTGACCCGTTGCTCACACCGCAACGTCAATTTAAGCCATATGCGTGGGTCAAGATTTCCCGAGTCCCATTTCTATCACACAGTTCACATAACCTGGTTATGTTCAAATAGGCTCCCCGGCCACCATTTTGGCAGAATCACGCATCTGTCCAGTTTTTCGGGTGTACCTTGGAGTTAGTCCCCAAGGCTCCCTATTGCAATCTACCCCGCCGAAAACCCAAAAAACAAACATTCGCACGGAGTCTTCTTCGGCCATATATGCAATGCAACATCACCGATCTAGACAGACTTGTCCGGGTAGGCTTCACACATCATGCCTATGTCCATTCTCGAATACGGACTCTACACAAGGGGGACTTCACATATCTACCACAAGGAATGCCATAAACTCACCGTATACTCGTGAGAGAGGGCTTCCTATGCAAAGTAAAAGAGGACTTCACATGTCCTATGATGAGAATCGTTACCCTTGCATTTTCCCTTGGCGCCATGGAAATCTATGCAGATGCAAAGCACTGCAATCTCCTTGCCTTCGCAGATCCGAAGTTGACTCGCGATTTGGAGCTCCGTAACTCCGTCGGTGACCGGAACTAGCCTTCCTTCTTCCTCCTCGCTCTCTCCTCTCTCTAGATCTTAGAAAGAGAGTGAATCAAGGATTATAAGGAATTTACACCCCTGAACCGTCCTTAACCCTAAGGTGGGAAGAGCCTGAACCATCAGATCCAAAAACAAGGAAACGAACAACTGAGATTCAGCCCGAATTTCCAAAATCTAGGCCGAATAGGGGTTCCGACACGCCCGTGTTCAGGGCCGTATCACTCATTCACCGTCAAAACCGTCACATCCCGAAAAGAACACGGGCACCTGACACACCCGTGTCTAGCTTGACACGCTCGTGTCAGCCAGTACACGCCCGTGTAGCTAGGCGTGTTCCCTCAATGACATAGGTCCAAAACAACCCGAGTACAACACGGCAATGTGGCACACCCGTGTCACATGCCGTGTGCTAGACACGCCCTAGGACACACCCGTGTCCCAGGCTGTGTAACTTCCTTAGCACAAACCTCCACACGACCCGAGGAGGACACGGGTATTCGACACGCCCGTGTCGAATTTCACACGCCCGTGTCGGACCCGAACACGCCTGGGCTCAGGACGTACGTCCCTCACACAATGATCGTTGAGTGCAAGGCTCTGAGTGACTGACATGCCCTGGGACATGCCCGTGTCCCAGGCCGTGTTCACCTCCCCGACGATCATTGACTGCAAAATCGTCAACCACGCGACCAACGCCAAACCCAAGCACGACACGCCCTAGGACATGCCCGTGTCCCAGGCCATGTCACCTCTACCAAAACCCAGATTTCGCTCAAAATGCCACCCGTCACACTTTGAGTTTCGGGGCATTACAGTTCACTAGCCTTTGAGCAGTTGAAAAGGCAATTAACTTCAACGCCTTTGTTGCAGAGCCCCTGATCAGGGGAAATGTTTATTTTATATTTAGGAGTTGGCCCGGAAGCGGTGAGCTCAGTTCTTATTCACGAGGAGAATAGGAGGCAGTTTCCGATTTACTATGTCAGCCATATTATCAATAGCGCAGAAACTAGATATCCAATTTTGGAAGTGTTTGCTTTGGCATTAGTAATATCAGCTCAGAGACTTCGTCCATACTTCCAAGCTCATGCGGTTCAAGTAGTGATAGATCAACCGTTGAGGAGTGTACTAGAGAAGCTAGAGCACTCATGAAGATTAGCTAAGTTGGCAATAGAGTTGAGCGAATTTGAAATTTCTTATGTGCCTAGAACAACAATCAAAGCTCTGGAGTTATCAGATTTTTTGATTGATACAGCAGAATCCACCTCTGGTCAAGAAGAAAGATCTCCTTTGGCTTGGACCATCTATGCTGATGGGGCCTCAGGCAGAAATTCCTCTAGAGCAGGAGTTGTTCTTATTAACCCCAATGGCATCAAATTACAGCAGGCAATAAAATTCTTCTTTCCAACAACCAATAATCAGGCAGAGTATGAAGCTTTGCTAGCCAGCCTGAGGCTTGCAAGAGAACTTGGAATAGATCATGTTCATATAAAAACAGATTCTCTGGTGATGGCTTCACAAGTGTTAGGAAATTTTGAGACCAGAGAGCCTATATTGAAGAAATATCTTGCTCTGGTTAAGATTGAAATTGGCAAGTTCAAAATTTTTACGATTGAGCATATCAGGAGGACCGAAAATGAAGAGGAAGATGTTCTGGCTAAGCATGGACTTCCTTCAGGAGGAACAACTTCAGAACTCTTCTGCTCGGCTGTGGATGAAGAAGAGATGATGCGGATTGATTAGCATTCCTCCTGGATGGATCCATTTATTCTTTATCTGTCAACAGGAAACTTGTATCCTTTAATCAAGGATAAGAAGAAGTTCAGAATAAAAGCATCACATTATAACTTAGTATCAGGCATCCTGTATCGAAAGACTTTCATGTCGACTATGGCAAGGTGTGTTTCAGAAGAGGAAGCTCTAATTGTGCTTCAAGAAATTCATTCGGGTGAGTGTGGAAGTCACTCTTGGGCAAGGAATTTAAAGAAAAGGATCCTCCGACATGGTTATTTCTGGCCTACTATGAAGAAGGGCTCAGAAGCTTATGGAAGAAAATGTGCCCAATGCCAGAAGTTCGCTTCGATGCATCATCAGTCAGTTCAATCGCTCAGATCAATTGTAACTCCATGGCCCTTTTATGTTTGGGGAATTGATCTCCTTGGTCCTTTTCCTATGGCGAGTGGAAAACGGCGTTTCATCATAGTGATGGTTTACTACTTCAGCAAGTGGATTGAGGCCAAAGCACTAGCCAATATGATAACTCAAGTAGTGAAGAACTTCATTTGGGGAGAGATAGTCTGTCGGCATGGCAATTATCACAGGCAATGGGCCACAGTTCAATAACAGTGAGATGGTAGATTTTTCCAAGTAGATTAGAACAGAGATGCGTTTTGCATCAGTCCATCATCCTAGAAGTAATGGCCAGGTTAAAGCAGCGAACAAGCAAATTCTTAACTTTCTCAAGAAGAAAGTGCAGAATCTTAAAGGTAGTTGGGCTCAGCAGCTTCCATTAGTTCTCTGAACCTTGAGGACAATGCCTTCAATAGCTACTGGAGAGACTCCTTTCAATCTCTCTCAGGGTTCAGAGGCCCTCATCCCGATTGAGTTTGAAGTTTCATCACCAAGAGTTCTGCTTGCTAGGCAAGGCATAGAAGATTGGCTTGAGCTAAATAATGAAGAAATGAAAATCAGTTTAGATCATATCAGTGAGATCAGAGATGAAGATGTTATCAGACAGGAAGAAGTAAAAAGAAAGATGACTAGATACTTTGATAAAAACGTAAGGATTAAACACTTTCGAGTGGGAGACCTTGTTCTTAAAGAGTTGATGTTGCTGCAAGGACCGCCTCAGTAGCAAAGCTGAATCCAACTTGGGCTAGTCCATTCATTGTCAAAGAAGTATAAAATAACGGGGCTTATCATTTGCAAACCTATGAAGGAAATGATGTACCACATGCTTGGAGTGGGGATGATCTTAAATGGTTGTATTCCTGAACCAACTCCTCTCTTACTCTTCCTTTGTAATTTTTTCAAAGATTATCATTAATGAAAAGCCCCTTACTGACATTTTCTTGAGTGTTATTGTCTCCTGTTCTATTCAAAGCAAGGATAACTGACTTTAGGAGACATCGCCGTGATCAGCTTTGACCCCCCCTTGAATCGTTGTCATTAGTGTGACACCACCATGACCACGTGTTGCGGGGAGATTTCGCACCGTGTAGTGGGAGCTTTCAGATTCTAGCGCGGTGGGCTACTAAATCTCGGATCCCGGCTAGTATATAACCTCACCTCTATATTTTGGAGGGACAGGGTGGGTGCTAGCTCTATCTTGCCTTGTAAGGGATATCGTTACACTTGAATCCTAGCTTGTGACCCTCGAATACTCTTTGGAACCCTCAAGAAGTGCCAGTAGGAGACCTACAACCACATTAATCTCAGAGACAAGCAATGCTATATGGACCTGCTCGGAAGATCAACCTGGGCTGTGTAAGATCCATCTCCCCCTTCCGAGGAGTTAACCCGGATCTTATGCGAAGAACCGCCGACTTTCGGTGAAACTAACACACGGGTTAATAGACACCAAAATTCGCCAATTCTACCAGCTAGTATGATCATAAACCTTCTCGGCCAATATGAGAAACATAAGTAAACAAAAGAGTAAAACATCATAGTACATAGCTACAGTACTAATCATATATATATCAAATGAAAAGTACACAAATATGTAGTCTAATAATGAGTAGAATAATAAAAGAGAGTAATAAGGGCTTATGCCCAGTACATCAAATCAAATATCTCACTCTCTCAAATCCAAAAGCAGCGGAATCTAATCATCTAAACTCATCCCACCTGAGGACGCGCAGTAGTAGTGGTAGTAGCCGGTGGTAATGGTATCTGCTCCTCATGCCCTTCAACCTCGTCATGTTGGTGCTCCATCTACTCGAGCTCCTAAAATGATATGGTCACCGACCATTAGTCAAAAAACTAAGTCATTTCCTCCGCACCTCGCCCCACAACTCCTAGGTACCGTGCGAGAGGATGAAGCAGAGGACAATAAGGGGTATCAATGTAAAAACAGGTGATAGTGGCACTAACTAGCAGTATGTAAAGAGTATAAATGATTCTATTCTAGCAGTTCTATAAATGAAGTACGTGCAGTAGAAAAGAATAGTAAGAAGTAAGGAAAGCAGCTGAAGTATGAATAGTAAGAAAACTATACTACCACTATTCTACCATCACAGAAGTACCCTAACTTATATGAATGCCCATACAAACTTATAAGTTAGAGTTTCCAGATTAACTTATCATCCTAATAGATGGTGATGCCCATAAAGGCAACATTTGCGAGGAACATCCTGATATCTTCAAGTCTCGCCACTAGAGCATAGGTCTGATAAAAGTTGATCCCTTCTTCCTGTCTGTATCCTTTAGCTATGTGTCTAGACTTATTTTTGATAATGATTCAATATTCATCCACCTTATTCCTGTAGACCCATTTTGTTCCAATCACATTTTTGCTTTTGGGTCTTGGTACAAGCCTCCAGACTTGGCAGCGCTTGAACTGATTTAGTTCTTCTTCCATAGCAATTATCAAAGATGCATCTGGGTTTGCTTCTTCGAATTTCTTTGGTTCAACCTGCGAGAGAAAGCTCAAATGAACGTTTTCATTAGTAAAACCTCTTCGAGTTTATACACCATCACGAGGATCTCCTATGATTTGTTCAACCGGGTGATCCTTCAAGTTTTTTATTTCTAGAGTCCTTGCATCAGGAGCTTCTACTGCTTCTGGAGTTTCTTCTTCCACCTGGATGACTTCTTCATCTTGGTGATCTTCTTCATTAAAAGAGGTTGGAGGAGTGATCTTGATGAACTTTTGAGCATAATCTTCGGCTGGCTCATCCAAACTTAACTTTTCTAAAAAGAAAGCTTGAATTCTTCCTACAGGAACCAAAATTTTAGTGGGCTGTTACATCTTCATCTGCTACAGCATAATCAGAAAGATTTCTGATAGTAGAGCCATCATTCTCCAGTGGGCTCAGTTGGCTGAGTTAAAAACTCAAGATTGAGCGGCTCATCTTCTTCTTCGGCAAGATTAAATCGTTATTCTGAAACTCTTCCAGCAGAGGCAGAACCTCTTCCTACTGCTGTGAACAAAGATAGAGCTGAGAAATCTCAGCCGTAGTTGTTGACACAGAATTTTTTTTGTGTCCAAATAAATTAAATCATCTTTATCCTTGTAGGATCCAATTGGATCTGAGTGTAGGGCTTTTCAAGCCTTAGGTATGGAAATATTGCCTGAGCTATAGGAGTGTTAAAACTCTCTTAGGTGTAAGATCCTGCTGGATCTGAGTTGTAGGACTTGGGATCAAGTCTGAGGTAGGTGAGTAATTCTCACTGATTTGTAGGGCACTTGTGCCTGAGATGAAGGATACTTTGGATCTGAGTTGTAGGTCATAAGATCCTGAGGTAGGAGAGTCATTCTCTCTGAGGTAGGATCCCTATTATATCTAAGGTAGGGCTATCCTCCCAGCCTAAGTGTAGGGCATTTTGCCTGAGGAAGGTGATTTGCAGATCATTGAGTTGTAGGCCCTTGTGACTAAGTTGTAAGTCTTGGAGGAGACTGAGAGGTCCTAAGGGATCTCAGGTGTAAGCTCTTTGGAGCAGTGGTTTTGGAGAAGTTTCTTGACTAACAGGAAGTTGGCTAGGTGAGAGGAGAGTGGATGTGCCCACAAGTTTGGGAACCACTATAAATCTGTGTGTGCTATTTTGTATTGTTCTTTTTGTACAGGTACTTGATAGCTAATTGCTGCCAACACACTAAGTTCTAAAGGAAAATCAAAAATATAATTAAAACTGTTAGACAACCTATTCACCCCCTTAGGTTGTAAGCTACCTTAAAATTAAAGACTTTCAAAGGTTTGTACAAGTTGCTCTTGGTGAGGGTGAGCAAGTCCAATATTAGGTTGTTATCTGTAATAAAAAAGGGGGAGAAGATAATAAGAGATGAACAGCTTCTACCTAACTATTCTACAGAAGTAAAAAGGGGGAGAAGAAGCAACAAACTAGGGGGAGCTGCAGGGGGAGCTGCCAAATGGTATGCAGGTGATGTTTCAAAACAAAGGGAAAAAGTGAACCATGAAGCAAAGCAGGCAGAGTAAGTGATGCTCACTATACTAGCAGAAAAATGGGAGACTGGTAACTCTTAACTATCTTGTGCTATAAGTTGGTGTATATTGTTGCTTCATATGTTAGTGAATATCCAAAATTAGAGCGGTGCTCTCACGAATTAAGCTAATTTACAAAGGAGGTTTGGGTAATTATCTTTATACTATAAGCAAAGAGCAAAAGAGACATGGTGTAACATTTGGATGACCAAAATTCCCTCCATAATGGTGTAACATTTATTCCGAAAATACCCTCCACAATGGTGTTACCCTCCACAATGATGTAACTTTTTAGTCATTTCTTTCATTCCGGCACTATTCCATCGCCTTAAAATCCCGCTGTCCTCTTCTTCTTCTGCTATTCACGATCATTCCCAAACCCTACTCAATTGACAAAGCCCCATGCCATCGCTGTTTTACCCCACCTCAAAAAATGGGATATCCGCAATTTCTTCTGCGCAGGCTCACAGAGAAGGTAGGGTAGGGCAATCCCTTATCCCGCAACTTCACAGTACCAAGATCATCTCGCGATGCTGGTTCTACAAAGAGGGGAATGACATACTCCTTGCGCGTGCTTCTTCTCCCACTGCATCATACTCCCGCTACATCATTTACGACTCGCACTCATCCTTGTTCTTTCTCTCGCCCAACCTCTTCTGATTTCGCTCGGCATCAACATGACTTCTTCTCTCTAGATGCCTCCACTTGCGGTCTCCAATGATTTTTCTGCTCACTAGAGATGTTCCTGTTCGCCAATTTCTTCATTACTTTTCTTCCTACTCGCCAGCAAAGGTCTCCCTCTGTCACTAGGTCATAGCACACCAATCGTTGTCTAGGGCATTCGTGTGATATAGACAACTCATTTGATCGTCCTCCTTAGGAAAGTTGCTCGCACATTACGATTAATGCAAGGTAAAAATAAGCCCTTCACTCTCTCTATCTTTCTCACTCTATCTTTCCATCTCTTTATCTTTCTCTCTCTATCTTCCCCCTCCCTCTTTCTATCATCCTCTCCCACTTATTTTTTTCCTAACACTATACTTCATCCCCTTTCTTTCTTGACTGCAGGTAATGGAATCAAAGCAACACACTTCTCTGACCTCCTAGCTGCATGTATAAATCAGCTCTCCTCCTCCTTCAATTAACCAGCAGGTTCTATGATATTAAACTTTTGTTGTTTGAAGCTCCACTCTACCATCTCACTTGCCCTAAAAATGCATTTTTTGCACTAAACTTTTGTTGTTTGATGCTTTTTGTACTCTTTTGAATTCATGGCATTTCGTAGTGCATAATATATACCCCTATTCCTGTTCAATGAAGTCTTGCATGCTCAAGAATTAACTTCTTTGAATTTGCATTGTAGTGTAGTGCATAGTGTATACCCCAATGATCTTAGTTCCACCATCAGGTTCATCATAATCCACGATCTCGCCATCTTTGCGATCTAATAAAATGAATGAAATCTATTCATGCTCTAACGATGTGTCTCTTTATCGTTCCCTAATTTGAAGCTTATTAGTGATTGTTTCTTCCAAAATCAGTTATTTTAGATGGTTTTATCACTGAATATTGCATTAAAATGCAGATATAACTGTTACTTTTGCATTTTATTTAGTTAATGGAAGAGGTGTTTACATCGGCTCATCAATGAAGATGTTTTAAAAAGTCTTATCTGAAGGTGTTTAAAGGTTTGTTGGCGCACCATTAGGGTTACGGTAAGGGTGCAAACGCTCCACCATCTGTGACTAGGGGAAGGAGGCGGGGTCCGAGACGGAGAGTTTTGGAGTTTTATGCTCAGGAATAGACTGCAAATGCCCACCGCCTAGCTCAACATTTGTTTTTTCACTTTTTGCAGCATCTGCTCCCACACTGGTGGTCCTCTTGCTTTGATACATATACGCACTTTGCATCATTTGTTGGCAATTTTTTTATTGCTTGCAAAATTTATTCAAAAAATTTATAAATATTTCCACATTTCTATTTATAGTCAATAGAAAGCCCACATTTATATTTACATTTATTCTTCAAGATTGAATTTTTGATTTATGTTTCCCTGCATTAAGCAGCCCAAGAAAGTGTTACATAAATTTTAAAGAATTTGATTTAAGATTACGTCCCACACCGCCTTTGCTCGCACTGCATACTCATTTGATTCTTTGTTATTTTTCTTTAGAATTGCATTTTGGAATGTTTACGTGAACATTAAAAGGTTGATAAGGGACGCTATTTTGACTTGGGTAATGATGGTTGAGGCTTTTAAACTATATAATTTGAGTTTTGTGTTAAGATAAATGTGGTTCTAAATTCGTAAGGTTATTTTATTGGTTTTGATTGTATATTAATATTTTTTGTTTAAAATTTTAGAGAAACCATACAATTTTGATTTGCTGAAGCATTCAAGGTATCCATGAATTGAGGAAATATTTCAATGGGAGTGCATGCAAGTTCTGATACTTTTGTTTAGGCAATATATGAGGATACTATTCAGCCTGATACTTTTATTTAAGTGGAAGTGCATTTGAAAAACCTAAAAAATATATTTTTTTGTAATTAATGGCTGCATTTACTTTACATGTTAGTACTTCAATGCTTAATTAGTTAAATCCTTCATTTATCTCCTCTTATCTCCTCATTTACCAATGCTTAGATCTCTGCTTATCTCTTCTTCTTTCCAAACGTTTTGCAAATTTTTGCTGGAACCATTGCTCGCAAGGACATAAAATTTATATTTTCAAGATTTTGTAGGTAATATCTGATTCTCGAAAGTTTAAGATTGATTATTTTTATTCAATCTGTCTTTACAAAATGCATGCAGTTGTACTCGATAAATCAATTGAAGATGAGTTGTAGTTTGCACACAATCATAGTAACAAATTAAAACTGAGCTTAATAAAACCGAGCTAATACTTTAAACCCTGCCTCCTCTCACTTATTTCAGGTATCACTTGTATAGAGAATGTGGCATCTTTAGATGATTGCTATTTTTGTCTTCTCGATCTCATCTTCTTGATAGGTAATCCTAAATTTATATTAATTGATAGTATTATAACAGATATTGATTTTTATTCCATCGTTGGAATTGCTCAATATCGGGTTGCCTACTAAATTTTTTGTTATAATTGATAAGTTCTTGTTTGATTTCTTTGAGTGTATTTATATAAGTCCATTGAAAAAATTAAGTTTTCATGGGATTAATTTGACTGTACAATTCAACTATGATCTTCTTCCCTGTCCAACCTATAATTGGGCGTTTATGCTTCAAGCCTTGAATCAACTACAATCTTTTCTTGCTCCAATCAGACCTTTCGCCTTCTTTTTCCCATTGCATCGAAGATTCTTCCAGCTTCATCCTACATCGTAGGTATAAACTGAAGTTTCTCTTTCAAAAAGCTATTCTCAGCTTTGGTTATTTTTATTTTTTTTATGCTTATATTACGGTATCGGCTTTCAATAAACTATAGCCCGATATTTGGTAGTTTCAGTTGTTCTTCTCTTCTGTACAATATATAATTTTATCTCACTATCGACATTCAGCAATCTACTATTCTCAGTTTATAGCTTCATTCTATTTTAACAAAAGAAAACATGCATTGGATTACCAGAGCTTTTGCCTGCTTCATCCTTCACCTCCCAAGTACAAACAAAAGTTTCTCTTTCAAAAAGCTATTCCAGCTTTGTTTATTTTTTTATTTTTTATACATATATTATGGTTTAGGCTTTCAATAAACTATAGTATGATATTTGTGTTTTTAGATCTTCTTCTCTCAATGTCATCACGATAAATATAAAAATCTCTCCATGTCATCACACTATAGAATTGAGATGGGGAGGTACTACCCATGCACTGTCACACGTGCAACAAAAAGTTAGATGTAGATCAATTGATATAGTTATCCAAGACCGAAGTCACCGCCCACGATCTATGTTGCCACGCACAACCGATGTCGCGATAAACGACTGATGTCACCGCCAATGATCGATGTCGCCGCCCATGACCAATGTCATCTACCCCTAACAACAATTATTGCCCCCCCGACAATTGTCACTGGCCCTGACCAATGTTCCCGCCCACGATAAATGTTGCTCCCACGACCAATGTCTCCCTCATGAAAAAAGACGCGCCTATAACAAATATCACCTTGCATGAGGTCCCTAGTGCACGACTGCCCATGACCGATGTTGCCACCCACGATAGATCATGATATAACTAGCACATAGAGGGTCATATAATGATATAACTATAATTTCGAAATGATCTAACAATATTCTTATTATCCATCGTATTGTCGCCGCCCAGGACTTATGTCGCCGCCTAGGACTGATGTCTGCGCCCACGATAGATGTTGTCGCCCATGACAGATGATGTTGCGCACGACTGATGTCACCCCCACGACTGATGTCGCCCCCATGATAAATATTGCCCCCACAACAAATGTCTCCCCCCAACCAATGCCTGCCCTCCCCGACCAATGTCACCCCTCCCCTACCAATTTCCCCCCCTCGCCAAATGTCTCCCCACTCAAAATGTACCCCCCATGCTAAATGTCGCTCCCATGAAAAATGTCTCCCCACAACACACGTTGCCCCCTCGACCAATATCGCCCCCACGACCAATGTTGCCCCGTAGGACAAAGTTGTCCCCACAATCAATGTTTCCCCACCGCCTAATGCCGCCCCCACGACATATGGTGCCCCCACGATATATGTCATCATATGAAAAATGTCACCCCTATGACCAATGTCGTCCTCAAGACTAGTGTTGCTCCCACAACCAATGTCAAACCCAGACCAATGTCGCCCCACAACATGTCACCCCCATGCAAAATGTCGCCCACACGTCAACTATCTCCACCACAACAAATGTCGCACCCACGATCAATGGTGCCCCTACGACCAATGTCGCCCCCATGACATATGTCTCCCCACGACCAATGTCGCCCCCATGACATATGTCTCCCCACGACCAATGTCGCCCCCAATTTGGCTCCGTTTGGGGGGGGGGGGGACTTAATTTCACTAGTCAAGCGGTTACGACCACATGAATCGTACCATAATTAAAGTACGGTTCATGCGGTCATAATCGCTTGACCGGTGAAAATATGTCTTCCGAAATGGAGCCTTTCTCTTGATTTGAGCTCGGCAGTCAAATTAAGATGGGAGCCAAGATCAAAGATTTTCCTATCTACCCTAACTGTAATTATCACCATTAGTGTGAACAAACTGTCATGGTTCAAACTCCACCATCATTTGCTAAGAGTGCGAGACTGACATTAATACCATGAGTTAACAGTGCGAAGAGAAGATTGTTGTTCTTTTTAACTGGAGTTTCTGGTGAGTGAACAAACTTAATTAAACTTTTCATCTTTATAGATCGTTGTTCTTTTTGTCCTCAAGCTCTCTCATGTTTCAGAGGATCTCATTCCATTTGAATTTGAAGTTCCATCACCAAGAGTTCTGCTTGCTAGACATGGCATGAAAGATTGGCTTAAGTTGAACAATAAAGAAATGAAATTCAGCTTGGATTATATTAAAGAAATCAGAGATAAAGCAGCAATAAGTCAAGAAGAAGTAAAGAGAAGAATGGCTAAATACTTTGATAAGAATGTGAGGATCAAACACTTTCATGTGGGAGACCTTATTCTTAAGAATGTTGATGTTGCTGCAAGAACCGGCTCAGTAGGAAAACTGAATCCGAATTGGACCGGTCCATTCATCATCAAGGAAGTGATGTAGAAAGGGGCTTATCGTCTGTGAACTTATGAAGGAAATGATGTACCATATACGTGGAGTAGGGATGATCTAAAATGGTTCTATTCCTTAACCCACTCCTCTCTTAATCTTCCTTTATAACTTTATAACTTTTTAAAGATTATTATTAATCAAAATCCCCTTACAGACACTTTTTCGAGTGTTTCCTGTCTCCTGAACAATTCTAAAGCAAGGATAATTGAAACAAGGAGATACAACCGTGTTCAACTTTGACCCCCCTAGAATCATTGTCATAAGCGTAACACCACAATGACCATGTATTGTGGGGAGGTTTCGCACTGTGTAGCGGGAGCTTGCAGATTCTAGCGCAGTGGGCTACTGAATTTCGGATCCTGGCAGGTATCTAACCTCACCTCTAAATTTTCGAGGGACAGTGTGGGTGCTAGCTCTACCTTGCATTGTAAGGGATATCGTTACAACTTCGATGATCACCTGAGGAAAGAAATGGGATCCGCGCGCACCTGCCCACAGATAATCCTAACTTGTGACCCTCGAATACTCTTTTGTACCCTCAAGCAGACAGGAGTTGGTACTCGCCAAAGGCCGCGTCAACTTCATAATATTAATTGCATCTTTTGGCGAGCTAGCAATCATATTCAAATCCTACTTAAGATGCTATGGTGATCTATAATTGAATTATTTTCCTGAGTTATATTATATTGGAGAGCTAAAAAATAAATTGGCGTGGCCTGAACTATTAATCATCTTGGTAATCTTAGCCATTTATGCAATCTCTAAGCAGGCGACATAGAATCTAAATGGCACGAACTGGTTTTCATTAAAGTACTAGTGGCAATTATTCATCATGCACATTTCAGGCTACAAGTCTTAACAGAGCATTGAAGAGAACAAGAAATGAACAATGAAAATAAAAAAAAACACGAGCTGATAAAAATATCCTTTCTATTTAAACAAGTCAAAATTTATATCTTTTTCATAACTGGCGACCTCTGAACGAGTCCACCACTTTACAAAAAATAAAAGCAAAATACATCATTTGGGCAATCTCTTGTGCTTATTTTCCGCAGGAGGATCATCTGGACTTGGTCCATCAATATTGATATCGGGGGAGTAGCCCTCCGAGCCGTTTCCGCTATTGCCAGAGATCTTGTTGTCCGCAAACTCGCCATGCAAGCTCTCGTAATCGGATCTATATAAAGAAGAGTCAGAGTTGGCAGACTAGTCGCCTCCCTGCTGGCTTCAGCCAGCATCACTAGCAGATTCATCTTCGGCTGCGTCTTCTTCCTCTTCTGCTCCTTCCTCTCCATCCTTTTCAACCTCATCGATCACTGCTTTTCCTTTTGCAGTCTGATGTACCGCTATGACCTTGTCCTTCTGCTCAGGGAAGAGCTGGAGAAAAGACACTCCTTCCACACCGTCCTTTGCAAAGTCGCCTTCAATGAACCGCTGGATATCAATATCGACTCTTTCCTTCACATAAGGAAACATGACGTCCCGGAAGCTGCAATTCCAGAGTTCATATGCGGTCTGTAGAGAAACAAACAAGTCAGGTCGCCACAGACTTAATAAGTAGAACGCCACGAATTCACAACTGACCGCCGCCTCCTCCTTCTGAAGAACGACCTTCTTTCCTAGTCGCTTGTTCCTTTCAACAATTTATTTCCCTCCTGAAGTTGCTCATATTCCATTAGCAGGTCCCTTATCATGCATCCTAGGAAGTGGCTCGTCACCACACTATTCACATTTGCCTGGGCGACCAGGAGAGTGAGGTCGGCGGGAGGGACATTTTTTTAGCTCGCGCAAGTTATGCTATCCGTAAAGCGCGGACATCACCACATGCGCGTGATGAGATATTCTTGGACTCCTCCAAGAAGGAAGCGTAGTGGAAAGGTAGACATGCTTATTTTTGCTATGCTAGCTGATCATCGGGTTTCCCTGCAAATCTTTCTGGCTTATTCCAAAGCCTTGCATATCAAAGCTTTCTGAAGAAGAGTAGCCAGTGGAGGGATTGCCCTCCTCTATTCTTTTTCTTGCAATTCCTTTTTTTCTCTCCCATTGCGTAGTGGTCATGCCGCTCGGTCTTTGAGGCGGATTCGCTGGTATCGCCAAGACCGCTGCAAAGAAGAAGAAATTCAATCAGTTCACTGCAGATTACAGCGACTACAAAGGCATATTGCAGAGCTTACTGTCTTGATGAGCTACATTGTCCAAGCCCGCCAGCAATGGGAGGTAAAGATCTATGTCCAGCCTTGCTCCCGCCAGGAAGTTAACAATCGCGACCTCCATATCATCAAGCTTTACATTCTTAAAGGCAGAGTCAGGACGATCCTTCGAATGGGTGTGCGCAAACCACAGGTCACCTTCAAAGATTAAATACCTCGATGTCCCATTATGGAACTTGTTCGGCAGACCCATAAACTTCATATCACTGTAGTAGAAGTAAATCACGCCCTTGTACGGGCGGCCTCCAGCTGGCGTTATGCAGCGGACTGAGAAGATTTTCCTGAAAATGTTCAAGGAGAAAGCGATCTTCTAAGATCACTGGTAAGAGACATAACTATAGATAGTGGCCAGGGTGTTCGGCGCAAAATGGCCAGGCACCATATCGTAGTGTTAAAAAATTTCAGCAATTTCCCACAGCAAAGGGAACTTGAACCCATAATAAAAATTTTAAACAGGCACTGTGATCTGTGTTTCAGTGTAGAAGTTAATCCTTTCTTGATCTATTGGTGGCTTGAAGAGCACAAGCGAGTCTGCCATATAATTATCAACAAAGGCCTCAAGGTCGGCCTCAGGCAACTTTCATTTTTTATGATCGGCAGCGTGAAAGGCGACCGCTGCATCAGTTCGGGCAGACACCATTTTCAGAGACCGCAAGGACTTCTGCTTCGATCGCATTTCCTCCATTGAAGAAATAATGAAGCTATATTTATAGCAATTGGGGTCTGGCAGCTTTTAAGCTAGGCCGCACAGCTTTATTGCTCAATTCGCGTAGACCGTTCCTTTTTTAATCAAAGATCGCAGACACAATCTCAGTCCACCAATCTCGATGTGTTTTCAATGTTCCTACACAAATTCAAAGTAATTTTCAAATCAAAGTATGCAGACACAAAATCAGTTTGCATAGTTCGCATTCAGCATTATCCTGCAAAAAAATTCCCATCACGTAGATCGCAGCATTGTTCAAATCACAGTACAATATTATACAGATCAAACAAGATCACATCACAGTTCAATTAAAAATAAAGCAATATTCCAAGCACAAAAATTATACATCAACAAATATCAAATTGTTCGCGCTCATAGGCAAACTTAGTGGTCTCTATGGTCTGGTCATGCAGACCGCTCCTTCCTATCTCTGTAAAGATGCGCTGCTTGATCGCTTACTTCAAGTACTTCACCATATAATTGGTAGATAAGGCGGTGCATGGAGTTGCAGGTTCGATGCAAATGCGCGGCCTCCCGATCCACCCGGATCAAAAGAACCATGGGATCAGGTGCCGACCTCGACACCTCATCCACGACGGCTTGATTACCTCCTACAATGGTCGGAGCTTCCGATGGAGAAGTGCGATCTTGAAATCGTGGCCTCTCTACCGGGACTTCGGCAGCTCGCTTGCCCTTTCCTTCCCGCACAAGCGCCAAGTACTTCCCTTTGTAGATGCGGGCGTCGTTACCGAGCCGCCACCTCTCTTTGTCACTCCTCTCCAGTGCCATTGAGATGCTGGCGACCTGGTTCTTCAGATCTTTCTCTTGCTCTACTCTATTCTTTAACTCAGCTTGAATATCTTTGTTTTCATCTTCAAGCTGTTTTCTCTCTAACACTGTCTGCTCACCTTGGATGGACTCAGCAAGGAAGATTACGCCAGGTCGCTCTGAAGTAGCTGCATCTGGAGTGGACACTATCTCGCCCGTCTCAACGGAGCCAAGTGGTAACTTCCGGCCTACAACAAAGAAAGCAAGGTTCATACTAAAATCCATTCCGCGGTGGACTCAAAAGATAAAAAATCATACTTTGGGCCATCATCACGGCGAGATGGTGACTATCGAATATAGGCCGCCTAATCCGCTCTGGGTAAAAAATGCCTAGTCGCTTTCTCCATTCGCAATGAACTTTAGCTTTTTTTTCTCAGCCTTCGAGCTTGTTGAAGTGACTATATAATCTGTTTCAGTGATTATCTTTATTGGCCTCGACTTCCTCTGGGTGACTTATAAAGCCACTGATGCTTAAAGTGCTTAGGCGCCGGTTGGAGTTTACTTGACCGCCACAGCTCAGCAGCAACCCGCATATCCTAAGCTTTCTTGTCTGCATCGATCTGCTTTGAGGTCGCCTCCACCTTGGCATTCTTAGCAGCAATCTTTTCCTTCTGCTCGGAGATCCTCTCCCATAGTGCGTCCTCCTCATCTCCTTTAGTTGCAGATGTGGAAGGGTGGTCACTAACTTTAACCCCCACGATCTGTACCTCTGGATACAACACATCCAGCAGAGATATATTCATGTCATCAAGCTTGTCATTATCTATGGAGTTGAGTATTTTAGCAGAAGACAAACTGACCGTAGACAGAGAATAACTTCCCTGGATTGGGGCCTTTGGTGTAACATGGCCGGCCTCTAGAACTATCTTTTCTCGCGGCCTTTGCTAGAAGCTCGCAGACCCAGTCCGCATGGAGACATTAATCTCCTTCCTAGCCCGCAACTTCTTCCCAACCCGCTCAGCGACAGTGGAGTTGTCTCTCTTCCTTTTCTTATTTTCAGAAGGGCCTTCTTTCTCGGTTGAACCTGCAGTAACCTTCTCTAAGTTTGGCAAACTCAAGCGAACTATCTCAGGGTTTACGACAACCAAGGCCTGACAAGGCACCTCTTCCTCATCTCCTTCTCCAACAGATCAATTATCTTGATCCAGATCGAGGATAAGGTGCTGGACATCTAAATAAGAAACCTCAGTCTCCATGTCTATGCCCAACATGAGTGTTCCTAAAGCTGATGGGTACACATCTATGTCCGCTGCGTCCACATGGTTCTGATCGATAATTGCGGGCGGATTTAGAGCATCAGCACTCTTTGGTGGATTTTAAGAATGACAAGCGGTGGTATCTGCAGACGTTTCGCTAGCAAACTCATCAATTTGGCAAACTACTCCAACTTATGGCTTATCCCTTTAGGAAATTTCTCCTGCAGAGTTGACAGCCACTACAGCTCTTTTCACTGCTTTCTTGGTCTTCATCATTAGCATGGGCTTTTCTTCCTTGGAAGAATAGCTGTCGAAGAATGCTCCTAGCCCAATCCTGGTGGACTGCAAAGCATAGACCGCAAGAGGTGATAAGCGACCCGTGGCGATAATAGCTTTTGGCAAATGCAGAGTTTCCAACGATATTTATAGCGCTGATAACATTTATATGGATTGCAGTCTCGAAAGTTAAGCTAACATTTTCGAAGTTTTAAGAAACTTAAAAATTGGCGGGGATTACGTTAACCCCAAAGTACGCAACATGTACAAGGTTCTAAGGTCACATGTTGCTTAATCAGCGGACTCGATTCCCCACTCCGCCTAGATCGTCAAGCCTCGGTATGTTCTGCAAGATGCAGCTCTTCGGTGACGAACTCAGCCTTCGATCCGCCCAGGTCGTCTAGCCTCAGAAACAGCTTCCCGGATCATCCGCCAACTCTCTTCAAGAGGACTCAAGCATCAGTCTGCACAGGTCGCAACCCTTCAGCAAGGATCGCTCCCTGCAACAGCATATGGATGCTCCAGATCGCAAACCCAGTCTCCCCCTCCTGCGCGGACTGGCTTGTCTTCTCTTTCTTGTTTCCCGTCACCGCATCCCGATTCTCTTGTACCCCAGGCAGCCGGTTATTTTAGCACTGCCCATTTGGGTAGGCCCCCGAACCTATAAATAGGTCGAAGCGGTGCACCCAAGGCACGCTGACTTGAGCCAAGGAGCTTACTTATAAAAGGTTGCGTACTTCAATATCTGGCTTTGCGTTCTCCAGTTTGCTCTTCTTTCAGTTCTTTTCCTCTACTTGAAATCAACCCATTTGTAATCAAAGGAAAGCCCGTCGCAAGAGAGGCATTTAGGACACGATGGGAAAAGTCTTGTGTTGTCGTGGCTCACAGTTCTATTTATTTCTCTGATCTGCTAGTAGATAGCTGCTTGTAGTTGCCTCTTTTCCTTCCTCTCCCCTGTGTTCGAACCGTTATCTGGTAGTGCCTATTTCCACACAACAATACGGGTAGTGCTGGACTTCCCTGAGGTATTTCCTGATAAGTTGCAAGGATTACCCCGATATAGAGAGGTGGACTTACAAATTAAATTAGTACGGGGTGCAACGCCCGTCTCTCGGACCCCTTACCGAATGGCTCAAAAGGAACTCGCCGATTTTAGAGTTCAGTTGTAGGAGTTGGTAGAATTAGGGTTTGTTTTCCCCAGTTCATCTCCTTGGGGAGCCCCCATAGTGTTTATTAAGAAAAAGGATGGGTCACTACAGTTATACATAGACTACTGAGAACTCAATCGATTAACGGTGCAGAACACATATCCTCTACCCCGGATAGACGAGTTGTTCAATCAGTTAGTGGGAGCGCATTTGTTTTCCAAATTGAATCTACGCTCGGGATTCTATCAGTTAAGAATACAAAAGGAAGATATCATGAAGACAACGTTTAGCTCGAGATATGGTTTGTACGAGTTCATGGTGATGCCGTTTTGACTCAAAAACACCCCTTATGTGTTCATGAGTTTGAAGAATATGGTGTTCGAGCCGTATTTAGACATCTTCGTCATCATCTTCATCGATGACAGTTTGGTCTATTTGAAGACGGAAGAGGAGAATGCTGAGCACTTGGCCCTACTTTTGAAGATTCTAAAAGAGCATGGCCTATTTGTTAAGTTCAGCAAATTCAAATTTTGGCTCCGAGAAGTTGCCTTCTTGGGTCATGTGATTAGTACAGCTATGTTAGCAGTAGACCCGGATAAGGTGTGTGCGATAAAGGAGTGGTTGCCTTTGAAGTCGGCGGCCTATATACAGAGTTTCCTTGGTGTGCCACATATTATCATAAGTTCGTGAAGGGATATTCAAGATAGACCTTCCACTCACTTCCCTTTAAAAGAAAGGTGTGCCATATGAGTGGACACCTCAGTGTGAAGCTGCGTTTCAAGAGATGAAGGATAGAATTACCACCGTACCCATCCTAGCTCTAACATCAGGGAAAAAAGGATTTCAAGTTTACTCTTATGCGTCCTATCAAGGTATAGGAGCAGTATTGATGTAGCATGGGCACGTGATCGCTTATGCTTCAAGTCAGTTGAAGAAGCATGAGGTTAATTACCCAGTGCATGATTTAGAGTTGGGAGCAGTGGTGTTTGTTTTAAAGGTTTGGGGGCATTATTTATAAGATATCCACTATGAGATCTTTTCGAATCATAAGAATTTGAAGTATGTTCATACGAAAAAGGAGATGAATTTAAGGCAGCGGCGGTGGTTCGAATTTTTGTGTGATTATGATTTTACATTGAACTATCACCCCGGGAAACAAAACTCCGTAGCAGATGCTTCGAGTAAAAAAGTACCAGAGTTGAGCCCTGAGTATCAGATGATGAGTACGAAAATGTCTCGAGTGCTCGAGGAGATAGAGATCCCATTGGTGTGTAAGGATTATTCTGAGATATATAATGAATATCTAACTACCATGAGTATAATCTATGACATTCGAGATCGAATTCGGGCAGAGCAAGAGAAGTATGCAGTATTGTCCCTAGTGATTAAAGCTATAGAGGATGGATATTCTGATGAGTATAATCTAAAGGACGACCTCGTTCATTTCCTTGGCAGGCTCTATATTCCCAAGGGCAGTGAAATCCGGGAAGACATCTTGAGAGAGGCACAATGTTCCAAGTATTCGGTGCATCCCGGGATTTAGAAGATGTATACTGACTTATGAAAGACCATGTTCTATCCAGGAATGAAGAGTGTTGTAAAGTACTATGTTATACAATATGAGGCTTTCCAGAAGGTGAAGGTAGAGTGCAAGAGCCCTGGAGGATTGTTACAATCATTAACCATTCCATAGTGGAAGTTTGAAGATATCTCCATGGACTTTGTTCACGACATTCCCCGATCACGATCAGGGAATAAACCAGTTATTGTGATTGTGGATCGCTTGACTAAGGCCGCTAGATTTATCCCATTGAAAAAAGAGATGTATGTGGATGTATTAGTTCGTTTCTTTGTGGAACAGTTTGTACGATACCATGGAGTGCCTAAGACGATAGTCTCTGACCGTGATAGTTGCTTTACCTCCAAGGAATGGAAGGCAGTTCAAATGTATTTGGACTCTCGCCTTACCTTTAGCATGGCCTTTTATCCTCAGACGGACGGTTAGTCTGAGAGGACCATCTGAACAATGGAAGATTTGTTGAGATTGTGTGTATTGGATAGAGGGGAGCCGTGGGAAAGGATTTTGTCGCTGGTGGAATTCTCATACAATAACAGTCGTCAAACTAGCCTCGAGATGGCATCCCATGAAGCGTTTTTTGGAATAAATTGTAGAACAACTTATCATGGGTGCAGGATGAAGACCCAGACATTTTGGGAATCGAGTATATTGATGATACTAATGTTGTCGTTAAATTAATACGAGACCACATTCTTGAGACTCAGAGTTAACACGCAAAGTACTATAATGAGAAACACAGGATGGTGGAGTTTCAAGTGGGTGACAAAGTGTTCTTAAAGATCAGGCAAATGACTGGAGTGTAATGAGTGCATGGTAGAAAGAAGCTCAACCCGAGATATGCGGGGCCTTATGTTATATTGGAAAGAATTGACCCTTTGGCATATCGGCTAGAGTTATCACCAGAGCTGGAAAATATTTACGATGTCTTCCATGTGTCGTCTATTCGGAAAGAACTTCTATGGCCCGATTAGCATGTTCCCACCACAAATATAATAGTGGCAACTGATAGGTCTGTTCGACTAGAGTCGGTTCAGATATTAGAAACAGAGATAAGTAACTTGTGTCGGAAGAGTGTTCCTTTGGTAAAGGTTTGTGGTCTAATAATGGGAAAGAGGAATATACTTGGGAGCTTGTGGACTTGATGTGGAAGCACTACTAGGAGTTGTTTCCCCAAGGTAAACTTAAAAAAAAACTTTGTATTCTACATTCATTAATTTCCCTATAGCCTTAACTTGATTTTGAGGACGAAATCTTTTATTTTGTTTTACGATTTGTAACGTCCCGATTTGTGCTAGACCCCTTGCACATATTTTGAGTTAGGAAAGTTAACTCAGTCTCGGGGTGCACTTTTAACAGGCGTCGAGTGATACTCGACTAATAGGGCAAATTTCACATAGAATAATTCTGGACTCAAAAAGCATTGAGTGCATCGAATGGTGGGCCAGTGTCGAGTGCGTTGAGTGAAACTCAACGCACGGGGAGAAATAGACTTAGAATTATCTTGGTTGTAGTAGGCATCGAGTGTATTGAGTGGTCTCAACGCCACTCGACGAGGCGTTGAGTGATACTCAACGCACCAAAGAAAATGGACTTAGAATATTTCTGCATTCTTGATGCGTCGAGTGCATTGTGTGGTCTCAATTCCATTTGACAAAGCGTTGATTGGTACTCGATGCAGAAGAGGAATTTTACTTAGAATAATTCTGGACTCGGGAAGCGTCGAGCTCTTTGAGTTGTCTCAATGCCATTCGACGATGCGTTGAGTGATACACAATGCACCATAAGAAATGGACTTAGAATATTTCTGCTTTCTGGAAGTGTCGAGTGCATTGATTGGTCTCAACGCCATTCGCCGAAGCATTGAGTGGTACTCGATGCAGAAGTGGAATTTTACTTAGAATAATTCTGGACTCGGGAAGCATCGAATTCTTTGAGTTATCTCAATGCCATTCAACGAGATGTTGAGTGATACTCAACGCACTAGAAGAAATGGACTTATAATATTTCTGCATTCTGGAAGCGTCGAGTTCGTTGAGTGGTCTCAACGCCATTCGATGAATCATTGAGTGGTAATCGACACGGAAGTGGAATTATACTTAGAATAATTCTGGACTCAGGAAGCGTCAATTGTGTTGAGTTGTCTCAATGCCATTCGATGAGGCATTGAGTAATACTCAATGCACTAGGAGAAAATGGACTTAGACTGATTCTTGATTCTATAGGCGTCGAGTGGTCTCGACGCCATTCAACAAAGCGTCGAGTGCATTGAGTAAACTTGACGCCATTCGCGAAGCGTCGAGTGCATTGAGTAAACTCAATTCCATTTGACGAAATGTCGAGTGTGTTGAGTAAACTCAATGGCATCCGACGATTCGTCGAGTGTGTATAATATACACGATAATTTTGACTTAGAGCATTTTCGGCCGCAACTTGTTTTATTATTCATATTTACGGGCTTAACTGGGTTTTCTAAAAATGCGCCAAATGACTCTTATGGGCCGTCCCCTTCAACAAAACTTGTTTTAAGTAATAATGGGTGGTCCAATGTTAGGGTGACACGTGGCAAAGCAATCTAACACTAACTCTTCTTATAAATGGAGAACATAGGGCAAACCCTTGCCATCACTTCCATTATCTTGTCGAGTCGTTTCCTATGCTGAAACCGTCAGAAGAGATAGAGAGAGAGTTGCCAGAGTCAGATTTTTTGGAGGAGGAACCTTTATTTCTGTTAAGAACAACGCCAACAAGGGAGAAGATGCCTCCATGAAGGATAACAAGAACCATGGCTGGAAACTAGGTGAGCTTCCTAACCTCTCCCTTGGTGCTAGATCTCTAGTTATTATTTCTAGGAGAGATGATGACTTAAAGTTGTTTGACTTGTGAGAGATTAAGATCTCCTAGGAAGAGACCATGCTAGGACCTTGTCCTCTAGATTTATAGTCTTCAACCTCTCCTCTCTTCGATGTGAAATTGATGGACTTGGTTTCGTGAAGAGAAATGGTCGATTGAGGGTGAATAAGGGAGGAGAAAAAATTGAATATAGTCTTGAAAAATTAGCTAGAGGAAGAAGATGAACCGATTTGGTTTATCTTGCTTTAAAATCGATGCAAAAATATATGTTCTGTGCGCAACGAACTTTGAGGCCATTTTCGGGTGTGATACGGCCAGATTTGTTTTGCTAAATACGAAAGTCGTAGTGCTTGGAAAGAACTTTCCAATGGATGGTTACACATTTTCATTCGAGTACTATAGCCTCGGGAAAGTCGAGTCGAAGTTTCTGCATAATATCACTTAAGTGCACAATATTTTCAGGTAAGTGTACCATTGGATCTGGACCCAGCAGAAGGTTGTAACAGGAAGATGTTGAGGTTTTGGTGAACATAGTTTATTTTTGATCGTGATAAACAAATGGTTGATATGATTCGGTTGATAAATCCTTAAGTAAGAATTTGGTTTTGTGAAACTTGTTTGTACAAACGTTTTGAAAGAGTTTAATGAACAAACGGTTAGGGAGTCTTCATGAACAAATAATTTGATAAGATTTGGTTGTACAAATGATGCACTCGTGAAATTCGGTAAGGATGTGCTTGATTATATCCAGGAGAATGGAACAAGTTTTGAAAGAGGGTGTGATGCCCGATATTTGAATGTGTAAGTTATAGCTACATTATCTTACTTAATGATTATTAGAAATACCATTATATTTTTGTGATTATCATATGGAAGCATAGTTGTTTGTGAAGGCTTGATTTTATGGAAGGAATCAGATGATGTAAATCTCATGGCCATGGAATATATGGAATGGTAGTCTTAAGTGTTTGATTGTGTAGTTTGTATAGTCCACTCCTTAGAGTTGTCTCCTACGGGTAGTAGTGTGGGATTGGTACGTTGTATGAGGTGTCTTGCCACCTGTGTTATTATGGAACCCTTAAGTGCCTTAAAGCACGAAAATGTGAAAAGGGTATAAGTGCGAGTATTTGACTGTACTAGAATGATGTGATTATAAGGGACTCGGTGTGGAGCCCTTGAGTGTTGTTGAACACTAAATAGTTGATTGCAAGGACATGTGAAATTGCATGCAGTGTGAGTTGAAACTCATTATCATAATCCTGGGTAAGGATAGTGTGGCAGGTCTACGGGCTTGCCATCCATCAAACTGGCGGGAGTTGACAGATAGTCTTTGTACGGTTAGCTTGGTCCTCGGTGCTCATTCCCGAGGATCCTTCCATGCTAAGTTGATGGTTGGGCTTTGTCCTAAGGTGATATGCTCCCATAAGCACCTTCAGTGCCATGATATAGGCCAGTTGAACTTGGTCCTCGGTGCACATCTACCCGAGGCTCCATCTGAGCCGTAGTATACCGGGAGATCCACTGCTGTGTACTTAGAATTTAGGCGTAGGGAGGCCTAGGACAGGTAGTTTGGAGACCAGCCTAGTAGTGGAAAGCCCGTTTCACTATCAACATCTGGACAAGACAGATGACGCCTGAGAGGTTAGTTACCGGCTCGAAAAGTGGGATCTACAAGTCTGTATCGACAAAGCTACGTGCATGTGTATGTTCATGGGTGTGTCATCATATTACATTCATATCATTGCATTACACCGCATAGATCATTATCATATATGTTTTTATTGGCACTCTTATGTTGATGCAAAAAATGGCACCAATAGTTATCGGGTGATCGAATCTCACGGGGGGATGAGGAGAAGGGAAGAGAGACTGCTGAGTAGCGGGATACTCTGAGTCACATACGAAGAAAGAGAGAAAATAGAAGACAGGGCCGCTAGTATGTGGCGAGACAAGACTTCGCCCGCCGCGGAAAATGCCACTCTTGGAGCGGGGTTTCCCTTTGTATAAAAACCTATATTACAGATGAGGTTAAGTTCATTTACATACATAGGAAAATAGAGAATACAATAGGAGGGAGAGAAGGTCGGCAGATAGAAGAATTGAGGTCGCTCAGGTCGCACAGGTCACCAGTACTCGCGGGTTGTTTTCTCAGGCCGCGCGTGTTGCTGTCTCAGGCTAAGCGAGTTGCTCCTTTAGGCAGCGCGGGGTGCTGCTTCAAACCGTGCGGGTTGCTTCTTCAGGCCGCACAGGTTGCCCGGCAGGATGTGCGAATTAACTTTCTATAGCCCCATTCTTGGTCCCCTCTTGCTATCGTCCCCTTCTAAAGAGGTATGAGGGGCTATTTATAGGCCCGCAGAGTAATCTTATAGAACTGGGCCTAGTGACGTCACCCCTTTAGTTTGGGCCGAATCAGAAGGTAAGCCGCCCCTACTGGGTGGACTCAGAAGGTAGGCCACCACTACTGAGTGGACTCAAAGAGCAGGCCCCCTGTTGGGTGGACTTAGAAGAGCAGGCCGCCCCTACTGGGCAGACTTAAAAGGCAGGTCATCCCTACTAGGCGGACTCGAAGAGCAGGCTGCCCCTGTTGGGCAAACTCAGAAGGTAGGCCGCCCCTGTTGGTCAGACTTTAAGAGTAGGCCATCCATGCTAGGCAGACTAAAAAGGCAGGTCTCCCCTGCTGGGCGGACTCGTAGAGCAGGCCTCCCCTATTGGGCGACCTCAAAAAGTAGGCCTCCCCCGCTGGGCAAACTTGAAGAGCTTGCCGCCCCTGCTGGGTGGACTCGAAGAGCAAGCCGCCCCTGCTGAGCAGACTAAGAAGGCAGGCCGCCCCTGCTAGGAAGACTCGAAGAGTAGGCCGCCCGTGCTGGGCGGACTCAAAAGGCAGACCGCCCCTACTAGGATGACTCAAACAGCGGGCTGCTCCTACTTGGCAGACTCAGAAGGCAGGTTGCCCCTGCTGGGCGGACTCGAAGAGCAGGTCGGCCCTGCTAGGCGGACTTATAAAATAGGCCAACCCATTGTAGGAAGAGTAGACCTTCTGAGCCGAGCGACCTGTAGAAGAAAAGTGGAAAATGGCCGCCTTGGAGAGGATCGCCGTTTTCGGGGTAAATATCTTATATGATGAGTTAATTTTCTGTTAAGCCGATCCTTAGCTTATAAGTCTGTTTGGGCATTCTTATAAGTTGAGTTACTTTTCTTTTGTAGAACATATTTACACTGCGTTTGATAGTAGAATTGCTAGCATAGATTGTTATACTCAATTATTGTACATGTTGGATTCTCTGATATTGATTACTCTTATACCACAAGCTTGTACTACTTCTTATATATATGTTTATTGTACCCTCCTCCTTTCTCCGCCCGGTGCCTAAGAGTCGCCGGGGGAGCAGATGTGATAGCCACTTAGTCTTTATGACTAACAGTTGCTACATCTTCCTTTTTAGGAGGAAAACCCGCAGAAAAATCAATAGCAGGTTGTGCAGGAGGGCAGCCAGGACAGGGTGATAGGGCCTAATACGACGTTACCATCGCTTCTGTTAGTTACGGATGTGAATTTTGACTTTTATTTATATCCTTTATGTTGAGGTTGCATTATTATTATTGGTTTTTGCAGGCATGATAGGCGTTTTGTGGTACAGGTTGACCCGTATGTTGGGGCAACCGTAAGGTGGTTGTTCTGGGAATAAGACTCCCCTTAGCCCTATCTTGTGTTCTGGGAGTAGGGTCTTACAAAAGTACTTAAATTAACATATAACATGAATACTTGAATATAACTCGCGAACACGTGTTAATCTCTACTTATGGGAACTCAAAAGTAGGTAAATAAAACAATAAAATGAGTACCTGAGGTGAACAGGCAAAAACCTGCGAATCTCTACAAAAGACATGTCAAAAGCAAGTAATTAACATATAATGTAAGGGCATGAAGAGAACTCGAGAACACCTGCTAATCTCTACAAAAGAGAAGTCAAAAGAAAGGAAATAAATATATAATGCGAGTACCTGAGGTGAAAACGCGAACACCTACAAATCTTTGCAAAAGTGAAGTCAAAAGCAGGTAAATTTAAAATACAACGCGAGTACATAAAGAGAACTAAAGAACTCCTGCTAATCTCTGCAAAAGAGAAGTCAATATAAGGTAAATAAACATATAACACGAGTACATTAGGTGAACTCACGAACACTGTCTAATCTTTGCAATAGAGAAGTCAAAAGTAGGTAAATTAATATATAACGTGAATACTTGAAGAGAACTCGTGAACACCTGCTCATCTCTAAAAAAGAGAAGTAAAACGTAGGTAAATAAACATATTACATGAGTAACTGAGGTGAACTAACGAACACCTAGAAATCTCCGCAAAAGATAAGTAAAAAGCATGTAATTAAACATATAATGCGAGTACTTAAGATGAACTCGCAAACACCTGCTAATCTCTGCAAAAGAAAAGTCAAAAGCAGGTAAATTAACATATAACGTGAATACTTTTAGAGAACTCGCGAGCACCTGCACATCTCTTCAAAAGAGAAGCCAAAAGTAGGTAAATATACATATAACGCGAGTAACAAAAGTGAACACGCTAACTCCTGCTAATCTCTATAAAAGGGAAGTCAAAAGCCGGTAAATAAACATATAACACGAGTATCTTAGGAGAACTCGCGAACACCTGCAAATCTCTACAAAAGAGAATTCTAAAGAAGGTTAATTTAAAATATAAGATGTATACTTAAAGAGAACTCACAAACACCTGCTAATCTCTGTAAAAGATATGTCAAAAGCTAGTAAAGTAACATATAATGTGAGTACCCTAATAGAACTCGCAAACACTAGCTAATTTTTGCAACAGAGAAGTCAAAAGCATTTAAATAAACATATAATGCTAGTACTTGAGTTGAAATCGCTAACACCTGCTAATCTCTCGAAAAAAGAAGACAGAAGCAGGTAAATAAACGTATAACACGAGTACCTGAGGTGAACTTGCGAACATGTACTAATATCTGTAAAAGAGAAATAAAAAGCAGTTAAATATAAAATATAACACATGTACCTATAGAGAACTCGCAAGCACAAGTTAATCTCTGCAAAAGAGAAGTTTAAAGCTGGTAAATATATATATAATGCGAATACCTGAAGTTAATTTGTTAATACCTGCTAATCTCTGTAATAGAGAAGTCAAAAACTCGTAAATTTAAAATATAACGCAGTACCTGAATAAAACTCGCAAATACCTACTAATCTCTGCAAAAGAAAAGTCTAAAGTACGTAAATAAACATATAACTTGAGAACATAAGATGAACTCGCGAACACAGGATAATATCTGTAAAAGAGATGTCAAAACACGTAAATTTAAAATATAATGCCAATACATGAAAAGAACTCGTGAACACCAAAAAAACTTTGCAAATGAGAGGTTAAAAGCATAAAATAAACATATAATGTGAGTAACTGAAGAGAACTCGTGTACACCTATTAATCTCAACAAAATAGAAGTCAAAAGTAGGTAAATTAACATATAAGGCATGGACCTAAGGAAATACTGTAAACACTTGCTATTCTCTACAAAATAGAAGTAAAAAAGTAGGTAAATTAACATATAACACGAGTACCTGAAGAGAACTCGTGAACACTTGCAAATCTTTGCAAAAGAGAACTCAAAAGGAGGTAAATAAACATATAACACGAGTACATGATGTAAACTCGCGAACACTTGCAAATATCAGGAAAAGAGAAGTAAAAAGCATGTAAATTAACATATAGAGAGAGTACCTAAATAGAACTCACGAACACTTGCTAATCTCTGTAAAAGAGAATTTAAAGGCAGAAACCTACTAATCTCTACAAAAGATTAGTTAAAACTGGTAAATAAACATATAACACAAGTACCTTAAAAAACTCCTGAACACCTATTAATCTCAGCAAAACAACTGTCAAAAGCGGGTAAATTAACATATAACGCGAGTACCTCAAGAGATCTCGTAAACACCTTCTATTCTCTACAAAAGAAAATTCAAAAGCATTTAAATTTAAAATATAATGCGAGTACCTAAAGAGAACTCGCGAACTCCTGCTCATCTCTGCAAAAGAGAAGTCAATAGCAAGTTAGTAAACATATAACGCGAGTACCTGAGGTGAACATGCAAACACCTGATAATCTCTGCAAAAGAGAAGTCAAAAGCAGGTAAGTAAACATATAATAGGAATATATTAGGAGAACTCATGAACACCTTCTAATCTCTACAAATGAGAAGTCAAAAGTAGGTAAATTTAAAATATTACACGAGTACCTGAAGAGAACTCACGAACACATGTTAATCTCTACAAAAGAGAGTCAAAAGCATGTAAAAAAACATATAACCTGAGTACCACAGGAGAACATGCAAATACCTACTAATCTCTGCAAAAGAGAAATAAAAAGCAGGTAAATTTAAAATATAACGCGAGTACCTAATGAGTACTCGCGAACACCTGCTAATTTTCGCAAAAGAGAAGTCAAAAGCAGGTAAATAAACATATAACGTGAGTACCTAAAGTGAACTCGCAAATACCTGCTAATCTTTTCAAAAGAGAAGTCAAAATCTTGTAAATTTAAAATATATCACGAGTAACTGAAGAGAACTCGTGAACACATTCTAATCTCTACAAAAGAGAAGTCAAAAGTAGGTAAGTTAACATATAACGTGAGTACTAGTATAGAGCTCGTGAACACCGGCTAATCTCTGCAAAAGACAAGTCAAAAGTCGGTAAATAAGCATATAACACGAGTACCTAAGGTGAACTTGCTAACATCTACTAATCTCTCCAAAAGGGAAGTCAAAAGCATGTTAATAAACATATAACGCGAGTAGCTGAGCAAAATTTGTGAACACTTGCAAATCTCTACAAAAGAGAAGTAAACAATAATTAAATTTAAAATATAATGTGAGTACCTTAGGAGAACTCGCGAACACCTGCTTATCTAGACAAAAGAGATGTCAAAAGCAGGTAAATTAATATATAACAAGATTACTCAAAGGGAGCTCGCGAAAACTTACTCCTCTCTGCAAATGAGAAGTAAAAGCAGCTAAATAAACATATAACACGAGTACCTGAGGTGATCTCACTATCGCCTACAAATCTCTACAAAAGTTAAGTCAAAAAAGGTAAATTTAAAATTTAACGAGAGTACCTAAAGAGAACTCGCTAACACCTACTAATCTCAGCAAAAGAGAAGTCAATTTAACGTAAATAAACATATAACATAAGTACCTGAGGTAAACTTTCAAACTCCTTATCATCTCTGCAAAAGAGATGTAAAAAAGCAGGTAAATAAATATATAACTCGAGTAGCTGAGGTGAACATACTAACATAAGCTAATCTCTGCAAAAGAGTAGTCAAAAGCAGGTAAATTTAAAATTTAAGGTGAGTACCTGAAGAGAACTCGCGAACACCTATTAATCTCTGCAAAAGAAAAGTCAAAAGCACGTAAATTTACATATAATGCGAGTACCTAAATAGAACTCACAAAAACCTTCAAATCTCGTCAAAAGAGAAGTCAAAAACAAGTAGATAAACATATAACGTGAGTACCTTATGTGAACTCGCAACACCTACAAATCTCTGTTAAATATAAGTCAAAAGCCGATAAATTTAAAATATAGTGCGAGTACCAGAAGAGAAGTCGTGAACACCTGCTAATCTCTACAAAAGAGAAGTCAAAACTAGCAAATAAACATATAACACGAGTACCTAAAGAGAACTCACGAACACCTATAAATCTTAGCAAAAGAGAAGTAAAAAGTAGGTAAAGTAACAAATAATGTTAGTGCATAAATATAACTCACGAACACTTGCTAATCTCTACAAAAGAGAAGTAAAAAGAAGGTAAATAAACATATAATGCAAGTACCTAAGGTGAACTCGCGAACACGTACTAATTTCTACAAAAGAGAAATAAAAAGCAAGTAAATATAAAATATAATGCACGTACCTAAAGAGGACTTGTAAACATCTGCATATCTCAGCAAAATTGAAGTTTTAAGCAAGTAAATACATATATAACATGAGTACCTGAAGTTAACTCGCGAACAACTGCTAATCTCTGTAAAAGAGAAGTCAAAAGCATTTAAATTTAAAATATAGTGCGAGTATATAAATAAAACTTACGAACACCTAAAAATTTCTTCAAAGGTGAAGTAAAAAGCACGTAAATAAACTTATAATATGAGTACCTATAGAGATCTCGTAAACACCCGCTATTCTGTACAAAAGAGAAGTCAAAAATAGTTAAATTAACATATAATGCATGTACCTGAAGAGAGCTCTCGAACACCTACTAATCGCAAGAAAATATATGTCAAAAGCAGACACCTACTAATCTCTACAAAAGAAAAGTTAAAATAGGTAAATAAACATATAACGCAGGTACTTGAAGAGAACTTGTGAATACCTATTAATCTTAGCAAAGCAGAATTCAAAAGCAGGTAAATTAACATATAATGTAAGTTCCTGAAGAAATCTCGTATACACCTACTATTTTCTATAAAAAAGAAGTCAAAAGCAGGTAAATATAAAATATAATGTGAGTAACAGAAGTGAACTCACGAATACCAACTAATCTTCACAAAAGAGAAGTAAATATCAGGTAAATAAACATATAACGCGAGTACCTGAGTTAAACTTGCGAACACCTGCTAATCTTTGCAAAATAGAAGTCAAAAGCAGGTAAACTTATAACATGAATACCTGAAGAGAACTTGCGAACACTACAAAAATTTGCAAAATAGAAGTCAAAAATAGGTAAATAATCATATAAAGCGAGTACCTGAGGTGATCTCGAGAACACCTACAAATCTCTGTAAAAGACAAGTAAAAAACCATGTAAATTAACATATAATGCGAGTACATGAAGAGAAATCGCAAATATCTGCTAATCTCGGCAAAAGAGAAGTCAAAAATATGTAAATAAACATATAACATGAGTAACTGATGTGAACTCGCGAACACCTGTAAATCTTTTCAAAAGAGAAGTAAAAAGCAGGAAAATTTAAAATATAATATGAGTACCTGAAGTGAACTCACGAACACCCGCTATTCTCAGCAAAAGAGAAGTTAATGGCAGATAAATAAACATATAACACGAGTATCTGTGCTGAGCTCGTGAACACCTGCTAATATCTGCAAAACAGAAATCAAAAGAAGGTAAACTAACATATAACTGAATATTGGAAGAGAACTCACAAACTCCTGCTCATCTCAGCAAAAGAGAAGTACAAAGCAGGTAAAAAACATATAACACGAATACTTGAGGTGAACTCGCGAACACCAGATAATATCCACAAAAGAGAAGTTAATAACACGTAAATAATCATATAACATGAGTACTAGAGGGGAACTAACAAACACCTGCTATTCTCTAAAAATGAGAAGTCAAATGCAGCTAAATTAACATATAACATGAATACCTGGCGAGAACTTGGGAACACCTATTCATCTATGCAAAAGAGAAGTCAAAATAGGTAAACAAACATATAACACGAGTACCTAATGTGAACTCTCAAACACCTGCAAATCTATGCAAAAGAGAAGTTAAAAGCAGGTAAATTTAGAATATAATGTGAGTATATGATGAGAACTCGCGAACACCTACTCATATACGTAAAAGAGAAGTTAAAAGCCGATAAATAAACATATAATATGGGTACCTGAGGTGAATTCGCGAACACCTGCAAATCTCTGCAAAAGAGATGTCAAAAGTAGGTAAATAAACATATAATGCGAGTAGCTGAGAAGAACTCGCGAACACCTGCTAATCTCTACAAAAGAGAAGTCAAAGCTAGTAAATTTAAAATATAACTCTATTACTTGAACAGAAATCACGAACAAATGTTATTCTCTTCAAAAGAGAAGTAAAAAATATGTAAATAAATATATAATGCGAGTACCTTCGGAGAACTCGCGAACACGTACTAATTTCTATAAATGAGAAATAAAAATAAGGTAAATATAAAATATAACGTGAGAACCTAATTAGAACACGTGAACACGTGCTAATATCTTCAAAAGAGAAGTCAAAAGCAGGTAAATAAATATATAGCATGAGTACCTAAAGTAAACTGGTGAATACCTGCAAATATATGCAAAAGAGAAGTCAAAAGTATGTAAATTTAATATATAACACAAGTAACTGAAGAGAACTCGTGAACACCTGCTAATCTCTGTAAAGAGAAGTCAAAAGCAGGTAAGTTAAATTATAATGCAAGTACCTGAATGGAACTCGCAAACACCAACTAATCCCAATAAAAGAGAAGTCAAAAGAAGGTAAAAAACAAACAATGCAAGTACTTAAGGTGAACTTGCTAACTCCTGCTAATCTATTCAAATTAGAAGTAAAAATAAATTAAATAAACATATAGCGTGAGTACTTGAGGCGAACTCGCGAACACCTGCAAATCTCTGCAAAACAGAAGTCAAATGTAGTTAAATTTAAAATATATTGAGAGAACCTAAAAATAAATTGCGAACACCTGTTAATCCCTGCAAAAGATAAGTCAAAAGCAGGTAAATAAACATATAACCCAAGTACCTAAGGTGAACTCGCGAACACCTGCTAATCCATATAAAAGAGAATTCAAAGCCTGTAATATTAAAATATAATACGAGTATCTGAAGAGAACTCGTGAAAACATCAAATCTCTACAAAAGAGAAGTCAAACACAGGTAAATAAATTAATAACGTGAGTACTGGAATAGAACTAATAATTACCAGCAAATCTCTGCAAAGGAGAAGTCAAAAGCAGGTGAATAAACAAATAACTCGAGTACTTAAGGTTAACACACTAACACCTGCTAATTTCTCCAAAAGAGAAGTCAAAAACCAGTAAAAAAACATATAACGTGAGTACGTGAAATAAACTCGCAAATTCCTGCAAATATTTGCAAAACATAAGTAAAAAATAATTAAATTTAAAATATAATGATAGTGCTTGAAGAGAACTTGCTAACACCTTCTAATCCCTGCAAAAGTGATGTCAAAAGAAGGTAAATAAACATATAATGTGAGTACCTAAGGTGAACTCGCGAACAATTGCTAATCTCTATAAAAGAGAAGTCAAAAGCAGGTAAATTTAAATTATTTTGCGAGTACCTGAATATAACAAGCGAACACTACAAATTTTTTCCAAAAAGTGATCAAAAATAGGTGAATAAACATATAACACGAGTACTTGAAGAGAACCCCTAAACAACTATTTATCTCAGCAAAAGAGAAGTCAAAAGCAGCTAAATAAACATATAACGTGAGTACCTGAAAAGATCTCATAAACATCTGCTATTTTCTATAAAAGAGAAGTCAAAAGCTGGTAAATTAACTTATAACACAAGTACATGAATAGAACTCGCGAACACCTGCTAATCTCTAAAAAAATGAAGTAAAAAGCAGTTAAATAAACATAAAGTGTGAGTACTTGAAGTGAACTTGCGAATAGCTGCAAATCTCTGTATATGAGATGTCAAAAGCTGGTAAATTAATATATAATGCGAGTAGTTGAAAATAAATCTCGAACACCTTCTAATCTCTAAAAAAGAGAAGTCAAAAGAAGGTAAATAAACATATAACGTGAGTACCTGAGGTGAACTCACGAACACCTGTTAATCTCTATAAAAGAGATGTCAAAAGAAACTAAATTAACATATAACGTGAATACCCGAAGAGAACTCGCGAACATTTGCTCATCAATAGAAAAAGAGAAGTAATAAGCTTGTAAATAATAATATAATATAAGCACCAAAGGTGAACTCGCGAATGCCTGCAATTCTCTGCAAAAGAGAAGTCAAAAGAAGGTAAATTTAAAATATAATGCAAGTACTTGAATAGAACTCGCGAACAACTGCTAATCTCCGTAAAAGAGAAGTCAATATCAGGTAAATAAATATATAACACGAGTACCGGAGGTGAAATTACGAACAACTGCTAATCTCTGTAAAAGAGAAGTCAAAAGCAGGTTAATTAAC
Organism: Platanthera zijinensis; assembly: GCA_039513925.1. Taxonomy (NCBI): domain Eukaryota; kingdom Viridiplantae; phylum Streptophyta; class Magnoliopsida; order Asparagales; family Orchidaceae; genus Platanthera; species Platanthera zijinensis. The sequence goes on from CM077092.1 coordinate 120,791,521, forward strand.
ATATAATTTGAATATCAAAGAGAGCTCGCAAACTTTAATACCCCTTATTTTTTGATGTTTATTTTAAATTTTAATAGTGACTTAATAATTATATTAGGGCGTTATGTTGATGTGTAGTTATCGGACGTCGTTGTTGGAGCGTGATTTTTCTCATTGGAATCCGAGATTTCGAATCGGTGGATTTTATTAGGTTGACATTGGTTTTGACTTCGAAGGAATTTTAACACGAGTTTGGTTTGTCGAATCTTCATTTTGACTTCATCGTTGGTTTTGTAGCATCGGTATTTTACCTTGGTGCTGATCCTTGGAGCGGAGCGCTCGTGAGGCCATAATTTTAGAAGATTTGAGGCAAGAGGTGATTTCTTCCCCTTGCTATATTCTCGTTCATTTTACTTTCCTTTCCGCTTTCTTTCTCCTTAGAAGTTAGGAGTACTATAGGGTTTGCTAGGTTAAGTCCGCCTGATATTGAAGGAGATTGACTATGTTAAATTAATCGAGTATCAGTTTAATGTTAAGTCCTTTCCGTCGAGTATCTCAAATTACTGAGTCTGACTAATTTCGTCGAGTATTCCTAAGAGGTTAAGTCCTTTCATTGAGTATCTATGGGTTAAGTCAAATTCATCGAGTGAATAGCTTTAGGCGTCGAGTGCGTTCAGAGATTATTCCTTAGCGTCGAGTTCGTTTAGTTAATCTGGTTTAAAGTCAAATTCATCGAGTGATTATACTTTGGCGTCGAGAGCGTCGAGTGTTTGCCCTTTGGCGTTGGGAGCATCGAGTGTTCGGTCTTTAGCATCGAGTGTGTTGAGTGTTTGGCCTTTGGAATCAAGTGCATTGAGTGTTGGGCCTTTGGAATCGAGTGCATCAAGTATTTATAAAAAGCTAAGTCTTTTTTGCCGGGTAATGCCTTTGGCATCACCTGTGTTGAGTGAAACTATTTTGTCATTGAGTACTTTGAGCACAGATGTTTTGGCATCAGGTACTTTAAGTATAGCTGTTTTGGCATCGAGTGCTTTGAGTATAATTGTTTGGCATTGAATACTTTAAATATAGTTGTATTGGCATCGAGTGTATTGAGTGAACTCAGCTAGGCGGTGAGTGAAGTAAATTCATTGAGTTAAGTATTTTTTTTCCGAGTTTTGCCTTATGGTAAGGGATATTCGTCGAGTATTATTGATGAATTCATTGTCGAGTTAGAAGATTATGTGCTGATTCGTCGAGTATTGAGGTAGGGTAAGCCGATTCGTCATGTATACTCGATGAATGGTTGCGGACTGAGGTAAATTCATCGAGTATTGATGTTAGGGTAAATTTTTCGGGATCTTCTTCATCCTTGTCATTGTGGAATCGTAGGGTTAGACTTGTATTGGTGTTCAGGATGTAGGTTTGTGGCTAAGCTGGCAGTGGATAAAGGACCACCAACATGATGCTAGTTTGTGAATCATTATATAGGGTGGTTGGTGATTTTTTTGTTTGGACTGTTGGTTGTGTTGGAAAATGTGGCCACCACCACAGTGCATTTTTGAGATGTTTCAAATTGTTGGGTTATGTTGGGCAATGTAGCCACCACCACAGTTCCTTTTTGAGATGTTTGGACTGTTGGGTTGTGTTGGACTGTGTGGCCACCACCCTATTGTCTTTTTATGATTTTTTGTCTGATGGTTCGTGTTGGACAATGTGCCACCGACTCAATACAATTTTTGCCATATGTTAATAATTCACGTGTTTAGATTTGTTTAGTCTCTTCCTTTCTTATTATATAAAAATGTATAATTATGCTTACACTTGCAGATCGTATCGAAGCATGGGTTCATTCCGCACTTGGTGTAACTTCTTATGCTTATAGCTTAGAGAACTCTTTCTTATTATTATGTGACTTCTTTGCTGTGATTGGACGGCTTTTCTCATTTATGGGCTGGTAACCCTTTTTATCTATTTTGATTATTGCTACTATTGATCTTTGATCGCCACTTAAACTTTCGTGCTGAGGTTTTCTTTTCTTTTGAATGCCTTAGGCTCGAAATAGTAGCCGATCGAGCGGCTAGGGTTGGTAGTTGCTAGTGTTATACAACTATTGCAGTGGTCCTGGCCTCACTATTATGAGGTAGTTTTATTGTTTTGTTTTTAGTTTAGACATACATGCTTTTTGGTGTGTTCGTGTAAGGTTGCTGACCCCAAGTGGAGATTTTTTTGAATGTTGAGTTACTTGATAGCTGCTAAGTCACTTTTTATTTGATTTGTTGGTTTTACTTGCTCTCTAGGAAGGCTTTATGTTAGGATTGCATGATTAGTTATTTTCAAGCTATAAATGTATCCTTATGCTTATCTCATACTCATGGAATCTTTTAAATCAAATGTAATTATATTTTTACGAACGTAAAAGCTCTTTTCCTACTTATATTTAATCTAGAGGTATGCACATCATGAGTTGTCCTTTTGGAGGTCTCTGCTCATGTAGGATATGAATCGAGCTAAATAAAGAATTTTCTGCAGCGTATATTTATATTTTCATCCATGGACTAGTTGATCTACTGAGCCGAGGGATATGTCTGTAGTTATCCACTTCATGGAGTGGCATCACGACACGTGTTTTCTCTTGCTATGATATAATGTTATATTTTGAGAAAATGTGGGTTGTGATAGTTGGTATCAGAGGTGTAGTTTTAGTGGTCTTGTTCCATTTCATACACACACCGATGTGTTATCAGTACGTCTTAGCTGAAGCATGGACACAACACTCATAAGCATGATAAGAAGTATACAGGGCATATTATGTAGTATGGGATTAATAATATGTGTTTGAATATGGATCCTCATAGGAAGAAATATGTGACAGTTATATAGTATGGGATGCATAATAATCATCACATGAATGCCCATTAGATTTTACCTTTTCATTACATGCGATATTATGTAGTATGTGATGCATAACATTTCATGTGTATGCCGCTCATAACATGAATTGAGGCATTTATTAGAATGCATAGCACAACATGCATAATATAATGTAGCATTAGCACACGTGCCAAGCAAAGATTTACATGATGTCATATGTACACACAAAGATTTAAACCAAAAAGAATAAGAATTCATGCATTCATAGTTTATGTATATAAGTCAATAAGATGACGGTATATAATCCTCAAATTAAGCATGACATCATTGATGAAAATATCAGAGGAAGTTTGCAGCAAGAACAAGTATATATACATGTATGGTCTGAACAAAGTGAGTAGTTCTAGCGGTTAATCTAGGTTTTGATTAGTAGTTCATTGTATTATTAGGATGCCGCCTATGCGTATTATGATGAGGTCGACTCCCTTGTCTGAGGGCGAGTCGTCAAGTGTGCAAAGTGAGGGTGTGATTGAAGGGCTGTGATAGAGTAATGATGCACAAAATCAAGCATTGTTGACTATCATTTCAGGACAGCAGCCTAGAGTGCAGGACCCTGCTGTGGATCAAGCTGTTCCTATTCCTCCTTCTCTGTTGGTGCCTCTAGTTTTGCTGCCACCGGAGATGAATTTCATTTCTCATTTTCAGCGATTAGGACTTCCTACCTATGATGGTAAAGCCGACTCCATGGCTTTAGATGATTGGATCATTGTAATCGAGGAAATGTTCTCGTACTCAGGGATTTCTGCTGACCAAAGAGTGATGGTTGTCGTGTACCAACTAAAGAGTCTTGCGAAGAGCTAGTGGTTAAGGGAAAAATATAACCTTTCAGATGGATGCTCGTGGGACTCTTTCAAGGAGTTGTTGCTGAGGAGATTTCTGTCATCGGTCGAGCAGGACTGTTTGATGAACAACTTTGAGCATCTGAAGCAAAGACAACTCACATTCAGTGAGAATGAGATAGAGTTCAACAAGTTGAGCAAGTTTTCCCCTGATTTGATAGCCTCTTAAGCAAGCAGAGTAAAGAATTTTTAGGTTGGTATCAGGTGTGATATCCAGCAATTGGCTAGCGTATATGGGTCTGAGAATTATGTCGAGGTATTAGAAGCGGCCCTGAAGGTCGAAGTTATCGATAATACCAAGAATCGAGGCATGAAAATGAGAAAGGACAAGAGAAAGTCTTATGATGGTATAAGCTCTAGGGAATTTGGCCTTGCTTCGAATAAAGAAAGCAAGGAGGTGTATTATTTCTGTGGCCGATCAGGCCATCCGTTTGAAAAGTGTTTAAAGAGGATGGGAGCTAAAAAGACAACAGCAGCAAGTGCATGCAATTCAAAGCACTCCTAAAGGAGTTTTTTTGTGCTTCATGTTAGAGAAAGGGGCATGATGTTGCCCATTATTAGAGTAAGGATAAGGTCTATTTCAAGTCCAGACAAAAAGGGCATTTGAAGTCAAGGTGCCCGCAGTCTCAGCCCCCACTGCAATAAGTTCCACTTCAAGACTTGCCGCCTCCACAGCTTTCAGATAAAGGGAAAATCAAGATTAAAGTGGTGACTTTGGAAGAAGTGAAGACGTCCACCCAAGTGATCTCAGGTTAGATTCTAATCTAGTTCTTAGTTCATAACTTTAGTTTTGATAATGGTCGATTAGTTACCTATGCGGTTTTATAGGAAAGTTTATGTTCATGAATTGTTGGGCGCACGTTGTGTTTGATTCTGGTGCTACCCACTCGTTCATGGCAAGGTCTTTCATAGAGCGTCATTGTCTGACTCTTGATCAAGTTGGAGATCCATTTTAATGTAAGTTTCCCTCTGGTGACTTGGTGGTGTCGGTCAAGGGTATCCAGAGTTGTCCTATTCTTTTAGGCGATTTTCTAGCTTTTGCCAATCTGAAGGTGTTAGACCTGGAGGACTTTGATGTGATTCTGGGCATGGGCTGGTTGTCTAGATATGATTCGGTTATCTAATGCTAGGTTAAGCATTTGGACTTCAATATGGACAATGGATACCCCAGAAGTGTGTATAGCTTTCTGCGCTAGGATTCCCCGATTATTTCTGTGATATGTTCTCGAAAGCTTTTATATTCAGGTTGTTGTGCGTGTTATGTTTCTGTTTTGGGAACTATTGGTAGTTTGCCATGTGTCGAGGATGTTTTTATGGTGCATGAGGTTCCTGATGTTTTCTCGAATAGACTTCATGGTCTTCCGCCTAAGAGAGATGTGGAGTTTGTTATAGATCTGGAGCCCGATACATGCCCTATTACGAAGTCACCGTACCGTATGGCCCTGTGCGAGCTGGAAGAGTTGCGTACCAAGCTAGATGAGTTGTTGTAGTGTGAATTCATTAGGCCAAGTTTTTCTCCTAGGGCTTCTCCCCTCTTATTTGTTAAGAAGAAGGATAGATCTTTGAGTATGTGCATTGATTATAGGGAATTGAGTAAGCTAACTATCAAGAACAAGTATCCCTTGCTGCAGATAGATGATTTGTATGATCAGTTGTGTGGTATGACAACATTTTCAAAGATTGACCTTCGTTCGGGCTACCATCAGCTGAGAATCCATGAGTTGGATGTTCCGCAGACTGATTTCCTTTCTCGGCATGGGCATTTTGAGTTCTTGGTGATGTCTTTTTTATTGACAAATAAACGCTCTTCCTTCATGGACATGATGAACAGAGTGTTCAAGGATTTATTAGACCAATTTGTTGTTATTTTATTGACGATGTTCTGGTTATTCCCGGAGTGCTGAGGAGCATGCCTAGCAATTGTGTTTAGTTCTATCTGCTTTAAGAGAACATAAATTTTATGCAAAGTTGAGTAAGTGCGAGTATTTGCTACTTCTTGTGTCCTTTTTGAGTCATGTTGTGAATAAAGATGGAATTTTTGTTGACTCGGAGTAGATTGCTGCCATGAAGGATTGGAAAAGACATATCACACCTAAAGAGATAAGAAGTTTCCTAAGGTTGGCAGGCTATTATAGAAGGTTAGTGGAAGGATTCTATGTATTGTCTGCTCCTTTGACAAAAATTACGCAGAAGAACGCAGCTTTCGTCTTGAGCGATAAGTGCAAAGAAGCCTTTCAGATGTTTAAAAAGAGATTGTGCACTCCTCCAGTGTTATCTTTGCCTACCAATGGAGTGGACGTTGTTGTTTATATGGATGCATCGCACGTTGGGATTGGTTGTGTATTGATGCAGGAAGGAAAAGTGATTGTGTTTGGAACGAGGCGGTTAAATATTCATGAAAGGAACTATCCTACTCATGACTTGGACTTTGCGGCAGTGATTTATTCCCTAAAGTTGTGGAGACATTTGTTGTATGCCATGTTGTGCAAGATTTATACGGACCATAAGAGCTTGAAGTATGTCTTCACTCAGAAGGAGCTAAATTTGTGCCATCGTAGATGGTTGGAGTATGTCGCTTATTATGATGTTGATATTCTATATCATTCGGGCAAAGCTAATGTGATAGATGACGCCTTGAGTTTAAAGTCTGTGCAGACCTTTAACCTTTCTGTGGAATCTTTGGTGGAAGAGTTTTTATTAATGGGTAAATCTTTTGAGAGTAGCGATTCGCCAAGCAGACTGGAAGTTGTAGAGCCTTCTTGGAATACGCTTACAAGGCTACATCAAATGGATGACCATTATTTGACGCATATTTATGGTAGAACTAAAAAATGGGAATTACTGGACTTTTCAATTGATGATGCAGGTACTTTGAAGTATCACAGCAGGTATTGTATTCCCGCTGTTGAGGATATTCGAACAAAGTTGTGTAGTGAGGCACAAGATTCTAATGTGTCCCACCACCCTAGTTCTACAAATATGTATAGAGATTTGAAATAGATCGTTTGGTGGTATGGGATGAAGAGTGATATAGACAAGTTTGTGTTTGAATTTTTTACTTGCAAGCGAGTTAAGGCAGATCATGGACAGCCGGGGGTAAGCTAACGCCTTTTTATTTTCCTAGTTGGAAGTGGGAGAGTATTTTTATGGACTTTATTACCGATTTGCTGAGATCTCCCCAAGGACATGATTTTGTTTGGGTCATAGTTGATAGATTGTTGAAGTATGCTCACTTCGTGTCATTCAAGATTGATTATGCCATAAAGAAGATATCAGAGTTGTATTTGGAAGAGGTCATTAGATTGCATGGAGTACCTATAAGTGTTGTGTCAGATTGATATTCAAGGTTTACATCTCATTTTTGGAAGAGTTTACAGGAAGGGTTGGGTACCGACCTGAGATATTCAACCGCTTATCATCTGCAGAGCAACGGTCAGACGTAGAGAGTTAATATGATTTTGGAAGATATGATCATATGTTATATCTTGGACAACAAAGGAGAGTGGAATGATCATCCTAGATTGATGGAATTTACATATAATAGTTATCAGGAGAGTTTGCAGATGGCCCCCTTTGAGGCTTTGTATGGGAGGAGTTGTCAAACAACCTTATTTTGGGCTGAAGTTGGTGAAAGAATATTGTTGGGTCCATTAGCTTTGGAAGAGATGAATACTTCTGTGATGCATATTCTAGAGAAGCTTCGTTTAGCCCAGGAGCATTTTGAGAAAATGATAATCGATGAAGGGTTGAGGTGGAGTTCATAGTTGGGGACATGGTTTTTATCTAGGTATCTCAAATATCAGGCGTTAAGATGTTTGAAAGGAACCACAAGTTGGATCCCAGATATGTGGGACCTTTTAAGGTTATTGAACGCATCAGAGTGTCAACATATAGGCTGGATTTGCCCGCTAATTTTCCCCGTGTGCACGATGTGTTCCATGTGAACCAGTTGTAGAAATGTGTGCTTAGTGACCTGCATATTCTCGATTCGGTGCACCAGTTGCAACCTAATATTTCTTATGTTGATATGATTGTTCGTATTCTATATACTCAGGATCAAGTGTTATGAAGGAAGACAATACCCATGGTGGCAAAACAAAAATTTTGAGAGCGCAACTTAGGAGTTGGAGTCAGCTATGAGAGAGGCTCATCCTCATATGTTCTCCAAGTTTCTTTGATAAGTGTTTCTATTTGATAACCTTTGGATATTTTCTTACTATAGTGGATTCGATTTTGTGTCAAGTTTCGGGATGAAACATTCTTTTAGTGGGAGTGGTTATAACGCCCTTTATTTTCGATGTTTATTTTAAATTTCCGTGGTGATATAATAATGATGTTATGGCGTTTCGTTGACGCGTAGTTAGTGGACGCAAATGTTGGAGCGTGATTTTGCTCATCGGAATCCGAGATTATTACTCGGTGGATTTTAGTAGGTTTACGTTGGTTTTGACTTTGGGGAATTTTAACTCGAGTTTGGTTTGTCGAATCTTAATTTTGACTTTACCATTGGTTTTATAGCATTAGTATTTAGGCTTGGTGCGAATTTGGTGGAAATCCGAGGTGATTTGGGTTTCCTGGTTGTTTGGGCGTGTAACTAATTATAATAATATAATAATAATAATATATACATATATAAGATTGTACGTTTTAGCGAAACCCTATTCATCGTCTCTCCCAAGCCGACGGGCCGATTTACGGGAGAAAGTAGGCGACGGAACTCGTGAGGTCTTTGACCGATGTCTGTAGGAGTTCTGGTGCACGAAATCGTCATCGGAGGGTAGATTTGGAAAGCTCTCGCCGGGATCTACGAGTACACGGTAAGTTTTCCCCATTTCGTTGATTTTTAGCATTAGTGTTTTTTATCTTGCCTCTCGTTTGCCCCGAGGAGTTTGAGGAATCATTGCCTAGGAGTTCTTGCGGTCGTTCCTTGGTGCGGAGCGCTCGTGAGGCCAGTTTTCTGAAGATTTGAGGCAAGTGGTGATTTCTTCCCCTTGTTATGTTCTCGTTCGTTTTACTTTCCTTTCCTTTTTCTTCCTTTCTCCTTAGAATATAGGAGTAGTGTTGGGTTAGGATAGGTCAAGAACAACGAGTACTGAAGGAGATTGATTGTGTTAAATTTGTCAAGTATCAGTTAAAGGTTAAGTCCTTTCCATCGAGTATTTCAAATTTCTGAGTATGACTAAAATTCGTCGAGTATTCCTTAGAGGTTAAGTCTTTTTCGTCGATTATCTATGGTTAAGTCAAATTCATCGAGTGAATAGCTTTTGGCATAGAGTGTGTTGAGTGATTAGGCATTAGCGTAGTGTTCGTTGAGCTAATCTAGTTTCGAGTCAAATTCATCGATTGATTATAATTTGGCGTCAAGAGTGTCGAGTGTTTGGCCTTTGGCGTCGTGAGCGTCGAGTGTTTCTCCTTTAGCGTCTAGTGCATCGAGTTTTTGTCCTTTGGCATCGAGTGCATTGAGTGATGTGCCTTTGGTATCAAGTATTTATGAAAATCTAAGTCGTTTTTGCCGGGTAATGTGTTTGGCATCGAGTGCATTGAGTGAAACTATTTTGGCAACCCGTACTTTGAGTATATCTTTTTTTTGGCGTCGAGTTCTTTGAGTATAGCTGTTTTGGCATCGATTGCTTTAAGTATAATTGTTTGGCATCAAATACTTTAAGTATAGCTGTATTGGCGTTGATGGCCCTCTGCATTGCCTGACCTTTCTTTTTGGATTAGTAGTGTAGGGGTCAAGTTTCACGGAGGGAACGAGAGGAGGCAAGTGCACCTATCGCAAGTAATACAAGATATTAAGGGGTAATATCGAGGTCATATATTTCCCGGGGCGGGTTGATTATTTCTACTCCTCTCGGAGGGAGTATTATCTTACAAAAAATAAAGGTGTCAGATTAACAAATTAACTAGGGTGGTTATAAGAAAAAGCTGAAAATAGACTTTGAAAAATTGAGGAAGAAATAACTCTCGGTATCGAAACGATTAAGACTAAAATAATTTTAGTTTACTAGAGATCCTAGGTTTCAAATTAATTAAAGGGGGAAATTGGCCGTGGAGGTTCCACAAGCATGAGCTCACCTATCTCTAGGGTTATCGCTCACCTTGACATTAATACAATTCGACCGAGCTCTCTTTCGACGAAGGATTCCCTTTTAATATCGCTTTATGCGAAGAACGCCACTATAGGGAGGAACCCAATCCGGAAGAATTCCGCCCCTCCACTCTCGAGGTTTAGTGCGGAACCTCTTTCTACCCAAGTGCGATCAATCCATACACATGGCCTCTCGGCTAGCAAGCGTATGGATAATGGAAATAGAGCCAACACATCGAGATGTGGTTCTATGCGTCGTATACCCGGAGTAAACCTTAAGTGCTTTAATTAAAGAGAAAAGTGGGATCTTTAATTATTTAAAAATATTTTTATGTCCCAATGCTCTTCGATACCGAGTGATAAGGGCGATTAGCCACTCATCGGGATGGGAACGACTTATGAGTTGTGTGAGGCATGAGTTCAAAACTAAGCGCTGAAGAGTTATACAAAAAAGACATAAAAATAACGCAACATTAGAAAAAGTTAAAGCTAGCTAAACAGAGGACGCACACACTCATCAAAGCCAAAATAAAGGAAAAAACTAAGTTACAAAAAAGAAAAATACATAATTGAAATTGCAAGTCCTACTCAAATGAGTAGGTGAAAAAATTGCAACTCCTATTCAAACGAGTAGGTGGGAAAATTGCAAGTCCTATTCAAATGAGTAAGCGGGAAAATTTCAAGTTCTACTCGAACGAGTAAGTGGGAAATGAAAGCGGTAAATTGCAAGTCCTACTCAAACGAGTTAGCGGGAAATGAAAGCGGAAATTGCAAGTCTTACTCAAACAATTTGGTCGGAAATGAAAGAAGTAAAGGGCAAGTCTTACTCAAACAAGTAGGAGGGAAATGAAAGTGGTAAAAGTTATCTCATATACATACACACTCTACGTAAAAAAAGGGAAACAATATCAACATAACTTATACACTCACACACACAACAAAAAGGAGAAAAAACAAAGTGATCAAAAAGTTAAAAGGATTATATTTCTACACTTAGAACTTGCTAAAAATACATAAAAAGAAGAAATAAAAATTAAAGAAGGATAAAGTTTTTCGAAATAAAAGCAAAAATCAAAGTGTTTCAAAAATTAAAAAAACAACTAATTCATTCTTATAACTTTATAAAAATGCTTAAAAAGTTGAAAAAAGTATAAAAGAACAAAAAGTTTCACAAGTTAGAAAGCCTAAGTAAAAAAAAGATAAGAAACACGTTTAAAACCCTTTTACAAATTCATAAGAATGGAATTTAAAAGAACTAGAAAAAACTAAACTTAAACAAAGCTAAGGGACAAGATAAGAAAAGGGCTATTATAACAACACTAAACTAAGCAAAAAAAATGAGAACAAAGCTAAGTAAGAAAATAACTAAAACATTAAAGCATAAAACTACTCTCATACACACACACCCATAAAAAACAAAGGAAAAAAGGGATAAATAGAAGAGACTAGTGAGGAACCAGAATAAAATCCAATACAAGGTAAGGAGGCAAAAACTAACATTTTTATTAAGCTAAAAAGATGGTTACAAAATGCTAAAACAAACATTAAAGAGAGGGGGAGAAATTCAACTTACATAGCAAGAAAATCCACTTAGGCAGCACACTAACACCAAAATGGTCCCAAAAACTGAACCCTGGGACAAACAAAAAATTTAAATTTATAGACAATTTTTGGATTACACGCCCTGGTCATTGGTATGACTAGGGGGCATGTCGTTCTGGCATGCTGGTGAAGCTGAAAATCCGGTAAGCTGGCTTGGTTTTTGAAGCTTCGGGAAAGTCCACGTGTTGGTCACGGGCATGACTTTGGGGTCATGGGAGTGACTGTGGGGTCATGGGCGTGTAGTTATGGCGTGACTGGACACCTGGCAGAAATGTGGTGTCAACAGCAACCATTTGAACGGGATTCAACACTATAGTACCGACACGGGCTTGTCGGAAAGGTCACTAGCGTATCGGTTGCGTTGAGTGTTGACTAGAGGCATCGGGTGTCGAGTCTGCCAGCATTGATTGTCGACTGGCATAACACGTGCATGATAGAGAGGTTACAAGCGTGTACTTTGATTTTTTGACTTTTTCTACAAAATTTTTAGGAAAGAAGAATAAAGCTAAGTTAGAATGTAATATACAAAAAGAAACATTTTATTGAACAAAAGTAACTAAAAATAACAAAAATATACTAAAACAACCTAAATAAAGTTTTGAAAAATAAGAGTATTTTTAATTATCAAATACCCCCATACTTAAGCTTTTGTTATTCCAAAGCAAAAGTTGGAGATAAACTTATAAGGAATTAAAAGAAATCCAAAATTTAGCTACCTCTTAAATTAATTAAAAGAAGGATCTAAATAAACATCAGGGGTATAAGTGTTAAGTCCTAATCCATCAAAATGATTTTAAACAGAGGAAAAGTTTTGTCCAAAAAGACTTCTTGAAGTAACCTAATAGCATGAATAAATTTTAATTGTTAGCTATCAAAAATATATTGTAATTATAAGAACTTTAGCTTATAAGAGTTTAAAGAAAATAATGAAATTTAAAAATTATGCTCTCAAAAAGATTTTATATTAAGTCTAGAATCAATGAATATGGCTAAGGGGGTTGTTATGGTTTATGAAGAGGGCATTGGTTTTAGAGGAGAGGTATTTTTTGAAACCTCTAAAGATTTTTTCTTTGAATGTGGATGTTTAAAAAAAATTAAATCTTATTTTCTAGAACATGTAAATTTTGTAACAACATCATATATGTAACACCCTATCCGTCACATGGCATATAGCAGTAGATCCGGCGGGGGCCCGACGCTATACACTACGAACAGACCGGTTGGTTACTTATTGAGACCATTCAACAAATCACAACGTACTACACAGAGCATCTAGCGGAAGTAAATTATTAAGTTGTACAAGGAATAAAGAACCCTGCCAAGCATGAATGTCCACTACTCGAACAAAGAAGGAATGTTTAATACACTAAACAGAAATGGACTTATGGCCTTACAAGAGTTTGCTTAAATAAAAGTGTCTTCCAAACCTCGGCACGCAGGCCGGTCACACATTAGTACAAAAAGCAAAACACTCAACAATTGGCCTTCGAGGGCCGGCACAGCAACTTGTGCTTTAGCCCGCTATTTACCGCTCGGCTCCGTAGCACCTGCAAGCAACAATCCACCGCATGGTGGTAAATAAAGACAACGGTCAGCTATGCTGACCAAATTATAACTATTCTGCCCCCAAACCGGGGCGGCAAAGCTTCTTACCTGCACTTGTTAGCAAAATAAGAAACATAGCGAAATAAGCATCACATCACAGGTGCACGCTCACACGGCCGTATACCCCGTGCTTTCAGGGCACTTACTCGACGAAGCCAGTCTGAACCCCGTCCGGTCCTTGACTCCACCACAACCCCCAGGGTGGCAACCTCATGAGCATTTAGTCCTTTCAGCCGTAGCCTAGACTCGATCTCCAAACCTCGGTAAGTCCCACATAAAACTTTAAGTTGCTTTAACCGAGTAGATGTAGCAGGTAGGGGTCCACCAGCCCGTTGCTCACCCCGCCGTTACCATTTTGCCTTTGACGCGGGCTATGCTTCCCCAGTCCCAAATATCATTCAAAACACGGTACACAGCCCCTCTATGTACCCGTTTGGCTCCCAGGCCACCGATATGACTGAAATGCATTTCTGTCCAGATTTCTGGGTGCATCTCGGGGTTAATCCCCAAGATTCCCTGATGCATTCTACCGCATAGCAACCCGAAAACAATCAAAACGCTCGGAGTCTTCTCCGGATAAAAAAAATGCACAGCAAATCATCAACGATCCAGACCAACACGTCCGGGTAGGCTTCACACATCATGCCTATGTCCGTACTATGATTCCTGACTCTAACAAGGGGGACTTTACATATCTACCCCAAGGAATACCTCAATCTCGCCACCCACTCGCGGGAGAGGGGTTTTCCCATGCAAAGGAAGAAGAACTTCACATGCTCAAGATGAGAATCATTACCCTTGCATTTTTCCTCAGCGCCATGAAAATCCACCCAGATGAAAAGCACCACAATTTCCTTGCCTCCGTGGATCCGAAGACGGCTCGCGATTTGGAGCTCCGAAGCTCCGCCGGTGAACGGATCTTGGCCTTCTTCCTCCTGCTTGCTCTCCCCTCTCTCTAGAATTTAGAGAGAGATGAACCCAAGGAAATGATAGGGTTTGTAACCCTATTTTCGGGTTTAAAACCGCCAGAACCAACTCCCCACCGTCAGATCCCATCAAGAGAAAAACGAACGGCCACGATCCGAACTCAAAATAAGAAAACCTGGGTCGAACATGGCCTGCGACATGCCCGTATCCAGGGCCATGTCGCCCATTCGCCGTCTCGCCAAATGTTCCAACCAGCACATGGCATTTGACACAGCCTCCGACACGCCCGTGTAACACGTGACGCGGCCGTGTCAAGACCCGTGTCATGCCCGTATGCAACTGCCAACAATTATTTCCTGAGGAGGACGCGGCATGCGACACGGCACCCAACACACCCGTGTCACATGTGACACGCCCGTGTCTGTGCCCGTGTCATTGCCCGTGTGCATAACTAAGAAAATACCAAGCGTGATACGCCCTGGGACACGCCCGTGTCTCAGGCGGTGTTCCTCAACACGACGGTCGCCGATCGCCAAAATGTCGATCACATGACCCGAGGTCGATCACTCCCATATCACGCCCGTGACACGCCCGTGTCACGCCCGTGACACCTGCTCCAAAACCCAGACATTGCTTAAAACATCACCCGTCCCTCCTTTGAGTTTCGGGGTGTTACAACTCTCCCCCTCTTAAAAGGATTTCGTCCACGAAATTACTAAAGGAGAGAAAATGGAAACTCTAAGCGGTACCCAAGAGGAAAAACTCCGGGTACACCTCCAGCATCGATTGCTCTCACGCCTAAGATAGCTCCTTGCTACCACAATTGTCCCACCGGACTACGACCATCCTGATTTCCTTGAGACAAAGTCGCTCGACTTCATGGTCTCCAAAACAAACGGGTTTTACCCTAGTCGTCAACCTTTCGTCCACCAAAACTTGATCACTCACAATCAAGTTCGAAGGCTCTTGAGCCGCCTCACCAAACCGCTCCAGAAATATCAAGTGGTCCAACGTATACCGAGCTCAGCTTCTCCAAGCGTCGCTCCCGTGAAACACTCTTGAACGACTATAATTTCCAATACGCCACCTGATATCTCCACCTTCTGATACGTGGTGTTGAATCACTTAGTTTGCCTCTCCTGAGCGATTAGCAAAAGTTCTCATGTGGTTCGCACCAAAGGGGTAGTGTTTACAACCTCTTGCTTTAAATACAACTTCGTATCATCCGTTTCTAGCCACGACAATGGCATGCGATAACTTCAACCTTATAGGGCCTCGAAGGGCGCCATTTATATGCTCGCTCGGTAGTTTATATTGTACGAAAACTTTACCAAAACAGATGTCCTTCCCACTGCTTCCCGAAGTCCAGAACGCACATGCGAAGCACATCCTCCAACGCCCTGTTGACCCACTGGGTCTGCTCATCTGTCCGCAGATGCAAGACTTGACTAGACTACAACTTAGTCTCCAGCACTTTCTATAACCACCTCTAAACATTGGACGTAAAATGCCCATCTCGATTCCTCGCGATGTTGTGGGGTACACCGTGCGGTCTAACTATGTTATCCATAGGCATCTTTGCCAGTTACACTACCGGATAATCCTTCCTATGCGGAATGAAGTGCAACACTTGCGTTAACCAAACCACGATCACCCAAAAGGCATCGTTTCCCCACTGTGACTTTGGAAAACCATGCACACAGTCCAGTCGAACTTCTATTCCGAACTAGGCAAGGATTTCAAAAATCCCCCGACTCTTGGCACTCTGCCTTCACTAAGACGCAAGGCTGGCATTTTGTCACACATAGTTCCACAACCTTCTAGAGCCCTGGCCACCAGAGCACTTCTTCAGATATCGGCACAACTTCGTACTTCCTAAGTTAATTGAGTACTGGGTATAACATACCACAACTCCACTCATCAATTGCCCATGCTTGGGCCGCACAAACGGTTGTCTTTCCTTGGTAGCCCACCTTCAACCGTCGATTTGGGATTTTGACCCACTGAGCTGCACCCATGATTTCCTTCAAGCTTCTACCCAAACTGTAGTCTTCCAAATACGATCAGCCAGGTCATACTGGACTTCCGTCAAGTTCAATTATGCTTTGACGCTAGTCTGCTTGTCAATGCAAGAGATAGCTAACATCTCCAACTCCCGGGTCAAACTCTCAACATGAACCTACAACTAGTTGGCTTGGGAGGGAGCCCTGCGTCTCAACGCATCCGCAACTACATTGCCTTACAACGGGCACAAAATAACTTTTGAACGTATAGTACCCCAGGAACTCCATCCATTTTTGCTGCCTCAATTTCCGACCCTTTTGATCCAACCAATATATCAGACTCCTATGATCGGTACAAACATCGACTTATGCGCCGTACAAATAATGCCTCCATAGCTTAAGCGCAAAACACACGGCTGCTAACTCCAGATGGCGGACTGGGAAATTCCCCTCGTGCTCTTTCAGCTAATGCGAGTAATAAGCCATGACATTACCACGCTGCAGCAGCACGCAGTCCAATCCACTGCCCACGGCAGTGCCATAGATCTCACAACTTTTGGTTCCACTCGGCGAACTTAACACTGGCGCCGTGGTTGACCAACTCTTTAACCCTTCAAATTTTGGGCGCACTCGCGCATCTAAACAACCTTTTAGGCTTTTCCCTGACAACGTTGTGAGGGGTAAATCAATCCGCGAGAACTCTGGCATGAAACGCCTGTGGTAGCTGACCACACCAGAAACTCTGGACTTCTGCTACAGAGACAACACAGTCCACCCTCGTATTATGACTAACAATGCTAGATCCACGCTCACCCACTCTACCAACTATAGGACCGAGGAGCGCTACCGGGGACAACCCAAGACTCGCGTTTGGAGAACTTGGCGTATAAATGGTTCCTCCTTAGCGTCCACAAAACTAAAAGTAGATATTCAGAAGTGATACCCTTCGCACTTCAATTACCCCAATGTGTCATCGATGAAGACGATCACAAAATGTACTAGGTACTCCATGAACGTTCCGTTCATCCGGTCTATGAACACTGATGCCACATTTGACTGCCAAAATGGCATGATCGTAGACTCGGATTGCTCATTCCTCATGCTAAACACCGTCTTTGCGATAACACTTACCCTTATTCTCAGATGAGGGTAACCGGACTTACGATCCACTACTGAGTCAACCGAAGACCCGACTAACTGATCAAAAGATCATCGATCATTTGGATCGAGTACTTGTCCTAATTCCGTAAACTTATACAGCTCTTTGCAACAGATAAAAAATTGCAAGCTCCCGTCCTTCTTCTTGGTAAAAAGGACCGATGCACACCAAGGCCGCGAGCTTGGACGCACATACCATTGCTCCATCAACTTTTCTAGTTGAACCTTTAACTCCGCTATAACCTTAGGCATCAACCTATAAGGAGAGCGTGTCACAGGTTTGGCACCTGGCATAACTCAATCGTGAAATCGATCTCTCGCTACGGTGGGGCTCCAGGGAGATTGTGCGAGAACACATCGTGATACTCATAAACAACTTGGATACTCCCCAGAGTGGACTTAGGCATTACAACCTCAACTAATATGAAGAATAGCTTTGCGCCAGCACAAACTGTCTTGACCACCGGGAGGGCAGACGTCAGTGTCTTGCTCGATCCCTTCAATTCCGCAAACGTTGTCTCCTTCCCAACACCCAGCTACGTCTCTTTAGGGTTGCAAATGATAAAAGCCTTCTGCTCTGAAAGCCAGTCCATAACAAAGATGACGTCGAACACTACTAGCGGCAACACCGACGCTAACAAGTTGAGTTCTTGACTTTCAATAAGACTCTTACCGCACAGACTGTATCTCCGTGCGCATTGGACGACCACTGGGCAATAACCCATCTGAATTATTCATTTTCCATCGAAAGGAAAACTCCGATGCGCGATACAGATTCTTCGGATAACAGGAATGCAAAGTTCCCGTATCGAAACTATGCTCTCTCTGGATTACCAAGATTCCAAAACAAAGCCTAGAACATCCAGTTCTAAGTTATCACGCATAAGGTATCCGACATAAGGAACTAGTTTGCTAATAAGAAAAACCATACCTGACATCCCGACGGTCGGCCACATGGCCTCCTGCTTGCCAAGGATGTTCACTCCCGGTTGGGCCGGAGTAAACAGCAATGCGGTGGACTCCACGGCCTTATCTTTCTCTATAGATATCTCCCCCGGCTTCTTTTAGGACATTAGGCGTCCACTTCGACAATCCCGGGCATAGTGCCCCGACTTTCCACAAGCAAAGCATGCATCCAGGGTTTGGATTGTAGTCGCTCCGGATGTGCTAGAGGAAGGGACTAGACCCGACCTCCAAGCCTTCTTATGCCACCTACGGTACCGAGATTTTGAGGTTGGCATTTTGAACATCGTTTCCTTTACACCAGAGGCTTCAACTACTCCTGCCACAGCTTTTGTTGTCTTCTGAGCATCCACCCAACACTCTTTGGCAAAGTACCTTTGTTGCCACAGGAATAACAATTGTAAGTGGTTTGTCTAGTAGATGATCTTGCCTCTTTACTCAGCGTCTTTCGATAGACAGTCCTTATAGGATCTGTAGGGTTTGGTACCCTATCCACTGGTACTTGGTGAGTTTTCCCCAACTCCACCTCCAAAGCTCTGGCCGATTCCACCAAAGCTCGGAATCCCAATAAACTTTTGTCCTAGCAGTAGGATACGCAACTCACTGTGCAAACCGTTATAAAATCTATCAACTATAGATTGCTCGCTTTCCCATTCAAAGCCTGGGTATCGCCTTATCATAAGGAACGTCTGCAAATATGCATCAACTGAATGCGCTCCCTGCACCACAGTCATGATCATCTGCTTCATTAATTGACCTCCAAATGTCCTTTGCTCCAACCAACTGCCCGATGTTAGGGCCAACTCAGGGACAAATGGTTGCACATTACTCCCATGTTCTGCATTGGTCACAGCGAACACCGCTTCAACCACCCTTCTTATGATTTCCAAAGACATAGGGGTCTCAGAAACATTACTTGGTGCAGTACTTTGCTCAGCAAACGTGTGTTCAGACTGCCACGCTCCACTTCCGGACACCTATAGCCATTCAAAACACCATAAGTGACTGAACAAAATTGCAAAAAGCAATTATAGGAACACACAGGTTCCTCAAACATGTGTATTTTCATTCCTAAGTGGACATTCATGGTTTTTTTCATGTTATAACGATGATGCACACACATGTGCTCACCACCCCTTAAAGTGAATTCGCCCACGAATTCATTTAAGCTTGACCGAAACAAGTAGTCGTATACCAATTTGTAACACCCCTATCCGTCACGTGGCATATAGTAGTAGGTCCGGCCGGGGCCCGACGCCATACACTACGAATATACCGGTTGGTTACTTATTGAGACCATTAAACAAATCACAACGTCCTACACAGAGCATCTAGCGGAAGTAAATTATTAAGTTGTAAAAGGAATAAAGAACCCAGCCAAGCATGAATGTCCACTACTCGAACTAAGAAGGAATGTTTAATACACTAAACAGAAATGGCCTTATGGCCTTACAAGAGTTTGCTTAAATCAAAGTGTCTTCCAAACCTCGGCACGCAGGCCGGTCATACTTGAGTACAAAAAGTAAAACACTCAACAATTGGCCTTCGAGGGTCGGCACGGTAACTTGGGATTTAGCCCGTTATTTACCGCTCGGCTCCGCAGCACCTACAAGCAACAATCCACCTCACGGTGGTAAACAAAGGCAACGGTCAGCTATGCTGACCAAATTATAACGATTTCGCCCCCAAACTGGGGCGACAAAGCTTCTTCGCTGCACTTGTTAGCAAAACAAGCAACATACCGAAATAAGCATCACATCACAGGTGCACGCTCACACGGCTGTACACCCCGTGCTCTTAGGGCACTTACTCGGCGAAGCCAGTCAGAACCCCGTCCGGTCCTTGACTCCACCACCACCCCCAGGGTGGCAACCTCGTGAGCATTTAGTCATTTCAGCCGTAGCCTAGACTGGATCTCCAAACCTCGGTAAGTCCCACGTAAAAGTTTAGGTCGCTTTAACCGACCAGATGGAGCGGGTAGGGGTCCACCAGCCCGTTGCTCACCCCCCCGTTACCATTTGGCCTTTGACACGGGCTAAGCTTCCCCAGTCCCAAATATCGTTCAAAACACAGTACACAGCCCCGCTATGTACCGGGTTGGCTCCCAGGCCACCGATATGACATAAATGTGTTTCCGTCCAGATTTCTGGGTGCACCTCGGGGTGAATCCCCTAGATTCCCTTATGCATTCTACCGCATAGCAACCCGAAAACAATCAAAATGCTCGAAGTCTTCTCCGGCAAAAAAAAAATGCACAACAAATCATCACCGATCCAGACCAACACGTCCGGGTAGGATTCACACATAATGCCTATGTCCGTACTACGTTTCCGCACTCTAACAAGGGGGACTTTACATATCTTCCCCAAAGAATACCTAAATCTCGCCACACACTCGCGGGAGAAGGGTTTTCCCATGCAAAGGAAGAAGAGCTTCACATGCTCAAGATGAGAATCGTTACCCTTGCATTTTTCCTCGACGCCATGGAAATCCACCGAAATGAAAAGCACCGCATTCTCCTTGCCTCCGCGGATCCGAACACGGTTCGCAATTTGGATCTCCGAAGCTCCGCCGGTGACCGGATCTTGGCCTTCTTCCTCCTCCTTGCACTCCCCTCTCTCTAGAATTTTGAGAGAGATGAACCCAAGGAAATGATAGGGTTTGTAACCCGATTTTCGGTTTAAACCGCCAGAACAAGATGGTCTTCGATTGCCAAAACATCGACCACACGACCTGAGGTCGATCACGCCCATGACACGCCTGTATCACACCCGTGACACGCCCGTGTCATGCCCGTGACACCTGCTCCAAAACCTAGACTTGGCTTAAAACGTCACCCGTCCCTCTTTTGAGTTTCGGGGTGTTACAATATAACCCAATGTATATGTATAGGAGTAATGAATTTTATCATGTTACTCCGTAACATATAATCTTTTAAAATAATGGATGCATATTGTTGGTACCCAAGTTTGGATTTGAGTTTAGTCTTCTCATTTAGTTTCTTGACCCAAGATTTATCTATGGTCAAAGGTTAGTTGCTTAGTTAGATTGCTCTAGTTGTAGAGTTGTCACTTATCCAGATGAAAATTTGGTTAAGTTTTTTTGGTTCGACTATGGTCGAACGCCGCTCGACTATTGTCTATCAACTGTTCGATGATCGTCTATCAGTTAGTCGACTATCGTCCGTCAGCAGATTGTCTATCTCTGCGTTAGTTCAACTCTTGTTAGCTCGACGATCTGTGGTATCTACCTCGTCGATCGTCGAACCCCGCTCGACTTCTTTTGACTAGACAGATTTCTTGATAGTTCAACTATCTGCTTGGATAGTTCAACTATCTGATAGCTCGACTATCTGTCCTGATAGGTCGACTATCTGTTCTTCTTGATAGTTCAACTATCTGCCTTGATAGTTCAACTATCTGATAACTCGACTATCTGTTTGATAGGTCGACTATCTGTTCTGTTTGATAGTTCGACTATTTGCTTGGATAGTTCAACTATCTTATTGCTCGACTATCTGTTTGATAGGTCGACTATCTGTTTTGCTTGATAGCTCGACTATCTAGCTTGATAGGTCGACTATCTGTTCTGTTTGATAGTTCGACTATCTGACTTGATAGTTCAACTATCTGATAGCTCGACAATCTATTTTATAGGTCGACTATCTGTTTTTTTTTTGATAGTTCGACTATTTGCCTTGATAGTTCAACTATCTGATAGCTCGACTATCTGTTTTGATAGTTCGACTATCAGCTGTGGTAGTTCGACTATCTTCTTTGATAGTTCGACTATCTGTATCGTTCGACTATCTGTTCTGATAGGTCGACGATCTCTGTGCTTCGGTCGACGATCTCCGAGGGTCGTTCAACATTCTTCTGTCTGTCTTTAGTAATTTTGTACTCCTTTTGTTCTATGATTTAATTCCTATTTATTTGGCATATTTTATTAAAGATTATTTCATTGATTTTATGCATACATCTCAAGGCAATCTTTGCCCCATCCTTTGTGCATAAGTCAAGCTTTTTCTGACAAAGTTTTTTGTCTTATTATTTGAAATATCTTTTTGCTTTATTCTGCCATGCCGTCCTTTATAGTCGTTAGACACAAAAGTCTTCTTTGGCTGTAAAGAGTTTAGTCTGATGTGACTTTCTTTAGTACTCCTTTTATCAGATTGGATTTGCAGCTTCTTATAAAGCTTTATCCCCTTATAGCATGTCTGCCTGCAGGATATGTTTTATTTTGTGCTATTTGCAGCCCAGATTGCATATTTCAGAAGAAGACAAAATTCAAACAAAGATTAGAGCCGTTGCAAAGGTCAATATATAAAGTGCTTTCAAAAGACAACAACAAGACACCTAATAGAGATCAACACAGATATACAAAGATAATAGAGATACACAGATTCAAAGCAAGAAGAAATATACAGCTCTCAGTCATTGATACATTCAACTAAGAAGATCATCCTTCTTAAACTCTCTCTTCTTCAATCCTAAGTTCATCCTGCTGCAAGGAACATTCACTCAGAGTCTCAAGAAGAAGAAGAAGAAGAAAGAAAGAAAAGTTGTAGAAGAAGAACAATCATTCAACAATCAAGAGTCTTCTTTAAGCTGCTCCTTCAAGAACTTCAAGACAGTTCTCTATCTCAAGTTCAGAAGAGTTCCTGCACCCTGAAGCATGACTTCTTCCTGGATATTCTCTAAGCCAGGGGGAGCCTTAATTCTTTAGAGCTTTCTAGCTCTGTGCAATCCACTAGCTTCTCTAATTTGTTTTAATAATAGAGAAGAAAATTTAACTCTCTCAACCTCCTGTATAAAGGGTTATTACTCCCTTCAAAAGTGAACCTTGGTGGCAGGGCACCTAATCAAAAACCTGTGTTGGATTTTGAGCTCCTGATCAAAAGCTCAAAGGGTCTACTTGATCTACCTGAAGCAGATCAGTTGGTGGCAGGGCACCTGAACAAAAACCTATAGTGGATTCCTACCAGGGTGGTAGAAGAGTGGACGTACCTATTTAGAGGGAACCACTATAAACTTCTTGTGTCGTCTGTGTTGCTTAATTTAATTATTGCACTGTGGCTGTGAGTAGAAATAACTAGGATTGCTAGTTGCTGTGATAGGACCAAAGCTCAATTGTAATTACAGTTAGCATTCTCTTGTGCACTTCACTTTGTGTTAGGCTCTAGGGTTTCAAATATCTATAAACTCATTCCGCAAATTAACTCTAAGGGAGTTGAGTAGGGTGTCATAATTTTTGAATACTCTATTCACCCCCCCTCTAGAGTTGTATCTATCCTCACTTTTAATTGGTATCAGAGGGAGGTTGACTAACTGTACAGGCTAACACTTGAGTCACAAGATCTAGATAGATACCAAGCTTATAGATATTCACTTCATGACCCAGTCCAAGGATTACTCTAACACCAGACCTCCAGCTTGAAACTTAGCTATGTTTAGCATCTGGAAGGCAAGAATCAAATTATATATGAACTCTATTGATGAAGACATTTTTTCTTCTATTTTGACATGACCTCCAACACCTCCTACTGCAGCCACTGCTATAACATCTACAAATCTCAGTGTAGTGCCTCCTCCAGACTACAATGATGCCTACAAGAAGGCAAAGATAGCTGATGCCAAAGCTATGAACATTCTGGCTCAGACTATGTCTGATGAAATCTTCGAAAAAGTGGCTGATTGCACCTCTACAAAAGCCATGTGGGACTCACTGAACCAGATTGTAGCTTGTTCAGCTGATGAAAGGAAGGACAGAAGGTCCAACCTTATATCCTAGTATGAAAACTTCAAGAACACTGAAGCTGAATCAGTTGAAGCCATGTACACCAGGCTCAGCTCAATCATCAATGAGCTGAGAACTCTTGATAAGGAGATTACATTGACAGAGGTCAATGATAAGATATTGATGTGCTTCCCCAGCACATGGGATCTCAGGATCTTGGCCCATCAAGGAGGCCAGAAGTACAACTGAAATCTTAACTGAAGCTCTCCTTGGGAAGTTCAAGTCTTTTGAGCAAGTTCTAAAGACCAGGGAATCTGAGGCTGAAGCCAAGACTCCAACTCCAGCAAGGAAAGAGCAAACTCTTGCTCTCAAAGCTGCTGATGCTTCTGAAGGAAGTCAATACAATGAGGAGCTGTTGACACTCTTTTCCAAAAGGTTTCTCAAGATGGGCAGAAAGGACTTCAGAAAGAAATCTTTCAAGATATGAAGATAAACCAAGGTATGACAGATCTCCTGCTAAAGAAATTATATGTTATGGTTGCAGGAAACCTATACACATTCTAACTGAGTGTCCAGAGGAAAAGAACAAAGAAAAGAGAAAGGAAAAAGAACATCACAAGAAGCACTCCAAGTCCTCCTCCTACAAAAATAAGAAGAAGAAGAAAGGATTTGTTGCTGAGACCTGGAGTGATTCAGATGAGGCATATTCCTCCTCAATCTCCAGTGAAGATACGGAAGAGAAGAAGGCAAAGGAAATTTGCCTAATGATAATTGATTCCTGTAGCAACCACTCTACTATAGAGAGTTCTGATGATGATGAAGAAATGCCTACAGAAGATCAGGTATTATCTTCTAATGATTTTTCTTCTGCTGAATTTAAATCTGAATTTAAATCTCTTTATTTAGATTTAATTAGTTTAGAAAAAGAAATTAAGGAACTTAGAAATAAGTTAGCAGAATCAGAAATCCTCTCCATTGAAAATGCTAGGTTAGAAGCAGAACTCACTAAGTCTAGTGAAGAAATAAAGTTTCATAAAAATGAACAAGCAAAGTCCAAGAGATTAGAAGAATCTTTAAGTGGTAGAAGCCTTAAGCTGCTAGAAATCACCAGCATGACAAACACTAGGTCAGGAAAAAAATAAGCTAGGCTTAGGAGCCTCATCAAGTGAACCCCCATTGATTCTTAAAAATCATCTTTCAACTCCAGTAAACTTTATTTCAGCTGATGGAATAAAGAACACTGAGCAAGTAAATCTAGATAACAAAGCCTTAAATAAAGCTAAGAGAGAAAAGAGAAAGCAAAAATTTAAGGAGCTACAAAAAGCGTCGAACGCTGCTCGACGATCGAAGGCTCAATGGTCGAACGATGCTCGATGATCTGAGCATCAATCGTCGAATGCTGATCGATGATTTCAATTTGATTTTCAAAATTACAACCAGAACCTTAGAAACCCTAATATAAATAGAAACCCTTGTTTTGTGGACCCATTAACTGCTTGGAGTATCCCACCTAGGAGATCTTACCCTTAGGATATAAACGCAAACCTGCTTATTCTTTTATTTCAAGTTTTCATTATGTGAAGAATAATGGACCCATGTTTGTCTGGGTCCACAACGTCTAACTGTTTAATTTGCAGGTGAAGACCTATCCAATTACTAAAGATAAATGGTATTTGGATAGTGGATGTTCCAAACACATGACAGGAAATAAAGAAAATCTGTCAAGATTCAAGGCCATGCTTGGACCAAAGGTGATCTTTGGGGATTCCAGCTGTGGTCAAACTGAAGGATATGGTAGGATTACCATTGGAGCAGTAACTTTCAAGAGGGTTGCATATGTAACTGGACTGAAGCACAACCTTATCTCAGTAAGCCTATTATGTGATGCAAGATATCAGGTATCTTTCACTAACTCTCTTTGTAATATTACTTTAAATAGTAATGTTGTGTTAGTAGGTATTAGACAGGGTAATATTTATTTAGTAGATTTTAATTCAACTCAATCTGAAATCTGTTTGTTTAATGAAGTAACAAATAACAACACCTTATGGCATAGGAGGCTTAGCCATGTTAACCTCAAGAACATATCTAGGTTATCTAAATACAACCTTGTTAGAGGTTTACCTTCTTGCCCCTACAAGAAGGAGAGCCTATGCAAGGCTTGTCAATTAGGCAAGCAAACCAAAAACTCCTTTAAATCTGCAAATAAAAATGATTCACCTAGAATCCTGTATTTATTACATTTGGACCTTTTTGGCCCAATAAATGTACAGAGTCTAGGATGGAAGTATTACACTTTAGTAATTGTAGACGACTTCTCTAGGTTCACTTGGGTGTTCTTTTTGAGAACTAAGGCTGATAACTTCAAAGTTCTTACAGATTTTCTGCTATGTGTGCAGACTGAGTATTCTACTCATATTGCCTTGATCAGAAGTGATCATGGTACTGAGTTTGATTCTCTTCTCATGCAAGAATTCTGTGAGAAAGAAGGTATCAAACATAGCTTCTCTGCTCCTAGAACTCCCCAACAAAATGGGGTAGTGGAAAGGAAGAATAGAACCCTGATTGAAGCTGCTGGAATATTATTGGCAGATGCTAACATGCCTCTTTCTTATTGGGCAGAAGCTGTTAGCACAGCTAATTATGTCTTGAACAGAAGTCTTATACTCAAGCTTAAGAGTAAAACTCTTTATGAGTTGCTTAAAGGAAAGAAACCTAAAATTAATTATTTTAGAGTATTTGGTTGTGTAGTATACATTCATAACAATAACAAAGAATACCTTAGAAAGTTTGAAGCAAAAGCTTCAATGGGAATTTTTCTTGGATATTCCCAAGTAAGCAAAGCTTATAGGGTGTTTAGTAAATCAACATCTAAAATTGAGGAGTCTGTACATGTTTCTTTTGATGAATCTCATATGTTTTACAAGGAGAAGGAAACTGCTCCTTCCTCAAGTTCATTGCAGGTACCAGAATCATGCAAAGATGTCACTCAAGAGATTCTCCATCTATCAACTCTTCATATCAGTGATTCAGACAGTGATGAAGACACTGTGGAAGCAGTTGCTGTACCACTAACAGTTGATCCAATTCCTCTGGAGGAATTAATCCCAACTGTTGCTGAAGATCACATCCCACCTGCTGATCTTGTCACACTTAGAGATCATCCTACATCTCAAGTGATTGGAGACATATCAGCTGGTGTTCAAACAAGACATCAATTAAGACAGGATGTGATGCATTCTTGTTTCCTTTCACAAATTGAGCCCCTCACCATAAAAGATGCTTAGCTAGATCCCCACTGGATCATTGCTATGCAAGAGGAACTTAATCAATTTGAAAGATGTAAGGTATGGACTTTTGTTCCAAGACCAAAAGGCCAACTGATCATAGGCACCAAGTGGGTGTTCAGAAACAAGTTGGATGCAAATGGAATTATTGTAAGGAACAAAGCTAGGATTCTAGCTCAGGGCTACAGACAGGAGGAAGGTATAGACTATGACAAAAACCTTTGCTCTTGTTGCAAGGCTAGAGGCAATAAGGATCTTTCTAGCCTATGCAGCCTATATGAAGTTTAAAGTTTTTCAGATGGATGTCAAGGGTGCCTTCCTAAATGGTGAGCTAAAGGAAGAGGTGTTTGTTGAATAACCTCCTGGGTTTGTCTCTTCAACACAACTCTCAAGTGTTTACAAGTTGCAAAAAGCTCTTTATGGACTTAAACAAGCACCCAGAGCCTGGTATGAGACTCTAGCTAGTTTCCTATTAGAACACAACTTTGTTAGGGGAGTAGTTGATAGAACCCTTTTCTTCAAGCACCACAAGGACACAATCCTGTTAGTTCAAGTGTATGTGGATGACATTATTTTTGGTTCCACTGATCCCAAATTGTGCAAAAAGTTCTCTGACCTGATGCATTCTAAGTTTGAGATGAGTAGTATGGGTGAGCTGTCTTACTTTCTTGGTCTCCAAGTAAAGCAAGATGCTGATGGCATCTTCATCTCCCAATCGAAATATGCCAAAGAATTGGTAAAGAAGTTTGGGATGGCTGATGCTTCAGCAATGCATACACCTATGACTACTAATGTAGTTATAGATTCTGATGATCAGGGTAAGCTAGTTGATAAGAAAAACTATAGGGCCATTGTTGGTTCCCTATTGTATTTAACTGCAAGTAGACCAGATATAATGTTTGCCACATGTCTATGTGCTAGATTCCAGTTCAACCCTAAGGAATCTCATTTGATTCTTCTCAAGAGAATTTTGAGATACCTGAAGGGATGTCCAAATTTAGGACTATGGTACCCAGCTTAATTAGAATTTGAGTTAATTAGATACTCTGATTCTGACTATGCTAGTTGTAGAGTTGACAGGAAAAGTACCTCAGGGACTTGTCAGTTCCTGGGAGAGAGATTGGTCTCTTGGTTCTGTAAGAAACAGGCTTCTGTCTCAACTTCAACTGCAGAGGCTGAATATATAGCAGTTGCTAGTTGTTGTTCACAGATTCTATGGATTCAAAACCAGCTTTTGGATTATGGGTACACACACAAGAACACAAAAATCATGTGTGACAGTACCAGTGTTATCTCAATTGCACAAAATATTGTGCACCACTCTAGAACCAAGCACATTGAGATTAGACACCATTTCCTGAGAGATTGTGTGGAAAAGAACAAGATCAGCCTTGAGTTCATATCCACTGACCTTCAGAGAGGTGATATTTTCACCAAGCCCTTAGATGAACAGAAGCATCTGTTCTTTTTGGTTCAACTAGGCATGATTAATGGAAAAGACTAAGTGTGACTTCTGCCATTGTTGAAATCTGTTTGAAGATCGTCGAACGACGTTCGACGATAATCGAACAGATTGAGCCTATCATCGACCTACGGGCGACGACAGCTTATTTGTTTGTGAAGACAGAAATAGTTGAACGATTGATCAACTACTTTGCTTTAGGAAACGATCGTCGAATGACCGGTCGACCATCGTCTCCAGTATCTGTTAAAATAGATCGACGATTGCTGTTTTAATATAAAACCGATGGTCGACCTAGGTTAATAGATCGTTCTTTTTGTCGTCGACGGAGCTCGTCTTTTCGTATTCCGTCATTATGTTTGAGCTCTGCCTCACGCTCTCTGTCGTTTCGCTTTCTTCGTCTCTCTCGTCTTCTCCAACCCAATCAATGGTGATTGCTCCAGCTCTTCTGTCAATGATGAAGTTCGACGCCGGCTTCAGCGTAGATTTTGACTCCTTCAGCGCCTGTGATTCTGAGATAGTAGAAATCCTCCAGCTCTGTAAGGAACAAGGACTAGAATGGCTAATGTCCACAAGGATCAAGATAAACATCCCAGAGATTAAAGAGTGGGCCTTCACTTCATCTTCTAGTGACGAATCTATGACTGGTACGATTGGCGGCGAAGAGGTAAACTTGACTCCTGCCGTATTAACTGATATTTTCGGATTACTGAATGGTGAAGAGGAATATGAACAAGATACTCCAGAGTTTGGGAGGATGTTGATTGAATTAGGACATGTAGAAGGCATTCCTTCTAAATTGTTAAAGGTTAATTTTCAGTTAAGGATAAAGTTCTTGGCTGAACTTGTTAGAAAAGTGCTTCTGGGCAAGCATTCTGCTCATGATAACATCACCAGGCAACAGTTTGCCTTGATGTTTATAATAGTAAATAAGAAACAGATAAATTGGGCAGGAATTATGTTTGACTTGATCAGAAAGAAGAATAGCAAGAAGGAAGTAACCCTGGGTAGGGTACTTAGGATATTTCTAAGAGAGAAATATCCCCAACTGTTGGTTACAGTCTCAACATCCATCAATGCCAGTAAGAAGATGGATCCAACATTGTTTGTTAAGTGGAAAAGGAGCATTCAGAAGCCTTCTCCAGTAGGGGTAGCTCAAGTTGTGTCTGAGAGCACAAGGACTGTTTCAGTCACTCCCCACCTACATGAAGCAGGCTCATCCATTCTCTCCATTCCATCCACCTCCTCTGTATTGCCATCCACTTCTTCTGTATTACCATCCACTTCTACTGAAGTGCCATCTACTTCTGCTTTACCATCTACATCAATTGAAGTACCATCTACTGCCTCTCTTCCTCTTGACTCTTCCACAATTCTCCATGCATCACCACCAGCATCTCCACTTCCTTCTCATCTTGCTAGGATTTCTCATCCTAGTTTTGATTTATTGGTTTCTGAACTATCCACTCCTCCTCAGTCACCAATTCCTCATTCAGATCATATTGATCTTCCTGCATCCACCCATCAATCACCAGTTCACACTCCATCTCATCAGGAGAACACCATCCCTGATGATCATCCATCTACTGTGATTCCCCCACAATCATTTGAAATCACAACAACCTTCATTTCAAACATATTGGAGCTAGTTACTCCTTCAATCAAAATCATGATTGAAGAAGCAATTGCCCCTCTCGTTTCTTCAATCTCTACCTTGTCAAACTCCATCTTAGCTCTCTCTAAGTCTGCTGAGCCATCTTCAGTTAGGGGCCTGACTTCAGTTTCTACTGAAATCAGGCAGGGGGAGATGTTCGAGGAAGATGCCTCATGACTGCCCCTTGTTTCTCATCCAGCAGAGCCCCAAGCTGAGATTCAAGAAGTAACAGCAGTTCCAGTTGACATTCTAACATCTTCTGCAGTTCCAGCACCAGTTTAGAAGCCTTCCGATATCATAATGGAAGCAGAATTTGCGTTCAAAGTATGCCTTAAAGAAGCTTCTACTCCCTTAGTTGCTCTTTTCCTAGAAGGAGTCATTACCTCTTTTCTAGATGACTTGTGGGAGTTAGGAAATTCTGAAGAAACCCTGAAGGTAATTCATTTACTCATTTCATTGACATGTTAACTGACATGGTAGTCTGTGAATACCTAGAAGGGATGTCTCAATTTCATTTAGCAAATCTGTTTTCCTGATACTACAGATCTAGTGGAAGAAGTTAAAGCTGCTCAAGAACCTGCTCAACAACCAGCTCTAGAACCAGTGCAAGAACCTTCTATTCAAGATAATGTATCTTCTCCTCCGGCTCAGATAGCTGTGAATGATGAACTGGTCCTCATGACAGTTACAGTTGAGAAAGAAAAAGTTTCAGATGTTCAAGAAGAAAAGTCTACAGTCTGGGATGACACCCCAGGACTAGATCTGGATACTCTTCTGGCACAGGATGCCTTAGAAGAAGAGAAAGAAAAAGCTACATTAAAAGACAAAGATAAAGCTGTGCAAGAGGCCTTTGATCCTTATGATCAACCTCCATCATCTCATTCTGAGGATGAGGATGACTCTGATGATTCAGAAGAGTCTAAGAAAAAGAAATCTACTAAAAGGAAAAGGAAAGCTGCTGCTCCTCCTCCACCTAATCCTGATCATGATGTCCAATATTATATCTTGAAAGGAATAGATCCCAAGTCAAAAGAATATCAACACTAGATGGGATTTTCCAAGAATCAGCAAAAGCAAAGAAAGAAATCTAAAAGATATGATAGTCCAGCTCCAAAGTGGACCCCTAGAGGTCCTCCTCCTCCACCTCCTAGTGCAGGAGCATCTGGAAATATGTCTGCAAATCCTTCAGCCTCGTCTGCTAGATTCACTCCATCTCAATCTCATCAAAGAAAAAGCAATCCAGGATATCAAAGCAGATCCCAATCTGGATATCAAAGGCAAGATGCTGATATAAGAGAGAAAGTAAATGAGGTAGTATATCAGAATTCAACTTTTTCTCCTCCTCCTTCTCCCAAGAGAAGAGCATCACCTTCCAAAGAAACCAAAAGCATATCTTCCTCAAAGCCAACTCAAGCAAAGAAAATTGATTCAAAAGGTAAAAGGAATATTTTCTCTAAAAAATCAAATAAGAAATATGCTGAGTTTGCTCCTCCATCTTCCTTAATTATTCAAGAAAATAGAGAACCAGCTGCAAGCATGTTAGAGCTATCTACAAAATTTAAAGCTGTAAAACCTTTAGATTCATCTGGTGAAAATGAATATGAACGTCAAGAACTTTATACTGATTTCAGGATGGCTAGATTTCTTGAACTAGTTGGATCAGCTCAAATCAGAAATGGCAAAGCTGAAGGAAAAGATATTACAAGTTTAACTACTATGTCTAAATTCAGAACGAAGGAGCTAGACAAATTCCAGGTTAGACCTGAGGTTTTTGATCCTTCAAAATATATGGAAAAGCACCCTGAAGCAGTAGTACCAAGAACAGGAGAATCTAGAATTATTGGAGAACAAGATTTAAAGATATCAAAGAAAGAAGCTTTAGATCCTTTCAGAAAAATTTCTTTTCTTCCTGGTTCCTCTGTATCTAAACCAGATTCTGATGCTTCTTAAGTTTCATTAATTGATAGTTGTTTATTTGTCTATTTGATTGATGCTATTTGTTGCTTAGATATTTTTTTTCCTGAATTACATTTATTTCCAGTAGTTTGTTTTGTTTGTTTTGTTATTAAGAGACTTAACCCAAATATGAGAGATTGTTGGTACCCTAGTTTGGATTTGAGTTTAGTCTTCTCATTTTGTTTCTTGACCTAAGATTTATCTATGGTCAAAGGTTAGTTATTTAGTTAGATTGCTCTAGTTGTAGAGTTGTCACTTATCCAGATGAAAATTTGGTTAAGTAGTTTTTGGTTCGACTATGGTCGAATGCCGCTCGACTATCGTCTATCAACTATTCGACGATCGTCTATCAGTTGGTCGACTATCGTCCGTCAGCAGATCGTCAATCTCTGAGTTTGTTCAACTCTTGTTAGCTCGACGATCTGTGGTATCTTCCTCGTCGATCGTCGAACCCCGCTCGACTTCTTTTGACCAGACAGATTTCTTGATCGTTCAACTATCTGCTTGGATAGTTCAACTATTTGATAGCTCGACTATCTGTCTTGATAGGTCGACTATCTATTCTTCTTGATAGTTCAACTATCTGCCTTGATAGTTCAACTATCTGATAGCTCGACTATCTGTTTGATAGGTCGACTATCTGTTCTGTTTGATAGTTCAACTATCTGCTTGGATAGTTTAACTATCTGATAACTCGACTATCTGTTTGATAGGTCGACTATCTGTTTTGCTTGATAGCTCGACTATCTGTCTTGATAGGTCAACTATTTGTTCTGTTTGATAGTTCGACAATCTGCCTTGATAGTTCAACTATCTCATAGCTCGACTATCTGTTTGATAGGTTGACTATCTATTTTGCTTGATAGTTCGACTATCTGCCTTGATAGTTCATCTATCTGATAGCTCAACTATCTGTTCTGATAGTTCGACTATCGGCTGTGGTAGTTCGACTATCTGCTTTGATAGTTCGACTATTTGTATCATTCGACTATCTTTTCTAATAGGTCGACGATCTCTGTGCTTCGGTCGACGATCTCCGAGGGTCATTCGACGTTCTTCTGTCTGTCTTTAGTAATTTTGTACTCATTCTATTCTATGATTTAATTCATATTTATTTGGAATATTTTATTAAAGATTATTTCATTGATTTTATGCATACATCTCAAGGCAATCTTTGCCCCATCCTTTGTGCATAAGTCAAGCTTTTTCTGACAAAGTTTTTTGTCTTATTAGTTGAAATATCTTTTTGCTTTATTCTTCCATGCTGTCATTTATAGCCGTTAGACACAAAAGTCTTCTTTTGCCGTAAAGAGTTTAGTCTGATGTGACTTTCTTTAGTACTCCTTTTATCAGATTGGATTTGCAGCTTTTTAGAAAGCTTTATCCCCTTATAGAATGTCTGCCTGCAGGATATGTTTTGTTTTGTGCTATTTGCATCCCAGATTGCAGATTTCAGAAGAAGACAAAATTAAAAAAAGATTAGAGTCGTTGCAAAGGCCAATATATAAAGTGCTTTCAAAAGACAACAACAACACACAGAATAGAGATCAACACAGATATACAAAGATAATAGAGATACACAGATTCAAAGCAAGAAGAAATATACAGCTCTCAGTCATTGATACATTCAACTGAGAAGATCATCCTTCTTCAACTCTCTCTTCTTCAATCCTGAGTTCATCCTGCTGCAAGGAACATTCACTCAGAGTCTCAAGAAGAAGAAGAAGAAGAAAGAAAAGCTATAGAAGAATAACAATCATTCTACAATTAAGAGTCTTCTTCAAGCTGCTCTTTCAAGAACTTCAAGAGAGTTCTCTATCTCAAGTTCAGAAGAGTTCCTGCACCCTGAAGCAAGACTTCTTCCTGGATATTCTCTAAGCCAGCAGGAGCCTTGATTCTTTAGAGCTTTCTAGCTCTGTGCAATCCACTTGCTTCTCTAATCTGTTTTAACAATAGAGAAGAAACTTTAACACTCCCAACCTCCTGTATAAAGGGTTATTACTCCCTTCAAAAGTGAACCTTGGTGGCAGGGCACCTGATCAAAAACCTGTGTTGGATTTTGAGCTCCTGATCAAAAGCTCAAAGGGTCTACTTGATCTACCTGAAGCAGATCAGTTGGTGGCAGGGCACCTGAACAAAAACCTGTAGTGGATTCCAACCAGGGTGGTAGAAGAGTGGACGTACCTATTTAGAGGGAACCACTATAAACTTCTTGTGTCGTCTGTGTTGCTTAATTTAATTATTGCACTGTGGCAGTGAGTAGAAATAACTAGAATTACTAGTTGCTGTGATAGAACCAAAGCTCAACTGTAATTACAGTTAGCGTGCTCTAGTGCACTTCACTTTGTGTTAGGCTCTAGGGTTTCAAATATCTATAAACTCATTCCGCAAATTAACTCTAAGGGAGTTGAGTAGGGTGTCATAATTTTTGAATACTCTATTCACCCACCCTCTAGAGTTGTATCTATCCTCACTTTCACATATGTTTACGGAACGAAATGTTATTCCCATTGATATAGGTTCTTTTAAGGATAAAATTTTTTTTCATGCCAAGTAAGACATGATAAATATGGGGAGATAGGGTTTTTCTTTTTTATTTCAAAAAGAAAACTAGATTTTTAATAAAAAAAATTTTGAGAGCAACTTTGATAAATTAAACGTTCCTTGTGTTTCAAAAAGCTTAAAGTAAACATAATTGAAGTCTAAGGTTATTTTTTCTAGAATTATACACGTGCCTCTATTTTAGATAAATTAGAACTAGTGCCTAAAAAAATTCCCCTATCTTAAGAAAAAACATAAGAATTTTTTTAAAACTTAACCCCGGATATTTAAATCTATCAATCTCTCATTAATAAATGAATAGTAAATAAAGAATAAATAAAATTTGCTTATAAATGAACTCGCAAAAAAATTTTGGGGAGCAAAGAGTCTAAGAATAGTATATTTGATTTATTTGTTTCATAATAAACAAATATTTTTATTGGTTTTTTTAGGGTTTTCATCTTCTTTTTTGAATTTTTTTTATTTATTATCTTTTTTTTGAATTTTTTTGAAAATTTTTCTTTAATATATACATACTAAAGAAAGATGAAAAAGATAATTTTTTTTGGAACTCTTTTTTTCCAATTTTTTTGTGTTTTTAAGATTTTTAAAGAAATATTTATAAGAGAGGAAAGTGAAGATAATAACAAAGATGAGAGAGAAAGGAGGAGGGGGAGAGAAAAGGTTATTTACAAAAAAAATATTTACAAAAATATTTACAAAGAATATTTACAAAGTAAAACTAAACAATTTTGAAAATTTTATTTTATAAATTTTTTTAAAATTTTGATGATGAAACAAAATATTTTTGGAGTTTTCATTTTATAAATTTTTTGCTTTGTTTTCATTTTTTATAAAATATTTGTTTTCATTTTTTGTATTTTTCAAAATTTTTGGAGTGCACGAAAATACCCCCATACTTAATTCCAACTTTGTCCCCAATATTGTAATGTAAGTATGTGGAACAAAAAAAAATGCAATATATACACAAGTAAATAGGGAGGGTAGAAACTTCCCTGAAACGTGTTCGGGGAGGCCCGTTTAGAAACCCTGCATTGTTAAGAACAAGACACCAAAGGGGAAAAATAAAGAAATAGCGAAAAAGATAAATATGGGGTGCCTCACAGGAGCGCTTTGTTAATAGTCGTGTGTTGGGTATTGTATCCATAATAACCAAAATTTGTATGAAGTCACCCTTGAACAAAGATGAATTAAGTTGTATTTGATATCCTGTTCTAGTTGTGTGTGTGCAGGACTAATTACCAAGTATAGACCAATATCAGTCTACAGTGGGTCACCAAACACAGGACCATACAATGTAATCTCTCATTGTATGATCCATGGTGTTGACTCATGTGTTGCCTCTCTATTGGGATACAATTCATTTTCAAAGCACTAGGTTTGATGAAGGAAGACATGCTGTTGTTTGGAATGTAGAAGTAAATTTTTCATAAAGCTGAAAATTTTCTAAGTGTTTTATTCGAGTGGAATTATAGTACTCAAGTAGAAACCTTAGAAGCACTCGAGTAGGTCTTGTCTGTAACTCGAGTAAAGGAAGTGGTTCTCGAGTAGCTTAAATCTAGCTCTTGAGAAGCCAAGTCCAGTACTCGAGTAGACCTTCTCTCATACTCGAGTGTTCAACTTTTAGTTCTCAGAAATTTTCTAAGTTAAACACTCGAGTAGTCAAGTCTAGTACTCGAGTAGTTGAACAGCTATTTCGAGTGACAGAAGTATAGTTCTCGAGAAGATTCTAACCCCACTCGAGTAGTAAATCCATGTACTCGAGTAGTCCAGTTTTAGTACTCGAGTAATCAACATTTTCTCCAGAATTTTCTCAAAGTCAAGCTCTCGAAAAGTCTAGTTTCACCTCTCTCGAGTAGTTTATCTAGCACTCGAGTGATCCTTACTCCACTCGAGTGATTTTAGATTCTATCCAGAATTTCCAGAAATGCCTCTTCTCGAGTAGAAAGAGCTATCCACTTGAGAGTTAGTCATATAACTCGAGTAGTATTATTCTCACTCGAGAAATGCTGTCATATATTTATAAAATTTCCTTAAGTCCCTGACATATCGATTTTTTGAATTCTTAGATATGACTGGTCCACGTAGCCGTCATTAATGACAAATTTAACTGTTATGGAGATCTTTTAAAAGTTCGTGTCATTATGACTAACCCTAAGAAGAATTGTTGGGTATTGCATCCACAATTACCCGGATTTGAAGAAGACTCTAGTCATGCTAAGATGGATACCCAAGGTATTTGACGTTCTTATGTCAAGTTGTGGTTGCAGCTATTCCATGCTAAGTACACATTAATGTCAGAGTGTAGTGAGTCAATATACACGGGTCTGCGCAACGTAATCCCTCATTGTGTAGATCAGTGTGTTGATCCATGTGTGCTCTCTCTATTGGAGTGTACAAATAGGAAGTAGTCGCCGCTGCTAATCTCAGCCCGTCTCTGATCGCTCGACGACAGCACTGAGGCAAACAGTCAGTCTCATGTGTCTCTCTCGAGATCTCTTGTCTTCCGATTTGTTTGAACGAGACTTGTTCTCCCTTCCGAATCGGTTGAGACGTTTGATCCGACTAAGATCGTTCGAAGACCTAGCTTACTTCGTCAAGAGTTTGGATTTGCAAAGCATCGCCGCCACTGATCTTGACAAGATCCATTCCAAGTGAGAAATCCGGTTGTGGACTCTTCGTACTTTTAATGCAAGCTTCAACGAACGAAGAAGGACATCGGAATCTCCATAAAGCATTGTTTATATTTTTATTTACTTTCAATTTTGTGGTAAAGGAATTTCCAGGGTTGAGTGCAACCCGTTGTGGTGGAGTTGTGACTTCGTTGTTGGAAGGGTTCCTTTCATGGTTAGGGGAACGTTGCTCTTAGTGTGAGGATTGGATTTCAATCCGTTTGGAGAAGTGATCGAGTCGTCCCTTGGTGGGAGATAGGTCGAAGGGGGAAAGTGGACGTACCCAGATAGGGGAACCACTATAATTCTTTTTGTGTTTTCTGTGTTTTGTTTGCTTACTTGTGCAGGTTAGTTTAATTCCGCAAAAGACTACACGACACCTCTTCCCCCCCTATAGGTGGATTAGGTTGACACTAGATACTTTCAAGTGGTATTAGAGGGAGGTTCCTCATCAATAAGGTTAAAACCTTGAGTAAGATCCTGTGTCTAGTGTCAAGAATAAAACAAAAGATTCAAACATGGAGCTATACACAGATGTCTCTCCCCTGAGACTACCTGCATGCACAAAAGAATATTTTCCCATCTGGAAAATGAGAGTTCAGTTTCATCTGGAAGTCATTCCCTCATGCGTTATACATTATGGAAGAGGGCCCCTTCATTCCCATGAAGGCTTCTAACTCTGGAGAAGATCTCCAAATCCCAAATAGTCCTGTAGAGATGTCTGAAACTGAGTTCTCACTATTCAACTTGGAAAAGCTGGTTCGACAGATCATTTCCTATATTTGGTCAGGATCTTCTCTTACAAGGTTGGATAAGTGTAAGACTGCAAAGTCCATGTTGGAAACAATCTCTGACCTCATGGAGGGAAAGAGGACTTCCTGGACTGAATGCCAGCAAGAAGATGAAGCATACATGGGGGTCCTCATCTCTGTAGATGAAAGTCAAGAACAACCTTTCAAAATCAAGGCTCCTGTTTCTTTATCAGAGACTGAAGAAGAGATTGAGGAATGCAGTTGTTATGAAGCAGAAACATCAGCTTTTGCAGACCATAACTCTACCCTAATCAACCCAATAAGGACCAGGTATCTTCCTCCTCTTGCTCTTTCCCACATGTATCTCCTGAAGACAGGAGAATTTCGGAGGATTGTCCATCAGTTGATGCCAGGGATATTGACAGCTTTTTTCAACAGTTTGAAACTCCAGATTCCCTTCGAAGAGCCCTTCATGAGAGCAACTTGCTTGTTTAGAAACAAGCTAAGGAAATTGCTCAGTTGAGGACCATGATGGACCTCCAATTGGAATCCATCAAGGTGAAGGACTCAAAGATCTCGGATCTAGAGTTTTATCTAGAGACCGAGAAGAGGATATTATCAAACTTTTTCAAGGTAGATGCTATTAAGAGAAAGGAAGAAAACGGGTGGATCTCGCGAATTATAAACTCGTGGAGAAATATGGAAACTGTTTACAGACCCCCCACGCCGAGTAGGAAGGGCACAAACCATTCCTCCAGGTATGACAATAAGAAAAACTATGGTCACTACAAGAATGGTCTGCCCTCATGTGGAAACACCCATAGTGCAAGTGCTGTTATGGCAACCCATGAGAAAATACACACGGCTCATCATGAACCGTTTGTATTTACGGTCTCAGCCCCCACACTTCACGATATTGCAGGAACAAGCTCTCATAGGATTTCTTCCCACCCTAGGATAAAGGGAAAGGGAGTTGGCAAACATATAACAAGCATCACTGGGGCCCCCGTATGTGTGCTGGCTGAAAAGATAGAACCATCTCCCAGGCTTCATGATACTGACCACATGTTCACCATCAGACCCACCTCGAGTCTCGGTGGAAAGGGAAAATCTTAGAGCAGAACCAGCTCTGCCCCTTACAGACCTAGGATCGTGACTAAATCCGTTAGTAGATCCGGTCAGAAAACGAGGTACAATATCCATGAGTGTTGGTGCTGTGGCCGAGTGGGTCACTTTGCTATAGAGTGTTGGCATAATCCCTCAGTGCCAAGGGCAAGGGTATGTCCACATCCTTCGACAAGAGACAACCTTCCTGTCAGAGATCCTGTCGGAAGGCATGCTATATTTTATACTGACAAGAACCTAGGACCCAATACCTATTGGGTTCCGAAGGAAAGGTAATTTTATTTTGCAGGATTGTCTAAGTACCCATGAGCATGATGGGACTTGGACAAGAGATGTTCCAGGCTTGTTCTAGAACAAGGAACATTGGAAAAGATGTAATGCTAACTACAGTGTCCTTCATGTACATGACACTCTTCGTGCTCCAAATAGTGAATCCGGATGATCATCCTGGTAATCCCAGGTACGTGCACTCAAATTAGATAATTGAATCACATTGCGTAGATATATATATAGACACTTTCAATATGTTGTTTTCAAAACCATATGATACATATAGATACAAAAGCATATTAATAGTAGGGGAATCCCTTACTTTCAAGTAGATATATATAGATACACACCTTGAATGGAAGGACACTCAAGCAAATAACCATATGATCCTCATCTTGGAAACTGAAAATTATAATGCATCATTTAGAAGAAAAAGGAAATTAATTATACCCGTCGATGTTAGGTTTTCAAAAGTGCAAAAGCAGACCTTTCGCACCCGTCAACACAAGCCTCCCGTCGATCAAATTCTGAAAATCGGCCTTAAGTTTTCAAATTCTGAAAATCGGCCCAGCTATATATCCTGACCCTTCAGCTTCTCGTCGACTCAAGTCCTCCGCACCCGTCGATTCTAGCCTTCTGCACCCATCGACACAAGCCTTCCGCACCCGTCGACGTCCTCCACACCCGTCGATCCTGACTGGAACTCTCTCGTCGACTCTAGCCTTCCTCACCCGTAGACGTCTTCTCGCCAGTTCTCCAGCCCCGACGTAAGAATTTCGTCTTCATCAGCATCAGTCGACGACAACCCTAGGGCTACAACTACCCACCGCCTTCTACCATTGCGTGTCCTTGGCCCTCCTACAGAAAAAGGTAACCATCGAAGTTGATTCCTAGAATCTTTCAAACTATAACT
Source organism: Platanthera zijinensis (assembly GCA_039513925.1). NCBI lineage: Eukaryota > Viridiplantae > Streptophyta > Magnoliopsida > Asparagales > Orchidaceae > Platanthera > Platanthera zijinensis. The sequence goes on from CM077092.1 coordinate 120,831,990, forward strand.
TTTCTCATCAGCCCTCCATCATCACTCCCATCTAGGGTTGAACCTTCATTCCCTCGACAGCTCTCTAGCAATGTTGCTGTCGATTTTCTCTCTCTCAAGGCCTCCTCGTTGACCTCTAAGCTAAACTAAATTTGTAAGTTCTACTTTCACAGGGATCATCCATCTAGCTAGTTCAATTCTTACTAATTCTTAATTTAGAAAGAGTTAACCCCTTGGGTTTAACTCGCTTAGGTTACAAATTTCTCCTCGAACATCGATCGGGCTACTCACTAGAAGTGAATTAGTGAGGACAGGCTTTGTTCATGCCTCAGACGAGTTCAGAAATATCATTCTGATGCTGGAACAAGCCGGACTCTCGTTCATTCTCGAGCACTCGTGAAGGATCCTCGATAAGGAAGTACTAGAGTTTTTCGCCCACTCCAAGTTGCATCACAAGGACACAACGATAAAGAGTAAGATAGTAGGCCTCAGGATAAAGATGACGGCTCCAAGACTGTCCCATCATCTCCAGCTCTCCACCTCTGAGCAAGAGGACTATCAAGATGAATATGATCGTACAAGGACCTTGCTATTCTGTGGATTGACTCGAGGGACTAGGGCCATTAAACGCAAGGATATGAATGACGAAGGAAAGCTTCTGTCAGATATAATAGGGAAAGTACTGATCTGCAAGCCAGGCTCCCATGATCACATCTCAGGTGACATGTTCAAGAGCCTGATAGCCATTGTGTGCTGAAAGAAGATGAACTGGGGGGCCATGCTGTTTGAAAAAATAAAAGATACTCTACGCACCCCTAACTTCGGACGAATCATCAGTCTCTACCTAAAACCGATGGATGGAGATAAGTTTGATATGACTAGGGGAGTTCCCCTTCACTCTCTGAAGAAGATGGACTCCAACATCTTCGACAGGTGGGAAAGAATAATCCTTGTCCAGGGGGGACCTCATACAACACGTGTTGATGAGGATGATAGAGCTCCTGAGTTGGCAAATCTTCGGCTAAGCCCAATGAAGTTCTTGATCTGCTGAATAAAGGAACTGAGGGGGAGTCACTACCCAATTCTTCTGCTGCCCTCATTACAGAAGCCTCAGTCCCAGAACAAGTAAATGTTGCTACTGATATTTCCCTCATCACTAAGGATGCGGTGGAAACCCTTGCTACTTATGAGACTGAAGAGGAGGAAGAAGAGGATGATGTTGCAAATGTTGTTGATTGTGAAAATGATGTGAATTCTCCTGAAAAGCATGTTGCTGATGATCTTGAGGATGAGAAGGATGATAATGAAATGGCTATGCTGGCGGTTTATTCTGAACTCCTTTCTGAGGAATAGATTCAGATAAAGGTTCCTGACATGACTGGCGCTACAGTTGAGGGGGAGACCTCAAGGCCTCGGGTAACAATTGATACTCTGATGGATGTGGAGATGAGAAAATAAGGCGACATGCTAAACTCCGTGGCAGATGCTGCTTCAATCCCTCCAAAGGAGACTGTAAGTTTATTGAGCTTTACAGGTGAATCTGAAGAGGAAAGTCATGACTCTCAAAACCCTATCACTCCAGGACATGACCAGGCTATACATCAAGAACATCAGTTAGGAACTAGCCCTGCCAATCACACTGTGAACATCATTCAAGGTATAGTAGACGAGCTGAAGATATCTTTTGAACATTCTCACAACAAAGTACTCAAACGAATAAAGCAATTAGAAAATATGATGCTAAATAAGATAGTGGAGATAAATCACAAGATGGATAAGATGGAAGAAAGATTTGAAGCCGAGTATACTGAGGCTGGCAATGCCGTCACTCTTCTAATGCAAGGGCTAAAGAAGACCATAGATGACCTGGCGGTGGTCAATCAAAATGCTCATGTTGTGGCCAAAAACATCAAACTTTTCGATGCCAACATGGTCTCCCTCAACTCGAATCAACAAACCTTGTTGGACAATTTCACTAAGAATATGAAGCATATAGATGATTCACTGCACTCTTATGCAAACTCAATCGCACTAGAAGCCAAAAAGGGGGAGAAGGAGTATGTAGCTAAGATGACAGTGCTCAAGAAAATCATAGTCGACAACTTCAAACAATCAAACGAATATGTATTTAAAAGTTGTCATTGGCACGTTCAACAAGCGTTAGGTATTCCTATTCCTATTGAGCCTGAGGTAACTACAACAACTGATGATGTTACTACTGATGCTCTTGATGTTGTTCCTGCTGCTATTGTTGCTATTGCTGAGGATTTTCCCTTAAGTGAAGCTGATGCCAAAAAGGCTTTTAAAGCTGCTGCCAAAGCTGCAAACATTGCACTCTTTGATCAAGACGCGATTGCGAAAGGGAAGAGAATGCTTCAAGAACGAACCTCTAAAGACAATCCAGCAGAGGTAAAACTAAGAAGAAAGGAAAGTGAAGTCAAAAACGAACGATGGAGTCCAGTCTCTAGGAGCATCATACTTGATACGTTCACGCTACAAGATCGGGGAGAGCTTAACAGGAATAATGTCTATAGTCAGTACGAATGGGAAATGCACAGAGAATTTGAGGCAAAAAGAAATATATTCTTCAGGACAAACACAATTGAAAATAAAGCTCCTCCCCCCAGGTACTACCCAAAGCCAAAGGAATATTTTGAAAGGAAAAGCAAGAAGTTCCTTGTAAAACAGCAAAGAGAAGCTGAGGCAAAGGAGGGGAAAAACATGAAACCCAAATGATTAATTTTCATTATGCGTGTACTTCTGTTCTTAAATTTGAAAAACACTTTGGATATATATATATATATATATATATATATATATATATGATTATATGCTGATTCAATTTCTGTTTTGAATGCGTGAAACTTTATTATTATGATTTCTTGTCTCGCATACACTTATATATATATCTTTGTGTTTAGTGTAAATAAACTTAACTAGTAGGATTTTGGCTTCTTCAAATAGGGGGAGATTGTTGTGTATTACATCCACAATTACTCGGATTTTAAGAAGACTCCAGTCAAGCTAAGAATGATTCACAAGGTATTTGACGTTCTTATGTCAAGTTGTGCTTGCAGCTATTCCATGCTAAGTACACACCATTGTCAAAGTGCAGTGAGTCAATATATACGGGTCTGCGCAACGTAATCCCTCGTTGTGTAGATCAGTGTGTTGATCCACGTGTGCTCTCTCTATTGGAGTGTACTTATTTTCAAGTACTGGGGCAAGGTAGATTAAGAGCAGAAGAAAGAGTAAGGATGGGTCAAAGCCCAATCTATCAAAAGAAGGAAGGAGGAAAAACCTTCCAAGTAAGAATCGACAGGAATCACTAGTAATTCCCGCCGACTTCGACGAGTGTCGTCAGTTATTACCGCCGACTTCGACGGGAATCACTAAGTGTCTCCGACCGACTACTTCAGGCTGGCAAAAGTCAGAAATTCCGCCAAGGCAGAATCGACGGGAGTCGGGAGTGATTCCCCACCGACATCGACAGGAATCACCAACGACTCCCACCGATTTTTTTTTAGGCAGATTTCACCGCTCGTTGGACCGGTCCAGGTCGCTGTGCTCAGTTCGGCCAGTTCTCGGGATTTCCGTGGTGGGCCCCACAACGGTCTTCTAGGGTTTTCCTTTGGGTATAAATACGTACTTATTCCCATTTTCTATGGCACACACCAACCCACCGGAATACAAAAATCGGTCGTGACCTAGCGCATAGCGATCTCCGCCCGCACGCATGTCTCTGATCGGAAGTAGTCGCCTCCGCTGATCTCAGCCCGTCTCTGATTGCTCGACGACAGTACCGAAGCAAGCAGCCAGTCTCACGTGTATCTCTCGAGATCTCTTGTCTTCCGATTCGTTGAACGAGACTTGTTCTCTCTTCTGGATCGGTTGAGACGTTTGATCCGACTGAGATCATTCGAAGACCTAGCTTGCTTCGTCAAGATGTTTGGATTTGCAAAGCATCGCCGCCGCCGATCTTGACAAGATCCATTCCAAGTGAGAAATCCGGTTGTGGACTCTTCGTACTTTTCGTGCAAGCTTCAACGAACAAAGAAGGACATCAGAATCTCCATAAAGCATTGTTTGTATTTTTATTTACTTTCAATTTTGTTGTAAAGGAATTTTCATTCCTATTTCTAAGGGTTGAGTGCAACCAGTTGTTGTGGAGTTGTGACTCCGTTGTTGGAAGGGTTCCTTCCGTGGTTAGGGGAGCGTTGCTCCTAGTGTGAGGATTGGATTTAAATCTGTTTGGAGAAGTGACGGAGTCATCCCTTTGTGAGAGATAGGTCGAAGGGGGAAAGTTGACGTACCCAGATCGGGGAACCACTATAATTCTTTGTGTGTTTTCTGTGTTTTGTTTGCTTACTTTTGCAAGTTAGTTTAATTCCGCAAAAGACTACACGACACCTATTCCCCCCCCCCCCCTATAGGTGGATTAGGGTTACACTAGATACTTTCAAGAATAACATCAAGCATATATATTCTGTCATTTCTAAGTTTTCTTGATCAGACGATAATTTCCAAATCTACAAAAGCCGCCGCTCATCTTGAAGATCGCCAAGGCAATTTCCGATCCAGATCGACTTGCAGATCAAGAGACTTTTCAATCTTCATATTCTCCTTGATCGTGTGAGTCCAAATTTCTCAGAACAGATCTAGCCAAGTGTATTCTTCTACAAATTCTAATGAAGCCGAAAAGTTCAAGAAAGAAGACCTAGGGAAAGATTTCCATATCTAAGAAAAGATTCACTATTTCTATTTTTAGATTTCATTTTATTGTTGTAGGAGATTATTCTCCGAGTGTAGGAGCCTCGTTCTCGGAGTTGTAGGAAGTTTTAATCTTCCGAGTGTAGATCCCTTTTTGTATCGAGATTGTAGGAACGTTGTTCCGAGTGGTAGGATTGTTTTCAATCTGAGAATAGTTGAGTAGCCGAGTCTAGTGCTTTGCTAGTTCGGTGAGTGGAAAGTGGACATACCCAAGATTAGGGAAACACTATAAATCTTGGTGTCCTCTGTGAATGCTTATTTATTTCTTGTGCTTAGATGGCTAAAGTTTTTATTCCGCAAAAATACGCACAACTCACTTATTCATCCTCCTCTATGTTATTTAGGTAGACAACTTAGACGTTATTCAATTGGTATTAGAGGGAGTTTGATCATTAAAAGGTTAACACCTTGATCAGATCTGCCCCAAGTTGTCATTTGAGTTATCCAAGCATGGATAGATCCAAGGATTTCATAAAGCTTCCTTTGTGCACAAAAGACAATTTTACTATGTGGAAAGAAAGGATAAAGTTCTTTATGGAAGTTGTGGATCCAAGGATATTCATGATAGTTGAAGAAGGTCCTTATGTTCCCATGACTACCTCAACTATAGATGCTACAAAGCAAGTTCCTAAGAAGCTGATGGATCTTGATAAATATGAGATTGCACTTGTATATTTAGACAAGAAAGCCAAAAATATCATAGCAAGTGCAGTCGATGACTCAATGCTGCAGAACTTGATTCACTGCCAGCTTGCTAAGGAGATGTGGCAGTCTCTTATCATCCTGTTGGAAGGTACTGAAGAAGTTAGAGAAGATAGAAGATCCCTTCTAAATAAAAAGTATGAAGCCTTCCGAAAAGGACCCAAGCATACCATTACTGACACATTTGATAATTTCTTCAAGATAGGTAATGGACTAAGAGTCTACGACCGAGTCTTCACCAATGGGGAACTGAATGTTAAGTTCTTGAAATCCTTGACTAAGGAATTGGATAACAAGGTTTGTGATATTCGGGAATTTAGAAAGCTAGCTGAGACTGACTCGCAAAATCTCTTTGGAAAGCTTATACCATATGAGCTTCAAATAAATTCAAGAAAAGCTGAAGAAGAGAACATGTATTCATCCAAGGGCAAGTTTGTTGCTCTCAAGGCAGACACCTCAAAGAAGTCAAAGGTTGCCTCTCCTATCCTAGCATAAGGGGAAAGTGAAGAAGAATCATCAGAGCCAAGCACCTCAGGCTCAGAAATATTTTAAGGAGAGTTTTCTCTACTCTCAAGACAGTTCAAGAAATTCTTGAACAAAAAGAAGCAATGGAGAGGCAAGGATGCCTCATATAAAAGTTCACGACATGATGGTGATCGCTATAAGAAGGTCTCAAGTAGCCAGGATAGGTATAATACTATACCGTTCAAACATATTTCTACAGACATCGTTTGTTACTGTTGCAATAAGCCAGGTCATGTTATTGCTGACTTCCCTCATAAGAAGGAGGGTGGAAGAAGAGACGAAAAGAAAACTTCTTACAATAATAAGAAGACCGAAAGAAGCCTGATGGACAAGAAAGGAAAGACACTCAGCGACTCTGACTCATCTGATTCAAGTGATGAAGAGGAAGCCTACATTGGTCTTATGGCACAAACTGATGAAGAAGAAGAGCCCCAGTTCACTAGGGAGGTAAATTCTCATACCCATTTTTCTGAATATGATGATTCTGACCATAAGAAAGAGGAATGTTCTTCTGACAAGGAATCTGAACTCATGTCTCAATATAAAGAGTTGATCAAAGTCTACGACAAATGTCGTAGAGTGGCAAGAGCTCACGCTAAGGAGATCAAATCTCTAAAGGCTGAAGAGAGCAATCTGAGAAAGGAAATTGTAATGATGGACTCCCTCAAGAAAGACTTCCATTATGCTATGGAAGAATACAATAAGGCTCTCAAGCACCTCGATCTTAAAAAGGAAATCATCAAGGGGTTGGAAGAATAACTTGCTGCTGAAAAGAAACTTATTGAAGGTTTCTCCAAGCCCAAGATAGTTCTTCCGCTTGTTGCTGAATTCTCTTCTCAAGCCAAAGGTGCTATCTTAGGACATGTTGCTGATCCTAGTAAATCTTTTAGAGAAACAAAGCCCATAGGAGAAATAAGGCTGCTAAGAAAGCACTAGCTAAGGAGAAGAGGAAGTTCCTCTAGAACCAACGACATTTAGGAAGGTTATCTTTCCGACAAATAAGTTTGATCTAGATTTGTCATATGGTCACTTTGCTAGGCCTACTTACGTAGAGACGAAGTCTCGTTTCCAAGGATGGACTCGTCCCCGAAAGTTTGGCGAGAGTGTCTTCAAGGCACCTTATGAAGAGATCACTCTACAGAACTACATACCTTATAATCATGGTCACAACATTGAGAAAGCTCCAAGAGTTAAACCCGTTATAGAAAAGCCTACAAAGGACAAGTAGTCATGTGATTGCCATTATCATGAAGCTTCTACATCTAATTTTACTGCCTCTGCTAGACCACAATCTCAAAAGGTTGAGTAGGAGATCTTTAGGCAAAGATACAACAGATTTGACTGTTGGTGTTGTGGCAAGATTGGTCACTTCGTCATAGATTGCTTATTTAATCCCAGATATTATGAAACTCCTCGAGTTAATAATGTGAGAAAGACCGCTCAAAATGTTAACATACGTAGGGGGAGCATGCTAACTAGAGACCAAGGACCCAAGCAAGTTTGGGTTCCTAAGGCAAACTGACTTGTGATTGCAGGTATGTCCAAAGACAATAAAAACTCCTATCTTGTACTTAGACAGTGGATGCTCTCAGCATGTGACCAGGACTAGAAGCCTTCTTCAGAATTACACTCCAGTCGTGAATGGGCCAAAGGTCATCTTTGGAGGTTCTGACAGAAGAATTACAAAAGGCTACGGTATGGTTACCAATGGTAGTGTATCCTTTTCGGATGTGGCTTATGTTGAAGGATTGGAACACAATCTCATAAGCATAAGCCAACTTTGTGATAAAGTATACATCGTAGAATTTCATGTTGATAAGTGTTTGATAAAATCGGTTGATAATTCTGAAATGATTTTATTAGGCACTCGTAGTAGAAATATCTTTTGTTTAAATTTTATTTGCATAGACTCTTCTACACCAGTGTGTCTTTTGACAAAAGATTGTGCGTCTCTTGGTGACCAATGGCACAAGATATTAACACATATTAATTTCAAAACTATTAATAAATTATTTTCTCTAAATTTAGTACGTGATGCCCCGAATGTCAAGGTTGTTAAAGATAGACCTTATCACGCATGCGTAAAAGGTAAGCAAACAAGGGCTACTTTTAAAAGCATTATTGGCAAAGACTCTAATAGGTGCTTACACCTACTTCATATTGACTTGTTCGGTCCACTGCATGTTAGAAGTTTGGGAGGTAAGGATTATACGTGGGTTATTGTTGATGACTACTCACACTTTGTGTGGCTGTTCTTTGTAAAACACAAGTCAGATACCTTTGACATCTTTACAAATTTTATCAGGCAGATCCAGAATGAATACAACTGTTCCGTAGTCAAAATCAGAAGTGACAATAGAACTTAATTCAAGTCTTGGGCCATGAAAAAATTCTATGAAAGCCGAGGTATCGTTCATGAGTTTTCCTCTCCTCGTACTCCACAACAAAATGGAGTAGATGAGAGAATGAATATAACACTCATAGAGGCCTATAGAACTATGTTGAGTGATGCCTCACTTCCAGAGTACTTCTGGGCTAAAGCCGTCAATATTGCATGCCACGTGCAAAATCGAGCACTCATAAACAAGAACCACAATAAGACACCTTACGAACTTCTAAAGGGAACAAAGCCGACTGTCTCATATTTTAGAATCTTTGGCTGTAGGTTCTTCGTCCTTAATAATGGCAAGTATCATACTACTAAATTTTGTGAAAAGAGCTTTGAAGGTATTTTCGTAGGATATAGTAGTCATAGTAAGTCATATAGGGTATTTAATAAGAAAACCCTAGTTGTAGAAGAATCTATTCATGTTGTATTAAATGAGACGAGCTTGCTGCAAAGCAACTCTTCTAGTGTGTTCATTGAAGATGCAGGTTCAAAGTTGAAAGAACTTAACTTGGATGAGTCAACTGAAGAAAAAGTAGAAAAGTTCATCAAGATCACCACTCCAACCCCGATTGGAGAGGTTGATGATCAAGATGAAGAAATCATCCAAATTGATGAAGTCACTCCTGTGGTTGAAGACACTCCAGATGCAAGGACTCTAGGGCTCAGACATGTGAAGGATCACCCAATGGAGCAAATCCTAGGAGATCCAAGGGACGGAGTCAGAACTCATAGAAGTACTACTAATGAGAAATTATATTTGAGTTTTCTCTCGAAGGTTGAACTAAAGAAGTTTGAGGAAGCAAACTCGAACGCATCGTGGATTTTTGCCACCGAAGAAGAGTTGAATCAGTTCAAGCGCTTTCAAGTCTGGAAACTTATTCCAAGACCTAAAGGTTAGAACGTCATCAGAATCAAGTGTGTCTACAGGAACAATATGGACGAGAATAGAACAATCATAAAGAACAAGGCCAGACTCGTTGTCAAAGGATATCGACAAGAAGAAGGAATCGACTTCGACCAGACCTATGCTACAGTGGTAAGGCTGGAGGCCATCAGGTTATTCCTAGCGTATAATGCACTTAATGGCTTCACCGTCTATCAGATGGACGTGAAGTCTGCCTTCCTTAATGGTGACATAAAGAAAGTGGTGTATGTGGAACAACCTCCATGTTTCGTTGATTCTAACTATCCCGATTATATTTATCTGCTATCTAATGCTTTATATGGTTTAAAACAAGCTCCTCGAGCTTGGTATGAGATGCTGTCTAGCTTTCTTCTTGAGAATAAGTTCACAAGGAGAAAGATAGATAAGACATTATTTCTTAGGGAAATAAAAGGCAAGATTTTACTAGTGCAAATCTATGTCGACGATATTATTTTTGTCTCTACTGACAACAACCTCTATAAGACAATTTCAAAACTTATGTAAGGGAAGATTGAAATGAGCAGTATGGGAGAGCTGAAGTATTTCTTAGGACTTCAGGTGAAATAATCTGAAGATGGAATTTTCATCTTGCAGACTAAGTTCACCAAGGAGTTGATTAAGAAATTCGGAATGGAGAATGCAACCTCTATGAGGACTCCAATGGGTTCAGCTGTGTCTCTGGACAAGGATGAGAAAGGGAAACCTTTTGATGAAACCAAGTACAGAAGCATAGTTGGATCCTTGCTTTACATTATTTCTAGTAGACTAGACATAATGTTCTCCATATGTGTCTGTGCTAGATTCCAAGTGAACTATAAGGAATCTCACTATTCTACTGCAAAGCGGATTTTGAGATACCTTAAAGGTACACCGAAACTTGGCTTATCGTACCCAAGAAGTAATGATAGTGAACTAATTGGTTTTTCAGATGTAGATTTACAGGTAGTAAAGATGATAGAAAGAGCCCTTTCGGGACTTTCCAATTCCTTGGAAGGAGACTCATTTCTTGGAGTAGCAAAAAGCAAAATTGTGTCGTAATTTCAACGGCCGAATCCGAATATATTTCTGCGGGCAGTTGTTGTACACAACTGCTTTGGATAATGAATAAACTAGAAGATTACAATCTTAGAGTCAAAGATATCCCTATATTTTATGACTCCTCCAGTGCAATAACAATATCCAACAACCCAGTCTCTCACAGCCGGACAAATCACATTGAGCTTAGATACCACTTCATCCGAGAGCATGTGGAGAATGGGGACATAGATCTACAGTATGTCCCAACAGATATGCAAATTGCAGACATCTTCATGAAGCTGCTTGATGAGACCAAGTTCTCCTTCTTCAAAACTGAACTTGGTATGCTCAACAAATAAGAATAGATAAGGAGGACTCATTTCATAACTCAGAAAACAAGGATAAGTCAAAAAGGTTGGAATTTCTCTAAGTTGGACTTCATTTCTCGAGATAAGGAATGACTACTCGAGAACTCGAATATGACTACTCGAGTACTTCTCTGAATTCCCGAAAACTAAGTGAGTAACTCGAGTGCTATCACTCAAGTACTAAACTTCTTCTCGAGAAGTAGAAAAGTAACACTCGAGTACTTTCATACAGCCACTCGAGTACTGCCATTCCATCACTCGAGTAATAAAGTTCCACTCGAGAAATGACCCGACAGTTTCAGGAATTCTTTCATATTTTCATTTTCAAAAACTGAGTCGTATCCGCCACTATCTAAGGTATGTTTAAGCTTAATTAGACTCTTAATCATCATTACTTGGGTTATATAAAAAGGAAATATCATATTTCAAGAATTTACTCGAATTCAAATCCTCTATCTCTCGAAAAACTCTTCGCATTCTGCCGCTGTGACAGAGCACGCCGCCATCACCATCTTCTTCCAGTCTATCTCTCGCAGTTCTCTGTAGGATATGGCGCCGCCGTCGAAGGTCGGGATAGGCAGGGAGTTATTCGTTGTCGGGATAGCAAAAATTTAAGATGATTTCAGAAATTTGCTCATTCTTCTCGACACAACAGGTCTAACTTTTGTTATACAACACTTATATAAGATTTTGTTTCCAGAGGTAGAAGAATTCTTCAAGAATGTTAAATTTAAGAGGAATGGAAAAGTTCTAAAATCAAAGTTTAAAAGAATCAAGATTAAGCTCAACCAGACCTCTGTTTCTCAACTACTTAGAATGCTCGTGGTTGATGAGGAAGATGACATAACTGATGAAGATTATGATCAGGCATACAGCTTCTGTGGAATATCTGAGGTTATCAAGAACATCCGATGTCCAGACCTGAGTGTTGAGGGAAAGCTCCTAGTTGATATTTTGGGAAAAGTTCTACTGTGCCAAACCTCTTCCATTAGTTTCATTTCTACTGACCTTTTCTATACGATAACAACTATTATTTTAAGGAAGAAATTTCAGTTTGGTATGTTGATCCTAGACAAGATCAGGGAGAGCATTAAGGCTCCAAATTATGCAAGGATTATCTCTTTGATGTTGCATGAGATCAATCCTATGGTTTTTTATTTCTCTAAGGGAACAACCATCCACCATTTGAAGAAAGTATCTGTTTCCTCTATTTAGAGGTGGGAATTGAAATTGCAGAATCCTACCCAAGCTGCCCAAGCTCTTGAGCAACCAGCTACAGAAGACAGGATCCCATCTCCCTCTCTACCTAATGTTGCTGGCACATCTGGTGCAGCATTTGAGGGGGAGCCTGCCTCTTCTATTAAGCAAATCATAATGCCTCCTCCTCCTCCTGATACCTCTATCCCTCCATCCTCTCCATAAGAAATACTATTAGATGCACAAGTGAAAGAAACCATCCTTTCTACTGCTGAAGATATCAAACAGATGATTGAAGAGCTAAGCTCAGAAAGAGCCTCTTCCTCCCCTCCAAAAGGACAAAGCTGCAAAACCACTCAAGGAACCTGCTCTAGCTCCATCACCATCTCCTATACAATCTCTATAGTCTCCTGTTGATCACTCCCCTGCTATAGAGAAAGAATAAGAAGAGACTATATTGATTTCAGATGAGAAAGAAGAGTCACCAAAACCAGGTTAAGATCCCTTTAGGAGGTTTGATTTCACTCTTCCCACCTTTCTTGGTGATGAAGGACATGTCATGAATCACACTACCAGAGCTCAAAGCTCAATAGTTGTTAAAGAAATTACCCCTTGCACTGCACCTCCTCCTCCAGTTACTCCTTCTACTTCTGCTCAAGTTACTACTACTGCTTCTGCTACACCTGCTGCATCTGATTTACTTGGTAAGATAGATCAAATGTAGTTGGATCAAAGGAAATATTTTGATGATTCACTGAAAGTTGTTCAAGGGAAAGTGAATGCTCTGGAAAAGGAAATGAGTAGAGGATTTGCTGATATTCAACATAACACTGATCAATTGAAGCACCTCTTACAGATAGGTGGCAAAGCTCTAGATCATACAATTACCAGTGTTGGTCAAGTGATGGGCCAAGGAATTACTCTAGTAAATAATCAGTTTCAACTTGAAAAGAAGGCCCAAGAGTACCTAATGAAAATTTGTGAAGAGGTGGGCACTTTCAGAGATGATGCCATAGAGAAGCTCAAAGTAGAAGTCATAAAGGGGGAGGGACTGGTGAAAGAACATGTTTGAAAGTTTGATACAAATGTCAAGACTCTATGGGCTACCAAATGGATGAAATTAATAAAGATGTACGAGCCCAGATTCAATATGTGAATTTCCATACTTATGATGCTGCTGTATGGGTACATAACCAGATTTTCCCATACTTCCAGGCTGATCCTAATATCATTCCACAACACTAAAACCCTCTTACAGAAGTTCAGCCTGCTTAGATGCCTACTTATCCTACCTTTTCTCCTAGGCCTCAAGGGGAAGCTCCTCCTCCTCCAGAATCTTATGCACAGGTATGGGAATCTAATATACCTCAAGACCTACCTGAAATTCAAATCCTAAAGTGAAGAAAGTATTGAGATGGAGCTTCTGTCAGAAGATCAATTCCAAATCCAGAGGCAGAGAAAAGGAAAGCCAAAGAATTTGCTGAAATCTGGTGCCCAACTTCCAAGACATTGATTCTTGAGACTCTGAAGCTTGTAATGGACTACAATTAAAGCAGAACTAATCACAATAGTTATGATGAATGGGAATTATATGAGAATTCCATGACTAAAAGAAGGATTTATGACAGAGAATATGGGAGGAATAATCCAAATGCACCACCAAGACCTCCTAAGTATTATGCCAAGCCATTCAGTTATCAAAGAAGGCAACAGGAAAAGCAAGACAGGCAGCATCAGCAACAACAACAACAACATCAAGTCTAAGAATGATCATAGTTATAAGATTGAGGATTGAATCTATGTAGAGCTGAAATCTTGGAACATTTCTATTTATATAGATCTTTAGTTTTGATGATTCATGTCCTTATCTTTAATTTTTATGCTTGTCATTCTGTATTTAATTTCTATATCTAGTTCCTTCTATTTTTGATATAATTCACCTTAGTGTAGAGGGTCATGAGTTCTACAAATAGGGGGAGATTGTTGGGTATTGTGTCCACAATAACCTAGATTTGTATGAAGTCACCATTGAACTAAGATGAATTAAGTTGTATTTGATATCCTGTTCTAGTTGTGTGTGTGCAGGACTTATTGCCAACTATAGACCAATGCCAGTCTACAGTGGTTCACCAAACACAGTACCATACAATGTAATCCCTCATTATATGATCCATGGTGTTGACTAATGTGTAGCTTCTCTATTGGGATACACTTTATTTTCAAAGCACTAGGTTTGATGAAGGAAGACATGCTGCTATTTGGAATGTAGAAGTAAATTTTTCTTAAAGTTGAAAATTTTCTAAGTGTTTTAATTGAGTGGAATTATAGTACTCGAGTAGAAACCTTAGAAGCTCTCGAGTAGGTCTTGTTTGTAACTCGAGTAAAGGAAGTGGTTCTCGAGTAGCTTGAATCTAGCTCTCGAAAAGCCAAATCTAGTACTCGAGGAGACCTCTCATTCTCGAGTGTTCAGATTTTAGTTCTCAGAAATTTTCTAAGTTAAACGCTCGAATAGTCAAGTCTAGTACTCGAGTAGTTGAGCAAATATTTCGAGTGACAGAAGTATAGTTCTCGATAAGATTCTAACCCCACTCGAGTCGCAAATCCATGTTCTCGAGTATTTTGTTTAGTACTCGAGTAGTCAATTTTAGTACTCGAGTGATCAACATTTTCTCCAGAATTTTCTCTAAGTCAACCTCTCGAGAAGTCAAGTTTCACCTCTCTCGAGTAGTTTATCTAGCGCTCGAGTGATCCTTACTCCACTCGAGTGATTTCATATTCTATCCAGAATTTCCAGAAATGCCTCTTCTCGAGTAGTCAGTGCTATCCACTCGAGAGCTAGTCATAATACTCGAGTAGTATTATTCTCACTCGAGAAATGCTATCATCTATTCAGAAAATTTCCTTAAGTCCCTGACAGATCGATGTTTTTAATTCTTTGATATGACTGGTCCACGTGGCCGTCATTAATGACAAATCTAACCGTTAGGAAGATCTTATAAAAGGTCGTGTCATTATGACTAACCCTAAGAAGAATAACATTAAGCACGTATATTCTCTCATTTCTATGTTTTCTTGATCCGCCGACAATTTCCAAATCTACAGAAGCCGCCACTCATCTTGAAAATCGCCAAGGCCATTTTCGATCCAGATCGACTTGTAGATCTAGAGACTTTTCAATCTTCATCTTCTCCTTGATCGTGTGAGTCCAAGTTTCTCAGAACAGATCTAGCCAAGAGTCTTCTTCTACAAATTCTGATAAAGCCGAAAAGTTCATGAAAGAAGACCTTAAGAGAGATTTTCAGATCTGAGAAAAGAATCAATGTTTGTATTTTCAGATTTCATTTTATTGTTGTAGGAGATTATTCTCCGAAGTGTAGGAGCCTCGTTCTATGCGAGTTGTAGGAAGTTTTCATCTTCCAAGCATAAATCCCTTTTTGGATCGAGATTGTAGGAACGTTGTTCCGAGTGGTAGGATTGTTTTCAATCCGAGAATAGTGGAGTAGCCGAGTCTTGTGCTTTGCTAGATCGGTGAGTGGAAAGTGGACGTACCAAAGAATGGAGAACCACTATAATTCTTGGTGTCCTCTGTGAATGCTTATTTATTTCTTGTGCTTAGATCTCTAAAGTTTTTATTCCGCAAAAAGACACACAACTCGCCTATTCACCCCCCTCTGGGTGATTTAGGTAGACAACTTTGTTGTTTTTCATCATGTAGCTTGACTATTTTTGCGGGTTTATATTTCGAGGAGGGTTATGGTTTCGTCATTACCACCCACAGGATTGCCTTCTTTATATAATTTTTAACGATGATCGTGTACTTTAAATGAGCCTTTTTTGGGTCGGAGATGAGTACGGTGTCACAAGGCCAAACCTCTTCAACTTTAAAGGGGTCGGTCCATCGTGATTTTAGTTTACCTAGAAAAAGCCTAAGACGTGAATAAAAAAGAAGGACAAGATCGCCCGGAGAAAAAAAAATTTGGGTTTTGATTTTTCGATCGTGATAAAACTTAGAACGCTTCTTATAGAACTTATTTCTCTCGTACGCGTTTTCACGCCATTCATCAAGCTTATTTAGCTGCAGTTTTCTATTTTGAGCAGTTAAGTTAGTGTCGAGATTTAGGAGTTTTAAAGCCTATAGAGTGCGATGTTTTATGTCTACGGGGAGATGACACGCTTTGCCATAGACTAATTGATACAGCGTACAACCAATTGTGGTTTTGTATACCGTACAATACGCCTACAACGCATCGTCAAGTTTGACGGACCAATTTTTCCTATTAAGCGAAATGGTTTTTTAATATACGCATAATCTCTCGATTAACTACCTAAACATTGCCACTTGTTTGTGGGTGGTAGGTGGAGGCAAGTTTTTGTG
The DNA here is from genome assembly GCA_039513925.1 of Platanthera zijinensis. Taxonomy (NCBI): domain Eukaryota; kingdom Viridiplantae; phylum Streptophyta; class Magnoliopsida; order Asparagales; family Orchidaceae; genus Platanthera; species Platanthera zijinensis. Next base: position 120,848,237 of record CM077092.1, read on the forward strand.
TGACACCATATTTAGCTAATGTCTTAGCCATTTGGGCATTACAGAAATACGCACTCCTATCACTTACAATAGCTCGAGGCATGGCGAAGCGAGAAAATAGTTTTTTAAGAAAGGTAACGATGACTCGCACATCGTTGGTGGGGAGAGCTTGCGTTTCCGCCCACCTCGATACGTAGTCGACCGCCATTAAAATATAATTATTTTTAAAAGACGAAGGTAGGGGGCCAACAAATTCAATCCCCCGCAAATCGAAGACTTCGCACTCTAAATATAATTTTTGGGGCATCTCATCGCGATGAGAGATGTTACCCAACCGTTGGCAGCTATCCCATGAGCGCACAAAATTATGAGCATCTTTGAAAAGAGTGGGCCAAAAGAAGCCCGCCTCAAGCGCCTTCCGCGCGGTCCGGTTAGCTTGATAATGCCTACCAGCCGGACCCTCGTTGCAGTACCTAAGTATTTGTGTGCACTCCACAACCACGATGCATCTTCCGACCGCGTGGTCCGCACAAATACGAAAAACAACATGGTCCTCCCAAAAGAAATTTTTCAAGTCAGAAAAAAATTCTTCTTTTGCTGGCTCAAAAAGTCTTTTGGAAGCACCCAAGCAACTAAATAGTTCGCGAAATCTGCAAACCAAGGCGGGGAAGACGAAATTGTATTTATGGCCAGGAGGCATTTCCCGGGGAGTCTGTCGTTTATGTAAGATTTGACGAGCGCTTCCGCACCCAGATTTTCTAAACGGGAGAGGTGATCGGTGGCTAAATTTTTCGCGCGCTTCTTATCCCGGATCTCTAAATAAAATTTTTGTAGGAGGAGGATCCATTGAAGAAGGCGGGGCTTGGCACCCATTTTAGCTAATAAATATTTTAAGGAAGAGTGGTTGGTAAATACAATAACTTTAGATAGCATTATATACGAGCGAAACTTATCAAATTCAAAAACGAAGGCTAAAAGTTCCTTTTCCGTGGTCGTGTAATTTCCTTGTGCGGAAGTGAGCGTCTTGCTAGCATAATAAATGGGGTGAAAGTATTTTTTTAGGCATTGGCCATGAACGACACCTACAACAATATCACTAGTGTCACACATAATCTCGAATGGAAGGGACCAATCGGGTGCCACTATAATTGGAGAATTGATATGCTTTTATTTTATAAAATTACAAGCGGACTCGCATTCGCTACTAAAGACAAAATGTGATTCCTTTTCCAGTAGGCGAGTAAGCGGCTTTGTTATGTTAGAAAAGTCATGAATAAAATGTCGATAAAAGCCTGTTTGTCTTAAGAAGCTCATAATAGATTTTATGTTAGAATGCAGGGGAAGCATTTCAATAATTTCTACCTTGGCCTTGTCGACCTCCATCACCTTAGATGAAATTTTATGGCCGAGAACCAAACCTTCTAGAACCATAAAGTTACACTTTTCCCAATTTAAAATAAGATGCGTTCATTAGGGTCCTTCTACCTTGGCCTTGTCGACCTCCATCCTTTGGTATGCGGAGGTGCCAAACGGGCAGATAAAAGTTGTTTTCTCTTGGTCATTAGGGGAAATGGGCATTTGGAAAAACCCCGATAAACCATCAAGAAAAGAATAATATTGATGACTGGATAAACGCTCTAGAATTTGGTCTAAAAATGATAGTGGGAAATAGTCCTTACGGGTGGCATCATTTAGTTTTTTGGAATCGATGCACACCCCTAAACCCGTAACAGTACGAGTTGGGACGAGTTCATTATTCTCGTTTTCCACTACGGTAAGACCGCCCTTCTTGGGCACGACATGAAGAAGACTAAACCAAGCACTATCTAAAAGAGGATAAATAATCCCCGCATTTAATAATTTTATGATTTCAGCTTTAACAACGTCTTTAATTTTTGAATTAAGACGTCGCTGCGGCTGAATACTTTTGTGGTAATTATCGTTAAGGAAAATCTTATGGGTGCAAAAAGAGGGGTTAATCCCCTTGAGATCAGAAATTGGCCACGCAATTGCGTCGTGATGTTTAAGAAAAACTTCCAATAAATTAGAAGTCTTTGAATCGCTCAAATGCAAAGAAATGATAACGGGAAGGGTATCATCTTTTCCCAAAAAAGTGTATTTGAGAGATTCAGGAGAGGTTTTAATTCTAGGCAGGGCAATTCTTCTAATGAGGTTTTAATCTTAATGTCTTCGATCCAAATGTTCGAAAGACACATTTGTAGAGTCATCCTCTTCGTAATTAAAGTTTTAGAGTGTGAAAATGGCGTCGTTTAAAAAGACAGACTCGAAAATTTGTGAAGAACGATCTCCGAAATACATATCTAAATTCTAACAAAAATCATCGCTCGATAGTGAGTTTTCCATCGAGGGAATAATAGAGAAAGTAACTTCATCATCTCCTACCCAAAGTAGGAGACGACAGTTACTTATGTCAATTAATGCGCAAGAGGTGGCGAGAAAAGTGTGACCCAGTATAATTGGTACATCGATGCCCTCCACGATGTCTAAGATGACGAAGTCTACTAGAAAGATAAACTTATCAACTCGGACAAGAACGACCTCCTCTACCCAGACGGGGAACTTAACCGAGCGATCCTTTAATTAGATACGCATTTTAGTAGGGGCTGGAGTGCCCAAACCTATTTTTTGAAAAAGCAAGAACGACATCAAATTAATGCTCGCGCCTAAATTTGCAAGAGCGTATTTTACTAATATTTCGCCAAAAAGGCACAGGATGGAAAACCTTCCTGAGTCATTTTGTTTTAGGGGCAATCTATTAGTAAGAACCGCCGAGCACTCTGTGTTGAGAGAGATATACGAGATATTCTCTAATTTTTGTTTATTAGAAAGAAGTTCTTTAAAATATTTTGCATACTTAGGCATCTGCGAGATTGCCTCGGAGAAGGGAACATTAATATGAATTTATTTTAATAATAAAATAAATTTTTTGTACTGCTCATACTTACGCTGACTATTTAACTTATGTGGACACGACAAGGGCGTTTTTAAAATAATTTTATCATTTAAAATTTGTAAAGGGGACGTAACCGAAGTTGGGGGAAGAGGGGTAAGAGGAGAAATATGTACCTGAGGATCGATCCATTTTGTATTGACCACCTCCTTTCTACTACGGAGGGTTATAGCGTTGATATTCTCCCGAGGTTTGGGCTTTGTATTCCCCGATAGTGCCCCGAGCGGACGCTCAGACATAATCCATGCCAGCTATCCAACCTGTAGTTCTATGTTTTTTAGAGATCTAGTGATGTTTCGGATATTTGACTTGTTGGATGCGATGTATCAAGAAAAAGTTTCCTCCATCAGGGAGGGTATTTGAAGAGGGGGAGGCAGCGGAAATCCGTGTGCAAAAGAGTTAGGAGGGCATTGCGCGTTGTTCGCATTGCTCCATGAGAAGTTGGAGTGGTTCCTCCAACCCGGATTAGAGTTGGTACTATAAGGGTTATGTAAGGGTTGAAGGAAGGTCGACCCGAATTTTCTATATAGTCTACGAACTCTTCAAATACGCTGACATTAGAGGGAATCATCCAAGGCGGAGTGGAGGAGGCAGCAGACATCTCTACCATCTGCTTCGTTTGCCTTTCAACTTGAAGGACTAAGTGAGCAGTGGTATCCACTTCATAGAGGTCGGCCGCCTGCTTGGGTCGTCTCCATAGGAAGTTCCACTGGTAGGCGTTCATGGACATCATTTTGATAAAAGCTTGGGTAGCCTCGGGGGTCTTGTTATTAAGAGTACCCCCGACAGCCACGTCAATCATTTGACGAGTTTGATAGTTAAGTCCATTGTAAAAGATTTGGACCTGCATCTACGTTGGTAGTGCATTGTGCGGACACCTGCAGTGGAATTCTTTAAACCTCTCTCAAGTCTCAAGTAGAGACTCAGGATCGTTATGCACAAACGAAGAAATATCAGCCCGCAACTTTGCAATTTTTCGGTCAGAAAATACTTCGTTAAGAACCGTTCCGCAAGCTCGACCCAAGTGGTGATACTTCCTTGTAGGAGGGAATTCAACCATGCCTTAGCTTTGGATTTTAAGGAAAATGGAAAAAGGCACAAGCGAATGCCGTCATCAGTGATGCCATTTATTTTAAAAGTGTAAGACCCCCCCTTTTTTTTCAACCACCGGGGTATTAGCCTAGAATTGTCGCTTTGCGGTGGCACCGACTCATGGGAAGGCAACCACTACAAAACGCCAATTCTGCCGGCCCTTTTCGATCACAAGAGAGAGAAGTATTTATACAAAAAATGTAAACAAGTCCACAAAAACATGTAAATAAAAGTGAAATCATATCCAGTCCATCAATAGATAATAACACGAAAATAGATAAATGGGCTCGAGCCCAGTACATCAGAGTCCTCACTACAAGTCGCTCATCGCGGAAGCTAAGAAAATACTAATTACTCACGAAGCTGGTCGCAGGTGCACCGGTGCTAGACTGTCCCACCTCCATGCGCACCGTACTCCGCTGGTGCTGGTCCCTAGACTGCTTGTCCCTGTCTCCCATCCGGAGCTCCTGTAATGTGTGGTTCGAAAACCATTAGTCAAAAAGACTAAGCCCTATCATCCCCTACCCCTACAACCACGGCTCCTAAGCACCGGGCAGAGAGGAGGAAAGGGAAGCTACAAAAGTGGAGAATAACCAAGCAGGTGACAGGGAAGCTAATCTAGTAGTTATTTAGAATGAAATAGGTCTAACAATCCTACGGCAGTAAGTAATAAGGAGATCAATTAATAAGTAGCAATTTGTATAAAAAGACAGCTAGAGAACAGTAAGTAAACAAGCAAGTAAATAAGTATGTAACCTTAACTTATATGAATGCCCATACAAACTTATAAGTTAAGGGGTCTTCTGCAAGGCTCCCATCGTATAAAAAGTCCCAAACCGATTTATACGTTGGGGTGTCGGTTGTATGAAATTATGAGTGTAGTGATATGCTATGCCATGATTCATGCAAGTGCAACTCACGCACACGACTCTATGCGCACAGACCTTTAGTTCCCCCTGTTCGGGCAGCTAGCTTCACTCCCAGGAACCTCCGTAGTGGCAAACGGAGAAAGTGGGTCGGGCCCCCCACTCCTAGGCAGGTATCCACACTACCAGGCCTAGCCCTTCCGTACGCCCCTAGAAGAACACAACCTAGAGTATCCGCGTACTACTGCTGGCTGTACCTACCAGACTTTCTTTGGCTAAGTGTCCCACACAGCTGAGTTAGCGTACCGATGTCGGTGTGAACGATAATCAGATACCGAAGACCCACCACCTTTATTCTGTACTCCAACCCTCGAGCCCTCGGCCCCCGGACAGTCCCGTCCGTGCATCTACCTTCAGAGCTACTGTCTGAATGGCAACCAATCCTATAATTCTACTTTCCTAGCTATCGGGGAGTGTGTATGTGCAACCCTAGTTATACTAGTTGCTCTTTTAATTTATTATTCCTATGGTTTACGTTAGCCCAGGACTGCCCCCGGCATACCCCGTGAAGGGCTCTCAAGGTGCACTAGGAACCAAGACGGCGGCATTACGACCCGAAGTTCCCTTTCGCAAGGCACTTATTATTATTGGTTGATCTCCCTTAACCGATCCTCTTTTAGTTACTTTAGTTCTAACCCTAGAGTATTAAGACTCTTCCTCTTCTTCCCGGGATGGACGATCTTTCGTCGTTCCCGTACTCCCTTATCCTTAACCAGTCTCACACTCTAGTTATCTTGACTTCCAATGATGAACTCAATCTTAACTTGCCCTACCAACCATCAACTACCAGAATTCTGTGGCTTTACTATATGCAGACCGTCCTAAGCTATATGAGGTACACAAGGGGAGGTACTCCAAATTGTATTTCAAATCTCCTATAATATTTACTGGAGGTCTACCATAACATAATTTGTCTAAATCCAGAAACTTATAATTTTCCTAATTAATCTGATATTTTTTTAATTTTCTCAAAGGATGGGCCATGGGTCATTTTAAACATGAACTACATGATCCTCCTAAGTAATGGCTACCCAAAAATCATGATCATTAAATAACAGCAAGATAACCTCAAATACAAGTTTTCAAAATTTTACAGAAAGTATTTAGCCTCTAAATAATTTATCCAGTATAAACAAGTTAATCCTATGTAAAGAAGGAAGTACTGAAATTATTCATCGGAAAATTATAGAAAAATTACTAGTCAGTAGTATGATATAGAAAAGATCTTTGTGCAAAGAATCATAATTTTACCAGCTTGCTAAACACCACTAAAGATTTAATCAAATATTCAAGGTAAAACATACTTAATGAAGCAAGCCTTAGAATTAGACTTCCAAAAATCCCATAAAAATTCACAGAGATTTAAAATCATAATAAACGTTCTCTGCTTAAATTTCATCAATTTTTAGGAAGAGTGTATTCCATAATAAATTTTCTAAGCAAATCATTCAAGCTTCTAAATCGTTAATGAAGTATCCAAAATAATGATCTTAAAATTCATAGAAAAATATCCAGAGCTTGTACCATGCCTATAATTCACTCTACCCAATTCTCATCACTTTTCAATATGATTTAGTGTCATTTCCTATATCTATAAGTTTTGCACCCTAAAATAGGGTTAGATTATTAGGTATCCCAACAGTCTCCAAATCTACTAAGATTTCATCTAGTGGACTATAATGGCCCTATGGTCCTCTTCACTAAATTTTGAGTCAATTCAAGGTCATTTGACCTCATGACCTTCACAAGCCACCAAGATCCATCCTTAGGGTTTGGCCTTGGTTCTTAGGGCCAACTTACCCCGATCCACCTCAAACTCTATGAGGGGGTGCTAGAGAATATTACTAGCCAGTGGTAAAAATCTCAGCCTCTGTTGAGGTGATCTGACCACTCAAATCTCAAAAGTGCACCTTTAACCTAAGACCCCTTATTAGGGCAAAACTTAGGTTTGATCATTTCTAATCCAAACCATCTCCAAATGAGATGAAAAATTATACAAAACCTTATGGTGAACCCAGGGACAACTCACCACAATTTGGGAGGGTTTGAAAATTATTTAACCATCTAATTAAATTAAGCTAGGATTATTGAATTTTTCTAAAAACTATAGAAAAATATTTCCCAAAAATCCTAATTTTTGGGCAACATCTAGATATAAATAAGATTAAGCCACACCCCAAATTTCAAGTCATTTTGATTACTGGTTTGGAGTGGGGAATTTTTCTAAGGTCAGGACAGCCCTATGGATAGACCTCACCAAAAAGGGTGCTGTGGTCGAACCAGGACTCCAAATTGAGTGAAATCAATTTTAAATTAAACTAAACTTCAAGGGCTACATTTTCTATGTTGACTACTTTTCCTGTAGGAGCATCTAGGTATTTTTCTCAAATTATCTAAAATGACAGATATTTCATTCAGAAATTGTTTAAAAAAAAAATCTAATTTAACGGCACTGTTCATCTTCTTCTACAGCCCGAAACCAGAGCCCTGAAACTTAATTTCCTGTAGCTTTTCCAAGCTATTTTCCGGCCATCCAGCCATCTCCCTGGCCGGCCACCACCACCACCACCTCTGTTGAGGTGAGGGCTATCGTCGGGCGGCGGCACGGCCGCCGGAGAGGCGGTTTCTGGCGAACCCGCCACCATGAAATTTTCGGAAAAGAATGGAAAACGCTCACCCGATCTGGCTCTTTTGAGCCCGATATCTCTCCTAACAATTTCTAAGATCTATCCGCAGAAGAAGAGGGAGGGGAGGACCTTGTTTGCAGGCTGGAGGCGTGCATAGCGTCGGGAAGCCATTGGCGCTGTGGTGGCGTCGCCGGAAATTCTTCAATAGCAAGGGGGAAATCTGAAACAGTTTGATGGAGAGTTTAACCTTTTCCCCTTGCTCTTAGGAGTCTTTTATAGATCAGCAAGTGGGGAGGGGAAAGGATGAAACGTTCATGGCCATTAATATTTCCCTTAATGACGTTTCGGTTCTAGCTAAGGCAGTTGAAACGCTGGAGATGAAGAGGTGTTTGCCAGGTGGCGATTTCCTATTGGACCAACATTTCCTTAATTATTTACATAATTAAAGTAGGAAATGGCCCATAAATACTCTTGGTTTTCATTCCCATAGTCAGAATTTATTATGGCGTCGGTTACCGAAATTTCCAGTCTGGCTGACGTTTCGGCCTTGGTCACGGGTGTGATACATAGGTCACGGGCGTGACAGGCCCGGTTAGCCAATTTTGGGATCGACGATCGTCGAACTGAGATCGACGATCGTCGAAGGGTGGTCACAGGCGTGACACCTGGGTCACGGGCGTGACAGGCCCGTGTGGCCAATTCTGGGTCGACGACCGTCGAGCGTGGTCATGCCCTATGTCACGGGCGTGACATTGCGGGTCACGGGCGTGACATGCCTGGTGACTAATTCTGGGCCGACGGCCGCCGAACTGAAATCGACGATCATCGAACGTGGTCACGCCCTATGTCACGGGCGTGACATTGTGGGTCACGGGCGTGACAGGCCATGAGGCAAATTCCACGCCCGACGATCGTCTACCTGAGATCGACGATCGTCGAAGGAGTCACGCCCCAGGTCACGGGCGTGACACCTGGGTAACGGGCGTGACATGGCCGGGTTGAAAATGCTGCGCCCGACGATCGTCTCCCTGAGATTGACGATCATCGAATGAGTCACGCCCTAGGTCACGGGCGTGACAGGTCGGTCACGGGCATGACCAACCCGTGACCCGAAATCTTGGTCGATTTATTTCAATTTTTGGGCTCCCTAGGGTTCTACCACAACCAACCGACTCCTAGGGGTCTCGCCGGAAATGGGATGTTACAAAAAGTGTCACAGATTTCTAAAAAAATAGAAAAATGGACGTTCGGGTCCTCATCCGACAGTCCATCGAACTACACATCGTTTTGGATCATTTGAATAACGCTAGACTTTATCTAAAAATTATTGTTCGTCATCATCGGCCGAACAATACTAGACCCAGTGTCATCCAGGTTCAGTCGGGCATAATATGACATTGTAAGCTCTGCGGTTGCATTTGGGATTGGGTCGGCCATAACTATGGCAGAGGGTTCTCTGATTGAATCTTTGGCGTCTAAAAAGGATTCTGACGTTGGGATCGAATATGCGCAAGGGAGCGTTCGATCTATGGATCGAAATCAAAATTTTCAGACTCCGGGGGTTGTCCACGTGTCATACACCCTTAAATATATACTAAATATTAACTTTTCTCTTTTTTTTTGTTTTAAGTAGAGTTTTTTATTCAGTTTTTAAATTTTTAGAAAGAAAAAAAGGTAAAAGTAATGGACTTCGGAATTCGAAATAACAACGTGTGCTCCCCCTTCAATGGCGCCAAAAACTTGATGGTCATCCCCGCCGCCTGACCTTTCTTTGGGATTAGTAGTGCAGGGGTCGAGTTTCGCGGAGGGAATGAGAGGAGGCAAGTGCACCTATCGTAAGTAATATAGGATATTTGGGGGGAATATCGAGGTCGTATATTTCCCATGGTAGGTTGATTATTTCTACTCCTCCCGGAGGGACTATTATCTTATCGAAAATAAAGATGTAGGATTAACTAACTAACTAGGGCGGTTATAAGAAAAGACTAAAAAATAGACTTAGAAAAGTTGATGAAGAAATAACGCTCAGTATCGAAATGATTAAGACTAAAATTATTTTAGTTAACTAGAGATCCTAGGTATCAAATTAATTAAAGGGGCAACTTGGCCGTGAAGGTTCCACAAGCATGAGGTCAATTATCTCTAGGGTTATCTCTCACCTGAATATTAAGACTATTCGACTAAACTCTCATTAGGCGAAGGATTCATCTTAATGACCGCTTTACGCTATGAACCCCGCTATTGGGGGGACCCAATCCGGAAGAATTCTTCTGGTCCTCTCTCGAGGTTTAGTGCGTAAACTCTTTCTACCCAAGGGCGATCAATCCATACGCACGACCTCTCGGCTAGCTAGCGTATGGATAACGGAAATAGAGCACACACATTGATATGTGGTTCTACGCGTCGTATATTTGGGGTAAACCTTAAGTGCGTTAATTAAAGAGAAAAAGAGGATCTTTAAATATTTAAAAAGATTTTTATGTCCCAATGCTCTTCGATACTGAGGGCTAAGAGTGATTAGACACTCATCAGATGGGGACGACTTATGAGTTTTGTGAGGCATGAGTTAAAAACTAAGCGCTGAAGAGTTACAAAAAAGACATAAAAATAACACAACATTAAAAAAGGTAAAGCTAGCTAAACAGAGGACGCACGCACTCATCAAAGCCATAATAAAGGAAAAAACTATGTTACAAAAAAGAAAAATACATAATTGAAATTGCAAGTCCTACTCAAACGAGTAGGCGGGAAAATTACAAGTCCTACTCAAACGAGTAGGCAGAAAAATTGCAAGTCCTACTCAAACGTATAGGAAGGAAATGAAAGCGTTAAATTGCAAGTCCTACTCAAACGAGTCGGCGGGAAATAAAAGCGGTAAAAGCTATCTCATACAGACACACACTCTACATAAAAAGGGAAATAATAAAAACCTAACTCATACACTCACACACACAACAAAAAGGAGAAAAAAGAAAGAGATCGAAAAATTAATACGATTACATTTGTACCCTTAGAATTTTCTAAAAAATGCAAAAAAAGGAAAAATAAAAATTAAAGAAGGATAAAGTTTTTCAAAATAAAAGCAAAAAATCAAAGTTTTTCAAAAATTAAAATAACAACTAATTCATTCTTATAACTTTATAAAAATGCTTAAAAAGTGAAAAAAGTTTAAAAGAACCAAATGTTTTACAAGTTAGAAAGCCAAACTAAAAAAAGAAAGATAAGAAACATTTTTAAAATCTTTTTACAAATTCATAAGAATGAAATTTAAAAGCACTTGAAAAAACTAAACCTAAACAAAGCTAAGGGACAAGATAAGAAAAAGACTATGATAACAACACTAAACTAAGCAAAAAAATGAGAACAAAGCTAAGTAAGAAAATAACTAAAACATAAAAGCATAAAACTACTCTCATACACACACACCCATAGAAAAATAAAGGAAATAAGGGATAAATAGAAGAGAAAAGTGAGGCACCCAAATGAAATCCAATACAAGGTTATGAGGCAAAAACTAACATATTTTATTTAGCTAAAAAGATGGTTACAAAAAGCTAAAACAAACACTAAAAAGTGGATGAGAAATTCACCTTACATAGCAAGAAAATCCACTTAAGCTGCCCACTAACACAAAAATGGTCCAAAAAACTTAACCCTTAGGGCATAAAAAAAATTCAATTTATAGACAAAATTTTGGGATTACACGCCCTGGTCATGGGCATGACTGGGGGGCGTGTCGGTCTGGCATGCTAGTGAAGCTGAAAATCTGGTCAGCTGGCTTGGTTCTAGAAGCTTCGGGAAAGTCCACGTGTTGGTCACGGTCGTGACTGTGGGGTCACGAGTGTGTAGGGGGCATGACTACACACCTGGCAGAAATTTTGTGTCGGCAGCGACTATTTGAACAGGGTTGAACACTACAGGACTAACGCAGGCGTTCCGGAAAGGGCACAAGCATTTTTGTGGCATTGAGTGTTGATGGAAACGTCGAGTGTCGAGCCTGCCAGCATTGAGTGGCGACTGGTGTGACACGGGCATGATAAAGAGGTCACTGGAGTGTACTTTGATTTTTTGAATTTTTCTGCAAAATTTGTAGGAAAGAAGAATAAAGCAAAGTTGGAATGTAATATACAAAAAAGAATCATTTTATTGAAAAAAAATAACTAATAACAAAAAAAAAATATACTAAAATTACCTAAATAAAGTTTTGAAAAATACGAGTATTTACAACTTATCAGGCGTCGAGTGTGTTGAGTGAACTCAGCTAGGCGTTGAGTGAAGTAAATTCGTTGACTAAAGTCTTTTTTGCCGAGTTTCGCCTTAAGGTAAGGGAGATTCGTCAAGTATTATTGACGAATTCGTTGTGGACATAGAAGATTATGTGCCGATTCGTCGAGTATCGAGGTAGGGTAAGCTAATTTTGTCGGGTATACCCGATGAATGGTTATTGATCTAGAATTTTTCTCGCCGAATGAGGTAAATTCGTCGAGTATTGACCTTAGGGAAAAATTTTCGGGATTTTTCTTCACCCTTGTCATTGAGGAATCATGGGTTTAGACTTGGGTTTTTTAGTGCTTAGGACGTATGTTTGTGGCTAAGTTGGCAGTGGATAAAGGACCACCAACATGATGTCGGTTTGTGAATCATTACACATGGTGGTTGGTGATTTTTTTTGTTTGGACTGTTGGGTTGTGTTGGAAAATGTGGCCACCACCACAATGCCTTTTGAGATGTTTCAGACTGTTGGATTATGTTGGACAATATGGCCACCACCACTTTGCCTTTTTGAGATGTTTAGACTGTTGGGTTGTGTTGGACAATATGGCAACCACCCTAGTGTCTTTTTAAGTTTTTTGGTATAATAGTTCGTGTTGGACAATGTGCCACCAACTCAGTACTATTTTTGCCATGTGTTAATGATTCACGTGTTAAGAGTTGTTTAGTCTCTTCCTTTCTAATTATATAAACATGTATAATTAAGCTTATACTTGAAGATCGTATCGAAGCATTGCTTCATTTCGCACTTGGTGAAACTTCTTATGCTTATTACTTTGAGATCACTTTCTTACTTATTATGATGTAACTTCTTTGCTGTGATTGGACAGCTTTTCTTATTTATGGGTTGGTAACCCTTTTTATCTCTTTTGATTATTGCTACTATTGATCCTTGATCGCCACTTGTACTTTCTTGCTGTAGTTTTCTTTTCTTTTGAATGCCTCAGGCTTAGAGTAGTAGCTGATCGAGCGGCTAGGGTTGGTTGTTGCTTGTGTTCTACAGCTATTGCAGTTGTCCTTTCCTCACTTTTGTGAGGTAGTTTTGTTATTTTGTTTTTAGTTTTGACCTACATGCTTTTTGGTGGGTTCGTGTAAGGGATTTGCCACCCATTGGAGATTTTGTTGAATGTTGAGTTACTTGCTAGCTGTTAAGTCAATTTATAGTTGACTTATTTTTTTTACTTGTTCTCTGGGAAGGTTTTATGTTAGGATTTCATGATTAGTTATTTTCAAGCTATAAAGGTATCCTTATGCTTATCTCATACTCATGGCATCTTTTTAATCAAATGTCATTTTATTTTGACGAACGTAAAAGCTTTTTTACTACTTGTATAAAATCTAGAGGTATGCATATCATGAGTTGTCATTTTGGAGGTCTCTGCTCATGTAGGTTAAGAATCGAGCAAAATAAAGTATTTTCCGCAGCGTATATTTATATTTTCATCCATAGACTAGTTGACCCACCTAGCCGAGAGATATGACCCTAAAATATAACTAAAAATATGTTTTCTCTAATATTTACTTGATAATTTCATGATAAGTGTCAGGAGTATGTTCTTGCCTGAGCGTGTGTAGTTATCCACTTCATGGAGTGGCATCATGACATGTGTTTTCTCTTGCAATAATATAATGTTATATTTTGAGAAAATGCGGGTTGTGACAGTTGGTATCAGAGGTGTAGTTTTAGTGTTCTTTTTCCATTTCATACACACGCCGATGTGTTATCAGTACGTCTTGTCTAAAGCATGAGCACTACACTCATAAGCATGATAAGAAATATAAGGGCATATTATGTAGTTTGGGATGCATAATATGTGTTTGTATATGGATCCTCATAGTGAGCAACATGTGATTGTTATTTAGTATGGGATGCATAACTATCATCACATGAATGCCCATTAGATTTTACCATTTCATTACATGCGATATTATATAGTATGGGATACATAATATTTCATGTGTATGCTGCTCATTACATGCATTAATGCCTTTATTAGAATGCATAACACAACATGAGTAACATAGTATAGCATTAGCACACGTGCCAAGCTATGATTTACATGATGACATGCGTACACACATAGATTTAAACTGAAAAGAAAAAGAATTCATGCATTTATAGTATATGCACATGAGTTAATAAGATGACGGTATATAATCTAAATTTAAGCATGGAATTATTGATGAAAATATAAGAGCAAGTTAGCAGCAAGAACAAGTATTTATACATGTATGGTCTGAACAAAGTGATTAGTTCAAGCGGTTACACTAGGTTTTGATTAGTCATACATTTTATTATTAGGATGCCGCCTAAGCATGTTGTGACGAGGTCGACTCCCAAGACTGAGGGCAAGTTGTCAGGTGAACAAAGTGAGGGTGTGATTGAAGGGGTGCGATAGAATAATGAGGCACTATCTAGGGAGATGGTTGAGATGTAATCACAAATTCAAGCGTTATTGACTATAATTTCATGACAACAGCCTAGAGTGCAGGACCCTACTGTGGGTCAAGTTATTCTACTTCCTCCTTCTTGGTTGGTGCCTCCAATTTTTCTACCACCAGAGATGAATATCATTTCAAATTTTTAGCTATTAGGACCTCCTACCTATGATGGTAGAGCCAACTTTATGGCTTTGGATGACTAGATCTTTGCGATCGTGGAAATGTTCTCGTACTCAAGGATTTCTGCTGACCAAAGAGTGATGGTCTTCGCGTAGTAGCTGAAGGTTCTTGCAAAGTGCTTATGGTTAAGGCAAAAAGAGAATCTTACAAATGGAAGCTCGTGGGACTCTTTCAAGGAGTTATTGTTGAGGAGATTTCTATCGTCGGTCGAGTATGACCGATTGATTAAAAACTTTGTGCATCTGAAGCAAAGATAACTCACAGTCAGTAAGAATGAGATAGAGTTCAGCATGTTGAGCAGGTTTGCCCCAAATTTGGTAGCATCTAAAGAAAGTAGAGTAAAGCATTTTTTGGTGGTCTTAGGAGTGACATCAAGCAATTGTCTAGTGCATATGGGTTTGAGAATTATGTGGAGGTACTAGAAGCTGCCTAGAAGGTCGAAGATATCGATAATGCCAAGAATCAAGGCATATAAAAGTGAAAGGACAAGAGAATGTCTGATGATGGTATAAGCTCCAGGGAATTTGGCCTTGCATCGAAGAAAGGAAGCAAGGAGGTTTGTAGTTTCTGTGGTCGGTCAGGCCATCCGTTCAAAAAGCGTTTCAACATATTGGGAGCTCAGAAACAATAGCAAGTTCATGCCATTCATACGGCTCCCAAAGGAGATTTCATTTGTGCTTCGTGTAAGAGAAAGGGCCATGATGCGGCCCATTGTTAGAGTAAGGATAGGACCTGATTTCAGTGTAGACAGAAAGGGCATTTTAAGTCTGGATGCACGTAGTCTCAGCCCCCACTGGAGCTAGTTCCACTTCAAGACATTCCGCCACCGCAGCTTTTGGATAAAGGGAAGGGCAACCTGAATGTGGTGACCTTGGAAGAAGCACAGATGTCTACCCATGTGATCTCAGGTTAGACTCTAATCTAATTCGTTAACTCGCAACTATGGTTTCGATGTCATTCGATTAGTTATGTATGTGATTTTATAGGAAAGTTTAATGTAAAGAATTGTTTGGCGCACGTTCTGTTTGATATTGGTGCTACCCACTCGTTCATGGCTAGGACATTCATAGAGCATCATCGTCTGACTCTTGACACATATAACGTGAATACCTGAAGAGAACTCGTGAACACCTTCTCATCTCTGCAAAAGAGAATTATGAAGTATGTAAATAAATATATAACACGAGTACCTGAGGTGAACTCGCAAGCACCTAAAAATCTCTGCAAAAGGAAGTCTGTAGCCAGTAAATAATCATAGAACACGGGTACCTGAGTTGATCTCGCGAACACCTAATAATCTCTGCAAAAGAGAATTCAAAAGCTGATAAATTAACATATAACGTGAATACCTGAAGAGAACTCACAAATACTAGCTCTTCTCTGCAAAAGAGAAGTCAAAAGCAGGTAAATAAGCATATAATGTGAGTACCTGAGTTCAACATGCTAACACCTACTAATATCTTCAAAAGAGAAGTCAAAAAGAGGTAAATAAACATATAATGTGAGTACCTGAGTGGAACCCACGAACACCTGCTAATCTATTCAAAAGAGAAGTAAAAGACAAGTAAATTTAAAATGTAACGTGGCTGTCTGAAGAGAACTCTTGAACAACTGCTAATCTCTACAAAAAAGAAGTCAAAAGCAGGTAGAAAAACATACAATACGAGTACCCGAGGTGAACTCACGAACACCTTCTAATCTCTACAAAATAGAAAGTGGTAAAATTTAAAATATAACTTGAGTACCTTAGTAGAACTTGCGAATACCTACTAATCTATGCAAAATGAAGTCAAAAGTAGGTAAAAAAATATATAACGCAAGTACCTAAGGTGAACTTACGAACACTTGCTAATCTCTGTAAAAGATAAGTCAAAACCCCGTAAATTTAAAATATAACGCGAGTATGAAAAGGGAACTCAAGAACACCTACAAATCTCTGCAAATGATAAGTCAAAAGTTGGTAAATAAAAATATAATGTGAGTACCCAAGGTGAACTCGCGAACACCTACTAATCTCTGTAAAAGAGAATTCAAAAGCCAATAAATTTAAAATATAATATGAGTACTATAAAAGAACTCACGAACACATACTAATATCTGTAAAAGAGAAGTCAAAACAGGTAAATAATCATATAACACGAATACCTAAATAGAACTCACAAACACCTGCTAATCTCTACAAAAGAGAAGTAAAAAGCAGGTAAATAATCATATAATGCGAGTACCTGAGGTGAACTCTCTAGCCCTTCTAATCACTCAAAAGGTGAAGTCAAAAGAAGGTAAATAAATATATAACGCTAGTACCTGAGGTGAACTCGCGAACACAACTTATCTTTGTAAAAGCAAAATAAAAGGTAGGTAAATTTAAAATATAATGCGAGTACTTATGGCCGCAAAATAAAGACCGACTGTGGTTGGTTCGAAATGGTCTGATTCCGCAGGCCGGTAAAAAGATCGATTTTTCTAACGAAAGGAGGCAATTGCACCTATCGCAAGTAGTACTCGGTATTCGGGAGAATACTGAGGTTGTATTGTTCTCGGGGGCGCGTTGATTATATCTACTCTTCCAGGAAGACTATTATCTTACTATTAGTAAGGTGGGATTTTTAGTTAATTAAGGAGGAAAGAAAAGAGAGCAGAATTTTACTTAGATTAATTCAAAGACGGGTTAACGCTCGGCATCGATTTGGATTAAGACTAAAATAATTCTTAACAATTATCGAACTTAGTTTTTAAATTAATAAAAGGCACTTGGTCGTGGAGGTTCTATATATATGAGCGCACTTATCTCTAGGAATATTGCTCACCTGAACATTAAGACTATTCGACCGATCGTTAGACCAACGAAGTATTCCTCTTAATGCCCGCTTTACGCTAAGAACCCCGCTATTGGGTGGGGAACCCAATTCGATAGAACTACGCTCGTCCTCTTTTGAGGGTATGTACGCAATTTTATTTACCCAAGGGGGATTGGTCCATACGTGCGGCATCTCGGTGTTGCGTATAGATAACGGAAATAGAGCCCACAAATCGATTATGTGGTCCTATGCGTCATTAACCCGGGGCAAACCTTAAGTCCTTAAATTAAAATAAAAAAAAAGTTCTTTAATTATTTCAAATCATTTCATATGTCCCAATGCTCTTCGATGTCATAGGCTAATAAAGATTTGCCACTCATCGGTATGGGGACAGCTTTATGGTTTTTTGTGAAACGTGAGTTTGAATTTAAGTACTAAACTATTTATAAGAGAAAACATAAAAAAACAGGACATTTAGATAAATTGAAGGCTAATTGATGCAGGCACTCACACACACTTCAAAAACATGAATAAATTAAGTAAAGCAAGTCCTACTCGAATGAGTAGGCGGGAAATAAATGCAAATATAAGTCCTACTCAAAACTGAGTAGGCGGTAAAGTAAAGCAATGCGCCATTTAACTCTTAACGAGTAGGCGGAAAATAAATGCATAAATAAAAAGAAACTAAGTTACAAAAAATGAAAATTACAAGTCCCACTCAAATGAGTGGGCGGAAAATTAAAGCAGGGCGTCGTTTAACTCTTAACGAGTAGGCTGAAATAGATGCGCACACGCACACACTCTTCATAATTGAAAAAGCGATAAAATTGCGAGTCCTGGCTCAAATGAGTGGGCGGGAGAATGAAAGCAATAAAATTATCACCTACACGCACGCACTTTACATAATTGAAGAAAGCATTAAAAGAAAGCATGAAAAGCTATCACCTACACTCACACACTCTACATAAATTAAAGAAAGCATAAAAGAAAGCACAAAAGATTATTCTCATACACTCGCACACACAACATGGAATTTAAAAGAACAAAATGAAAATTTAACTCATACACTCACACACACATAAAAACAACACAAAAATGAAAGTTATCTAAAATTAAAACTACAACTTTTCTACCATTACAACTTGCCAAAAACAAGTAAAAAGATGAAATAAAAATTAAAAGAGGGAAATGGTTTTGAAATTAAAGCAAACTTTCAAGTTCATGAAAAATTAAAATTACAACCTTTTCATTCTTAAGGGTTCCTAAAAGTGAATAAAAAGTTGTTTTTAAAATTAAAAAGAACATGACAATTTTACAACCTAAACAAAGCCTAAGTTTAAGGAAAACAAAAATGACATTTCAAAAGCACTTTTGCAAAACCCATAAGGAGGGAAAAGTTGAGATTTTAAGGTAACAAAAATCTTGAAATTTTCTAAAACAAATATACTTAAAACCTAACATGATGAATATTTTATCACAAAGAAACATAAACCTTGAAATTAATACTAAAAACATAAGAGCTATTCTAACACTTTTGCATAATGAAGATAAATAAAAATAAAAGCATCACTCACAAACCAATACACACTTTTCATAAAGATGAACATAAGGATAAAAAGGAAGAAGGAAAGTGAACCACCCAAATGAATTTTCTTTCTATGTAGAGAGACAAAAAAAAGAGAACATCATTTTTATTTCTATAATTAAAGCTATTACAAACTATTACAAAGCTATTGAAAAGCTAAAACAAACATAAGAAAAGGAGGGGGGAGAAAGTCTCCTTACATGAAAATGGAATCCACAAGGGCAACCCACAAAACACACTAAAATTTGCTCAAAAAAGTGAACCCTTGGGCATTACAAAATTTTTTTATTTATAGACAAAATTTTGGGTGTGACACGCCCTGGTCACGGGCGTGACAGGGGGCGTGTCAAAGGTTACGTGTTTGACTTGGTGAAATCCGGCAGCTGGCTTTGTTCTGGAAGGTTTTGGAGGTGACACGTGTCTGTCACGAGCGTGATAGGTGTCAGACACAGGCGTGACGGTGGGCGTGACTTGGACAGCTAGCAGTTTTGATGTCGGCAGCGTCGAGTGTTGAAAAAGCATTGAGTGTCGACATCGACACGGGCGTGTCATTGGGCGTGACTTGATGGCATCGAGTGTTGAATAGTAAAATCGTTGAGTGTTGACTTTAGGAAGGCGTTGAGTGCTTGACACGGGCGTGTCATGTCAAATTTTGACTTTTTCAGAAAAAATTCAGAAAACAAAAAAAACTTAAGTTACGATTGTTTTTACAAAAAGAAGCATATTTATTAAACAAAACAAACAGAAAAAGTTAAAATAAAGTAAAATGACTTAATAAAAATAGTATAAAAGTAGGTATATTTACAACTTATCAAATACCCCCATACTTAAGCTTTTGCTATTCCAGAGCAAAAGTTTGAGGTGAACTTATATGAAATAATAAAAAACTCTAAGTTCTGCTACCGCTAAATTAATTATAAGATAGATCTAAATAAATATACGGGGTATAAGAGTTAAGTCCTAAAATTATGTAAATGATTTAAACAGGGCAAAAGTTTTGGCCAAAAGACTTGTTGATGTAATCAAATAGAAAGCAATAATTATATTGGTTAGATTAACAAAAATAGTTTGGAATTATATGAACTTTAGCTTATAGGAGTTTTATCGGAAATAATACAATTTATGAATTATGCTCTCAAAATGATTTTTGAATTAGTTCTAGAGTCATGAAATTGGCTAAGGGGGGTTAATGTTGGTTTATGAAGATGCTTGGATTTAGAGGCGAGGTAATTTTTTTCGAACCTCCCTTTTTTTTATTTGGATGTTATAGGAAAACATGAAAAAAAATTTCTTCTTCATAATAATAATTAACCCAATGTATATGTGTAGGAGTAATGAGTTTTATCCTCTTACTCCGTAACATATAATCATTTAATTTATTGGGTGCCTATGTTTAAAGAATGAAATCTTATTCTCATTGACATAGGATCTTTTTTGGGGGAACATTTTTTATCATACCAAGAAGGTAATGATAAGTAAGGGGAGAAAAGTGAACTAGATTTTTAATTAAAATATTTTTGAGAGCAACCTTTATAAATTGTACGTTCTAATTTTTCAGAAAGCTAAAAGTAAGCATAATTGAATTCTATAGTCGTTTTTTTCTAACATAGTACACGTGCTCCTATCTATGAAAAATTAGAAGTAGTGCCTAAAGCGAGTCCCCTATTTTTAACAAAGTATAATAATTTTTTTAAAACGTAACCCCGGCTATTTAAATTTTTCAATCTATAATTAACAAACGAATAGTGAACAAAGAATTGATCAAATTCGCATATAAATAAACTCAAAACAAAAATTTTGATAGCAAGAAATTTAAGAATGATGCATTTGATTTATTTGTTTCATAAATTATATATATATATATTTTTAATTTTTAAAGTTATTATCTTTTTTTTGTATTTTTGTATTTATTTCTTTAATATATACATATTAAAGAAAGGAAAATGCGAAAATAAATTTGTTTGGATTTTTGAGTTTTCCGAAATTTTTTTTTATTATATATATATTTTTTAATTTTGTGACATTTTTTTTGTATTTTTAAGAAAATTTGCATTCTATTTACAAAAATTTGGGAGAAAAAGAGAAGTTATTTACAAGGATGAGAGAAAAAAAGGGAGAGGGGAAAGAGAAAGAATATTTACAAAAAATACTTAAAAATATTTAAAAAAATTACTTACAAAAAATATTTACAAAAACTTAAAAACTAGGTAGCCGCGAGATGACTCGTTATGTGGATGGCTCGATGAGCCGGATCTCGCGGACCGAGTTAAAAATAAGTCAAAGTTTCAAAAATAAAACTTCAAAAAATAAAAAATTTTGATTTTTGTGTTATATATATATATATATTTTTTGAAGTTTTGATTTTTTTAAAATTTTTTGTTTATTTTTAATATATATATATATATATATATATATATATATATATATATATATTGAAATGTGGAAAATAAAGGTGTAGAAAAAGAAAGTACGAAAATACGAAAACACCCCCATACTTGGTTCCAACATTGTCCCCAATGTTGTATGCTAAGCATGAGGAACAAGATAGCAGCTATATGTACGAAAAAAAGAGAAAGAGGGTTTCTCTATACTCGATCACTAGGTCGCCCGCTATATTAGTTTTTAACCGATGACCGTTTACTTTAAATGAGCTTTTTTCAAGGTGGGAGACGAGTACAGTCCCATATGGAAAAACTTCTTCAACTAAGAAGGGACCGGACCAACGAGATTTTAGTTTGCCAGGAAAAAGTTTAAGACGAGAATTATAAAAAAGGACAAGATCGCCCGTAGAAAAAAATTTTGGGGATTTGATTTTTCGATCGTGATATAACTTAGAATGCTCCTTATAGAACTTATTGCTCTCGTAAGCGTTCGCACGCCATTCATCGAGCTCGTTTAGTTTCAGTTTTCTATTCTTAACGGCTAAGTTAGCGTCGAGGTTTAAAAGTTTTAATGCCCAAAGTGCGGGATGTTCTAGTTCTACGGGTAAATGACACGCTTTGCCATAGACTAATCGAAATGGAGTACAACCGGTAGAGGTTTTGTACGCCGTATGATACACCCAAAACGCGTCGTCAAGCTTAACGGACCAATCTATCCTATTAAGTGAAACGGTTTTTTCTAATATTCGTTTTATCTCTTGATTTACTACCTCAACTTGGCCACTTGTTTGCGGTTGGTAGGGGGTGGCAAGTTTGTGCGTGACTCTGTATTTAGCTAACGTCTTAGCCATTAGAGCGTTACAGAAATGCATTCCCCTATCACTAACAATAGCGTGAGGCGTGCCGAAGCGAGGAAATAATTTTTTTTAGAAATGTAACGATGACTTGCGTATCATTGGTGGGGAGATCTTGCGCTTCCGCCCACCTTGATACGTAGTCGACCGCCACTAAAATATACGTATTTTTATAAGAAGGAGGTAGGGGGCCTACAAAATCTATGCCCCATAAATCGAAGACTTCGTATTCTAAAAACATGTTTTGGGGCATCTTGTCTCGACGAGAGATGTTACCCGACCGCTGACAGCTATCGCATGTGCGCACAAAATTGTGCACGTCTTTGAAGAGAGTGGGCAAAAAGTAGCCCGCCTCTAGGGCCTTCCTAGTGATCCGGTTGGCTTGATAGTGCCCTCCGGCTGGACACTCGTGGCAGTGCCTCAATATTTGGGTGCACTCCACACCCGCGATGCATATTTGGACAGCTTGGTCCGCGTAGATACGAAAAAGAAATGGGTCCTCCCAAATGAAATTTTTAAAGTCGGAAAAGAATTTCTTCTTTTGCTGACTTGAGAATTCTTTTGGAAGCACCCGCGCGACTAAATAGTTTGCAAAATCTACGAACCAATGCGAAGATGACGAAGAAGAACAAATGGCAAGAAGACGTTCCTCGGGGAATCTGTCATTTATTTTAGATTCGACGAGCACTTCCGCAACCGGATTTTCTATCTCGGGGTGGTCTGCCGTTAGATTTTCCGCACCCTTCTTGTCCCTGATCTCCAAGTCAAACTCTTGAAGGAGGAGGATACATCGAAGAAGGAAGAGCTTCGCGTCAGTTTTGGCTAGTAAATACTTAAGGGCGGAGTGATCGGTAATAACGATAACTTTAGATAGCGTTAAATACGAGGGAAACTTATCGAAAGCGAAAACGACGGCTAAGAGTTCCTTTTCCGTCTTAGTGTAATTCACTTGTGCGGAAGTGAGCATCTTGCTAGCATAATAAATAGGATGAAAATTTTTTTTCTATGCATTTGCCAAGAACGGCGCCTAAGGTAATATCACTAGCTTCGCACATGATTTCGAACGGAATGGACCAATTAGTGGACACTAGAATTGGAGAATTGATAAGTTTTTGTTTTATAAAATTAAAGGCAGACTCGCAATCGCTACTAAAGACAAAAGGTGATTCCTTTTCCAAGAGGTGAGTAAGCGGCTTTGTTATTTTTGAAATTTTTTGAATGAAACGCCTGTAAAAGCCCGTGTGGCCTGAGAAACTCCTAATAGATTTTATGTTAGTCGGCTTAGGAAGCTTTTCTATGATTTCTACTTTGGTCTTATCGACCTCTATCCCCTTAATCGAAATATTATGGCCGAGGACCAAACCTCCTCGAACCAAAAAGTTGCACTTCTCCCAATTTAAAACAAGATGTGTGTCCTTGCATCGTAGGAGGACACGATCGAGATTATGAAGACAATCCGAGAATGAGCATCCGAATACAGAAAAGTCATCCATAAATACTTCCATAATATCTTATACTAGATCGCCAAAGATTGCTAGCATACATCTTTGGAACGTAGCTGGCGCATTGCAGAGGCCAAATGGCATTCTTCGGTAGGCGAAGGTGCCAAACAGGAAAGTAAAAGTTGTTTTCTCTTGGTTCTCGGAGGAAATGGGGATTTGGAAAAACCCCGATAAACCGTCAAGAAAACAATAAAATGGATGACAGGAAAGACGCTCAAGAATCTGATCAAGGAACGGTAGTGGGAAATGGTCCTTGCGGGTGGCATCATTAAGTTTGCGATAATCGATGCACACACGCAAACTCATAACAGTACGAGTCGGGACGAGCTCGTTGTGCTCATTCGCCACTACGGTTAGACCGCCCTTCTTGGGCACGACATGAATGGGACTAACCCATGCACTATCAGAAATGGGATAAATAATCCCCGCATCTAATAATTTAATTATCTCAGTTTTCACGACGTCTTTCATGTTTTGGTTAAGACGTCGCTGCGGCTGAATGGTTTTGCGGCAATTATCGTTTAAGAAAATCTCATGAGTGCAAAAAGAAGGGTTAATCCCCTTAAGGTCAGAAATTTTCCACGCAATTGCGTGGTGTTGTATAAGCAAAACCTCCAATAAATCGGAGGTCTCCGAATCGCTTAAATGCGAAGAAATGATCACCAGGAGTGTATCATTTTCCCCAAAAAGGCGTATTTGAGGGATTCGGGTTATGGTTGAGATCTAGGGTGGGCGGTTCTTCTAGCGAGGTTTTAGTTCTAATGTCTTTTGAACCAATTGGTTCAAAAGGCATATCTGTAGACGCATCCTCATCGCACTAAAAAATTTCGAGTGAAAAAATATCTTTGTTTAAAAACTCAGACTCGAAAACCGGAGAAGAACAATCTCCATAAAAAGAATTTAAAGAGTAGCAGAAATTGTCGCTCGGCAACGATTCTTCCATTAAGGGGTTAATAGAAAAAGTTACTTGGTCGTCTCCTACCCAAAGGAGAAGATGACCGTTACTAACATCGATTAGTGCACGTGAGGTTGCGAGGAAAGGGCGACCGAGTATTATCGGTACCTGGGCATCCTCCTCGATGTCTAAGATGACGAAGTCCACCGGGAAGGTGAACTTGTCTACTCAGACAAGGACATCCTCAACTACCCCAATGGGGAACCTAACCGAGCGATCCGCTAGTTGGATGCGCATATTGGTAGGAGCAGCAGTACCCATACCTAAACGCAATAAGAGCGAGAACGGCATCAAATTAATGCTCGCGCCTAAGTCTGCCAAGGCATATTTTACTAATACATCGCCAAAAAGGCACGGGATGGAAAACCGTCCCGGTTTATTTTGATTTGAGGGCAACTTATTAGTAAGAGCCGCCGAGCAGACAACGTTAAGAGAAATATGTGAAATATCTTCAAGTTTTTGTTTGTTAGAAAGAAGCTCTTTTAAAAATTTTGCATACTTAGGCATTTGCGAGATGGCCTCGAAAAAAGGAACATTAATTTGAATTTGTTTAAGTAATAAAATAAATTTTTCATAATGCACGTTGATTCGCTCGTTATCTAACTTATGCGGGTAGGGCAGCGGCTTGCTTAAAATAGTTTTGTCGTCTAAAATCGGCAAGGGCTGCGTAATCAAAGAAGAGTGAAGAGGGGTCGGAGGTGAAATATGTACCTGAGGATCGATCCGTTTTGGATCGACCACCGCCTTACCGTTACAGAGGGTTATAGCGTTGGCATTCTCCCTTAGATTGGGCTCCGTATTCCTTGGCAGTGCCCCCAGAGCGCGTTCCGACATAAGTCGCGCCAGCTGTCCAACCTGTATTTCTAAATTTTTAAGCGATCCGGTGATGTTCCGGATATTGGACTCGTTGGACGCGATATATCGATTAAAACTTTCCTCCACCGGAAGAGGCTTCGGAGGAGGGGACGGAAAAGAGAGCGCAAAAGGAGGGGGAGGAGGGCACTGCGTGTTATTCGGGTTACTCCATGAGAAATTCGGGTGGTTCCTCCAACCCGGATTATAGTGGCTATTATAAGGGTTTTTTTGGAAGGAAGGACGCACTGGATTCCCCATGTAGTCCACGAACTCGTCGACCACGCAGGCATTAGGGGGGAGAAAACAAGGCGGAGTGGGGGTGGCAACAGACATCTCCGACACCTGCTTAGTTAGCCTTTCGACTTGAAGGGCTAGCTGAGAAGTGGCATCCACTTCTTACAGGCCCGCATGCTTATGGAGCGCCTGCGGGACATTCCATTGGTAGGCGTTCATAGCCATTTCTTCGAAAAGAGCCTGGGCGGCCTCGAGGGTCTTATTATTCAGAGTGCCCCCGGCAGCTGCGTCAATCATTTGACGCGTCTGACTGTTCAGTCCATTATAAAAAAATTTGTACCTGCAACTACGTTGGGAGCCCATGGTGCGGGCACCGTTGGAGAAATTCTTTAAAACTCTCCCAAGTCTCAAAAAGAGACTCGGAGTCGTTTTGCACAAAGGGGGATATATCCGCCCGCAATCTAGCAGTTTTTGCGGGCGGAAAATATTTAGTAAGGAATTTCTTTGCCAACTCCGCCCAGGTCGTGATGGATCCCCACGGGAGGGAGACAAACCACTCATTGGCCTTGGACTTAAGGGAGAAGGGAAAGAGGGGCAAACGAATGGCGTCATCAGTGATGCCATTTATCTTGAAAGTATCGCAAATTTCTAAAAAATTAGAGAAGTGGTTTTTTGGGTCATCATCCGCCTGTCCGTCGAACTGCATGGCATTTTGGATCATTTGTATAACACTTGGCTTCATTTCAAAATTATTGTTCGCCACAGCAGGCCGAACAATACTTGACCCTGTGTCATCCAAGTTGGGTCGAGCGTAGTAGGACATCGTACGCTCGGCCGCTTGGGCATTATTTTGGTCGGCCATAGAAGAGAAAGAGGGTTCTTCGGTGGATTCTTCCGGGTCTAAAAGTGGAATTCGACGTAGAGATCGAATACGTGCAAGAGAGCGGTCGATCTCAGGGTCGAATTCAAGATTTTCAGAATTCGAAGGTTGTCCTTGGGTTATACACCCTAAAAAAACAACGAAGGGGGAAGGATTTTTTTTTTGTTAACTTTTTTCTTTTTGAAAATAAAGTGAAATTAATAGAGCCCCAGATTCGATATAACAACCGTGCTCCCCGACAACGGCGCCAAAAACTTGATGGCTAGAGAACAAAGACCGACTGTGGTTGGTTCGAAATTTTCTGATTCCGCAGGCCAGTTAGAAGATCGAGTTTTCTAACGAAAGGAAGCAAGTGCACCTATCGCAAGTAGTACTCGGTATTCGGGAGAATACCGAGGTCGTATTGTTCTCGGGGGCGCGTTGATTATATCTACTCTTCCAGGAAGACTATTATCTTACTATTAGAAAGATGGGATTTTTAGTTAATTAAGGCGGAAAGAAAAGAGAGCAGAATTTTACTTAGATTAATTCGATGACGGGTTAACGCTCGGCATCGAATCAGATTAAGACTAAAATAATTCTTAACAATTTTCGAACTTAGTTTTTAAATTAATAAAAGGCACTTGGCCGTGGAGGTTCCATAAATATGAGCGCACTTATCTCTAGGAATATTGCTCACCTGAACATTAAGACTATTCGACCGATCGTTAGACTGACGAAGGATTCCTCTTAATGCCCGCTTTACGCTAAGAACCCCGTTATTGGGTGGGGAACCCAATTTGGTAGAACTACGCTCAACCACTATCGAGGGTTTGTTTGCAATTTTATTTATCCAAGGGGGATCAGTCCATATGTGCGGCCTCTCGGCATTGCGTATGGATAACGGAAATAGAGCCCACAAATCGATTATGTGGTCCTATGCGTCGTTAACCCGGGGCAAACCTTAAGTCCTTAAATTAAAATAAAATGAAGTTCTTTAATTATTTCAAATCATTTTATATGTCCCAATGCTCTTCGATGTCGAAGGCTAATAGAGATTAGCCACTCATCGGTATGGGGACGGCGTTATGGTTTTTAGTGAAACGTGAGTTTGAATTTAAGTACTAAACAGTTTATAAGAGAAAACATAAAAAATAGGACATTTAGATAAATTGAAGGCTAATTGATGCAGGCACCCACGCACACTTCAAAACCATAAATAAATTAAGTAAAGCAAGTCCTACTCGAATGAGTAGGCGGGAAATAAATGCAAGTACAAGTCCTACTCAAAACAGAGTAGGCGGTAAAGTAATGCAATGCGCTATTTAACTCTAAACGAGTAGGCGGAAATAAATGCATAAATTAAAAGAAACAAAGTTACAAAAAATGAAAATTACAAGTCCCACTCAAATGAGTGGGCGGAAAATTAAAGCAGGGCGGCGTTTAACTCTTAACGAGTAGGCTGAAATAGATGCGCACACACACATACTCTTCATAATTGAAAAAGCATTAAAATTGCGAGTCCCGGCTCAAATGAGTGGGCAGGAGAATGAAAGCAATAAAATTATCACCTACACGCACGCACTCTACATAATTGAAGATTGCATTAAAACAAAGCATGAAAACTTATCACCTACACTCACACACTCTACATAAATTAAAGAAAGCATAAAAGAAAGCACAAAAGGTTATTCTCATACACTCACACACACAACATGGAATTTAAAAGAACAAAATGAAAATTTAACTCATACACTCTCACACACATAAAAAAACACAAAAATGAAAGTTATCTAAAAATTAAAACTACAACATTTCTACCATTACAACTTGCCAAAAAAAGTAAAATGATGAAATAAAAATTAAAAGAGGGAAATGGTTTTGAAATTAAAGCAAACTTTCAAGTTCATGAAATATTAAAATTACAACCTTTTCATTCTTAAGGGTTCCTAAAAGTGAATAAAAAGTGGTTTTTAAAATTAAAAAGAACATGAAAATTTTATAACCTAAACAAAGCCTAAGTTAAAGGAAAACAAAAATGACATTTTAAAAGCACTTTTGAAAAACCCATGAGGATGGAAAAGTTGAGATATTAAGGTAACATAAATCTTGAAATTTTGTAAAACAAATATACTTAAAAACTAACATGATGAATTTTTTATAACAAAGAAACATAAACCTTGAAAATAAAACCTAAAACATAAGAGCTATCCAAACACTTTTGCATAATGAAGATAAATAAAAATAAAAGCATCACTCACAAACCCACACACACTTTTCATAAAGATGAACAAAGATGAACATAAGGATAAAAAGGAAGAAGGAAAGTGAACAACCCAAATGCATTTTCATTCCATGTAGGGAGACCAAAAAAAAGAGAACATCATTTTTATTTCTATAATTAAAACTATTACAAACTATTACAAAGCTATTGATAAGCTAAAACAAACATAAGAAAGGGAGGAGGGAGAAAGTCTCCTTACATGAAAATGGAGTCCACAAGGGCAGCCCACAAAACACACTAAAATTGGCTCAAAAATGTGAACCCTTGGGCATTATAGAATTTTTTAATTTATAGACAAAATTTCGGGTGTGACATGCCATGATCACGGGCGTGACAGGGGGCGTGTCGAAGGTTGCGTGTTTGACTTGGCGAAATCCGGCAGCTGGCTTCATTTTGGAAGGTTTTGGAAGTGACATTTGTCTGTCACGGGCATGACAGGTGTCAGACACGGGCATGACTGTGGGCGTGACTTGGATAGCTGGTAGTTCTTATGTCTACAGCGTCGAGTGTTTAAAAAGCATTGAGTGTCGACATCGACACGGGCGTGTCAGGAGGCGTGACTTGATGGCGTCGAGTGTTGAACAGTAAAATTGTTGGGTGTTGACTGGCGGAAGGCGTTGAGTGCTTGACACGGGCGTGTCAAGTCAATTACACGGGCATGTCAAGTAAAATTTTTACTTTTTCTGAAAAAATTCAGAAAACAAAAAAAATTTAAGTTAGGATTATTTTTACAAAAAGAAGCATATTTATTAAACAAAACAAACAGAAAAAGCAAAAATAAAGTAAAATGACTTAATAAAAATACTATAAAAGTAGGTATATTTACAACTTATCAAGTACCTAAAGAGAACACGCGAACACCTCCTAATCTCTTCAAAAGAGAAGTCAAAAGCAGGTAAATTTAAAATATAATGCGAGTAACTGAAGAGAACTCATGAGCACAGCCTAATCTCTGCAAAAGAGAAGTCAAAAGCAGGTAAATTGATATATAACGCGTGCAACTAAAGAGAATTCACAAACACCTGCTTATATTTACAAAAGAGAAGTTAAAAGGAGGTAAATAATAATATAATGCAAGTACTATTGTGTTTTTGAGTGGGATGCACATCACATGTGCGTAGTGGAATAACAATCAAGAAAACCCATAGAGAAATGATCTTGCGATGATCATTGATCATTAAGTAATTACAAATTTTAATTAAATATACCTTAGCGGGATTGAGACACTACTCAAACAAGATGCTCCAAGGAAATCCAATGAACACTTGCAATTGGAGTTCTGAGCGTAAAAGTATCCATGCCACTAAAGGTATCCACATGAGCAAGAAGAACCCTTATACTCTTATCACACAAGATCTAGGTTGGAAGAAGGAATGCCCTCAACTTCTCCACAGATTATTAGATCCATTAAAAGAGATGCGAAGGTGAAGAAGATGGAGCTTAGGAAACGCTTTCCGATGACGTCAATGGAACAGACTTATCGACGGCATAGATTAGCGGCTGCAACTTCTAGGTTACAGAATAGTTCCGTCGGGGAGGAAGAAGTCAGCGCACTAGTTCTGGATCAGTTAGGTCAAGTGTCTAGCGATAACAATTATCTCATCTTTGTATATATACTCCAAGACCGAAACAGACATTACTCGCAGACCAGGCCAAAAAGGAACCTACCGAAAAATAGACCTACGGCAATTCATCGAGAATAATTTGTTGAGAACAAATCGTTGAGTGTAATTCATCGAGTAAACACGATTAATCGACACGTCCACTCGATGGATTCTTTGAATATTTGATTCGTCATAACAAATTCGTCGGGAGCAATTCGTTTAGTATACTCGACGAATAAAAAGAACTCTCGAAGTATCCGTCGAGGCCAGCTCAACGAAAACAAATTATCACATAGAATTTGTTGAGTATATACTAAAAACTCGTCGCGAATACTCGATGAATTATTTTAGAATACTAGACGAACTGACTTACCTTTTCGATAATTTCTATAAGGCCCCTCGAATTAATAATTTAGGTCACAATGGTAACACTAACAAGTACCTAAGGTGAACTCGTGAACGTCTGCTAATATATGTAAAAGAGAAGTCAAAAGCCCGTAATTTAAAATAAAAAGCGAGTACCTGAAGAGAACTCGCGAACACATACTAATCTCTATAAAAGAGAAGTCAAATAGGTAAATAAACGTATAACATGTGTGCCTGAATTGAACTCGTGAACACCAGATAATCTCTACATAAGAGAAGCCAAAAGCAGTTAAATAAACATATAATGCGAGTACCTGAGATGAACTCGCTAACGCCTGCTGAACTCTCCAAAAGAGAAGTAAAAAACAGGTAAATAAACATATAATGAGAGTACCTGACATGAACTAGTGAACACCTACTAATTTATGCAAAAGAGAAATAAAAAGCAGGTAAATTTAAAATATAACACGAGCACCTAAAGAGAACTCACGAATAACTGCTAATCTCCACAAAATAGAATTCAAAAGTAGGTAAATTTAAAATAAAACGCGAGTACTTGAAGAGAACAGACGAACACCTGCTAATCACAGTAAAAGAGAATTCAAAAGCAGGTAAATTAACATATAACGTGAGTACTTGAATAGAACTCGCGAACACATGCTAATCTATGCAAAAGAGAAGTCAAAAGAAGTAAATAAAAAAAATAACATGAGTACCTGAGATGAATGCTCTAACACTTGGTAAGCTCTCTAAAATAGAAGTCAAAAGTATGTAAATAAACATATAACGTGAGTACCTGAGATAAACTCACGAACGCCTGCAAATATTTGCAAAAGAGAAGTTGAAAGAATTTAAAATATAGAAGGAGTAGCTGGAGAGAACTCACAAATGCCTGTTAATCTCTGCAAAAGAGAAGTCAAAAGCAAGTAAATAAACATATAATGCGAGTACCTGAGGTGGACACGCGAACAGTTGATGCGGGAAATGCGCCTCTGAATTATGCAAATAGAAATGAGGGTCGAGTACTATCAAGTAGCTGGTTACTGGCAGTTAAAGCAAGCAGTTAAGACAGAGGGGGAGAAAAAAATAAGAGAGGTCATTGGCAGTGGCAACACCAGAGTTTTCCCGTAGCGGCTAAATGCCACTTCTGCGGCGGGCTTTCTTTTGATTAAGAAAGAAATGGGTTATAACGGTTAAAGTAGAGAACTCGAGTGAGTAGGTATCTACTAAAGGTAAAGTTCGAGTCCACTGCCACAAGCGTAGAGTTTAGGGATTCCAACTTCCCCTATAGGCAGTACTGTTCGCACCTAATTATAGGCTCGGGGGACTGCCCAAATGGGTAGGGCTATGAATACAGGCTTCCTAGGTACAGGAGAAATGGGCAGTAGTGACAATATATAGGGGAGCATAAAGAAGAACGATGACCTGGCCGTGCAGCTAGGCAGTCCGCCCTAGACCTATCATCTTCTCCTCAGCGCCTGTTGTGTCTAGGAGGTCAGCGAGAAGGAGGATAGCCGGCTTGAACTGTCCTTACCGTTAATACTTGAGAAAATCGAGGAAAGTGGATAATCCGGGTTAACGTGATCCCCGCACATTTCCAAATTTCAATGGATTTTCCGAAAAATAAACTTTACCCGCCTGACCGTAAAAACAATAAATTCTCCAAAAGCTATAAATATCCCAGAAGCAAGAACTGTTTTCACAAAAGAGCTTTCGAGACGGGTCATTTCTCTCTGACTGCGGTTAATACTTTGTTGTGTGAAATGTCTACGAGAAAGAGCTTCTTGACAAGGATGGGCGGTAAGGGGTATTGAAAGTCTTTAGTTTCAAGGGTAGCAAAACACCTTGAGGGGGGGGGGGTGAATAGGTTTTTTGTCTCTTTGTTCTTTTTCCTAACTTTGGGTGTGTTGATTTAGTATAGTTAGATTGCTTTTAAGAACAGAAATAGCACACACAGTGTTTATAGTGGTTTCCAAAATTATGTGTACATCCACTGTCCCTCCCACCATTCTAACAGTGTGTTAGACAAGGCACTACTCAAAAACTCTGCTTCTTAGACCTTATATCGCAGATCTCTAAGGATCTCTCAGTCTTCTTCAATACCTACCTCAGGCATATGGACCAACCACAGAGAAAGCTTGCTCCTATAACTAAGTGATCCAAAGATCACATACCACTCAGAGAGAATGACTCTCATACAGCTCAGGCACAAAGCCCTACCTCAGATCTAAAGCTGTATCCTAAAACTCAGGCACAAAGGCCCTACCTCAGAGAGAATGACTCTCCTACCTCAGGAAAATAGCCCTACACTCAGATCAACAAATGATCCTACAGCTCAGATCCAAAACTAGATCCTACCTCAGCCTTTATAAAACAGTAATACAACTTAGATCCAAAGGATCCTACAGCTTAGATCCAAGAATAGATCCTATAGAGAGAATGCTTGGTTGGTTTTGATTTGACACTAGAGAAATTTCTCTAAGTCTTCTGCTTCCGGAGCTGAGAAAGTCTCAGCCCTAACTTCTTCTCAGTAATAAGAATGAAGGTCTTCAAGTAACTACTGCTTGAGATGGAAGTATCTCAGAAATAAGGTCTCTGAACTTGCTATTGAAGACAAAGATTTGGCAGTTCTAAATGCTCTTCAATCAGCTAACTTTGACTATAAAAAATTGAAGGCTCATCTTAGTCTTCTTTCTCAGAAAGATTTTTTGAACTTGTTGTAGCTGGTGAAAATTGCTACAAATAACTGGAAAAACTTTTAGCCCAGCAGGTTTGAACTTCAGCTTCAAGCTCAACAATAATGGTGAGGGAGAAGACGTAGAAGTTCTGCCTCTTTTTGAAAATGATAAACCCGAAAAGTTATTTTGTCCTCACTGATCTCTAGCATTTTATATTTTGCTGTCCAACGACCATTTGACCCGTGAGCCCACCTGAAGTTGTTGGCTGCAACTTTACTCTTACAGAAAAAGCTCTACAGTAGGCCTGCGGCGCCATTTGTTGTGTACTGTAGCCTTCTCGCAATAATTTGAAACTATGCTGACTCATGCTTACGTCAGCATCTGTGGAATTAGCCAATTTCTAAGTTTCATCCCAGGTGTTGAGTGTCTTGAGTGAATACCCTTCACTCAGCGCAAAAACACTTAGACAAACAATCTCCACTTCCAGGTGTTGAGTGTGTTAAGTGAATGGGCTTCACTCAATGCTTATGGACTTAGCCAACTTCTTCTACACTACTAGGCTTTGTGCGCTGTGTGAACAGGCTTCACTCAACGAATCTAAACTTCGCAAATTTCTTCTGCACTGTCAGGCATTGAGTGCCTTGAGTGAATGTCCTTCACTCAACCCTTTTGTCCTTGGAGAATCTTCTTGCAGCTTCAGGCATTGAGTGCGTTCAGTGAACTTTCATCACTCAACGCTTCTAGACTTAGCCCCTTAACTGACTGCTTGCCTTCATGTTGAGACGTTGAGGGAACTAGCTTCACTCAATGCTTCTATACTTAGCCGCAACTTTCTTTATAAATGTGTTCAGTGGGCCTTCATCACTCAAACCTTCTGCCTTTGTTTGTCTTTTTGATGAGGCACTGAGTGAACTTGCTTCACTTAATGCTTTTGTACTTGGCCAATCTTCTTAATGAGCTTGCGTTGAGTGATCGGTCCTCACTCAACACATCTGGACTAAGACAGATTTTATTGTCCATCTCTCCTTAGGCTTTGTTTGATCCTTGCTCTGTCTACGCCTTCTTCTTTGGGCGTTTAGTGTGCTGTCCTCAGTCAACACTTCTTTCTTCAAGCATTGAGTGAGCTATCCTCACTCAACTATTTTAGACTTAGTCGATTTTCTGCCTTGCCAATGCTGAAGCTTTGATAGACTCAGCTATACTCGACGCCTCTTTTTATATGGTGTTGAGTGAACTGTCTTCACTCAATTCCTATGGACTTAGCAACATTTATATCTTGCAAACTGCTGGGCTTTGACTGTCCATCCTTTACTCGATGCTTTTTGGAATCTGGCATTGAGTGAACTGGCTTCACTCAACGCCTGTGGAATTAGATGATTTTCAGTCTTTCCTGTATGATTCCTTGACATCTGGCGTTTAGTGAACTGGCTTGACTCAACCCCTGTGGACTTAGATGGATTTCTGTCCCTCCACCTCTCAACCTTGTTACCACCCATCACAAACACTGAGACAACCTATCTAAACTTGTCCATAGAACATCTTGCACATGATGAATTGAACAAACATCAAATACAACTATGCTCTTAGTGTTGATGGTGATGCCTCTTAGAATCTAGGGAACATTGAGGGCAATATTCCCAACAATCTTCCCATATTTTAAGAAGACAGAACGCATAGTAATACTAAGAAGCATTTTTACATAAAGAATATAATTTTAAAAGCAGTTGTAAGCTTTTTTATACCACTTGGCAATTCAAGACAGATTACATCACTCCTCACCACTTAACACTTAAGTGGATGACTTTTCTCAAACCACTTAATGTTGGAAACATAATATGCAATGACTCAATATTGCTCTCTTCGTATTACTTAATTGTTTCCAAGTAACATACACTTAACATGACTTGGTCATATCAAGTATTGCATCCACATCTCCCCCTAGGCATGTATTGCATATCACATCCCCTTTTAATAAGCCACTGGAATTACTCAGTATTGCAATTCCTCTACTCAATATTGCTCAATTCCTACCTTTAGAGTAGAGGGTATTAAGCTATTGCCCACCTCTCAACAATTACACAGCAATTGCTCTAAACCCTTTATTGTTTTAGGGTTGTATTGCACCAATCTCCCCCTCTCTAGCTTCTTCAAAAACAATTCTTCCTAATAAGGGAAGTGAGGGGATCATGCACCAGAGAATTTATCTCTCTGTCCGAGCCAAAATCCTTTGTATATACCACTTGATAAATTATCCTAGTGATCAAACTACTTGACTAGGAGTCATACCTTTTGTGTTGATATACTTAAACACCACATCACTGCAACCAGATGAGCTAGCTACTAATATTATTCCACTTGAGCCAAAGCCTGACCTTATAGAACATAAAGCTTCTGAAGAATACAGCTGTAGTAAGGGATGTGCTGGCTTTTCCACTACTCCTGCATCGACATATCTTTTCAGCAGCAGTAGTGACTTCACAGCAGAAGCCATCAACTAGGGTTGATCTCCCCCTCAGACTTTGTATAGTCCTGAGGACCTACTGTTTAGTTGTGATGATCTTTGATCCACTAGTGCAGTTGTTGGCTGCCTCTTAACAGGAAGCTGAATTTGTTCCTATAACTATTGGATTTGCTCCCCCTCAATAGGAGCATCTTGACTTGTTCCCCCTACATAGAAGAATCTGCTGTCATTATCTTTACTGAACACTTGATTCCATCTTAGTCTTGATACCACTTGATATCACTTGAGAGTCTTGATATCAAAGGACAGACTTGACAGTCTTTATACCATTTTGGAGACTTATCTACCTGCAAGAAGTGTGAGTTATGCAATAGAAATATAACATGAAGCAACTGAAGCTATACAAAGTTCAATATACCCAACTCAAACTTGAAGGTGTTCAACTTTACTTCATCAAGTGGCTTAGTAAAGAAGTCTGCCACTTGCTTGTTTGTGGGGACCAACTCAAGATAGATTTCTTCCTTTTGCACATGTCCCCTAATAAAATGATACCTAAACTCAATATGCTTAGTCCTGCTATGAGAGACAGAATTCCAAGCAATTGAGATTGCACTAGTAAAGTCATAGAACATGGGGGTTCTACTTATCATAAGGTTATAGTCCTGAAGCTAATGATGGATCCAAAACAATCTTCCACAGCAACAACCTGCTGAGATATACTCAGACTCCACTATTGAGATTGTAACACTGGTCTGCATTTTGCTGCTCTAAGATACTAGTCTTCCTCCTAAGATAGGTACTTGATGTGCTCCTCCTATCCTCTTTGCACCCTGCAAAGTCCACATCCGAATAGCATGCTTGTTTAAAATCCCAATTTCTAGTGTACCATAGGCCAACATCTGGTGTGCCCTTAAGATACCTCAAAATCCTCCTTACAACTGGGTAGTGAGATTCTTCAGAGCTAGCCTGATACCTAGCACAAACACATGTAGCATACATGATGTCTAACCTACTAGCAGTAAGATATTGAAGGGAGCCGATTATCCCCAATACAGAGTTTCATCAAAAGGTTTCCCAGCCTCATCTTTGTCTATAGGCATACTTGACCCTATAAGAGTTTTCATGTTAGAGGCATTCTCCATACCAAACTTCTTGATCAACTCCCTGGTGAACTTAGACTGTGGGATGGACAATCGATCTTCAATGTGCCTTACTTGGAGGCCCAAGAAGAACTTAAGTTCACCTATTCTGCTCATATAAAACTTCTCTTGCATAAGTTTGGCAAACTTCCTTCAATGGTTGTCATCAGTAGACCCAAAAATTTTGTCATTTACATAAATTTGGACTAGGATGATCTTGTCTTTAGATTCCCTTAGGAATAGGGTCTTGTCTATATTCTCCCTTGAGAATTGGTTCTCAATGAGGAAGCTAGATAAGTTTTCATTCCATTCTCTAGGGGCTTGCTTCAACCCATATAGAGCTTTCCAAAGTCTATAAACAAAATAAGGAGAGTTAGAATCAACAAAACCTCGAGGCTATTCAAGTTAGACTTCTTCCTTTAAGTCACCATTCAGGAAGGCTGACTTCACATCCATCAGGTAGACTTTAAATACTTTGTATGCAACATAAGCAAGGAAGAGTATGATGGCTTCCAATCTTGCTACAGGGGTAAAGGTTTGATCAAAGTCAATACCTTCTTCTTTTGTGTACCCCTTAGCTACAAGCCTAGCCTTATTCATGATTATAATGTCATTTTCATCAAGTTTATTCCTGTAAATCCACTTGACTCCAATGACATTACGTACTTGTGGTCTGGGAACAAGCTTCCAGACCTTACACCTCTTAAACTGGTTCAGTTAGTCTTACATTGCTACAATCCAGAACTAATCTATGTTGGCCTCTTCAAATCTCTTAGGCTAAACCTGTGATAGGAAAATTGAATACATAGCTGTATTTAGGCTTCTTCTCCTTGTCACTACTCCTTAGCTTGCATCACCAATAGTCTTGTGTCTTGGATGATCTCTTAAATGCATGATAGTTGGAGGAATCTTCCTATAGCATCATCTTCAGTGACTTTAACTTGCTAATCTTCATCCAGTTCATAATTCTTTGCCCTTCTTCTAGAAAATCCACTCCATCTTGGACTATTAGAGCAGATTCCTTGATGGTTAGCTTATCCATCATCAGCTCTATATCTGCAGGACTAGAAGAGGAGTTTAGCAGCTTACTGTTAATCATAGTTGACTCATAAAAAAATACATTAATAGAATCTTCTACAACTTGAATTTCCAAGTTGTAGATTCAATAGGCCTTTCTATTATTATCATACCCAAAAACTCCCATCATAGCACTTGGCAATAAACTTAGGCACATAGGACTTCTCATTATTCAGCACATAGCACTTGTAACCAAATATCCTGAGATAAGACATGTTTGGTTTTTTGTACTTCATAATCTTATAGGGAGTCTTCTTGTGGCTCTTGGTGATAGAGGATCTATTAAGGACATGACATGCAATATTTACTACCTCAGCCCAGAAATATTCTGGGAGAGATGTGTCAATTAGCAAGGTCCTACCAGCCTCTATGAGATTTCTATTCTTCTCTCAACAATCCCATTTTGCCGGGGTGTTCTTGGAGAAGAAAATTCTTGATGAATCCCTTGCTCTTCATAGAACTTTATCTTGCTTTCAGAGTAAAATTCAGTCCCATGGTAACTTCTTATTTTTACCATAGTACTGTCTAGTTCATTCTGAATCTACTTTATAAAGTTCTTGAAGACATCAGGGGTTTCAGACTTTTTCTTAAGAACAAAAACCCAAGCAAACCTAGAATAGTCATCAACCACCACAAGGGTATAGAATTTCCAACCTAGACTATGAACTGGCATAGGACCAAACAAGTCCACATGCAGGAGGTATAAATACCTCACAATGTCTTTGGTCCCAATGCTTTTGAAGGAAGCTTATGTTTGCTTGCCCTTTTGGTATGCTAAGCAAATGACATCCTTGGTACATTTCATCTTGGGACCATTCCTAACTAGATCTTCAATAAAAAGCTTGCCAATAGTCTTATAATATAAATTAGCTAGTCTCTTGTGCCATTGTACACAATATGAGACTTTCTCATTTGCAACTAAACAAACATGGGAGCTTTTACCTAAACATAGAAAATATATGCAATAGACATTTCCACTCCTAGTGCCTATCAAGATGACCTCTTGGTCACTTGATCTCTTAATATCGCACTCATCCTTGTGGAATACAATGCCATATCCACAGAGTTGGCTTATGCTTTTGAGGTTGTTTTGCAACCCTTTAACATATGCCACTTTTGAGATGGTGACTATGTCATAGGTAATCTTACAATACCCTCTTGTCACTCCTCTATCTGAACCACCAATGATAACTTTAAGTTTATCCCTCACTAGAGTGTACTCCTTTTAGTTGCTCCTTGTTCCAATCATGTGCGTGGAACAACCACTATCGAAGTACCATATAGGGGTATGGAAACTTGGACTAACCTGCAACACATAGTTTATCTTACCTTAGGACCCCAATTTTTATTGGGTCCTTGGTTCTTATTAGCCCAAAAATGAACATGTCTTCCTGCAGATTTTCTAACAGGAAGACTAACATTAGATCTGAGCACCGTAGGATTGTGCCAGCAATCTAAGGCAAAATGCCCAACCTTACCACAGTAGCAGCACTAATGAATGTTATATCTTCTTTTTTGAGCATGTCCTGTAGTTTGGTTAACTGCAGACTATATAGAAGGAGGATGAGCAGCAGCCTTCTTCAAGTTCCTTTTAGCAAGGATCTGACTGAAGGTGAGTCTTTCAACATACTTAATTGGCTTGCTCTGACTGCCATTAACAATATTTTCTTTGCAAAAAACTTGTGTTTTATAACCTCAAATATAGCCACATTAGGCTTACTGATAGACTTACCCCTTGTCTAAGTCTTTGCTGATTGGTCTTGAGAGTTGTCCACTGCCACATTCTTGAGAATGGGGGCAGGAGCACCAAAGACAAACGGTCCTTGATGGGCTATTTGAATTTCCTCATGGGGATCCTTAAAGCTACTTATTCACCTACTATACCTTCCACCAAGCTACAAACATCTTGGTTCACACTAGTGGATCTACCATTCATCTAGTGACCATAGATTCTTTCTTGGTCATACCTGTTTGAAGGCAATTGAACTTTCCAGAAAGGAATGGGAGGCTTTGATGCTAGAGGCTGAACAGTAGCTTTGACTTTCCCTTTGGAATAAGCTACTCTTGTGTTTCCCTTGAATCCCAACCCCTTCATACCCTTTTGAGAGGAGAAGGAGTCTATCAAGGGCAACACAGTACTTCGCTTAGAGTAACTCGCCACTATCATTTTCTCCCTCAGGAGTTTCTCTTCAAGATCCCTAATGAGACTATTCTTGAACTTGATGATGCCAATCTAAATGAGTGAGATGGTTTTCAGTTGGCTGATTTCCCTATCCTTCTAATCCAACAAGGATGTTGTCTCAACCTACTGGGAAGCAACTAGCTGAAGGTAGGTAATCTACTCACCTTGCTTTTTGGACAACTTCCTGCTCCTCTTCAAAGCATCCAAAAGGGCACCATACTTGTCAATCAGTTAATTTACATTGTTAACACCGGATCTGACCGCTCCCCAACATGACCTCAAGTACCAGCAGCAAGGCATTTTCTAGCCGCCGAGCCGTCTTCCCTCAAGGTCTCTCCGGCATGACAGGCGCTAAGGAGCTGTCGGTCAGGAGCTGTCTAGCCTCCTCTCAACGCGGCTAGGTGGCCCCCTCTTTCTTTTTTCCCCTGTATCTGTTTACCGCTGCCCATTTCTCTTGTGCACGGGTAGCCGGTATTTTTAGCCCTACCCGTTCAGGCAGGACCACTGAGCCTATAAATGGGCGTGAATAGAACCTTCTAGGGTATCGAGTTCAGATTCCCATGCTTGCTGCCTGTGGCAGCGGATTTAAAATCTTCCTCTAGCGGGTACATGTACGCGCGGGTTCTCTACTCTAACTGCTGTAATTGTTTTTTCCTAAAAAGGAAAAGCCCGCCTAAAGAGAGGCATTCAGGCCGTGGCGGGCAAAGTCTGGTTTTTCCTCCTCGGAAAGCTTGCTCTGATTTTTGCCCTGACCACTAGTAACTGGTTACCCGACAGTCTTCTCCCTGCTTTACCTATGATCGAATGATTAACTAGACGGTGTCATTTTTCGAGCATCAACAGATAACACACGACCTTCAGATCTTGGTTAGTTAGTGAATATCTTCGGTTAAACAATGTCAGACCATCAGACTGCACAGAACAGCCTTCATACTAATGAGGATACTGTCTAGGAAGTCGTCATGAAGTTATCTCGGGAAACTGAACAAATTTGCTAGGAAATCATTCAGCAGTTTACGACGACAAACAACATCTTAACAACAATTATCCATCGAATAGATTCGCAGCCCACACCAGCAACGATGGCATCTGGTAACTCGCTGCCAACAGTGGATAGTTTGACTGTTAAATAACCCGCTTATCCTCCCGTAGGATCATCTACCTATTCGGTCCCCTATCCGCAATACCTCCCGACATCCTAATCTCCTGTGGTAGCCGCAACAGCCATGTGGTTTCCAGTAGTTGGGAAAGAGAGGGTGTGTTCTTATGAACCCGGTCCCCAGTCCGCCAATTTCTTTACAAATCGTGAGAAGACAGTGAAGAAAACCTCTGCTTCTACGAAGAGGAAAGCAAATGCGTCAACTTTATTCCGAGTCAAACAATGTGAGAATGAGACACTCTCTATTTTTATTCGCCGCTTCTATAAGGAGGTTTTAGAAGTTGAGGAGGCCAGTCAAAATTTATATAAACTCGCTTTGATTTAAGGCTTAAAAGAGGGGCCATTTAAATTCGAAGCCACCATCAGGAAAGAGAAAACATATCAAGAGATAGTTAATCTTGCTAGCCAGTACTCTCAGGCATGAAGGGGTAATTCTCACTATGTCATAAAGAACAAACCAAACTGTAAGAAATCTTTTCAGCCAGCAGACCAGAAGTCCAACAACTCTAATTAGTTCTGTGAGTATCATAAGGAAACGGGTCACTTGACAGAAGATTGTAGAGACCTTAAACAACTAGTGCAAAGAATGTTGAGGCAGGGTAAGATGCGTGATCTAGTCTCAAAAGATGATCACTCTGATCCGTCAACTTCAAAAGGCAAAGGTGTGTCGGACATCTTACCCATCATGAAATAGATAGATCCAAAAGCTTCTTCTTCAATATTGAAGGCTAATGCATCAAGCTGTTTGTATTACCAGCTCATTTCCTAAAAACTTCTTTATTGAATATGTTTTTCTATCATTTGTCCTTATACCTCAAGGCCTCTTACTAACACTTTTTCCAGTGTTTTCTTTCCTTGATAGCTTGAGAAATAAGGATAACTGACTCCAGGAGACATCGCCATGTTCAGCTTGGAACCCCCTAGGATCGTTGTCATTAGCGTAACACCACCATGGCCACGTGTGGCGTGGAGATTTTGCACCGTATAGTGGGAGCTTGCAGATTCTAGTGTGGAGGGCCACTGAATTATTGATCCTGGCTGGTATCTCTAACCCCACCTATGCATTCTGGAGGGACAAGGTGGGTGCTAGTTCTACCATGACTTATAGGGGATATTGTAACAGCTTTGGCGGCCTACGAGGAAAGCACTGCTATATGCACCTGCTCGCAGGTTGTCCTAGCTTGTGACCCTCGAATACTCTATGGACCCCTCAAGCAGTGCCTGAGGTAGACCCCTAGCTGGGTTGATCTCTGAGGAAAGCAATGCTATATGCACCTGCCAAGTCGAT
This sequence comes from Platanthera zijinensis, assembly GCA_039513925.1. Taxonomy (NCBI): domain Eukaryota; kingdom Viridiplantae; phylum Streptophyta; class Magnoliopsida; order Asparagales; family Orchidaceae; genus Platanthera; species Platanthera zijinensis. Next base: position 120,890,987 of record CM077092.1, read on the forward strand.
CAACTTTCGTTTTACTCCAGGCAAGAGGGCAGTAAATCCTTCCCTTTTTTATTAGGTGTGGATTGAGTCTACAGCTTTTGTGACAGTATGAAGAAAGAACTACTATATGCACCGGCCCGCTTGGTCGTTTAAGTCTGTAGCTCATTTCTCAGCTAACAGAATTCTTATATTCACTTCAGTCCACAAGAGTTGATTTATCAGATGACCGAGTTATTTTCTTATTAAGTGATGTCTATAACTTTTACAGCACTGTGAGGAAAGCACGGCTATATGCACCTGCCCTCTTTGTTGCCTAAGCCTGTAGACATCTTTCTTAGTGCCCAAGATTTATCATCAGACTCCTTCTTAAAAGAATAGATTGGAATTGGTATTCGTCAAAGTCTTGATATTATCTTGTTAAAGCAAGCAGTTGATAACATCGTTGCTGAATCTCAATATTCTCACTGGTTAACCGCACGGTTAGATGTTAAGCGAGCTGGCAATCATTCGTTGTCTATTCATACGGCAGATATCATTATTAATCGCGTGAGTATATTGTGTTGTGTGATTCATTTATTCATACGGCGGATATCATTATTAATCGCGCGAGTACATTGTGCTAGGTGATTCGTCTATTCATACGGCGGATATCATTATTAATCGCGCGCATAAGTTATGTATGGTGATCACTTGTTTATTTCCCTTCGAGTTATAGATATCATATTGAAAACTTAGTCGCCCGGAAAAGTAATCTTCAATATTATTTATCCAAGTTGGCATTCGTCAACGGATAGCCAGGATGGGCTTACCTATCCGCATTTATACGAGTACGACTGTTATCTTTTCTAATTCGTTCATTTTATTCCCCTATGGATCGTTTATGGAATTATCCGGTTATCTTAGCATGTGTTATAATCGCGCGAACAAAAATATAATATCGATCGAATAAAGCATATTCAGCAAAATCAAACAGATGATATCATTTACATTGTCAAAAAATTACTAGATGTTTTATCCGCGCGGCTTACATAAATCATACCGCGGGATCAAAAGAATCAATCATTACATATCAACTTTTCGTCTTTTTCCGCTCGGGCTCATAATATGTTTCACTGGAGGAACTTGAAGAGCAGCCTGTCTCAGTTGATCCTGACTCCTTGGATTCCTCCCTGCTCGAACTGCTGGATGGACTAGAACCATTATCCGCGCCAGTGGCTGCGGGTGTATTTTCTTGTCCGATTATCATCTTATCCTCTACGAGGATCTCGTCAACAGCTTCTCTTGCCATCATGTCTCGCGCGGCTTCAACCACCTGAAAGCCGGGGAATAAATGGTCAAAAGTTATCTTTTCGTGATCGGGATTAAGCGCTCCCCGCTCCCGTAGAATGTCTAGCATATCTTCCCCGCTTTCCCGCAGTAATTTCATTTACAAAGGCTGGATTCTCCGGGTCATAAGCTTTCTGTAAAAGAAGATAAAGTAAAATTTTCGGCTAATTCTAAGGTAATCGGTAAAACCGTGAGGTAAGAAACTTACTGCATTAATATTCTTCAGTCTCTCATTCTCTTCTTTGAGTTACTCTATTTCATCTTCTAACAGCTTGGCTAAGCCGACTACTTCGCCAAATGGTTTGGCAATGAAGTGGTCCATCATGAAACTTCTTGCGCAGATTTGAGCGTCTAGAGTTGGGAGTTTCTTTGTAAGAATTGCCCGCAGGTCGGCCAGGTTTTCCCTATCGTACATCACCCAGGTAACCGCGTGGGCATGTTTGGAGATCTTCTCGTTCTTCCACAATGGAAGAGCGGTCGAAACTTGAACGTGTTTCTCACGCGGATTCCATTTCATAACTACCTTGTCGCGGCAGTCTTTCAACTTCTCACCCATTCTGTGGGGTGTGAAGGGTTCGGATCCATAGTCGGCGGCGATATCATGCGCTTCGCGACGATCATCCTCCCTTTTCTTCATCGACTCACTCTATGTCAGAACAGGCTCCCCAGGTGTAACCAGCTTATTCGTCGGAACTTTCAAAACAACTGCAAAGGGACGAAAATTTTAGCCGCGCGGTAAGACGAATAATAAGTATCTAATCGCTAAATGCATACCTTCTTCTATAGGCAAATCCGCCATTACTGGCAGCATCGGGATGTAATACAGGATGTATAGCCGTGAACCAGCGAGGAAATCAAAGATCTCTTTCTGGATGCCTTCAACCTCGAACCGCTAGAACAGTCTCGCCGCCCGGACTTGCGGGTGGATAGGTAGAAGGCCTAGATTCCCCTCGAATATGAGGAATCTTGTGGACTAGTTTGGGAACAAGTTCGACAAGTTCACCGTCTTCATCCCGGTGCAGCCGAAGTAGACGACGCCTTTGAAGATCCGGCTGTCTTTCTTGCTGGATATGATGGAGCGGACAATGAAGTACTGGCGGAAAAGATCCATGTTGAACCTTACCCGCTGAGTCCGCAGGTAGATGATGAAGCTCACCACCGAAGCGATTGTATTCGGCGAGAGCTAGCCGGGAACGATTCCAAAGTAGTCTAGAAATTCGACGAGCTCGATTAGTGGCGGCAAGCTGAAATAAAAGTCGAAGTGGTCGATCGTTATAGCAACCAGGTTCCACGCAGAAGTATTTATCCACTCGTCTTCTCGAGGTAGTCGCGCGACTACATTAGTATTTGTCATATGCACGTCGATGAATCGTTCAAGTTCAATTGCCGTCATTTTCGACCTCCTATGCTCGGCGTCAAGGAAGTCGGAGACAGCTGCAGCCTGGGCGGGTGCCATTAACTCTTGCTGCAGGAATTAGTGTCCTCGAAATTTTTCAATATAATGCGGAGCTAGGCCGTATTTATAGAACCTGCAACACGAGTTTCAAGTCGCGCGGTTATTTAAAAGAAGCCGCTAAGATATTCATAATTTCCTACAGATTTCACAAGCATTTCAACAGTGCAGATTGCGCGGACAATTAAATAAAACCACAAACATCTAAAGCATTACTAATCGTGTGGACAAATAAACCACACCGCAAGCATTGTAAGGTATTAAAAATAGTTATCAGCAACAAGGTTAGTCTGTTCGAACGCATTATTATTACAGACAGTGATCTCTCTCTTCGCGTCGTTCGTCGCGTCGCTCTCCGCTAGGTTCTGCGGGGTCCCTGTCGATATGAGCCACTTGGTCGCTAATGCCCAGTAAAACGGACATCTCACTTATCAAGTGGTGGCTAAGGGTGTTGTGGGCCCGATGTATCCGGGATGCATCCCGAACTATCTGGCTCATCAGAACGGTTGGCCTTATAAACGCCACTTGTTTGTTAGGTCATGCGGGTAGGGTTGCATGACCGGCCACTGGGGCAGAAGTTTCTCCCCATCCAGGGTCGTGACCTGAGTCGCACGGTTTCTCCGCACTCGCGAAGTAAGGTCGCATGCCCTTCTCTCTTTCTACCCTCCCGTGATATTTCTTCTTGAAGTATGAAGCATCATCCTCTGCCCTTTGAAGTCTCTTCCCCTAATCGAGACTTGATCGCGGGCAGCTCTTTTTCGCTCGCCGCAATCGGCCAATTCTGCGGACAGAGCCTTTACCCGCTATTCCAAGCCTCTCCTCGCCTCTTCCTCAAACTTGAGCTTCTCCCTTAGTCGCTCGAGGCCGACGAACAGCTCGGATAAGGTGCATTTGCCTTCATCGTTCTGAATCCGCCGCGCGTTCTCACCCACGACAGCTTGAGAATTTAATTCCGCAAAGTCTGCATCACAAAACAACAGGCGGGCAGAGTTAGTTTTGTCGCGCGACAAGATCGGCAAGAAACAATGCTAAAAGAATTGGCACCCGAGCAGAGGCATTCATCTTTTCTAGTCGCGGTTGCAATCTGACGTCTAGAAAAAAAAGGTCGCCTCAATCTCTCAGGATCCGTCTTCTTCAGGTAATTTTCACTCAGAAGTTGATCGGCCCGCTTATTCTTTTCGAGCTTTTTGTGCGGAAGGAGCAAGTCGTCGGTCTTAGTTATTATGAAGATAGGCCTCTTTAACTGCAGCGGTTCCTTGTAAGGTGGTGGAATTTTTATTACCTTCTGGGAGGGGTTTAAGCAGACCTGTCCGCAGAAGTTTGGCGGTAGCCTGGCGTTCAGCGTCAGCTTGTCCCACAGCCGAAAGAACCAAGGGATCACAGATTTCTTCTCTAGTGGCTAGCAGCTTCTTCTCCGCAAGGATTCATTCCCGAAATTTTACCTTATCATCTCCTTCGGATGGCCCAAGGATTTCTTTCCCTGCTTTCACAAAAAAAACCACCAAGTCAGAATCACCCCCGGATCATTGTTTGTTGCTCGCTTTTTTTCCATCTACAGGAAATCGAAGTGGACGGAAAGGTTAGATATACTCGCCATGCCGCCCACCATTTCTAGAAGTCATTCGAGATTTTCAAAAGCGTTTACCTCCTCAGATCAGGCGATTTCTTCTTCAAACAGATCGGTAACTTGTTATTAAGCTCGTAAGGAATGAAGACCCTCCTATAGGTCCTCAGCTCATTCACTATTCTGAAGAATCTTTAATAGCAAACAACTATGCTCTCTGCCTTGGACTGCATGAAAGCCTCATACACCAGGTTTAGCATGGACTTTCTGTAATCTCTGACCTCTTCAGTTCCCTCCATATATACCACCAAAGTGTCCCACATCTCCTTGGAGGTCTGGCAGTGCACCAAGTTCAGAAAGGTTGAGTCATTCTATGACACTAACAATGATGTTTTGTGCCCTCTTATCCATGGTGGACAAGATGACTTCATCCTTAGTAATCTCTAAATAATTCTTTGGTGTCTGGACAGTTGCATACAGAACTAAGACTTTGATAGGGATGAAAGGTCCCTCTTTGACTGTAATACAAATCCTTGGGTCAAATTCTTCCATGAAAGGTTTGACCCTATCCTTCTAGATTCCAAAGATCTTCTTGCAAATAGGAAGCTTCATGGAACCTAGCTCATTATGGTTCTTTCCTGAACCCATAAGTATACTTCTTTTTGCTACCCTTTGAGATCTACTCAGACTGTTAAGTCCTTTTTGAGAAACCTCCCTATGATAGCACTTGAAATTCTTTAGTTTTAAGGGTACCTAAACACCAAGAGGGGGGGTGAATAGGTTTTTGGTCTCTTTGGACTTTTTCCTAACTTTGGGTCTGTTGATTTAGTTTAGTTAGCTTGCTTTCAAGAATAAAAACAACACAGACATTATTTATAGTGGTTCCCCAAATTTTGGGTATATATACTATCATGTGTGTGTTTCGGGATTGTTTGGAAACTGGAATACTACGTACAATCATCAGATATATTGCACACGACCACGGGTCGTGTGCCACTGATCGTGCGGACTAGTCTTCATTTTTCCAAGTTCTGTCTAGGGAAAATTCACGACCACTGGACACAGTACGCCCGGACACTGGTCGTGCGCCACTGATCGTGTGCATTGATTCCATTTTTTATGGAGTTCTGTCTGGGGTAATCGCACGACAATTAGACATAGTGCACATGACCATCGGTCGTGCGCCACTGCTCGTGCTTGCCGTATGAGTGGACACCCTAGTGCGAAGCCGCATTCCAAGAGATGAAGGACAGACTTACCTCTACACCTATCCTAGCCCTTCCATTTGGGAAGGAAGGATTCTAAGTCTACACTGACTTATCATATCAAGGGATGGGGGCAGTGATGATGCAGCACGGGCATGTGATCGCTTACGCTTCGAGACAACTGAAGAAGCATGAAGCTTTTTACCCAGTTCATGATCTGGTGTTGGGGGAAGTGGTGTTCGCCTTGAAGGTTTGGAGACACAATCGATATGGCGTCCACTAGAAGATATTTTCAGATCATAAGAATTTAAAGTATTGTCATACTCATAAGGAGCTGAACCTAAGAAAACGACGTTGGTTAGAATTTTTATGTGATTATGAATTACTTTGAACTACCACCCCGAAAAAGCAAACTCTATGGCTGATGCCTTGAGCAGAAAGGTACCAAAATCCAACCCTGAGTCTCGGTTGATGAGTCTGAAATTAGCTCGGATGATTGAGGAGATGGATATCACCTTGGAATATGAGAACCATTCTGAAGAGTATACGGAGTATCTAAACACAATGCGCATAGTCTATTACATTCGGGACCGAATTAGGGTAGAGCAAGGGAAGGATGCTGCTCTGACCCAAGTATTTAAGTCACTTGATGATGGATCTACTGACGAATATTCCTTAAAAGATGGCCTCATTCATTTTTGTGGCCGGCTTTACATTCCCAAATGCTGCAAAATTCGGGAAGATATTTTGAGAAAGGCACATTGCTCTCAGTATTCAGTGCCTCCTGGGATTGCAAAAATTTACGCAGACTTGCGGAAGAACATGTGTTGGCCAAGAATGAAGAGAGATGTCAGGTACTTCATTACGCACTATGAAGCATATCAAAAGGTGAATGAAGAATGCAAGAGCCCCGGAGGATTGTTGTAGTCATTGCCCATCCCCGAGTGGAAGTTTGAGGATATTTCCATGGACTTCGTTCGCGGTTTGCCTCTCTCATGCTCAGGGAACGATTAGGTTTGGGTAATCGTCGATCGCATGACAAAGGTAGCCAGGTTTATTCCTGTGAAGAAAGAGGCTCATGTGGACATTTTATTATGCCTCTTTATGGATCTGTTTGTTCGGTACCATAGCGTGTTAAAGGCAATTGTTTCTGACCGAGATGTTCGTTTCACTTCTATAGAATGGAAGGTAGTATAGAGATATTTGGGTTCACGTCTTACCTTCAGTATGACATTTCATCCTCAGACAGATGGTCAGTCTGAGAGGACCATCAGAACTTTGGAAGATCTACTAAGATTGTGTGTGCTAGATAGAGGAGAGATGTGGGAAAGACTCTTAACCCTGGTAGAGTTTTCATACAACAACAGTCATCAGGCCAGTATCGGGATGGCACCCCATGAAGCCCTTTATGGAAGAAGGTGTAGGACTCCTTTGTCGTGGGTGCAAGATGAAGACCCAACGGTTTTGGGAAATGAGTACATTGATGATGCAGATGCTATTGTTAGACTAATACGGGACCGCATGCTTGAGGATCAATGTAGCCAGGCTAAATATTATGATGCAAAGAACTGTATGGTAGAATTTCAATTGGGTGACAAAGTGTTCCTGAAGATCCGGCCGATGCATGAAGTGTCAGTGGTACGTGGTGTCAAGAAGCTCAGCCCAAGGTACTTTTGGCCTTATGCTATATTGGAAAGGATTAGCCCTTTGGCCTATTGGTTGCAGCTACTACTAGAGCTAGGGAATTCACATGACGTATTCCATGGGTCGTTGCTTCGGAAGGCGCTGCTGCGGCTCGATCAACATGTCCTCCCCACAGATGGTGCAGTAGCAATGGATAGTTCTGTCCGACTGGAGCCGTTGCGCATAGTGGACACTGAAGTAAGGTGCTTGCGGCGGAAAAGTGTCCTGTTGGTAAAAGTACTGTGGTCTAATAATGGGAAGGAGGAGTATACTTGGGAGCCGGTGGATTTGATGCAAATGCACTACCCGGATCTGTTTATCCAAGGTAACACTAAAAACATATTTAAATTTAATTTCATGCTTTACTTCCCCATTGCCTTAGCCTTATTTCAGGGACGAAATCTTTTTTTTATATAGAATTTGTAACTTACCGTTTCGCTTTAGACCCCTCGCACGTGTTTTTGAGTCAAGGAGAATTGACTCACGGTCTGGGTGCGCCGGACTCGACAATTAAAATTCATCGGATATCATCACAGATATCCAAACAAATTCGTCGAGAATGGCTTGTGAAGTTGAGACCAATATTATTCATCGAAAATCATCATGAATACCGGACAAATTCGTCGAGTATATGGACTTAGAAATAATTTTGGAAAGTTGGCATTGAGTGGACTCAACGCCACTCAACGCGGCGTTGAGTGCGTTGAGTTCACTCAACGCTTTCGATGAAACATGTTGAGGCATTGAGTGGATTCAACGCCACTCAACGCAGCACTGAGTGCGTTGAGAGAACTCAATGCCATTTGACTTAGAAGATATATCAGATAACTGGGGTCGAGTGCGTTGAGTGCACTTAACGCCATTCAGCTGAAAGGCATCGAGTGCGTTAAGTGCACTCGATGCAACTCAACGCTTAAACTTAAATTATTCTGAGAGCTATGGCGTTGAGGGCGTTGAGTGCACTCGACACCACTCGATAATTTGTCGAGTAAAGAAGTACACCTGACGATTTTAACTTAAGTGTTTTACTTGCAAACAACATGGAGTAGTGTCGACGAATATCGACGATTCGTCGAGTAATTATACTCGATAATTTTAACATGGGAAGTATTGGACTATGTATGGATTTGAGTGGACTCGACGAATCACGATTATTCTTCGAGTAAGGATACTCGATGAATTTGGACTTAGCAGATTTTCGGCCTCCATTTCCTTATTCCTGCACACGGTCTAAAAAAGATTTTCGATAATTGTGCCAAACAATTATATTGGATGCGTCATTTCAATATGACATATTTAAATCTATAAATAGGTGGTCAACTAATACGATGACACGTGGCATGTGAGTTTTACCTAATACCTTGATTATAAAAGGAAGAAGCCGAAACCCTAGCCATCTTTTATCATTCTTGTCAGAGAGAAGAACCATGCCGTCGAGGATGATGACTAGATCCATGGCCAGAAATGTCGGAACCTCCTGAAACGAGGTGTGCTTCCTACCCCCTTCCTTGCTACAAGATCTTTAGTTATTCTTAGGAGAGATATCGACTCAAAGGAGTCTTGATTTGCGAGAAGAAGATTTTCTAGGAAAGGGCCTTGGTAGGACTTGAGTCCTAAAGATTAGACATCTTCAACCTCTCCTTTCTTCTATGTGAAGATGGGGGCTGGTTTCGTGAAGAGAAGTGTCCCTATAAGGGTGAGTAAGGGAGGAGGATTTCTGGATGTGATTTGGGAATATTGATTAGAGGAGGAAGACGAATCGATGTCGTTCGTCTCGCTTTAAGATGCATGCAGAAATCTGTTTTTTGCGTGCGGAGAACTTCGAGGCTTTTTTCGGACATGATGCGCCAGATCTGGGATTTTGACTAAACATAAAAGTCGTAGCCTTTGGAAATACCTTTCCAACAAGTTGTTACACTCCTTCATCGGATTCCTGTAGCCTCGGGAATCCCCGATCGAAGTTGTTGTACAGTAATCTTTCCTACACATATAGTTTACGGTTTGTGTTGAATCGGATTTGGATTTGGTAGAGAGATTTTAGTACAATAACATTAATGTTTTGGTGAGTTTAGCTTATAAGTAATTGTGATATCATATGGTTAGTAGCATCTGGTTAATGGCATTTGTTGGATAGATCTTTAATGAACAAATGGTGTATAGAAGTGTACTTGAACGAGATGATTGGGTGGAGGTTTGTGAACGAATGGATTTACGAGTTGGGATGGTAGGAATGATTTAAATATGTGAACCAATATGGATGTACTCGATAATGGTAACATGATGTATGATGATCAGGTTGGCTTGAAATTTGTTGTGAATAATTCGTAGTAATTGCGATGAACAAATGGTTGTTGGCATTTAGTTGATAGATCCATATGTGCATGAATGGTTTGAACTTGGTAAAGAGATTGCATCCAGTTGATGTTAAAGTTAGGTGACCATAGTATATGTAATTATGATAATCAAATGGTCGCTAAATATATGGAAGGGATGGAAGTGCGAGGGTGTTGCCGCACTAAAACGACATGTTGATAAGGTACACGGTTTAGATCCCTTGTGTGTTGTGGAGCACGATTTGTGATTAAATAAAAAGGACTCAAAGTGGAGCCTTTATATGAGAAATTGCATGTGATGTGAGTTGACACACAATGTCATAATCCTAGATTGAAAATAGTGTGGCAGGTTTACGGGCTCACCAGTTGTCACACCTACTGGAGATGACAGATTGAATTTCACTGTTGGGCCTTAGTCCTTGGAGTTTACTTCCTGAGGCACCCTCCGTGCTAGTGGACAGTTGGTCATGGTCCTTTGGTGATATGTTAACAGAGGCACCTCCGTGTCACGATGATAGGCCAGTTTGGGATGTGCTCTTGGTGCACATCTACCCAAGACCCCTCTAAGCCGAAGTACGCATATGAGCTCCATTGTTGTGTTCTTAGCATTGAGGCATATAGAGGCCTAGGCCGGGTAGTGTTCATGCCATCATAGTAGTGGAGAAGCCCGCTATAATGTCGCCGTCTGGCCACGACGGATGATGCTTGAGAGGTTAGCTACCTGCTCGAAAAGTGGGAACTACAAGCTTGTGTTGACATAGAAATTTTTTGTACATGATCATGGGTGAGTCATTATATTGCATTCATATCATTACATACATCATATACACAAGATCCTCATTGTATAATTCTGTATGGGAACTCCTATACAATGAGTTACTTTACTGTTGTGTCTATCCTTAACTTATATGTCTGTATTGGAATTCATGTAAGTTAAGTTACTTACTATCGTAGATTTATACTTATATATTGATGTTGATGGTAGAACTGCTAAGTAGGATTATATACTGAATTGTTTTAGTTCCTTGATATACACTATTGTTGAATTAATCATTTACCACCTATTTGTACTACTGATTATATATATATATATATATATATATATATATATATATATATATATATATATATATATATATATATTGTACCCTTGTTCGTTTCTCTACCCTATGCCGAGGAGTCGCCGGGAGAGTGGATTTGATAACCACTTTGTATTTATGACTAACGGTTGCTACGTCTTCCTTTTTAGGAGGAAACCCTGTAGACAGAGCAGCAGTAGGTTACACAGTAGGGCAGTAAGGCCAGTACTACAGGGCCCTAAGTGATGGTGCCATCGCTACCATCTATGACAGATATGAGTCTACGTGAGATTCATGTTGTATCTTTTTTGGCATGTACTCCGATATTGTAGAAGCCTTATTGATGCTACTTTTATTTGATGTACTTTCTTTTGGAGTATTTTACTTATGTTTGGATTTGAGTTCTATTTTATATTCTTGGTGGGGTTGGCATGGATTATATGTTTAGCCGGAAGGATAGGCGTCTTGTAGTATAGGTTAGCCTGTGTGCTAATATAACCATAAGGAGACTATTTTTGGCATAAGACTCCCCTTGTGCCGTGTTTTGTGTTCCGGGAGGGGGCCTTACAAAGCCTACGTGGTTTCTACTGAATTAAAAGTATGTTACATCCCTAGGAATTGAAGGTATACCTGACTCGAAGAGATTCGGGTACCTCTGCCGCATCAAGTCTCGTTGCTCCCAAGTGTGCTCCTCCTAGCCATGGTTCCTCCACAGGACCTTGACTAGCGGAACCTTCTTGCACCGCAAGACCTGCACTGTTGTATCATCGATCCTAACCGGCTCCATACTGACTGATCGATCTAAAGCCACTGGGCCATCTATAGTGGAAATCAGCAGCTCAGGTCATAGTAGATCCCTCCGAAGTGAAGAGACACGGAAGACGTCATGCAATCTGAAAGTGAGGGTAAGATCTATCTCAACTCTAGAGGGGTGGTGAATAGAGTTTATTTAAATTAATTTCACAGTTGAAATTAATCAGCAAATATAAAATTCAATTTATAGTATAGTGTAGAGTGTTAGTAAAGAGTTAAAAACAAAGAAGTAAAGAGCACAGCACACAGCAAACCAATCACACAAACAACCCAGAAGACACAAGGAAATATAGTGGTTCCCCAAAAACCTGGGTACATCCACTCTTCTACCACCCTTGGTAGGAATCCACTCAGGATAAGTTGATCAGGTGTCCTGACACCAATGAGCTTTTGATAAGGTGCTCAAAAACCAAAACTGGATTTTTTGATAAGGTGTCTTGCCACCACTGAGTTTTGACAAGGCTCTCAGAACTAGACAGAACTTTTGAAGGGAGTTCAAGAACCCTTTTACAGCAGAAAAAGAAAAGATAAAGAGGTGAAGTTGTCTTCTCTGTTCTCAAATCAAATGAGAGAAGACTAGTGGATCTTTTGTTGTCAAAGCTCCCCCTGAGTTGTAGACAGGTTCAGGCATGGAAGCTTTGCTCTAGGGTGATAGGCCTTCAGAACTTTAGATCTCCAGCAAAGGATTGTTTCAGCAAAAAGACTAAAAGATGAGGTGTCTGGAGTTCTTGAGATGAGGCTGTGATCACTTTTTTGTAAGCAAAAAGATTGTTATTCTGATTCTTCAGAATTGATCACTTGTTATCTGTCACAGCTTAATTCTTCTTGTTGTATTCTCTGTGTATATTATTGTGTGTTCTTGTCTGACTGAAGATGAAAAGGAAGATCTTATTCTCAAAAAGAATCTTGTCAAAGATAGCCGTTGGCAGGAATAAATGTCTTCCATAAAGAGTCTTGTCTTCTAGAGGAAGGTCCAATAAAACATTCCCTTAATAATTCCTTGAAACTTGCTCCAGAATAAAGACAAACGGCTGGCAGATCTACTTAACATAAATGCTGAGGGATTTCAAAAACATTCCAAAGACTGGCAGCATTTGAATCCTTAGAATCATTGATCTCTCAAAAAAATCGTCGATCTGAGCTCTACTATTGTCGAACTGAGCTCAGAGATGGAAACAGATCAAACAGACAGAAAATGTCGAACTGAGCTCGAAGATCGTCGAACCGAGCTCAGTGACCTGAAGAATAGCTGAAGAGAGATCGTCGACCTGAGCTAGAAAAATGTAGAATGCAGTTCGACGACTAAACAAAATTGTCTGAAAGCAGATCGTCGATCTGAGCTCGAAGATCGTCGATTGGAGTTCGATGATTTATCGAAGTTGAGCTCAGAGAGCGTCGAACTAAGCTCGACGTTTCGTCGGCCGGAGCTCGACGAAAAATGCCTTAGACTTGGCTCTATATCCTTGATATTGGAATGGTCCTGGGGGCAGCTTCAAACCTAAGTTCTAAGCCCTAGACTCATTCTAATGTTGACCTTTACAACTATACAACTAGGTCAACCTGGTTTCCTAAGACAAACATAGTGATCCTTACCCAAATTAGTAATAGGGTGTTCCAACAATCTCCCCCTATTTGGGTTAGGATTACTATTTACAGACAGAATTAGGAAATAAATAAGCATACTTTCAAGACAGAAACTAAAACAACAATGCAGAAGAAAAGATATAGCATCAATGCAGATCACAGATAAGAAGTCAGCAAATATCCAAAGGAGGATGATTGTTCAGCTTACACAATTCACTTCTTCTCAGTTCCCTTTTTAAACAAAATTTCTCTGTTGGGATTGATGGCTTCTTTCTTGGATCTTCTATCATCTTCTGCACCTAAGGAAGTTTGAGATTTGGGCCTTGGAACTACAGCCTCAGGGTGCAGCTTCATATAATCTTCTGGATTAAAGAATTTTCTTGATGCATATCTCTCCAGTTCTTTCTTTCTCTGATCTGATAGAGTTGTTATATTTGAAGTGTCCTTGCCTTGCTCTCTACCTTTTTTATTTGATCAAGAGCAGCCAACTCTTTCATTCTAGCTGTCTAGGACAAGGGGTTGTTCTCAGGATCCTCAAATGAAATAGGAGGTTCATATCTGTTGATGGACTCAGAATCAGTAGGAGGAGTCTTGGAGACAACTGCATCTTTTAGCTTATAAGGGAAAGGACCTGAAGTAGAATCAGTATGCCCTTGTCCTTCCTTTTGATGAAATCTGTGCCCTCTTTGGCTTCCTCTATATTGGCCCCTTCTAGACTGATATCCCCTTTGATGTTGCCCCCTTTGATAGTATTTCTGATACGACTGGGAGGAGCTTTGCCTGGAAGCTGGAGCTTGAGAAGCTGAGCCTGAACAAGAATCTGGAGGAGGAGGAGGAGGCTGATACTGAGAAGATCCTTTTTCATACTTATTTAGCTTCCTTCTCTTCTTCATAGCCTTTGATTGGTTCTTGGAATACTGCATCCAGGGCTCAGATATGGGGCAGTCATGCAGAATATAGTAGGGAATGTCATTAGAATCCTTTGCCTGAGCTGGGGGAACTGACATCATGGCCTTGCTTCTGGCCTTCCTCTTCTTGGCAATAGTATTTGTAGAGTCATCTGAATCAGTTTGAAATTGATCACTCTCTGAACTTTGAGGATTGTCATATAAATCATCAATGCTTTTTATGTATTTCTCTTGTAACTTCAACTAATCAGCAGTCAAGGCAGGAGCAGCATCAGAAATTTGAGCAGAAGGAACTTTTGAGGCAACAAAAGCAGTAGGAGCAGTAACAACAGCAGGTGCAGGATCTTCTAGGTAAGAAGCAACTTCTTCAACAGCAGATGTATCTTCAAATACAGGAACCATTTCAATATCTTCAGTAACAACAGCAGCAGCTTCAACAACAAGAGGCACAATGGCCTTAGTAGCAGCATCAGAGATGGAAACATAAACATCCACAGCCTTCCAGGAATTTACATATGCTTCAATTTTGCTGGGATCACAGACAGAAATAGGCACAATGGCCTTAGACAAGTCTTTAGTATGAGGAACTGGCAAAGATCTGAGGTAAACTGTATCAAACACAGAGAGCAAGCTCTGGAGGTCCATTGCAAAAGCAGGAGCAGACTCAGGCACAACCACTACTTCAGAAGGCATCTCCCCCTGCCTGGATTCAGGGAGAACTGAGTCAAGGCACCCAGAAGAGGTAATTGCCTGAGAGGGAATGGAGGAGGAGAGCTTGGAAGACAGCTCCTTGACATGGGTCAGGAGTGGAGCCAGAGTGGTCTCCAGTAATGAGGTTAGCTTAGGATCTAGCAGCTCATATAACCTGTCTGCCAGTGCTGATAGATCTACATGCTCAAGAGGGGCTTGAGCAGAGGTAGGAGAGAAGGTTGTTGGAAGGATGATGGCTGGAGCTGGTGGCATGGAGAATGAGGGTAAAGGAGGTGTGGGAATGGATGGCTCTGAGAGGGGAATGGAGGAGATTGAAGATGTTGAGGTGTAGATAGGTAAGGCAAGGGAAGGTGTGAAGGATGGTTGGGATAGAATTTCTTGCAGCATTTGTTGGAATGAGGAGGTAGAGGGAGGCTCAAGAGGAGAGGAGGGAGAATCATCCATAAAGGAATCATCTGCCAAGGAAAATGATGGAGAGGTGAAGATTGGGTAAGAGAAGAGAGGATGGAATTCCTCTGAGGTAGATGCTGGAGGGGGTGAAACTGGTGAAGAAATGTTAATGGGGGAAGATACCAATATGGTGGTGATTGGGGTTGAGGATGAAGTGGCTGGGGTAGAGACAGCTGGAGGAGGAGGAGAAGCAGGCAACACTTCTACTGGGGCAGAGACCAGAGGTGGAGTGACTGAGACAGTCCTGGTGCCTGAAGATAGTGGTGCAGCAGCTCTGGAGGGGTTTACAATCTGCCTGTCCCATTTGCTGAAAAGGGCACAGGAGAGCCTCTTGGATGCATTAATGAACATCCCCGAAGAGGTTAGCAGCTCAGGGCATCTGGAATTCAGATAGACCCCTAGAATTCTCCCAAAACTGGCAGCAGTCTTACTTAGCTTCTTCTTAATCAGGTTGAAGATAATTGATCCCCAGTCTAGATGTTTCTTATCAAGCAGAGCTCCCATTAGACAAAATTGATATCTTGATATGGTATCATGGGCTGAGTGCTTGGCCAGAAGCACTTTCCCAACTACATCAGCCAATAATTGAAATTCTATCGACAAATTTTTCTTCAGCAGTTTGTTAGGGTTCACAGCATTGTGACCCATTCTATCAAGCATGGAGTCATATTCCTCTCCAGATAACTCTATGGAATCTTCTCCAGAACTAAGATGAAAAATTTCAGTTAAAAGGGTCGGGGACAATTGTACCTGAGTCCCTTTTATGAAGCCGACGACAGAGTTCTCGTTCTCATCTATCGCTGTATAACACGATTCCTTTATCTCTTCCGATGCAATCTTCATTCTGGTAGTCATTATTTGCGATAGCTGCTGATCTCTGAATAGATTAAGAATATCCTTGAAGCGCTGATCACTTCCATCAAACGAGTTCATGTCGATATCAAATCCGGTGTCAAATTTCATTTTGGAGATTGCAGCAATGGAGCCAGCCATTTTTACCTGCAACAAAGAACCAAACACGACCAAGCGTAGAAGATTTGGAGGGAAAACGAAGAAAGTTGCAGAGAGTATGAAAGCGCAAGAGATGACCGACGGCTGAAGGAATGATTTTATATTAGGGTTCGACGGCGAAACGGAAAATCATTGGGCTCAGTTCGACGAAGCGTCGATCTCAGCTCGACGATTTGGGCGACAGAGGGAATCTGAAGAGACGTCAATATCGTCGATCTCCGTTCGACGATGTTGAGAAGCGTCGAGCTCCGCTCGACGGCCTCTGAACAGAAGGAGAGAAAACTTGGAGCTAACGGAGGCGCTGAACTCAGATCGACGATTTTGGAAACGTCGATCTCTGGTCGACGATTTTCAGAAAAACGTCGATCTACGTTCGACGATTTCTGGGAAAATGTCGAGCGCAGTTCAGAGACCAAGCCTATTCTACAGACACAAAAAGAACTGATTTTTTTTAGCCTAGTCTTGGTCTGTTTTAACTTTTCAAAAATCTTGTAAATTAGTTTAGGCTTCCTCCATCTAACATGCCTAACTGATTTAGAAAGAAACTGTGTTTCTTTTCATCCAAAGGCTTGGTGAAAATATCTCCCCTTCGCAAATCAGTAGGGATATATTGAAGTTCTATTTTGTTTTTCTCTACATTATCCCTTAGAAAGTGATGCCTAATCTCTATATGTTTTGTCCTACTATGGAGGACTGGATTTTGTGCTATAGAGATAGCACTAGTATTATCACAAAAAATTTTAGACTTCTCTAAGTTGTAGCCATAGTCTATGAGCTGATTTTGTATCCACAATATTTGTGAACAGCAACTGCCTGTAGCCATATATTCAGCTTCAGCAGTTGAGGTTGACACAGATGTTTGCTTCTTACAAAACCAAGAGACAAGTCTGTCACCAAGGAACTGACATGTTCCACTGGTGCTTTTCCTGTCTATTCTGCATCCAGCATAATCAGCATCTGAAAATCCAGTTAATTCAAATCTAGAGTCTTTTGGATACCAGAGTCCTAGATTTGGACAACTTTTTACATATCTAAGAACCCTTTTAACTAATGTTAGGTGTGACTCTCTAGGGCTAACTTGGAATCTAGCACATATGCATGTAGCAAACATTCTATCTGGTCTACTGGCTGTAAGGTACAATAGAGAGCCAATCATTGCTTTATATGTTGTCTGATCAACTGGTTCCCCACGTTCATCAGCATCCAATACAGCATTGGTAGGCATGGGTGTTTTCATGCATGATGCCTCAGACATACCAAATCTCTTAACTAATTCTTTAGCATACTTGGTTTGGGAAATAAATATGCCCTCAGCATGCTGTTTTACTTGCAATCCTAAGAAGAAGGAGAGCTCACCCATGCTACTCATTTCAAATTTGGAATGCATCAGGTTGGAAAACTTTCTGCACAAGTTTGAATCAGTAGATCCAAATATGATATCATCTACATAAATTTGTACTAGTAGGGTGTGGGACTTATGGGTTCTAATAAAAAGAGTTTGGTCTACTCTCCCCCTAACAAAATCATTTTCCAGAAGAAAGCATGCTAGGGTCTCATACCATGCTCTAGGAGCTTGCTTGAGACCATATAATGCTTTATGCAATTTGAAAACATAGTCAGGGTGAGTTAGAGAGATAAAACTTGGAGGTTGTCTAACATAGACTTCCTCTTTGATGTCCCCATTGAGAAATGCACTCTTCACATCCATCTGGTAAACCTTGAAGCCTTTGTGAGCAGCATAAGCTAGGAATATTCTAATGGCCTCTAACCTTGCAATAGGTGCAAAGGTCTGGCCATAGTCTATTCCTTCTTATTGAGAGTAGCCTTGAGCAACTAGCCTTGCCTTGTTTCTGATAATAACTCCTTGATCATCCAGCTTGTTTCTGAACACCCACTTTGTTCCAACAATGGAGTGATCCTTTGGCTTAGGCACTATTTCCCAAACCTTATTCCTTTCAAATTGATGCAACTCCTCTTGCATTGCAATGATCCAGTGTGGATCTTGCTCTGCATCTTGAATGGATTGAGGCTCAACTTGAGATAGGAAGCAAGTGTGCATCAGGTTCTGGTTGACCTGATTTCTGGTTTGCACACCAGCTGAGATCTCTTCCAATTACTTGGGTGATTGGATGATCTCTTGTTGTTACTAAATCAACGGGGGGTGTTGATTGTTCACCAACCAGTGTTGTTGTTTCCTCTTGTGGAATAACAACTGGCCCTTTAGGATGATTTTCTTCAAGAGGTTCAACTTCTTCTTCATCATCACTGCTCTCAATCTTTTGTTGAGAGATTGTATTCTCTTCTTTAACCTGTAATCTGTCCATACTTTCTGAAATAGAGTGTACCTGCAAAGGTTCTATGGTAGAAGTAGACTTCTCCTTATAACACATGTTAGTCTCATCAAAAGTAACATGAACAGATTCTTCAATTTTACAGGAAGATTTATTATATACCCTATATGCCTTGCTGATCATAGAGTATCCCAGAAACACTCCTTCATCAGCTTTAGCTTGGAATTTTGCTAGATACTTCTTGTCATTATTATGAATATAACAAGTACAGCCAAAATTTTTAAAATAATCTATTTTAGGTTTCTTCCCTTTGAGCAATTCATAGGGAGTCTTGCCATTTAGTTTATGTATCAGGCTTCTGTTTAGCACATAGTTGGAGGTGTTCACTGCCTCAGCCCAAAAGGATAGAGGTAAGTGAGCATCTGTCAACAATGTAGTAGCAGATTCAATTAGGGTTCTATTTTTCCTTTCAGCTACCCAATTTTGTTGAGGAGTTCTAGGAGCTGAGAAAGTGTGCCTGATCCCTTCACTTTGACAGAACTCTTGCATAAGAAGAGAATCAAACTCTGTCCCATGATCACTTCTGATCAGGGCAATGTGAGTGTTGAACTCAATCTGTATACATTTGAGAAACTCTGTCAAACACTTAAAGTTATCAGACTTCTTCCTCAGAAAGAATACCCATGTGAATCTTGAGAAGTCATCTACAATCACTAAAGTATAGGACTTCCCTCCTAGGCTTTGTACTGATATGGGTCCAAAAAGATCCATGTGCAACAAATACAGAATCCTAGGTGAATCACTCTTATTAAGTGACTTAAAACTATTTTTAGTTTGCTTACCTAATTGACAAGCCCTACAAAGTCCTTCCTTCTTGTAGGGGCCAGAAGGTAGTCCTCTAATAAGGTTGTCCTTGGAGAGCTTGGCAATGGTTCTAAGGTTTAGATGTCTTAATCTCTTATGCCATAAAACATTTGGCTTTGATATGGAATTGAATAAACAGATGTCTACTTTAGATGAAAGAAAATCTACTAAGTAAATGTTACCTGTCCTTTTACCTGTTAGCACAGTTATATTATCCTCTGACTTGATCTTGCACAGGGATTTGTTGAAAGTCACCTTGTATCCTTCATCACATAGCTGACTGATACTTATCAGATTGTGCTTCAGTCCTTCTACATATGCCACCTTCTTGAAAGTGACTGAGCCTATCTGAGCAGCACCATATCCTTTGGTTTGGCCAAAATTTGAATCACCAAAAATCACTTTAGGTCCAAGTTTGGTTATGAAGGATGATAGGTTTTCCCTGTTCCCTGTCATGTGCTTTGAGCACCCACTATCCAGATACCATTGTTGGTTAGATACTGGATAGGTCTTCACCTGCACATGAACAGCTTATTTGTTTTTGACCCATTTAACCTTCGGCCTAGGCTGATATCCTTTGAATTCAGAAATGAAAGACATCTCAGGTTGACTCTTATAGCCTTCAGGATGGTATCTCCTAGGAGGTACTATCCATTCAGTATAGGGGCTAAAGCCTTGGGATGTGGGACTTCTAGGATTGAATCTAGATGTGTCATTGAAGGAATGTTCACAGACCTGATCTCTGTTCGACGATCGTCGAACTGAGGTCGACGATCTTAGGTCAGATCGTCGATCTCTATTCGAAGATCGATTATACTGAAGTTCAGAGTCTGGATATCGTTGAGCTGAGGTCGACGATTTTGGGTTAGACCGTCGAGCTCTGTTCGACGATCGTCGAGCTCTGTTTGACGATCGTCGAGCTCTGCTCGACGCAATCTGTTGAACTGAAATTTTCTCTGGCAGATATGCATTCTTCCTAGATACCTATATTACTCCCTTTCCTTTGTCAGAGACAAATTTGATTGGAGTTGTTAATATTATAGGTTGGCTGGATGAGGCACCCAAGCCCAGTGTACTATTGAATCTAGAGTTCACTATGCTTGTAATGTCCATCAGTCTGATACTTCTCCCATTTAGGGATTCTTCAAACTTTTTGGCCTTTGATAGTTCACTTTTCAGTGAAGCTATCTCCTCCCTACAGCATTCTAACTCCTCAGAGAGTTTGAGGTTGTTTGAGTTTAGGACACTGTATTCAGATAATTTGTTTCTGAGAGAGATTATCTCTTTCTCAGATTTTAGTAAGTCCAAATAGAATGTCTTAAATTCAATTTTAAAGTCCTCAGAATTAAAATCAAAAGAGTTAATTACCTGATCTTCTTCTGGTTGAGTTTCTGAGTCTGAATCTGATTCTGCATCAGAGTTTTGTTGTGAGGCATTGATAGCCATCATGCAAAATTCTTTTTCATCTGCATCATCTTCATCATCACTAGAGCTGGATGAAGTTTCAGAATCCTCTTCTGTCTCACTCCATGTCTCAACAACAAAGCCCTTCCTTGTATGTTTGTTCTTGCTGGAGGAGGCTTTGTTTGAGCTGTTCTTTTTGAAGTCTTTCTCTTTCCTTCTTTCTCTTCTATCCTTTCTGTCCTTGTTCTTGTTCGCTGGACAGTCAGGCACAATGTGGACTGGTTTCCTGCAGCCAAAGCATATAATTTCTTTATGATTTTTTGACTTATCATACCTTGGTTTATCATGTCCTTTGTATGGCCTTTTTCTGAAGTCTTTTCTGGCCAGTTTGTAAAATATTTTGGCCAGTAGGCTGACCAACTCCTCATTTCATGTGAACTTTTCTTCAGGCTGATTCTCAATGGCTTTGAAAGCTATTAACTTCTCTTTCTTTGAGACTGGTGAGGCAGCCTTCTGTTCTTCTTCTCTGTTCTTGATGAGCAGCTCATAAGATTTGAGCTTGCCTAGGAGAGTTTCAGTAGTGATTTCATTTAGACTTCTAGCATCTTTGATTGGCCAGATTCTTGAATCCCAAGTGTTGGGGAAGCACATTAGGATCTTGTCATTAAGCTCAGTCAATGAGATTTCTTTATCCAAAGTCTTTAGCTCATTGACAATCAGACTTAATCTGTTGTACATGTCTGCAACTGACTCAGCTTCTCCTTTCTTGAAGTTCTCATATTGGGTTATGAGGTGAGATCTTCTGTCTTTCCTCTCATCAGCAGATCCTGAGACAATTTCTGAGAGTTTGTCCCATACTTCTTTAGCTGAGTTGCATTCAGCTACCTTCTGAAAAATCTTATCAGACATTGTTTGAGCTAAGATGTTTATAGCCTTGGCATCTGCAGTCTTCCATCTTTTAATTTCAGCATCTGTTCCTGAGGGAGGTGGAATAACATTTGTGCTTGAGCTTGCTGGTGGACTTGGACAAACTGTCAAGACAGAATTGAAAATATCTTCATCAATAGAGTTCATGTATAGTCTAATCCTTGCCTTCCAGAGTGCAAACTTAGATAGATTGCACACTGGAGGTCTGGTGCTTGCATAATCCTTGTTCTGTGCCATGTCTTTGAATAATATAAGATATAAAGAAAATAACCCTCTTAAGAGATTGATCTTATCAAGGATCTTTTGGTTCAGGTGTTAGCCTGTGTGAGCAACCAACCTCCCTCTGATACCAATTGAAAGTGAGGGTAAGATCTATCTCAACTCTAGAGAGGGGGTGAATAGAGTTTATTTAAATTAATTTCACAGTTGAAATTAATCAGCAAATATAAAATTCAATTTATAGTATAGTGTAGAGTGTTAGTAAAGAGTTAAAAACAAAGAAGTAAAGAGCACAGCACACAGCAAACCAATCACACAAACAACCCAAAAGACACAAGGAAATATAGTGGTTCCCCAAAAACCTGGGTACATCCACTCTTCTACCACCCTTGGTAGGAATCCACTCAGGATGAGTTGATCAGGTGTCCTGACACCAATGAGCTTTTGATAAGGTGCTCAAAAACCAAAACTGGATTTTTTGATAAGGTGTCTTGCCACCACTGAGTTTTGACAAGGCTCTCAGAACCAGACAGAACTTTTGAAGGGAGTTTAAGAACCCTTTTACAGCAGAAAAAGAAAAGATAAAGAGGTGAAGTTGTCTTCTCTGTTCTCAAATCAAATGAGAGAAGACTAGTGGATCTTTTGTTGTCAATGCTCCCCCTGAGTTGTAGACAGGTTCAGGAATGGAAGCTTTGCTCTAGGGTGATAGGCCTTCAGAACTTTAGATGTAAGACCTCCCTCCCGGAACACAACACACGGCGCGAGGGGAGTCTTATGCCCGAAATACCCGCCTTGCGGTAGCACTAACACACGGGTTAGCCCTTACCATAAGACGCCTATTCCGCCGGCTACAATCCATATCACATATACTATGCCAACCCAACCATAACAGAAAAGTAAAGCAGTTCAATTCACAACTAAGTTTAAGTCCAAAAGAGCGGAAGTTAACAAGCACAACAGGCTTGTACACGAGAACAAGAGTCTAGAAATGTTTTGCCAAACGGCTACATAAAAACACTCACGACTGTCACTGACGGTGCCGATGGCACCACCACTTCAGGTCCTATCGTCCGGGCCTGGCTGTCCTGCTGCATAGTCCGTTGCTGCTCTACCTGCGGGGTTTCCTCCTAAAAAGGAAGACGTAGCAACCGTTAGTCATAAGACTAAGTGGCTTCACATCCGCTCCCCCGGCGACTCCTCGGCACCGGGCGGAGAAAGGAACAAAGGTACAATATGTATATATATAAGCAAGTAAACAAGCAGGTGACTGTAAATATGGTGGAGTATAAACTACGCTACACAACTAGCAGTTCTACAAATATCTATAATATATGACAGCAGGTATAAGTAATCAGAATAGTAACTTAACTTATAAGAGTGCCCATACAAACTTATAAGTTAAGGATCGGCTTAACAGTAAAGTAACTCATCGTATAAGAGTGCCCATACAAACTTATACGATGAGGATCTTGTGTATGCAATGAATGACATGATATGAATGTTATGCTATGACCGAATCATGCGCACGCACATGCAAGTTGCTATGTCGACACAGACTTGAAGTTCCCACTTTTCGAGCAGGTAGCTAACCTCTCAGGCGTCGTCCGTCGTGGCCAGACGGCGACAGTGGAGCGGGAGTCTCCACTACTAGGTGGTATCACACTACTTATCCTAGGCCCTCGTACGCCTCAACGCTAAGAACACAACAGCGGAGCTCACATGCGTACTACGGCTCAGAAGGGGTCTTGGGTAGATGTGCACCAAGAACACAGCCCAACCTGGCCTTTGATTTCGAACCGGATGGAACCTCGGAAACGCACGAGGTGCAAGCCCAACCGTTCTCATGGCGCGGAGGAGATCTCGGGTTATGGACACCAAGTATCTAACCCTACCGCCCAAGGTCTACCCATTGGCTCCCATCGGTGTGACGACTGGCGAACCCGTAGACCTTCCATAGTCATTATCTCAATATCGCGACACGATGAATCGTCGCACATCACATGCCCCAAAACAACTCACTCGATGCTACCCGTAGGGAGGCTACAACTCTAAGCATCGGTTGTTAATAAACCCCTTGGGCTCGGATTACGGTTACAAAATACTCTTCACATAGTGTTCATCATATTCACGCCCACCTATTCAATGAATTCACCTCAACACTTCGCATAATAGGTATGTTCAACACCAAACTATATAAATATATTCTATACCAATCTCAACTCTTAATTTCTAGCCTTCTCATCCAATCCATTTCTCTACCAATACATGGTTATTCCTTATTACACAACCAAATGGGTAACCATGCTAAATTACAGTAACTACAGCATTATAAATATATGGGAGCAAGATAACAAATGAGCAAATCACAACTATTGCAAGAGTGCTAACATTATAAATTAACAAGTGCATTAACATAGGATAGCCCGATACTAAAACTGGGATTCCCGGAGCTACAGGAATCCGATCACAATGCTCAACCCCTCGTTGGAAAGGTATTCGCGAGGGCTACGACTTTCGTGTTGAGTCGATCGCCCAGATCTGGTCGCAACATACCAGAAATTCAACTCGAATACGTACAGGAAACAGTTTCCTGTACAGGATTTTCCCGAACGCAGCGGACTCGAACCAGCTTTCCCGTGGCTACAGGTATCGTATGGAAACGTGCAACCACTCGTTGGAAAGTTAATTTCAAGGGCTACGACTTTCGTGTTGAGTCGATCACCCAGATCTGGCCAGAACACCTCTGAAATTGGCCACGAAGGTCGCCGCGTGCAGAAATCAGATTTCTGCACGCATCTTAAGGCGAGATGAACGGCATCCGTTCATCTTCTTCCTTGCAACGACCTCGCATAAACTTCTCCAGAAATCACACCCAACCTTATTTCTCCTTTCAAAGCCAAACCCTCAACGAAAACCCCTCTCATCTCCACTTTGAATGACGAGAAGGTTGAGGGAGACTAAGCCTAGAAAACCTAGGCATGGCTTATCCTAAGAACTCTCCTCCTCACCATCAAGACTCTATGGAGTCGATGTCTCTCCTAAAATAACTACAGATCTAGCACCAAGGGAGAGGGGAGAAAGCTCACCTCAAGTCCAGCGGTACCACCATGGCCGGCCATGAGCCTCGCACTCCTTCGTAGCGGCATTTCGTTTCCGCCAAGGATGGCCCGGCAATCTTCTTCCAAGGATGGCTCCGGCAAGCCTCTTCCTCCTCCAGCCAAGAGAACTCTCTCAGAAATTTCGGGGCAGAAGAAAGGGGATGAAATGCTAGGGTTTCAGATCTTTTCGTTTTTATACACCGCAGACACGGGTAGGCACACGGCCGTGTTCCTACCCGTGTTCAGGTGACACGGCCGTGTCGCCTGCCGTGTTTAGGGCCGTGTTCATCCCAGAATATTTTTCTGCCGTGTTGGGGTTGCGGAACACGGGTAGAGACACGGCCGTGTCTCGACCCGTGTCCTCAGCACACGGGTAGGGACACGCCCGTGTCCCAATACCCGTGTACCTCTCTGACTAATAAGCCTAATCTTGGCATGAGGCACACGGGTATGGACACGGCCGTGTCCATACCCGTGTCGGCCAAAATTACCATTTTGCCTTGTTTTCCTCATTTCCCGTACATTCGCACCTGTTCACCCACACCCCCATTGGGCTCACCACAGCCCCCTAGACTTAAATACGCAATCAAGGGGCCTAGCGCGAATTGGGACGTTACAAATCCTATAAACAAAATAAAAGATTTCGTCCCCGAAATCAGGGTAAGGCTATGGGAGTGAAACACATAAAAGGGAACTATGCTTTCAAATAAAATTCTTACCTGGAGTAAATAATTTCGGGTAGCGCCCTCGCATTAAATCCTTTGGCTCCCATGTGAACTCCTTCCCATGATTAGACCATAGCACTTTCACCAAGGGAACACTTTTGCGGCGCAAGGTTCTTGTCTCGTTATCAACAATCCGCACCGGCTCCAGTCGCACAGACCTATCAGACGCCACGGCACCATCCGTCATGGGGATATACTGTTCAGGCCGCAACAAAGCCTTCCGAAGCGACGATACATGGAACACGTCGTGAAGGTTCTCCAGCTCCGGTGGTAACTCCAATCGATAGGCCAGAGGGCCAATCCTTTCCACTACGACATAGGGCCCGACATACCTTGGGCTGAGCTTCTTGACTCCACGTACCCGCGACACTCCGTGCATCGGTCGAACCTTCAGGAACACCTTATCACCCACTTGAAATTCCACCATACGGTGCCTTGTGTTGTAATATTTCGCCTGTCGGCTTTGAGCCTCTAGCATTTGATCCCGAATCAACCTAACCACCGCGTCCGTGTCATCAATATACTCATTTCCCAATATCTTCAGATCTTCGTCTTGCACCCAGGACAAGGGTGTTCTACACCTCCTTCCATACAAAGCTTCATGAGGTGGCATTCCAATACTGGCTTGATGACTTTTATTATAAGAGAACTCCACGAGAGGTAAGAGTCTCTCCCAAGGTTCTCCTTTATCTATCACACACAACCTCAGAAGGTCCTCCAATGTTCGGATGGTTCGTTCAGATTGCCCGTCCGTTTGTGGGTGAAAGGCTGTGCTAAAGGCGAGGCGCGAGCCCAAGTAAGCCTGTACAGCCCTCCATTCTCTTGAAGTAAACCGACCATCCCGGTCGGAGACGATCGTCTTCGGCACACCATGGTACCGCACAAATTGTTCAACAAAGAGACGCACTAAGACGCCCACCTGCGCCTCCTTCTTCATTGGGATAAATCGGGCTACCTTGGTCAACCGGTCAACTATCACCCACACAGAATCATTCCCCGAGCGCGAGCGAGGTAACCCGTGGACGAAGTCCATGGAGATGTCCTCAAATTTCCATTCGGGGATGGGCAACGACTGTAGCATTCCACCGGGGCTTCTGCACTCCGCCTTCACCATTTGGCAGGCCACACAATGAGTAACGAAGTACTTGACATCCCTCTTCATGCCCGGCCAACACATTGTCTTTCTCAAATCGGTGTACATCTTCGCGATCCCCGGGTGCACCGAGTACTTGGAGCAATGAGCCTCCTTTAGAATATCCTCCCGAATGTTGTCACCTTCGGGATGTAAAGCCGGCCACGAAAATGGACGAGGCCGTCTTTTAGGGAGTATTCTTCCGTAGTCCCATCCTCCATTGACTTGAAAGCCGGGGTTAAAGCCGCATCCTTCTTTTGTTCCGTCCGGATCCGGTCTCGTATGTTGCAAACTATACTTATCACGGTCAAATACTCGGTATACTCTTCCGATTGATTCTTAAAGGCCAAAGTGACTTCCATCTCTTGCACTGTCTGGATTAACTCCATCCTCATCAAGCGGGATTCCGTGCTCGTTCCCGGTGCCTTTCGGCTCAAGGCATCAGCTACGGAATTAACCTTCCCGGGGTGATAGTTCAAGGTGAATTCGTAGTCGCACAAGAACTCCAACCACCGCCGCTGTCTCAAGTTTAACTCCTTTTGGGTGTGAACGTACTTCAGATTTTTGTGATCCGAGTAGATCTCGCAGTGGACGCCATATAAATAATGCCTCCAAATCTTCAAGGCGAATACCACCACTGCCAACTCTAGATCATGCACCGGGTAGCTGGCTTCATGCTTCTTCAACTGTCTTGAAGCATAAGCGATCACATGCCCATTCTGCATCAACACGGCTCCCATCCCTTGATACGACGCATCCGTGTAAACTTGAAAGCCCTCCTTCCCAGATGGAAGAGCTAGGATGGGTGCAGTCGTCAATCTGTCCTTCAACTCTTGGAATGCAGCTTCGCACTGGGGTGTCCATTCAAACGGCACACCCTTCTTGGTCAGCGTAGTAAGGGGAAGGGCGATCTTCGAGAAGCCTTTCACGAACTTGCGATAGTACCCGGCAAGTCCAAGAAAGCTCCGTATGTCGGCCGCTGACTTCAATGGCGACCACTCCTTCACGGCCCGCACCTTGGCCGGATCTACTGCTAGCCCCGCCCCACTAATCACATGGCCCAAGAACGCGACCTCTTGAAGCCAAAACTCGCATTTGCTGAACTTGGCAAACAAAGTGTGCTCCTTTAGCTTCCTCTGCACTAAAGTTAGATGTTCGGCGTGTTCTGCTTCAGTCTTGGAGTAGACTAGGATATCATCGATGAACACGATGACAAAGATGTCCAAATAAGGGCTGAACACCTTGTTCATCAAGCTCATAAAGGCGGAAGGGGCATTTGTGAGCCCAAACGGCATCACGGTGAATTCATACAAACCATATCTCGAACTGAACGCCGTCTTCTGAATGTCATCTTCTTGTATCCTCAGCTGGTAATATCACGAACGCAGATCTAACTTGGAGAACCAATACGATCCCACCAATTGATCAAACAATTCATCAATGCGCGGTAGGGGGTAGGTGTTCCGCACCGTTAACCGGTTCAACTCTCGATAATCAATGCATAACCGCAGGGTGCCATCCTTCTTTTTGACGAACAGAACGGGCGCTCCCCAAGGCGACGAGCTTGGGCGAACGAACCCTGCTTCCACCAACTCCTGAAGCTGGACTCTAAACTCTGCAAGTTCCTTCGGAGCCATTCGGTATGGAGCTCGCGAGACGGGCTTGGCACCCGGAATTAGCTTGATTTGGAAGTCCACTTCCCTATGCGGGGGTAGTCCCGGCAATTTCTCGGGGAATACCTCGGGAAATTCTCGCACCACCCGCACATCCTTGACCTCTAATGTCAATTTCTTCAACTCGAAGCAAATTACATAGACCTCGTCCCCTTCCATATGAGATTTCATAGCTTGAATTGAAGATAATAATTTATGGGGTGCGAATCTAATACCTTGGAAGATGACTTCCGAGTCTCCATGCCTCAACATAACTTGTTTCTCCGCACAATTGATCCTGGCGTGGTGCCAATTCAACCACTCCATGCCCAGGATGAGATCGAACTCCGGGATTCTTAACACTGTAGCCGGAGTTTCAAAGGACTTTCCTCCAATAAGGGTGTCGAAGTCGCAACTTGCTGACGACGTCATCTCAGAGCCATCCGGAAGGCGCACCCTTTGAGTAGTGCCCGTGAAGTGTTGCACTCCCTCCAAGTCCTTCACGAAGTCCGCCGAAATGAACGAGTGAGACGCACCCATGTCAAATAACGTATAGGCGGGGCTCCCGCTAACCATGACGGTGCCTAGGTTCCAAAAAGGGTAATCACTATTCAGAATTGTGCGTATCATTTGTATCGTAAATCTAACAAGTCATATATTATTAATAAATTTTGCATGTACCGGTGATGACTTCCTGCGGATTTCTCTCCTGAGTCATATCCAATGTGAATACATGCTCCCGTGCATGTCCTTGATTTCTCCCTGGTGGTCCTCTTCCTCGGCCACGCATGTGCCCTCGCCCCCGTGGAGCTACTGGAGGGAGAGCAATAGGAGCATCCCCGATCAGTCGCGGGCAAACTCGTCGGACATGTCCCGGTTGGTTGCACTCAAAGCATATCACCTCACGTCGGCCCCCAGGTTGTTGATAATGTTGCTGCTGCGGTGGTGGAGGTAAAGCTGGTGGTTGCGGAATTGGGTACTCCACCCGATAGTTCCGGTTGACCCACCGACCGCCTCTGTGGTTTCCCCTTCCTCTGCCATGATCATTCCGCCTTCTATTACTAGGGCCGACTTCAATTACTCCTTCTGCAGGTCTCTTGCCACATCCCATGTGGTCCGCCTCCAGTCTCTTTGCCATGTCAATGATTTCTGCCAGGCTTGCATCGGCTATAAACAAAAGGGCCTGCCTCAGGGGGTCCCTTAATCCTTTGTAGAAGCGCTTCGCGTAGCCTCTATCGTCCAAATCATAGGAATCGGCAAACCTAGCGAGGTGTTGGAACTCCCTCTGGTACTCCGTTACCGATTTCGATCCCTGCTTCAGCTGCAGAAATCTTTCTTCAAGTTCATCCCGAGCAGAAGAAGGGATGAAGTGATCCAGAAAGGCCTCGGTGAACTCGTTCCAACTGATGTCCGTGTACAACCGCCCTTGGAAGGTGGAGCCCATGAGGGACTTCCACCACCTTTTGGCGTGCAGCTCTAGCAGCGTCACTACCAATGTCACCGCCATGCTGTTCGGACATCTTATGCCAGCCATCAATTCTTGTACGGTATCAAGCCATTCTTCGGTGCGCACCGGCGATTCTGTCCCAATATAGGCAGGAGGGGACAGGGCACGGAAGGTGCTCAACCAGTTGGAGCCTGGCGCTTGTTGTTGCACCGGAGCTTGCTGGGCTTTAAATGCATCCAATATGGCTGACAGCGTTTGTCCCAGTTCCGACTGCTGGAACTGTGAAGGGACGGAAGGGGTAGGAGTGCCCCCAACCGGCTCCACCTGCGCTGGGACCTATACGCAAGGTACAAATTAGGGTCAGGTTGGCTAAAACTAATGTCAAAGTTGGACAACTTAGTGCGAATTACATATGGGCACACCACTGCTTCCGCTAAGTCGGTTTGTCCCCAAACCGACTAATCGAACGGGAGTGGCCCATTGTTACATGACTGCTCTAGTTGAAGATCGGCTAAGTCTGATACCATTTGTAAGACCTCCCTCCCGGAACACAACACACGGCGCGAGGGGAGTCTTATGCCCGAAATAGCCGCCTTGCGGTAGCACTAACACACGGGTTAGCCCTTACCATAAGACGCCTATTCCGCCGGCTACAATCCATATCACATATACTATGCCAACCCAACCATAACAGAAAAGTAAAGCAGTTCAATTCACAACTAAGTTTAAGTCCAAAAGAGCGGAAGTTAACAAGCACAACAGGCTTGTACACGAGAACAAGAGTCTATAAATGTTTTGCCAAACGGCTACATGAAAACACTCACGACTGTCACTGACGGTGCCGATGGCACCACCACTTCAGGTCCTATCGTCCGGGCCTGGCTGTCCTGCTGCATAGTCCGTTGCTGCTCTACCTGCGGGGTTTCCTCCTAAAAAGGAAGACGTAGCAACTGTTAGTCATAAGACTAAGTGGCTTCACATCCGCTCCCCCGGCGACTCCTCGGCACCGGGCGGAGAAAGGAACAAAGGTACAATATGTATATTTATAAGCAAGTAAACAAGCAGGTGACTGTAAATATGGTGGAGTATAAACTACGCTACACAACTAGCAGTTCTACAAATATCTATAATATATGACAGCAGGTATAAGTAATCAGAATAGTAACTTAACTTATAAGAGTGCCCATACAAACTTATAAGTTAAGGATCGGCTTAACAGTAAAGTAACTCATCGTATAAGAGTGCCCATACAAACTTATACGATGAGGATCTTGTGTATGCAATGAATGACATGATATGAATGTTATGCTATGACCGAATCATGCGCACGCACATGCAAGTTGCTATGTCGACACAGACTTGAAGTTCCCACTTTTCGAGCAGGTAGCTAACCTCTCAGGCGTCGTCCGTCGTGGCCAGACGGCGACAGTGGAGCGGGCGTCTCCACTACTAGGTGATATCACACTACCTATCCTAGGCCCTCGTACGCCTCAACGCTAAGAACACAACAGCGGAGCTCACATGCGTACTACGGGTCAGAAGGGGTCTTGGGTAGATTTGCACCAAGAACACAGCCCAACCTGGCCTTTGATTTCGAACCGGATGGAACCTCGGAAACGCACGAGGTGCAAGCCCAACCGTTCTCATGGCGCGGAGGAGATCTCGGGTTATGGACACCAAGTATCTAACCCTACCGCCCAAGGTCTACCCATTGGCTCCCATCGGTGTGACGACTGGCGAACCCGTAGACCTGCCACAGTCATTATCTCAATATCGCGACACGATGAATCGTCGCACATCACATGCCCCAAAACAACTCACTCGATGCTACCCGTAGGGAGGCTACAACTCTAAGCATCGGTTGTTAATAAACCCCTTGTGCTCGGATTACGGTTACAAAATACTCTTCACATAGTGTTCATCATATTCACGCCCACCTATTCAATGAATTCACCTCAACACTTCGCATAATAGGTATGTTCAACACCAAACTATATAAATATATTCTATACCAATCTCAACTCTTAATTTCTAGCCTTCTCATCCAATCCATTTCTCTACCAATACATGGTTATTCCTTATTACACAACCAAATGGGTAACCATGCTAAATTACAGTAACTACAGCATTATAAATATATGGGAGCAAGATAACAAATTAGCAAATCACAACCATTGCAAGAGTGCTAACATTATAAATTAACAAGTGCATTAACATAGGATAGCCCGATACTAAAACTGGGATTCCCGGAGCTACAGGAATCCGATCACAATGCTCAACCCCTTGTTGGAAAGGTATTCGCGAGGGCTACGACTTTCGTGTTGAGTCTATCGCCCAGATCTGGTCGCAACATACCAGAAATTCAACTCGAATACGTACAGGAAACAGTTTCCTGTACAGGATTTTCCCGAACGCAGCGGACTCGAACCAGCTTTCCCGTGGCTACAGGTATCGCATGGAAACGTGCAACAACTCGTTGGAAAGGTGATTTCAAGGGCTACGACTTTCGTGTTGAGTCGATCACCCAGATCTGGCCAGAACACCTCTGAAATTGGCCACGAAGGTCGCCGCGTGCAGAAATCAGATTTCTGCATGCATCTTAAGGCGAGATGAACGGCATCCGTTCATCTTCTTCCTTGCAACGACCTCGCATAAACTTCTCCAGAAATCACACCCAACCTTATTTCTCCTTTCAAAGCCAAACCCTCAACGAAAACCCCTCTCATCTCCACTTTGAATGACGAGAAGGTTGAGGGAGACTAAGCCTAGAAAACCTAGGCATGGCTTATCCTAAGAACTCTCCTCCTCACCATCAAGACTCTATGGAGTCGATGTCTCTTCTAAAATAACTACAGATCTAGCACCATGGGAGAGGGGAGAAAGCTCACCTCAAGTCCAGCGGTACCACCATGGCCGGCCATGAGCCCCGCACTCCTTCGTAGCGGCATTTCGTTTCCGCCAAGGATGTCCCGGCAATCTTCTTCCAAGGATGGCTCCGGCAAGCCTCTTCCTCCTCCAGGCAAGAGAACTCTCTCAGAAATTTCGGGGCAGAAGAAAGGGGATGAAATGCTAGGGTTTCAGATCTTTTCGTTTTTATACACCGCAGACACGGGTAGGCACACGGCCGTGTTCCTACCCGTGTTCAGGTGACACGGCCGTGTCGCCTGCCGTGTTTAGGGCCGTGTTCATCCCAGAATATTTTTCTTCCGTGTTAGGGTTGCGGCACACGGGTAGAGACACGGCCGTGTCTCGACCCGTGTCCTCAGCACACGGGTAGGGACACGCCCGTGTCCCAATACCCGTGTACCTCTCTGACTGATAAGCCTAATCTTGGCATGAGGCACACGGGTATGGACACGGCCGTGTCCATACCCGTGTCGGCCAAAATTACCATTTTTCCTTGTTTTCCTCATTTCCCGTACGTTCGCACCTGTTCACCCACACCCCCATTGGGCTCACCACAGCCCCCTAGACTTAAATACGCAATCAAGGGGCCTAGCACGAATTGGGACGTTACATTAGATCTCCAGCAAAGGATTGTTTCAGCAAAAAGACTAAAAGATGAGGTGTCTGGAGTTCTTGAGATGAGGCTGTGATCACTTTTCTGTAAGCAAAAAGATTGTTATTCTGATTCTTCAGAATTGATCACTTGTTATCTGTCACAACTTAATTCTTCTTGTTGTGTTCTCTGTGTATATTGTTGTGTGTTCTTGTCTGACTGAAGATGAAAAGGAAGATCTTATTCTCAAAAAGAATCTTGTCAAAGATAGTCGTTGGCAGGCATAAATGTCTTCCATAAAGAGTCTTGTCTTCTAGAGGAAGGTCCAATAAAACATTCCCTGAATAATTCCTTGAAACTTGCTCCAGAATAAAGACAAACGGCTGGCAGATCTCCTTAACATAAATGCTGAGGGATTTCAAAAACATTCCAAAGACTGGCAGCATTTGAATCCTTAGAATCGTTGATATCTCAGAAAAATCGTCGATCTGAGCTCTACTATCGTCGAATTGAGCTCAGAGATGGAAACAGATCAAACAGACAGAAAACATCGAATTGAGCTCGAAGATCGTCGAACCGAGCTCAGCGACCTGAAGAATAGCTGAAGAGAGATCGTCGACCTGAGCTAGAAAAACGTAGAATGCAGTTCGACGACTAAACAAAATTGTCTGAAAGCAGATCGTCGATCTGAGCACGAAGATCGTCGACTGGAGTTCGACGATTTATCGAAGTTGAGCTCAGAGAGCGTCGAACTAAGCTTGACGTTTTGTCGACCGGAGCTCGACGAAAAATGCCTTAGACTTGGCTCTATATCCTTGATATTGGAATGGAACTGGGGGCAGCTTCAAACCTAAGTTCTAAGCCCTAGACTCATTCTAATGTTGACCTTTACAACTATACAACTAGGTCAACCTGGTTTCCTAAGACAAACATAGTGATCCTTACCCAAATTAGTAATAGGGTGTTCCAACACAATCCCACTAACTCCAGCAGTAGCTCTAGTCAGAAAGCTAAGGGGCCGATCCGCTCCAGGTTTTGTAAGGCCCCATGTATTTCAGACTGAGCTTCTTCCGCCCGTGAACCCGCGAGACTCCATGCATAAACCTTATCTTCAAGAAAACCCAGTCTCCTACCATTTACTCCACCCGATGATACTGCACATCATAGTATTTGTCCTGTCTGCTCTTGTCCTCTAACATCCTATCCCGGATCAATCTCACCTGAGCTTCTGTGTCCTCTACGAACTCCGAGCCGAGTTCCTTTGGATCCTCGTCCTGGATCCAAGATAGTGGGGTCCTGCACCCCCGACCGTACAGTGCCTCGTAAGGGTCAATGTCTATGCTGGACTGATGGCTGTTGTTGTAGGAGAACTCGATCATCGGCACTAGTCTCTCTCAGGGCTCTCCGCGATCCAAAATGCATAGGAATAGAAGATCCTTCAGTGTTCGGTTGGTGAGATCTGTCTACCCGTCCTTTTGGGGGTGGAAAGTTGTGTTGAAATTCAACCGAGAGCCTAGGTAGGCATTAACTTACCTCCACTCCTTGGACGTAAACCATTCATCCGATCTAACACGATCTTCCTGAGCACTCCATGGTAGCGGACAAACTGCTCCACAGATCTTCGTACAAGAACATCGACCAGAGCATCCTTCCTGATTTGAATAAACATAGTCACCTTCGTCAATCTATCGACTATCACCCAAATTGAATCGTTTCCCACATGAGATTGGGGCATCCCATGTATAAATTCTATGGATATGTCCTCAAACTTCCACTCAGCACTAGAAGGGGCTGCAATAATCCGGTCGGACTCTTGCACTCTACCTTTACGATCTGGCAAGCCTCGCAATGCGTCATGAAGTATTTAATATCCTTCTTCATACCCAGCCAATACATAATCCTCTTCAGACTCGCTGCTATCTTTGTGATCCCTGGGTGCACTGAATATTTGCTTTAGTGTGCCTCTGTCATGATATCTTCACGAAATCGGCCTACTACCAGTATATAAACATGGCCTCTAAAGCATAGAAGCCCATCTCTCAGTGAGTAATCCCCTGCCGTGCTTTCCTCCAAGGCCTTAAATATCGGCTCCATCCACGCATCAAACCTCTGCCCATCCCTAATGCGATCCTGGATGTCATCAGTGGTACTCATCGACGCCAGGTACTCCTCGTAAAGCTCTGGATCGTCCTCGGATACCAGAGATATCTACATCTCTTCCAACATCTGCACCAGCTCTATAGCCATTAGCCGAGGCTCCGCTCCGGATTGGGTGGCTCTCAGGCTCAGAGCGTCTGCTACCACGTTGGCCTTCCCGGGATGATAGTGCATGGTATACTTGTACTCTGACAAAAACTCTACCCAACGCCTCTATCGGATGTTCAGCTCCTTTTGCATGTCCACGTACTTCAGGTTCTTGTGATCTAAGAAGATATCGTAGTGGACACTGTAGAGTTAGTGTCTCCAGATCTTCAGAGCGAAGATAACCGCTCCCATCTCCAAGTCGTGCACCTAGTAGTTTAGCTCGTGTTTCTTCAACTGTCTGGAACCAAAAGCCATCACGTGCCCATTCTGCATCAGAACAGCACCCATCCCCTGATATGATGTTTCGATATAAACCTGAAAGCCTTCCTTTTCGGATGGAAGGGTAAGGATAGGGGCCGAGGTAAGCAGACCCTTCAGCTCCAGGAAGGCAGACTCACACTGCGGCATCAAAACAAATGGAGTCTCCTTCTTCGTCAGAGATGTGAGCGGGAGGGCAATCCAAGAGAAACCCTCTACGAACTTTCGATAGTAACTGGCAAGTCCTAGGAAACTCCTCACATCGGTAGCAGTCTTCAGCAGTGGCCAATCCCGTACTACCTGAACCTTTATTGGGTACACTACCAGTCCTTCTATTGGTGCTACCATAGAGATCTGGAAGCTATCAAGCATGTAGCCTCACTGCTAACTGAGTATGAGCCTATCAGGGTCACAAATAAGATTGTTGAGAAATTGGGAGTTTGGATCAGCATGGTATAGCTAATATGATGAGCAAAAGGGACTGAAATATTATAAGGTAAAAGCATTGAGTGCATTGACACCAGTCAACGCTTTCGTCGATTTAAGTGTTAACTCGTCGAATGATGCCGTTTAGTGTGTTGAGTTGACTCGCCGATTTGTCGAGTATCAAATATTGATTCGTCGACTATCACACTTATGCGTTGAGTGCGTTGAGTCCACTCTGGGACTTCGTCGAGTAAAGGAGTTTATTTGGCGAATCTGACTTTTGGCATAGATGTCATATGCCGTTCGACGAAATTCGTTCGACTAATGCAGTTCGACGAATGTCATTCGATGAATCTGGCCTTTGGCGCAAAAGTCGTGCGTCATTCGATGAAAGCCGTTCGACGAATATCATTCGACTAATCTGGCCTTGGTATAGAAGTCGTGCGTCGTTCGACGAATGATGCTTGACGTATGCAGTTCGACGAATACCGTTCGACGAATCTGGGCTTCAGCTGAGGATGGCGTTGAGTTCGTCGTATGTGTTATAAGATACTCAATTATTCGACGAGTATAAATTGATACTCGACGATTCATCTTATATCCTGTAGATAATTGATGATTCATCCAGACAAACTGTTTTCTATCCGAAGGTCTATTTTGTCTAATTCCTGGGTCTACGATTAGCGACGGGCTGCTTTGTTTGATCCCTTTTGGTATAAATAGGAAACATTAGGGCTTGAACAGTATGTGATTATTTTTCTGTCTAAGCACACAAGCCATCTCTATAGGAAAAGATGAAAGACCTAAAAGTCGACAGAAGCGTTCCGTCGATCCCGTCGCCGTGCCCAATCCCGATCCCGGCTAGTGTCGCCATTGCCTCTCCTCCAATAGACCTAGCATTCTGTGGAGACGCTGAGTGTCCTCTCCCGATCTAGAACTTGTGCGACAAGTTGCTACGGGTTCTCCCGATCATGTGGATTACTATAGAGGTGCAGATATACTTTCTACGCTCAAGTCTCAAGCCTCTAAGTGACCGACTGTGCACATCTGGAGCTTCTTGGTTATGTTTAGACTCAATACCTCAAAGGTAATTTCTTTACAGTATGCTTTTCTTCTTAATTCATGAATATTGTCAGATCCGAACTCATTTGTGTTTTTATTGTTCTTTTATTTCCGCTGCTTGCACAAGTGTTGTGTCATCCACAAAAATAAACAGTGGTATCAAAGGGAGGTTACCGGCAATATTCATTGATTCAGGTGTTGCTAAATCTATGACGTGTAGATTTGGAGATTTAGAAGTGTTCTAAATGCCCAAATCTAGTCATCGATCTTCCTAAGAACGCATGTGATTTCTCTGAAGTTTACTCCTTAACTATAGCAGTCACTTTGTTGGTTTGTGAAATAAAGAATGTGTTAGATTTTAAATCTCACAAGAAGTGACTAGTTTGACTACTGTGTAGGTGGAGTTGGTGTTGCTCATGTCCAGTGCATATAGGTCTTAAGTTTTAGAAATGTTCGAGATGTTCAGACTTAGCCCAGTTCTTCAGGTGTTGATGATTCTTGTGCACATCTGTGATACATTTGGATTATGCTTGCTGAATTTTATTTTGCTTGATGTGCACACTGGTTAAATGTTAACCATGTTTAAAGAGTTAATCAAGAATTAAAATCCCTTAAGGAATATTAAGTATTCAGATGCCTTCCGATGGATGACACTCTTCCTGCCTCGATCGATGAAGTGTGTGCTTGCCAAAGCAAGGTGCATTAATCTATCTTGGTAAGGGTGTGAGCGGATAATTGTGATATCCCACTGTCGACATAGGGTCAAGCTTAACTTGGTGACCTCAAAGGTTGAATGCCCAGAGGCATGGGGTTGGCATGCATCATATGATGGATGCGAATAAAGATTTATTCACCAGCCATACAAGAATTGCACAGTGATGTAATTGGCAAGCGCTGCCTACCTAAATAGCTGCATTGTGAGAGAAAAGTGAAAGAAGACTTATAGTGTTAGTGACATATGGATCTTATCCACTAAGAAAGTTACTCGCATAAAATCTTCGAAATGATATCAAGGGTTATCAGTTTGATAAAAATAATGAGAGTTATTTTGATTAAAGTCCTAATTGAAAGATAAATTGTATTTTGAAATGTAGTACTGATTTGATTTGCTTGTATTTTTGTAGAATTTTCATGGCAAGTGGTTCACATTCCACCCTGTCCCTCTGAGTGATTCTTGAGAAGGAAAAGCTAAGCGGGACTAATTATTTGGACTGGTATAGAAACCTTAGAATTGTTCTCAAGCAAGAGCGTAAGCTCTATGTTTTGGAAGAGGTATCCCCTGATGAGCCTATCGGGAATGCGTCATGTGCTGACAAAGATGCTTATAATAAGTATCTTGATGACTCCTTAGATGTCGAATGTCTCATGCTTGCGACCATGAACTCTGAGCTCAAAAAGCAACACGAGAGCATGGGTTGCAAGGAAATTGATGAGCATCTCGAGAAAATATTTCAAGGGCAAGCTCGTGAAGAGAGATTAGATGTCACTATGGCGTTGTTCCAGTGCAAAATAGGAGCTCGGGAACTAGTAGGGACTCATGTACTTTACATGATTAGGGATATCTAGAACCTTGAAAGACTAGGGTTCCCACTTGGCAAAAAGTTGGCCACAGACCTGATCCTGCAATCGTTGCTGGACAGTTATGAGCAGTTTGTCTTGAACTATAATAAGAATGAAATTGACAAGACACTTCCCGAGCTCCTAGGTATGTTGCGAACTACCGAGATTAACATGAAGAAAGCCAATCCTGCTAGCCCCATATTGATGGTGCATACAGGAAAGGGCATGGCCAAGGGCTTCATGAAGACGAAGGTAGGACCTAAGTCTGGACTAGAGCCCAAATCTCCTGTACTGAAAAAGAAAGGCTCAGGGAAAGAAGTAAAGTGCCACCACTGTGGCAAGGCTGGTCATTGGAGGAGGAATTGTCCTTCGTACGTTGAGGGTCTGTGTTGGGTACATTGGAAAATGTGTACCTGATTTGAAGAAGCCCAACTTAGCTCAATGATATACATCAAGGTGTATTTGATGTTTGACATGTGCAGGTGAAGAAGTATTAAAGAATGCAGAAAAATATTCTAAGTCCACATGTCGACACCTGAAGAAATTGTGTCGACACTTCAGAATATTTGTGTCGACACTTCAGAATATCAGTGTCGACACAGAGAAAGATAGTCGACCACACTTATGTCGACACTGGGAAGCAGTGTCGACACATAAAGAAAATCGTCGACCTCAACACTGGGAAGCAGTGTCGACACAGTGAAAGATAGTCGACATCCAGAGAAAGTTTGTCGACTAGTGAAAGATAGTCGACCAGAGAAAAATAGTCGACTAGTGGAAGATAGTCGACTAGTGAAAGATAGTCGACCAGAGAAAGTGTGTCGACTCACAAAAGAAGATAGTCGACCTCAACTGTGTCGACACTGGGTGGATGTGTCGACACCAGAAGATTGAGTCGACACATATTGGCAGAAGTCGACTATGCTTGTGTCGACACCAGAAGACTGAGTCGACACATATTGGCAGAAGTCGACTATGCTTGTGTCGACACCAAAAGACTGAATCGACACATTTTGGCAGAGTTGAAGATTGCTGTGTCGACACCTGAAGGCTGAGTCGACACATACTGAGTTCTGAATCTACAACAACTGTGGCGACACACAGGACTTGTGTCGACACACTGGAGAGTCTAGACCAAGTTATTTTCTGAAGAAGTTGTGTCGACTTAAAGGCAACTTAGTCGACATCATCAAAGACTGTGTCGACACCAAAGTCACTTGTGTCGACACAGATAGACAGATTGGTCTCGACACTTTCTAACAGACTGTCTCGACATTTTGCTGTCCAAGGCTAAGGTACAGGAACTGTTTGAAGACTTGACAGCTGTGGGTTGCCACCGTTTAACTGAAGCTGTCAGACCTGTCAGAAATCAGTTAGAAACCGGATCAGCCGGTTTCCATGAAGAAAGTCTATAAATAGACATATTCAGAAGGAAAAAAAAACAATTAAGAAAGATAACTGAAGAAGATCTAAGAAGAAGAAACAGAAGGATTACAATCCTGTTGTAGCTTCAATTCAAGAAAGTGCTAAGCTCTAAAGAAGATCTTCATCAGTAGATCTAAGAAGAAGAAGAAGAAGTCTGAAGTATCAGAAAAGGTGTTGGATAGAGAGGGATCCAGTCATCTTGAAGAAGAAGAAGGAAGCCATCAGTGGTTTCTCAAGAAGCTGTTTGGAAATCAACTCAGCTAAGTTCAGATTCAAGAAGCTTTGAAGAAAGCTCAGATTCAGTTGATTTCATCAGCTGATCAAGAAGTGTCTTGTCCTCTTCTCTCTCAACAAAGGCAAGACATTAAAATATCTTTTCTAAATTTCTGTAGGATTTGTTTACACAGATCTGAGTTGTAAGTCTGTGTTATAAAGGTTGAGTGTAGGAGAGGTGATCTCTGAGTGGTAGGGCTATTTGCCTGAGTGTAGGAGAAGGTTATTCTCTGAGTGGTAGGCCTTGAGGCAAGGCTGAGGTAGGGCTGTTGAGCCTGAGTTGTAGGAACCTATCCAGGTTCTGAGCTGTAGGATCTGAGGATCTGAGAATAGTGGAAGTTTGGCCAAATCTAGCATACTGCTAGATAGGTGAAGGGGGAAAGTGGATGTACCCAGACCTTAGGGAACCACTATAAAACATTGTGCAATCTGTGATGCTTAATTATCTGTGAATGCTGTGTTAGATGTTTTAATTTGTAATTGAATTCTGCCTAGAAGTATAAACAAGAAATTAGAACCTATTCACCCCCCCCCCCTCTAGGTGTTTAGGTTGTCTTGAAAGTAAAACTATCAAGTGGTATCATAGGGAGGTTCCTCAAAAAGGACCTAACAGTCTGAGGTAGATCTGAAAGGAAGAATCAAGATTCAAAAAGATGGGTTCTGGTGAGAATCATAAGGAGCTAGGGTCTATGAAATTAACCATATGCAAGAAAGAAATTTTTGGAATTTGGAAAGAAAGAGTCAGACTGTTTATGGAGGCATCTGACCCAAGGATTTACATCACTGTACAGGAAGGCCCCTTCATTCCAATGAAGGTATCAGTTCTTGATGCAAATATCCAAACTCCAAAGAGTTATTCAGAAATGACCAAGGATGAAATCATCTTGGCAACCATGGACAAAAGAGCTCAGAACATTATTGTTAGTGCCATAGATGATTCAATATTTCAGAATCTGATTCACTACAAGACCTCCAAAGAGATGTGGGACACATTGATTGTCTACATGGAGGGATCTGAAGAAGTAAGGCAGGACAGGAAATCTATGCTCAATCAGGAGTATGAAAGTTTTAGACAAGGAAAATCTGATAGCATAACTGAGTGCTACAAGAAATTCTATAGAATTGTGAATGAGCTTATGTCCTATGGAAGAGTCTTCAGTACTTATGAACTGAATGACAAATTCTTGAGATCCTTAACAAAGGATTGGGACACAAAGATCTGTGCCATAAGAGAAGTGGCTAAATTGGCAGAGATATCTCCTCACACCTTGTTTGGAAAGTTGCTATCCTATGAAATGCAACTTATGGTGAGGAAGAAGGAGGAAAAGAATTCAAGAGGAGAGCATAGAGAAAAGACTGTGGCATTCAATGCAGAAGCCACTAGAAAGAATAGGAGGAAATCACCATCTCCTCCTAAGGAATTTGCAGAAGATAGTTCTGAAAATTCAGATAAGGGTTCAGAAAGCTATGATTCAGATGCAGACTTTGCTGCATTCACAAGGCAATTCCAGAGGTTCTTGAAAAAGAAGCAATGGAAGTCTAGGCCTTCCACATCACAGCAAGTTGATGACTATTATCAGAAGAAAAGGTCATCAAGGAAAGAGAAGAGCAGATCAAAGCCCAGCAAAGCCTCTTCTTCAAAGATT
The DNA here is from genome assembly GCA_039513925.1 of Platanthera zijinensis. NCBI lineage: Eukaryota > Viridiplantae > Streptophyta > Magnoliopsida > Asparagales > Orchidaceae > Platanthera > Platanthera zijinensis. Next base: position 120,933,298 of record CM077092.1, read on the forward strand.
GTCTGCTATTGTTGCAATAGGCCTGGACATGTAGTGGCTGACTGTCCTGATAAGAGAAAGGAGTCTTCAGACAAGAAGAAGACTCATCAGAAAGGCAAGAAGGAGAAATCCTTTGTTGCAAAGAAAGATAAGAGTCTAACAGACCAGTCAACTTCAGAGTCAGAATCTGAAGCTGAAGCATATATTGGACTATATGCTGCATCTGAAGAAGAGGAGTTTCTGCAGTTGCTAGACTCCATCAATGAACAAAAGAATCATCAGTGTATAGGGGCTGATGGCAGGATCAGAAGAGGACATATGCCAGAATCAGTCTGGTCCTAATAAGGTACAATGTCCTTCTATTACATCTGATTGTTGTAGCAGTGAAGAATCAGCTACATCTGCATCAAGTGATGTAGATGCATCTGAATCTGAAAGAGATGTCTATCAATTGATAGACAAGTATGGGGACTTGTTGCTGGCCCTTAAGAAAAGCAAGAACTTGGTTAAATCTCAGGCTCAGGAAATTGCTGAACTAAGGGTTGCTACAACTGAGTTAGAGAAAGTTATTGATCAAAAATTAAATGAAATTGCCAAGCTGAAGAATATAACTATTATTCAGATGGGCACAATTAATTATACTAATGATCAAGTGAAGAGTCTGGAGGCCAGACTTAGAATTGAAAGGGATTTAGTGGCTAGTTACTCTAAGCCAAAATCTGTCTTACCTTGATAGATGAATTTGTCACTCAAAAGGGTAAGGCTGGATTAGGATTCAAAGGTAACTTCAGGGCTGACAGATTCAAGAGGAAAGGCAAAGCTCCTGCTCAGCCACTAAACCTTTCAGTCCCCATAAAGTTTAGTAAGGTGAAAGTGCCTTCTAAAAAATATGATCATGAAGATATTCAAGGTCATATTAAGACTAATGTTCTGAAGAACAAGGGTGTAAATGCAAGCAGGCCTACCTATGGTCATAAACCCAATGGTTTTAAGAAATCAGTAGGTGAAGTTGCTGAAGCACCAGCAAGGAACAGAAATTCTTCTGACAAGGATGTATCTAGATCTAGATACAATAAGTTTGAGTGTTGGTGCTGTGGCAAGAGAGGCCATTTTGCACTAGACTGCTGGTATAACCCAAGTGTTATAAAGAACAATAGTCTACCTATTAGAAGAGGTTATGGTAGTTTTATTAATGCTAACCTGAACCAAGGACCCAAGACTTACTTGGGTTCTAAGGGTAAGTAATTCTGTGTTGCAGGTGAATCCAAGTAACCATGCCCCTATATGGTACTTGGATAGTGGTTGTTCCAGGCACATGACTGGAACAAAGGGGCTGCTGAAGGAGTATTCATCTGTCAAAGATGGACCTAAAGTGATCTTTGGTGGATCTGAAAAGGAGTCATCAAAGGGTTTGGGAACATTTCTTCTAACCTAATTACTATCACTCAAGTGGCTTATGTAAAAGGTTTGAAACATAATCTAATAAGCATAAGCCAGCTAAGTGATTTAGGATATGACATTTCATTTGTTAAAGATGGATGTCATATCAAGAGGTCAAGTGATCAAAAGATCATGCTGACAGGGTATAGGAAGAGAAATGTATATTGTCTTAATTTTGAATGTGAGAATAAGGCTTCTCCCATCTGTCTTGTAGCTGATGACAATGCTTCTCATTGTGTTAAGTGGCACAAGAGATTGGCTCATCTAAACTACAAGACAATTGGCCAACTCTTTAGCAAAGAGTTAGTGAGGAATGGACCTCAAGTTAAGTGTATAAAGGAAGGGATATGCTCAGCTTGTCAAAAGGGCAAGCAGACAAAATCCTCCTTTCAAAGCCTTGAAATCAAGGATTCTGTGAGGTGCTTATACCTCTTGCATATGGATCTTTTTGGTCCTATGCCAGTTCACAGTCTAGGTAGGAAAGTCTACACTTTTGTGGTTGTAGATGACTATTCAAGATTTACATGGGTGTTCTTTTGAGACAAAAATCTGAAACCCCAAGTGTATTACTTAATTTTGTAAAGCAAATTCAGAATGAACTAAATAGTACAGTGGTCAAAATCAAAAGTGACCATGGTACTGAGTTTCAATCTGAAAGCATAACAAAATTGTGTAAAGACTTTGGGATTTTCCAAGAGTTCTTCTCACCTAGAACACCTCAGCAAAATGGAATTGCTGAAAGAAAGAATAGAACATTAATTGAAGCTGGTAGAACTCTATTGAGTGACACCTCTCTCCCAGAATATTTTTGGGCTGAGGCAGTTAACGTTGCTTGTCATGTGATCAATAGGGCTACTATCACCAAAAGCCACAAAATGACTCTCTATGAGATTGTGAAAGGAAGAAAACCAAATCTATCTTACTTTAGGATCTTTGGTTGCAAGTGTTATATACTTAACAATGGCAAGTCATATTTGACTAAGTTTGCTGCCAAATCCCAGGATGAGATATTTGTTGGGTACAACACAAATAGTAAGGCCTATAGAGTCTTCAACTTGACTACTCAAGTTGTTGAAGAATCTGTGCATGTTGTGTTTGATGAAATAAGATTAATCAACTGTGAGTTGTCTTGTAGATCAAATGACTCAACAGGTATAAGCAAAAGTATGGACAAGCTCACCATTACTGAAGTATCAAAGGAAGATGGGGCATTGGAAAATGAAGACTTCTGTCCAAGGGGGAGAACAAGACACTTTAGAAGCTGAAGAAAACCAAGAGATTCAGCTAAATGAAGGTGTTGGAGATGTTCAACCAGAAGGGAATCTTCCTCCAGCTACAAGACATTTAAGAGATCATCCAGCTGATCAGATAATAGGTGATCCAAGACAGGGGTGCAAACTAGAAGCAGAAATCAAAACACAGTTCTACATTCAAGTTTCCTGTCACAATTGGAGCCTAAGAAGTTTGAAGAAGCTATCCAAGACTAGCACTGGATTGATGCTATGCAAGAGGAGCTGAATCAATTCAGAAGGTGCAATGTCTGGGAGCTTGTTCCTAAACCAAGAGGCCACAACATAATTGGCACAAAATGGATCTATAGGAACAAGCTAGATGAAAGTGGAATAATAGTAAAGAATAAAGCAAGATTGGTTGCAAAAGGATACAGGCAGGAAGAAGGGATTGACTTTGATCAAACCTTTGCTCCAGTAGCAAGGCTGGAGGTAATCAGAATATTCCTTGCCTATGCAGCCTATCAAGACTTCAAAGTATACCAGATGGATGTGAAGTCAGCATTTCTGAATGGTGATCTTAAAGAAGAAGTATATGTAGAGCAACCATCAGGTTTTGTAGATCCTCTTAAACCTGATTTTGTTTATAAGCTTAGGAAAGCTCTGTATGGGTTAAAGCAAGCCCCAAGGGCTTGGTATGAAACCCTGTCTACTTTCCTTATTGAGAATAAATTCTCAAGAGGAAAAATTGACAAAACTCTATTCCTTAGGGAATCCAAAGGCAAGATCATCTTAGTACAGATCTATGTTGATGACATAATCTTTGGATCTACTGAAAACAACCTTTGTAAAAAGTTTGCCAAACTTATGCAAGGGAAGTTTGAGATGAGCAGTATGGGGGAACTGAAATTCTTCTTGGGACTCCAAGTAAGACAGACTGATGATGGCTTGTCCATATCACAGTCTAAGTTCACCAAAGAATTGATGAAGAAATATGGTATGGAGTCATCCTCCACCATGAGAACTCCTATGGGAACAAGTATGCCTATATGCAAAGATGATGCAGGTAAACCTGTTGATGAGACTTTGTATAGAGGGATAGTTGGCTCACTACTATATCTCACTGCTAGTAGACCAGATATTATGTATGCTACATGTGTCTGTGCTAGGTACCAAGCCTGCCCTAAAGAATCTCATTATACTGCAGTCAAAAGGATTCTGAGATATCTTAAGGGCACACCTAATCTAGGTCTTTGGTACCCTAAGAATAGAGATTTTCAACTAACAGGCTATTCAGATGCAGATTTTGCAGGATGTAGAGAGGATAGAAAGAGTACTACAGGTACTTGTCTATTCCTGGGAGGAAGACTAATATCATGGAGTAGTAAGAAGCAGACCAGTGTGGCAATTTCCACAGCTGAGTCTGAGTATGTTGCAGCTGGAAGCTGCTGTGCACAGCTATTATGGATGCAGCATCAGCTTAAGGATTATGGTATTCAAGTAAGTAGAACACCTCTTTTGTGTGATTCTAAGAGTGCAATTTTTATTGCTAATAATCCTGTTTCTCATAGTAGAACTAAGCATATAGAAATAAAATACCATTTTCTTAGAGAACATGTAGAAAAAGAAGACATTTCATTGGAATTTGTGAAAACAGATTATCAAATAGCAGATGTATTTACTAAGCCCCTAGATAAGACCAAATTCAATAAATTCAAAATTGAATTAGGTATGTTAACCATTGATTAGTGTAATCACAAAATCATCAACAATGGAGTTGAAGTGGTAACAAGACATTCAAGTGATATAAAGACACATTGAAGTAGTATCAAGTACTTTGTAGTACTTATAAGTTGTGTTGAACAAACAGAAATTGGCTAAGTAAGTTGGTGTCGACACATTCAGTAATAATGTGCCGACTCAGGGTAGTAATGTCGACAAGTCAGAGATGTTGTGTCGACACAGAAAATATGTGTCGACACTTAAGAATCTTATTGTCGACTTATCCAGGAATGTAGTGTCGACTTCACCAGGATAGTGGTGTCGACACTTACAGATTTTGTGTCGACACTTATACTAAGAGTCGACACAGAATTTCTGAAGCTCTTCTATATATCTCTGGTGTCGACATAACAGCAAATTGGTGTCGACACATAATAGACGGACTTGAAGTCGAGACATAGAAATTTGTGTCGACACATTCCATCTGTGTCGACACTTATAGTCTGTTTTTGGCGACTTTTGATCTTCTTTAAACAGAAGGTATAAATAGGTCAAAAACTCATTCTGTCGACACGCTTACAAGGTTTTCGAAACCCTGTGTCGACATTCTCTCTCTCTCTCTCTCTCTCTCTCTCTCTCTTCTCTCATCTTTCAAGCTTTCTCGACTGATCAATGGCGCCAAAGATTGAAGATAATGTGAATGAAGGATATGAGTTGGTGCGCCAGGCCTTTGCTGCTGCCCCTCCAGATGTTCTCAGGGTTATCTCTCTCCTCTCCGACTCAGGTTTAGAATTTTTGGTCTCCGAACCATCAAAGATATGGAAGAAGGAGGTGCATGAGTTCTTTACTTCTGCATCTGTAGTCTCTGAAAGTCAAGAGATAAATTCCACAGTTCATGGGTCACCAGTGGAGATTACACCAAGTAAGTTAAGAACAATTCTGCAATTACCTATAATTGAGAATGAAGAGGATGTCCCTGCTTCTAAATCAAGGGAAGCTCTTCAATGGTGTGGATTGGATTCCACAATGAAAATTGGAGCTGCTTTCAATAGGAAAGGAATGAATCAACAGGGCAAATTTCTGTCAGAAGTGGTTGGAAAAGTTATTCTGTGCAAGCCAGGTGGACATGATAGGATTTCTGCCTATATGTTCAGCCTAATGACCAGGATTGTGTTTACAATTCCAACAGATTGGTCATCTATAATCTTTGAAAAGATTAAGGAAGGAATCAAGAAGCCAAATCTGGCTAGGATAATGAGTATATACCTAAGTAAGGAGATTCCTGATGTTATGCAACAACAACCTGGAACAAAAATCAATCACATGAGAATGATGGACATGAGATTGTTCTCCAGATGGGATAGGGTGCTGACCAAAGAGATGTCTAAAGTGGAAAGGCAGGATTCACCTGAGAAATCCCCAGGTCATGCTACCAGTGCTGAGCACCAACAAGAAGAGCAAGTAAGACAAGAGGTTGAAGATCAGCCTGCTTCTACACAAGTTCAGGATGCCACAATACCTGGAATCCAAGAAGAAGAAGTAAGAATACCAGCTCAGCAAGTTTATTCACCTACACAAACTGTATCTACTCATGACCAGGTACAGGTGCAGGGGGAGCTGATGTATTTTCCTACAGAAGAGATTTCTAATATTTCTATTTCTGCACAGGTCCAGGGGGAGCAAGTGCAAGAAGATGCTCAAATTGATCTATCTCCAAATTTGAATACTGCAAATGATCCAGCACAGAAGGAATATACTCTGGAGGAGTTATTCCCAAATGATGAAATTATTACTGATAGCCTGGAAGTGGAGCAAGAAATTGAGGGAGAGCCAGTGCATGTTGAGACTGTACAACATGGCACTGAAGCAGCTGTTCCTCCTCCTCCCAAAGAAAGAGTTCAAATTGATAGTACTTCTGATTCTGAGAATGAAGAAGCCAGGGTGGCTAAGAAGAGAAAACTTATGGTCTTCCAGAGAAGGAGCAAGAGCTATAAGCAGGCTCTACAGTCTACAGCACATCACACTCCTTCTGACTTTGATTATAACAAGTTTTTGGTCGATTTACAAGTGAAATTGGATGAACACAGAGTGGCCATTGAAAAATATGTTGATGAGAACAACAAGTCCCTGCAGTTTGACTTAGCTCAAGATATAAAATCTATTAGGTTTGAGGTCAATATGCATAAAAAGGAGATGACAGATTGCTTCCATAAGGGAGGTAATGCTGTGGTGTATTTAGCAAAACAATAGCAGACTATCATCCCTAAGGTGGATGATATTGCTTTAAAGCAAAGCTATGTCTTGGAAAATCAGTTAAGAATGAATGACAATTTAACTGAATCTCATCATGAGATCATTGAGGAATTGAAAAAGATTGTTCCAGGCCTGTCTGCAGCTAGAGCAAAAGAAATGGAAGAATTTGATAAGAACTTTCAAGCTGCTATTAATTCTGTTAAAACTGCTATCACTACCTCTCAAAAGGAAATATCTGACAAGCTTCAAAAGTTAAAACCATTTTTTAAAGAGGGTGTGAATTATCTGGATGGCCAAATTCGATTTCAGAAGGAAGATCTGAGAGATCATGTTACTAGAGAAGCCATAAAGGGGAGAGGATGTTAGTTCATGCAGGCTCAGAGCACACCAAATGGGTGACCAATAGTATTCGAGCCACATTAGGATATCCACCATTGTGTGATGATGCTACGGGGCTGAGTCAGGAATAAAAACAAGTCTACTTGAAGGCAATCAACCTGAGGTTGCCCAAGTCATTTACCCTCCTCCAGATTTTGACATGATTGATCAGCAAGTTCAAGGAATGTATAGTCCTCCAAAGGAGGTTACTAATGTTGTTATTGGGAAGGTTGATAAGCCTGAGGCTACTTTGAAAGACCAGCAAGATGCTCTACTATCTAAGAAAAGATTTAGAGAGCAGGCTGAACTTAAGCCAGACTTTGAGCAGTGGAGTCCTACTTCCAGAAATATAATACTCACTGCATGGAAGGCTGTCAAAGACCAAGTGCAGGAAAGAGGCAAGTGGTACAATGAGATGGAATGGCAGAAGTATGAAGCCAGGCAAGAGGCCATAGTACAGTTTAGAAGAAAAGCCAAGATGGGTAGGCTGCCTCCAGATGCTCAGGAGCCAAGCAAGTACTTCCCAAAGCCCTTTCATTATTTTGAAAGGCAAAGGCTCAAGGAAGAAGCAAAGAAGAAGGCTGATCTAAAAGGCAAGAAGCCAACTGAAGATTCTGAAGCTCCTGTGAAGGCTCAAGTTCTATTTGGCAAAGGGATTGTCATTAAAGAGCCTGATCAGTCTTAATTTTTAGTTCTTTCAAAGTATTTTGTAATGTTTTGATTAAATCATTAAATGTAAATCTCTGTATTCAAACATTATCAAGTTATAAACAAAATGTTGGTTGGTATCATATAATTCTGTGATGGATTGTTTTTATTTTGTTTATATTAAGTATTCCTGTAATGTCATATATCATCAGTTTATACTTTTTATAAATGGTGTATATCATTGGCTATAGGGTTATGACTTCTCCAAATAGGGGGAGATTATTGGGTACATTGGAAAATGTGTACCTGATTTGAAGAAGCCCAACTTAGCTCAATGATATACATCAAGGTGTACTTGATGTTGTTTTGAGTTGACATGTGCAGGTGAAGAAGTATTAAAGAATGCAGAAAAATATTCTAAGTCCACATGTCGACACCTGAAGAAATTGTGTCGACACTTCAGAATATTTGTGTCGACACTTCAGAATATCAGTGTCGACACAGTGAAAGATAGTCGACCACACTTATGTCGACACTAGGAAGCAGTGTCGACACATAAAGAAAATCGTCGACCTCAGCACTGGGAAGCAGTGTTGACACAGTGAAAGATAGTCGACACCCAGAGAAAGTTTGTCGACTAGTGAAAGATAGTCGACCAGAGAAAAATAGTCGACTAGTGGAAGATAGTCGACTAGTGAAAGATAGTCGACCAGAGAAAGTGTGTCGACTCACAAAAGAAGATAGTCGACCTCAACTGTGTCGACACTGGGTGGATGTGTCGACACCAGAAGATTGAGTCGACACATATTGGCAGAAGTCGACTATGCTTGTGTCGACACCAGAAGACTGAGTCGACACATATTGGCAGAAGTCGACTATGCTTGTGTCGACACCAGAAGACTGAGTCGACACATTTTGGCAGAGTTGAAGATTTCTGTGTCGACACCTGAAGGCTGAGTCGAAACATACTGAGTTCTGAATCTACAACAACTGTGTCGACACACAGGAATTGTGTCGACACACTGGAGAGTATAGACCAAGTTATTTTCTGAAGAAGTTGTGTCGACTTAAAGGCAACTTAGTCGACATCATCAAAGACTGTGTCGACACCAAAGTCACTTGTGTCGACACAGATAGACAGATTGGTCTCGACACTTTCTAACATACTGTCTCGACATTTTGCTGTCCAAGGCTAAGGTACAAGAACTGTTTGAAGACTTGACAGCTGTGGGTTGCCACCGTTTAACTGAAGCTGTCAGACCTGTCAGAAATCAGTTAGAAACCGGATCAGCCGGTTACCATGAAGAAAGTCTATAAATAGACATATTCAGAAGGAAAAAAAACAATTAAGAAAGATAACTGAAGAAGATCTAAGAAGAAGAAACAGAAGGATTACAATCCTGTTGTAGCTTCAATTCAAGAAAGTGCTAAGCTCTAAAGAAGATCTTCATCAGTAGATCTAAGAAGAAGAAGAGGAAGTCTGAAGTATCAGAAAAGGTGTTGGATAGAGAGGGATCCAGTCATCTTGAAGAAGAAGAAGGAAGCCATCAGTGGTTTCTCAAGAAGCTGTTTGGAAATCAACTCAGCTAAGTTCAGATTCAAGAAGCTTTGAAGAAAGCTCAGATTCAGTTGATTTCATCAGCTGATCAAGAAGTGTCCTGTCCTCTTCTCTCTCAACAAAGGCAAGACATTAAAATATCTTTTCTAAATTTCTATAGGATTTGTTTACACAGATCTGAGTTGTAAGCCTGTGTTATAAAGGCTGAGTGTAGGAGAGGTGATCTCTGAGTGGTAGGGCTATTTGCCTGAGTGTAGGAGAAGGTTATTCTCTGAGTGGTAGGCCTTGAGGCAAGGCTGAGGTAGGGTTGTTGAGCCTGAGTTGTAGGAACCTATCCAGGTTCTGAGCTGTAGGATCTGAGGATCTGAGAATAGTGGAAGTTTGGCTGAATCTAGCATACTGCTAGATAGGTGAAGGGGGAAAGTGGATGTACCCAGACCTTGGGGAACCACTATAAAACATTGTGCAATCTGTGATGCTTAATTATCTGTGAATGCTGTGTTAGATGTTTTAATTTGTAATTGAATTCTGCCTAGAAGTATAAATAAGAAATTAGAACCTATTCACTCCCCCTCTAGGTGTTTAGGTTGTCTTGAAAGTAAAACTATCAGTCTGCAAAAGATGAGGGGAGGTATGACTTCCACTTCAGGTATATATGTTATAGATCTAAACCTTTATGCTCCTTCATCCTAGGTATTAGATACCGGATGTGGTTCTCACATTTGTATAAATGTGTAGGAACTGGAAAGGAGAACCTAATGTGACTAACACAGTATTCCTTATTTTGTTAAGATTACAAACTTGTTAAGATTGTGGCTATCCAAAGTGCAAACTTGTTAAGATTGCAAACTATAGGTCTGGTGCTTGAGTATTCCTTATTTTGTGTCATGATATAACAAGATAACAGAGTGAATGGGATCTATAAAAGATCTTTTGGTTCAGGTGTTAGTCTGTGAAACCAAACAACCTTACCCTCTGATACCAACTGAAAGTGAAGGGATAGATCACACTAACTCTAGAGGGGGGGGTGAATAGAGCTTTAAAAACTTTTGATTAATTTTTATTGCCGATTAAAATTAGTGATAACTATGTATAGAAAGGGAAAATAAAAACACAGAAATCACAGCATAGAGAAAATAAAGAAAAGAGCCACCAGACGATACAAATATTTTATAGTAGCTCACCTAAAACTATGGTACAGCCACTCTTCTATCACCCTGGTGGGAATCCACTACAGGTTTTTGATCAGGTGCTCTGCCACCACAGATTTTTTCTTAAGTTCCCTGTCACCATAAGATCTATTTTCAAGGGAGATCTAGCAACCCTTTGAGCTTTTGACTAGGTGCCCAAAAACCAAACCAAGTCTTTTGATTAGGAGACTTGACAGCCAACGACTAACTTTTGAAGGGAGTTAAAACCCTGTATACAGGAAAGTAAAAAGAAAATGATATTATCTTCTCTTTCTCAAAGTTCTAAGAAAACTAATAGATTGTTGTTGTTGTCAAAGCTCCCCCTGAGATGTAAAATTTTTCAGGAGAAACAGAGCTTTGCTCAGGGTGTTGGCCTTCAGAATGCTTGAAAATCTTCAGGGAACTTTCAAACAGAAGTTGATGATTATGCCTCTTGAAATTCCTGAAGTAGAAGCTGATGAAGAACTTTATTTTTAAGAGAGTTGTTCTTCTTTCAGTTTTTGTAGAATAATCTTTTTGTCACAGTTTTCATTTACTTGCTGTCTGAAAAGATAAACCTTATATATTCCTTGCAGATTTTTGGTCTTGAATTTTGAATTCCTTTTTCTTGATTAACTAGAAAAAATTTGGGAGTTGAATGGCTAGAAAATGTCTTAAATGAATTTCCTCAACTGTCCCAATAAAATAAGCCAAGTAATAACTCTATGACGACCATAATTAATGCTTCCATGGAACAGCTATATTCTTGAGAATATGAGAATTAATTATCAGATTATTACTGCCTTAATATAATCGAATTTGAAATTATAGTCGATCAGAGAAAATGCAAAGGAAAAACGTCGAACAGAACCAGGAAGGAAATAGTCGAACTCAGGAATAATTTCATCGACCTGAACTATAAGTTTGTCGTGCTGAGAATTCTCCTTCGTCGAGTTGAGCTCAGAGATCATTGATCTAAAAATTAACTGCCAATCTGAGCTCCAAGTTCATTGACCAGAGATAGACTTTCTTCGAGTTAAACTTCTGATTTGAGATTAGAGATCGTCGACCTCAGCCGGACTTTCGTCGAGCTCAACTTTTGATATGAGATCAGAGATCATCAATCTCAGCTAGACTTTTGTCGAGCTAAACTTTTGATATGAGATCAGAGAAATCGATCTCAACTGGAGTTTTGTCGATCTCAACTCATAGAAGGAACTCTGAGTGTTATGATCTGAGATCGATGATCGTCGAGCTGAGTTCAGCTATCGTCGACCAGAATTTCTGAAATCTTTTTAACTGCATTTCCTTGAATTCTTAAGTCTCTAAAGTCTGGAGTCTCTCTGAAGTCTTCTGAAGGCAGGATAACCTAATGTGACTAACCCTAACCCTAGAACTAACAAATGACCTTAGGCTATATATGTTGGTTCAACAAACCTAATAGTGAACCTAGACCAAATCCAAACTAGGGTTCCAACAATCTCCCCCTATTTAGGTGAGGTCACTATACAAAAACAAAAATAGAAAATCACAAAGCAATAAAAAATATCTGATAGAATTTTAAAACATTCAGCAGATATGAAGAAATGTGCTTTGGATATAATACAACAATAATAAAGTTTCAACAAGCAAAAATCAAAATATTAAGAGATTTTCTTTGAATCATCAGTAGAGGGAACTGAAGTATGTTTTGTGAAAAGAATTATCCTATTTGGGTCTTACACTTCTCTTTGGGTCATCTTCATTTATTGATCCACAAGAATCTATATAGTTGCATATCTGGCCACTACAACTTCTAGATGTAAATACATATAAGAATCAACATTGAAAAGTTTTAGTACATGATATTTTTCCTGTTCTTTCTTTTTGTATGAAGACATTGTAGTATACTGGGAAATATCGTGTTCTTCTTCCTTAGATTTAGAGTCCTATAAGTTCTTTGAATATGGCCATTCTAGAATTGGGGTCCATTTCTGGATCACAAACTGGAGATAGAGGCCTTTCTGGGCTTGCTTTATCTTGTTGATATCTTTCAGATGTCTTCTATTGTCTGGTTTGCTTCTGATACTGTTTCTATTTTCTACTACCGGAGCTGTACTGTTGTCTGCTGTAAGAAGGTTTGGAATTAGAAGATGTAGAATTTTGAACTTGAGAAACACTTCCTGCTGATCCTGCTGCAGGAGGAGGAGGAGGACCTCTCCTGAATTGAGGTGGAGGAGAGTATCTCCTGCTCTTCATCCTTGCTTTCCTCTCATTCTTAGAATTTCTCATCCAACTGGACATGTCTGGAGGGAGAGGAATATTGTGTAGAATGTAATAAGGAGTATCAGCAGTGGGATTAGGCTTTGGAGAAGCTTTGGGAGGAGCCTTCTTCTTAGCTTTTCTCTTTTTGGAACTGGTATCCTCAGATTCATCAGAATCTTCATCATCATCATCATCAGATGCATTTGAAGGATTATCATAAAGAGCATGAATCTATCTAAGCATATCATCAGAAAGAATTGGATGAGCTTTTGGCTATATGGCTTCAGCCTGAGGATGTACTTGAACTTCTGGTTCTTTAACATCTATGTCCATATCTTGAAATATAAGCTCATCAATATCTGGCATGGGGGACTCAGCCCAGCCAAAAGTTGGTGGATAAAAAGCATTTGGCTCTGAGTTTCCTATTTCTATAACATTTTCACTGACTAAGAAACTTATCCTTAGTTGTTCCAAAACTACAGGACAAATAGGTGATATATAGCAGACCATGGCTTTAGAAGAATCGTAAACTGTATCAACAACTGGTATATTACTGCTATAAACTGTATCAAAAGAATGAAGCAAAGAAAGAATATCAACTGAGGGACTTATAATGAAGTCACCAATAGTATTTATTGCTGCATCAATTGGCTCTTCTGCTAAACAAAACATCTCAGAATCATTATCAAGAATTTTAATTATATCTGGAATTTCTGGAATATATGCTGTTATTGCTGCTACTACTGGAGCTTCTTCACAGAACATCTCCCCCCCCCCCCCCGCCTTCTTTCATAAAGTCCCGAACCCAGGGCCCTAGAAGAAGGGACAGAGGAGGAGGCAACAAGCTGAGTAGATAGAAGGGAGATAGAAGCAGCTAGAGGGGGCAACAACCTCATCTATTAGCTTCTTAAGAAAGGGAGTGATGAATTAAAGAAGATCTTTTGTTATGTCAGAGAAATTTAAATAGAGGGTTTCAAGAGTACATGGGTTGTAGGAGGATTTATAACCACAATTTAAACAGACAGAGAATCCTTGAGGGAAGTCCGATGTTAGAATTCTAGGAATGTGGATGGAATGTTGGATGTGGGGATGACATCAGGTAATTGATCCTGAATAGGTCAATGTAGTGGAAAGGGATGAGGAGATGGAGATGACAGTAGATTGAAATTTGGTTGGGTAGAGGTGGATGGAATATCATCAAGATGAGATTGAATTGGAGATTAAGGAGGTGGAGATGGTGGTGTATCTTCATGGATATGAATTGGTGATTGTGGTTGGGATGGTGATTGTGTTAGTGAGACTGGATGAATTGAGGTAGAAGGTTATTGAAGTGGAGTTGATGAAGGAAATATTGAATGAAGTGGAGTTGGAGGAGCAGCAGGAGCTTCTTCATGAGTTGGGGGAGTGGCTGAATCAGCCCAGGTGTTCTCATAAACAACCCTGGAAGAGGAGGCCCTGGAGTTCTTGGGGATACTCCTCTCCAATCTGCCAAATAAGGCATAGGTAAGCCTCTTTGAGGTATTAATAAAAATGGTCTGGGAGACCAATAACTCTGGAACCTTTGCCTGGAGAAAAATTCCCAGAATCCTTCCAAAACAAACATCGTTCTTGCGTATCTTCTTTTTGATCAAATCAAACATAATCTTGCCCCAGTTCACTGATTTCTTATTTACCAAGGTACTCATCAAGTCAAACTGATGCCTGGTAATATGTTCATGGGCAGAGTGCTTTCCCTGGATGGCCTTTCCAACCACATCTGCTAGGAACTTTTATTCAACTAACAAGTACTTTTTCAGCAGTTTGTTAGGGTTTCCCTTGGAGTGACCCATTATAACTAGCATTTCCTTAAAATCATTTCTAGTGAATTCAACATCATCTTCTCCATTTATAAAACCAAAAGTATCAGTCAAAAATTCTGAAGATAACATAACCTGGTTTCTTGAAATTGACCTAATAATACCTGGAGTATCTTGAATCTTTGTCGTGAAAACCCATTCTTTTATCTCGGTCATTGGTAGTTTTATCCTTGTGGTCATGAGGTACTGTAGATTTGGACCTTCAAATAGTTTTAGAACATCTTGGAATATTTGATCTGAGTGAGAGAACGATTCCAAATCAATATCAAAGCCCACATCAAACTTCATTGCCGCCAAGGTCGCCATTATTTTCATACAAAAATGAAAGAGAGATCAAGTGCAAAAGAATTGGAAAGCACGTGATGGATTTCGATGAAAACCCTATTATATGTTTTTAAGAAGGTGAAACGGCGAACTCCGTCCAACGCAAAAGGACAACTTCGAACTCAGGTTGACGAAAAATTTCAAGAAGAAATAAAAAGCGTCGATCTCAGTTTGAATAGGGGGAAAACAGATCGTCAATCTCTGTTCGACAAAATATTTTCAGAAATAAATTCGTCGATCTCTGTTTGACGAAAAAATTTCACAAAGAGTATTCATCAATCTCCATTCGACGAAAAACTCAAGAACATTTCACAAATAGTCGATCTCCGTTTGACGAATAGTGATCAATTGTTTAGACCACAGACAAAAATAAAATTAGGCCTTCCCCATTAATCATACCTAGCTGATTTAAGAAGAACAGATGTTTCTTTTCATCCAAAGGTTTGGTGAAAATATCTGCTCTTTGTAAATCAGTAGAGATAAAGACAAGGTTAATTTTATTTTTGTCTACACATTTCTAATGAAATGATACATAATTTTTATATGATTGGTTCTACTATGTTGCACTGGATTTTATGCAATGGAAATTGCACTGGTACTATCACAAAATATAGTAGTATTATTTAGATTAAAACAAAAATCCAGGAGTTAGTTTTGAATCCACAAAATTTGTGAACAACACCTGCAAGTTGTTATATATTCAACTTTAGTAGTTGAAGTTGACACATATGTTTGTTTCTTACAAAACCAAGACACATGTCAATCACCAAGGAACTGGCATGTTCCTGATGTGCTTTTCTTGTCAACTTTAATTCCAGCAAAGTTAGAATATGAGAATCCAAATAATTCAAATTCTGACACAGTTGGATACTAGAGTCTTAGATTTGGACAACCCTTTAAATATCTCAAAAAAATTTTTAGGAAAATACGGTGAGATTCTTTAGGGTTCACTTGGATCCTAGCACAAAGACATGTAGCAAACATTATATCTAGCCTACTAGCTGTAAGATATAACAAGGACCCAACAATAGCCCTATATGTTTTCTGATCAACTACCTTGCCCTTACTCATTGAAACCATTCTTCCAATCATAACGACCTACACAGAGCATCTAGCGGAAGCAATTTATTAAGTTGCAAAAATAAGAATCCATCCACATGTATGAATGTCCACTATCAAACCCAAACAGGAATGAATTATAAAGTACTCAAAGTACCGGCCTTATGGCCTCACAAGAGTTCACTTAATTTAAAACAGTGTCTTCCATAATTTGGCTCGCAGGTCGGTCACACATGAATTAAACAAGTAAACAAAACAAGGCCTTCAAGTGTCGGCTCAGCAACAAGGGCATTGACCCGCTATTTGCTACTCGGCTCCACAGCACCTGCAAGCACAATTCACCGCAACGGTGGCAAACAAAAGTAACAAGCAGCTAAAGCTGACCAAATTATAACGATCCCTCCCCAAAACTCGGGGCGACGATGCTACTTCCCTGCACTTATTAGCATAATAAGCATTATATCGAATAATCACAACATTACAGTTGCAGGCACACACGGCCTCACACCCCGTGCTCTCAGGGCACTTACACGGTGAACCCAGTCAAAACCACGGTCTCACCACAACCCATTGGATGGCAATACTCGTGAGCATTTTAGTGTTTCTGTCCTAAGCCTAAGACCCTCCATCTATGCCAATGGTAAGTACCACGTACCTTAGGTCACTTATACCGAATGACACAAAGCGGGTACGGTTCCGCCTATCCCGTGGCTCACACAGCAACATCAATTTAAGACATATGCGCGGGTCAAGCTTCCCCGAGTCCCAAAACGATCAAACATGCACATAACCCAGTTATGTTCAAGGTTGGCTCCCAGGCCACCAAGTTGGCAGAAATGCGTTTCCGCCCAATTTTCCGGGTGTACCTTGGAGTTAATCCCCAAGACTCCCTGTTGCAATCTACCGCGTAGAAAACCCGAAAACAACCAAATGCACGGAGTCTTCTCCGGCTAATCATGCATAATGAAACATCACCGATCCATACCAACTTGTCTGGGTAGGATTCACACACCATGTCTATGTCAGTATCTCGATTTCGAACTCTACATGAAAATAAGGGAGACTATTCACATCTAACCCAAGGAACACCGCACACTGATCGCACACTCGCGGGAGCAAGTTTCCTTATGCAAAAGAAGGAGAGCTTCACATACTCAAGAAGAGAATCATTACACAAGCATTCCACTTTGGCACCATGGAAATCTATACGGTTGGAAAGCACCGCGATGATCTCGCCTCCGTAGATTTGGACTCGGCTTTCAATTTGGCGCTGATAATCTCCTCCGGCGAACGGATCACTCTTTCTTCTTCCTCCTTTCTCTCCCCTCCCTCAAGAACTTAGAAAGAGAATGAATCCAAAAGAAATGAGGTTTTTCAACCCTATTCCAGGCCTTAACCCTAGGATGGGTAAGCCTGAGCAATTGGATCCCAAAATAAGGAAACGGAGGGCCACAATTTGCCCTGAAAATGAACTTACTTGGCCGAAAATAGCTTATGTCACGCCCATGTCCAAGCCGTGTTCCTCATTCCCCATCAATCAGGAAAATCCAGACCATGACATGGCCTGTGACATGGCTTGGAACACGCCCATGTCCCAAGTGACATGCCCGTGTCACGGGCCGTGTGCCTCAAATAACACGGGACCAAACACATCTCGTGCATGACACGGCCATGTGATACGCCCGTATCACATGCCGTGTGCTAGACACGCCCTGGGATACGCCCATGTCGAAGGCTATGTAACTCCCTCAGCACAAACCAGCAATTTTATCGAGCAGGACATGGCCTCTAACACGCCCGTGTCTCAGGCCTTGTTCCCTATGTCGACACTCGACGCATGTATTTTCGTCGAGCACTCAGTGATTCGTCGATCTCGAGCACAACACGACCCTGGGACATGCCCGTGTCCCAGGCCGTATGACCCTTACTAAGGTCCAAACTCGCCTCAAAGCGCTGCTCGTTGCTCTTTTGAGTTTCGGGGCGTTATAGGGATGTAGTGGACTCCATCACTGTTTTCCCCTTTTTAGCATAGGACGCTCTTGCCTTCTTTTCAACCTTTAGCGGACCAACCTGACATTCACGGGCAAAATGCCCTGGCTTGCCACACGTATAGCTTTTACGAGGCCCTTGCCCAGAAGTTGCTCCTTATGCAACATTAGAAGGAGACTTCCCAAAAGTCTTGGACTTCTTACCCCATCTCTTGTGATAACCAGACTTTTCAAGACTTTGCACTTTGAACTCGGACTTTGTCACTACTAAGTCCCTTTTTCCCTGAACCCTCTTCACCTCTTTTTCCAATGCATGGGCCGAATCTACCAATGCTTGAACCCTTGGTTCACCGAACTCGAGAGAAAAAATCTCAGCTCATCCAACAATCCATCATAGAACCTATTTTTTTTACGCTCTTCTTCCGCAAAAATAGAGCCTGCATAGCGTCTCAATCTTATAAACTCTTGTAAGTAGGTATCAACGCTAATTTCTCCCTGAGTTAGATGCTGGAACTCATTTTGCATGGCTATGCATTACGCTGATGGCAAATATTTAGCCAAGAACAGTCTCAAAAACTCCCCTATCGAGACCTCCGTTTGTTTTCTGCCTGCTCAGTGGTGCAGCTCCATTTCATCCCACCAAAGGCGAGCCTCTCCTTCTAACAGGAAAGTGGCCAAGGTGACCTTCTATTCCTCCTTAGTTCGTATCGCAGTCAATATCCTCTTCACTCGCGCAAGCCAGTCCTTTGCCTGCATTGGGGATCCTGCACACGTGAATGTAGGAGGACTGAAACTCATGAACTGCTTCAGTTGTCGTTCCATTGCTCGTAAATCTACCACAGGTTCTGGCCTCAGACCAACATGTTCTATAACCATTGCAGGCTGCACCTGCCCAGTAGGCCATGCGTGGATCATTGCAAACAACGCTTCAGCAACTTAACGCACTATCTCCGCAGAAGGAGGAGGTGTTGGCTCCTTAGTAGGTGCCACACTTTCAACAAAATGTTGGGGCTCAGATTGTCACGCACCACTTCGAGTCACATATATGTGTAAAAGACACACTTTAGCGACCTTGCAAAAAAAACAATGACGAATAGGAACGCGCAGGTTCTACAAAAACATGTATTTTCATTCCTAAGTGGACATTCTTGAGTTCATTTATGTTATAACAGTCACACATACACATGCCTGCTACCCCTCAAAAGAATTCGACCACGAATTTGAAAGAGGAAGACCAAGACAAGTTGATACCAAATTATAACACCTCTGGCCGTTACATGAAATATTACAGAGGGTCTAGCCGGGGTCCCACGCCATATTCCATAGATAGTCGGCGACGTTACTTATTAATATCAAAAACTACTGCACGCATCCTAACTCAAAGAATTCTAGCAGAAGATTTAAGGGTTATTATTGAACTCATCAAGCATGAATGTCCACTATATATATAAACATCCACATTTATATATCACAGGAATGTATACAGAAATACACAAAAGACTTTGTCCTTAAGGATTTACAGTTAAACTTCACAGGTGTGGATTACATACATCGGCATGCAGGCCGGCCACACATGAAAATAGTAAAACTTTTCCACTCGGCCTTCGAGGACCAGCGTAGCAGCAAGGGCTTCAGCCCGCTATTTCCCGCTCGATCTAGCACCTGCACAATATAGCCAACCAAAACGTGGCAAACAAAGCAACGGTCAGCTTTTGCTGACCAATTTTATAACTACCCCACCCCTTACTCGGGGTGGCGATTCTCCTTCCCTGCAAGCAATGAAATATCAACAAATATATCACAAGAAAGTGCATGACCACACATTTCAATATATCACAAACATCGGTCGCACGGCCCGACGCTCTGTGCACTCAGGGCATATTATCTGTGTACCGAAAAACCAGGGTCCCACCACCGTTCAGAGGTCCCAGAAATAACGGTAAGTTTGAGCATTCATGCTCCATGGCCTATAGTTGGAGACTTTAGTCTTGATGGCGAACATCCTAATCTCTCAATATGTGATCCTAAAAAATGCAAATAACTTAGGCACTCAAGTTAGAAAACCATAATGCAGATACCGTTATCCCTTGCCCATTGCTCAAATTGCCAGTTCAATGTCTAGACTGATGCGGATGGGCTTCCCACTATCCGTTCGGCTCGATGGACTTTAAGAGCTCGCAGCTCATAATAGCCACACTGTCCTCCAAGGACTGGCTTACAAATCCAAAAAGTGAGTTAGTGCCAACGTTCATCACGATAGCTTGGCGGGGCCAATAGAAGCTCTTATTCTTTGCCCAAACTCAATCCAAAACCTGCAGTAACCTGTAGTGCAAGAAAACTGGTCTTTCACACAACAAATAGCTCTCTGGGAGCTATCGTCGTCGGCGATACCCACTGTTGCCCGGCGACATTAACAGTTTCTCAAAAATTGTGATTTTACCTGGGTATTTTCCTAGAGTTCCTCTCCAGTACTTCATGTTACTCCAATTTACAGGCACAACTTACAGACTCCGTAAAATACTCATTTATACGTGGAGTCTTCTCCGGTTCGCAAAAGAAACCATCACCAATCCAGACCAACCCGTCCGGATGGCTTCACAGAGCATGCATATTCCGTACTTTACATTTCCGGATCTAATACAATATTTAATGGGGAGCATACCGATCGACCCAAAGTAATCCCCCCCTTTTTAACCTTTTTGGTGAGGGGTTCCATGCAGGTATGCATATTGAGGATTTCACTTATCCAGGATAAAAACGTTACCATTGTAGTTCGTTTTGGAGCCATGGTGTTAGCGTTCTATACGGTTAGAAACGAGCACGCCGCTTTTCTCTTCACAGATCTAGTATCAGACCTTGATTTCACCCACAAGATCTTCTTCTCTAAGCTATTCAAGCTTCAGCCCAGCCCTTAGCTCCAGCACAAACTAAGCCTTCTTCCTTAGCTTTCCTTTCTCAAGGAGAGGATGAAATGAAGAGAGAGAGTAAGAAGGAAATAATGATGTCCTCAATCCACACACCTCTACTTCAGTGACCTTAGGTTTAACCCAAGTCACACGATTAATCCATCAAATCAAATGAAAGGCTAAGATTTGGGTTGACTAGTCAACTTTAGCATTATCGCCTGACGACATCGGTTGTCGCTATGCGGCGACATCGACTTAACCGCTTCACCTCTTTGACCCAGGTCAACCACCGCTTATTGGCCGCTCTTTGGCCAAACCGACAAGTGTGTCATGCTACGTAGCACTATCGCCCGGCGACATCCCCTGTCGCCACTCGGCAATATCATTCAACGATTCATCGAGTGTGTCGAGTGCGTCAAGTGTGTCGAGTGCCGACTCAACGCTTTATCGCTATCGATACTGGGAGAAACCCATTGTCGCCCTACAACAGTAACAGAAGTTCTGCTATCAATTTTGGGGTGTTACAACTAGATCCTAAAATAAGGGTCTATAACTCAGAGGTAAAACCTCCTATAATAATATAAAGTTTTACACAATAAAAGATTAACAAAAATCTTCAAAAAAATCTGAAATCTTCGATCCCTCATTCCTCTGAAAATTTTATCGTGAATGTCTTGAAGAACAGAAAACTCGAAGTCTTGAAAATTCGGATCTTGATGCACTGATCGACTAGATCTGAGAGAATGGGAACCTTCGGAGATCAATGATCTTGTCGATTGTCTTGAATAAGAATGAATCTTGTGACAATAATTCGTAGACTGAGCGGAGTAGCAAAGAATGATCGAAGGCCGAGGGGAATGTTTTGTTTTTTGAGATTTCTCGATTTTTCCAATTACGCACGATTAGGGTTGATTGAAATCCACCCTATATATATAGGAAACCTTCTTCTGTAATGGCTAGAAATTTCATTTATTATCAATAGATCCGAAATTACTATACAAGGCGATCTGGACGAACCCGAGCCGTGAAATTGAAAACGAGAGGAAAATAACCGTAAGTATAATTCATCGAGTATCGTCGAGTATCTATGGGTATACTCGTAAAATCACTTGTAAATTCGACAAAATTTACTGAGAAGATTTCAGCCAGATCGAACATATAACTAAACACATGGCAGAAGATATACTATACGAATTCGACGAGTTTCAACTAGTGTACTCAACGAATTCAACGAGTGTCGACTAGATAACTCGACGCATTCGACGCCATACCAAGTCATATTTGACGAATATCACTTAGAGAAATCCAGAGAAGTAAAGTCGAGATCACTCGACCAATTCGTCGTGTATCGACATATATATTCGATGAATTCGAAGAGTATCGGCAGATACATTCGATGAATTCGACGTGTATACACGATGATACTCGGCGACTTTTACTTAACTGATTTCCAGGAATTCAGAGATTATTCTCTAAGTAAATATGACGAATTTGACGAGTGCCAGTAAGCATAGATGACGAATTCAACATGCATACATGAGTATACTCGATGAATTCGCCGAGTATCTTTTATTAAATTTGACGAATTTTACTTAGAGAAAATTTTCTCTTCTGTAAGCCGCAACTTGAACTTCTGGGATTCTTTTAATGTATTTGAAATAGAAGTACATCCTAATAGAGAGATTATATGCGAGTCAACATGTTGTCCTACACAATGAGGAATTACATTGTGTAGGCATGTCTTTCAAGACCCACTGTAACTTGACATTGGATTGTACTTGGCAATATCGTCTTGTATGCACATAACTGAAAATAACATAAAATACAAACTCAATTCATCTTAGTTCAAGGGACACTTCTTCAAATCAGAGTTATTGTGGATACACTACCCAACATTCTCTCCCTATTTGACGAAGTCAACACCCTACAAACTAATGTGAATTACACACACAATAATCTTAAAACATTAACATGAAACAACATATAAGAATACGAGATAATAGCATTCCAGCAACAACATAAAATTATATATATAAGAAAAAGTTCAATATGGGGCAACCAAAGTCCACAACCATTAACTGAAAAAAATATAAACATTTTTTTCTTTGCTTTTCTAATATTGTCTATTAAAGTAGGCTTTTGGCTATGGATAGTACTTTTACTGGGCTGGAGGAGCTTCTAGATCATCAAATTTATACTTTCAAAAATGTAGCCTTCTTTTAGCATTAGCAACCTAATTTTTTCTACCACTCCTCCCTGCTATAATAATCCCATATGTTTTCATTTGCCAAGTCTACCAATTTGAAGGTGTTTAGGATCATTATTTTGGATATGGGACTCCAGACTTCAACCATTTCTCTGGTTAGCTCAAATGTTACCGTAGAGGGCCATTCACTGTATGTTCTTTTATTATGAGCAGGAGGAGGAGAGTCTTCAACTGTCTGGATTTCTGGCTCAACAACATCATTAGAAGCATATCCTGGTCCATCTGAGAGAATTCCTTAGTGTTTTTCCAATACTGTGAATAATTCGGAGCAGGATGGACATAATCCTGTACTGGACCAGGCACTACAGGTTCAGGAATTCTAGCATGAGTATGACCTTGCCGACTAAATATCTGACAATAAAGCCAGCTGAAGTTATAAAAAGTGTATGTGTTTATAGCCTTGAACTGTTCTTTTATCTAGGCTTCAATAAAAACTAACTTAGTTTGTAATGCTTTCTCCCCCTTTTGGACTCTTCAAGTACCTTGGCTGCAATAGCATTGCTATAATAGACCATTTGGTTAACAAAATAGTTCATCCCCTCATTTTGGACCGTAATGACCATTTTGGCATTTGCATCAACGTTCTGGAGGACAGTCAGGTTACTCTTCAGCCCAGCCATCATGTGAATAATGGCCTGACTACCCTACACAAACCAAGAGTCTAGCATGCCATCCAATTTGTCAAAATGCACCTTGATCTTTACAAGGCCGTGGTGCATATCTTTTCCTATCTCTTTGACTTTCTTCAGCACTTTCTCCAGAGAGCAATCAAAACTTGACTATTGCTTGGCAATCAGACATTCTATGGATTTCAGGAGAGAAATAATTGGACTTGTACTGGGCGTGTCTGCAAATGGTACACTAGGAGATGAAGGGAGATCTTCACCTTCCTCTGAGTCACTGGAAGACACTTTCACTGGAGAGATATGAGCTTTAGAAACTAGGGCCTCTAAGACAGGAGAATGCACCTCTATATATCCTTCCTCATCATAAAGATCAATAATTTAGACCTCCTCTACTGGAGGTCCACCAGGAATTACAGCCATTCTCCCCTATAGCTTGTGTACAATTATGTCCAACTCTGTTAGAATGGAGATGGAAGGATGACTCTGTTCCCTGGTGTAGGGTGCGTCCTGAGTCGGAGATCTCCACGAAACTAACGCTTTCCTACGCACTACACATCGTAGATCTACCGCACCTACACAGCACCTATCGCCCACAATAGTTCTCGTCGTAAGAACGCAGCGCAAATAACAAAGGAGGAATGGTCGACTCGAAAACAACGATCGAAAATATGAGTCGGAGTATTCCCCAAGAAAACACAAAGGTTGCCACTCCTTTTAGAGAGCAAGACCAAGTCTATAGGCCAAGATCCGCTCAAGAAAATAGGATCCACCCGATCCGGAATTAAAAAGCCTTGCAACGGCGATTTCGATTCAAAACTTGTAGGGATTAAATTAAAGCTCCGGAGAAAACGAGCGCGAAACCACCACAACTAAAGAAGAGAATCACACAAGGGAGAGGGAAGAGATTACCCAACCGGAAAGCATTTCACACAAGATAACTGTGGGAGAATCACTCTCTCCACGGATCCGCCGGCGTCACACCGAAGGGTTTGCAACCTTCTTCCGCGGAGTCGCACCAAGGAAGCCACGCCGGTGTCGCATCGCGCGGATGGAGGGAGCAAGGGGGCGGCGGCTTCACACCACACAAGGGGAGGGGGCGGCGGCTAGATGAGAGCCTTGGCTAAAATTTCACTTGGAGGGGAAATTTTAGGTTTTAATTCTTCAATGCTTGATTCCTCATAAACACCTCCTTAAATAGGAGATTACAATAAGCCTTAACCCTTCATGATGGAGATGTAATCTCATCCACCCAAATGGCTAAGTGCAGACCAAAAATAAAATTGTTTAAATTAAAGAAATAAAACATGCTATGAATATAAAATTATCACTTAAACATTGGATAATTTTATATTCTAAAAATATAAAAATAGAGTTCACGAAATAAGATAATTAAAGCTAATTTTTCATTGCGGTTCGAGCACGCCGCGGGCGGAGGTTGTAACGTGCACTTCCTTCAGCGTCATCACGGCGTCTAAGATCTTTATACCTTAGCGCCTCGGCAACCGGGTCATCATCAATTAGCGGTGGCGCTGCATCAATCCTCCCCCACTCAAAATCACGTATCTCTGATGCGTGAGTGGAGAGATAGCGGCGGAGAAGCTCGGCATCCAAACGTTGAGGCTCTATCGCGAGTACCCAAGAGTCGTCCAAAGGGGGGCGGTCATGCCAACGGACCAGAAAGCGGTAAGTAGTACCATCCGGAGTAGTGAACGGTTCTGCAGCAAGTATCATATCTGGAGTGAGGAATGTCCTGGGAAACCTGGGAAACATGTCAGCAGTAGGAGTAAAAGAAGGCAACGTACCATCCAATGTTATACCTGCGGGGACCAAAAGAGAGAGATCATCCGAACTACCACTCCCCAACCCATCAGAATTTTGAGTGGGAGAAGAAGACGACAAAGAAATCAACTCTTGTGGTGGTGACACAAACAACGTTAAATCCGAAACGTTAAAAATGGGGGAAATCCCCCAATCAGCAGGCAAGTCCAAAACGAAAGCGTTGTCACCTAACTTTTTAATAATCCGAAAAGGGCCGGCGCGCTTTGGTGCTAACTTTTTAACGGTGCCAGTTGGCAAGGGTTCGGGAACCAAACGGACTAAAACTAAATCGCCAATTTTGAAGTTTGATACTCTCCGATGTAAATTAGCGTGCGCTTGATATGAGTCATATTGCGTGGTCAAAGTGGCCTGTATACGTGCGTGTAAATCATGGATGTGTTGGGCGAAGGATTGTGCAAACTGACTTGCCTTGTACGTTGGGGGTAACGACACCAAGTCAAGCGGCACAGGAGCCTTATACCCGTGGACAATCTCATTCGGGCACAGACCCGTAGACCTATTCTTGGATTTATTGTAGGCTAATTGGGCATGGGGAAGGAGAAGATCCCAAGTGCTCTTGTGATCACTCACAAGGAATCGTAACAAATTTCCTAAGCTCTGATTAACCACTTCCGTCTGCCCATCAGTTTGGGGGTGATAGGCGGAGGAAAACAATAATTTCGTTCCCACTAAAATCCAAAGAGTTTTCCAAAAATAATTAGTGAATTTTACGTCCCTATCCGATACTATGGTCTTTGGCACTCCACGGTGACTAACGACTTCCTTAAAATATAGTTTAGCAACGTGAGACGCATCGTTTGTCCTACTGCATGGGATGAAATAAGCCATCTTTGAAAACCTATCCACCACTAAAAAAACTGAGTCGTGACGGCATAAGGTAATGGGGAGGCCTAATAAAAAATCCATACTAACGTCTACCCAAGGCATGGAGGGAATAGGCAAGGGAGTATATAATCCAATGTTGGTTTTACTTCCCTTAGACACCTGACACGTGCGTCAGCTACTCACTACCTTCCCCACCATAACCTTCAGTTTTGGCCAATAGAATTTTTCCTCGACTAGCGTAATGGTCTTATCTCTACCGAAGTGGCCACTCAACCATCCGCTATGCAATTCCCATATGATATGTAGTTGTAATGATGACTGCGGGATACATAGCTTCCCGTTCCTAAATAGGTAACCGTACTTGATAACGTATGCAGATATCGTAGTGGGGGAACTATCCTGGGCAGATAAATAAAGTCCTGGAAGTCAGGACACGTAGCATACTCATCCTTAATCCGCTCAAATCCTACAACATGTACTTCCATAGAGGTGAGTAAAATAGTAAGACGACTAAGGGCGTCCGCGACTCGGTTATCAGCTCCCTTAAGGTGCTTGAGATTAAACGTGTAACCTTGTAAGAAAGCCACCCACTTAGCGTGTCGTGGGTTGATCTTATGCTGGCCGTTGAGGAAACGTAAAGCCTCATGATCAGAGAGGATCACAAACTCCTTGGAGAGGAGATAGTGCCTCCAATGGTGTAGACATCGAACTACAGCATAAAATTCCCTATCGTAATTTGAATAGTTCAGCTTCGGATCGGACAACTTCTCGTTAAAATAGCTAACGGGATGGCCCTCCTGGCTCAAGACACCTCCAATCCCTACCCCAGACGCATCACATGTGAGCTCAAAGACTTTAGCAAAGTCAGGTAGACGTAAGACAGGTGCCTCAGTCATAAGCTCCTTTATTCGTTCAAAAGCATAGGTGGCGGACTTCGTCCATGAAAACTCTCCCTTCTTCATACAGTCGGTGATAGGCGCCATAATACTACTGAAGTCTAGTATGAAACGTCGATAAAACGTGGCTAACCCATGGAAACTACGTACCTCACGTAGGGTGGTTGGCACGGGCCAGTCCTTAATGACCTGAACCTTGCCCGGATCAACTCGAATACCCTTAGAACCGACTATATAACCTAAGAACTCTACCTCTGAGGCATTGAAAGTGCATTTCTTAAGATTGAGAAATAAAGTCTCCTTCCACAGGGTGGAAAGGATCACTCTCCTGTGGGAGATGTGCTCGGTAGTAGAGGTGCTATAAATCAGTATATCGTCAAAGTAGACGACAACGAACTTCCCCATGAATGGCTGAAAGACATGTGTCATCATCCGGGAGAGGGTACTAGGGGCATTGGATAACCCAAAGTGCATCACAAGCCATTCGTACAGTCCATCCTTCGACTTAAATGCCGTCTTCCACTCGTCGCCCTCTCGTATCCTAATCTGGTAATTGCCACTCCGAAGATCTAATTTGGAGAATACGGTGGCTCCAGACAAGACATCCAACGAATCATCTAGGCGGGGAATGGGGAACCTATACTTGATGGTGATTTTGTTGATAGCCCGGCTATCAACGCACATCCTCAATGTACCATCCTTCTTGGGGGCAAGTAGGGCTGGTACAGCATATGGACTCATACTAGTACTAATAAAACCCTTCTCCAGTTAGCCCTCTATTTGGGACTGCAACTCCAGGTGAGCTGTGGGGTGGAGTCGATAATGGGGCTGATTTGGCAAGGAAGACCCCGGGATGAGGTCTATCGCATGCTGGATATTCCTAAGCGGGGGTAACGTGGGCGGCAACTCATCTAGGAACACGTCCCTATACTCTTCCAATAGTACCCGTAACTCACTAGGTAACTCATCCAAAATGCTAAAATCGGGCTTCGCACTTAGGAGGACTAGCGTATACATAATTCCATCAAGGAACGGATCTCCCTCAAACTCTTTCCTACCAACTAGATTCAATGTTTTCCATTCTACCGGGATAGTGGTGTCCTTAGCCAAGACTACGGGCTCCTTTGGGATGGTCGGTCTCAAGGTGATGGTTTTGCCATTGAATTTAAATTCATAAGTGTTGGCTCTACCAAAATGAGTAACATCACGGTCATATAGCCAAGGGCGGCCTAACAACACATGGCAAGCGTCCATCGGAAGGACATCACACCACACCTCATCAATGTAGGATTTGAATAAGAGTGGAACCAGGCATCGCTTGGTAACGGGTACAGAGATCTTGTTGATCCAAGCGACCTGATATGGGGTCGGGTGTGGTTCCGTGGTCAAGGACATACGTGCAGTGGCGTTCTCAGATACGATATTCACACAACTACCACTATCAATAATCAGCTTGCAAAGCTTCTCGCCACTCTTAAAAATCAGCGAAAATATGCTCGTCCTCTTCCAATCATCTAATGGACGAGGAGTGGTCAAGATACATCGCATCACCATGAGGGGGTGATCGTCCTCTAAGTCACTTGGGACCCCTTCTGGGTCGCTCTCCTTAGCAGCCTCATAAACATAATCCGCAAAATCGGTGGTCGACTCTAACAAGGCTATGGCTTTAATTTTCGTTTCGCATTCGAAGGCGTAGTGACCTTGAATGCCGCAAGAGTAACATGTAGCGTTAGTCTTGCTAACCTTTCCGATGGGAATACGTTCGCTCGCAGGGTTCTTAGTGTTCCTAGCAGTGATCACAACAGACTTGGACTCGGCGGACCGGAATTTCCCTTTGTCCTGATATGTGGAGGGCGAAACTTCGGTGTTGGATTTTCCCTTCATATGGGAATACCAGGAGTGGGCCTTAGATGCTAAGTGTTTCTCAATGTCGAGGGCGGCATTGAATGTCGTGTTTAGATCTGTGTGGCCATATCGTAAGAGTTTCCGGTGAATATCGGGTTGAAGCCCCTTACGGAATCTAGAAAGGGTAACCTCGGGGATTTCCTTCAGATCACAACGCACCATTCGGTCCTTCAGTTCTCCCATATACTCCGCTACTGAATTTGAGCCCTGCCGCAGGGTGGTAAGCTCGTCAAACATCTGTGTCCGATGGTATGCGGGAACGTACTGATCGGTCAACAAATTCTTCATTACGGTCCACCCAATAATTGGGTTTCCGTCTCCAGCCCCTAGCCTACGCTCTTCATTTAGCCAATAAGTTTTGGCACGGCCTGTCAACTTCATCCTGGCAACTTGGACCTTTTGGGGGTCAATGAGATGGTGCCAGTCGTAGTAACATTCCATGTCCACTATCCAAGTAAGGAAGTTCTGTGGATCTCCCATGCCGTCGAAAGTGGGGGTATCAATCTTAATGGCCCTCGTAATGTCAAACTCTCGCTCGTGGCGATGGCCTCGAGGGGGCACTCGTGGGGAGTCCCTATCAGAGTCCGAATCAGAGATGTGTCGACGCCGGTGGGGCAATTAGACATGAACGGGAGGTGGTGGTGGCCTAACTGATTTTGTAAAATCTGTGCTAAAGTGGCCCTAAGCTCTGCCATATCATTACGTAGACCTGCTATCGCTTCAGCGTTATGAAGCTCATTCCCGTTCTCAGCCATCCTAGACGTAGACGGCGCCGAATATTCCGTGCCTAGCCTAGTGCGCATGCAAGACCCAGAAAATTATGAAAGATTATTTTCCCTAGGGCTGTAACTAGAATGAAAATAAAATTTTTTTTTGAAAAGCTTGATGTGAGAAACTCGTAGATCGTTAAAAAATTTGTTTTTTTGAAATTTTGCTGAAAAATGTAGATTTCAGCCCGCTATTTGCAGACCAACTAGATAGAATTACGAAGATCCAATTTGCAGGCTAACCTAATGAGGACGAATCGAAAAAAATTTTGTTTTAATGTTGCTGGAAATAAGTACGGGAAGCTACAGTTTTTTTTTCAGATTTTTTTGACAAGTTTAAAATTCCGAGAGATTTACTAAATGCAGACCAATCCGAAAATTTCAGATCTTTGAAAGTTCAGATCAACCAACGAAGAACGCAGAGAGGATGTTTGCAACGTGGAAGTTGAAATGACTCCCTCTGATACCAAATTGGTGTAGGGTGCGTCCCGAGTCGGAGATCTCCACAAAACTAACGCTTTCCTACGCACTACACGTCATAGATCTACCGCACCTACACAGCACCTATCGCCCACAATAGTTCTCATCGCAAGAACGCAGCGCAAATAATAAAGGAGGAATGGTCGACTCGAAAACAACGATCGAAAATTTGAGTCGGAGTATTCCCCAAGAAAACACAAAGGTTGCCACTCCTTTTAGAGAGCAAGACCAAGGCTATAGGCCAAGATCCGCTCAAGCAAATAGGATCCACCCGATCCGGAATTAAAAAGCCTTGCAATGGCGATTTTGATTCAAAACTTGTAGCGATTAAATTAAAGATCCGGAGAAAACGAGCGCAAAACCACCACAACTAAAAAAGAGAATCACACAAGGGAGAGGGAAGAGATTACCCAACTGGAAAGCATTTCACACAAGATAACTGTGGGAGAATCACTCTCTCCACGGATCCGCCGGCGTCACCCCGAAGGGTTTGCAACCTTCTTCCGCGGAGTCGCACCAAGGAAGCCACGCCGGAGTCGCACTGCACGGATGGAGGGAGCAAGGGGGCGGCGGCTTCACACCAGACAAGGGGAGGGGGCGGCGGTTAGATGAGAGCCTTGGCCGAAATTTCACTTGGAGGGGAAATTTTAGGTTTTAATTCTTCAATGCTTGATTCCTCATAAAAACCTCCTTAAATAGGAGATTACAATAAGCCTTAACCCTTCATGATGGAGATGTAATCTCATCCATCTGAATGGCTAAGTGCACACCAAAAAAAAATTGTTTAAATTAAAGAAATAAAACATGCCATGAATATAAAATTATCACTTAAACATTGGATAATTTTAAATTCTAAAAATATAAAAATAGAGTTCACGAAATAAGATAATTAAAGCTAATTTTTCATGGCGGTTCGAGCACGTCGCGGGCGGAGGTTGTAACGTGCACTTCCTTCAGCGTCATCACGACGTCTAAGATCATTATGCCGTAGCGCCTTGGCAATCGGGTCATCATCAATTAGCGGTGGCGCTGCATCACTCCCCCTCAGACTTTACATGTAGATCATCGGGGAGATTTACAATCAGATTCTATGTGATAACAATATAATTAGAACACTTTTACATCAGCAGTAGTTGGAGGATCCTCAACAGCATCAACATCATAATCAACAACTTTTGGGTCCATTGATCCATAAGGCCAAAATTTGTAAGAAGTCAAATAAGTCAGTGCCACACACACAAGTTGTATTTGATGTGTTGTTGCAAGTTATTGCAGGAAGGTTAGTACTTAACATAATGATTGGACAAGTGTACTCAAGTCGGGTGGTGGATAGGCAAGAATTTTCCTAAGTCTACAGACGTTGAGTGAAGCAAGCTCACTCAACACCAGATGGATTAAGGAAGGAAGCTGTACAAAGAAATGCAGCAAGTCTACAGTCGTTGTGTGAAGGCAGTCCACTCAATGCCACAACACAAAAAGTGTTGAATAAAGCCTAGTCTGTAAAAGCCTAAGCAGTGGAAGCATGATGGCGAGGATGCTCCGCCAATTGCTCGTGCCGACATGGATCTCCCATGTGCTCGCCGCCGCTACATGTTCGAGGATATTGACGGTCGTTGCCGCAACCGTCGTCGCCTCCATCACATGGACCCCTCATTTGATCGCCGCCGCTTCATGTTCGTTGATTTTGATGACCGTTGCCGCAAGCTTGAAGGTTGGGACTAAGCCACGACACCCTCCGACATAGCCACGTCAAAGTCCCTGCCGCATCTACGCATGAAATTATAATTTCATGCTTAATTTCTGCATTTTAATCTCAGCATTTAACACTTAATTTCAGCATTTTATTTTGATCAATATGGCCTATGTTTAGCCATTGTTAGTGCATTAGTGGCTAGGATTTATTTTCTTAGGATGAAGGGTGATGATGGAGTGAGGTGTAGTATTTATATATATGTATGTGTGAGGGAGAAAACAATTGAAGAAGAAAAAAAAACCCTATCTAAGTGTTCGTTCTCCTGCAGCCGCCCCCCCTCCTTTCCCGATTTCTCTCGGCCTGGCCGATACCCGCACCCGACCAGGAAGCCCGCCGACCTGCTGCCTCCACCGCCCCCTTGGGCTGTCCTGCGGCTGCTCCGGCGACCTCCATCCTCCTCCGGTGTGACTCCGAAGAAGGCGGCTCGGTTCTTCCTCATCCGGTGCGACTCCGGTGACCCGTGGACGTGCGACTCTTCCACTGTTATCTTGCTCCTCCCCTTCTCATCTCCTCTCCAATTTCTGGTTTGGGTAACGATTTCCTATCCCCTAAACATTGTGTGATTTCATCTCGCATTTGTGAGTGTATTGGAGACCTTGGATTTCATATTTTATCCTAAATGTTGAATTAATTTGCATGGAAAATCTGAAATTGTTATTGTGTTCATATCCGATTTTTGCAAAGATTTTCGTAAGGATAGGTCCCCTTGGACGTTTGCAAGCCAGGGTTTGTTTAGCCTTTGGTTTCGAGCGGATCAAGAGGATTTGGTATA
Source organism: Platanthera zijinensis (assembly GCA_039513925.1). Lineage (NCBI taxonomy): Eukaryota > Viridiplantae > Streptophyta > Magnoliopsida > Asparagales > Orchidaceae > Platanthera > Platanthera zijinensis. The sequence continues at coordinate 120,966,180 of CM077092.1, forward strand.
TCCTCGTGTGATTTTGTTTTGAGGGTTGTAGCTTGGACTATTTTCCGAATCGAAGCTTTAGTCCGGAGCGCCCTCGTTGTGGATGGAAATGATGTGTTGTGATGTTAGATGTATGGTTAGGATATGCTATTAGTGGATGTGTATGTTCATGCAGGTTTGGGTGGAAACTTCCCATTTGTGAGATCGCGCAATTACAAACGAAATGCTGCCGAAATTTCCAACTTTGCACGCGCACCACGTGTTCGTTGAAATGCCTCTTAGGTTATTTTAGATGCTCGTTTGGTGTTTGCTCAAATTCCCCTTAGGCTTTCAGTTTTGTTATTTTCATTTCTAGCATCGCGTAGGGGTGGCCTGCATCAATTTGGTATCAGAGGGAGGTTTGTCAATTTCTCAACTTGACAACGATCCGCTCGAGCCAAGCTACCCCCCACTTGCACTTATGTACGTTTCGCTCATTTTAAAATTCTTATTTTTAGTTATATAAAAAAAAAAAAAAAGTTTTAAGTGCTCTCCTAATTTGAATTTTTTCTTTTTTTTTCCGTTAGTCTGTCATGGCACGCGTTAGGAGTCCTCTTCCCCCATGTTCCTCGGTTGGTGCCCTTCGCAAGGAGATGACTCGCCAATGTGATGACATAAAAGATATGTTAGCACAACTTGGTGGTCGGCTTCCGACACCGCATCTTAATGCCCCTAGGCAACCGCTTAGGACCCATGTCCCTTCAAGTACGGTTAGTCAAGCGATCACGACACCACCATCACGCACTTCTAGGTCTGTTAGAATTTCTGCGCTGACTTACGATGGGTTAGGTGAACCGCGGGTTTTCTTACGTTGGGTAGATGACATGGAAGTTTACTTTGAGCAATTTCGTCTCGTGGACCCCCACCGGATTCCCGTTGCGAGATTGCAATTATCTAGTCGAGCCCTGACATTCTGGGTCAATGAGGAGAGACGTTTTGGGCCGTCCCTCGTTGGCTCACGTGTGGGTTGGCAAATTATGAAGAACTTGTTGACGGATGAGTATTATCCCTCATACTGCCGTTCTCAGTCTTCTGGTTATCCGAGTGTAGCGCCGCCTGAGATTTTGCCTATACCGAGCAAGCACGTTTCCCCATACTCCCGTATGAGGACGTCTCGTGATGTTATCTCACCCCACCAGGGCACTACACCCCTTTCCGATTATAAGAGTAACGATAAGCCACGCGTTAGATCTTTGCCCCATAGGGATCTTACCATTTTGAGTACCCCTACCCCTACCGTTAGGGAGAGGGAAAAGGTTAGGACCACTGTCCCGCCACCTGTCATAGTCATTACTGGGGATGCTCCAAAACCGCGAGTTGAGCATAGGAAGTTAGTTAAGAATTGCAAGGAGAGCGCTACATGTTATGCTTGTGGATCGATTGGCCACTATGCCGTGGAGTGCCCCACTAAGCCTAGAGCTTTGGCTCTCTTAGCTTCGACGTCTGAGCCCGCCACTGAGGGCGAGGCAGATTTATCTGACGATGAGGAGAATGGATATCCTAGCGACTTGGATGATGATTCTTGGGATGATAATGATATTTCGACTTGTGAGAGTACCCCTTTAGCCATTACATGTCATGGTAGTGATGTCTCAGATCACCCTACTATTGAGTACCCTCTCGAGTCTCTGATCCCTATTTTGAGTGAGCCTCGACCTGATCTTTCCGCGGTCCGATCTGAGCTATCTGAGGAGCCCGAGATTGAAGATTTCTCAATTACTATTTTGGATGAGTTTCCTCTTGAGGGAAGGGTATCTTTGGACGATTTTTCTGATGTTTGCCCGGACGTGAGTTTCCCGGATGAGTGTCCCTTGATTGAGTCACCGTTGTGTGAGATTCATTTGGATTTGGATTTAGTCCCGGGCTCGATTTTACCGACCCTCCCTCCTGCTTGTGTGCATATATTTGATATCATTTTAGGACGCGGATCCGCTAGCCATAGTCTACGCTGTTATGAAATACCTACTGAGTGGAGAGATTTACCTTGCGAGGGACCCGTCCTGTTGGATCGGTTAGCGGACTTATTAGGACGCACCTTGATTTTATTTAGTCCAATCCGCGTAGTTAAATCATCGTTATTATCCCCTCCGCTTGAGATGTCTAGTGAGCTGTGTATTAGTGAATATCCGCCGGCGGGCATGTTTTTATTTGCGACTGCGTATGATTTCACGGCGACTGTGCCTACTGATTTGGTGTCCTCATGACATTGTTACCCGCCAAATCAACTTGCACAGTTCTTGCATCCATCCTGGTACGAACTGCATGTAAACATATCATCGCCTTATGCCAGTGTCTATGAGTTGCATCACTCCCACGCCCATTCACCTTCGAGAGCTTCTGACTGCAGAATTGATGATTCTAATTTGGTCTGGTTAGCCCCCGAGTGGATACCTTCGGGTTCCGTAACAAAAGTATTACATTGGAGCGCCGACCCTTTCGAGATTTTCACGAATTTTGGGTTTAATGCAATTTCTTTGGATTTTTACGATGCAATCGGTTTTTCACCGCATTTCAATTTTTCGGATTTAATTTTGCAAATCTGGTCTCCATCTGAGCGGCTTCCCCCAACGTTTCTCTCTTCCACTTCGAATTCTCGTGGGTTGAGAGGTGAGATTTTTCCCGTGTCGCTCTTCCATTTGGGTTTACCGGTTCTCGCATTGGATGGTAAGATCTGTGCTGTTTTTCTTTATGCTGACGCACCTATGAGGTTTCCTGTTGTGCTTGGCCTTGACAGGTTATGTTCTATTGCGGATGCCTACACTGCTTGTCCTGCTCCGTGGATGTCCGCTCCTGCTACGCTACTTGTGGATGTTGCTGTCTCCTGCTATTCCCTCCAAGGCCACTCATCGGTGATGAGTGATTTTGAGCGGGGGAGGATTGATGGCGAGGATGCTCCGCCAATTGCTCGTGCCGACATGGATCTCTCATGTGCTCGCCGCCGCTACATGTTCGAGGATATTGACAGTCGTTGCCGCAACCGTCGTCGCCTCCATCACATGGACCACTCATTTGATCGCCGCCGCTTCATGTTCGTTGATTTTGATGACCGTTGCCGCAAGCTTGAAGGTTGGGACTAAGCCACGAAACCCTCCGACATAGCCGCGTCAAAGTCCCTGCCGCATCTACGCATGAAATTATAATTTCATGCTTAATTTCTGCATTTTAATCTCAGCATTTAACACTTAATTTCAGCATTTTATTTTGATCAATATGGCCTATGTTTAGCCATGGTTAGTGCATTAGTGGCTAGGATTTATTTGCTTAGGATGAAGGGTGATGATGGAGTGAGGTGTAGTATTTATATATATGTATGTGTGAGGGAGAAAACAATTGAAGAAGAAAAAAAAATAAACCCTATCTAAGTGTTCGTTCTCCTGCAGCCGCCCACCCTCCTTTCCCGATTTCTCTCGGCCTGGACGATACCCGCACCCGACCAGGAAGCCCGCCGACCTGCTGCCTCCACCGCCCCCTTGGGTTGTCCTGCGGCTGCTCCGGCGACCTCCATCCTCCTCCGGTGTGACTCCGAAGAAGGCGGCTCGGTTCTTCCTCATCCGGTGCGACTCCAGTGACCCGTGGACGTGCGACTCTTCCACCGTTATCTTGCTCCTCCCCTTCTCATCTCCTCTCCAATTTCTGGTTTGGGTAACGATTTCCTATCCCCTAAACATTGTGTGATTTCATCTCGCATTTGTGAGTGTATTGGAGACCTTGGATTTCATATTTTATCCTAAATGTTGAATTAATTTGCATGGAAAATCTGAAATTGTTATTGTGTTCATATCCGATTTTCGCGAAGATTTTCGTAAGGATAGGTCCCCTTGGACGTTTGCAAGCCGGGGTTTGTTTAGCCTTTGGTTTCGAGCGGATCAAGAGGATTTGGTATATCCTCGTGTGATTTTGTTTTGAGGGTTGTAGCTTGGACTATTTTCCGAATCGAAGCTTTAGTCCGGAGCGCCCTCGTTGTGGATGGAAATGATGTGTTGCGATGTTAGATGTATGGTTAGGATATGCTATTAGTGGATGTGTATGTTCATGCAGGTTTGGGTGGAAACTTCCCATTTGTGAGATCGCGCAATTACAAACGAAATGCTGCCGAAATTTCCAACTTTGCACGCGCACCACGTGTTCGTTGAAATGCCTCTTAGGTTATTTTAGATGCTCGTTTGGTGTTCGCTCAAATTCCCCTTAGGCTTTCAGTTTTGTTATTTTCATTTCTAGCATCGCGTAGGGGTGGCCTGCATCAAAGCAAGTACAATGGTGTCGACACACTTCACAACTATGTCGACACCATTGTAGGATGTGTCGAGACAAGTCAGTTTCCTCGACTCCTTGAACATCAAGTCAGAAGTGTCGAGACAAGTTAGTCAGCAGTGTGGAGATAAGTCAATTTTTTCGAAATCTTGAAGATCAAGTGAGAAGTGTTGAGATAAGTCAATTATCTCTACATCTTTAAGATCAAGTCAGTAGTGTCGAGACTAGTCAGATGTCTCGGCACCTTAAAGCTCAAGACAGTAGTATCGAGATAGTACAAATGTCTCGACACAATGAAAAAATGAAGTGCAAACTTAAGGATGTCGACACCAAGACAACTGTAGTGTCGAGACAAGTCAACTGTCTCGACACAGTGAAGATTTACTAGAGTAATATCAAACAAAAATAAGTTTTGTCAAGAAGCATTGAGTGAAGCCAGTGCACTCAATGCCATACTGATTCTGTCAATGCCATAGAAGTTAGAGTGGAAAATTCATGTAAGTCCACAGACGTTGAGTGAAGCTAGTTCACTCAACGCCAGATGACAGAAGGCTTTGAGTCAAGCGATAGAAGTCAAAGCCAAAGGAAAAGTGTGATAAAAAATTGGCCAAGTACAAAAGCATTGAGTGATGAAGCTACACTCAACACTCTCAATGCCATGATTGCTGAAGAAACAGAAAATAGTCTAAGGCAAAAATGTTGAGTGATGAAGCTACACTTAACGCTCTCAATTCCTAGGATGTAGAATGAGCAGAGAGTTAACCAAGTATAAAAGCACTGAGTGAGGGTCATTCACTCAACGCCACTCAACGCCAAGAATGCTGAAAAAATGACTAAGTCCAGAATCGTTGAGTGAAGCCCATTCACTCAATGCCACTCAACGCCCGAGTGAATTCTGAGAATTTGGCTAAGAACAGAATGGCTGACGTCAGCACGAGTCAGCAAAAGTCAACAAAGTCAACGCAATTCAAATTCATCGTGGGAAAGATGGAGTAAGCCATTGATGGCCCCGGCGGCCAGCTTTTGTCATCTTCTGAAAATGGAAGGTGGTAAATCCGCAATTAAGGCAGGGCCCACAACGCAATAGAGCCGTTGGTCGACGAGCAATAAAAGGGAAAGATTGGTTGGGTCAACAACAAGCAATTTGGGTTTTTAGATTTTGCAATTGCGACTGAACATCATCTTCTTCCTCGCTATTACTACCGTGCCAGAAGGTCATGTTCAGTTCAGTAAGCCTAAATGTGAAAAGTGAAAGCTACTGCGATATTCATCCGCGATAGCAAGGTCGGAACTTATTCCTGAAAGAGAAGAGGAAGAGACATCTGCTAGCTACTTCTAGTAAAAGCCATGAATTAACTGAAGACCTTGTTTACTTGTTGATGTGAAGGAGATAGGGCTGAAATCTGCTCAGCCCAGGAAGACAGATACAGAGATTTGTCTTAGGTGTCAAATTGTTTCAAATCTTTCTTTTTTATTGTAGGATCCTACAGGATATGAGTTATTGCCTTGATCTATAAAGGCTAAGTGTGTAGGATTCTAGTGAGAATCCGAGTGTAGGCATGTATTATAAAGGCTAAGGTAAGATCTATTGTTGTTCTGAGTGTAGGATTCTTGAGTGAATCTGAGTGTAGGCCTGTGATATAAAAATTGAGGTAGGATCTAGTTGAGATCTGAGTGGTAGGGCATATTGCTTGAGGTGTAATTCTTGAAGAAGACTGAGTGGTCCTACGGGATCGTGTTGTAAGCTCCTTAGAGCCAAGTTTTGGGGGGAAGTGTCTTGCCTAACACACTGTTAGAAGGGCGTAGAGGGACAGTGGACGTACATAAACTTTGGGGAACCAATATAAAATATCTGTGTCGTCTGGTTGATGATCTTGAAAGCTTAATCTAACTAATCACCAAGCACATTTATTAAGGTATAGGTCTAAATAATAAAAAGAAACCTAAAACCTATTCTACCCCCTTATAGGTGTTAGCTAACTTGAAAACAAAGTCTTTCAAGTGGTATCATAGGGAGGTTGCTCTTTAAAGACTAAACAGTCTGAGTCGATCTCCAAGGTCAGCAAGAAAATCTATCCTTATGGGTTTAGGAGTGAACTATAAGGAGCTGGGTACCATGAAGCTTCCCATTTGCAGGAAGGATGGGTTTGGCATCTGGAAGGAGAGGTGATGCAGCGCCACCGCTACTTGATGATGACCCGGTTGCCGAGGCGCTACGACATAAAGATCTGAGACGCCGTGATGACGCTGAAGGAAGTGCACATTACAACCTCCGCCCGCGACGTGCTAAAACAGTCATGGAAAAATTAGCCTAATTTTCTTATTTCATGCACTTTATTTAATATTTTGGAATCTAAAATTATCCTATGTTTAAGTGATAATTTTATATTCATGGCATGTGTTATTTTTTTTCATTTGGAACAATATTTTATTTTGGTGTGCATTTAGCCTTTTGGATGGATGAGATTACATCTCCATCATGGAGGGCTAAGAGTTATTGTAAACTCCTATTTAAGGAGGTGTTTAAGAGGAATATGATCATTGAATATTTGAAACCTAAAACTCCCTCTCTTTTGAGAATTTCGGCCAAGAGCTTTCTCCAAGCCGCCGATCCCTTGGTGGTGTGTGTTGGAACACCCTATTACTATTTGGGTCAGGATGACTATATTTCTATAGGGATTTTGTGTTGTGACCTCCTTGTTGTTATAAAGGTCACATAGGTTAGTTAGAGTCAACTTCAGCTCGACACAGAGTCGACTTCAGCTAGACGCAGAGTCGACCTCAGCTCGACGCTGAGTCGACCTCAGCTCGATGTGGAGTCGACCTCAGCTCGACGTTCCGTCAAGCCCAGTTCTGCTTTCTGAAACCACTCTCTGGCCGACGTGTGTCGTGCTTAGATCGACGTTTTATTGTGAGCTCGACGTTTTCCAGGCTCCCGTCAGTTTTGAATAGGAATTCAAATTCCTTCTGTCAGAACAATTAATGCTGAAGATTTATTGGCCGTTACAGCAAATCTGGTGCATGGCTCAAGGAATTTTCTAAGGAATGTTTGCCTGACACTTCCTTCTGAGACATGGACATTTAAGGAAAGCATTTAATGCTTGCTGCCAACAGCTATCAAAGACTCAGAAGAAGAACACAGAGATATAATTCTATCAGTCAACAGAGAACCAAAAAAAAGGACTTCTTCTTCTTGCTCTCTATGATATTCATTCAAGCTTACACACAGGAATTCTGATTGCTTCAGACACAACCATCCAACTTGTCTGGATCATCTTTTGCTGGAGCAGATCAGATCATTGAAGACCTGTCACCCTTGTGCAAAGCTCTCCTTCCTGAACTACTTCTTGATCTCAGGGGGAGCTTTGACAACATCAACAGATCCACCTTGCTTCTCTCTACTTATTGATAGAGAAGACAACATCAGCTTTTTCTTTTTCTTTCTGTACAGGGTTTTAACTCCCTTCAAAAGTTACCTTTGGTTTTGTTGAAACCTGGTCAAAAATCAGCCCCTTTGGTTTGTGAGAACCTGGTCAAAAACTCTCTGGTGCTCAAGACACCTGATCAACTCATCTTGAAGTGGATTCCTATCAAGGGTGATAGAAGAGTGGACTACCCAAGATTTTGGGGAACCACTATAGCTCCTTGTGTATTCTGGTTGCTTGTTTCTTTGTGTTTTGCTTTGTGCTGTGATTTTCTTCTTACTTTGATTAATTGCTATAGCACCATACACTAAGTAAATCTAAGCCTTCTCTCCATACAAGTTTTAATTTGCAAAACTATTTTAAATCACTCTATTCACCCCCCCTCTAGAGTTAGGATTGATCTTATCCCACACTTTCAATTGGTATCAGAGGGAGGTTGATCATTCATACAGGCTAACACCTGGATCAAAAGATCTCTGATAAGATCATTTCTCTCAAAAAGGGTTATTTCTTTTAGTTTTACTTATCCTTAAAACTCATGGCACAAAACAAGGACTTTGCTAGCACCAGACCTCCTATGTGCAATCTCTCTAAGTTTGCACTATGGAAGACAAGGATTAGACTTTACATGAATTCATTTGATGAGGACATCTTTAATTCTGTGTTGACAGATTGTCCAAGGCCTCCCACAGGAATAAGTACATCAGCTGTTCCTCCTCCTTCAGGAACTGATGCTGACATAAAAAAGTGGAAGGCAGCAGATGCTAAAGCCATGAACATCTTGGCTCAAACCATGTCAGATGACATTTTCCAGAAAGTATTTGAATGCAATATTGCCAAAGAGATCTGGGAAAAACTTTTAGAAATTGTATCAGGTTCTGCAGATGAAAGAAAGGATAAGAGATCCTACCTCATCACCCAGTATGAGAACTTCAAAAAGGCAGAGTCTGAGTCAGTTGCTGACATGTACAACAGACTGAGTCTAATCATTAGTGAGCTTAGATCACTAGATAAGGACATATCTCTCACTAAGATAAATGACAAGATACTGACTTGTTTCCCTAGCTCTTGGGACTCAAGAATCTGGTCAATTAAAGATGGAAGGAATGTTTGTGAGTTATCCACAGAAGCTCTTCTAGGAAAGCTCAATAGTTATGAGCAATTCATTAAGAAGAGAGAAGAAGAGCAGAAGATATCCACACCAACTGAAAAGGTTGAGAAAACCATTGCCTTCAAGGCACAGGAAGAACAACCTAAAGAAAAGGTGTTGGGAAATGAAGAGCTAATGAGCCTACTTGTCAAAAGGTTCAATAAGCTGAATAAAAAGAACTTCAAAAGATGGTCATCCAAAGACAAAGACAAGCCAAGGTATGACAGATCTACTAATAAAGATATTATCTATTTTGGCTGCAGGAAACCAGGACACATTGTCCCCAACTGTCCAGAAAATCAAGATATGGACAGAAGGGACAAGAAGGAAAGAAAAGATAAAAGGAAGGATAAGGAGTCAAGGAAGTACCATGACATGCCTTCCTCCAGCAACATCAAGCACACCAGAAAAGGATTTGTGGCTGAATCCTGGAGTGACTCTGATGAGTCTGATTCATCATCCAGCTCTAGTGATGATGAGGATGATGCAGAAGAAAAAGGATTCTGCATGATGGCCATCAATGCATCTCAAAAGAATACTGATTCAGAGCTTGATGCTGACCACCTATCTAATCAGGAACTTACTGAGGATCAGATAATAGATTCATTTGATTTTAATTCTGATGAATTTAAATCTGAGTTCAAATCTATGTGCATTGACTTGATTGAATCTCAAAAGTTAATTGTAACTCTTAGAGAACAATTGATTGAATGCAAATCCATTAACTCAGATAATCTTAGACTCTTAGAAGAGTTGAAGCAGTGTGGGGAGGAGATAGCTTCACTGAAAGGTGAACTATCTAAGGCCAAACAATTTGAAGAAACCCTTAATGGGAGAAGTATCAAATTAATGGACATCACAAGTACAGTGAACTCAAGATTGAATGGTACACTGGGCTTGGGTGCTTCATCCAGCCAACCCATAGTGCTGACAACTCCAATCAAATTTACCAGTGACAAAGGTAAAGGAGTCTTGATAGTGGCTAGGAAGAATGCTGACTTAACCCAGGAAACTGGACAAAAAGCGTCGAACGAAGCTCGACGGAGGTCGAACAGAGCTCGACGTAATCACAAGAAAACGTCGAACTCAGGTCGACGCCTTCTACCTTCTAAACAAAGCAAGACTTCGCCGTCGAATGGAGCTCGATGCACTCACCAGAGTCCGTCGACCGAAGCTCGACGTGCGTTGAGCCAAGTTTAGAGCAAAAGTCAGTTCTCAGGGGTTAACTCAAGATTTAATTCCAGCTCCACATCTCATCACTTGAACCCTTATGCTGAATGGATAATACCTCCTAGGAGATATCATCCTATAGGCTATAAGAGTCAACCTAAGATGTCTTTTATTTCAGAGTTTAAAGGATATCAAGAAAGGCCCAAGGTAAACTGGGTCAAAAACAATTGATTTGTTGTATGTGCAGGTAAAGACCTATCCAATTGAGAACCAGCAGTGGTACTTGGACAGTGGGTGCTCAAAGCACATGACTGGCAACAAGGAGAACCTTGTGTCCTTCAAAGCCAAACATGGACCCAAAGTAATCTTTGGAGATTCAAACTTTGGACAAACAAAAGGCTATGGCCAAGTCAAAATAGGGTCAATTACATTCAAGAAAGTGGCCTATGTGGAAGGACTAAAGCACAACTTAATCAGCATCAGCCAGCTATGTGATGCTGGTTATCAGGTTTGGTTTACCAACTCAGCATGTAATATTGCATTAAATAACAACATTGTTTTAATTGGTAATAGACAAGATAACATATATCTAGTTGATTTCAATTCATCTAAAGTAGATATTTGTTTGTTTAACTCCCTTAGCAAACCTAATGAACTATGGCATAAAAGATTAGGACATGTAAACCTTAGAACCATTGCTAAGTTATCCAAAGACAACCTTGTTAGAGGACTACCTTCTAGTCCCTACAAGAAGGAAGGACTTTGCAAGGCTTGTCAATTAGGCAAGCAAACTAAAAATAGTTTCAAGTCACTTAATAAGAGTGATTCACCTAGAATTTTGTACTTATTGCACATGGACCTTTTTGGAACAATTAATGTACAAAGCCTAGGATGGAAATCTTATGCTTTAGTAGTTGTAGATGACTTCTCAAGATTCACTTGGGTGTTCTTTCTGAGAAAGAAGTCTGATAACTTCAAGATTTTGACAGATTTTCTCAAAGGCATACAGATTGAGTTCAATACTCACATTGCCCTGATCAGAAGTGATCATGGGACAGAGTTTGATTCTCTTCTTATGCTAGAGTTCTATCAGAAGGAAGGTATTAGGCACACTTTCTCAGCTCCGAGAACTCCTCAACAAAATGGGGTAGTTGAAAGGAAAAATAGAACCCTTATTGAATCTGCCACAACATTGTTGACAGATGCTCACCTTCCTCTAACCTTTTGGGCAGAGGCTGTGAACACCTCCAACTATGTTTTGAATAGAAGCCTGATACATAAACTGAAGGGTAAGACTCCCTATGAGTTACTCAAAGGGAAGAAACCTAAAGTAAATTATTTCAAAATTTTTGGTTGCATTTGCTTCATTCACAATAATGACAAGAAATACCTAGCTAAATTTGAAGCCAAAGCTGATGAAGGAGTGTTTCTGGGATACTCCATGATTAGCAAGGCTTATAGGGTTTTTAACAAGTGCTCTAATAAAGTTAAAGAATCCATGCATGTTACATTTGATGAAACTAATATGTCTTATAAGGAGAAGGAGACTTCTACCATAAGCAATTTGCAGGAACATTCAATTTCAGAAAATCTGAAGCAGATTACCATCACAGACAAAGATTCATTACCTTCAACAATTCAACAAGACGCTGAACTTAGTGACAATGAAGAGGAATCTCAGGTCTTGCAAAGCTCAAATGGTCAACAAATTGAAGAACCAGTTGTTGTTCCACAAGAGAAAACAACAACACAGGTTGGTGCACCATCAACACCCCTTGTTGATTTTGTAATAACAAGAGATCACCCAATTTCACAAGTAATTGGAGATATCTCAGTAGGTGTGCAAACAAGGAATCAAGTTAATCACAATATTATGCACACTTGCTTTCTTTCTCAAATTGAGCCTCAAACGATACAAGATGCAGAGCAAGATCCAAACTGGATCATTGCAATGCAAGAGGAATTGAATCAATTTGAAAGGAATAAAGTTTGGGAATTAGTACCAAGACCAAGGAACCAGCAAATTGTTGGAACCAAATGGGTATTCAGGAACAAGTTGGATGATCAAGGAATAAGTGTGAGAAACAAGGCAAGACTTGTTGCACAAGGATATTGCCAAGAAGAAGGGATTTATTATGACCAAACCTTTGCACCAGTTACAAGGTTCGAGGCCATAAGAATCTTTCTTGCATATGCAGCTCACAAGAGATTCAAGGTATATCAGATGGATGTCAAGAGTGCATTTCTCAATGGAGACATCAAGGAAGAGGTTTATGTAATGCAACCTCCAGGTTTTATCTCTCCAACCTCTCCTGATCATGTTTTTAAACTGCATAAAGCTTTATATGGTCTCAAGCAAGCTCCTAGAGCATGGTATGAGACCTTAGCTTGTTTTTTATTGGAAAATGATTTTAAAAGGGGTAGAGTAGACCAAACTCTCTTTATTAGAACCCATAGGTCCCATATCCTACTAGTACAAATTTATGTAGATGATATCATATTTGGGTCTACTGATTCAAACTTATGCAAAAAGTTCTCACAACTTATGCATTCAAAGTTTGAAATGAGTAGCATGGGTGAGCTTGCTTTCTTTCTAGGATTGCAAGTTAAACAACATGTGGATGGCATTTTTATTTCTCAAACCAAGTATGCAAGAGAACTGGTTAAGAAATTTGGAATATCTGAAGCATCTTCTATGAAAACACCTATGCCTACAAATGTTGTTTTAGATGCTGATGAATCTGGAAAGCCAGTTGATCAGACAAACTATAGAGCAATCATTGGCTCATTACTTTATCTAACAGCTAGTAGACCAGACATAATGTTTGCTACATGCATTTGTGCTAGATTCCAAGTAAGCCCTAGAGAGTCCCACCTCACATTAGTTAAGAGGATTCTTAGGTATGTAAAAAGTTGTCCTAATCTAGGTCTCTGGTATCCACATGACTCAGGATTTGATCTAACTGGATTTTCAGATTCTGACTATGCTGGATGTAGAGTAGACAGGAAAAGCACCAGTGGAACTTGTAAATTCCTTGGTGATAGACTTGTCTCCTGGTTTTGTAAGAAACAAACTTCTGTGTCCACATCAACTGCTGAAGCTGAATACATGGCTGCAGGCAGTTGTTGCTCACAGATTTTGTGGATTCAAAACCAGCTCCTAGACTATGGCTACAACTTAGAGATGTCTAAAAGTTTTTGTGATAATACTAGTGCAATTTGCATTGCACAAAATCCATTTCTCCATAGTAGGACTAAGCACATAGAGATCAGACATCACTTCTTAAGGGATAATGTAGAAAAGAAGAAAATTGCACTAGAATACATTTCCACTGAACTACAGAGAGGAGATATTTTCACCAAGCCCTTGGATGAAAAGAAGCACTTTTTCTTCCTCAATCAGTTGGGAATGCTAGATGGAGACAGTATAAATTAAAACTCCAAGATTTTGAAACCCATAATTAACAGGAATAGGAAAAATTTCATTTTAAAATTCCTCTGTCTGAGTGGTTTCTTTGAGCTCTGAACTAAGCTCGACGCTACGTCGAACTAAGATCGACGGTCCGTCGCCCTCAAAAGCGTCGAACGTTGACCTCAACTTCTAGCGTCGAACTAAGTTCATAGCTCCCTGGCTTCTTGAGTTTTTCTCCCTTCGGTCGACGCCTTCGTTCAACGTCGACCTGAGCTCGACATATAGCATCAGCCCAAGCATCGAACGTCGACCTAAGCTGCACGCTGTTGAGCCGTTTCAGTTCCCCTAGAGCCTTAGAGCGTCGACCTGAGCTCGACGTTCTTTCCATTTCTGCGTCGAACCCTAGTATAAAATCATTCTTCTCCGTCGTTCGCAGTTGCGCTCTCATATTTTCTGCTCAAGCTTTCTCCCTCCAAATCCTTTACTCTTGATCTTGGAAGGTATCTATTTGCAGGATAATGGCAATTGCTGCAGGTGCATTGGCGGCAATGAAGTTTGATTCAGGCTTTGACATCGACATCGACTCCTTTGATGGACCATCGCAGAATTTTCTGGATATTCTGGAGCTATTCAAAGAGCAGCACCTGGTTAACTTCATGACAACCAGGATTCCTCTTCCAGAATCTGAAATCAAAGAGTGGATTTTTACTGCAGTGAATTCAGATAACAGTACGATGACTGGAACAATTTCAGGGAATGTGGTAGCCATTTCTCCTCAAATCATTTCAGAGGTTTTCGGTTTTGCTGTTGGAGAAGATGAGATAGAACTCTCTGTGGAAGAGTTTGTTGTGATTCTAGACAGAATGGGGCATAATTCTGGTAACCCCTCTAAACTTTTAAAAGTTAACCTAGCTATTGAGTTTAGGCTGTTAGCAGATATCACAGGCAAGGTAATTTGTGCAAAGAGGACTGCACATGATGCCATTACTAGGCATCAGTTTTGCATTATGGCTGCAATTTTGGATAAGAAGCATCCCAATTGGGGTTTGATTGTTTTTGATATGATTAAGAAGAAAATGGATAAGAACTTTGTCCACTTTGGAAGGGTTCTTGGTTTGATTCTGAACCTCTATTGCCCTCAGTTGCTTGTGTCCTCAAAGAAGCACATCAATGCTTCTAAGAGGCTCACTTGTGCACTGATTGGCAAGTGGGACAGGAAGATTGTGAACTCCAGGGCAGCTGCAGCAATGAGGGCTTCTGCAGACACAAGGACTGTAGAGGTTACTCTTCCTCAGTCTACTGGACCAGAAGCAGGGGTTTTGCCATCTTCCTCCATCATCCTCCCATCCCTTTTCATTCCAACAACAACAATCATCTCATCCACTCAACCCATCCCTTCATCCATTTCTACTATTGCATCCTCCATTCCACCACTCATCACTTTCCATCCCCTCCATTATTTTCCTCCCATGAGCTTTGAATCTTCATCTCATGAGGACATCCTTTCCCTTGACATTCATGATGAATCCTTCATGGATGCCTCTCCCTCCTCTCCTCATGACTTCCACCCTTCATCAACATTTTCAGAACTTCTCCTATCTTCCATCCATGAACCAGCTATCCCTCCCATGTCTGCACCACCAACAACATCTTCTACCTTCACCTTCTCTGCTGCTCCCTCTACCTCTACTCAGGTCCCACTTGAGCAAGTAGATCTTTTGCCTTTGGCCAATAAGCTTTTTGATATTTTGGCCCCTAGGCTCTCCTCTCTATTGGATGCCAAGCTGGCTCCTCTAGTCCTTTCCCTGAGCTCTCTCTCTGCCTCAGTCTCATCCCTCTCATCCTATCTGGCATGCCCTTCTTCTGGGGGCCTAGAGTCAGCTGCCACTGATTCTAGGCAGGGGGAGATGTCAGCAGAAGAAGAGCTGCAGCCTTCAGCAGTACAGGTAGTACAGGTTTGTTCAGAGACAGTTTCAGCAGTAGAAGTTCAGATGACCTCTGAGGCTCCTCCTCAAGGTTCAGTTCAGATGATCAGTAGTGCCTTAGACTTTCAGTCCTTGGCATCTTCTGTCCAGAGCTTCTACCTTCCAGCACATCTTCACTTCAGAAACTACAGCCTCCTGCCTCCTCAAGAAGACCTGTCTAGGGCCATTGTCCCTTTTCAGAAGATCATTCCATCCTCCTTGGCTGTTGATGCCATGATCCTTGATGAAGCAGTGGTAGCTGTGGCTCCTGCTTGTGATGATGTTGTTGTTGAAGCAATAGTAGCTGCTAAGACTGTTCCCTCAGAAACTTCAGGTGAATTGATTGAGACACCAGATGAAGTTGAGACCATTGTCTCCCAAGTTCTTCAGGAACTAGTCACCTCAGCCTCTATGGCTCCTGAGGCTATTTCCTTTCCTGCAGTGTTAGACTCCTCTTCTACACTGTCAGTAGACCTTCCTCCAGTTACTTCTTCAGATGCTCCAGCCCCCATCAATTTTCCTATCTCAAAGAGAACTTACATAGATCCTTATGATGAATCTCAAAGCTCAGAGGATGAATTTGCAACTGATTCTGATGACTCCTCTGCAACCATTGCAAGGAAGAGGAAAGCAAGATCCAAAGCAATGAAAAGAGTTCCATCGGCTAGAGTCACAGATCATGACATCCCTTACTACATCAAGTACAACTGTGAAATCACTGAGCCCTGGATGCAATACTCTCTAAACCAAAGAAAGGCAATGAAGAAGAAAAGAAAGTTCATTGAAGGCCCCTCCAAGCCTGTCCATCAGCCTCCACCTCCACCTCCTCCAGATGCAGGTGCAAGTGCAAGCCTCTCTTCCAATCCTGCCCCATCATCTCTGCATTACAAGACCTATCAGTCAAGAAGATCCCAAGGGTATAACCAGCAAAGAGGATACAATAGAGGCAGGCAGTCCAGAGGAAGATCAGGATCTCAACCTTACCAAAGGGGAGGACCCATTGATCCAACCTCTGGTCCCTATCCTTACAGACCCAGAGTTAACTTCACTCCAAGAACTCATCAAGAACACTCTGCCAACATCTATGAACCAGCTATTCCTTTTGAAGATCCTACTAAAACTCCAGCTTACTGGAAGGCTAGGATTACTGAGATGGCTGCTCTGAATGAGATTGACAGAGCTAGAGCAAAAGGTCTGGACACCTCTCACATCAGCACCATGTCAGATCAAAGGAGAGAAGAATTGGAGAAATACAACTCAAGGAAATTCTTTGATTCTGATAAGTATATGCAGCTTCATCCTGCAGCTGTACCAGCTAGTGGAAAAGGTCAGAAATCCTTAGGTGCAGCTGAAGATTACAGATCCAAGAAGGATGCTGCAAATCCTAACAGGGAAATTATCTTCAAGGGAAGTGATCAAGACAAAGATCCAAAGGAAAAGTAAAGTAAGGTGTTTTATTTCTTTTTCTTTTTCTCTGCTGGATACAGGACATTAAACATTATTGCTGCTATATAGTGTTATATATATGCTGCTTTATTCTGTCATATGTCTGGTTGTATTTTATTCAGCTTTGTTTTGCTTTACTTATTTTTGAATCCCTAAATTCATGTAAATTGTAATCCTAATCCAAATAGGGGGAGATTGTTGGAACACCCTATTACAATTTGGGTCAGGATGACTATATTTCTATAGGGATTTTGTGTTGTGACCTCCTTGTTATTATAAAGGTCAGATAGGTTAGTTAGAGTCAACTTCAGCTCGACGCAGAGTCGACTTCAGCTCGACGCAGAGTCGACCTCAGCTCGACGCTGAGTCGACCTCAGCTCGACGTGGAGTCGACCTCAGCTCGACGTTCCGTCAAGCCCAGTTCTGCTTTCTGAAACCACTCGCTGGCCGACGTGTGTCGTGCTCAGATCGATGTTTTATTGTGAGCTCGACGTTTTCCAGGCTCCCGTCAGTTTTGAATAGGAATTCAAATTCCTTCTGTCAGAACAATTAATGCTGAAGATTTATTGGCCGTTACAGCAAATCTGGTGCATGGCTCAAGGAATTTTCTAAGGAATGTTTGCCTGACACTTCCTTCTAAGACATGGACATTTAAGGAAAGCATTTAATGCTTGCTGCCAACGGCTTTCAAAGACTCAGAAGAAGAACACAGAGATATAATTCTATCAGTCAACAGAGAACCAAAAAAAAGGACTTCTTCTTCTTGCTCTCTGTGATATTCATTCAAGCTTACACACAGGAATTCTGATTGCTTCAGACACAACCATCCAACTTGTTTGGATCATCTTTTGCTGGAGCAGATCAGATCATTGAAGAGCTGTCACCCTTGTGCAAAGCTCTCCTTCCTGAACTACTTCTTGATCTCAGGGGGAGCTTTGACAACATTAACAGATCCACCTTGCTTCTCTCTACTTATTGATAGAGAAGACAACATCAGCTTTTTCTTTTTCTTTCTGTACAGGGTTTTAACTCCCTTCAAAAGTTACCTTTGGTTTTGCTGAAACCTGGTCAAAAATCAGCCCCTTTGGTTTGTGAGAACCTGGTCAAAAACTCTCTGGTGCTCAAGACACCTGATCAACTCATCTTGAAGTGGATTCCTATCAAGTGTGATAGAAGAGTGGACTACCCAAGAGTTTGGGGAACCACTATAGCTCCTTGTGTATTCTGGTTGCTTGTTTCTTTGTGTTTTGCTTTGTGCTGTGATTTTCTTCTTACTTTGATTAATTGCTATAGCACCATACACTAAGTAAATCTAAGCCTTCTCTCCATACAAGTTTTAATTTGCAAAACTATTTTAAATCACTCTATTCACCCCCCCCCCCTCTAGAGTTAGGATTGATCTTATCCCTCACTTTCAGTGTGAAACCGCCGGCCCCCCTTGTGTGGTGTAAAACCGCCGCCCCTTGCTCCCTCCATCTGTTCGGTGCGACTCTGACGCGGCTTCCTTTGTGCCACTCCGTGGAAGAAGGTTGCAAACCCCTCGGTGTGACGCCCGCAGATCCGTGGAGAGAGTGATTCTCCCACCTTATCTTTGTGTGAACTTTCCTCCCGGTTGGGTAATATCTTTCTTTGTGTGATTCTTGCTTTAGTTTGTGGAGGTTTTTCATGCACCATTTTTTCCATGATTTTTAAATCCGTCGCTTGCAAAATCTGAATTTGAAGGTGTTGTTATTGAATCTCTTGTTGTCCGGAACGGGTAGATCCGTCTCGGGAGTGCAACGTGGCCTAGCCTTGAGAGAACTAAGTTGTCAACCTAAATCACCTAGAGGGGGGTGAATAGGTGAAATACGTGTCAAATGTGGAATAAAAAATTAACACAGCACAGATAAGTAATCAAGCAATCACACAGACGACAAGAGATTTACAGTGGTTCCCCAATCTTGGGTACGTCCACTTTCCTCACCGATCTAGCAAATCACTAGACTCGGCTACTCCACTATCTCGGATTGCAAACCAATCCTACACCTCGGAACTACATTCCTACAAAACTCGATCCCAAACGGATCTACACTCGGAAGATAAAACTTCCTACCACTCGGAGATAAATCTCCTACAATGAAATTGTTTGAAGAAAAATACAAACAAAATAATACAGATCTGGATCTTTGGCTTTGTCTTCTTCGTTGAGAGCATTCGGCTTGGACAAAAAAAGGTGTAGGAAGACTTGATCGAAATCCGGAGATCTGAAATCTGGAATCACCACGATCGAATAGAAATATCAGAGATCGATGAAGCACGACGTGATCAAGTGATTCTTCTTGAGTCTGGATCGCTAGAGAAACTGAGATCGATAGTAGCGGCGTGACAACGTGATCCAGAGCTTCGTCTGAAAACAGTAATGACGGCGGACAGAAAGATTAGGGTTTTCGGGATTTTCTCTTTCTTAAAAAGTAATCTCTGTAAACGCGTGTATTTAGTCAAGTCTGAAAAGACCTATTTATAGGTGGTCTCCAACGGTCATAAACATAATTAAGGATGACACGTGGACCAATCAGAAAGGACTATTTGAAAATACAAAAAGAAACTTGACTTAGAGAAATTTAGGAAATTCGAACAGACATACTCGAGAGACAGAGACATACTCGAGTAAGAGGTTACATACTCGAGTGGGTATGAGGGATATGCTCGAGTATCAAGATAGAAACTACTCGAGTGCTTCAGGGATCAATACTCGAGTGACTTAAAGAACCTACTAGAGTATGAGCAAATATCCTCGAGTATAAGCACTTAGAAAAATTTCTCAGATAAGACTTGAAGAGCTACTCGAGTATAAGAGTTTGAGATACTCGAGTATGGGGAAGATAGACTACTCGAGTATCTAAGGAAAACTACTCGAGTGACCACTAACCTACTCGAGTATGAAAAATAATCTACTCGAGTACAGTTACTTACTCGAGTATTTCAGAGAACTACTCGAGTATGAGGACTTAGAAACTTTCTAGGATAAGAAGTCCAGATCTACTCGAGTATAACCAGAAAGCTTACTCGAGTAACTAACCATCTACTCGAGTATAAGGTATCACTTACTCGAGTGAAGGAAAATCTACTCGAGTATAAGCTTTCATACTTGAGTAAATAGAGAATCCACTCGAGTAAGTAGTCCAACCTACTCGAGTACAGACTCACTTACTCGAGTATACTATAGAATTACTCGAGTATGTGGACTTAGAAAATTCTTCTGAGATAGACTTCAAAACTCCATAGTCCAAGTGCATGTTAATGAAGTGTATCCCAATAGAGAGGCTATACATGAGCCAACACCTTGGATCACACAATGAGGAATTACATTGTATGGTCTTGTGTTTGGTGACCCATTATAGACTGACATTGGTCTACACTTGGCAATAAGAACCTGCACACATACAACTCAAACACAATATCAAATACACCTTAATTCATCTTAGTTGAAGGTCTGACTTCCTACAAATCAGAGGTATTGTGGAGACAAATCCCAACAATCTCCCCCTATTTGTAGATGTCAGCATCCTCTACACTAAGGTGAATTACTTAGAGTAAGAAGAACAACAAAACATATACTGATGAAAAGTAAAAATGAAGCAGGAGAAATAATAAAGATAGCCATAATTAGAATCAAATATATATAAATAGAAATGATTTCAAAAGATTAAATGTCCATTTCCACATCCTCATTCACTCAAGAAGGGGCTCCTCTATGAAGTCTTTCTCTTTTAAGCTCTTGCCTCTCCAGGTAGCTGAAAGGTTTGGGAAAATACGTCTTGGGCCTTGGAGGAGCAGCTGGATTGTTATATCCCCAATTTCTATCATGCAATCTGATTTTGATTTGTGATGCATCATATGCTTTCCATTCTGAGTAGCTGTAGTACTAATCTCTATTTTCACCAAAATCTGTTACCATCTTCAAGGTATCAAGGATAAGAGACTTGGAGGTAGGACTCCAAACCTCTGCATGAATAACTTCTGGTCTACCTTCTGGAGCTGGGGCAGACTCTCTCCTTGGTGCAGAACGGCTAGCAGAAGCGCCGTCACCATATTTTCTTTTCTTTCTAGGGGCACCCTGAGAGCTTGGAGGAAAATCATCTTGCCACACATCATCATAAGAAAGAGGAGGCTCAGTCATGTCACCAGTAGGTCTAGGTGAGAAGACTGGTGATAGTTTTACTTTCAAGACAACCTAAACACCTAGAGGGGGGGGTGAATAGGTTCTACTTTTTTATAAAAACTTTTAGGCAGAATTCAATTCAATGGCTAACACAATAATCACAGCAATCACAGAAAATAAAACATCACAGATTGCACAATGATTTATAGTGGTTCCCCAAGGTCTGGGTACATCCACTTTCCCCCTTCACCTATCTAGCAGTATGCTAGATTCGGCCAAACTTCCACTAATCTCAGATCAACAGATCCTACAACTCAGAACCCAACTGGTTCCTACAACTCAGGCACAACAGCCCTACCTCAGCCTTGCCCCAAGGCCTACAACTTAGAGAAGACCCTTCTCCTACACTCAGGCAAACAGCCCTACCACTCAGAGTTTAACACTCCTACACTCAGCCTTTATAACACAGGCTTACAACTCAGATCTGTGTAAACAGATCCTACAGAAATATAGAAAAGATTATTTAACTGTCTTGCCTAAATTGAGAGAGAAAAGGCCAAGACAATTCTTGATCAGCTGATGAAATCAACTGTATCTGAGCTTTCTTCAAAGCTTCTTGAATATGAACTTAGTTGAGTTGATTTCCAAACAGCTTCTTGAGAATCCACTAGTGGTTTCTTTCTTCTTCTTCAATTCCTGGCTTGATCTCTCTCTATCCAGCACTTTGAATGATTCTTCTGAATTCTGATTAGAACTCTTCTTTGATCTATCCTTAGATAGTCTTCTTTGATCTTCCGGAGAAGATCTTCTTAAGTGTCAAGCACTTTCTTGAAATGAATTGGATTGTAATCCTTCTCAACTTTTTGATTCTTATCAATGTTTTCAAAAGTTACTTTCTCCTTCTGAATCTGTCTATTTATAGACTTTCTTCATGGTAACCGGCTGATCCGTTTCTAACCGTTTTCTGACAAGTCTGACAGCTTCAGTTAACCGGTGGCAACCCACAGCTGTCAAGTCTTCAAACAAGTCCTGTGTCTTAGTCTTGAACCACAAGTTGTCGAGACAGTCTGTCAGAAAGTGTCGAGACCATCTGTCTATCTGTGTCGACACAATTGATCTTGGTGTCGACACAGTCTTCAGTGATGTCGACTAAGTTGCCTTTGAGTCGACACAGCTTCTTCTGAAAATAACTTGGTCTTGACTCTTCAGTGTGTCGACACAAGTCCTGTGTGTTGACACAGTTGTTGTAGAATCATAACTTAGAAAGTGTCGACTTAGCCTTCAGGTGTCGACACAGTCTTCTTCTAACACTGCTATAATGTGTCGACTCAATCACAATGTGTCGACACATTCTGCTGGTGTAGACAAACTTGAGGTCGACTATATTCTTCTGTGTCGACACATTTTCCCAATGTTGAGGTCGACGCTTTTCTTCTGTGTCGACACAAATTCCCAGTGTTGTGTCGACTTACTTCTTCTGTGTCGACACACTTTCCCAGTATTTGTTGTAGACTAACTGCTATGTGTCGACATATTTCCTCTGTGTCGACACTTTTTCCCAGTGTAGTTGTAGACTAACTGCTATGTGTCGACACTGCTTCCCAGTGTTGTGTCGACTACTTTCTTCTATGTGTCGACACATCCTTCTCTGTGTCGACACTTGGACTTAGAATTTTTTCTGCATACTTTATCAATTCTTCACCTGCACATGTCAACTCAAAATAACATCAAATACACTTTGATGTATATCATTGAGCTAGGTTAGGCTTCTTCAAATCAGGTACACATTTTCCAATGTACCCAACAATCTCCCCCTATTTTGGAGAAGTCATAACCCTTATAGCCTATGATATACACCATTTATAAACAGTACTAAATGATGATATATGACAAAAGCACAGGGATACTTAATTATAAACAAAATAATAAAAAAAAACATCATAGATAAAACAATCTATCACAGATTTAAACAAAATTTTGTTTATTACTGGGTAATGTTTGATTACATTGTTTTACATTTAATGATCACATCACAACATTACAAAACATTATGAAGGAACTAAAACACAATCAGGATTGATCAGGCTCTTTAATGATAATCCCTTTGCCAGATTGAATTTTAGCTGTCACAGGAGCTTCTGATTCTTCAGCTATCTTCTTTCCTTTTAGATCAGCTTTCTTCTTAGCTTCTTCCTTGAGCCGTTGCCTTTCAAAATAGTGAAAAGGCTTTGGGAAGTACTTGCTTGGCTCCTTAGTATCTGGTGACAGCCTCCCCAGCTTAGCTTTCCTTCTGAATTGTACTATTTCTTCCTGTCTTGCCTCATACTTCTGCCATTCTATCTCATTGTACCACTTTCCTCTTTCATGAACTTTGTCTTGTACAGCCTTCCATGCAGTGAGTATTATGTTCCTTGAAGTAGGACTCCACTGCTCATAATCTGGCTTGAGTGCAGCCTGCTCTCTAAATCTCTTCTTTGCTAATAGAACATCTTGCTGTTCTTTCAGGAAGGCCTCTGGCATCTCAACTTTCTCAATCACAACATTATGCACATCCTTTGGAGGACTATACATATCCTGCACTTGCTTATCCAGAATTTCAAAATCAGAAGGGGGGTAAATAACATGGGCAACCTCAGGTTGGTTGCCTTCAAGTAGTACTGCTTGAATGCCTGATTCAGCCATCATATCATCATCACACAAGGGTGGACATCCCAAGGTGGCTCTTATACTATTTGTCACCCATTTAGAGTGCTCTGGCCTGCATGAATCAATAACCTCTCCCCCTTTATGACTTCTCTTGTCATATGATCTCTAAGATCATCCTTCTGAAACCTTATCTGTCCATCTAGATAATTTATACCTTCTTTGAAAAATGGTTTCAATTTTTACAGCTTGGTTGATATTTCCTGTTGGCAGGTGGAGATAGCAGTTTGTACTGAGGCAATGGCATCTTGAAATTGCTTATTAAACTCTTCCTTTTCTTTTGTTTTATCTGCAAGCAGGCCTGGAACAATCTTTTTCACTTCCTCTATTATCTCATGATGAGATTCAGTTAAATTATCATTCATTCTTAACTGATTTTCCAATACATAGCTTTGCTTCAGGGCAACATCATCTACCTTTTTAGTAATAGCCTCCTGTTGTTGAGCAAGATAAACCACAGCATGGCCTCCCTTTTGAAAGCAATCTGTCATTTCTGTCTTATGCATGTTGACTTGAAACTGGATGGACTTTATATCCTGAGCTAAGTCAAACTGCATAGACTTGCTGTTTTCATCAACATACTTTTCCAGAGCCATTCTTTATTCATCCAATTTCACTTGTAGATCTATCATAAACTTGTTATGATCAAAGGCAGGAGATGTTTGCTGAGGTGTTGTCTGTAAAGCCTGCTTATAATTCTTGCTTCTTTTCTTAAAGACAACTAGTTTTCTTTTCTTGGCCAGCCTGGCTTCTTCAGTTTCAGTATCAGATGAAGTATCTAGGTGAATTCTTTCTTGAGGAGAATGAAGTGTATCTGTCCCAGTGACCTGTTGCTCAGTCTCAACATTCACTGGCTCCCCGTCAACCTGTGGCTCAACTTCAGCTTCCTGATCAATTTCCATACCTATGGACTTCTCAATTTCTTGTCCTCCTTCTTTATCTGTAGTAGTATCAGCATCAGGGAATAACTCCTCCAGAGTAAATTCCGTTGAGCTGTAACTTCATCAGCAGTTAAATCTTGAGATAAGTCTAACTGTGCTTCCTCTTGCACTTGTACTGACAACAGCTCCCCCTGAACCTGTGCAGTAATAAGAATATGAGCAATGTCTTTTATAGTAAAATACATTAGCTCCCCCTACACTTGTACCTGATCAGGAGTAGATACATTTTGAGCTGGAGAGTGAACTGGCTCCCCCTGTATCTGTGCAGGTGTTGACACGTGCTGTAGTATAGTTGAGTCAGGCTGTTCTTCAACCTGTGTCCTGAGTGGGTCTTCTTGTTGTTGTTCAGTTTCTTGAGTTTGAGAAGGGGATTTCACAGGGGTGTCTAGCCTGCTCTCTTCAGGCACATCCTTGGACAGCACCCTATCCCACCTAGAGAACAGTCTCATATCCATCCTTCTCATATGATTGATCTTAGTCCCTGGCAGTTGCTGCATCACTTCAGGGATCACTCACATGAGATATAAGCTCATGATTCTAGCCATGTTTGGCTTCTTGATTCCTTCTTTGATCTTGTCAAAGAGTACTCCTGACCAATCAGTAGGAATTGTAAAAACAATCCTGGTCATAAGGCAGAACATATAGGCAGAAATCCTATCATGTCCACCTGTCTTGCAGAGGATTACTTTCCCAACAACTTCAGACAAGAATTTCCCTTGCTGATTCATACCCTTCCTGTTGAATGCAGCTCCAATCTTCATACTCGAGTCCAGTCCACACCATTGAAGGGCTTCCCTTGTCTTAGAACTAGGAACTTCCTCTTCATTCTCAACTACTTGTAATTGAAAGATCTTTCTCAAAGTTCTTGGAGTAATCTTCACCTTAGTCCCTTGAACATTGGACTTAATCTTGAGGCCATTGAGTGGACTGATGCAGAGATAAAGAACTCGTGCACCTCCTTCTACCAGATTTTAGTTGGCTCTGAGATTAGAAATTCTAACCCTGACTCGGAGAGGAGGGTGATAACCCCTTGAACATCTGGCGGCGCATCTGCAAAGGCCTGGCGCACCAACTCATACCCCTCATTGACGTTGTCTTCCATCCTTGGCGCCATCGATTTGTCGAGAAAGCTTGAGAGAAGAGAGAAAGATAGACTGTCGACACAGGGTTTTAGTCTCGAAAACCTTGGAAGCGTGTCGACAGAAAGCGTTTTTCACCTATTTATACCTTCTGTTGAAAGAAGTTCAAAAGGCGCCAAACACAGACTAAATGTGTCGACACAGACGGAATGTGTCGACACAAACTTCTATTGTCTCGACATTACTTCAGCCTACTATGTTGTCGACACCAATTTGTGGTTATGTCGACACCTTGGATACATAATAGATAGTCAGATATTCTGTGTCGACTCAAAGGATAAGTGTCGACACATATTCTGTAAGTGTCGACACCATTTTCCTGGTTGAGTCGACATTACATTTCTGGTTAAGTCGACAATATAACTCTTAAGTGTCGACACATATTCTCTGTGTCGACACAATATTTCTGACTTGTCGACACATTATTTCTCTGAGTCGACACATAATTACTGAATGTGTCGACACATTCTTACTTAGCCAATTTCTGTTGGTTCAACACCACTTGTAAGTGTTACTTCAATGTGTCCTTTTTAACACTTGATTATGTTGTTATTACTTTTACTTACTTATATACCACTTCAATTGCATTGTTAATGATTTTGTTAATACATTAATCAATGGTTAACATACCTAATTCAATTTTGAATTTATTGAATTTGGTTTCATCTAAAGGCTTAGTAAATACATCTGCTATTTGATAATCTGTTTTTACAAATTCCAATGAGATGTCTCCTTTTTCTACATGTTCTCTAAGAAAATGGTATTTGATTTCTATATGCTTAGTTCTACTATGAGAAACTGGATTATTAGCAATAGAAATAGCACTCTTAGAATCACATAAAAGGGGTGTTCTACTTACCTGAATACCATAATCCTTAAGCTGATGCTGCATCCACAATAGCTGTGCACAGCAGCTTCCAGCAGCAACATACTCTGACTCAGCTGTGGAAATTGCCACACTGGTCTGCTTCTTACTACTCCATGATATTAGTCTTCCTCCCAGGAATTGACAAGTACCTGTAGTACTTTTCCTGTCCTCTCTGCATCCTGCAAAATCTGCATCTGAATAGCCTGTTAGTAGAAAATCTCTATTCCTAGGGTACCAAAGGCCTAGATTAGGAGTGCCCTTTAGATATCTCAGAATCCTTTTGACTGCAGTATAATGAGATTCTTTAGGGCAGGCTTGGTACCTAGCACAGACACATGTTGCATACATAATGTCTGGTCTACTAGCAGTAAGATATAGTAGAGACCCAACTATTCCTCTATACAATGACTCATCAACAGGTTTACCTGCCTCATCTTTGCATATAGGGATGCTTGTTCCCATAGGAGTTCTCATGGTGGAGGATGACTCCATACCATATTTCTTAATTAATTCTTTGGTGAACTTAGACTGGGATATGGACAATCCATCATCAGTCTGTCTTACTTGGAGTCCCAAGAAGAACTTAAGTTCTCCCATACTGCTCATCTCAAACTTCCCTTGCATAAGTTTGGCAAACTTTTTACAAAGGTTGTTTTCAGTAGATCCAAAGATTATGTCATCAACATAGATCTGAACTAAGATGATCTTACCTTTGTATTCCCTAAGGAATAGAGTTTTGTCTATCTTTCCTCTTGAGAATTTATTCTCAATGAGGAAGGTAGACAGGGTTTCATACCAAGCCCTTGGAGCTTGTTTTAACCCATACAAAGCTTTCCTAAGCTTATACACAGAATCAGGTTTAAGAGGATCTAGAAAACCTGATGGCTGCTCTACATATACTTCTTCTTTAAGATCACCATTCAGAAATGCTGACTTCACATCCATCTGGTATACTTTGAAGTCTTGATAGGCTGCATAGGCAAGGAATATTCTGATAGCCTCCAGCCTTGCTACTGGAGCAAAGGTTTGATCAAAGTCAATCCCTTCTTCCTGCCTGTATCCTTTTGCAACCAATCTTGCTTTATTCTTCACTATTATCCCACTTTCATCTAGCTTGTTCCTATAGATCCACTTAGTGCCAATTATATTGTGGCCTCTTGGTTTAGGAACAAGCTCCCAGACTTTGCACCTTCTGAATTGATTCAGCTCCTCTTGCATAGCATCAATCCAGTGCTGGTCTTGGATAGCTTCTTCAAACTTCTTAGGTTCCATTTGAGACAAGAAACTTGAATGCAAAACTGTGCTTTGATTTTTGCTTCTAGTTTGCACTCCTTGTCTTGGATCACCAATTATCTGATCAGCAGGATGATCTCTTAGATATCTTATAGCTGGAGGAAGATTCCCTTCAGGTTGAGCATCTCCAGCTTCTTCATTCTGCTGAACCTCTTGGTTTTCATCAGCTTCCATTATCTCTTGTACTCCCCCTGGACAGCAGCCTTCATTTTCCAATGCTCCATCTTCCTTTGAAGCTTCAGCAATGGAGAGCTTGTCCATCCTCTTGCTTATACCTGTTGAGTCATTTGATCTACAAGACAACTCACAATTGATTAATCTTGTTTCATCAAATACAACATGCACAGATTCCTCAACAACTTGAGTAGTTAAGTTGAAGACTCTATAGGCCTTACTATTTGTGTTGTACCCAACAAATATCCCATCCTGGGATTTGGCAGCAAACTTAGTCAAATATGACTTGCCATTGTTAAGTATATAGCACTTGCAACCAAAGATCCTAAAATAGGATAGATTTGGTTTTCTGCCTTTCACAATCTCATAGGGAGTCTTTCTGTGGCTTTTGGTGATAGAAGCCCTATTGATGACATGACAAGCAGTGTTAACTGCCTCAGCCCAAAAATATTCTGGGAGAGAGGTGTCACTCAATAGAGTTCTACCAGCTTCAATTAATGTTCTGTTCTTTCTTTCAGCAATTCCATTTTGCTGAGGTGTTCTTGGTGAGGAGAACTCTTGGAAAATCCCAAAGTCTTTACACAAGTTTGTTATGCTTTCAGATTGAAACTCAGTACCATGGTCACTTCTGATTTTGACCACTGTACTATTCAGTTCATTCTGAATTTGCTTTACAAAATTAAGTAATACACTTGGGGTTTCAGATTTTTGTCTCAGAAAGAACACCCATGTAAATCTAGAATAGTCATCTACAACCACAAAAGTGTAGACCTTCCTACCTAGACTATGAACTGGCATAGGACCAAAAAGATCCATATGCAAGAGGTATAAGCACCTCACAGAATCCTTGTTTTCAAGGCTTTGAAATGAGGATTTTGTCTGCTTGCCCTTTTGACAAGCTGAGCATACCCCTTCCTTTATACACTTAACTTGAGGCCCATTCCTCACTAGTTCTTTACTAATGAGTTGGCCAATTGTCTTGTAGTTTAGATGAGCCAATCTCTTGTGCCACTTAACACAATGGGAAGCATTGTCATCAGCTACAAGACAAATGGGGGAAGCCTTATTTTCACATTCAAAATTAAGGCAATATACATTTCTCTTCCTATACCCAGTCAATATGATCTCTTGATCACTTGACCTTTTGATATGACATCCATCCTTACCAAATGAAATGTCATATCCTAGATCACTCAGCTGGCTTATGCTTATTAGATTATGTTTCAAACCTTTTACATAGGCCACTTGGGTGATAGTAATTAGGTTAGAAGAAATGTTACCAAACCCTTTGATGACTCCCTTCTCAGATCCACCAAAGATCACTTTAGGTCCATCTTTGACAGATGAATACTCCTTCAGCAGCCCCTTTGTTCCAGTCATGTGCCTGGAACAACCACTATCCAAGTACCATATAGGGGCATGGTTACTTGGATTCACCTGCAATACAGAATTACTTACCCTTAGAACCCAAGTAAGTCTTGGGTCCTTGGTTCAGGTTAGCATTAATAAAGTTATCATAGCCTCTTCTAACAGGTAGACTCTTATTCTTTATAACACTTGTGTTATACCAGCAGTCTAATGCAAAATGGCCTCTCTTGCCACAGCACCAACATTCAAACTTATTGTATCTAGATCTAGATACATCCTTGTCAGAAGAATTTCTGTTCATTGCTGGTGCTGTTGCAACTTCACCTACTGATTTCTTAAAACCATTGGGTTTATGACCATAGGTAGGCCTGCTTGCATTTACACCCTTGTTCTTCAGAACATTAGTCTTAATATGACCTTGAATGTCTTCATGATCATATATGTTAGAAGGCACTTTCACCTTACTAAACTTTATGGGGACTGAAAGGTTTAGTGGCTGAATAGGGGCTTTGCCTTTCCTCTTGAATCTGCCAGCCCTGGAGTTACCTTTAAATCCTAATCCAGCCTTACCCTTCTGAGTGACAAATTCATCTATCAAGGGTAAGACAGATTTTGGCTTAGAGTAACTAGCCACTAAATCCCTTTCAATTCTAAGTCTGGCCTCCAGACTCTTCACTTGATCATTAGTATAATTAATTGTGCCCATCTGAATAATAGTTATATTCTTCAGCTTGGCAATTTCATTTAATTTTTGATCAAGGACTTTTTCTAACTCAGTTGTTGCAACCCTTAGTTCAGCAATTTCCTGAGCCTGAGTTTTAACCAGGTTCTTGCTTTTCTTAAGGGCCTGCAACAAGTCCCCATACTTGTCTATCAATTGATAGACATCTCCTTCAGATCCAGATGCATCTTCATCACTTGATGCAGATGTAGCTGATTCTTCACTTGTACTACAAACAGATGTACTGGAAGGACATTTTACCTCATTAGGACCAGACTGATTCTGGCATATGTCCTCTTCTGATCTTGTCATCAACCCCATGCATTGATGTTCATTGATGGAGTCTAGCAACTGCATAAACTCCTCTTCCTCAGATGCAGCATATAGTCCAATATATGCTTCAGCTTCAGATCCTGATTCTGAAGTTGACTGGTCTGACAGACTTTTATCTTTCTTTGCTACAAAGGATTTCTCCTTCTTGCCTTTCTGATAAGTCTTCTTCTTTTCTGAAGATTCCTTTCTCTTGTCAGGACAATCAGCCACTACATGTCCAGGCCTATTGCAACAATAACAGACAATCTTTGAAGTAGTGGCTTTGCTGGGTTTTGATCTGCTCTTCTCTTTCCTTGATGACCTTTTCTTCTTATAATAGTCATCAACTTGCTGTGATGGGGAAGGCCTAGACTTCCACTGCTTCTTCTTCAAGAACCTCTGGAATTGTCTTGTGAATGCAGCAAAATCTGCATCTGAATCACAGCTTTCAGAACCCTTGTTTGAACTTTCAGAACTATCTTCTGTAACTTCCTTAGGAGGAGATGGTGATTTCCTCCTATTCTTTCTAGTGGCTTCTGCATTGAATGCCACAGTCTTTTCTCTATGCTCTCCTCTTGAGTTTCTTTCCTCCTCCTTCCTCACCATAAGTTGCATTTCATAGGATAGCAACTTTCCAAACAGGGTTGGAGGAGATATATCTGCCAATTTAGCCACTTCTCTTATGGCACAGATCTTTGTATCCCAATCCTTTGATAAGGATCTTAAGAATTTGTCATTCAGTTCATAGGTACTGAAGACTCTTCCATAGGATATTAGCTCATTCACAATTCTATAGAATTTCTTATAGCACTCAGTTATGCTATCAGATTTTCCTTGTCTAAAGCTTTCATACTCCTGATTTAGCATAGACTTCTTGTCCAGCCTTACTTCTTCAGATCCCTCCATGTAGACAATCAATGTGTCCCACATTTCCTTGGAGGTCTTGCAGTGAATCAGATTCTGAAATGTTGAATCATCTATGGCACTCACAATAATGTTCTGAGCTCTTTTATCCATGGTTGCCAAGATGATTTCATCCTTGGTCATTTCTGAATAACTCTTTGGAGTTTGGATATTTGCATCAAGAACTGATACCTTCATTGGAATGAAGGGGCCTTCCTGTACTGTGATGTAAATTCTTGGGTCAGATGCTTCCATAAACAGTCTGACTCTTTCTTTCCAAATTCCAAAAATTTCTTTCTTGCATATGGGTAATTTCATAGACCCTAGCTCCTTATGATTCTCTCCAGAACCCATCTTCTTGAATCTTGAATCTGCCTTTCAGATCTACCTCAGACTGTTAAGTCCTTTTTGAGGAACCTCCCTCTGATACCACTTGATAGTTTTACTTTCAAGACAACCTAAACACCTAGAGGGGGGGGGGGTGAATAGGTTCTACTTTTTTATAAAAACTTTTAGGCAGAATTCAATTCAATGGCTAACACAATAATCACAGCAATCACAGAAAATAAAACATCACAGATTGCACAATGATTTATTGTGGTTCCCCAAGGTCTGGGTACATCCACTTTCCCCCTTCACCTATCTAGCAGTATGCTAGATTCGGCCAAACTTCCACTAATCTCAGATCAACAGATCCTACAACTCAGAACCCAACTGGTTCCTACAACTCAGGCACAACAGCCCTACCTCAGCCTTGCCCCAAGGCCTACAACTCAGAGAAGACCCTTCTCCTACACTCAGGCAAACAGCCCTACCACTCAGAGTTCAACACTCCTACACTCAGCCTTTATAACACAGGCTTACAACTCAGATCTGTGTAAACAGATCCTACAGAAATATAGAAAAGATTATTTAACTGTCTTGCCTAAATTGAGAGAGAAAAGGCCAAGACAATTCTTGATCAGCTGATGAAATCAACTGTATCTGAGCTTTCTTCAAAGCTTCTTGAATATGAACTTAGCTGAGTTGATTTCCAAACAGCTTCTTGAGAATCCACTGGTGGTTTCTTTCTTCTTCTTCAATTTCTGGCTTGATCTCTCTCTATCCAGCACTTTGAATGATTCTTCTGAATTCTGATTAGAACTCTTCTTTGATATATCCTTAGATAGTCTTCTTTGATCTTCCGGAGAAGATCTTCTTAAGTGTCAAGCACTTTCTTGAAATGAATTGGATTGTAATCCTTCTCAACTTTTTGATTCTTATCAATGTTTTCAAAAGTTACTTTCTCCTTCTGAATCTGTCTATTTATAGACTTTCTTCATGGTAACCGGCTGATCCGGTTTCTAACCGTTTTCTGACAAGTCTGACAGCTTCAGTTAACCGGTGGCAACCCACAGCTGTCAAGTCTTCAAACAAGTCCTGTGCCTTAGTCTTGAACCACAAGTTGTCGAGACAGTCTGTCAGAAAGTGTCGAGA
Source organism: Platanthera zijinensis (assembly GCA_039513925.1). Lineage (NCBI taxonomy): Eukaryota > Viridiplantae > Streptophyta > Magnoliopsida > Asparagales > Orchidaceae > Platanthera > Platanthera zijinensis. Next base: position 120,999,055 of record CM077092.1, read on the forward strand.
CCATCTGTCTATCTGTGTCGACATAATTGATCTTGGTGTCGACACAGTCTTCAGTGATGTCGACTAAGTTGCCTTTGAGTCGACACAGCTTCTTCTGAAAATAACTTGGTCTTGACTCTTCAGTGTGTCGACACAAGTCCTGTGTGTCGACACAGTTGTTGTAGAATCATAACTTAGTAAGTGTCGACTTAGCCTTCAGGTGTCGACACAGTCTTCTTCTAACACTGCTATAATGTGTCGACTCAATCACAATGTGTCGACACATTCTGCTGGTGTAGACAAACTTGAGGTCGACTATATTCTACTGTGTCGACACATTTTCCCAATGTTGAGGTCGACGCTTTTCTTCTGTGTCGACACAAATTCCCAGTGTTGTGTCGACTTACTTCTTCTGTGTCGACACACTTTCCCAGTATTTGTTGTAGACTAACTGCTATGTGTCGACATATTTCCTCTGTGTCGACACTTTTTCCCAGTGTAGTTGTAGACTAACTGCTATGTGTCGACACTGCTTCCCAGTGTTGTGTCGACTACTTTCTTCTATGTGTCGACACATCCTTCTCTGTGTCGACACTTGGACTTAGAATTTTTTCTGCATACTTTATCAATTCTTCACCTGCACATGTCAACTCAAAACAACATCAAATACACTTTGATGTATATCATTGAGCTAGGTTGGGCTTCTTCAAATCAGGTACACATTTTCCAATGTACCCAACAACTGGCACATACTCTGGAAAGTTGGCCTGATCAGGAGCACTTGAGGGAGGATGAACTTCAAGAGGATCTAGGGACTTTGGAATTATGGCAGGGTTAAGCTGGGAGTTGTGAAAATTCTGATTATGCAACCATACTGCAGTATCATAGGTATAGAATTTTACAGATTGAAGTTGAGCTAGAATGTCTGCTTTCATTTCTTTGACTAGATTATCCATAGATGCTTGAGATTGTTCAGATATTTTTTCAACTTATTCTTTGACAATCTTCTCCCCCTTGCTGATATCTACTGATAGTTGGGCAATGGCTTCATCTCTGAATGTTCCAACTTCTTCACAAACTTTCATGACATTTGAGGCATCATCCTTTTCTAATTGAATTCGATTATTTGCAACTATATCAGCTTGATCCTTGAGACCACCTATACTGGTAATAGTATGATCAAGGGCTTTGCCACCAAACTGAAACAGTCTCTTGAGCTCATCAGTGTTTGCTTGAATTTCAGCAAATCCTCTACTCATCTCAGTTTCAAGAGTAGAGATCTTGTTGTTCATTAATGCCAGAGAATCATCAAAGTACTTTCTCTATTCACGGAGCATTTGCTCAATCTTGCTTACAAAATCTGAGGAGCTAGGGGGATATGAGGCTGGGGCTGAGGCTGAAGGAACAGGAGCAACCCAGGGGGGATTTCAGTAATCTCAACTGAGCTTTCAGCTCTCTTGAAAGGTGGTATCACAACTGAATCTTCTGTATGGATGAAAGAGGGAAGAGAGAAGTCTAGTGTCCTCAGAGGAGCATCCACTGGTTCTGGAGACAAGTCCTCGTCATCAGACAGTAGATTAATCTCTGGCTGACCTTGCTGTTTATCAGGGGACTGAGCAGGAGAGGTAGGGGGGCCTTTACAGGGGAGGGAGAAGGATCCTTAGCAGGGGAAGGATCTGCTTGAGAGTGATCCTCAGGAGATAGCATAACTGAATCATCTTGAAATACTGGATCATCTGACCTGAGTTCATCAATCAGTCTGTTAATGTCTTCAGTAGTAGTGAGAAGGTTTTCTTGAGCTTGAATTTCTGAGGTGAGATCTTCTAGTGGTGGAGAAGGAGGAGGAGTAGGATCTTGGATCAGATCTTGCTGAGCAGAGTCTTCTGATGCTTTGTGCTGAGGATTAGATGAGGCAGGCTCCCCCTCAACTATTGCACCCGAGGTGGTAATAGTGTGATGTAAAGGAGGAGATGGAATCCTGCCATCTGAACAAGGGGCTCTCTGGGCTCATCTTCTGAGGTGACAGCTGCTTTGGAGGCTTGAGCAGTGTTGAGGAGTTTGATTTCATATCTTTGGATTAAGAGGATGGATACTTTCTTCATATGATGGAGGGGAGTGCCTTTAGATAAATCAAACACTGTAGGATTGATCTTATGGAGGAGGAGTGAGATAATCCTGGCATAGCTTGGTTTTTTCACACTTTCTTTGATTTTGTCCAGTATCATCATTCCAAACTGGAATTTCTTCCGGCATACTATGGCTTGCATAACATCAAAAAATTTTTGGGAAATTTCTCTGAGGAAATAGGTTTTGCATAGAAGAACTTTGGCAATCACATCCACAAAGAATTTGCCCTCTGAATTATAATCTTCACGGCGGAACGAATATGCTTCATACGGGTTTATTCCATAGAAGAAACTGGTTCTCTCGGAATCTTCAGGAGTCAGATCATCTTCTTCATCCACCACTGGCAATTTTAACAGAGTAGCTAAGGAAGTTTTGTCCAGACGGATTTTGATTCCACTGACCTTGGATTTTAGAACTGTACCATTGCGCTTGACCTTCAGATTCTTGTAGAACTCCTCGACTGCAGGGAAAATGACTTTGCACGGTGTCTGGAGGATGAACGAGAGATCGGCGGTGTCGAACATAATTAGCAGGTTTTGGAAATCATCGGAGAGGTCAGCTATACCTTTAGGGTCGAGCTCTGAGCCGATTCCGATCTTGGAGGAGGGAGACATCTGCGATTCTGGAGTACAGAGAAGACGAAGCGACAGAGCTCTGAGGGTTCCGGAATATGAAACGACGACGGCTACTCGGGAGAATGAGGAGTGGAAAGGATTTCCGATTTTTCTAAATATATATATGACCCTAATTAGGTTTAAGTAGGAGTGATAAAATCATACCTGTTGCGGAGCAGCAAATGCTTTGGTGCGAATAGAAAAAAAATGAGAGATTCAAAATTCTGATTTCCGTATACTCGAGTAGATTTCGCCATACACGAGTATGAGATGGAACATACCTGAGTAGATCAAGTATATACATGAGTAGGTTACCAACTATTCGAGTATGTAGATTCTGTTACTCGAGTATTTCCGTTTACTCGTGTATAAGTTTCTATATACTCGAGTATATCACTTTGAAATATAATTTACTTGGGAGAGATTTTACTGCCACTGATATCTTCAACTCTGAGCCTGTCTTTGAATCCACTATCACTATTCCTCTTTGTTGAGTAGCCCGAGTTCCGTTTTGAAGAATGAAAACTTGGACTCCTCCAGCGGTTTGGTGAATATATCGGCAACTTTCCTGTCTGTGGAGACATATTGTAGATCTATGTCTCCGCTTTCCACATGCTCCCGGATGAAGTGATATCGAAGTTCTATGTGCTTTGTCCGGCTGTGGGAGACTGGGTTGTTGGCGATTGCTATTGCGCTGGATGAGTCGCAGAACAGAGGAACGTTCATGAACATCATGTTATAGTCTTCAAATTGATTCTTGATCCATAGAGCTGTGCACAACAGCTGCCTGCAGAGATATACTCTGATTCAGCCGTTGAGATGGCTACACAGTTCTGCTTCTTACTGCTCCAGGAAATAAGTCTCCTTCCGAGAAATTGGCAAGTCCCGGAAGTACTTTTCCTGTTCTCTTTGCTTCCTGCAAAATCTACATCTGAAAATCCAATTAGTTCACTATCAATACTTCTTGGGTACCATAAGCCAAGATTTGGTGTACCTTTGAGGTATCTCAAGATTCGCTTTGCAGCAATGTAGTGAGATTCCTTAGAGTTCACCTGAAATCTAGCACATACACATGTTGAAAATATTATGTCTGGTCTACTTGCGATAAGGTAGAGCAAGGACCCAATTATGCTTCTGTACTTGGTTTCATCAAAAGGTTTCCCTTTCTCATCCTTGTCCAGAGACATAGCTGAGGCCATTGGAGTCCTCATAGAGGTTGCATTCTCCATTCCGAATTTCTTAAGTAGCTCTTTGGTGAATTTGGTCTGTGAGATGAAAATTTCATCCTCAGATTGTTTCACTTGAAGCCCTAAGAAATACTTCAGCTCTCCCATACTGCTCATTTCAAACTTCCCTTGCATAAGTTTAGAAAACTTCTTGCAGAGGTTGTTGTCTGTAGAGCCCAAAATAATGTCATCGACATAGATTTGCACTAGCAAAATCTTGTCTTTTATTTCCCTAAGAAATAATGTCTTGTCTATCTTTCCTCTTATGAACTTGTTCTCAAGAAGAAAGGTAGACAACGTCTCATACCAAGCTCGAGGAGTTTGTTTAAGACCATATAAAGCTTTTTGCAGTAAATAAACATGATTAGGAAAAGTTGAGTCAACAAAACCTGGCGGTTGCTCTACATACACTTCTTCCTTTATGTCACCATTCAGGAAGGCGGACTTGGCGTCCATCTGATAGACGGTAAAGCCCTAAAGTGCAGCGTAGGCAAGAAATAACCTGATCGCCTCCAGTCTTGCAACTGGAGCATTTGTTTGGTCAAAGTCGATTCCTTCTTCTTGACGATAGCCCTTGGCGACAAGTCTGGCTTTATTCTTTATAAATGTTCCATCTTCGTCCATCTTGTTCCGGTAGACCCATTTTGTCCCAATGACGTTCTTCCTCTTGGGTCTAGGAACAAGTGTACAAACTTTGCATCGTTTGAACTGATTCAGCTCATCTTCCATGGCTAGAATCCAGGATGCGTCGGAGTTGGCTTCCTCAAATTTCTTTGGTTCAACCTGTGAAAGAAAACTTAGGTGTAAATTTTCGTTAGTTGTACCTCGACGAGTTCTGATGCCATCCCGAGGATCTCCTATGATTTGGTCTAAGGGATGATCCTTCACGTGTCTGAACTCTAGAGTCCTTGCATTTGTGATTTCTTCAGCCACTGGAGTTGCATCTTCAGCTGGGATGTGTTCTTCAACTTGATCATCTACCTCTCCAACAGGGGTTGTAGAGGTGATCTTGATGAACGTCTCATCTTTACCTTCAGTAGGTTCATCCAAGCTGAGTTCCTTCATCTTTGTACCTGCATCTTCAATAGGCACACTAGAAGAGTTGCTTTGCAGCAGACTCGTCTCATCAAATACAAGGTGTATCGACTCTTCTACCACCAGAGTTTTTCTATTAAATACTCTATAGGCCTTACTATGGCTACTATAACCTACAAAAATACCTTCAAGGCTTTTCTCGCTAAACTTGGTAGTGCGATACTTGCCGTTGTTAAGTACAAAGCACTTACAGCCAAAGATTCTAAAATATGAAATGGTTGGTTTCCTGCCTTTTAGAAGTTCATAAGGAGTCTTATCATGGTTCTTGTTGATGAGAGCCCGATTTTGCACGTGACAAGCGGTATTGACGGCTTCAGCCTAGAAATACTCTAGAAGTGAGGCATCACTCAACATAGTCCGGCAAGCCTCTATGAGTGTTCTGTTCCTTCTCTCAGCTACTCCATTTTGCTGTGGAGTGCGAGGAGAGGAAAACTCATGAAAGATACCTTGACTTTCGCAGAATTCTGTCATGGCTCCAGACTTGAATTCCGTTCCATTGTCACTTCTGATTTTGACTACGGAACAGTTGTATTCATTATGGATTTGCCTAACAAAACTAGTGAAAGTACTGAAGGTGTCTGACTTGTGTTTCAGAAAGAACACCCACGCAAAGCGCGAGTAATCATCCACAATAACCAACGTATATTCCTTACCTCCCAAACTTCTAACTTACAGTGGACCAAACAAGTCCATATGGAGAAGTTGTAAGCTTCTATTGGAATCCTTGCTTATTATGCTTTTAAATGAACTCCTTGTTTGCTTGCCTTTGATACTGGCGTGATAAAGACTGTCCATAACGCACTTGACATTAGGTGCATCACGTACTAAGTTTTGAGAGAATAGTTTATTAATAGTTTTGAGATTAATATGTGCTAGTCTTATGTCATTTGTCAGCAAGAGATGCACTACTTTTTGTTAAAAGACACAATGGTGTAGACGAGTCTATACAAATGAAGTTTAAACAGAAAATATTTCTGCTTCGAGTGCCTGATAAAATAGTTTCCATGTTGTCAACCGATTTTATCAAACACTTGTCAGCATGAAATTCAACCACGTATCCTTTGTCGCATAGTTGGCTTATGCTGATGAGATTGTGTTCCAATCCTTCAACATAGGCTACATCCGAAAAGGATACGCTACCGTTAGTAATCATACCGTAGCCTTTAGTTATTCCTCGATCTGAACCTCCAAAGATGACCTTTGGTCCGTTGCAGACTGAGGTGAAATTCTGGAGTAGGCTTCTTGTCCCGGTCATATGCCGAGAGCATCCACTATCCAAGTACCAGATTGGCATTTTGGTGGTCTTTGGACATACCTGCAATTACAATCACTTAGCCTTAGGAACCCAAACAAGTTTGGGTCCTTGGTCTCGAGTTAGAATACTCCCCCTACGAGTATTAGCCTCATGAGTGGTCATTCTCATGTTGCTAACTTGAGGGGTTGCAACATTTCTAGGATTGAACCAACAATCGATGCCAAAATTACCAATTTTGCCACAGCACCAACAGTCAAACCTATTGTATCTTTGCCTAGTGTATTCCTGCTTGATTTTCTTAAGTGATGGTCTAGCAGGAACTTCACTCTTGTAGGAAGAAGCTTCATGATGATGGCAGCTACATGAAGTCTTCTCCTTCATAAGCTTTTCCACAATAGGTTTTACCTTTGGTGTCTTCTTGATGTTATGACCATGAGCATAAGGTCCATAGCTTTGAAGTTGAATCTCTTCATAAGGGGCCTTAAAGACACTCTCTCCGAAGTTACGAGGACGAGTCCAACCTTGGTATCTTGACTTAGGCTTCTCGGGGATCGGCCTAGAGAAGTGTCCATAGGTGGACTCATAGTCGTATTCGTTCGTAGGAAAGATAACTTTCTTGAACAAAACTGGTTCCAAGGGAGCTTTCCCTTTTTCTTCAGCTAGAGCCTTCTGGGCAGCCTTATTCTTTCTCTTGGCCTTGTTTCTCCTAGAAGATTTACTAGAAGCACCAATGTGGCCTAAACCAGCACCCTTGGCCTTAGCTGAGAACTCAGCAACTAGTGGAAGAACTGTCTTAGGCTTGGAGAAACTCTCAACAAGTTTCTTCTCAGCCTCGAGTAGTTGTTCCAATTCTTTGATGACTTCATCTTTAAGATCGAGGTTCATGAGATCTTGTTTGTATTCCTCCATAGCAACATTGAAGTTCTTTTGAAGAGAGTTAGTCCTAGTGACTTCTTCTCTCAAGCTTCTCTCAATAGCCTGTAGAGATTTTATCTCTTTGGCTTGAGTTTTCACGACTCTGCGACATTTTTCGTAAGCTGTGAGTAACTCCTTATACTATCCCATGAGTTCAGATTCATCCTCAGAGGAATGGCCCTCTTGCTCATTATCATCATCAGATTCAGAGAGAGGAGTGTGAGATTTTACCTCCCCAGTGAACTGGGGGACTTGTTCATCATCAGAGTGAGCCATGAGCCCGAAGTAAGCTTCCTCTACTTCACTCGACTCAGATGAGTCGGAGTCGCTGAGAGTTTTGCTCTTCTTGGCTAATAAGCTCTTCTTTGTCCTCTTCTTGTGGTATGAGGATTTCTTTTCCTCTCTTCTTCCACCCTGTTTCTTCTTGTGAGGGAAGTCCGCGATGACGTGACCTGGCTGATTACAACAATAACAAATGATGTCTGTTGAAATCTATTTGTTCTGTTTAGAGTTATACCTGTCATGGCTACTTGAGCCTTTCTTTCGCTGATCACCGTCATGTCGTGATCTTCTGTATGAGGTATCTTTGCCTCTCCATTGCTTCTTCTTATTCAAGAATTTCTTGAACTACCGCGAGAGCAATGAGAACTCTCCTTCAGATAGTTCTGAGGCTGAGGTGCTTGGCTCGGAGCCTTCTTCTTCACTTACTTCTTGAGGAGGTGCTGGTGAGGCAGCTTTGCCCTTCCTTGAGATGTCAGCCTTTAAAGAAACCGACTTCTCTTTTGAGGAGAAACAACTATTCTCTTCTTCAGCTTTTCTGGAGTTGATCTGCAATTCATAGGACATTAGCTTGCCAAATAGATTCTGTGGATCTGTCTTTGCTAGTCTGCCAAACTCTCGGATGACACAGACTTTGTTATCCCATTCCTTGGTGAGAGATCTCAGAAACTTATCATTCAGCTCCCCATTAGTAAAGACTCGGCCATACACTCTTAGTCCATTGACTATCTTAAAGAAGTTTTCAAATGTGTCAGCTATGGATTCCTTGTGACCTTGTCGGAAGGCTTCATACTTCTAATTTAAGAGGGATCTCCGATCATCCCTAACTTCCTCAGTCCCTTCCATCAGAGTCACCAAGGATTGCCACATCTCCTTGGCAGATTGGCAATGTATAAGATTTTGCAGCATTGAGTCATCGACTGCACTTGCGATAATATTTTTAGCTTTCTTGTCTAGGGAGACAAGTGCAATCTCGTCCTTATCCAAGTCCATCAACTTCTTTGGAACCTTTTTGGTTGGGTCTATTGTTGATGCAGTCATAGGAACATGCGGACCTTCTTCCACAATCATGAAGATCCGGGGATCTACTGCTTCCATGAAGAGCTTAACTCTTTCCTTCCACATAGGAAAATTGTTCTTGGTGCAGATAGGGAGCTTAGCAAAATCCTTGGTCTTACTCATGCTTGATACTTCTCTTGAGACAACTTGGTGAGGATTAGATAAAGGTGTTAACCTTTTAACGATCAACCTCCCTCTGATACCAATTGAGAGAACTAAGTTGTTAACCTAAATCACCTAGAGGGGGGTGAATAGGTGAAATACGTACCAAATGCGGAATAAAAAATTAACCAAGCACAGATAAGTAATCAAGCAATCACACAGACGACAAGAGATTTATAGTGGTTCCCCAATCTTGGGTACGTCCACTTTCCTCACCGATCTAGCAAATCACTAGACTCGGCTAATCCACTATCTCAGATTGCAAACCAATCCTACACCTCGGAACTACGTTCCTACAAAACTCGATCCCAAATGGATCTAGACTTGGAAGTTAATACTTCCTACCACTCGGAGATAAATCTCCTACAATGAAATTATTTGAAGAAAAATACAAACAAAATAATAAAGATCTTGATCTTTGGCTTTGTCTTCTTCGTTGAGAGCTTTCGGCTTGGACAGAAAAAGGTTGAGGAAGACTTGACTGAAATCCGGAGATCAGAAATCTGGAATCACCACGATCAAATAGAAATATCAGAGATCGATGAAGCACGACGTGATCGGATGATTCTTCTTGAGTCTGGATCGCTGGAGAAACTGAGATCGATAGCAGTGGCGTGAGAACGACGATCCAGAGCTTCTTCCGAAAACAGTAATGGCGGCGGACAGAAAGATTGGGGTTTTCGAGATTTTCTCTTTCTTAAAAAGTAATCTCTGTAAACGCGTGTATTTAGTCAAGTCTGAAAAGACCTATTTATAGGTGGTCTCCAACGGTCATAAACAAAATTAAGGATGACACATGGACCAATCATAAAGGACTATTTGAAAATACCCAAAGAAACTTGACTTAGAGAAATTTAGGAAATTCGAACAGACATACTCGAGAGACACAGACATACTCGAGTAAGAGGTCACATACTCGAGTGTGTATGAGGGATATACTCGAGTATCAAGATAGAAACTACTCGAGTGCTTCAGGGATCAATACTCGAGTGACTTAGAGAACCTACTCGAGTATGAGCAAATATACTCGAGTATAAGCACTTAGAAAAATTTCTCAGATAAGTCTTGAAGAGCTACTCGAGTATAAGAGTTTGAGATACTCGAGTATGGGGAAGATAGACTACTCGAGTATCTAAGGAAAACTACTCGAGTGGCCACTAACCTACTCGAGTATGAAAAACAATCTACTCGTGTACATTTACTTACTCGAGTATTTCAGAGAACTACTCGAGTATGAGGACTTAGAAACTTTCTAGGATAAGAAGTCCAGATCTACTCGAGTACAACAAGAACGCTTACTCGAGTAACTAATCATCTACTCAAGTTTAAGGTATCACATACTCGAGTGAAGGAAAATCTACTCGAGTATAAGCTTTCATACTTGAGTAAATAGAGAATCCACTCGAGTAAGTAGTCCAACCTACTCGAGTACAGACTCACTTACTCGAGTATACTATAGAAGTACTCGAGTATGTGGACTTAGAAAATTCTTCTGAGATAGTCTTCAAAACTCCATAGTCCAAGTGCATGTTGATGAAGTGTATCCCAATAGAGAGGCTATACATGAGCCAACACCTTGGATCACACAATGAGGAATTACATTGTATGGTCCTGTGTTTGGTGACCCATTATAGACTGACATTGGTCGACACTTGGCAATAAGAACTGCACACATACAACTCAAACACAATATCAAATACACCTTAATTCATCTTAGTTCAAGGTCTGACTTCCTACAAATCTGAGGTATTGTGGAGACAAATCCCAACAAGCCTCGATTTGCTCTTCCGTTCGGCGCAATTTATATGCCAACAATGGAATTAATTACGACTCGAATTTTGAGCGCTCTTAAAGGTTTTCCGCCGCTCCGAAATAATTTATTGCTGCGCTTGAAACGGCTATATTGAAATGAATAGATGCTTGTGTAGGTGCGGTGAGTTGTGTGCTTGTTGGAGAGGTAGGTCTTAAGGATGTTGATCGAGTCCGGCTTACGGTGAGTTGTCTGCTTGTTGGAGAGGTAGGTCCTAAGGACATGGTATCGAGTCCCGGATTTTGAGAACCAACCGACCCCTTTTCGTTCACTTTTGGTCGGCGTTCCCTCTTTTTATTTCTTGTTCAGTAACGTTTAGGAGTTCGTATTGTAGTCACGTCCGAATCACGGTGGTCACTACATCAATTCTGTATCAGAGGGAGGTTCTCGTCAATTTCCTAATTGGCACTCCTCCCCCTCTTATGTGGCACGTACGTACGCACTCACCCGTTTCGTTGTAGATCAATATTTAGAAGATTAGTTTTCATGAAATGCATTGAAATTCCCAAATTTCAAATTTCAAATTAAAAACAAATAAATTTCAAATTTCAAATTTCAAATTTAAAAATTTCATATTTCAAATTTCAAATTTCAAATTTCAAATTTCAAATTTCAAATTTCAAATTTCAAATTTCAAAATTTCAAAATTCAAATTTCAAAATTCAAAATTCAAATTTCAAATTTCAAATTTCAAAATTCAAAATTTAAAATTTCAAATTTCAAATTTCAAAATTCAAAATTCAAAATTCAAAATTCAAAATTCAAAATTCAAAATCCAAATTTTTCTCAAAATTACAAAAAAAAATGGTGGTCTGCAAATAGCGGCCTAAAAATGTTATTTTTTTCCTCAAAATCTAAAATTTAGAATTTCTGGTATTTCTCCATCTAATTATTAGTAAGAAAACAAAAAAAAATTATTATTTTTCATTCAGTAATTATTTTTATTAATTAATTTGAAAATTTAGTATTTGGTGTGCCAATAACCGGCTAAATTTTATTTTCTGCAAAAAAAAATCTGAAAAAATTAATTAATAATCCTTATAATATTCTTGCTCAGAAAATAAAAAAATATGCATATATTATTTTTTGAAACTAGCGGGAACAATTAAATCTTTGAGATTTAATTAGGGCCAGTTTACTTTTCTTTGCATGTGCACAAGTATCGGATCGAGTTTCTTCTCCGGTTCTCACTAAATGGCATATGACGTATATGCTTCTCGGTTAAACTATTCCTATGCAAAGGATATGACAAAACACATCCCTAGGGCACACCACATTTATCCTACTTATGACGGTTTAGAGTATCCCCAAAATTTTAGAGACTGGCTTAAGGGATTAGAACAATATTTTAATTATCACTTATGGGATGACTACGAAAAGGTTAGCTTTGCCCGAGTGCAATTAGTAGGTCGGGCCCGATTATTTTGGTTAAACGAAGAGCGTCGTGTTGGTAGCTATCGTTATGCTTGGCCGCACATGCGTAACCTCCTCTCGGATCAATTTGATCCCGCCTAACTGCACACTAATAGCACCACACCCGTTAGTAAGAATAGTTACAGCACTAGACCCGTATCCACTTATAGGAGTGACCCTACGCCTCAGGATAGATCCTATCCCAAGAGAGGTAGTATTACCCAGAGTGTGCCTAGTACCACCTATAGGAAACATAAGTCATTCCGACCCAAAAATTTGAACTCGAAAGAGGTTACTATTAGGGTGCTTGCTTCCTTAGCCTCGACATCTAAGCCCTCTGATATAGTGACTGATACCTCTGAGGATGCTTATGTGGATATGGAATATCTGTAAGATGAAATTAATCAGCTAGGTGAGAGTCTTTCTTCACTTACGATAGTGCCTGACTCTCCTGTTGAACCTGAGGATGTGATTAGGACTGTGCCAGTCACTAAGGACGAGGCAAGTTTCACTGACGCTTTTAGTGACGTTGAGGAGATTGGTTACCCTAGTGACCTGGAAGAGGATTTCTCCCCTGAGGAATCATCTCCAATCCCCTTCGACAATAATTTAGTCATGGAATCTTCTGTTGACCATGAGCCAGTAGGCATTCCGGTTGAGTCGGTAGAGTCATCTGATGCTGAGAGCTTACATGTCACTAATTTAGGTGATGACTTGCTAGGATCCGACATTATATTGGTTGACCCAGGATTATTAGAGGTTTCTACGGTATTGGTAGAGTCACCTTGGGATGGATGTTCAGTGTGGGATAAGCTTAGTGTGATACATCCGGGAGTTAGTCCTTTGACGTTATTATCGCCGCTTGGAACTCAAGCTAATTATTATACTCCCCTGGATTCGATTTGCCCATCCCACTATTCTGACTTAGACGATGTCCCCACCTCATGGGAAGAATTATGTTTGGATGACGATAGCACTAAGGGCCAAACTGACTTTTCTTTGATGATAGCCCCTTCGCCTGAGGCCCAAGTTAGTTTGGAAATTTTATCGGATACAAATTTGCCTACTATTGAGACGATCACTGTTTCTGACTTAAGTAAAATTTCTAATGCTTTGGTGGATTCATTCTGGGGCGAAACGTTAACTGAGGATGAGTTTTCAGTGAGGACGAATCCACTATTCGAGTTTACTTTTGATTTTAAAGGCTTGCAACCAGAGGCGTTCTCTTGGACGCTTAATCCAAGCTTTGACGTTGAGTGTGACTTGGTTGCCCCTACGGAGTCAACCCTATCGACTCTCCCTCCGATTCCCTTAGCTCGAGTAGATGATTTAGTCATTTCTAGCCCTTCATATTTAGAGAAGTTTATTATTCCCGCCATCCCGTTAAACTTACTTAGAAGGACGTGGGCGAACGTAGTTGATGACGAACGTTTTCCGCTGACTATTTATTATGATATTTTTAAATCAAAATTTAATTATAAATTTAAAACGATAACGTTGGAACCCACTACGTTAATTTTTGAATTTAAAGCACATGTGCCACCGGACATAATTCTGTTACTTTATACTATTAATTCAAGTCATGTGTCACATGGGTTCTCCCCTCATGGTTTTAATTTAATTAGGCGCATTTTTAATTTCTTGACCCTTCTAAATGCGTCCTTTAAATTACTTGCGAGGTTGTTTCGAACAGTCTTCCATCGTTATGTGAATGGTTTGGTTTTGGATAATCGAAGCTTGGGTAGCCTTCTTAGATGCCTCGTAAGCGATCACAAAGGCACGTGGGATCTTATTCTTCCCTACGCCCAATTAGCTTATAATAATTCAAAAAATCGGTCTATTAGTCTGTCACGAAACGAGATTGTCCATGGATACAAGTCCCCTGTGCCTATTGACTTGGTACCGTTGCCCCCAACATACAAGACAAGTCAGTTTGCACAATCCTTCGCCCAACATATTTGTTGGGGTTTGTCTCCACAATACCTCAGATTTGTAGGAAGTCAGATCTTGAACTAAGATGAATTAAGATGTATTTGATGTGGTGTTTGAGTTGTATGTGTGCAGTTTCTAATTGCCAAGTGTAGACCAATGTCAGTCTATAATGGGTCACCAAACACAGGACCATGCAATGTAATCCCTCATTGTGTGATCCAAAGTGTTGGCCCATGTATAGCCTCTCTATTGGGATACACTTCTCATTCATGCACTTGGATTGATGGACAGAAGCATTGGAGCTAATTTTCTCAGAAAAATATTTCTAAGTCCAAAATACTCGAGTAACCCCTTTTATACTCGAGTATCAGACTTAATACTCGAGTAGCTAGTTAGACATACTCGAGTAGTTAGTTAGACATACTCGAGTAATCAGTTAGACTTACTCGAGTAGGCTCTGAATACTCGTGTAGATAAATCTATACTCGAGTAGTTAGTTAGTCACTCGAGTAAGTTCTTTTCATACTCGAGTAAGTAACTTAATCACTCGAGTAAATCATGTATCATACTCGAGTAGCTCCATTTCTTCTCTTCTCTGCAAGTTCAAGTAGTCATACTCGAGTAGTTTCTTTTCATACTCGAGTAAGTGTTTCTATACTCGAGTAATTGATTTTCATACTCGAGTAAATTATTCGATACTCGAGTAGTTGATTTTAATACTCGAGTAAGTATTCTGATACTCGAGTAATTCTCCTTTCACTCGAGTATATCTTGCTGATACTCGAGTATATCTTGCTGATACTCGAGTATATCTTGCTGATACTCGAGTATATCTTTGCTGATACTCGAGTATATCTTTTCTGATACTCGAGTATATCTCTTCTGATACTCGAGTAGTTCTTTTTGCACTCAAGTAAATTTCTCTTCTCATACTCGAGTATACTCCTCTTTGTCACTCGAGTATCTAAATTCCCATACTCGAGTATATCTTCTCTTACTCGATTATGGCAGTTCTCTATTCCAGAATTTTTCTAAGTTCGAATTCGCCATAAGTATTTTGAATCCGTCATTTCTGATTGGTCCACGTGTCATCCTTAATTAAGATTATGACCGTTGGAGTCCACCTATAAATAGGTCATTTCAGAATTGACTAATTAACAAGATTACCGAGATATTCTTTTTAAGAAAGAGAAAATTCCGTGAACCCTAATTCTCACGCCGCCGCCGCCATCGTTGTTCACGGAAGAAACTCTGGATCGCCGATCTCCGTCTTCAACGACTATTTCTCCAGCGATCCAGACAAAAGTGAATCACTCGATCTCACCGAGCCTCAAAGATTTCAGATCTATCTTCTCGATCGAGGTGGTTCTAGTTTTCAGATTCGTGGATCTCTCTCAAATCATCTTCAACCTTTTCTGATCAAGCCGAAGTTCCTAAAGAAGAAGACTGTCAAAGATCCAGATCTGAGATTGTTGTTTTGATTTTTTATTCTCAAACCAAAATTTCTTTGTAGGAGTTTTTCTCCGAGATTTGTAGGAAGATCTTTCTTCCGAGTTTTGTAGATCCAGTTGGATCGAGTTTTGTAGGAACGTGGTTCCGAGGTGTAGGATTGTTTTCAATCCGAGATAGTGGAGTAGCCGAGTCTAGTGATTTGCTAGATCGGTGAGGAAAGTGGACGTACCCAAGGTTGGGGAACCACTATAAATCTCTTGTCGTCTGTGATTGCTTGATGTGTGCTGTGTTAGATTTTAATTCCGCATTTGACACGCATTTCACCTATTCACCCCCCTCTAGGTGATTTATGCTAACAACTTAGACCTCTCAATATTCATGACTTACATGCACGTATACGAGCTACCTTGACTGCTCAATACGAGTCTTATCAGTCGCACGTTAATTTACATAAGAGGGTGTTGCACTTTAAAGTTGGTGATTTGGTTCTAGTCCGTTTAGTTCTCGAACGCTTGCCATCTGGCACCGTTAAGAAGATGGCACTGAAGCGCGCCGGCCCTTTTCGGATTATCAAGAAACTAGGTGACAACGCTTTCGTTTTTGATTTGCCGGCTGATTGGGGTATCTCCCCTATTTTTAATGTCTCGGATTTGATGCTGTTTGTTTTACCTCCACCTGAGTTGAATTCTCTGTCGTATTCTCCCTCCACTGAAAATTCTAATGGGTTGGGGAGTGGTAGTTCGGATGATCTCTCTCCTTCGGTCCTCGCAGGTATAACATCGGATGGTATGTTGCCTTCTTTTACTCCTACTGCTGACATGTTTCCCAGGTTCCCCAGGACATTTCTCACTCCAGATATGATACTCGTTGCGGAACCATTCACTATTCCGGATGGTACTACTTACCGCTTCCTCGTCCGTTGGCGTGACCGCCCCCCTTCGGACGACTCTTGGGTACTCGCAACAGAGCTTCAACGTTTGGATGCCGAGCTTCTCCGCTGCTATCTCTCCACTCACGCATCAAAGATACGTGATTTTGAGTGGGGGAGGATTGATGCAGCGCCACCGCTACTTGATGAAGACCCGGTTGCCGAGGCGCTACGACATAAAGATCTGAGACGCCGTGATGACGCTGAAGGAAGTGCACGTTACAACCTCCGCTCGCGACGTGCTAAAACAGCCATGGAAAAATTAGCCTAATTTTCTTATTTCATGCATTTTATTTAATATTTTGGAATATAAAATTATCCTATGTTTAAGTGATAATTTTATATTCATGGCAGGTGTTATTTTTTTTCATTTGGAACAATATTTTATTTTGGTGTGCATTTAGCCTTTTGGATGGATGAGATTACATCTCCATCATGGAGGGCTAAGAGTTATTGTAAACTCCTATTTAAGGAGGTGTTTAAGAGGAATATGATCATTGAATATTTTAAACCTAAAACTCCCTCTCCTTTGAGAATTTCGGCCAAGAGCTTTCTCAAAGCCGCCGACCCCTTACTGGTGTGAAACCGCCGGCCCCCTTGTGTGGTGTGAAACCGCCGCCCCTTGCTCCCTCCATCCATTCGGTGCGACTCCGACGCGGCTTCCTTGGTGCGAATCTGTGGAAGAAGGTTGCAAACCCCTCGGTGTGACGCCGGCGGATCCGTGGAGAGAGTGATTCTCCCACCTTATCTTTGTGTGAACTTTCATCCCGGTTGGGTAATCTCTTTCTTTGTGTGATTCTTGCTTTAGTTTGTGGAGGTTTTTCATGCACCGTTTTTTCCGTGATTTTTAAATCCGTCGCTTGCAAAATCTGAATTTGAAGGTGTTGTTATTGAATCTCTTGTTGTCTGGAACGGGTAGATCAGTCTCGGGAGTGCAACGTGGCCTAGCCTCGATTTGCTCTTCCGTTCGGCGCAATTTATGTGCCAACAAGGGAAATAATTACGACTCGAATTTCGATCGCTCTTAAATGTTTTCCACTGCTCCGAAATAAATTATTGCTGCGCTTGAAACGACTATATTGAAATGAATAGATGCTTGTGTAGGTGCGGTGAGTTGTGTGCTTGTTGGAGAGGTAGGTCTTAAGGACGTTGTATCGAGTCCGGCTTACGGTGAGTTGTTTGCTTGTTGGAGTGGTAGGTCCTAAGGACGTGATATCGAGTCCCGAATTTTGGGAACCAACCGACCCCTTTTCGTTCGCTTTTGGTCGGCATTCCCTCTTTTTATTTCTTGTTCAGTAACATTTAGGAGTCCGTATTGTAGTCACGTCCGAATCACGGTCATCACTACATCAAAAGGGTTAGGCTGTTCATGGAAGCAGCCAACCCTAGGATCTTCATCACTGTCAAGGAAGGGCCATTCATCCCTATGAAAGTGTCTTCTCAAGTTGCAAATGTCCAGACCCCCAAGACCTACTCAGAGATTACAAAGGATGAGGTTATTCTGGCCACAATGGATAAGAGGGCACAAAATATAATTGTGAGTGCCATAGATGACTCGACTTTCAAAAATCTAGTACACTACAATACTACAAAGGAGATGTGGGACACACTAGTGTTCTATATGGAGGGAATAAAGGAAGTGAGGGATGACAGGAAGTCCATGCTCAATCAAGAGTGTGAGACATTCTGGCTGAGCTAGACTGATAGCACAACTAAATGCTTTGAAAGATTCTATAGAATTGTCAATGAGCTGAGGACATATGGAATAGTCTTCAACACTTATAAGCTGAATGAAAAGTTTCTCAGGTCTCTAACTAGAGACTGGAATACTAAAATTTATGCCAACAGAGAGGTGGCAAAGCTTGCTGATACTCCACCAGCAACTCTGTTTGGGAAGCTGCTATCCTATGAAATGTAGCTAACAGCCAGGAAAAAGGAGGAGAAAATCAGCAAGTCCCGGGACAAAGAAAAATCTGTGGCCTTCAAAGCTGAAGCCACAAGGAGGAGCAGAAGAAAGACACCTTCTCCACAAAGGAGGGATGCTGAATCTGACTCAGAAAAATCAGAGAAAAGCACTTCAGAATGCCATATGTCTGATGGAGACTTTGTTGCCTTCTCCAGGCAGTTCTAGAAGTTTATGAAGAAGAAACACTAGAGAAGCAGGCCCTCCTGCTCATCTCATCCCAAAGAAGACTACTACCAGGGAAGGATGAAATCCTCAAAGGAGGACATGTATGGTTCTAAACCTAACAAACATGTTTCATCTAAAGTGGTTTGTTATTGTTGCAGCAAGTAAGGGTATGTAATAGCCGAATTCCCTGTCAAAAGAAAGGAATCTAGTGAGAAGAAGGACTACAAGAAGAAAGGCAAGAAGGAGAAATCCTTAATTACGATGAAGAAAAAGAACTGGACGTACTCTTCCTCTTCATAGTCAGAAAGAGAAGAGGATGATGAAGACTATATTGGGCTATACTCTGCTGAAGTAGAAGCAGAATTCATTGAGATGATGGCTGCTATTTCTTAAGAAGCTGAAGTAAATAATCTTACTGCCAGGACTGAAGTCAGGGACCCTATATCATAATTAGATGGTGATACAGAGGTGGATTAAGAAGAAGAAGAAGAAGACAGCTGCTGCAATGGCCTAATGGCTATGTTAGATGAAGAATATAGTCAGGAATATCCTAGTCAACAAAAGTTAAATTCTCTGTCCAAGTCTTCTTCTGAGTCAGGCTATGAGACCAGCCCAGAATCAATAGCTCATTCATCAAAAGATGAAGGAGATTCTTAGTCTGAGGAAGATGTTAATTCTGTCATTGATAAATATGGTATCCTTCTGAGTGCTTTTAAGGGAAGAAATCTGCTGGCTAAGATGCAAGCTAAGGAAATTGACTCCCTCCAACTTGGTACTTCCCAGTATGATGATTCAGCTCCACTGCTTGATCAGAAATTGAAAGAGATCAGTGAGTTGGAAACTATTTTGTTCATTCGTATATGTACCATAGAGTACCAGGAAAGTAGAATAAGGGACCTGGAAGTGCTGATGGAGAGAGAGAAGATGAATAGTGGTACCCTAGTTTGGATTCAAAGCCTGAGTTCAGTCTTTCCTTTTAGATAGACACCTTCACTTCCCAAAAGGGTAAGAAGGGGTTGGGATTTAAGGGATCCACAAGAGTTGCCAATTCCAAAGTAAAGGGCAAAGCTCAAGGACAACCAATATCCTCAAAGCCTGCCATTCCATTCAAGAGAATGGTGCTACCTTCCAGCAGGTATGAACTAGAGAACACCCATGTCTTAATGCATGAAAAGCAAAATGGAGTTGAGCACGACCAGCTAAGGATTCAAGCACTAGGGAAAGGAGGGGAAAGGAAAACTGCAAGCAACAATCTACTCAGCGGACGAGGGAAAAAGAGCAGCAGAGCCGTGTGCCACGACAACACCAGACTTCGCCCGCCGCGGCCTAAATGCCTCTCTTGCGAAGGTATTTTCTTTGATTAGACTGAGTTTGATTACAGGGTTGGTCACAAGTTGAACAAGGGGAAAGAATAAGAGCAGAGAAAGCTGGAGTCCGCAAAGACTAAGATTCGAGTCCGCAGCCTTCAACAAGTAGGCTCCAAGACTCGAGTCAGCGTGCTTTGGGTTCACGACTTCCAACTATTTATAGGTTTTGGGGCCTGCCAAAACGGGTAGGGATAAAATAACAGATTGTCCGGGGTACAGGAGATTCGGGCAGTGGTGACTGGAAGCGAAAATAAGAAAACACGCCAATCCACGTAGGATGGGCGGACTGGCCTTGCGGGCTGAAGCTTCCATCTGATGCTATTAGGCACGATCATGCTGGAGGGCCGCGGCCTGGGCGGACTGAGAACTATGTCCACTTGAAGAAGATCCTAGAGCTACTCCTTGATCAGGAAGAATTGGGTGGACTAAAGAATCGAGTCTGCACCTGAACTTGTAAATATGTCGTGGCTTCGACGAGTTGGCCGGGCTGCCAAATTGAGTCCGTAGCCGGTGAGGTAGGTGACCTTAAAATCTTGTACGGGTTGTGGATTGAGGGGTTAAAATAATCCCCGCACATTTTTAAGTTTCTGAAAACTTCGAAAATGTTAGCTTCACTGCCGAGTCTGCAAGCTTCATTAATGCTATCAGCGCTATAAATATCGCCGGAGGTTTTGTTTTTGCCAAAAGCTATCATCGCCACGGGTCACTAATCACCCCTTGCGGTCTCAACTCTGCAGTCTGGCATGGAGAGACTTGGCGCGTTCCTCACTTGCCTTACTACAAAGAATGAAAAATCAATAATGCTAATGAAAACAAAAAAGGTGATAAAGAGAGGGGGCCCTCAGTCCGCTCTGTAGGAGAGAGCTCATAGAGTAAGAAGCTTGCTGTAGAAGAAGTCCTCCAGACAGACGTGCCTGTGCGCGAGAAGTCTGGGGATGCCCCCATATCTCACTCAAAACAACCATCAAAGAGTGCGGATATGATGTTAAATCCGCAAGAGATTTTTAGTATCCAGAAATCCGTGAACACAGCAGACACAGTCCGCACTAATGTTGAAGCTGAGGTATCTTCACCAAACGCCCCAAAACCAATCATTAACCTTGACGAAGACAGGCGACATGCGGGAGAGGATGTTGAGAAAGATGCGCCTTCACAGGCATTGGTCATTGCAAACCCCGACACAGTCCGCGAGAGCCAGCCGGACTTAGGGAAGGCTGTCGCGGACTCCACTAAGAAAAAGGCCCCCTCTAAGAAGAAGAGTAAGAGAGATAAGTCCACTGTGTCCGGGCAGTTAGAGAAGAAACTGCGGGCTAGGAAGGAGAAAAATGTCTCCATGAGGACTTGGGTTACAAGCTTGCAGCACAGGCCGCGGGAAAAAGTTGTATCTAAGGGCGACCTCGTTACTCCGGACGCCCAAATCTAGGGAAATAATTCCCTTTCATCAGTCAGTCTGTCAACTTGCGAAATACTGAATTCCATTGATGTCGAGCAACTTGATCTTATCAACAAATCCTTGCTGGAGGTGTTGCAGCCTGAGGACGAAATCTTGGGAGTCAAGGTTGGCAAGCACCCTTCTTCATCTGCTGTAGAGGGAGAAGAAAATCTGAGGGAGAAGATCACTGAGCAGAAGAAGTAGATTGCCACCCATATGACAACAGTAGAGGCGGCCTCGAAGAAGATCGTGGCAGACAAAGAAGCCGAAGATCAGCGAATTGCTGCTGAAATGCTGAGGACAGGTAAACTTCAACCTGCTCCAAGATACTTAAAGTGCCAGTGGCTTTATAGGTCGCCACCATGGAAGTCGAGGCCAGTCTAGATCATCACAGAAACTGGCGATTTAGTTTTCTCAACGAGCTTGGCGGCTGAGTGTATAACTGCGGCTCATTGCGAGTGGAGGAAACGACTAAGCACTTTTGACCCGGAGCGGATAAGATGGCCTGTGTTCGATAGTCGCCAACTCGTTATTGCCTTTGCCCAAGTGATCTTTATCTCAATATTTTGAGTCCGCTGCTGAAAGAATTTGAATATGAACTTGGTTCTCTTTATTACAGGAAGGAAGTCGCCTCAAGACTCTATTGAGACCGACGAGATCATGACCACGCCGGATGTTGTAGTTGATGCGGTCTTGCTTGATGAGTCCGCCAAAGATGAGCAGTCCCGCCTGGGTAAATTCGCAATTTTAGAGAAAGAATTTCGAGATGAAATTAAAGAAATCAGAGCGGAGTTAAAGAGGGTTGCAGAGCGTGAGAACGGGGCGGCAGAGCGCGAGAAAGCTTTGAAAGATCGGGTGGCCAACATCTCTAGGGCACTGGAAAGATCTGACAGGGATAGGAAACGACTTGCCGACGATGCTCGCTTCTATAAAGGTAAATATTTGGCGATGACACTTGAAGAGAAGGGAAAGCGGGCTGCTGAGGTCATAGAAGAGAGGCCGCGATTGCCAGATCACGTCGCTCTAGAGGTAGCTTCCCCAGTAGAGGGTAGCCAGCCCGCTGCGGACGAGGAGATGAGGACGGCAATAGAGCCGATGATCCCTCTGAGTCAGGTGGAGCGGGAATCCGCGTATCTGCATAGGTCCTGCATCTCCATGTATCACCATCTCTACCAGCTTTTTGGCGAGATACTCTAGGTGAGCGACCAGGCGGCTTATCTGTGTAGGGATCGACAAGAGCGACCTGTGCGACCTTAGTGGAGAGATCGCTGAGTCCGTCATCGAGATGAACTGTTATGTATAATATGCGAACAATTCTTTGTACTATGTGACTTGTCTAATGAACAATGTTGTGTTTATGCGGACTAAATGCGATATCCGCATATTCTGACGTGAAATTGCGCTTGTTTCTTTATACTGTGTCGTGATTTGTGATGAACTGTGCGGACTAATGTTGCGTCCATCTTTATGAATTTTTAACTTGTGAATTAATCTGCAGGTGGGAAGTATTGTGAGCTGGTCAGAATCAAATTATGTTCGCTTAAATCGTGCTTTGAAATTTGCTTTGAAGGTGCATACGGAGTTGTAAATTGCGAACTGAATCGGACTTAAGCCTTTGTCCGCTGTGTTTTATTTTGGAGATGAGAAAACTGATTTTTATGCGAGCTATGCGGACTAGAAGATTAAGCTGTGCGGTCTGTCTGAAATGCTGTCAGACCCAACTGCTATAAATATAGCCCTGTTATTTCTTCTATGCAGGAAAGCAGCTATAACATAGGACCCTGCGGCCTGAAGATATGGTGTCCACCAGAACTGATGTCGCGCTTGATTTCCATGTTGCTGATCAAAGGAAATGCACACTATAGGAGGCCTACCTTGAGGCCTTCGTTGAGAGACATATGGAGGGCTCGGCTTTGCTTGTCCGCCTGCCCGTCCACGAGGAAAGAATAAACTTTTCAACAGCGACCCAGATCGCTATACCTGTCGACCACTTTGATAGCGGGTTCAAATTCCCACTACTATGGGAGATGGTGGAGATATTCGAGCACTATGGGATGGTGCCAGGCCAGCTCGCGCCCATTACCGTTGCTGCAATTTATAGCTTTCTCTCCTATTTGCGGTTCTAGAAGATCACATTCTCTCTTAATATTTTCCGAAAAATGTTCTCAGCACGCTCAATAACACCTTCTGGAGGCCGCACATATAAAGGGGTCATTTATTTCTACTGTAGAGGAATGAAGGTCATGAGTCTGCCTAACAAGATCCATAACTGGACCTCCATTTTCCTGATCTTTGAGGGAAACCTTGGGTTCGTGCAAACCTATCCGCAGGAGCGTGCAAGAACTGCCTTTAAGAGTGTCTGACTTGATGCAGTGGAGCTCTCCATTGTTAAGTTTGTTGCAGGAGCCAGGCTGGACATTGAGCATTACATCCTGCTGCTGGCGAGCTTGGATGGCGTGAATCGCGAAGAAAGTAAGCTTCAGCGGACTCATTTTTGTATCCGCCGCGACCTGTTGCGCTAACACTTGTTCTTTTCTTGTAGCAACCTTGGCTGTGCCCGCAAACCTACCGCAAATGCCAAGCAGACTCACCCCTACACGAAGGGAAAGAAAACAATAAATCGCAAGGAGAAGGAAAGAGGAGGGTGTTGGGTACACTGAAAAATATGTACCAGATATGGAGAAGCCTCATCTTACTCAATGATATACATCTATTTGTATTTGATGGATGTTTGAGTTTCATTGTGTAAGTGTAAGGTTTGTAAGAAATGTTTCTAAGTACAAGTGTCGACACTTGTTAAGAATTGTGTCGACACCCAGAAGTTGTGTCGACACTAGAAGCAAGGCCTGTGTCGACACCCATGCATTGTGTCGACACCTGAAGAAGAAGCTGTGTCGACACCAAGAATTGTGTCGAAACCTAAGGCAGGAATTGTGTCGACAACTAAAGCAAGAGTTGTGTCGACACCCAGGAGTTATGTCGACACCAGAAGAAAGGCATGTGTCGACACTCAGGAATTATGTCGATACCTGAAGAAAGTTTGTGTCGACACACAGGACTTATGTTGATACACACTCAACGCCATCTTACAGCAACAGCTATACTGGGTCTAAAGACTTGTGTCGACACACAGGACTTGTGTCGACACACACTCAACGACAGCTGGACATACACTCAACACCATTTGTCTACATCAGCTAGTTCAAGACCAAAAGCAGTTGTGTCGACACACACTCAACGATAGCTGAACATACACTCAACGCCATCTGTCAGCATCAGTTATGTTGAGACCAGGAGCAGTTGTGTGGACACACAAGACTTGTGTCGACACATACAAACAAAAGCTGTGTCGAGTAGTAGAAGACTGACTATGTCAACACATGGAGTATTGTATCGACATCATCAAGACTTGTGTCGAAACTTAGTCTATTTGTGTTGACACATGTGAAGCAGTTTGCTGAGTGGTCCATGCTTAGTTGTAATGTCTTTGAGGAATAAATTGTCATGACTAGTGACTCGATAGCTGTAATAACCAACAGGTCTGACACCCTTGTCAGAACTGTCAGAAGGTTGTTACAAACCGGATCAGCCGGTAATCATGAGGAAGCTCTATATAACAGACTGATCCTTGAAAACCACAAAAAACACAGAACTAAGGAAGTAATCAAGCTATTACAGGAAAGAGAATCTGACAATAAGAAAAGGGGAAACCTTTAAGACGGCAGATACAGAGCGGTCTGCAAGAGAAGATTCAGATTTGATTCTAAATTCAAGGAAGGAGTGGACAGGAGATCAACTTCTACATCAAGTAAAGTTCAACCTTATTTTGTTCTATCAAGAAGCTTTGAAACAGTTAAGTCAGGTTGAATCTGAAGATTCAGTTTATTCAATAACTGATCAAGAAGCTCTCACCTATAGAGAGTTCTATCTGCTTATATCTTCATATCTCTTAAACAATAAATTTCTTGTAGGATCTTTTGTAAGATCTGAGTTGTAAGCCTGTAATTATAAAGGCTGAGGTAGGGCTGAGTGCCTGAGTTGTAGGACTGGTAAAAGTCTGAGTTGTAAGCCTATTAATAAAGGCTGAGGTTGGGTTGAGGCCTGAGGTAGGAATCTTGGGAAGAATTTGAGGTACGACTTATATAAGTCTTAGCTATAGGAACCAATCTGGTTTTGTGTTATAAGATCTGTGGATCTGAGCAAGTAGAAGGATGTTGGGCTGAATGCAGTTCTCTACATGATAGGCGAAGGGGGAAAGTGGCTGTACCCATACCTTGGGGAACCACTATAAATCTTGTGTATGCTGTGCTGTGTTTTCAGTACTGTGATTTGCATTTTCTGTGCTCAGTAAGAACTAAATAATTGCCTAAATTATTAAAGAAAATTAGAACCTATTCACCCCCCCCCCCCTGTCGAGGTGTCTAGGCTCTTAAAATAAGTCTTTCAAGTGGTATCAGAGGGAGGTTGCTCAAAGATTGACCTAACAGTCTGAGTGAATCTCCAAGGCAGTTAATAGATTTCAAGAATGGGTTCAAATGAGAATCAAAAGGAGTTTGGATCTATGAAACATCATATATGCAGGAAAGAATGTTTTGGCATATGGAAGGAAATGGTTATATTGTTTATGGAAGCTTCTGATCAAGAATCTACTTCACTGTACAAGACAGACCCTTCATTCCAAGGAAGGTATCAGCTCTGGATGCAAATATTAAAACCCCTAAGAACTATTCTGAAATGACAAAGGATGAGATCATCCTAGCAACACTAGACAAAAGAGTACAGAACATTATTGTAAGTGCTATAGATGATGCCAAATTTCAGAATCTGGTACATTGTAAAACCTCAGATGAAATGTGAGACACCCTGATTGTCTACATTGAGGGAACAGAAGAAGTTAGAGAGGACAGGAAATCTATGTTGAATCAAGAATATGAGAGTTTAGACAAGCCAAGACTGATAGAACAGCTGAATGTTACAAAAAGTTTTTCAGGATTGTTAATGAGCTGATGATATATGGAAGAATCTTCAGCACATATGAACTAAATGACAAGTTTCTCAGGTCTTTGACAAAGGACTGGGACACAAAAATTTATGCCATCAGAGAGGTGGCCAAGCTTGATGATACACCTCCCCCAATACTATTTAGAAAGCTGCTATCCTATGAAATGCAGCTCACTACTAGAAAAGAGGAGGAAAAAAATAGTAGGTCTGAGTACAAGGATAAGTCAGTTGCCTTTAAGGCTGAAGGCACAAGAAAGGGCACGAGAAAATCTCCTTCTCCACCCAGATGGAGTGCTGAGGCGGAAGCAGGAATTCCTGATAATACCTCATCAGACAGCCACACCTCTGATGAGGACTTTGCTGCCTTTACAAGGCAGTTCCAAAGGTTCATGAAAAATAAGAAGTAGAAAACCAGACCATCAACATCCTTTTCCATGGAAGAATATTACAAGAAAAAGAAGACTCCCAAGGAGGATAGGTATGCCTCAAAACCTAGTAAACAAACTAATTCTAAGATTGTTTGTATTGTTGCAACAGGCCAGGACATGTCATAGCTGACTGTCCAGATAAGAGGACTCAATCTAAGGATAAGAAAAAGCATCAACTGAAGGGCAAGAAGGAGAAATATTTTCTTGCTCAGAAATAGAAGAGTTGGACAAACTCTTCATCTTCAGGATGAGGAGAAGAAGATGATGCAGAAACATATGTTGGGCTGTTCTCAAAAGAAGAGGATTCTAGGAAACTAAAATTCCTACAAATGCTGGACTCCATAAATGGAGTGGAAGACTATTGCAGTAGAGGGATGATGGCCCTGTCAGAAAATGATCAGTGCTAGGATCAGCCTGGTCCAAGGAAGGTATACAATTCTCCCTCAGCTTCTGACTATTTCACTGGATCAGAATCACCAGCATCAACTTCAAGAGAAGTGGATGGTTCTGATTCTGTGGGGGATGTACATGAACTCATTAATGAGTATGGTGGGTTGTTGCAAGCTCTAAAAGGGAGCAAGCTTCTTGTCAAGGAGCAGGCCAAGGAGATTGAATCTCTTAAGTAGGCTGCATCAAAGTCAGCCAAGCTGATTGATTTGAAACTTAAAGAGTTTTCCAAACTGAAGAACATAACTGTAATTCTGATGGGCACAATCTCTTTCAAGGAAAATCACATCAAGAATCTGAAGGCAAAACTTAAGAAATAAAAAGAGTTAGTGGCTAAATTCTCTAAGCCAAAATCAGTCTTGTCTTTAATAAACAACTTCATTTCTCATAAAAAAAGTCTGGTCTAGGCTTTAAGGGAAGAATAAGGTCCACCAATTCACATGGAAAAGGTAAGGCCCAAGTTCAGCCAATAGCCTCTAAGCCCTCAATTTTCTTTAGGAAGGTGATGCAACCTACAAACAGGTATGATCATGAAATTACTCATGGTCACTGTGAGTATGGAGATCACATTGGAAAGTGTGCAAATGCCAGTAGGCCACTCTATGGGCAAGCCCATCAGGTTCAAAAGGAATTCTTGGGGTTTGCTGCTCCAGCACCTAAACTTAAAAGGACTGCTGGCAACAAGGTTGTGAAGTATGTACCTAAGAGAAGGTACAATAGATTTGAGTGTTAATGTTGTGGCATGGTAGGCCACTTTCCTATGGATTGCTTGTTTAACACAAGTGTTAAAACCAAGAATAGTTTACTTATAAGAAAAGTTGTAGGTAAACATGATAATTTTCAAACTAACAAGAACCTAGGACCCAAAACAAATTTGGGTTCTAAGGATGACTGATTATTTATTTGATGCAGGTGAATCCAAGTGGCCATACCCCTATATGGTACTTGGATAGTGGATATTCCCGACATATGACTGGAACAAGAAAATTATTGAGGGACTATGTACCCATAGAGAATGGACACAAAGTAATCTTTGGTGGATCAGAAAAAGGAATCATATAAGGATTTGGTAACATTTCTAATGATTCAATTACCATCACTAAAGTGGCTTATGTGAAGGGTCTAAAATATAACCTAATTAGCATAAGTCAACTTAGTGATCTAGGTTATGTAATCTATTTCCTCAAAGGGGAGTGCCAAATAAGGAGGTCAAGTGATCAAGAGATCATTTTGACTAGCACTAGGAAAGGGAATGTATATTGTCTTAACCTAGATTGTGATTTTAACAACTCACCCATTTGCCTAGTTGCAGGAGAGAATTCTTCACTATGTGCCAAATGGCACAAGAGTCAAACTCATCTGAACAATAAGTCTTTATAGGACATCTATTCAGTATGGTGTTAGTGAGGAATGGTCCTCAAGTCAAGTGCATTAAAGAGGGTGTGTGTTCAGCTTGCCAAAAGGGCAAACAGACTAAGTCCTCTTTCCATGCACTAGATACCAAAGATTCAATGAGATGTTTATATCTCTTGTATATGGATTTATTTGGTCCTATGCCAGTTCATAGTCTTGGTAGGAAAGTATACCCATTTGTTAATGTGGATGACTATTATAGATTCACATGGGTTTTATTCTTGAGACAGAAATCTGAAGCTCCTACTGTTTTCCAGACCTTTGTTAGACAAATTCAGAATGAATTTAACAATTCAGTGGTCCAAATCAGAAGTGACCATGGAACTAAATTTCAGTCTGAATGTATGAAAAAGTTTTGTGAAGAACTGGGGATCCATCAGGAGTTCTCCTCACCTAGAACAAACTAGCAAAATGGTGTTGCTGAAAGAAAGAATAGGAATCTAATTGAGGCAAGTAGAACATAACTTAGCGACACTACTCTCCCTGATTACTTCTAGGCAGAGGTAGTAAATACTGCATGTCATGTACTCAATAAAGCCTCCATCAATAAGAAATATAAGATGACTCCCTATCAGATTTTGAAAGGTAGAAAACCAAACATTTCCTATCTCAGAATCTTGGGTAGCAAGTGTTATGTCCTAGTTAATGGTAAGCACTACCAAACAAAGTTTGCTGCCAAATTCCTAGAAAGGATATTTGTTGGGTACAATAATAATAGTAGGGCATACAGGATCTACAACTTGACTACACAAGTTGTAGAAGAATCAGTCCATGTTGTATTTGATGAGTCTAAATTGATTAACAGTGAATTGTCTAGTTCTTCAGTTAGTTCTACAGGCCTAACAGACAGGCTGGACAAGTTGACAATTAATGATGAAGCTCCTACTAGGATGGATGAAGAAAAAGATCCATGATGTCCAGGGGGAGAATAAGACTCATTGGATGATGAAGACAATGAGGAGCATCAGGTTGAGGAAAATGAAGAAGGTCGTGATGTTGACAGGTTTCCTTCAGCTAGAAGACACCTGAAAGATCATCCAGCTCACCAAATCATTGGTGATGCAAGTCAAGGTGTACTAAAAAGGAGCAAGAACATGAACACAGTTTTATGTTCAAGTTTCTTATCACAGATTGAACCCAGGAAGTTTGAAGAAGCCATGCTAGACACAAACTGGATTGACGCTATGCAAGAAGAGCTGAATCAATTCAAAAGATGTAAAGTCTGGGAACATGTTCCTAAACCAAAGGATCACAATATTATAGGAACCAAGTGGATCTATAAAAATAATCTTGATGAGAATGGCACTATAATCAAGAACAAGGCCAGACTAGTTGGAAAAGGATACAAGCAAGAGGAAGGGATTGACTTTGATCAAACCTTTGCCCCAGTGGCAAGGCTGGAGGCTATAAGGTTGTTCTTGGCCTATGCTGCATATCAAGGGTTCAAGGTATATCAGATGGATGTAAAGTCAGCATTTCTGAATGGTGACCTAAAAGAGGAAGTCTATGTTGAACAACCCTAAGGTTTTGTAGATTCTCATTATCCTGATTATGTGTATAGGCTTAGGAAAGCTCTATATGGTTTGAAACAAGCCCCTAGGGCTTGGTATGAAACCTTGTCTGCTTTTCTCATTGAGAATAAATTCTCTAGAGGAAAGATAAACAAAACTCTATTTTTTAGGGAATCTAAAGGCAAGATAATCCTATTCCAGATATATATTGATGACATTATCTTTGGATCTACTGAAAACAACCTTTGTATAAATATTGCCAAACATATGCAAGGGAATTTTGAGATTAGCAGTATGGGTGAGCTGAAGTTCTTCTTGGGACATCAAGTAAGAAAGACTGATGATGGATTGTCCATATCCCAGTCTAAGTTCACCAAGGAGTTGATTAAGAAATATGGTATGGACTCAGCCTCCACCATGAAAACTCCAATGGGAACAAGTATGTCTATAAGAAAAGATGAGATAGGGAAACCTATTGATGAGTCTTTGTATAGAGGGATAATTGGCTCCCTACTCTACTTTACTTCTAGTAGACCATACATCATGTATGCTACATGTATCTGTGCTAGGTACCAAGCTTGCCTAAAGGAATCTCATTATACTGCAGTTAAAAGAATTTTGATATATCTTAAGGGCACACCTAATCTAGGTCTTTGGTACCCTAAGAATAGAGATTTCTTACTAACAGGCTTCTCAGATGCAGACTTTGCAGGATGCAAAGAAGACAGTAAAAGTACTACAAGAACTTTTCAATTCCTAGGTGGAAGGCTGGTGTCATGGTGCAGCAAAAAGCAAAAAAGTGTAGCTATCTCAACTGCTGAGTCAGAATATATAGCTGCAGGCAGCTGCTATGCACAGTTGATGTGGATAAAGCATCAACTTGAAGACTATGACATCAAGGTAAGTGGAATTCCACTATTCTGTGACTCTACTAGTGCTATTTCTATTGCTAAGAATCCTGTATCTCACAGTAGAACCAAGCATATAGAAATTAAGTTTCATTTTATAAGAGAATATGTGGAGAAGGAATATATTAATCTAGAATTTGTTAACACAAATAGTCAAATTACTGATATTTTTACAAAACCTCTGGATGAAACTAAATTCAATCATTTTAAAATTGAATTAGGTATATTGAACCTAGAGTAGGTCAGCTCAAGCATTCCTAAGTAGAATATGTAAGCACAATATTTCTCAGGAAATTTGTTTAAGTACAAAGTTGTGTCGACACAAACAAATTGTGTCGACACACTCAGTATGTTGTGTCGACAAAAAAAAGTATGTGTCGACATAGAAACAGTATCTATGTCGACATAGGTATAGGTGTCGACACAACTATATCGAGACTTTAAGTTAGCTGATTTTTGTGTCGACACACAAAAATCAAAGTCGACACTCTGTGTCGAGACATGACCAGTCCATGTCCACACTAACATAAGAATGTCAACACATAGACGTGTCGACTAAACCTAAGTATTTTCGAGAGCAAGATCTTTTCTGTCGACACATATAAGTATTGTCGAGACCTAGATCTTTTCTGTCGATATATATTAGTATTGTCGAGACCTAGTATTATTACTAAGGAGCGTTTTTTTAACTCCCCTTTACACCTAGACTATAAATAGGTGAAGCCAAAATCTAGTCTACTACACTCTCAAAATTCTTGGCTCTGCACCTTGTATCAACAAAGACCCTCTCTTCTTTTCACTTCCATCTCTCTCTCACTTCCGACAATGGCGCCACATCAGGATGACAAAGTGAATGAAGGCTATGAGCTGGTTCGTGGTGGATTCACGACAGCGTCGCCAGAAATCAAGGGTGTAATTACCCTAATTTCAAAAAAAGGTTTGGAATTATTGGTCTCAGAACCGACTAAGATCTGGAAGAAGGAAGTCATGGAATTTTCTTCATCAGACACTGTGAACATGGACGGGAAGAAGATCAAAGCCACAGTACAAGATTCCCGAGTGAAACTTACACTAAAGACGATTAGGAAATCACTCCAACTTCCTAAGGTTAAGGATGATGATGACATCATTCCATCAATGACAAAAGATGCATTAAGCTAGTGCGGGCTAAACCCTAATACCAAGGTTAGACCATCCATCACAATGAAAAGGATGAATTCACAAGGGAAGTTCCTGTCTGAAATAGAAGGCAAGGTGATGTTATGTAAAACAGGTGGACATGACAGAATTTCAGCTTCTATGTTCCATCTAATGACAAGAATAATTTTCAGGCTAAAAATAGACTGAGCATCAATAGTCTTTCACAAAATACAAGAATGTATAAAGAAACCAAATCTGGGAAGGATTCTCAGTTTATGTTTATCTTCAGCAATACCAGATGTAATGAGCCAACTTCTAGGAACAAAAATCAACCATATAAGGAGAATGGACACCTGAATTCTGTCAAGGTGGGATAGAGTATTAACCATGGAGGATTCTACTCCCCAAAAATAGACCAAGAAAGGAAAGAAGAAGAAGAAAGTTGTTCAGCAAGCAGATACTCTAGTGATTATGAAGAGGAAGTGGGCTTCAGTTCAGATGAAGACAGGCCACAAAAAGATGCTCAAGATAAAGTAGAGAGCAGTGAGCTCCAAGAGAAATAGGTAGTCACTACTCCAGGGGAGAAAATCCTGCACCAGCAACACAAGATACTGTACTTTCTGAGCTACCTGCTCAAGGGGAAGGAATTGATACAGCTACTCTAGAGAGTGAGTATGAAGCTGATATAGTAATGGATATTGTATCATATATAAATAAAGAAGCATTGGACATTGCTGAGAAGGAAGCAAAAGATTTGCAGATAAAAGATACAACTCAGAATGAGCAAGTAAGTATCTCCTTTATAGAGCAGGACCTGGACAAAAATCTGGATGTCCAGGGAGAACCGTTTGTTTTCCAAACGAACCTTGTTCCTCCTATAGAGATGTAGAAAGAGGTAACTATGGAAGAGTTATTTCCTGATTTACCAGCTGCAAGGACTGAGGGGGAGCAATCACAGGTAGAAAACGAACTTCCAAGAACTGAGGGGGAGGAACTACTGAATGACCCATCTAATAAAGAAATAGTTGACATAGAAAGCTCATCACAACCCTCTGATGATGAGGAAGCCTCTTTGGCTAAGAAGATAAGATGGTTGATATAAGAAAAAAAGAGCTCAAGCAACAAGAAAGACTTGCAAACAGTCACACCACCACCTGCTCCAAGCATGGACTTCAGTTCAATACTGGTCCAACAATAAATAAAATTGGATGAACAAAGGCAGTCCTTAGAAAAGTATATGGATGAGTCAAATAAAGAACTGCAGTTTCAGCTTTCTCATGACATTAAATCATTCAGATTTTAAGTCAATCTGCATAAGAAAGAGATGATAGATTGCTTCCATAAGGGATGCAATGTTGTAGTATATTTGGCTGAGCAACAAAAGTTGCTGAAGACTGAGGTTGAGGACATTGCCACAAAGAAAGGGTATGTTTTAGAAAATCAATTCAGGTCTAATAAAAACCTCAAAGACTCCCATAAAGAAATCATCAAAAAATTAGGAAGTATTTCCACTGATTTGAAAACTGAAATATCAAAGCAAATATAAGAAGATCTAGCTGCTGTCCAAACAGCTATTGGAGCCTCTCAAAAGACTATTTCTAATTACCTGGCTAAGTTCAAAACCTACTATCAAGAAGGTACAGAGTATCTAGCTGATCAAACAAAGTTTCAGAAGAATGATCGTAGGGATCATATAACTAGAGAAGTCATAAAGAGGGAGAGATTATTAGTCAAAGTTGGCTCTAATCATGTAATATGTGCTTCTAATACCATTTGAGCTACACTTGGCTTTCCTCCTTTGTGTGATGATGATAATGTTGCTGAGTCTAGAGTGCAACCAGCTAATATTGAAGGACATCAGCCTGTAGTTGCACATGTTATTTACCCTCCTGCTGACTTTGACATGGTTCAACAAGGAGTACAGACAATGTACAGCCCTCAATAGGTGACACTAAATGTGATTATTAAGAAAGTAGAGATGTCAGAGGCTGCAAAGGAAGCTTAGAAGGAAGCACAGCTATCCATGAAAAGGTTCAGAGAATAGGCTGAGTTGAAGCCAGATTTTGAGCAATGGAGCCCTACTTCCAAGAATATTATTTTGACTACTTGGAAGGCTGTAAAGGATAGGACCTATGATAGGGATAAATGGTATTCTGAGCAATAATGGAATAAGTATTAAGCCAGGCAAGAAGCCATTCTTCAGTACAGAAGAAGTGCAAAAGCTGGGAAGTTAACTGCTAATGCTCTAGAGCCTAGCAGGTACATCCCCAAGCCTTTTCACTATTTTAAAAGGCAAAGGATAAAGGCTGAAAAACTAAAGAAGAAGGACCTCAAAGGGAAGAAACCTACTGATGATACAGAACCTACTGTGCAGGCAAAGAATAAATCTGGAAAAGGCATTGTAATTAAGGAGCCTAATCAATCATAGGATAGATAGGATTATGTGTAGAACAATGTAACTTTTTGCTTTTGTTCTAAGGAAAAACATGTAAACCCAGAATTTTCTGATTAATAAATAAAATCAGCTTCACTATTTATTGTAGTTGTTTATATTATCTATATGTTATCTTGCATTAAAATGTATGTACATCTATTTTTATGTGCTTTATTACGAGTAATGTATATCTTTGACTAAGGGTTATGACTTTTCCAAATAGCGGGAGATTGTTGGGTAAACTGAAAAATATGTACCAAATTTGGTAAAGCCTCATCTTACTTAATGATATACATCAATTTGTATTTGATGGATGTTTGAGTTTCATTGTGCAAGTGTATGGTTTGCAAGAAATTTTTCTAAGTACAAGTGTCGACACTTGTGAAGAATTTTGTCAACACCCAGAAGTTGTGTCGACAATAGAAGTAAGGCCTGTGTCGAAACCCACGCATTGTGTCGACACCTGAAGAAGAAGTTGTGTCGATACCCAGAATTGTGTCGACACCTAAGGCAGGAATTGTGTCGACACCTAAAGCAGAAGTTGTGTCGACACCCAGGAGTTATGTCGACACAAGAAGAAAGGCATGTGTCGACAATCAGGAGTTGTGTCGAAAGCTGAAGAAAGTTTGTATTGACACACAAGACTTGTGTCGACACACACTCAACGCCATCTTACAGCAACAGCTATACTGGGTCTGAAGACTTGTGTCGACACATAGGACTTATGTCGACACACACTCAAGGATAGCTGGACATACACTCAACGATATTTGTTTGCATCAGCTATGTCAAGACCAGAAGCAGTTGTGTCGACACACATAACTTTTGTCGACACACACTCAACGATAGCTGGACATACACTCAACACCATCTGTCAGCGTCAGTTATGTCTAGACCAGCAGCAGTTTTGTCGACAAAAAGGACTTGCGTCGACAAATATAAACAGAAGCTGTGTCGAGTAGCAGAAGAATGATTATGTCAACACATGGAGTATTGTGTCGACATTATCAAGACTTGTGTCGACACTTAGTCTATTTGTGTCGACACATGTGAAGCATTTTGCTGAGTGGTTCATGTTGAGTTGTAATGTCTTTGAGGAATCAACTGTCATGACTGGTGACTCGATAGCTGTCATAACCAATAGGTCTGACACCTTTGTCAGAACTGTTAGAAGGTTGTTACAAACTGGATCAGCCGGTAATCATGAGGAAGCTCAATATAAGGTACTGATCCTTGACAAACACAGAAAAACACAGAACTAAGGAAGTAATCAAGCTATTATAGGAAAGAGAATCTGACAACAAGAAAAAGGGAAACCCTTATGAAGACAGATCCAGAGCGGTCTAAAAGAGAAGATTTAGATCTGATTCTGAATTCAAGGAAGGAGCTGACAGGAGATCAATTTCTACATCAAGTAAAGTTCAACCTTATTTTGTTCTATCAAGAAGCTTTGAAACAGCTAAGTCAGGTTGAATCTGAAGATTCAGTTTATTCAAAAACTAATCATGAAGCTCTCACCTATAGAGAGTTCTATCTTGTGATATCTTCATATCTCTTAAATAATTAATTTCCTGTAGGATCTTTTGTAAGATCTTAGTTGAAAACCTGTAATTATAAAGGCTGAGGTAGGGCTGAGTGCATGAGGTGTAGGACTGGTAAAAGTCTGAGTTGTAAGCCTAGTAATAAAGGCTGAGGTAGGGTTGAGGCTTGAGGTAGGATTCTTGGGAAGAATCTGAGGTAGGACTTGTATAAGTCTGAGCTGTAGGAACCAATCTAGTTCTGAATTGTAAGATCTGTGGATTTGAGCAAGTGGAAGGAAATTTGGCTGAATCCAGTTCTCTACTAGATAGGCGAAGGGGAAAAGTGGATATACCCATACCTTGGGGAACCACTATAAATCTGGTGTATGCTTTGCTGTGTTTTATGTACTGTGATTTGCATTTTCTGTACTAAGTAAGAACTAGTTAATTGGCTAAATTATTAAAGAAAATTTGAACCTATTCACAGCCCCCCTCTAGGTGTCTAGGCTCTTGAAATAAGTCTTTCAGAGGGGGATCCCGTGGCGGACTGTACCTCATCTGAATATTTTGCGATGCACGGCTTTGTTAATCGCCAGAAGGATCTGAGGGGGAACCCAATGATCCACTAGCATAGGAAGAACAAATATGTATGCCTATCAACCTCGCTGCCTTCATGGAAAAGTCCAAAGATCACCCATCATGCGCATGTTGCGATCTCCGTGCTCTACGGGAAGCGCAACCTTGGAGACCTGAAGATCGTTGCCCAAATCGACCTCCGTCTACTGGCCGCCCAGGCAAGCACGAACAGTGCCGTGACAAACCATTTTATCTGCTCCCTGACAAGAGATCTTTTGAGCCAAAATTAGAAACTTCTGGAAGAGATGAAGTTGGTCAAAGAAAGAACTTTACGGCTAGGGAAGAGAGTCTCTATGCAGAAAGAAGAGCTGGTGGTAAGTTTGGTTTCTTGCAGAGCTCTCGGTTTGAAGTCCGCGGCGAACTGACATTTGTTTCTTTTTTTTTGGTCGTTTGCAGTTCGCGTATGACTTGGAGAATGACAACTTCCAGGCCGCCATGCTCCCTTTTATGAAAGAAACTGTTAAGATCGCTATTGAGCGATTTATTCGCGGCGGCTTCACAAAGGAAGGAGTGGACGGTGTCCCTTTTCTACAATTCTTTCCTGAGTTGGTGGAGCAGGTCCCAACCATGGAGCGGACTACAAAAGGAAAGGATATGATTGCTGAGAGGAAGAAAAAAAAGTGGATAAAGAAGAAGAAGGTGGTGAAGCCGAGATCGTTGCGGGTGACGCTGGTTCAAGCCAGCATGGTAGAGATCAGTCCGCCGAGTCCGACGCGTCCACTTCTGGCTCAGCTGACGAGGGCTCGTCCAGCGAGTCTGCGGGCAACAACAGCTCAGATAGCAGCAGCGGAAGAGGCTCGGAGGGCTACTCCCCTAAAATCGATATTGATGGTCTAAACTCTGACGAACCTGCAGAGAAAAAATAGAAGAGGAGTGATATATAATGTATTCTTGTTATCATTTTTGTAAAGGCGGTGGACTCAAGATTGGAGTTCGCTAAACACTTGAAAGTTGTAACTTGATTTATGAAGTACAAAAGGATATTTTGGATCAACATGTGTCTTCTGCAATGCTCTGCCGTTTTTTCTTTTTTAAATGCAATCTATAGTTAAAGGGCGAACTCTATACATCATTCAGTGCAATGTAGATATTATCCGCACCATATAACTTTTCAACTCGTCAATTTAGAAACCTTATCAAATAGTTTAACTACAGCTCGCCGCAATATGAATAACATTAATGTTATCTGATTGCTTGCAAAAATAATAAACCATTAAGCGGACTCTGACGAGTTCCAATAGCAGTCCGCCATTTCCTTTTCCAAAATTGAAAAAACCTTTGCAAGCTTAAGAGAGCTTTGATAATAAAAGTTGCGGTCTTAGAATAGTTGCTAGACTGTGAATTGAAAGAAATGATAAACCTGACCAAGTATGCAAACTGGGCGCATATTAAATCACAGTCCGCTCTTAACTGCAAATAGAAATGACCCATAGTTCGCAACCAAGCGGGCAGGTGCGACCCTAGCAGCATTGCTTTTCTCGCAAGGAAACGAAAACTATAAGGTCAACACAAATGAATCTAGTGGACTGGGCCGATTAGAAAACCAGAGTCCGCTCATAATAAAATAGAAATGATCTATTGCTTGTTACCAAGTGGGCAGGTGCGGCTGAGAGGCAATGCTTTCCACACCGGGCCACAAACTATTAAGATCAACCGAAGGAAAACTGGCAGACTAGAAAACCAGTGTCTGCCCATAATAAAATTGAATTGATCTACTGCTTGTGACCAAGTGGGCAGGTGCAGCCAGAGTGGCATTGCTTTCCACACCAGGCCACAAACTATTAAGATCAACCCAAGAAAAACTGGCGGACTGGGCTGACTAGAAAACCAGAGTCCGCCCATAATCAAATTCCTGTGAAGAATGAGTTATAGACTTGTGACCAAGTGGGAAGGTGCGGCCGGAGCGGCATTGCTTTCCACACTTGATCTCAAGATCTACACACTTAACGAAACGATTCACTACCCTCTTGCCTGGAGTAAAATCCAAATTGATATTTTTGGTAGGTGAGGCCGGAGTGACATTGCTTTCCCCCGAGATAAACAAGGATGTGGGTCTCCTACAGGCACTGCTTGAGGGTACCAAGGAGTGTTCGAGGGTCACAAATAAAGATGATTCGTGGTCAGGTGCGTATAGCATTGCTTTCCACACACGATCATCAAGGTTGTAACGATATCCCTTAAATGGCATGGTAGAGCTAACCTCCACCCTGTCCCTCCATAATGCAGAGGTGGGGTCAGGTACTAGCCAGGATCTGAAATCTAGTATCCTACCGCACTAGAACTGGCAAGCTCCCACTACACGGTGCGAAATCTCTCCGCAACACGTGGTCTTCGTGGTGTTGCGCTAATGACAACGGTTCTAAGGGAGGTTTCAGCTGAACTCGACAATGTCTCCTTGTATCAGTCAACTATTGGAGTTGTTCAGGAAACAAAAGTAAGAAAACACTTAAAAAGTGTTTGTATGAAGACTCTGATCAATACAAACTTTTGTGAAACTTGCATAAGAGAGAAAAGAGAAGGTTTAGGGATAGAACCGTTTGAAGTCGCTCTTGCTCAATGCATTTACAGTCAATATTTAAGAGAAAAAAAGAGACTTGAAGAATTGTTATCAAGGAGCTTTTTATCAATGACAATCTCTAAAAAGTTTACATAGGAAGGAAAAAAGAGGAGGAGGTTCAGGAATAGAACCGCTTTAGATCATCCCCACTCCATGTATATGTCACATCTTCTCATTTATAAGTTTGGAAGCGATAAGCTTCGTTCTTGAGCACTTCTTTGACAATGAATAGCCCAGCCCAATTCGGATTAAGCTTCCATACTGAGCCGGCTCTTGTCGCAATATCAACCTTTTTAAGAACCAGATCTCCCACTTGAAAGTGTTTGATCCTCACGTTCTTATCAAAGTAGCGGGCCATTCTTCTCTTGATTTCTTCTTGCCTTATTGCCGCCTTATATCTGATTTCTTCAATATGTTCCAAGCTGAACTTCGTCTCTTCATTATTTAGCTCAAGCCAATCCTCCACGCCTTGTCTAGTAAGCAGAACTCTTGGTGACGAGACTTAAAACTCAACTAGAATAAGAGCTTCTGAACCATGAGAAAGCTTGAATGTAGTTTCTCCTGTTGTAGATGAAGGCGTTGTTCTCATAGTCCAGAGAACCGAAGGAGGTTGATCAGCCCAACTGCCCTTGAGATTCTGCACTTTCTTTTTGAGCAAGCTAAGGATCTACTTATTAGCTACTTCAACTTGACCATTACTTCTAGGATGATGGCCTGATGCAAAGCGCAGCTCTATTCTGATCTGCTTGCAAAAATTAACCATCTCAGCATTGTTGAACTGTGGTTCGTTGTCAGTGATTATTGCCATTGGGATAAGATGTCGGCAGACTATCTCGCCCCAAATAAAATTCTTCACGTCTTGAGTCGTTATTTTTGCCAATGCCTTATCCTCGATCCATTTGATGAATTAATCAATCATAACTATGATAATGCGTCGTTGTCCACTTACAATGGGAAAAGGACCAATGAGATCCATTCCCCAAACTATAAAGGGCCAAGGAGTTGTGATTGATCTGAGTGATTGAGCAGCTTGATACTAAAGTGGAGCGAACTTCTAGCACTAAAAACAATTTCTTGTATAAGCCTCAGAATCTTTCTTCATAGTATGACAAAAATAACCCTGCCGCAGGATCCTTCTTTCTAAGGTTCTTGCTCCTGAGTGACTTCCACACTCACCAGAATGCACTTCGCGAAGAATAGAAGGAATTTCACCTTCGAAAACACATCTTTCCATTGTTGACAAGAAGGTTTTTCTGTATAGAATACCAGACACCAGGTAATATTAGGCTGCTTTTATCTTGAATCTTTTCTTATATTTTATTGACTAATGAAAGTTTCCAGTTGATAAGTAAAGAATGAGCGGATCCATCCAAGAGGGATGTTGATCAATTTGCATCAACCCTTTATCATCCACTGCCGGGCGAAAGAGTTCAGAATTTTTTCCTCCTGATGGAAGTCCATACTTGGTAAGAACATCTGCCGCCTCATTTTCTGAACTTTGGATGTGTTCAATAGTGAAACTTTTGAATCTACTAACTTCAACTTTTTCAAGAGTAAGATACTTCTTCAACACAGGCTCCCTTATCTCAAAGTTACTGAGAAATTGTGACGCCATCACCAGAGAGTAAGTCTTTATGTGCACATGGTCAATTCCAAGTTGTCTTGCAAGCCTCACGCTTGCTAACAAGGCTTCAGACTCTGCCTGGTTATTTATAACTGGAAAATAGAACTTGATTACCTGCTCAAGTTTGATGCCATTTGGATTGATCAGAACCACTCCTGCTCCAGAAGAATTTATGCCTGATGCACCATGAACATAGTCGGTCAAAGCCAAAGGATACCTTTCTGCTTGATAAGAACTGGACTCTACAGTATCAATCAGGAAATCTGCTAGCACCTAAGCTTTGATAGATGTCCTGGGCACATAAGAAATTTCAAACTCACTTAATTTAATTACCCATTTAGCCAACCTTCCTGAATGCTCTGGTCTCTCCAGCACACTTTTCAAAGGCTGATTAGTGACTACTTGAACTGAGTGTGCCTGGAAGTAAGGGCGGAGTCTACGAGCAGACATAACCAATGCCAAGGCGAACTTATCCAGGATTGGATATCTCATTTCTGCATCTTTGTGAATATGGCTGATATAGTAAACTGGGAACTGCCTCCTATTTTCTTATCGAACGAGGACCGAGTTGACCGCCTTAGGGCCAACTCCTAAGTATAAGAACAATATCTCCCCTGATCGGGGGCTTTGCAGTAAAGGTGTTGAAGTCAATTGCCTCTTTAACTGTTCAAAAGCTTGGGAGCACTCTTCCATCCATTGAAACTTGAACACTCCTCAAAGAGTTTTAAAGAACGATGCACTCTTATCTCCCACTCGAGAGATAAACCTCTCGAGACCTGCCAACCTCCCCCTAACTGCTGAACTTCTTTTGGAGAATGGGGAGGAGCCATATCAAGGATGGCTTTAACTTTGTAAGGGTTAGGGGCAAGCCCTTTTAGAGTAAGGAGATGACCAAGGAAATTTCCCTTACTCGCCCCAAAAGTACACTTTGATGGGTTGAGTTTCATTTTATATCTACGCAGAGTAGAGAAATTCTCTGCTAGATCTTGTAAGTGCAGTGAAAAAGACTTGCTTTTTACCAGAAGATCATCCACGTACACCTCAAGGTTTCTTCCTTTTTGTTCCTTAAACACATGATCCATCATGTGTTGATAGGTCGCACCCATATTTTTAAGCCTGAAGGGCATTACGAGATAACAATAGCAACCATCATTGGTAATAAAGGATGTATGAGCAATGGCGGGCTTATGCATTCTTATTTGGTGGTAGCCAGAGAATGAATCTAAAAAACTCATAAAAGAGTACCCTACCGCATAATCAACTAAAGAATATATCTGAGGCAAGGGTTAAAAATCTTTGGGGCACGCTTTATTTAAACGAGTAAAAACCACACACATTCGTCACTTCCCTCCTCGTTTCTTAACCATTACAACGTTTGATATCAAGGTAGGGTATTGAATTTTACGAATAAAATTTGCTTTGAGGAGCTTCGAGACCTCCTATCTGATTGGATAAGAGAGCTTTGTTAACATATCCCTCTTCTTCTACTGCACTGGCTTGATGTTGGGATCAACATTGAGATGGTGTCAAGCAACATTCGAAATAATGCCTGGCATGTCTTCCGCTGCCCAAGAGAAGACATCTAGGTTCTTCAGCAAACAAGAGATCAACTCGGCCTTTTGAGTGTCTGGTAACTCCGAGTTGATGGAGAGCCTCCTTTCCTCCCCCTCAGTAATGGGGACTCCTTGCGTCACCTGGGAAGGTTCAAGGTGAGCTCCTTCACTATCCACAACCTCCTCTGACTGAGAAGACGCTTCTACTGCTGCTGGGAAGACGAGAGGGGCGATTTCTGTCATGTTGACTGTTCGAAGATAGCACTCTCTAGCATGCATTGGGTTGCTCCTGACCATGCATATCCTGCCATCAACATAAAACTTGATTGCAAGGTGGTAAGTCGAAACCACCTCTTGATATTTATTAAGCAAAGGCCTTCCAAAGATTGCACGATAATAACTAGGAGCATCGACCACTATAAACTGAATTGGCTTGATCGCTTATCCAAGCTTTACCGAGAGAGTGACACTCCCCTCGACTTCTTTCCTTTCCCCTTAAAAATCGTAGAGCGGCCCTTCAGTGGAAAGAAAAGGCTTCCAATTTCTCAGGGCCTCGAAGGTTGACTTGAATAGGAGATTGACAGAGCTGCCTGTATCAATTAGAATTTTATCAACTGTATAATCTTTTATGGCTTCCTTAACTACAACAGCATCGTCGAACGGATTGGCAGTCTAAGGAAGATCTTCCTGGCCAAATAAAATATCTCCAGCAGATGGAGAAGAGGAGGAAGAAGAGGCGACCTCTACCGGGGAAACCCTCACAATTGAAGACTTCCGAGTAGCTTCGATCCCTGCTCCTTCATGAATGTAGAAGAGTCGTTGAGGGCACCCTTATCATCTGCATCAAAACACTAAGGCCGAACTTGACAGGCCCCAGACGGCCTACATCCTCTATCTGCACACACTCCAACTGAACTTCAGCCACCTCCTTTCCCTTTGAGGTAGAAGGCTTCGAAGAATCACATTTCTTGCCCAGATCCTTGATCTTGCCCTCGACAAGCAATCTTTCAACCAAATGTCGAAGGGCATTGTAGTCTTCAGTTAAGTGAAACTTCTCTTTGTGGAATTCGCAGTACTGGGAATTGTTCCTTGACCTCCACTCTCTTTGAGGCCCATGTCTCTTTTCCTCTGATTTTCTTTGAATGATCTGACAACCTCTCCAATGTAGAAACCTAGATCTGCAAGCTCCTCCACGTAGCTATTCCCATGCGGCCTTGGAGCAGGGAAGGAATTCTAAAAAATAGGAAGCGCTAGAAGCGGTATGGCGGGAGTGGCGGCCAACGACTATCTCTGATCATGAAATTGTTGATGGCCGATGAAGGGTTTCTTATGGCGGAGGTTTTGCCACCTTTGAGAATGAGGCTGGAAGTCAGGCCGAGGAGGCTTATTGTGTGATGGTTGTTAAAAGAAGAGTTGGAAGCATCCCTTCCTTTAGCCTTAGCTATCAGGGATGAGATATAAGTTGGGTTGGTGTTCTCGCCCTCGATGAAGCGATTGACCATTGCCACTTAATTAATGAATTTAATTTAGGGCACCTAAAATTAAAGAACATAGTGAAATTTTACATAGTCATCCTTATACATCATACCATCCCATGATAAATGACTAGTAGGGTCATTGTGGCAAAAAAAATTAAAAGTCTTACCTTATGGGTGGCATTAGGTCACGAGTTGCGTTTAGCTCAGATAGTAGACACTACTAAAACCCCAGGGGGATACAATGGAGGGTCGCTGTGATAACCATTTTGGAAAGTAACCCTAGTTGGTATCTAGTAAGTCATCTCATAGTATCGAGTAGTGGAGTGCAATACTCTAAAGACAGAGGCTAAAATGGTGATCGATAGAAGACCGCTGATTTCCCTGTAATACCTTAAGTCATTAGGATTGTTCCAGAGAAACAACGAGAGCTGAGTATGAATCATGGGTAGACATCAACTTAAGTAAATATCCTTGACAAAAAGAGCTTTGGGCTTCAGCCCATTGTAGTACTTTGTGCCCCCGAGAGCCCTTCACCGGGTATGCCCTGGGAAGTTCTGGGATTAACCTTAAATCGCTATGTATAATAACCCTTAGACAAGAGTAGTCTAATAGCATAAGAATCGTGATATCATTCTTACCCATATAGGGTTGGAGGGATTTGTGGTAATATTCTCACCCGTATAGGGTTGGAGGGATTCAGGGAAGTTTGGCCTTGCAAGCCTTAGGCTCGAGTTGAATTATCTTGCATGTGCATGAGGCAAACTAGTGGCGGGTCATGCGGTACTGGGCCAATCATCACACCGATGGCAGTTCGGTGACTCA
The DNA here is from genome assembly GCA_039513925.1 of Platanthera zijinensis. Taxonomy (NCBI): domain Eukaryota; kingdom Viridiplantae; phylum Streptophyta; class Magnoliopsida; order Asparagales; family Orchidaceae; genus Platanthera; species Platanthera zijinensis. Next base: position 121,043,703 of record CM077092.1, read on the forward strand.
GGCGGGTGTGTGGGTTTGAGGTGCTAGTAGGTTGTTTATACTGCGGTCTGGTGGACAATCCCCAAAAACGTGCACCCGACCCAACAAGACTAACGGGTAGTCAGCAATAGGTACGCAAAACTCTAGAGTGCACCTAGGACGTGTACAGAGGTGTATGGGAGGTCTAGGTTTGGTAGTGTGCATACCTGCCTAGGAGTGGAGACGCCGGCTCCACTGCTGTCGTAGCCACAATGGTGGTACCATAGAGAAATTCTAGCTCCGAAAAGCGGGAACTAAAGGTCTGTGATAACAGAGTCTTTGTGTGTGAGTTGCACTTGCATGATTCATAAATAATCTGCATGCATTCATTCATATTAGGTCATACGCTTCATGAATCCTTATTATATAAATTAGTATGGGCTCTTTTATATAATAAGTTAATTTTTAGAAACTCTAACTTATATGTTTGTATGGGCACTCATATAAGTTAGAGTGCTTCTGTGATGGTAGATTAGAAGTAGATTATTGTACTTTATTTACTGTACCGCACTTTACTTATTTCCTGCTTCTACTTACTTTTAGTACTGTACATGCTTACTTCACTTATGCTGTATACATAGAACTGCTAGTGTAGATGTACTGCTTACTTTTCATTCTTGGTAGTATAGCTTCATTGTCACTGCTTCCCTTTTTATACCCCTTGTTGTCCTCCGCTTCATCCTCCCACACGGTGTCTAAGATTTGCGGGGCGAGATGCGGAGGAAACGACTTAGTCTTTTGAATAACGGTCAGTAAACAAATCATTTTAGGAGCTCGAAGAGATGGAGCAGCAGTACGACCGGCAGGACAAGGTGACAAGACATGAGGAACTGATACCACCACCACCATCTACTACTACTACAGAGTTCCCTCAGGTGGGACGAGTTCGAGGATGATAGTTAGCTTCCGCTTTTGATTTTGTGAGGAGGGAGTTGATTATCATGTACAGGGCATAAGCCCTTATTACTCTTTATTTTATTTGCACTCATTGTGGACTGGATGTACTTTCATTTCATTTATATGATGTGTACTGTGACTGCGGACTAGTTAGTAGCTTATTTCTACACTACTTTTATACTTCTGTTTCTCATATTGGCCAACAGGTTTTATGATCGTGCTAGCCGGTAGGATCGGCGTCTTGTGTTGTCGACTAACCAGTGGGTTAGTGTCACCGTAAGGCGGTAGTTTTAGGCATAAGATCGGGAGCCTCCTTAGTAATGGGGAGGGGTCTTATAGTCCCTGGAGATCAACTCAGACTATTAAGTCTATCATGAGGAACCTCCCTCTAATACCACTTGAAAGTCTTGATTTCAAGAACAAATAATCACCTAGAGGGGGGGATGGGGGTGAATATGTCCAACTTAAAAACTTAGGCAACTTACCAATTAAAATCAGAGCACAACTATCTTATCACAATCGATACCAGCACAGTACACAGCACAGTACATAGAGATTTATAGTGGTTCCCCAATTGATGGGTACATCCACTTTCCCCCCTTCGCCTGTCTAGCAGTATACTAGATTCGGCCAAACTTCCTTCTATCTTTCTCAAATCCTCAGATCTTACAACTCAAAGCCCAATCAACTCCTACAACTCAGGCACAAGCCCTACCACTCATATCACCAAGATCCAACAACTCAAATTAGTCCCAAGAACTCTACCTCAGAGTGACTCAACACTCCTACAGCTCTGGCAATCCTACCCTACCTCAGTGTGAATCTGCACACCTACAACTTAGTCAACTCCTGCCTTACCTCACCCTTTATAATACATGCTTACAACTATGGCCTAAGCCTTACCACTCAGATTCAAAATGAATCTTACACAGAAATATTCAAGATAATGAATTACAGACACCAGTGAAAATTCTCGGTGTCTGTCTACCTACACCGAGCAGATGTCAGCCCAAACTTCGTCTTCATAACAACAAGATGATACAACGATCTTGAAATGATGCCCAATATGTTCTGGAATCAACTAGCAGATGAATCAACTTATTCTTCTTCAGGAATATCTCCTGATCTGGACTGAGTATATTTCAGCCCTCCCTTCTTCTTTGATCAAGCAAATTGATCTTCAGATTTTGGCTCGACTTGGATCGAGAAGATAACTTCAGCTAGGGTACACCTAGGCTGATTCATCTCCCTCAGATGATTACTTTGAACAAGGTTGAGTGGATGTTGATTGCACCAGCAAACTCAAAAGCCCTTCAGATTTAAACTTGAGGTTCTTGGCTTCTGCAACAATGGCGAATGAAGATTACGAACTCCGCTTCTCATTTTTTCAGAAAGTTAATCAAAAATTAATCAAATAATCATTAATAGATCTCGATCTCTTCTGCTATTTATAATCCCATCATATTGGCGAGATGATTGAAACATGTCTTAGTTTTATCGATGGTTAAAACCTCAGCTTTATTAACTTGAGATCCACTGTAGACTGACGACGACGTTAATATCGATTTGCATCGAATCTGAACTTTGTTGACTTGTTGACTTTGCTGAGTCAGCATCATTCTGGACTTAGCCAAAATAACCTAACTTTTCTGAAATCCTACATTCGACGAACTTCAAGATCAGCTCGACAAAATCCGAGCTCAGCTTGACGAAACAGTAAAGCTGAGATCGATGAATTCTCTCAGCACAGTTCTTTCTTTAGGTGAAGGCTGAGGTCGACGAACTTCGAGCTCAGTTCGATGAAACCAGAGCTCTGCTTGACAAAATAGTGAAGCTGAGATCGACGAATTTTCTCAGCCCAGTTCTTTCTTCAGGTGAAAGCTGAGGTCGACAAACTTCGAGCTCAGTTCGATGAAACCTGAGCTTAGCTTGACGAAATAGTGAAGCTTAGATCGACGAATTCTCTCAGCCCAGTTCTTTCTTCAAGTGAAGGCTATGGTCGGCAAAATCTGAAATCCGGTCGACGATTCTGATAACTGAGTCCTTCTTATAGGTAAAAGCTGAGATCGACAAACTCTGAACTCCAGCCGACGAAAGCTAAGCTCAGCTCAACGAATGGTAGACTTAGCGATTCTAGACTTAGAAATTTCTGGATTCTTCACAGGATAACCTTTAATCAATGCTTCTACCTGTATGGCGTTGAGTGAGTTGAGCTCACTTAACGCTTCTGGACTTAGCCCGATTTCTGCCTTTACAATACTTTCAGTTTTGACTGCCTGCCTTCTCTCAGCACTATTAGCTGAATGGTGTTGAGTGAGCTTGCCTCACTCAACGTTTTTGGACTTATGTAGTTTTTTGAGTTTCCAGCTCCACCTTGAGTCCACCTGTCATTGTCTCTTGAACTAGCTGTCCAATCATTGTGACAAAGACTAACCTGTATGCATGAACTTAACCATACATCAAATACAACTATGTCTATCTCATTGACATGTTAGACATCATTAAATCAGGTCCATTGGGATCAATAGACCCAACACCTACATGTGAACCTCACACACACGACTCTGTGATCACAGAACTTTAGTTCCTGCTTTTTGGAGCTAGCATAACTCTCTGGTACCACTGTTGTGGCTACGGAAGCAGCGAAACGGGCGCTTCTACTTCCTAGGCTGGTATACACACTACCAGGCCCAGACCCTTCGTACACCTATGTACACGTCCTATATGCACTCTAGAGTCTCTGCGAACTAATGCTGGCTACCTGCCAGACTTTCTCTTTGTCGTGTGTGCGTTTTTGGGAATTGTCCTCCAGACCGCAGTATAAACAACCTACTATCCCCTCAAACCCTCACACCTAACCAGAGTCACCGTACTGTTATCGTTGTGACGATTGGGCCAATACTGCATGCCCACCACTAGTTTGTTTCTATGCACATGCAAAATATTCCAACTCGAGCCTCCAGCTCGTAGGACCAACCTGTCCTGAAGTAACCTCCCGAGCCTCCAGCTTGTTAGACAAAACCCGTCCTGAATCTCTACATCCGAGCCTCTAGCTCGCAGGAATAACTTGTCCTCAATCCCTCCAACCCTTCATAGGTGAGATTGTCACATCGTTCTCTTAACTTATTAGACTACTCTTGTCTAATGCTTATTATACTTAGCAACATAGGATTAGTCCTTTGACTACCAAGGGCATGCCCGATGAAGGGCTCTCAGGGGCACTAGGAACTACGAAGGGCTGAAGACCAAAGCTCCCTTTCTTTTGGACACTTACTCTTATTAGTGTTTCCACATTATTCATACCAGCTCTCATTGTTACTTTGGTGTGAACCTAATGACTTATGGTATTATTGGGAGAGCGATGGTCTTCTTCCTGTCTCCATTCTTGTAATTCTCTTTGGGGTTTTGCACTCTAACACTCGTTACAAAGTAGTTACTTACTTGAATCCAACCAGGGTTTCAACTTCCCAACATAGTTCTTAATCCAATCATCTTTCATATCCCCTGTGGGTCCTATTGTTATATGCTACTTTGGCTAAATGCAGCCCACTACCTAATACTAACCCATATGATATGACTTTCAATTCTTTGGGCCAAATGCCCCTAAATATTTATCATGGGTTTATCATGTGTATTAAGTTGTCCATTTAGAATTTCATCATTTTTCTATGTGTCTAGGACCCAAAATTAAATCATATAATTATGTGATCTAGGTCACTTTGTACAGGAACTACTATATCCATTGGTCCATTATGTATAAGTAATTTATCTGGGGTTTATCAAGGTTAAAAATGACTGTTCACTAAGAGTCCTAATTTTTCCATTTGATTTACCATTCATTTTCTATTTATGATTAAATTCACAATTATTTCATTTTCCAAATGAAGTACCTAAAATATTCAACCAAAAATTCATGGAAAATTACTGGTGATTAACATGGCCATGATAATATTGAAAACAGAAATTTATCCTCCTACCCAGTGATTTGACTTAAAATAATTGCATGTGATCATTATTACAAAAATGCCACTACTATGGTTTTCAGCATGATTATTCATCCAAAAATTCTTAAATAATTTACATGGGTCTAAATCACAGAATTATGAGCCTACAAAGTTTTCCACAATTTTTCCAAATAGTATTACACCTATATTTACTTTAAATTTCCAAAGGGTAAAATTGTAAATCTACTAAAAACATAAAATATAATTCTCAAACAAGCTCATAACTTTTTCCAGAGATGTAAAATATTCTATTAAGGCATGTATCAAAATTTTAGAATTTTACAAGGTCAGTAAACCTATATCTCATTTTTATTTCTAAAAGAGCCTATTTGCCAATAATTCAAAATAATGAGATTTTTGATCCGAAAAATCCCAATATTTCTATGGGAGGTGTATTTCATCCCTATAAGCTTTTGTTCACATCTTCATCTACATGCATTGAACCAAATGGGCTAATTTCCCATTTTCCCATTTCTACTATTGGCACACCATTTACAAATCTACCTCCACCATGCATGTTTGATTTCTCCAACCTGAAGAGGTTCAAATGGTCTGAAATTTTTACCATGGTCATATAATGAGCCAATGGTCGTGCCACCCAAATTTGGTGGAATTATGAAAAGGGAATCTTCCTTTATGTAATTTATTTAAATAATGATATTTCTATAAACACTATAGCAAAAGAACTCCCAAAAATTCTGATTTTTGTGCATGGTCTAAATCTATTACATACACATGCATGACCTAAATTTCACTGCATGTGGACTTATGGTTTAGCCTAGGAAATAATTTGAATTTCTGCCCTAGCCTAGGAGCAGACCAAGGAGAATGGCCCTATAAGTAGCTACATTACTTCAAATTACATGTTTATGGTGTCAAAATAAAGGTATGACTGAGATATACAATGTTTATGTTGACAACTATTTCATAAATTTCATATAACGGTCCTAACTTAATACCGAAATCTACAGTAATTAATGTGACAGAAATGAGATAAAGCTATAGTTAAATACATCAAGATGGACGACATCCATGTGTCTTCTTCCTCCAGCCGATGGCCACGATTGCACCGACCTGTAGCACCTTGATTTGGTGTTTCCTGGACATCCAGCCACGTCCCCGACTGTCCACCACCACCACCACCTCCATTGAGGTGGGGGCTAACATTTTGCGGCTACTTTGCCGCCGGAGGCAGGGGTTTCCGGCGAACCCGAGCTCCCTCAAAACCATGAATTTTCTCCCACAACTCACATGAATCCAAGTTCAATTGAGCTCAAAATCTCTCCTAAATTATCTAGGAAGCTAGCATAGAGGGAGAGGTGGAGAAACAGACCTTAATCGGAGCCCGACGGCGGCGGCGGAGGCGGTTGACCATAGAACTTCTCCTCTCCAGCGAGCTTGCTCGATTTACCTATTCTCCACCAAAACCATTGATCCAAATATCGATTTCAACTTCTTTGGACCTTCCGAAGCTAATGGGATGGTTGAAATGAGGTGGGGAAGGCTGCATAATGAGATATCATCATGGTAAATTTCGGCCACCACCTTGGATGCTCCTCCTTGGCTCCAAGTGTCATGGAATTGGGTTGGAAAGACTGAGAATTGATGTGTGGGTTCAGAAATAGGCTTGGGAAGAATGGAGGGCCATATGGCCTACATCCCTTATTTCCTCTCTTTCTCTCTCTTGATTTTGGGGGAAATGACCAAAATGTCCCCATCCATGTCACTACCCTCCAAAACTAGAGGGTAGGGGCTGTAATTAGACCCTTGGGCTGTTCATGGGCCTTGGCTCATGGGCTTAGCCCATTGGAAATGGGCTTGGTTCTCATTTTCTTCTTTAGGCCTCATATTGACCAAGTTGACTTTTTGAGTTGACTTGGTCAACTTGATCAGTGGGATGACCCCACTTGATGATCATGGACCCTATGGAATCACCCAACATGGGTTGGGAAATGACTCAAGGCCTTACCCTATTAGGAATGGACTTGGTCTTCAAATTTCCTTCATTAGGCTTTAGGTTCACAAAGTTTTCCCTTAGGGTTGACTTGGTCAAATTTTGTGAGTGGGCTGGCCCCACTTGGTGATCATGAGCCATATGTAATCACCCAACATGGGCCATGGTGATGCCCACTTTGGCTAATTGGGCCTATGTGAGAGGATTTTACCAAACTAGGGTTAAGGTTGACTTGGGTCAACTTGGGTAAATGGGTGACGAAATTGTTGAAGCCGGGGAAAATTCCCTACCTCAGAATCGGACTAGGCGGCCTAAGGCTACCGATCGAGCAGTTAAACTAGACGGCCCACGTGGGCAAGAATGGAAAGGAGTTTTAGAGACAAAACCCCAGGTTGCTTCGGCAGGAAGGTCCCACCACGTACCCGGTGGCTTGGAAGAAGCAACCCCTTCTCAACAAGAATGGCCGAGCTAGATACGAAGGAGGCAGGTGAGCAATGAGGTAGCTAGTCGCGGCATGTTCTCTGAGGAAAAAGAATCCACGGAGCTCGCGTGTATCTATCCGAGATTTTTTCTGTCCTCTCCTTCGTACCCCTGGGATCCTATTTATAGGGAAATCCAAAGAGGGGGGGTCTTACTTATACCCCCACCCTGGCGATTGGGAGACTTCCTGGGGAGCTCGCACGAGCTAGGAGAGTATCCCGCCTTAATCTCCACCGTGCGAGTTTACCTAGGGAGCTCGCCATACTCGCACGAGTCTTTCACGGCCTAGGGCGCTGATCTTGACCCCCGTGTTTACTTGTTAACCTTGACTCCTGATGACCTGGCGGTGGTAGGGTCAACCCTCATCGAATACGGGTTGTACATAATCCCCGCTCTTTTTGGGCGACGTAGGAGCCCTGAAAGAAACATCCAACACTTATTCGGCGAGCACCCCTGCCGAGTATCTGGATCGCTCGCCTTGTCGCAGGTTTGGTGGAGTCTAAAAAATAAGGGGGGCTGGTTTCCGAGACGGACTTCGAAGCTCGCTAAGAATGTCGAATGTCAACGCGAAGATGCTTCAGGACAGCATTGCTGCCTTGTCTGGTCTCCTCGGCATATCCAGACCAAAAAGGCCGCGCGAGGAGGATTTCTCCTCCGAGGTTCCGCCGTCAAAAAGTAAGAATGCTAAGAAACCCAAGCAGCCCGCCACTACGGCGGTCGACTCGCCTTCACCCACCGAGCCAATTGCGACAGTGATCGGGAATCCCACGCCTTCCGCCAGCACCAAAAATCTTCTAAGCGACCTCGGGCTTAATGATGTTCCCGAGTCGATCGTTGTCAGCCCACGGGAGAATCCTGAAACTGCCAAGGAGTTCGTGAAGTCCCGGATAGAAGTCGTCACCGTGGCAGGTCGTCATTTCTACAAAACCCCCATTCTTGCTAATCCGTCGTCGTGTGCTTTTCGCTGATTTTCTTTACTGTGCAGACTCTCCCCCGAATGTCGTGGATACACCTCTTGCAGTCGCCCCCTTGAGCTTGGCTCCGCTGCTCGAGCTTGCAGCTGACAGGACGCTATGGACCGCACATACAGTCCGGATGAATCTCGACGCAAATAGGGTGTCGGGGACTTCCTTAGCGAAGGAAACCCGGCCGACGAGCAAAGAACTTCTGACGAAGGACCTCTCCGCAAGAGCCGTGTTAGTGAGCAAGGACCTCCCGACGAGTAAGGAACTTCTGGAGAGCAAAGCCGCTTTTGCGGTCGTGGGAGGTGCGATACCGCCAGCGGCGAGCGCTCTCTTGCCTCCACCGCCGCCGTTGGTCGCAGCTCCTAACCAGGCGGTGGGCACCGTTTTACCCCCGCTGTTGCCTTTGTCTGCCCAACAGAAAGCGACTCTTCCGCGACATCCCCCGCCTCCTACGTCGAAGACCCCGCAATAGCTAGTGAGTTCATCGCAGGCTCCGCTCCCGCCGACGAAGCCAGATAGGACGCGGCCAGCTTACTTCCCGCCGTGATGGTCGCAGAACCGAGACCGACTGTGGTTGGTTCGAAATGGTCTGATTCCGCGGGCCAAGTTAGATGATCGAGTTTTCTAACGAGAAGAGGCAAGTGCACTTATCGCAAGTAGTACTCGGTATTCGGGAAATACCGAGGTCGTATTATTCTCGGGGACGAGTTGATTATATCTACTCTTCCAGGAACACTATTATCTTACTATCAGTAAGGTGGAGTTTTTTAGTCTAATTAAAACGGAAAGAAAGAGAGCTGAATTTTACTAAGTTAGTTCGATGACGAGTTAACGCTCGGCATCGAATTGGATTAAGACTAAAAAAATTCTTAACAATTATTGAACTTAGTTTTTAAATTAATAAAAGGCACTTGGCCGTGGAGGTTCCATAGACATGAGATCACCTTGGTCTAGGGATATTGCTCACCTGGGCGCTAAGGCTATTCGACCGAACGTTAGTCCGACGAATGATTCCCCTTAACGCCCGCATTACATTAAGAACCCCGCTATTGGGTGGGGAACCCAATCCGGCAGAACTACGTTTCTCCTCTTTCGAGGGGGCGTACACAGTTTTCTTTACCTAAGGGGGATCGGTCCATATATGCGGCCTCTCGGCATTGCGTATGGATAACGGAAATAGAGCACACAAATCGATTATGTGGTCCTATGCGTCGTTAACCCGGGGCAAACCATAAGTCCTTAAATTAAAATAAACATAAAGTTCTTTAATTATTTCAAATCATTTTATATGTCCCAATGCTCTTCGATGCCGAAGGCTAATAGAGATTAGCCACTCATCGGTATGGGGACGGCTTTATGTTTTTAGGTGAAGCGTGAGTGTTAAATTAAGCACTAAACAATTATAAGAGAAAACACAAAAAAACAGGACAATTAGATAAATTGAAGGCTAACTGATGCAGGCACTCACACACACTTCAAAACCATAAAGAAAATTAAATAAAGCAAGTCCTACTCAAAGTAGTAGGCGGGAAATAAATGCAAGTACAAGTCCTACTCAAAACTGAGTAGGCGGGAAATGACAAGTCCTGCTCAAAACTAAGTAGGCGGTAAATAAAAGCATGCCATTGAACTCTTAATGAGTAGGCGGAAATATTTGCACACATGCACACACTCTTCTTAATTGAAGAAAGCGATAAATAAAGCGTAAAAATTATCTCCTACACGCACGCACTCTACATAATTGAGAAAGCGATAAAATTGCGAGTCCCGGCTCAAATGAGTGGGAGGGGGTAAATTTATCTCATACACGCACACACTCTACTTGAAAGTAAAACACACACACACACACTTCATAAATGAAAACACACACACACGCACAAAGTTTTCCTACTCAAGTGAGTAGAAAGAAAATGTAAGCAATAAAATGACAAGTCCCACTCAAACGAGTGGGCGGGAAATGAAAGCGGTGCGCCATTTAACTCTTAACGAGTAGGCGGAAATAAATGCGCACAAAAAAGCACACGTACAAAAATGAAAGGAAGTTATAAACTAACTCATACACGCACACACACTTGCAAAAAAAAACAAGAAAAACAAAGTGCTCGAAAAATTAAAATAACTGCATTTCTACCGCCGCTAGAATGCGGTAGAATGCATAAAAAGTGAAAATAAAAATTAAACGGGTAAAAAGTTTTAAAAATAAAAAGTTAAAACAAAGTGAGCGAAAAATTATAACGACTGTATTTTCATTTTTATATTTTTATAAAAACTCCTAAAAAGTGAAAATAAAACTAAGAAAAAGACAAAAAGTTTTATGATCCTAAAGAGTCTAAGTTAATGAAAATTGAAAATAACACTTTTAGATGAGTTTTTATAAAGCCTTATGAATGAAAAATAGGAAAAAGGAGAAAAGCTAAATCTAAAAAGTGCGGAAAATGAAAATAAAACGGGCATTACAACGGCTAGAAAGTGCAAGAAAATCCTAAACTAAACTAAGTTATGAAAGCTAAAAAGAAATCATAAAAAGAAAATCACAAAAAGGGAACGAAAAAAATTACTTAAGAAGGGCGCTTCCAATTGAACATTTCAACTTTGCAAGATAGAAAATCTACCATTTTATTGAATAAAAAGGCTATTACATGAAAAGCTAAAACAAACAACCTAATACAAACTAAGAAAGATAGGGAGAAATTCTCCTTACATAGCTTAGAAGACAAATGGGCAGCACCTCCCCTAAGTAAGATGGACCAATAAAGTGGACCCTTAAAATTTTCTGAAAGCCCTTATTTATAGGCAAAATTCTGGGTTGGTCACGCCCGTGACTATGGCGTGACAGGGGGGCGTGTCACTACTGTACATGAGCTGATCGGGTGATTTGACTGGAAAGTTGACTTTAGCTGAAAATGTGGCGGTCACGCCCCAGGTCACGGGCGTGACATGTGTCAGTCACGGGCATGACGGGGGCATGTCGGGGAGGTCGATCTGGGCACGGTCCGATCGCAAAGTCGCGCGCGTCACGTCGGGCCAGGTGGAGTAGTCACGCCCGTGTCACATTTTGACACGGGCGTGTCTGGAGGCGTGTCGAGCTCGGTTTGATGAGGGCCGATCGTCGAGCTGGCAACCTGGAGTCGACGATCGTTGAGGGAGTCACACGGGCGTGTCAGTCATTTGAAACGGGCGTGTCAGTCAATTTTTTTGACTTTTTCTGGAATTTTTTATAGAACAAAAATAAACCTAAGTTAGAAATAATATTTACAAAAATAAGCAATTTATTGAATAAAACTAATTTAAAAAGGCAAAAATAAACTAAAATAATATATAAAAACATAGAAAAATTTGATATATTTATAACTCATAAAATACCCCCATACTTAAGCTTTTGTTATTCCCGAGCAAAAGTTTGAGGAGTATTTATAAGGAATAAGAAAAATTCTAAGTTTTGTTACCGCTTAATTAATTAAATGAAAGATCGAAATAAACATACGGGGTATAAGAGTTAAGTCCTAAAATTATGAAGATGATTTAAAATAGAGAAAAAGTTTTGACCAAAAAGGCTTTTTGATGTAATCAAATAGAAAGCAGTAATTGTACGTGTTAGGTTAACAAAAATAGCTTGGAGTTATACGAACCTTAGCTTATAGGAGTTTTATAGGAAATAATGCAATTTATAAATTATGCTCTCAAAATTTTTTTAAAATTAATTCTAGAATCATGAAATTGGCTAAGGGGGTTGTATGGTTTATGAAGAGGGTTTTGAATTTTGAGGCGAGTTAATTTTTTCTCGAACCTCAAATGTTCTGGATGATTAGGAAAATGAAATCTTATTTTCCTCACTTATAATTTTTCAACTTCATAAAACTAAACCCAATGTATATGAACAGGAGTAATGAATTTTATCCTCTTACTCCGTATATAATCTTTTAAATATTGGGTGCCTATGTTTACGAAATGAAATCTTATTCCCAATGACATAAGATCTTTTAGGGGTAAAATTTATTTACCATGCCAAGTAGGTCATGATAAGTATAGGGAAAAAAGAAAACTAGAATTTTAAAGAAAATCTTTAGAGAGCAACCTTTATAAACTATACGTTCCTAATTTCTAGAAAGCTAAGAGTAAGCATAATTGAATTCTATAGTCATTATTTTCTAACATGATACAGGTGCTCCTATCATGAAAAATTAGAAGTAGTGTCAAAAAATGTGTTTCCTATCTTTTTACAAAGCATAATAAATTCTTTAAACTTAACCCCGACTATTTAAAATTGTCAATCAAATATTAACAAACGGATAGTAAATAAAGAATTAATAAAATTCACAAATAGATCAACTCAAAACAAAATTTTTGGATAGCAATAAGGATGGTATATCTGATTTATTTGTTTTATAGAATATATTTTTTTGAATTTTTGAAGTTATTATCTTAATTTTTTATATATATATATTTTATAATTTTGTATTTATTTCTATAATATATACATACTAAAGAAAAGAAAAATGGAAAAAAAAAATTTGGATTTTTGAGTTTTGCGAATTTTTTTTGTATTTTTAAGTTTTGGCGATTTTTTTTTTTTGTATTTTAAAGTTTTTTTAAACTAAATTTTCATACTATTTACAAAAATTTGTGAGAAAAAGAGCTGTTATATACAAGGATGAGAGAGAAAAAGGGAGAGGGGAAAGAGAAAGAATATTTACAAAAAAATACTTACAAAAATACTTACAAAAAAATATTTACAGAAATACTTAAAAAATAAAATAAAAATATTTACAAAAAGAAAAACTAGGTAGCCGCGAGATGACTCGTTATGTGGATGGCTCGATGAGACGGATCTCGCGGACCGAGTTAAAAAAAGTCAAAGTTTCAAAAATGAAACTTCAAAAAAAAAAAAAATTGATTTTTGTATTTTATATATATATTTTTTGTTTTTAATTAATAATTTTTTTTTGTTTTTTTTTGAAGTTTTGTTTTTTTATATGTTTTTTTTGTTTTTGTAAATGAAAACGAAAGTACAAAAATACGAAAACACCCCCATACTTAGTTCCAACATTGTCTCCAATATTGTATGCTAAGTATGAGAAACAAGACAGCAGGTATATGTACAAAAAGGGAAAAATAGGGGGGCAGAAAACGTCCCTGATCCGCGCTCGGGGAAGCCCATTAGAAACCCTGCATTATTAGAAAAATAGAAGACATGATAAATAAAGAGCGAAAAAGATAGACGTGGGGTTCCTCCTAGGAGCGCTTTGTTTATAGTCGCGTAGCTTGACTATATTGGCGAGTTTATATATGGAGAAGGGTTATGGTTTCGCTCCTACCGATGACAGGGTCGCCCGCTATATAAGACTTTAACCGATTACCGTTCACCTTAAAAGTGCCTTTTTCGGGGTGGGAGATGAGTCTGGACCCATATGGCCAAACCTCTTCAACCTTGAAGGGGCCGAACCATCGCGATTTTAGCTTACCGGGGAAAAGCCTAAGACATGAATTGTAAAGAAGGACTAGATCGCCCGGAGAAATTTTTTTGGGGGTTTTAATTTTTTGATCGTGATAGAACTTAGAACGCTCCTTATAGAACTTATTGCTCTCGTAAGCGTTCGCACGCCATTCATCGAGCTCGTTTAGTTGTAGTTTTCTATTCTGAACGGCTAAGTTAGAGTCGATGTTTAAGAGTTTTAATAACCAAAGTGCGCGATGTTCTAGTTCTACGGGTAAATGGCATGCTTTGCCATAAACTAATCGAAACGGGGTAAACCCGGTAGCGGTTTTGTACGCCGTACGATACGCCCATAATGCGTTGTCGAGCTTAGCGGACCAATCTTTCCTATAAAGTGAAACGGTTTTTTCTAATATTCGCTTAATCTCTAGATTTACTACCTCAACTTGGCCACTTGTTTGCGGGTGGTAGGGGGTGGCAAGCTTGTGCGTGACTCCATATTTAGCTAACATATTAGCCATTAGAGCATTACAGAAATGCGTTCCCCTATCACTAACAATAGCGCGAGGCGTGCCGAAGCAAGAAAATATTTTTTTTAGAAATGTAACGACGACTCGCGCATCGTTGGTGGGGAGAGCTTGCGCTTCCGCCCACCGTGATACGTAGTCGACCGCCACTAAAATATATGAATTTTTATAAGAAGGAGGTAGGGGCCAACAAAATCTTTTCCCCATAAATCAAAGACTTCGCATTCTAAAAACATGTTCTGGGGCATCTCGTCTCGACGTGAGATGTTACCCGACCGCTGACAGCTATCGCATGCGTGCACAAAATTGTGCGCATCTTTGAAGAGAGTGGGCCAAAAGTCGCCCGCCTCTAGCTCCTTCCTAGCGGTTCGGTTGGCTTGATAGTGCCCCCCGGCTGGACCCTCATAGCAGTGCCTCAATATTTGCGTGCACTCCACACCCGCGACGCACCTTCGGACCGCTTGGTCCACGCAGATACAGAAAAGAAATGGGTCATCCCAAAAGAAATTTTTCAAGTCAGAAAAGAATTTCTTCTTTTGCTGACTTGAGAATTATTTTGGAAGTACCCGCGCGACTAAGTAGTTCGCAAAATCTACGAACCAAGACGAAGATGACGAAGACGAACGAATGGAAAGAAGGCGTTCCTCGGGGAATCTTTCATTTATTTCAGATTCGACGAGCGCTTCCGCACCCGGATTTTCTAAATGGGAGAGGTGGTCTGATGCTATATTTTCCGCGCCCTTCTTATCCCGGATCTCCAAGTCAAATTCTTGAAGGAGGATAATCCATCGAAGAAGGCGTGGGTTTCGCGTCGGTTTTGGCTAGTAAATACTTAAGGGCGGAGTGATCGGTAAAAACGATAACTTTAGAAAGCGTTAAATACGAGCAAAACTTATCGAAGGCGAAAAACGACGGCTAAGAGTTCCTTTTCCATCGTCGTGTAATTTACTTGTGCGGAAGTGAGCGTCTTGCTAGCGTAATAAATAGGATGAAAATGTTTTTCTACGCGTTGGCCAAGAACGGCGCCTAAGGCAATATCACTAGCGTCGCACATAATTTCGAACGGAAGGGACCAATTAGAGGGCCACTAGAATTGGAGAAATGATAAGTTTTTGTTTTATAAAATTAAAGGCAGACTCACAATCGCTACTAAAGACAAAAGGTGATTCCTTTTCCAAGAGGTGAGTAAGCGGCTTTGTTATTTTTGAAAAATCTTGAATGAAGCGCCTGTAAAAGCCCGCGTGGCCTAAGAAACTCCTAATAGATTTAACGTTAGTCGGCTGAGGAAGCTTTTCTATGACTTATACTTTGGCCTTATCGACCTCTATCCCCTTAATCGAAATCTTATGGCCGAGGACCAAACCTCCTCGAACCATAAAGTTACACTTTTCCCAATTTAGAACAAGATGCGTGTCCTCGCATCGCTGGAGGACACAATCGAGATTTCGAAGACAATCCGGGAATGAGCATCCGAATACAGAAAAGTCATCCATAAATACTTCTATAATATCTTCTACTAGCTCGCCAAAGATTGCCAGCAAACATCTTTAGAATGTAGTTGGCGCATTGCAGAGGCCAAATGGCATTCTTCGATAGGCGAAGGTGCCAAACGGGCAAGTAAAAGTCATTTTCTCTTGGTCTTCGGTGGAAATGGGGATTTGGAAAAACCTCGATAAACCATCGAGAAAACAATAATATGGATGACCAGAGAGACGCTCGAGAATCTGGTCAAGGAACGGTAGTGGGAAATGGTCCTTGCGGGTGGCATCATTAAGTTTACGATAATCGATGCACACACGCCAACCCGTAACAGTACGAGTTGGGACGAGCTCGTTGTGCTCATTCGCTACTACGGTCAAACCGCCCTTCTTGGGCACGACATGAATGGGACTAACCCATGCACTATCAGAAATGGGATAAATAATCCCCGCATCTAATAATTTAATTATCTCAGTTTTCACGACGTCTTTCATGTTTGGGTTAAGACGTCGCTGCGGCTGAATGGTTTTGCGGCAATTATCGTTTAAGAAAATTTTATGAGTGCAAAAAGAAGGGTTAATCCCCTTAAGGTCAGAAATTTTCCACGCAATTGCGTGGCGATGTTTAAGCAAAACCTCCAATAAATTGGAGGTCTCTGAATCTCTTAAATGCGAAGAAATGATTACCGGGAGTGTATCATTTTTCCCGAAAAAGGCGTATTTGAGGGATTCGGGTAATAGTTTGAGATCTAGGGTGGGCGGTTCTTCTAGTGAGGTTTTAGTGCTAATGTATTTTGAACCAATTGGTTCAAAAGGCATATCCGTAGACGGGTCCTCATCGCAATAAAAATTTTCGAGCGAAAAAATATTTTCATTTAAAAATTCGGACTCGAAAACCGAAGAAGAACAATCTCCAAAAAAATAATCTAAAGAGTAGCAGAAATCGTCGCTCGGCGACGAGTCTTCCATTGAAGAGTTAATAGAAAAAGTAACTTGGTCGTCTCCTACCCGAAGGAGAAGCTGACCATTACTTACATCGATTAACGCACGTGAGGTTGCGAGGAAAGGGCGACCGAGTATTATTGGTACCTCGGCGTCTTCCTCGATGTCCAAGATGACGAAGTCCACCGGGAAGGTGAACTTGTCTACCCGGACAAGGACATCCTCAACTACCCCAATGGGGAACCTAACCGAGCGATTCGCTAGTTGGATGCGCATATTGGTAGGAGCAGGAGTACCCAAACCTAAACGCAGGAAGAGCGAGAATGGCATTGAATTAATGCTCGCGCCTAAGTCTGCCAAGGCGTATTTTATTAATACATCGCCAAAAAGGCACGAGATGGAAAACCGTCCCGGGTCATTTTGTTTCGAGGGCAACTTATTAGTAAGAGCCGCCGAGCAGACAGCGTAAAGAGAAATATGCGAAATATCTTCAAGTTTTCATTTGTTAGAAAGAAGCTCTTTTAAAAATTTTGCATACTTAGGCATTTGTGAGATGGCCTCGCAAAAAGGAACATTAATATGAATTTGTTTAAGTAATAAAATAAATTTTTCATATTTCTCGTTTACTCGCACGTTATCTAACTTATGCGGGTAGGGCAACGCCTTGTTTAAAATAGTTTTGTAATTAAAAATCGGTAAGGGTTGTGTAATCGAAGAAGAGGGAAGAGGGGTCGGAGGTGAAATATGTACCTGAGGATCGATCCGTTTTGGATCGACCACCTCCTTACCGCTACGGAGGGTTATAGCATTGGCATTCTCCCTTGGATTGGGCTCCGTATTCCCTGACAGTGTCCCTAGAGCGCGTTCTGACATAAGTCGCGCCAGTTGCCCAACCTGTATTTCTAAATTTTTAAGCAATCCGGTGATGTTTCAGGATATTGGACTCGTTGGACGCGACATAACGATTAAAATTTTCCTCCATCGGGGATGGCTTCATAGGAAGGGGAGGAGGAAACGTGGGCGCAAAAGGAGGGGGAGGAGGGCGCTGCGCGTTGTTCGGGTTACTCCATGAGAAATTCGGGTGGTTCCTCCAACCCGGATTATAATGGCTACTATAAGGGTTGTTTTGAAAGGAGGGACGCACCGGATTTCCCATGTATTCCACGAACTCGTCGACTACGCAGAAGTTAGAAGGGGGAAGAAAACAAGGCGGAGTGGGGGAGGCAACAGACATCTCCGCCACCTGCTTAGTTAGCCTTTCGACTTGAAGGGCTAGTTGAGCAGTGGCATCCACTTCATAAAGGCCTGCCTGCTTATGGCGCGCCCACGGGACATTCCATTGATAGGCATTCATAGCCATCTCTTTGAAAAGGGCCTGGGCGGCCTCGGGGGTCTTATTATTCAGAGTGCACCCGTCAGCCGCGTCAATCATTTGACGCGTCTGACTGTTCAGTCCATTATAAAAAATTTGTACATGCAACCACGTTGGCAGCGCGTGGTGCGGGCACCGGCGGAGAAATTCCTTAAAATGCTCCCAAGTCTCATAAAGAGACTCGGAGTCGATTTGCACAAAGGAGGAAATGTCCGCCCGCAATCTTGTAGTTTTTGCGGGCGTAAAATATTTAGTAAGGAATTTCTCCGACAACTCCGCCCAGGTCGTGATGGATCCCCGCGGGAGGGAGACCAGCCACTCCTTGGCTTTGGACTTAAGGGAGAAGGGAAAAAGGCGCAAACCAATGGCGTCATCAGTGACGCCATTAATCTTAAAAGTATCGCAAATTTCCAAAAAATTAGACAAGTGGTTATTCGGGTCCTTATCCGGCTGTCCGTCGAACTGCACGGCATTTTGGATCATTTGTATAACACTTGACTTAATTTCAAAATTATTGTTCGCCACAACAGGCCGAACAATACTCGACCCCGTATCATCCAAGTTGGGTCGAGCGTAGTAAGACATCATACGCTCGGCCGCTTGGGCATTATTTGGGTCGGCCATAGAAGAGAAAGAGGGTTCTCCGGTGGATTATGCGGGGTCTAAAAAGGGAATTCTACGTAGAGATCGGATACGTGCAAGAGAGCGGTCGATCTCAGGGTCGAATTCAAGATTTTCAGAACTCGAAGGTTGTCCGCGGGTCATGCACCCTAAAAAAAACAACGAAGGGGGAAGGATTTTTTTTTGTTATAAAATTTTTTATTTAAAAATAAAGTAAAATTAATTGTGTCCCGGATTCAATATAA
Organism: Platanthera zijinensis; assembly: GCA_039513925.1. Classification (NCBI taxonomy): domain Eukaryota; kingdom Viridiplantae; phylum Streptophyta; class Magnoliopsida; order Asparagales; family Orchidaceae; genus Platanthera; species Platanthera zijinensis. Next base: position 121,062,640 of record CM077092.1, read on the forward strand.
CAACCGTGCTCCCCGGCAATGGCGCCAAAAACTTGATGGTTGCAGAACCGAGACCGACTGTGGTTGGTTCGAAATGGTCTGATTACACGAGCCGAGTTAGATGATCGAGTTTTCTAACGAGAGGAGGCAAGTGCACCTATCGCAAGTAGTACTCGGTATTCGGGAAAATACCGAGGTCGTATTATTCTCGGGGACGCATTGATTATATCTACTCTTCCAGGAACACTATTATCTTACTATCAGTAAGGTGGAGTTTTTTAGTCTAATTAAAATGGAAAGAAAGAGTGCTGAATTTTACTAAGTTAGTTCGATGACGGGTTAACGCTCGGCATCGAATCGGATTAAGACCAAAATAATTCTTAACAATTATTGAACTTAGTTTTTAAATTAATAAAAGGCACTTGGTCGTGGAAGTTCGATAGACATGAGCTCACCTTGGTCTAGTGATATCGCTCACCTAGGCGCTAAGGCTATTCGACCGAACGTTAGTCCAACGAAGGATTCCCCTTAACGCCCGCATTACGCTAAGAACCCCGCTATTGGGTGGGAAACCCAATCCGGCAGAACTACGTTTCTCCTCTTTCGAGGGGGCATACGCAGTTCTCTTTACCCAAGGGGGATCGGTCCATACGAGCGGCCTCTCGGCGTTGCGTATGGATAACGAAAATAGAGCCCACAAATCGATTATGTGGTCCTATGCGTCGTTAACCCGGGGCAAACCATAAGTCCTTAAATTAAAATAAAAATAAAGTTCTTTAATTATTTCAAATCATTTTATATGTCCCAATACTCTTCGATGCCGAAGGCTAATAGAGATTAGCCACTCATCGGTATGGGGACGGCTTTATGTTTTTAGGTGAAGCGTGACTGTTAAATTAAGCACTAAACAATTATAAGAGAAAACACAAAAAAACAGGGCAATTAGATAAATTGAAGGCTAATTGATGCAGGCACTCACGCACACTTCAAAACCATAAAGAAAATTAAATAAAGCAAGTCCTACTCAAATGAGTAGGCGGGAAATAAATGCAAGTACAAGTCCTACTCAAAACTGAGTAGGCGGGAAATGACAAGTCCTACTCAAAACTGAGTAGGAGGTAATTAAAAGGACGTCATTGAACTCTTAACAAGTAGGTGGAAATATATGCACACATGCACACACTCTTCTTAATTGAAGAAAGCGATAAATAAAGCATAAAAATTATCTCTTACACGCACGCACTCTATATAATTGAGAAAGCGATAAAATTGTGAGTCCCGGCTCAAATGAGTGGGCGGGGGTAAATTTATCTCATACATGCACACACTCTACTTGAAAGTAAAACACACACACACACACACACTTCATAAATGAAAACACACACACACACGCACAAAGTTTTCCTACTCAAGTGAGTAGAAAGAAAATTTATGCAATAAAATGACAAGTCCCACTCAAACGAGTGGGCGGGAAATGAAAGCGGTGCGCCATTTAACTCTTAACGAGTAGGCGGAAATAAATGCGCACACACACGCACACGTAAAAAAATGAAAGCAAGCTATAAAACAAACTCATACACGCACGCACACTTGCAAAAAAAATAAGAAAAACAAAGTGCTCGAAAAATTAAAATAACTGCATTTCTACCGCTAGAATGCGGTAGAAATGCATAAAAAGTGAAAATAAAAATTAAATGGGTATGAAGTTTTAAAAATAAAAAGTTAAAACAAAGTGAGCGAAAAATTATAACGACTATATTTTCATTCTTATATTTTTATAAAAACTCCTAAAAAGTGAAAATAAACTAAAAAAAGACAAAAAGTTTTACGATCCTAAAGAGCCTAAGTTAAAGAAAATTGAAAATAACACTTTTAGATGAGTTTTTATAAAGCCTTATGAATGAAAAAATAGGAAAAAGGAGAAAAGCTAAATCTAAAAAGTGTGGAAAATGAAAATAAAACGGGCATTACAACGGCTAGAAAGTGCAAGAAAATCCTAAACTAAACTAAGTTATGAAAGCTAAAAAGAAAACATAAAAAGAAAATCACAAAAAGGGAACAAAAAAAATTACTTAAGAAGGGCGCTTCCAATTGAACATTTCAACTTTGCAAGATAGAAAATCTACCATTTTATTGAATAAAAAGTCTATTACATGAAAAGCTAAAACAAACAATCTAATACAAACTAAGAAAGATAGGGAGAAATTCTCCTTACATAGCTTAGAAGCCAAATGGGCCGCACCTCCCCTAAGTAAGATGGACCAAAAATGTGGACCCTTAAAATTTTCTGAAAGCCCTTATTTATAGGCAAAATTCCGGGTTGGTCACGCCCGTGACTAGGGCGTGACAGGGGGGCGTGTCACTACTGTACATGAGCTGATCGGGTGATTTGACTGGAAAGTTGACTTCGGCTGAAAACGTGGAGGTCACGCCCCAGGTCACGGGCGTGACAAGTGTCAGTCACAGGCGTGATGTGGGCGTGTCGGGGAGGTCGATCTGGGCGCGGTCCGGTCGCAAAGTCGCGCGCGTCACGTCGAGCCAGGTGGAGTAGTCACGCCCGTGTCACATTTTGACACGGGCGTGTCTGGAGGCGTGTCGAGCTCGGTTTGATGAGGGCCGATCGTCGAGTTGGCAACCTGGAGTTGACGATTGTTGAGGGTGTCACACGGGCGTGTCAGTCATTTGACACGGGCGTGTCAGTCAATTTTTTTGACTTTTTCTTGAATTTTTTCTGGAACAAAAATAAACCTAAGTTAGAAATAATATTTACAAAAATAAGCAATTTATTGAATAAAACTAATTTAAAAAGGCAAAAATAAACTAAAATAATATATAAAAACATAGAAAAATTTGATATATTTACTACTCATCACGCCGCGAGTGGGGGACTCCGATTATGGGGGTCGCGGGTCGGGAGGTCGTGGGCAGGGTAGATCTGTCGACAACCATGGTGGCTCGTCTTTGGGGAGGCGAGATGTTCCTGGTCGCGCTCTTTCACCGCGCCGGTCCCGGTCTCCTCGTCGTGGTGAGCTTTTTTCACACTGATCGTGTTTGTCCGCTGACCTCTGACCTTACGAGTTGTCTATTTGCCATAACAGATCGCCCAGCAACCCATGGGGCCGCCTTTATCGATGCCATTGGTTTGTCGGGGAGAGAGTATCGTCATGCCGCAGCTCACGCCTAAATGGAGCTAGAGAGCAAGATTGATCAGCTCGCCATCTGCGACCCTCATCGACGAATCTCGGCTCTGGAGGCGTGAATGGACAAGGTGGAGGGACTTCAGGCCATTTTGGAGAGCTACGAGGCTCGCTTTCACAAGGTGAAAGAGAATGATCGCCAGCTGGGGTTGAACAACCACCGCCTATAGCTGGTCCTTGACGAGTTGGTCAGCATTCAGGCGAGTATGGGTTCCACGCGGCGACTAGCGAGAATGGAGGATCAGTTGCAGCTTGGCGATGACGCGATGGCCCTGGCGACGGAGCACTACCGGTGGGCGCGCGAGATGGGTTGGGACGGGCGACATCCTCATCTTCCGGAGCGGCCTCCTAGGGCGTAGATTCTTTTTTCCGAAAGCTGAACTCGCCATCGGCGATCTTATAACAAATTCATTAATTACATTTTATTATTATTATTATTTTTTCTTGTTTTTATCGGCGATTATTCATCTCGTCACATGTTTCTTCGCGCACGCTTTCATTTCTTCGACATGCTAAGTTAGCTTGTGCAGGTTCGGGAGGATATCGCAGCGCCTTTACTTTATAGCGTGAGGTAGTGTTAATGTTATCTACACTCCTCGACCCCCAACGCGACTTTCTCTGCTACTCGCCGAGACGGGCAGACCCCCCCCCCTTTTCTTCTTTTGCCTTTGCCTATAAATAGAGGGGGTTGGTGGGTCATAAGTATACCTCTGCGATTTCCCCTTCCTCCCCGCGAGTACTCCACATTCTCGCATTTTACTCTCTCCTTGCCTCTTCTTGTACACAGCTCGTGATCATGGTGGGCGATGACGCTAGCGCTCGCCGACAAGCTCATGATATCAACTTCGCCGACGCGGACTTCAAGAAATCAATTACCTCAGAATGGGATCTGGCGAGCTTCAAGGAGCGCCTATTGCCAGAGGGATACTCGGCGAGGCTTCCTACTCGCAGAGAGCGACTCAATACCTATGTTGAGGCCGTGCTAGTTTTGTCACTGCGCCATTTTGACGCCGGCCTGCGACTCCCTTTTTGGACCGAGTTCTGCGAGATCCTGCGGTACTTCGGGATCATCCCCGAGCAGATCAACCCCAATGGGATGGTGATCATCATGGGGTTCCTCTGCTTCCTTCGGGAGGAGAGGATCGCCTTTGACCTCTCCATTTTTCGCCGAGTTTTTGCCTTCGCCACGACTTTGGAAGGGGTCGTCTTTTTCAGCAGTCATGTGTGCACCTAGGTCGGGACCGCGAACAAAGTCCACCGCAAGAGTGATCAGCTGGTGATCGTTCACGGCGACTTCAGGGGATTTCTTCGGAGGCCGCACCAACCCGCAGATGTCGCCTTTCTCCCGCCGATTTTTTAGAGTGCCTACGAGCAACTATTCGAATCCTTCTGGGGCCGTCGGTTCGACGTTATCTTCTGGCGACTCAATGTCAACTCGCTGGAAGCGGTTTATCCTCACGAAGGTAAGGCTAGAGTGAGATGCTGGCAGCTCGTTCGCTCGCTCTAATTTTACTGAAGCTCGCGCTAACTTATCTTACGTGCTTCTTGCAGTGCCCAACGAGCTTCTGGAGAAGCCTCTCCCTCTAGCGAAGGAAGTCGCCACCCCGCACATCGAGGCTCGCCCTCTGCCCGACATTAGGGAGAAGAAGAAGACGGCCAAGGGAAACGCGAGGGCCGGGTCGCCGGGGCCTACGAGCAAGAAGGCAAAGGTGTCGTCGCCTCAGTCTGACGACCGATAATCGCCGATGGAAGCTCGGGCACCTCGCTTTCACCCCAATTACACTCTCGGGCACGGGGTGGTGGATACCCATGGTCGCCCGCTGGTGACCTGGTCGGCGGAGGAGAACTTGGTGTCGCTGAGCACCAACCTCCCGTCCTGGTCGACGGACTGGGAGACAAGGGGGAGGCCTTTGCCGTTCTCCATGCTCTATACAGGTGAGTAGATGCTGAGTCGATGCTGGAGATCACTCCATTGGAACTCTCCAATAAATCTTCTTGTGCGATCGCGCGATCTGCCGAGCTAGGACATTATACGGCGAGGAAGTTGTTGGAGACGACGGAGGCTCTGAAAGTCGTCTCTAAGAAGTCCATAGATCTTGGAAAGCAGTTGGCCCGCTAGAGGGGCTTCAAGGTGAGTCGTCTTTGGGTAGTGATATCTGGTTCATCTAGTCAGTAAGGCCTGACGTCTAATATCTCGCAGGCTTCCGAGATCGAGGCCGCGAAGAAATTATCCAAGTGTGAGGAGAAGCTTGCCACCTCGCAAGCTGAGTTGGAGGCGGCCCAAGTTCGTGCAGCTGAGATAGAGACGCGGCTGATCGCCGCCGAGGGACGCGCGAGCTCCTCTACTATGCTGTCTGAGGCGTCGCGGCCAGAGGATTATCCGGCGTGGGTAGTGAAGCGGTCTCGCCTTCTTTGGGAGGAGAGGTCGTCAGTTCGTCACGAGATTGCGCGGGCTGCGGAGAACGTGATACTCGCGCAGCTCAGAATTAATGGTTAGCTCGTTGATGTGGAGACGCCACTCACCGTCGACAAGCTCATTCTTAAGCTACTCGTCGAGGGGATGATCTTGCCAGATCGCGTCCCATCTCCGTCGTCTGGCTCACGCGACTCCAACAGTAGTAGTTGTGTAAGCGGTAGCGGCGAGAGCGGGGATGATGATGCAGACGTCGGGGATGAAGAATATCGGCCAGATACTGGCGACGATGAGTCCTTGTTGATCGCCGATATTCATCCCTGTAGCAATTTTTTCCACTTGTAATCTGTACACGATATGAATTTATGCAAGTCGTCATTCTATTCTTTGCACTGGTCTAATATTGCTCGCTAGGCTCATAAGCTCGGGGAGGAGTGCTCACGATGTGACTGTTCAACTCGCGCGTGTATGTTATTGCAAACACCCAATCACACGCATGCCACATCGTGCTCGCTCGTACGCCCAAGGAACACTCGCCCACTCGCCCGACATATACTTGCCTCCCCGCGCGAGGTATACTCGCCTACTCGCCCAAGGCGTATTCGCACCTCAATATTGATCCAAACTTAGCGGGCATCGGGTATTTGATTCTCAGGGGCCAAACGTGATTACGACAATTGTTCTAAATAGGGCTTGATTTCCCTCGAGGAGAACGGCCGATCCCCGAGGAGAGCACGTGGAAAACCGGTCTTACGATACTTCTACCACTCGAGGTCTTCATTTCAATCGAGGAGATCGGCCGATTCCTGAGGAGAGGAGCTCGTGGGAAACCGGTCTCACGATATTGCTACCACTCGAAGCCTTGATTTCAATTAAGGAGATTGGTGATGGAGCTGACTCCCCACGATATGTCGCCAAGGAGCGTCCTCTCTCTGATGATGATGGTGACCCGATTGATGGAGCCGACTCCCCACGATATGTCGCCAAGGAGCGTCCTCCCTCTGATGAGGATGGTGACCCGATTGATGGAGACGACGGCCCGCAACATTGTAAAGACGGCGATGGCGTGCTTACGGATGTTCATGTGGAGCATCGTCATAATACCCGTCCTGAACGCAAGCCAACATATTAATAATAATTAATAATTATTATTAATAAATAATTATTAATTATTAATTAATTTTTATGCTTTGTTTTATTTTTGCAATGTTATTTAATTTCATGTTTTTAATTTCCATTTCATGTGTAATGATGGGTGTGTATAACCATCATGTAGTATTTTAATTATTTCATTTCATGAACTATGATGGGTGCATATAACCATCATATGTTCAATTTGAATTTTGAATTTTGAAGTTTGTTTGGAGGGAGATTGAGTGGTGTAGCCTATATATAGGCATGTATCTTTCATGTTTTAATTAGTGAATGAATGAAAAGAAAACCAATTTCAAGAATTGAAATCCCCCTCCTCTCCAAGGCAAGTTTCGGCCCTCCTCCTTCTTCTTCCTCATTGGCCGCCGGCCACCTCTCCTCCTCTCTCAATCTCGGCCTCCCTCCTTCTTCCTTTCCTCTACTCCCTTGCAAGCCCAGCCCCTCCTCCAACCTCCAAGCCTCCACCTCCTCTCTCACAAAACCGGCCACCACCAAACTCCAACAAGCCCGACCCCTTCCTCATCCCCGTCCTAAATCCAAATATCACTTTCCAAATTAAGCTCTTAGCCTACCATAATAGAAATATTTCATTCCTTAAATATTTCTCAATCCACCACCTTTTCTCTCTCCTGCCTTATTTGGAGATATTTGTTTCCATATTTAGAAGATTCCGCCGGGACTTTCTAAATACAGCGTGACACGAAGAAGGCGACGAATTTCTCTCCCTCCAGCATATCTCTGGTGGTGCCGTTGAGGAACGATTCTAGTTGAGCGTAACTGGATTCATCCAATCCGGTTGGGTAACGAAAATCTCTACTTAACGTGTTTCTCTTCCTTAGATAAATCTTGTGGCTTTGGCAAATTGCGCATTTTGTGTAACGCTTGATTTTTCGTGGTTTATTTTATTTTAGTTATTGTCTTGTTTATCGTATTTTCGTTTAAGTTCGTGAGGCGTGGCGGCCCTCGTTTTATATTTTGTTGGGAGAGAACCACCTTGCCTGAATCTTTTATTTTCGGTGGTTTCTCTTTTTGTACAACACACTCGATCGAACCGTGTGGGTTCTTTTCGCTTGAGAGGACCTTGGCCTATCGCCTTGGTACTATCTTGAAGGGCTTCACGAACCCTCCGTAATTGTTGTTTAGTAATAATATTAATTAAACCGCTGCGAAGTTAAATGCTAGAGTGTAACGTGAGAATTATTCGAGAGCGTCGCGTTAATTTGTCGGCCACCAAAACGCTCGAAAGAGCAGGCCTACATCAATTTGGTATCAGAGGGAGGTTCTCGTCAATTTCCTAATTGGCAATCCACCCCTCTCAAAATTTAAAATTCAAATTTAAATTTAAAATTTAAAATTTAAAATTTCAGATTTCAAATTTCAAATTTCAAATTTCAAATTTTCAAATTTCAAATTTCAAATTTCAAAATTTCAAATTTCAAAATTCAAAATTCAAAATTTAAAATTCAAATTCAAAATTTCCAATTTCAAATTTCAAATTTCAAATTTCAAAATTCAAAATTTAAAAATTCAAATTTCCAATTTCCAATTCCAAATTCAAAATTTAAAATTTTTCTCAAAATCTAAAAAAATAAAATTCTGGAAATTCTCTATCTTTTTTTAATAAGAAATCAAAAAAAAATTATTTTTCATTAAGTCATTATTTTTATTAAGTTATTTTAAAATTTAATAGTTGGTCTGCAAATAGCGATCTTAAGAAAATTTTAATTTTCTTAAAATTTAAAATTTAAAATTTCTGGAATTTATCCATCTAATTATTAGTAAGAAAATCAAAAAAAAATTATTTTTCATTAAGTATTTATTTTTATTAATAAATTTGAAATTTAGTATTTGGTGTGCCAATAGCAGCCTAGATTTTTATTTTCTCAGTAAAAAAAATCCAGCAAAATTTTTTAATGATCCTCATATTTTTCTAGCAAAAACCCTATTTTATCATATTTAATACCCTAGTAGTTAAGCGGGAACAATTCCATCTTCGTTAGAGTTAAGTTGTCCTAGTACCCTTTTCCTTGCACATGCACTAAGTCCGGGTGAATTTTCTCCCCGGTTCGCGCTAAGATGGCTTATGACGTACATGCTACTCATTCCTACACTTATCCTCCCACGTTTAGTAGGACCCCCACGTATGACGGTTTAGGGTGTCCTAAATTTTTTAGGGATTGGCTTAAGGGTATAGAATTTTATTTTAATTGTCACTTTTGGAATGACCACGAGAAGGTTAACTTTGCATGAGAGCGATTAGTTGGTCGAGCCCGATTATTTTGGTTAAACGAAGAGCGTCGTATTGGTAGCTATCGTTATGCTTGGCCGCACATGCGTAGTGTAACACCCCAAAAATCTCAAAATATGTTTGTACACAATTTTGGGTTGGAGGCTGTTAGACACGGCCTGGGACACGGGCGTGTCCCAGGGCGTGTCGGGTGTACACGGCCTGGGACACGGGCGTGTCCCAGGGCGTGTTCAGGCTAGTCGACGTTTGAGAGTCGACGATCGTCGAGCCTGGGACACGGCCTTCGACACGGGCGTGTCCCAGGGCGTGTTCGAATTAATTTTCGAAATTGACCTATTCAAGTCAGAGCCGGACACGGCCTTGAACACGGCCGGGAACACGGGCGTGTGAGGCTGGACACGGGCGTGTCAGCTGCCGTGTTCCGACCCGTGTACTGGTTTTGGAAATCGGTGAGTACCGTGTAACAGGAGACACGGGCGTGTCTCATGACTGACACGGGCGTGTCAGGTTCGACACGGGCGTGTCGATGCCCGTGTTCTCGAATATTTCAGTCGGTGCGACTGCCGCGTGTGCCGCTTAAGGGTACACGGCCTGTGACACGGGCGTGTCACAGGCCGTGTCGGCCAAATTTCAGGGGAATTTTCAGTAGATCGTGGCCCTTCATTTTCTTTAAATAAGATCCTGTGGCTGGAGTTCATTCCTGGGCTGATAAGGCCGGAAAAAGGGGGGAGAAGCTCATTCTTCTTTTTCATCTTCTCTTTATAAAGTAAGAGAGAGGTGAGAGCAAGGAGGAAGAAGAGGAAGTGGAGTCCGGCTGTCGGTGGTGCTACGGTGGTCCAAATCGCGAGCCGAGTTCGGATTTGCGAAAGCAACGCTGCTGCGAAGGCTTTCATCCGTCTCAAATTTCTCTCCATGGCTCCGAAGCGAACTCCTAGGGTAACGATTTCCTGCTTGGACATGTGAAGTCCTTAATTCCTGCATTGCATAGGGAAAACCCTTCCCCGCGAGTGTGCGGTGGGTTGTGGCGTCCCTTGGGGTAGATATGTGAAGTCCCCCTTGTTAGAGTCCGGAATTGGAGTACGGATCTAGGCATGCTGTGTGAAGCCCATCTGGACATGGTCTGGATTGGTGATGCTTGGTTGCATATCGGAGAAGGCTCCGTGATGATTGCTTGTATGCATGATGGATAAAAGTACTGGAGGAAGTCCAGGAAATTATGAGAGTTGGACTCTCTTGTGGCCGTGAGTGCTACTGGTGGAAAGTTGAGCTGTGAGGCTGCAACTAGGAAATGGTGGAACGGGCAAGGTGAAACTGTACCCGCGTCAGTCCAGGCGTGATTCTGACGATGTGAGCAACGGGAAAGGTGGATCTGTACCCGCGTTATGGTTGTCTAACCTTGGGTGCTTAAGACCCTGTTAGGATCACATAGCGAGAGTCGACGGCCGGTGAGCCGATCAGACTAGAATGCTCATAGTGCGCCGTTATGTCTGGGACCTCTGAACGGTGTGAATGTGCCCTGAGTGCACGGAGCGTCGGGCCGTCGAGCCGACGTTTGTGATATGTGACGGTGCGGGCGTGCACGTCTTGCTTGAATGGCTATATATATCATGTTGGATGAATGCTTTGCAGGGATGGAATTCCGCTGCCCCGTGCCAGGGGCAGGGTCGTTATAATTGGTCAGCTGAATGCTGACCGTTGCCCTGTTTTGCCACCGTTTGGTGGATTGGTTCTTACAGGTGCTGGAGGAGCTGGTCCGAGCGGGACTTAGCGGGCTGAAGCCCAAAGCTGCGTTGCTGCCATCGAAGGCATTGTTTTGTTTCTTTTGTTCATGTGTGGCCGGCCTGCGTGCCGATGTATGTAAACCACACTCTTGTTAAGAGAAACTGTTGTAAGGCCTTAAGGCCAGACTCTTTTGATGTATATCTATACATTCCTTGTTAGTGGATATTGTTGTTTATCTTGAGTTCATTAATTCAACCGTGAAGCTTCCGCTAGAATGCTCTGTGTTAGGATGCGTTGGTTATGATATTATTTAGTAGCGTCTCCGCCTGTTTGTGGAATATGGTGTGGGGCCCCGGCCGGACCCTCTATTATATTCTTCTTGACGGGTAGAGGTGTTACAATTTGGTATCAGCTTGTTGGTCGATCTCTTCCGAATTCGCGGACGAATTCTTTTGAGAGGGGGCGAGCACGTGTCAGTGCCGTCGTTATAACACTTAATTTGAACTCAAGATTGTCCACTTAGGAATGCAAATACACTAGTTTGTTGAACTTGTGTATTCTCTTTGTATGATTGCCATTTTTATTGGTCGTTAACCTGTGTATTTTACACATATAGGTGACCAGAAGTGTTGCGGGTCAGTCCGAACCACAACGTTCTGTTGCGAGTGCGGCACCAGCCGAGGTGCCCACAACTCCTCCATCCGCTGAAACAGTCCGTCTCATCACGGAAACGGTACTTGCTGTGATGAATGCTCAGCAAGCGGGGCAAGCACGTCCTGCAGTGGTGGCAACGCAAGCTGGGGTACGGCAAGAACCGGTAGAAGCCGAAGTTGATCCGCGGGTAGCAGATCAACAATGGAAGCAATTCTTGAGCTTTAACCCTCCGCAGTTTCATGGGGCGGGTACACCGGCCCAAGCAGAGGATTGGCTTGCAAGAATTAAGAGAATTATGAGAGCTATCAGGGTTGAGGAGGAACAGAAAGTCATGTTAGCCACGTTCCTACTGGAAGGAGAGGCGCGATTGTGGTGGGATGAGATTGAACTGCATCACTTGGCCGGCAGGCAATTGGCAGAGATTACAATGGAAGAATTCTCTCGGTTATTCTTAGCACAACATCTGCCGATGCAGCAAAGGATGTCGATGGAAATGGAGTTCCAACGGTTAGCACAGGGAGATCGAAGTGTGGATGACTACCTGCATGAGTTCACCCGGTTGGGAAGATATGCGGGCTCGATCTTCGCCGAAGAAGAGCGTAAGACTAGTCGGTTTTATGCGGGACTGCGAGATGAGCTAAGGTATTTGCTCTCGAGTTCTGTGAGTCAGGGATTCCAAGCCTTAGTCTGTACGGCTCGTTCTTTGGAGACGGACATGAAACGGGGGCAAGCAAAAGGAAACTTGGCGGTTGTGAAGCCGGAGTTTAAGCCGCCGCGTCCGGACAAGTTTGGCTACCGAAGGAAATGGAATAAGAAGTCTAAGTCTTCTGGACAAGCTCCTTCTGCGACTGTGACGGACACATCTGGGAATGGAGCTCGTGCTTGTTTTACGTGCGGGAAGGTTGGACACTTCGCACGTGAATGCCGATTTGGTCCTCCAAAGGGTGATAAGAAGACGGGAGCGTCTTATGCGGAGAAGGGGAAGGCTGTGGTGGAGTCTTCTGCCTCGCACGCGCAGCCCAGAGTCTTCAACCTTGGACAACAGGAGGCCATTAAACAGGCTGATGTCGTCACAGGTGCGCTTAAGTTTTAATGTTTGTACTTTTGGTGTGCTGTGCTTGTTTTAATTGTCATGTTATAGGGTTTGTCCTTATACGAGAGTATCTGGCGCGAGCACTGTTTGACACAGGTGCTTCACATTCGTTTCTGTCTGAGGATTTTGTCTTGCGTGTCGGGGTGCCTATCCAGACCAAGACAGACAGCATAAAGGTGTTGTTGCCTAACGGATGTTTGATGTGCGCGGATCGATCTTGCGGTCTTGAGGTCAAGATAGGAAGTCGGGAGTTCAAGGTGGAAACACTAGTATTGCCGATCAAAGAGTTTGATATAATCTTTGGTATGGACTGGCTTTCAGAGCAGCGTGCCTGTATTGATTGCACTTCAAAAGAGGTCACACTTGGGCAAAATACCGAACGAGAGACCAAGTTCATTGGTATGCAAGGGATGAGTGGGATGTTGTTATCCGCTCTCCAAGTTGTTAAGGCAGTTCGGAAGGGTGCGGAGTTGTTCTTCACACTCATAGAGGCGGTGGCGCCAAAGGCCAGTGTGAGTGAAGTGCCGATTGTGTCGGAATATGCGGATGTGTTTCCAAAGGACCTTCCGGGGTTACCTCCCCAAAGAGAAATTGACTTCGCTATCGAGCTGGTGCCGGGTGCAAAACCCGTGGCCCGTTCGCCGTATCGGGTAGTGCCAAAAGAAATGGCCGAACTGAAAGTTCAGTTGCAAGAGTTGTTGGAGCAGGGATACATACGCCCAAGTATGTCACCTTGGAGCGCGCCTGTTCTTTTTGTGAAAAAGAAAGACGGTGGTTTGCGACTATGTATTGATTATCGCGAACTGAACAAGCTGACGGAGAAAAACAAGTATCCAATTCCTCGGATCGATGACTTGTTCGATCAGCAAGCAGGCTCAACCGTCTATTCGAAGTTGGATTTGAAGTCCGGGTATTACCAGTTACGGATTAGGGAAGGTGACATTCCCAAGACAGCGTTTGGCACACGCTATGGTCATTATGAGTTCACAGTTATGCCGTTCGGCTTGTGTAATGCGCCTTCGGTATTCATGGATCTCATGCATCGTACGTTCCGCGAATACCTGGATCTGTTTGTGATTGTGTTTATTGATGATATTCTGGTATATTCACAATCGGAGGAAGATCATGCAAACCATTTGCGATTAGTATTGCATACCTTGCGAAGGAATAAGCTGTATGCCAAGTTCTCAAAGTGTGAGTTCTGGCTCTCGTCGGTGGCTTTTCTAGGCCATGTGGTAAGTGGAGAGGGCATAGCGGTGGATCCGGCTAAGATAAGTGCCATTCGGGATTGGCCAGTGTTATCTTCAGTGGCCGAAGTCAGGAGTTTCGTTGGACTGGCGGGCTACTATAGGAGGTTCGTGGGGAACTTCTCCCGGATTGCTTTGCCTCTGACTACGTTGACGAGAAAGGATCAGAAGTTCGTTTGGACGCCGGAATGCGCACGAGCTTTTGAGGAGCTGAAGAATCGTTTGACCACGGCGCCCGTGTTGACGTCGCCATGTGGTACAGACGGATTTGAAATATACAGCGATGCGTCAGGAAGCGGCTTAGGCTGCGTCCTCCTGCAGTTTGGCAAGGTGATCGCTTATGGTTCTCGTCAATTGAAAGTGCATGAGCGTAATTACCCCGTCCATGATTTGGAGTTGGCGGCGGTGATCTTTTCGCTAAAATTGTGGCGGCATTATCTATATGGCGTGAAAGTAGATATTTATACCGATCATAAAAGCTTAAAGTATCTGCTCGATCAAAAGGAGTTGAATATGCGACAAAGAAGGTGGATGGAATTCCTTGGGGATTATACCTTCGACATTCACTATGTTCCCGGAAAGGGAAATGTGGTCGTTGATGCCTTGAGTCGTCGGGCTCCGGTACAGGCAAATTGGTTACGGATACATGATGAGCGGTTAGTCCAAGAGTTGGAAGCCTTGGAGATATCTTGTGTGGAAAGAGATTCTTCAACTGAAGCAAGCATGAACTGGTTGGAAGTTCAATATGACCTTGCTGACAGGGTTCGGCGGGCAACGGAGATGGATGAAAGTCTCCAACGCTATGCAAAGGAGGGATCTGGTGATCAGTTCTCCTGGGATGATGGCTTGTTATGAAAGGATGGCCGATTGTGCGTCCCTAGTGCGGGTAAATTGCGATAAGGGCTGCTATATGAAGCGCACTTTACAAAGTATTCAATTCACCCTGGGAGCACAAAAATGTACAAAGACCTGAAGAAACTGTTCTGGTGGCCTGGTTTAAAGAAGGACATAGCCGCGTATGTGGCTAAATGTCGTACTTGTGCTTTGGTAAAGGCAGAATGTCAACGGCCGAGTGGTTTCCTGAAGTCGTTGCCGGTTCCGCAATGGAAATTTGAGGATATTTCTATGGATTTCGTGCACGGATTGCCGAGATCTCAGCGTGGCCATGACTCAATCTGGGTGATTGTAGACCGGTTAACAAAGGTGGCTCACTTTATACCAAACAAGCGGGACGATTCAGTGGAAACGTTGGCAAAGCTCTATGTGGAGCAGATAGTTCGATTGCATGGTGTTCCCCGGAGCATCGTAAGTGACCGAGATGGGCGCTTTACTTCAAAGGATTGGAGATTAGTTCATCAGATGTTGGGCACGAAGTTAGCATTCAGTACGGCCTTTCACCCGCAAACGGATGGCCAAACTGAACGAACCAACAGAACGATGGAGGATATGCTCCGTATGTGCGCCCTAGACTTCGGTAAGAAGTGGGAAGAACATCTTGTTATGGTGGAGTTTGCCTATAATAATAGCTATCAAGTGAGTATAGGCATGGCCCCATTTGAAGCGCTGTATGGTCGCAAATGTCGTACACCGCTAGCTTGGGCAGAAACTGGCGAGACTAAACTTTTAGGCAAAAAGGAAGTCGAGGATGCTACCTCAACAATACGCTCTATTCGAGAGAAGCTCCTAATAGCCCAAGATCGGCAGGCCAAGTATTACAATGCTAAGCACCGGAACGTGGAGTTCGCGGTGGGTGAATGGGTCTATTTAAAGATTAAGCCCTTCAAAGGCGTATCTCGGATCCGGCGGTTGAAAAAGCTAAGTCCGCGATACCTTGGTCCATTTGAAGTGGTGGAGCGAGTTGGGGAAGCTGCCTATCGGTTAGCTCTTTCATTGGAATTGAGTGGATTGCATGACGTGTTTCACATCTCGGTGTTACGCAAAGCAGTCAAGGATCCAGCTCATATAGTTGAAAATGATCGAGTGCCAGTTGAGTATGGGCTAACGACAAAGGTGAAGCCTATACGGATAGAGGATCGAGCCGAGAAACAGTTGCGGAACAAGGTGATCGGGATGGTCAAAGTCCGGTGGGACAATTGTGGCCGAGAAGAGCTAACATGGGAGCGCGAGCAGACCATGCGAGCCGAGTTTCCCGAGTTATTTTCGTAGCTTGTTCACTCGTTGTATATGTAATAGAAACATATAAATGTTTTGTTATTTTCTCCCTATTGTCTTCAAATTTCGGGACGAAATTTTATTAAGGGGGGGAGGATTATAACACCCCAAAAATCTCAAAATATGTTTGTACACAATTTTGGGTTGGAGGCTGTTAGACACGGCCTGGGACACGGGCGTGTCCCAGGGCGTGTCGGGTGTACACGGCCTGGGACACGGGCGTGTCCCAGGGCGTGTTCAGGCTAGTCGACGTTTGAGAGTCGACGATCGTCGAGCCTGGGACACGGCCTTCGACACGGGCGTGTCCCAGGGCGTGTTCGAATTAATTTTCGAAATTGACCTATTCAAGTCAGAGCCGGACACGGCCTTGAACACGGCCGGGAACACGGGCGTGTGAGGCTGGACACGAGCGTGTCAGCTGCCGTGTTTCGACCCGTGTACTGGTTTTGGAAATCGGTGAGTACCGTGTAACAGGAGACACGGGCGTGTCTCATGACTGACACGGGCGTGTCAGGTTCGACACGGGCGTGTCGATGCCCGTGTTCTCGAATATTTCAGTCGGTGCGACTGCCGCGTGTGCCGCTTAAGGGTACACGGCCTGTGACACGGGCGTGTCACAGGCCGTGTCGGCCAAATTTCAGGGGAATTTTCAGTAGATCGTGGCCCTTCATTTTCTTTAAATAAGATCCTGTGGCTGGAGTTCATTCCTGGGCTGATAAGGCCGGAAAAAGGGGGGAGAAGCTCATTCTTCTTTTTCATCTTCTCTTTCTAAAGTAAGAGAGAGGTGAGAGCAAGGAGGAAGAAGAGGAAGTGGAGTCCGGCTGCCGGTGGTGCTACGGTGGTCCAAATCGCAAGCCGAGTTCGGATTTGCGAAGGCAACGCTGCTGCGAAGGCTTTCATCCGTCTCAAATTTATCTCTATGGCTCCGAAGCGAACTCCTAGGGTAACGATTTCCTGCTTGGACATGTGAAGTCCTTAATTCCTGCATTGCATAGGGAAAACCCTTCCCCGCGAGTGTGCGGTGGGTTGTGGCGTCCCTTGGGGTAGATATGTGAAGTCCCCCTTGTTAGAGTCCGGAATTGGAGTACGGATCTAGGCATGCTGTGTGAAGCCCATCTGGACATGGTCTGGATTGGTGATGCTTGGTTGCATATCGGAGAAGGCTCCGTGATGATTGCTTGTATGCATGATGGATAAAAGTACTTGAGGAAGTCCAGGAAATTATGAGAGTTGGACTCTCTTGTGGCCGTGAGTGCTACTGGTGGAAAGTTGAGCTGTGAGGCTGCAACTAGGAAATGGTGGAACGGGCAAGGTGAAACTGTACCCGCGTCAGTCCAGGCGTGAGTCTGACGATGTGAGCAACGGGAAAGGTGGATCTGTACCCGCGTTATGGTTGTCTAACCTTGGGTGCTTAAGACCCTGTTAGGATCACATAGCGAGAGTCGACGGCCGGTGAGCCGATCAGACTAGAATGCTTATAGTGCGCCGTTATGTCTGGGACCTCTGAACGGTGTGAATGTGCCCTGAGTGCACGGAGCGTCGGGCCGTCGAGCCGACGTTTGTGATATGTGACGGTGCGGGCGTGCACGTCTTGCTTGAATGGCTATATATATCATGTTGGATGAATGCTTTGCAGGGATGGAATTTCGCTGCCCCGTGCCAGGGGCAGGGTCGTTATAATTGGTCAGCTGAATGCTGACCGTTGCCCTGTTTTGCCACCGTTTGGTGGATTGGTTCTTACAGGTGCTGGAGGAGCTGGTCCGAGCGGGACTTAGCGGGCTGAAGCCCAAAGCTGCGTTGCTGCCCTCGAAGGCATTGTTTTGTTTCTTTTATTCATGTGTGGCCGGCCTGCGTGCCGATGTATGTAAACCACACTCTTGTTAAGAGAAACTGTTGTAAGGCCTTAAGGCCAGACTCTTTTGATGTATATCTATACATTCCTTGTTAGTGGACATTGTTGTTTATCTTGAGTTCATTAATTCAACCGTGAAGCTTCCGCTAGAATGCTCTGTGTTAGGATGCGTTGGTTATGATATTATTTAGTAGCGTCTCCGCCTGTTTGTGGAATATGGTGTGGGGCCCCGGCCGGACCCTCTATTATATTCTTCTTGACGGGTAGAGGTGTTATACGTAGCCTCCTCTCGGATCAATTTGATCCCGCCTACCTGCGCACTAATAGCACCACACCCGTTAGTACGAATAGTTACGACACTAGACCCGTATCTGCTTATAGGAGTGACCCTACGCCTCAAGATAGATCATATCCCCAGAGAGGTAGTAATACCCAAAGTGTGTTTTGTCCCACCTATAGGGAGCATAAGCCATTTGGACCCCAAAATTTGAACTCGAAATAGGTTACTATTAGGGTGTTTGCTTCGTTAGCCTCGACATCTAAGCCCTCTGATATAGTGACTGATACCTCTGAGGATTCCTATGTGGATATAGAATCTCTGGATGATGAAGTTAATCAGCTAGGTGAGAGTCTTCCTTCACTTATGATAGTGTCTGACTCTCCTGTTGAACCTGAGGATGTGATTAGGACTGAGCCTGTCACTGAGGACGAGGCAAGTTTCACTGACGCTTTTAGTGACGATGAGGATACTCGATATCCCAGTGATTTGGATGAGGATTTCTTCCCTGAGGAATCATCTGCAATCCCCTTCAACGTTATTTTAGTCATGGAGTCTTCTGATGACCCTGATTCAAAAGACGTTCCAGCAGAGTCGGTAGAGTCATCCGAAGCTGAGAGCGTACCTGTTACTGAATTAGGTGATGACTTGCTAGGACCCGACATTATTAAGGTTGACCCAGGCTTATTAGATATTTCTATGGTATTGGAAGAGTCACCTTGGGATGGATGTTCAGTTTGGGATAAACTTAGTGTTATACATCTGGGAGTTAGTCCTTTGACGTTATCATCGCTGCTTGGGATTCGAGCTAATTTTTATACTCCCCTGGATTCGATTTGCCCATCCCCTATTGCTGACTTAGACGATGTCCCCACCTCATGGGAAGAATTGGTCGACATAGAATGTGAAGTTGTAGTAGATTTACCCCGCGATGAAATATTATCTTTGGATGACGGTAGCACTGAGGGCCCGATAGATTTTTCTTTGATGACATCTCCTTTGCCTGAGGCCCAAGGTAGTTTAGAAGTTTTATCGGAAATAAATTTGCCTACCTTAGGGACGATCACTGAAGCTAAATTGAATAAAATATCTAATGCGTTAGAAGACATGTCGGCTGATTTGGTGGATTCATTCTGTGGTGAAAAGTTAACTGAGGATGAGTTTTTAGTGAGGACGAATCCACTATTCGAGTTTACTTTTGATTTTAATGGCTTTCAACCGGAGGCGTTCTCCTGGACGCTTAATCCATGTTTTGACGTTGAGTGTGACTTGGTTCCCCCTACGGAGTCAACCCTATCGACTCTCCCTCCGGTACCCTTAGCTCGAGTAGATGAGTTCGTCATTTTTAGCCCTCTATATTTAGAGAAGTTTATTATTCCCGCCTTCCCGTTAGACTTACTTATAAAGATGTGGGTGAACGTAGTTGGTGATGAGCGTTTTCTGAAAGCCTATTATTATGATATTTTTAAACCTAATTTTAATACCAAATTTAAAACGATAACATTAGGCTCCATTGATTTGATTTTTGAACTGAAAGAGCCCGTACCACCTGACTTAATTCCGTTATTTTCTACTATTAATTCCATTCATGTTGCACATGGGTTCTCCCCTCATGGTTTTAATTTAATTAGGCGCATTTTCATTTCTTGATCCTTCTAAATGTGTCCATTAAATTACTTGCTATATTGTATCAAATAATCTTCCACCGCTATATGAAAGATTTGGTTTTGGTTTGTCTCACCCCCGAACGGATGCCCCCGGGCACCTTAGAAATATTAACGAATCGGCTAGTCTACTTTTTACGGATTTTACGGAAATATGGTGACATGACGTTTCTATTAAAATTTTCCACTGATTGGGGCATAGCTCCTATTTTCATCGTTACATATTTTACGCTTTATGCTTTAATGCCACTTGAAATGTCTACCTCTCCGTATATATTTTCCACTATGTTTTCTATTGGGTTGAGTGGTGATAGTTTTCTAGGATCGTTCTCCTTCTCGGTCTCCATCAGAGGTATGTTGGTGGATGTTGTTGAAATTCTTTTTCCTTTTTTGGCTAATGCATATTTGAGGTCCTTCCAAGACCACCTTGTGTCATACAGGTTCTTCTTCCCCACCGATGACATCCCAGACGAGTACTCGTAGGCATACTCATCAGTGATGAGTCATTTTAAGAGGGGGAGGATTGATGGAGCTGACTCCCCACGATATGTCGTCAAGGAGCGTCCTCCCTCTGATGATGATGGTGACCTGATTGATGGAGCCGACTCCCCATGATATGTCGCCAAGGAGCGTCCTCCCTCTGATGATGATGGTGACCCGATTGATGGAGATGACGGCCCGCAACATTGTAAAGATGGCGATGGCGTGCTTACGGATGTTCATGTGGAGCATCGTCATAATACCCGTCCTGAACGCAAGCCAACATATTAATAATAATTAATAATTATTATTAATAAATAATTATTAATTATTAATTAATTTTTATGCTTTGTTTTATTTTTGCAATGTTATTTAATTTCATGTTTTTAATTTCCATTTCATGTGTAATGATGGGTGTGTATAACCATCATGTAGTATTTTAATTATTTCATTTCATGAACTATGATGGGTGCATATAACCATCATATGTTCAATTTGAATTTTGAATTTTGAAGTTTGTTTGGAGGGAGGTTGAGTGGTGTAGCCTATATATAGGCATGTATCCTTCATGTTTTAATTAGTGAATGAATGAAAAGAAAACCAATTTCAAGAATTGAAATCCCCCTCCTCTCCAAGGCAAGTTTCGGCCCTCCTCCTTGATCTTCCTCTTTGGCCGCCGGCCACCTCTCCTCCTCTCTCAATCTCGGCCTCCCTCCTTCTTCCTTTCCTCCACTCCCTTGCAAGCCCGACCCCTCCTCCAACCTCCAAGCCTCCACCTCCTCTCTCACAAAACCGGCCACCACCAAACTCCAACAAGCCCGACCCCTTCCTCATCCCCGTCCTAAATCCAAATATCACTTTCCAAATTAATCTCTTAGCCTACCATAATAAAAATATTTCATTCCTTTAATATTTCTCAATCCACCACCTTTTCTCTCTCCTGCCTTATTTGGAGATATTTGTTTCCATATTTAGAAGATTCCGCCGGGACTTTCCAAATACAGCGTGACACGAAGAAGGCGACGAATTTCTCTCCCTCCAGCGTATCTCTGGTGGTGCCGTTGAGGAACGATTCTAGTTGAGCGTAACCGGATTCATCCAATTCGGTTGGGTAACGAAAATCTCTACTTAATGTGTTTCTCTTCCTTAGATAAATCTTGTGGCTTTGGCAAATTGCGCATTTTGTGTAACGCTTGATTTTTCGTGGTTTATTTTATTTTAGTTATTGTCTTGTTTATTGTATTTTCGTTTAAGTTCGTGAGGCGTGGCGGCCCTCGTTTTTTATTTTGTTGGGAGAGAACCACCTTGCCTGAATCTTTTGTTTTCGGTGGTTTCTCTTTTGGTACAACACGCTCGATCGAACCGTGTGGGTTCTTTTCGCTTGAGAGGACCTTGGCCTATAGCCTTGGTACTATCTTGAAGGGCTTCACGAACCCTCCGTAATTGTTGTTTAGTTATAATATTAATTAAACCGCTGCGAAGTTAAATGCTAGAGTGTAACGTGAGAATTATTCGAGAGCGTCGCGTTAATTTGTCGGCCACAAAAACGCTCGAAAGAGCGGGACTACATCAATTGGCCGATTCCCGGGGAGAGTAGCTCGTGGGAAACTGGTCTTACGATGCTGCTACCACTCGAAGTCTTGATTTCAATCGAGGAGATCGGCCGATTCCCGGGGAGAGGAGCTCGTGGGAGACCGGTCTTACGATGCTGCTACTACTCGAAGTCTTGATTTCAAGAGAGGAGATCAGCCGATTCCTGGGGAGAGGAGCTCGTGGGAAACCGATCTTATGATTCTGCTACCACTCGATGTCTTGATTTCAATCAAGGAGATCGGACGATTCCCGGGGAGAGGAGCACATGGGAAACCGGTCTTACGATGCTGCTACCACTCGAAGTCTTGATTTCAATCGAGGAGATCGGCCGAATCCCGGGGAGAGTAGCTCATGGGAGACCGGTCTTACGATGCTTATACTACTCGAAGTCTTGATTTCAATCGAGGAGATCGGCCGATTCCCAAGGAGAGGAGATTGTGGGAAACCGGTCTTACGATGCTGCTACCACTCGAAGTATTGATTTTAATCGAGGAGATCGGCCAATTCCAGGGGAGGGGAGCTCGTGGGAGACCGGTCTTATGATGTTGCTACTACTAGAGGTATTGATTTCAATCGAGGAGATCGGCCGATTCCCGGGGAGATGAGCTCGTTGGAAACAGGTCTTACGTTGCTGCTACCACTCGAAGTCTTGATTTCAATCGAGGAGATCGGCCGATTCCCGGGGAGAGGGGCTCGTGGGAGACTGATCTTACGATGCTGCTACTACTCGAAGTCTTGATTTCAATCGAGGAGATCAGCCTATTCCCTTGGAGAGGAGCTCGTGGGAAACCGGTCTTACGATGCTTCTACCATTCGAAGTCTTGATTTCAATCGAGAAGATCGGGCGATTCCCGGGGAGAGGATCTCGTGGGAGACCGGTCTTACGATGCTGCTACTACTCGAAGTCTTGATTTCAATCGAGGAGATCGGCCGATTCCCGGGGAGAGGAGCTCGTGGGAAACCGGTCTTACGATGCTACTACCACTCGAAGTCTTGATTTCAATCGAGGTGATCGGCCAGCTCCCGGGGAGAGGAGCTTGTGGGAGATCGGTCTTACGATGCTGCTACTACTCGAAGTCTTGATTTCAATCGAGGATCGGTCGATTCCCTGGGAGAGGAGCTCGTGGGAAACTGGTATTACGATTCTGCTACCACTCGAAGTCTTGATTTCAATCGAGAAGATCGGCCGATTCCCGGTGAGAGGAGCTTGTGGGAGACAGGTCTTACGATGCTGCTACCACTCGAAGTCTTGATTTCAATCGAGGAGATCGGCCGATTCCTGGGGAGAGGAGCTCGTGGGAGACCGGTCTTACGATGTTGCTACCACTCGAAGTCTTGATTTCAATCGAGGAGATCGGCCGATTCCCGGGGAGAGGAGCTCGTGGGAGACTGGTCTTACAATGTTGCTACTACTCGATGTCTTGATTTCAATTGAGGAGATCGGCTGATTCCCGGGGAGAGGAGCTCTTGGGAAACCGGACTTACGATGCTGCTACCACTCGAAGTCTTGATTTCAATCGAGGAGATCGGCTGATTCCCGGGGAGAGGAGCTCGTGGGAGACCGATCTTACGATGCTACTACTACTCGAAGTCTTGATTTCAATTCAGAAGATTGGCCGATTCCCGGGGAGAGGAGCTCGTGGGAGACCGGTCTTACGATGCTGCTACCACTTGAAGTCTTCATTTCTATCGGGGAGATCCTGTTACATGGGAGATGTTGAGAGTTAATCGCGTGGATATCTCGGTTAGAATGTAATCTTCTCCTTTCAGAGAGACGCTCTTGAACCTGCCAAATCAGGGGGGGTGGCGTCCAGACCTATTCCTAAGAATTCCTCTAGTCAGAATAGAGATGCACTCGGGGAGACATAGGCCGACATGCAAGGGGGGAGCTGATGTCGGCCGAAAATGCAGAGGCTCGGTGTTACAAGAGCGCTTAAAGTCCCGAAGCATCGTCCTATAATCCGTACTTGGCTATTCGGTAAGAACGGGTTGAAGGCACGTATCTCGATTTGGTAGTGAAGATCGTTTCCATCTACGCTTAATGGTCGCGAGTGCCAGCGTCCGGACGGGGGGTTGATGTTCATCGAGGATCCTTTTCGGACGCACTCAGAACCAACACACACCCCTGGGCTCGTTCCCGCCCTTTCTGTGGCAGGCTATCATGTTTTGCCGATAACTCGAATTCCTCATCTTATGGGTGCTTGACGAGGTCAGCCTCTCTTCGAGTCCGAGGGATTAGGGTGCAAATTTGTTCCTAGTAGTTCCTCAGTTGGAAGAGAGATGCACTCGGGGAGACATAGGCCGACATGCAAGGTGGGAGCTGATCTCGGCCGACAATGCATAGGCTCGGTCTTACAAGAGCGCTTAAAGTCCCGAGGCATCGTCTTATCATCCATACTGGGCTGTGTATAAGGAACAAACCAACAACTGGGGAGTCGATTGCGAGGCGTATCCAAGGAGCACTCAGAAGCCTTGAGGGATATTAACACAAAAAGGGAGAATAATCCAGACACCATTGTATATCAATCAACATGCTTATAAAGTAAATACAAGCGTTACCACTAGGGGTAGAATCTTTTCAGATCGTCCCCACTCAAGGTTCCGTTTAGTTGCTCGCCTGTTTTATCTTGTAGGTAATAGCCCCCCGTGACTAGGGCTTCTTGGACAATGAAGGGTCATTCCCAGTTGGGATGCAGCTTTCCCAGGGCGGCTCCCCGCCCAGCGGCGTCTACCTTCTTCATAATTAGATCTCCCGCAAGGAAACTTTTTAGACGGACATTTTTGTCGAAGTGCCTCGCCATGCGCCTTTTGATCTCCTCCTACCGTATGGAGGCCAAGTACCGAAGCTCTTCAATGAAATCCAGGGAGAGCCTCTAGGAATCCTCATTCTCCAGTCGTCATTCTTCGCTTCCGCCTTCAACCGCAATGACCCTCGGACTCTGTACCTCGAACTCGACCGGGATGAGTGCCTCTGATCCATGGGATAGCTTGAAAGACGTTTCCCCCGTGGCCGAGTTTGGGGTTGTTCTCAGAGCCCATAGAACTGAAGGGAGTTGCTCGGCCCAGTTCCCTTTGAGATTAATGACCTTCTTCTTCAACAGGTTAATGATAAGCTTGTTTGCGGCCTCCACTTGCCCATTGCTCCGAGGGTGGTGTACCGAAGTGAACTAACAGTCCGTTCCCAATTGTTTCAAAAGTCTTCAAGCTCCAGACTGGTGAATTGTGGCCCATTGTCGGTGACGATGGCCAAAAGGGATCCTGAATCTGCACGCGATTTCTCCCCAAATGAAGTTCTTGACGATCTGGGATGTGGTCCTAGCTAAGGCATTGGCTTCGATCCATTTGGAGAAGTAGTCGATCATCACCAGTACGAACTTCCTCTGTCCGCTGACTTGGGGGAACGGGCCGATCAGGTTCATCCCCCAGATTGCAAAGGGCCATGGAGCGGTGATCGAGTGAAGGTGCTGAGCCGGTTGAAGTATGAGGGGCGCGAAGAGCTGACATTGGGTGCACTTTATGGAGAATGCTTCCGCATCCTTTCGGAAGGTCGGCCAGAAGTAACCATGCCTCAAAATTCTCTGCTCCAGAGTACGAGTCCCAGAGTGGCTGCCGCACTCTCTTGAATGAATCTCCTCGAGAACCCGGGGGACCTCGATCTCTGATAAGCATCCGGCCAAGGGTCCCGAGATGCTCTTGCGATAAAGCTCGCCATTTTGCAGCAGGTAATATGCCGCCTTGTATCGGAACTTTCTTCGATCATGCCCGTCTGAGGGCAGTTGACCCGTTGTCAAGAACGTAACAAACGAGTCTTTCCACAAGGACCGCTGCTCAATCTCCATCATTTCACCTTCCTCGATGGATGACTGAAACAACTCGATAACAATTCCCCCAACCCGAGGACCGTACTTGGCAAGGTAGTCCACCTCAGAGTTATCTTCTCGGGGCACATGCTCGACGAGGAAGGATTGGAAGCCCCGATCAGACCCTTAACCTTGACCAGGTACTATTGCAGGATGGGATCATAGACCTCGAATTCCCCCTGGATCTGAGATGCGACCACCACGGAGTCGGTAAAAGCTTGAATGTCTTTAATTGCTAACTCCCTGGCGAGACGCAAGCCAGCCACCATGGCTTCAGACTCCTCTTGATTGTTCGTTACTGGGAAAAGGATCTCGATGGCCTGCTCGATCCTAGTTCCCTGAGGGCTAACAAACACTACTCCTGCCCATATAGAATTCTTGCTCGAAGCTCCGTCTACAAACATCTTCCAAGGGATTGGTCAAGAAGCGCATACGTCTGCTTCCACCTCGGTCGAGAAGTCGGCCAGAAAGTCTGCCAACGCCTGTGCTTTGATCGTGACTCTTGGGGGGTAGGAGATCTCGAACTCGCTCAGCTCCACCGCCCATTTGGCCAACCTGCCGGAATGCTCCACTCCATCCAAGCTACTCCTCAGGGGATGGTCGAAGACTACTTTGATGGAATGAGCTTGAAAATACGGACGGAGCCGCCGGGCCGAAACCACCTTGGCAAAAAACTAACTTCTCCAGGATGGGATATCTCATTTCTGCTTGCCTCAATACCCGGCTCATGTAGTAGATGGGGAGCTGCCTCCTCCCTTCTTCTCGAACCAACACCGAACTAACCACCTCCGCCCCTACCCCTAGATTGAGTAAAATATCCTTGCCTCCCCGCGGACCTTGGAGGAGAGGAGTGTGGGTCAGTTGCTACTTAAGCTTCTCGAAGGCCTCCTTGCACTCCGGGGTCCACTCGAATTTCTGGTTACACTGAAGGGCTTTGAAGAATGGGGAGCACCTTTCTCCGGCTTTGGAGAGAAAACGGCTAAGGCCTGCAAGCCTTCCAGTCAGCCTTTGGACTTCTTTGGAGTCTCTCGGGGAGGCCATCTCCACGATGGCTTTTACATTGTCGGGGTTGTGCTCCACCCCCCGGGGGGTGAGGAGGTGACCCAGGAACTTTCCCCTTCCCACACCGAATACACACTTGGCCGGGTTAAGCTACATCTTGTACTTCCTCAGGGTGGCGAAGGTCTCCGCCAGATCCGCTACGTACTCCGCAGTGCTCTTGCTTTTGACGAGAAGGTTATCCACATAGACCTCCAAATTCCATCCCTTTTGCTTTTTGAAGACTTTATCAATCATCCTCTGATACGTTGCATCGGCGTTTTTGAGCCCGAAGGGCATCATCTTGTAGCTGTAACAGCCGTCGCTGATGATGAAGGAAACATCACGGCAATCGGGGGGATGCATCCGGATCTTGTGATACCCTGAAAAAGCATCAAGGAAACTCATCACAGGAAACCCGACGACGGAATCAACCAGCGCGTCGATTTGAGGCAGGGGATAACAATCCTTCGGGCAAGCTTTATTTAGCATAGAAAAATCGATACATAGCCTTCAGCCCCCTCCATACTTTTTCACCATTACAACGTTGGAGACCCAGCCTGGATACTTGATCTCCGAGACAAACCCCGCCTCCAACAGCTTTCCCACTACTTCTCGGATCGGCCCGGCCTGCGCGGTGGCGCTTTTCCTCTGCTTCTGACGGACTGGGGCTACCGCGGGATCCAGATTGAGGCGATGACAGGCAACGTCGGTGTCAATCCCCGACATCTCGGCGGCACTCCATGCGAAGATGTCAGCATTATCTTGGAGGCAAGCTTCCACCTCTCCCTTACCTCCCAGAGGCAAGGCTCCTCCGACCTTCAGCAGCTCAGGCTCTCTTCGCGGGGAGATCACCTCCACTTCCTCTAGCTCCTTAGCAGCCTGTAGGCCCTCCTCCTGCTCCATCAACCTCTCCAGCCTTTCTATGTCGCCCATCCAACTGATTGTTTTAACAGCATTTAGGTAAAACTCACGGGAGGACTTCAGATCCCCCTTGATCCTGACTTGGATGTCGTCCCGGCAGTACTTCAGGCACTGATGATACGAAGACAGGACGGCTTTGAAATAATTATTGAGAGGTCGTCTGAAAATGGTGTTGTAGCTGCAGGGTGCGTCGACGATGACAAATCGGCATCGGATCGAAGTACATCCGAGGGTGACCAGCAGCTCCACCCCCCCTTCAACCTCTTTCTTATCTCCCGAGAAGCCAAAGAGAGGCCCATCCGCGGACTGGACCCTGGATGCTTCTACCTGATGCCCGACAAAGGTTCTTTTGAAAATGACATTCACCGAGCTCCCGTTGTCCGCTAGGATTCGGACGGCGGTGAATTCTTCGATTGCAGCTCTTATCACTAGTGCGTCGTGGAAGGGGTTCTCATTCTAGAGCATATCTTCCTCTGAGAAAGTGATTTCATTCAGCGGCGGGGGAATCTGCGATGTTGAGGCGACGTTCCTTTTGTAGATCTGGTGGAGACTACCCTTGCGGGAAGCTCCTAGTCCGGCCCCTCCATTTATCACCCCGACGTGTCTACTTCCTGGACCAGGAATAACATTCCCTCGGCCTCCCTGGTCAACTCTATCTTCATTCCTCCTCCTCTACGGAATGTGGAAAGCTACCTTCCTGACTGGGGCCTCTTGCCCTGGCTGTTCTCTCTCCCCCATCGCCGCTTCTATCCTCCTCCTTGCTTCCCAGAACTCTGGGCAAGCCATGGTCCCATTTCCCTCTACCTGATTAATATCGCAGTAGAGGGGAATTGCCGCTTCCTGCTGTCTCTCCCGCCGTTCCTCCTTTCGTCGGCCCTTACCGGCCTATCGCGCAATAGTCATCGTCTCCCTTCTTCCTCCTCCCTACTCCCTTGGGTTGTCATTTATCCTTTCTTCCCGATGGATCGGTCGACTTCACTGAGGACGATCCCTTGGGTATTGGAATCTTCCTTCTTCCCTTCTTGCTTCTCGAGCCTCGACGGGCCTCCTTTCTTCTTGCCTTCGAGGCCTCTCCAGCCTCCTATCCACTCTCCTGAGCTCCTCCCTTCTCTCCTTTTCTCCTCCTTCCCTCCTCTGCGGCTTTTCCCGCTTCTTATCATAGCGCCACTTCGGTCGCATATCCCTCTCTAGCATTCTTCCCAATTCTCCCCCAACGGTTCATCCCCGTCCAGCCTTGCCAAGAACTCCTTATTCCTCTCTTCCCCCTGAATAAAAACATTCGCCCTCTCCACCATTTCCTCAAATGATCTGGGCGGCCTATGCCCTAACTCAATGTTGAATCTTCCCTGCTTCAGACCGAATTTGAGGGCTACCATTAAGGTGAATCGATCCACCTCCTCCACCTCCAAGACTTCTTCCTGGAACTTGTCGATGTAATGATCCAAACTTTCGTGCTGCCCTTGCACGATCTTAAAGAGGGCATTCGCTTCCTTCTTCCACTTCTTTGATGTTGGGAACCTTGCCACGAGGCCCTGCCGGAGATCAGAGAAGCAGTAGATGGATCCCGCTGGTAGCTGGTGTAACCAGTCCCTCTCACTTCCCTTGAAGGTGATGGAGAAGAACCGACACTTGAAGGCGTCTGACATATTGCGAATGGAGACCACATCCTTGAACCACTGTAGATGCCTTACCGGGTAATCTTTACCGGAGTAGTAGGTGAGGGCGGGTTCTCTGAAATTTTCTGGGACGGGGGCCGCGAGGATCTCATCACAGAAGGGGATCCTCCCTTCTTGGCGGAGGCGAGTATCTTCTCCGCTCGAGCAATCATCCTCGCTCCTTCGGTGAGTATCCCTATATCTCGCCGAGAGTTCTGGATCCCGAAATTGGATCCCCTGGCTGCTCGCAGGGTGCTGACGTGATGGGAACAGTTTCTCTTCTCTCGCCCAAGCGGGCTCCTTTCCTGCTCGTCGTGTTTGCACCTCCTCGCCCGGTGGTGTCAGGCGGAGGGGAGAAGTCGCCGTCACCTCGGGGGGTTGGAGAACCCGACGAGAATGGCCCTCTCCATCCTCTTCACAATCTCCTCGAAAGCAGCCACCGTCACGAACCCGTCACCTCGCTCCGGGATTCCAGCTCCTATCGAGTTATCGGCCAACTCGTACCGATCGCCACCGTTTGCAATCTTCAACCACCAAACATTCCTCCTCGACCGCTATCAATGCTCACCAAATGAAGTGTTGAAGTCAGGGAAAATTCCCTACCTGAGAATCGGACTAGGAGGCCTAAAGCTACTGATCGAGCAGTTAAACTAGACGGCCCACGTGGGCAAGAACGGAAAGGAGTTTTAGAAACAAGACCCCAGGTTGCTTCGGCAGGAAGGTCCCACCACGTACCCGGTTGCTTGGAAAAATCAACCCCTTCTCAACCAGAATGGCCGAGCTAGATACGAAGGAGGCAGGTGAGCAATGAGGTAGCTAGTCGTGGCTGGTTCTCCGAAGAAAAAGAATCCAAGGAACTCGCGAGTATCTATCCGAGATTTTTTCTATCCTCTCCTTCGTACCCCTGGGGTCCTATTTATAGGGAAATCCAAAGGGGGGGGGGTCTTACTTATACCCCCACCCTGGAGATTGGGCGACTTCTAAGGGAGATCGTACGGGCTAGGCGAGTATCCCGCCTTAGTCGCCACCTGGCGAGTATTCCTAGGGAGCTGGTCATACTCGCACGAGTCTTCCACGGCTTGGGGTGCTGATCTTGACCCCCCATCTTGACTTGTTGACCTTGACTCCTGATGACCTGTCGGTGGTTGGGTACACCCTCGTCGAATACGGGTTGTACACCAATGATGTGACTTTTGGTTCACTTAGATTATTTTAGGGTTAGGGGCATTATGGAGAAGCCAATGTGTGCCTATGATCCAAATCTGGGCTAGTTTGACTTGTGTTGACCTGAGCCCTATAGTGGTCCCTATGTGATCCACCCTAACACCATGTGTCAAACCTAGCCAACCCCACACACCCACCACATGTCCTAATCTAATCTATGTTTAGGGGTATAGAAGGAAATTGGATGTTACAAGTAAACTGCTCTTACTTTTACAGTACTTCTAGAGTAGAATGTTGTTTCCACTCTCTATACCACTTGCTTGTTGATAGAATTGATTTCAAGATAACCCAAACACCTAGAGGGGGGTGGGGTGGGGGGTGAATAGGTTCTTTCTTTCTTTTTCACTTAAGGAAGAATAAGAATTCAATCCTTAAAATAGAATTTAACTATTCTACAGCTAACATAGCAACCACAACAAAGAATACATAAATCACAGATTGCATACTGGTTTATAGTGATTCTCCAAGGTTTGGGTACATCTACTTTCCCCCTACGCCTATCCAGTAGTGTGCTAGATTCGGCCTAACTTCTTCCTTCTTCTCAGATCCACAGATCTTACAGCTCAGAACACTGAAAGGTTCTAACAACTCAGAATGTATCCACACTCCTACAGCTCAGGCTAACAGCCCTATCTCAGCCTTGTCACAAGGCCTACAACTCAGAATGTATTTACACTCCTACAGCTCAGGCTAACAGCCCTACCTCAACCTTGTCACAGGGCCTACAACTCAGAGATCTATATCTCCTACACTCAGCTTTTGTATTATAGGCTTACAACTCAGATCTTGAATGATCCTACAGAATTTGAAAAATCTTATAGATTGACTCTTACCCTTGTTGAGAGAGAAGGGATAAAAGGTTTCTTGATTAGTTCTTGATAAAACTGATTGCTGAGATCAACCTGTTCTTAGCTTTCTTCAAAGCTTCTTGAATCTGAACTCAGTAGGGTTGATCTTCTTTAAAGTTTACTGGCTGGCAGCTTCCTTCTTAGATTTCAGAAATAGATCTGAATTCTTCTTAGCAGATTTGTTCAGGATCTGCTTCTTAAGAGACTTTAAATGTCTCCTACTTTACTTCAAATAGCTGGAGCTCTCTCTCAATCTCCAAATATTTTGAAGTTTCTTCTGAATTCTTTTTTTAATTCTCCTTAGACAAATTCTGAGTAGATTGCCACTTCAGACTGTCTTCTTAGATCTTCTCACAAAAATCTTCTTCTATGTGACGTTCTCTTTCTTAATCAATGATCAATACTTTTTTAGTTGTTCATTCGTGTGTTGTGATTTGACAAAATCCGTCTATATATAGACTTCATCCATGGTAACCGGTTGATCTGGTTTCTAACCAACTTCAGACAGTTTGATGGCTTCAGCAAACTTGTTGGAATTCACACCTGTCAAGTCTTAAGTTGTAACACCCCAGAACTCAAAATATGTTTGTACACATTTTTGAGTAGCAGGCTGGTAGACACGGCCTGGGACACGGGCGTGTCCCAGGGCGTGTCGGGGGTACACGGCCTGGGACACGGGCGTGTCCCAGGGCGTGTTCGATTTAAATCTCAAAATTGGCCTATTCGGGTCAGAGCCGTACACGGCCGTGAACACGGTCATGAACACGGGCGTGTCAGGCTGGACACGGGCGTGTCGGCTACCGTGTTCCGACCCGTGTACTGGTTTTGGAAGTCGATGGGTGCCGTGTAGCAGGGGACACGGGCGTGTCTCAAGAATGACACGGGCGTGTCAGGTTCGACACGGGCGTGTCAAGCCCCGTGTTGTTCAGTCGGTTCCAAACCGCGTGTGCCGCTTAAGGGTACACGGCCTGTGACACGGGCGTGTCACAGGCCGTGTCAGGCAAAAATTGGGGTTTTGGGCAGATCTCGGCGGTTCGTTTCCTTCTATTTGGATCATGTGGTCCATAGCTTTTCCAACCTCTTTAAGGCCGTGGATTGAGATGAAATCTCATTCCACTTAACCTTTCTCTTTCTAAAGAGAAGAAAGAGAGGAGAGCTTGGAGGAGGAGGAGGAGGAGGCCGGTGGAGCTTCGTCGAGCCGAATAGAGAGCCGAGTGCAGCGTTGCGGAGGCAAGGCCGCTGCGGTGATTTCCATCCGGCTAGTTTTCTATGGCGCCGAAGCGATCGTCAAGGGTAACGATCTTTCTTCCTTGGGCAGGTGAAGCCCTTTGTTTTGCATGTGCATGGGATCCTCCATCAAGAGATGGAAACGCGTAAGTGATTCCAGCAGTTGAGTCTGCATCTAGAGCCGGAAGTCTGTAGTACGGCATAGGCATGCTGTGTGAAGCCCATCCAGACGTATGTCGGGATTGGTGATGTTTATAGTGCGATCCGGAGAAGACTCCGTGTATACATCGTTTAGCCTGCGGAGATGGTGAGGACGATGTGTAGGATGCTTTGTATAGCTCCTTTGGTTGTATGCTTGTAAGAGCTGGTTGATGGAGTGCGGACACCTCTGAGTGGGTGGGTGCGTGAGGTCTTCAACAGGGGTTTGGAGGCTTATACCCATTCTACCAAGTGGCGATGAACACCTCTGAGTGGGTGGGTGCGAGAGGTCTTCAACAGGGGTTTGGAGGCTTATGCCCATTTCACCAAGTGGCAATGTTAAGATCGGGTGAGCGGTCGATTGGTAGCAAAGCAGCAGGGCGAATTCCCTAGGCTTGTTACACTACGGGGGTAGGTCGACTGATAGTGCTCACGGGTTTTGGTGTGGTGCGTACCTCTGAGTGAGACGGGTGCGTGAGGTCTTCAACAAGGGTTTGGAGGCTTATGCCCGCCTACCAAGTACAAACCATAAAAGGTGCCCTGAGTGCACGGAGCGCCTGGCATTGAGGCCGGCGTTTGTGATGTTGGGTGTATGTGCTTTATATGTTGAATTTGCTATACATGCAGGGAAGGAACCACTGCCCCGGGTAAGGGGTGGGGTCGTTATAATTGGTCAGCTGAATGCTGACCGTTGCTTTGTTTATCACCCATGGGGTGGATGTCCATATGCATGTGTTGCGGGCTGATGGATTGAGCGGGCAAAAGCCCATGCTGCTGGTAGGCCCTCGAAGGCCGTGCGAAGTGTTGGATTTCATGTGTGGCCGGCCTGCGTGCCGATGTATGAAATTATATGTGTTGTAAAGAGTAACTTGTAAGGCCGTAAGGCCGTGTGCGGTGTGGTTTTGTAAACATTCCTGGTTTTATATATAAATGTGATATTTATATATTAGTGGACATTCGATGGTATGAGTTCTTGCACTTAATAAGCTTCCGCTAGAATGCTCTGAGTTAGGACTCGTTTGGTGTGGTATTATCCTGTGACCTCACCGTCTGTTTGTGGCATATAGTGTGGGGCCCCGACCGGACCTTCTACTATACGTCATTTAACGGATGGGGTCGTTACATTTTGGTATCAGAGGGAGGTTTCGATCCTCCGACCTGTGGGTTATCGTGGTCGAATTCTTTTGTGGGGTGGCGAGCACGTGTTCGTGCGACCTGCTGTAATGCTAATGAACTCAAGAATGTCCACTAGGAATGTGTGTGTGTGTGTCTATTCGGTGAGTTTGCCGTATTACCATGGAAAGTAATGCTATCTTGTTCACCTATAGGTGACGAGGAGTGGAGCTGGGCAGTCGGAGCCCCAGCGTTCGGATGAGAGTGCGGCACCACCTGAGGTGCCTACACCTCCCCCTTCGGCGGAAACGGTGCGCTTAGTTGCGGAAATGATCTTTGCTATGCTTCAGGCACAACCTTTTGGGCAAGCAAGGCCCGCTGTGGCGCCAGTGCAGGTTGGTGCGAGGCAAGAGCATGTTGAGGTTCCGGTTGCTGTGCAAGCAGTGGACGAGCAACTTAAGCACTTTATGGAGTTTAATCCGCCTACGTTTGTCGGGGCAACGTCTCCAACAGAGGCCGAGGATTGGCTCTCTCGAGTGAAAAGAATCCTGGCTGCGCTCAGGATTAGTGAGGAGCAGAAAGTCCCGTTAGCCACTTTCCTCCTGGAAGGAGAGGCGAGGCTTTGGTGGGATGAGATCGAGTTGCACCAGTTGGGCGGTAGAGATCTGGGCGACATATCGATGGACGAATTCTCTAGATTGTTTTGGGCGAAATATTTGCCAATGGCGCAGAGAATTGCAATGGAAAATGAATTTCAACGTCTGGTACAGGGTGATAAGACCGTGGACGATTACCTGCATGAGTTTACCAAGCTCGGTCGTTATGCGGGGTCGACATTTGCGGACCAGGCGCGGAAGACAAATTGGTTCTATGAAGGGCTGCGTGATGAGCTGAGGTTGGCTCTCCCGAGTTCAGTGAACCAAGGATTCCAAGCATTGGTGCATACCGCTAGTGCGCTAGAGAAGGATTTGAAGCGGGTGCGGGAGAAGAAGATCGTAGCGGTGGAAAAGTCCGACTTCAAAGTTCCGCCATCAGAGCAGTCCGATTTCAGGAAACGTGATAAGAAGCGGTTCAGGCCTGCTGAACAAACTTCTTCAGATGTTGCGTCAGGAGCAACGTTTGGGCAAGAAAGGGTTGAGCCGCGGACATGTTTCATTTGTGGGAGGCCAGGACATATCGCGCGATTTTGCTGGAATGGTGCGTCCAAGGGTGAAAGAAAGACAGGTGCGTCTTATGACGAGAAGGGTAAAGCTGTGGCAGAGTCGTCTGCATCGCGGGCGCAACCGCGAATATACACTCTTGAGATGCAGGAGCCGCAAAGCTCAAATCAAGCAGAACAGCAAATCCGTGCTTTGGACTTAATGGAGGCCGCTAGACGGATTCTGCGAGATGCGGAGAAGCCGAAATAAAGTGGAGTGTGCACTTTATTTTGTTGTCTGTTGTATATATGTATGTATGTTTTTTTGTTTGGGACAAACAGTGTGGTGGTACGATTCCATGGGGCGAGCCAAGCTGTGGCCTCTGAGCTCTAAACCTGGATCGTTTTGGGTAGTATCGCAACAGTGTGGTTGTGTTGATACTTGTGCGTTGCGCTAAATTTCGGGACGAAATTTCTATAAGGAGGGGAGGGTTGTAACACCCCAGAACTCAAAATATGTTTGTACACATTTTTGAGTAGCAGGCTGGTAGACACGGCCTGGGACACGGGCGTGTCCCAGGGCGTGTCGGGGGTACACGGCCTGGGACACGGGCGTGTCCCAGGGCGTGTTCGATTTAAATCTCAAAATTGGCCTATTCGGGTCAGAGCCGTACACGGCCGTGAACACGTCCATGAACACGGGCGTGTCAGGCTGGACACGGGCGTGTCGGCTGCCGTGTTCCGACCCGTGTACTGGTTTTGGAAGTCGATGGGTGTCGTGTAGCAGGGGACACGGGCGTGTCTCAAGAATGACACGGGCGTGTCAGGTTCGACACGGGCGTGTCAAGCCCCGTGTTGTTCAGTCGGTTCCAAACCGCGTGTGCCGCTTAAGGGTACACGGCCTGTGACACGGGCGTGTCACAGGCCGTGTCAGGCAAAAATTGGGGTTTTGGGCAGATCTCGGCGGTTCGTTTCCTTCTATTTGGATCATGTGGTCCATAGCTTTTCCAACCTCTTTAAGGCCGTGGATTGAGATGAAATCTCATTCCACTTAACCTTTCTCTTTCTAAAGAGAAGAAAGAGAGGAGAGCTTGGAGGAGGAGGAGGAGGAGGCCGGTGGAGCTTCGTCGAGCCGAATAGAGAGCCGAGTGCAGCGTTGCGGAGGCAAGGCCGCTGCGGTGATTTCCATCCGGCTAGTTTTCTATGGCGCCGAAGCGATCGTCAAGGGTAACGATCTTTCTTCCTTGGGCAGGTGAAGCCCTTTGTTTTGCATGTGCATGGGATCCTCCATCAAGAGATGGAAACGCGTAAGTGATTCCAGCAGTTGAGTCTGCATCTAGAGCCGGAAGTCTGTAGTACGGCATAGGCATGCTGTGTGAAGCCCATCCAGACGTATGTCGGGATTGGTGATGTTTATAGTGCGATCCGGAGAAGACTCCGTGTATACATCGTTTAGCCTGCGGAGATGGTGAGGACGATGTGTAGGATGCTTTGTATAGCTCCTTTGGTTGTATGCTTGTAAGAGCTGGTTGATGGAGTGCGGACACCTCTGAGTGGGTGGGTGCGTGAGGTCTTCAACAGGGGTTTGGAGGCTTATACCCATTCTACCAAGTGGCGATGAACACCTCTGAGTGGGTGGGTGCGAGAGGTCTTCAACAGAGGTTTGGAGGCTTATGCCCATTTCACCAAGTGGCAATGTTAAGATCGGGTGAGCGGTCGATTGGTAGCAAAGCAGCAGGGCGAATTCCCTAGGCTTGTTACACTACGGGGGTAGGTCGACTGATAGTGCTCACGGGTTTTGGTGTGGTGCGTACCTCTGAGTGAGACGGGTGCGTGAGGTCTTCAACAAGGGTTTGGAGGCTTATGCCCGCCTACCAAGTACAAACCATAAAAGGTGCCCTGAGTGCACGGAGCGCCTGGCATTGAGGCCGGCGTTTGTGATGTTGGGTGTATGTGCTTTATATGTTGAATTTGCTATACATGCAGGGAAGGAACCACTGCCCCGGGTAAGGGGTGGGGTCGTTATAATTGGTCAGCTGAATGCTGACCGTTGCTTTGTTTATCACCCATGGGGTGGATGTCCATATGCAGGTGTTGCGGGCTGATGGATTGAGCGGGCAAAAGCCCATGCTGCTGGTAGGCCCTCGAAGGCCGTGCGAAGTGTTGGATTTCATGTGTGGCCGGCCTGCGTGCCGATGTATGAAATTATATGTGTTGTAAAGAGTAACTTGTAAGGCTGTAAGGCCGTGTGCGGTGTGGTTTTGTAAACATTCCTGGTTTTATATATAAATGTGATATTTATATATTAGTGGACATTCGATGGTATGAGTTCTTGCACTTAATAAGCTTCCGCTAGAATGCTCTGAGTTAGGACTCGTTTGGTGTGGTATTATCCTGTGACCTCACCGTCTGTTTGTGGCATATAGTGTGGGGCCCCGGCCGGACCTTCTACTATACGTCATTTAACGGATGGGGTCGTTACATTTTGGTATCAGAGGGAGATTTCGATCCTCCGACCTGTGGGTTATCGTGGTCGAATTCTTTTGTGGGGTGGCGAGCACGTGTTCGTGCGACCTGCTGTAATGCTAATGAACTCAAGAATGTCCACTAGGAATGTGTGTGTGTGTGTCTATTCGGTGAGTTTGCCGTATTACCATGGAAAGTAATGCTATCTTGTTCACCTATAGGTGACGAGGAGTGGAGCTGGGCAGTCGGAGCCCCAGCGTTCGGATGAGAGTGCGGCACCACCTGAGGTGCCTACACCTCCCCCTTCAGCGGAAACGGTGCGCTTAGTTGCGGAAATGATCTTTGCTATGCTTCAGGCACAACCTTTTGGGCAAGCAAGGCCCGCTGTGGCGCCAGTGCAGGTTGGTGCGAGGCAAGAGCATGTTGAGGTTCCGGTTGCTGTGCAAGCAGCGGACGAGCAACTTAAGCACTTTATGGAGTTTAATCCGCCTACGTTTGTCGGGGCAACGTCTCCAACAGAGGCCGAGGATTGGCTCTCTCGAGTGAAAAGAATCCTGGCTGCGCTCAGGATTAGTGAGGAGCAGAAAGTCCCGTTAGCCACTTTCCTCCTGGAAGGAGAGGCGAGGCTTTGGTGGGATGAGATCGAGTTGCACCAGTTGGGCGGTAGAGATCTGGGCGACATATCGATGGACGAATTCTCTAGATTGTTTTGGGCGAAATATTTGCCAATGGCGCAGAGAATTGCAATGGAAAATGAATTTCAACGTCTGGTACAGGGTGATAAGACCGTGGACGATTACCTGCATGAGTTTACCAAGCTCGGTCGTTATGCGGGGTCGACATTTGCGGACCAGGCGCGGAAGACAAATCGGTTCTATGAAGGGCTGCGTGATGAGCTGAGGTTGGCTCTCCCGAGTTCAGTGAACCAAGGATTCCAAGCATTGGTGCATACCGCTAGTGCGCTAGAGAAGGATTTGAAGCGGGTGCGGGAGAAGAAGATCGTAGCGGTGGAAAAGTCCGACTTCAAAGTTCCGCCATCAGAGCAGTCCGATTTCAGGAAACGTGATAAGAAGCGGTTCAGGCCTGCTGAACAAACTTCTTCAGATGTTGCGTCAGGAGCAACGTTTGGGCAAGAAAGGGTTGAGCCGCGGACATGTTTCATTTGTGGGAGGCCAGGACATATCGCGCGATTTTGCTGGAATGGTGCGTCCAAGGGTGAAAGAAAGACAGGTGCGTCTTATGACGAGAAGGGTAAAGCTGTGGCAGAGTCGTCTGCATCGCGGGCGCAACCGCGAATATACACTCTTGAGATGCAGGAGCCGCAAAGCTCAAATCAAGCAGAACAGCAAATCCGTGCTTTGGACTTAATGGAGGCCGCTAGACGGATTCTGCGAGATGCGGAGAAGCCGAAATAAAGTGGAGTGTGCACTTTATTTTGTTGTCTGTTGTATATATGTATGTATGTTTTTCTGTTTGGGACAAACAGTGTGGTGGTATGATTCCATGGGGCGAGCCAAGCTGTGGCCTCTGAGCTGTAAACCTGGATCGTTTTGGGTAGTATCGCAACAGCGTGGTTGTGTTGATACTTGTGCGTTGCGCTAAATTTCGGGACGAAATTTCTATAAGGAGGGGAGGGTTGTAACACCCCAGAACTCAAAATATGTTTGTACACATTTTTGAGTAGCAGGCTGGTAGACACGGCCTGGGACACGGGCGTGTCCCAGGGCGTGTCGGGGGTACACGGCCTGGGACACGGGCGTGTCCCAGGGCGTGTTCGATTTAAATCTCAAAATTGGCCTATTCGGGTCAGAGCCGTACACGGCCGTGAACACGGCCATGAACACGGGCGTGTCAGGCTGGACACGGGCGTGTCGGCTGCCGTGTTCCGACCCATGTACTGGTTTTGGAAGTCGATGGGTGCCGTGTAGCAGGGGACACGGGCGTGTCTCAAGAATGACACGGGCGTGTCAGGTTCGACACGGGCGTGTCAAGCCCCGTGTTGTTCAGTCGGTTCCAAACCGCGTGTGCCGCTTAAGGGTACACGGCCTGTGACACGGGCGTGTCACAGGCCGTGTCAGGCAAAAATTGGGGTTTTGGGCAGATCTCGGCCGTTCGTTTCCTTCTATTTGGATCATGTGGTCCATAGCTTTTCCAACCTCTTTAAGGTCGTGGATTGAGATGAAATCTCATTCCACTTAACCTTTCTCTTTCTAAAGAGAAGAAAGAGAGGAGAGTTTGGAGGAGGAGGAGGAGGAGGCCGGTGGAGCTTCGTCGAGCCGAATAGAGAGCCGAGTGCAGCGTTGCGGAGGCAAGGCCGCTGCGGTGATTTCCATCCGGCTAGTTTTCTATGGCGCCGAAGCGATCGTCAAGGGTAACGATCTTTCTTCCTTGGGCAGGTGAAGCCCTTTGTTTTGCATGTGCATGGGATCCTCCATCAAGAGATGGAAACGCGTAAGTGATTCCAGCAGTTGAGTCTGCATCTAGAGCCGGAAGTCTGTAGTACGGCATAGGCATGCTGTGTGAAGCCCATCCAGACGTATGTCGGGATTGGTGATGTTTATAGTGCGATCCGGAGAAGACTCCGTGTATACATCGTTTAGCCTGCGGAGATGGTGAGGACGATGTGTAGGATGCTTTGTATAGCTCCTTTGGTTGTATGCTTGTAAGAGCTGGTTGATGGAGTGCGGACACCTCTGAGTGGGTGGGTGCGTGAGGTCTTCAACAGGGGTTTGGAGGCTTATACCCATTCTACCAAGTGGCGATGAACACCTCTGAGTGGGTGGGTGCGAGAGGTCTTCAACAGAGGTTTGGAGGCTTATGCCCATTTCACCAAGTGGCAATGTTAAGATCGGGTGAGCGGTCGATTGGTAGCAAAGCAGCAGGGCGAATTCCCTAGGCTTGTTACACTACGGGGGTAGGTCGACTGATAGTGCTCACGGGTTTTGGTGTGGTGCGTACCTCTGAGTGAGACGGGTGCGTGAGGTCTTCAACAAGGGTTTGGAGGCTTATGCCCGCCTACCAAGTACAAACCATAAAAGGTGCCCTGAGTGCACGGAGCGCCTGGCATTGAGGCCGGCGTTTGTGATGTTGGGTGTATGTGCTTTATATGTTGAATTTGCTATACATGCAGGGAAGGAACCACTGCCCCGGGTAAGGGGTGGGGTCGTTATAATTGGTCAGCTGAATGCTGACCGTTGCTTTGTTTATCACCCATGGGGTGGATGTCCATATGCAGGTGTTGCGGGCTGATGGATTGAGCGGGCAAAAGCCCATGCTGCTGGTAGGCCCTCGAAGGCCGTGCGAAGTGTTGGATTTCATGTGTGGCCGGCCTGCGTGCCGATGTATGAAATTATATGTGTTGTAAAGAGTAACTTGTAAGGCCGTAAGGCCGTGTGCGGTGTGGTTTTGTAAACATTCCTGGTTTTATATATAAATGTGATATTTATATATTAGTGGACATTCGATGGTATGAGTTCTTGCACTTAATAAGCTTCCGCTAGAATGCTCTGAGTTAGGACTCGTTTGGTGTGGTATTATCCTGTGACCTCACCGTCTGTTTGTGGCATATAGTGTGGGCCCCGGCCGGACCTTCTACTATACGTCATTTAACGGATGGGGTCGTTACATTTTGGTATCAGAGGGAGGTTTCGATCCTCCGACCTGTGGGTTATCGTGGTCGAATTCTTTTGTGGGGTGGCGAGCACGTGTTCGTGCGACCTGCTGTAATGCTAATGAACTCAAGAATGTCCACTAGGAATGTGTGTGTGTGTGTCTATTCGGTGAGTTTGCCGTATTACCATGGAAAGTAATGCTATCTTGTTCACCTATAGGAGACGAGGAGTGGAGCTGGGCAGTCGGAGCCCCAGCGTTCGGATGAGAGTGCGGCACCACCTGAGGTGCCTACACCTCCCCTTCGGCGGAAACGGTGCGCTTAGTTGCGGAAATGATCTTTGCTATGCTTCAGGCACAACCTTTTGGGCAAGCAAGGCCCGCTGTGGCGCCAGTGCAGGTTGGTGCGAGGCAAGAGCATGTTGAGGTTCCGGTTGCTGTGCAAGCAGCGGACGAGCAACTTAAGCACTTTATGGAGTTTAATCCGCCTACGTTTGTCGGGGCAACGTCTCCAACAGAGGCCGAGGATTGGCTCTCTCGAGTGAAAAGAATCCTGGCTGCGCTCAGGATTAGTGAGGAGCAGAAAGTCCCGTTAGCCACTTTCCTCCTGGAAGGAGAGGCGAGGCTTTGGTGGGATGAGATCGAGTTGCACCAGTTGGGCGGTAGAGATCTGGGCGACATATCGATGGACGAATTCTCTAGATTGTTTTGGGCGAAATATTTGCCAATGGCGCAGAGAATTGCAATGGAAAATGAATTTCAACGTCTGGTACAGGGTGATAAGACCGTGGACGATTACCTGCATGAGTTTACCAAGCTCGGTCGTTATGCGGGGTCGACATTTGCGGACCAGGCGCGGAAGACAAATCGGTTCTATGAAGGGCTGCGTGATGAGCTGAGGTTGGCTCTCCCGAGTTCAGTGAACCAAGGATTCCAAGCATTGGTGCATACCGCTAGTGCGCTAGAGAAGGATTTGAAGCGGGTGCGGGAGAAGAAGATCGTAGCGGTGGAAAAGTCCGACTTCAAAGTTCCGCCATCAGAGCAGTCCGATTTCAGGAAACGTGATAAGAAGCGGTTCAGGCCTGCTGAACAAACTTCTTCAGATGTTGCGTCAGGAGCAACGTTTGGGCAAGAAAGGGTTGAGCTGCGGACATGTTTCATTTGTGGGAGGCCAGGACATATCGCGCGATTTTGCTGGAATGGTGCGTCCAAGGGTGAAAGAAAGACAGGTGCGTCTTATGACGAGAAGGGTAAAGCTGTGGCAGAGTCGTCTGCATCGCGGGCGCAACCGCGAATATACACTCTTGAGATGCAGGAGCCGCAAAGCTCAAATCAAGCAGAACAGCAAATCCGTGCTTTGGACTTAATGGAGGCCGCTAGACGGATTCTGCGAGATGCGGAGAAGCCGAAATAAAGTGGAGTGTGCACTTTATTTTGTTGTCTGTTGTATATATGTATGTATGTTTTTCTGTTTGGGACAAACAGTGTGGTGGTACGATTCCATGGGGCGAGCCAAGCTGTGGCCTCTGAGCTGTAAACCTGGATCGTTTTGGGTAGTATCGCAACAGCGTGGTTGTGTTGATACTTGTGCGTTGCGCTAAATTTCGGGACGAAATTTCTATAAGGAGGGGAGGGTTGTAACACCCCAGAACTCAAAATATGTTTGTACACATTTTTGAGTAGCAGGCTGGTAGACACGGCCTGGGACACGGGCGTGTCCCAGGGCGTGTCGGGGGTACACGGCCTGGGACACGGGCGTGTCCCAGGGCGTGTTCGATTTAAATCTCAAAATTGGCCTATTCGGGTCAGAGCCGTACACGGCCGTGAACACGGCCATGAACACGGGCGTGTCAGGCTGGACACGGGCGTGTCGGCTGCCGTGTTCCGACCCGTGTACTGGTTTTGGAAGTCGATGGGTGCCGTGTAGCAGGGGACACGGGCGTGTCTCAAGAATGACACGGGCGTGTCAGGTTCGACACGGGCGTGTCAAGCCCCGTGTTGTTCAGTCGGTTCCAAACCGCGTGTGCCGCTTAAGGGTACACGGCCTGTGACACGGGCGTGTCACAGGCCGTGTCAGGCAAAAATTGGGGTTTTGGGCAGATCTCGGCCGTTCGTTTCCTTCTATTTGGATCATGTGGTCCATAGCTTTTCCAACCTCTTTAAGGTCGTGGATTGAGATGAAATCTCATTCCACTTAACCTTTCTCTTTCTAAAGAGAAGAAAGAGAGGAGAGTTTGGAGGAGGAGGAGGAGGAGGCCGGTGGAGCTTCGTCGAGCCGAATAGAGAGCCGAGTGCAGCGTTGCGGAGGCAAGGCCGCTGCGGTGATTTCCATCCGGCTAGTTTTCTATGGCGCCGAAGCGATCGTCAAGGGTAACGATCTTTCTTCCTTGGGCAGGTGAAGCCCTTTGTTTTGCATGTGCATGGGATCCTCCATCAAGAGATGGAAACGCGTAAGTGATTCCAGCAGTTGAGTCTGCATCTAGAGCCGGAAGTCTGTAGTACGGCATAGGCATGCTGTGTGAAGCCCATCCAGACGTATGTCGGGATTGGTGATGTTTATAGTGCGATCCGGAGAAGACTCCGTGTATACATCGTTTAGCCTGCGGAGATGGTGAGGACGATGTGTAGGATGCTTTGTATAGCTCCTTTGGTTGTATGCTTGTAAGAGCTGGTTGATGGAGTGCGGACACCTCTGAGTGGGTGGGTGCGTGAGGTCTTCAACAGGGTTTGGAGGCTTATACCCATTCTACCAAGTGGCGATGAACACCTCTGAGTGGGTGGGTGCGAGAGGTCTTCAACAGGGGTTTGGAGGCTTATGCCCATTTCACCAAGTGGCAATGTTAAGATCGGGTGAGCGGTCGATTGGTAGCAAAGCAGCAGGGCGAATTCCCTAGGCTTGTTACACTACGGGGGTAGGTCGACTGATAGTGCTCACGGGTTTTGGTGTGCTGCGTACCTCTGAGTGAGACGGGTGCGTGAGGTCTTCAACAAGGGTTTGGAGGCTTATGCCCGCCTACCAAGTACAAACCATAAAAGGTGCCCTGAGTGCACGAAGCGCCTGGCATTGAGGCCGGCGTTTGTGATGTTGGGTGTATGTGCTTTATATGTTGAATTTGCTATACATGCAGGGAAGGAACCACTGCCCCGGGTAAGGGGTGGGGTCGTTATAATTGGTCAGTTGAATGCTGACCGTTGCTTTGTTTATCACCCATGGGGTGGATGTCCATATGCAGGTGTTGCGGGCTGATGGATTGAGCGGGCAAAAGCCCATGCTGCTGGTAGGCCCTCGAAG
The DNA here is from genome assembly GCA_039513925.1 of Platanthera zijinensis. Taxonomy (NCBI): domain Eukaryota; kingdom Viridiplantae; phylum Streptophyta; class Magnoliopsida; order Asparagales; family Orchidaceae; genus Platanthera; species Platanthera zijinensis. The sequence continues at coordinate 121,106,975 of CM077092.1, forward strand.
GCCGTGCGAAGTGTTGGATTTCATGTGTGGCCGGCCTGCGTGCCGATGTATGAAATTATATGTGTTGTAAAGAGTAACTTGTAAGGCCGTAAGGCCGTGTGCGGTGTGGTTTTGTAAACATTCCTGGTTTTATATATAAATGTGATATTTATATATTAGTGGACATTCGATGGTATGAGTTCTTGCACTTAATAAGCTTCCGCTAGAATGCTCTGAGTTAGGACTCGTTTGGTGTGGTATTATCCTGTGACCTCACCGTCTGTTTGTGGCATATAGTGTGGGGCCCCGGCCGGACCTTCTACTATACGTCATTTAACGGATGGGGTCGTTACATAAGTCACTTCTTGAACCTTTTTCTTTGTCAGCAAAGCATCGAGACTGATCTTCATTATGTGTCGACACAAGTAGATTAAGTGTCGACAAAAGCTTTAGTGATGTCGACACAGCTCCTTTGTTGTCGACACTGCTTCTTGACACTACATCTGTAATATGTGTCAACACTGCTTCTTAATGTAGACACAGTCACTTCTTCACTTCACAGCAATATACTTTGTTGAAACTCTGCTTAGTGTCGACACAACTCCTGTGTGTCGACACAGTTTATATAGTCTAAGAATTCTGTGTGTCGACACTGCCTTCAGGTGTCGACACAGTTGATATCGACAAAAACTTCTGTTTGTCAACACTGCCTCCAGGTGTCGACACAATTGATGTCGACTAAAATCTATGTGTGTTGACACAGTTGCTTCTGGTGTCGACACTGCTTTTCCAAGTGTCAACACAGGCTTTCTTAAGTGTCGACTCATGGACTTAGAAACTTTTTCCTGCATTTTAGCAAATTCTTATCCTGCACATATAAACTCAAAATAACATCAAATACACCTTGATGTATATCATTGAGCTAAGTGAGGCTTCTTCAAATCAGGTACACATTTTCCTATGTACCCAACAATCTCTCCCTATTTGGAGAAGTCATAACCCTTTAGTCAGTGATATACACCACTTATAATAAACAAAACATTATGATGTATATAAGCATTATATGACAGGGTAAATTATAAACAAAACATATACCAAAATGACATTACAGAATAATGATGCAAACTTAATGAACATTAAACATTGTTTTGTTTATACTATCAAAAAGTTTCTTAACAATTGTTTATATAGATTTCTTCCAAAACTAAAGATTGCATTATTCTTGTAAAATCTAGTAAATCTATACTAAGGCTGATTAGGCTCCCTGATGACTATGCCTTTTCCTGGCTTAATCTGAGACTGCACAGTTGGTTTTGCATCCTAAATGGGCTTCTTTCCTTTCAACTCTTCCTTCTTCTGTGCTTCAGCCTTAATTCTCTGCCTTTTCAAATAATGAAAAGGCTTAGGAAAGTATTTGCTAGGTTCCTGAGCATTAGTAGGTAGCTTCCCAAGTTTAGCCTTTCTTCTATATTGTAGAATGGCTTCTTGCCTTGCATCATATTTCTTCCATTCTTGCTCAGTATACCATTTGCCCCTTTCATGGATCTGATCTTTCACAGCTTTCCAGGCAGTCAAAATTATATTCCTGGAAGTGGGGCTCCACTGCTCAAAATCAGGCTTTAACTCAGCCTGTTCTTTGAACCTTTTCTTTGACAGTTGAGCTTCCTGCTGAGCTTTCAAGACAGCTTTTGGCATTTTTACTTTCTCAATAATAACATTATCAACTTCCTGTGGAGGACTATACATTGACTGAACCTATTGCTGAATCATATCAAAATCTGCTGGAGGGTAGATGACCTAAGCAACTTCAGGTTGATCACCTTCAAAATAAGCAGGTTGCACACCTGACTCAGCAACATTATCATCATCACAAAGTGGTGGATATACCAGAGTGGCTCTGATGCTATTAAATATTCATTTGGCATGATCTGAGCATGCTTTGACTAACACTCTCTCCCCCTTTATGACTTCTCTTTCAATATGGTCTCTTAAGTCATCTTTCTGAAATCTCACTTGTGCATCAAGAAAATTAACACCATCTTTATAAAATGATTTTAACTTGAGAAGCTTATTATAGATTAAAGTCTGAGAAGTAGTAATGGCTGTCTGAAATGAGTCTAAGGTTGCCTGTAGCTTCTTATCAAACTCCTCTTTCTCTATAGCCCTTGCTTTAGTCATTGTAGTGACTGTTTTCTTTATTTCAGTGACTATCTCATTGTGAGATTCAGTCGGTCATTCATCCTAATCTGATTCTCAAGGACATAGCCTTGTTTAATAGCAATGTCATCCACTTGAGCCTTTACTTCTTCTTGCTGGGTAGCTAGAAATACCATAGCATTGCCCCCTTTGTGAAAGCAATCTATCATCTCTTTCTTATGTAGATTCACTTTAAACCTTATGGATTTGATATCCTGAGCCAGATCAAATTTAAGTGACTTTTGGCTTTCACCCACATACTTCTCTAGAGCCATTCTCTGCTCATCTAATTTCAGTAGCAATACCACCAGTAATTAGCTGTAATCAGCCTCTGGGTCAGGATATGGAGCAGCATTTTGCAATGCTTTCTTGTAGCTTTGGATCCTTCTCTTGAAAACCATCGGTTTTCTCTTTTTGGCACTTATGATTTCTTCTTCTGCTGAAGCAGATGTACTGGCAATGTCTACTCTTTCCTTAGGACTAAGAGGAAGCTCCTTTTCAGTCCTAATCTGCTCCCCCTCAATGACAGCCTGCTCCCCCTCAATCCTTTTTTGCTCCCCCTTATTTGTTTCTCCCTCAATATCAGGAAACAACTCTTCAAGAGTAAACTCCTTTTGAGTGTGGACTTGTGGTACTTCTTTCTCAGGAGCAACAACAACTACATCTGTATCCTCCATGATAACATCTTTTGCTGGACTGTTGACATGAGGTCTCTAAAGAATTGTTTGAGAAGCCATTTCACTTTCCAAGTGTGTTGTCTCTTCCCCTTGCACCTATGCATTATCAGTAAAGTACTGTGCCTGTGCATTATCTGTAATCTCCTGTACCTGTGCATTATCTAGCTCCCCCTGCACCTGTGCATTATCAGTAATGTCCTGTGCAGGTGATTTCTCAGCAGCTTATTGTCTTTCTATATCAGGTATGTCCTTTGTTAGGACCCTATCCCATCTGGAGATAATCCTGATGTCCATTTTTCTCATATGGTTTATTTTAGAACCAGTAATCTTGTGCATTACTTCTGAAATTTCTCCAGCCAAGTATAAACACATTAGTCTTGCCAAATTAGGCTTCTTTATGCCTTCCTTAATCTTCTCAAAAATTACTATAGACCAATCTGTGTTTAGTCTAAAAATAATCCTTGTCATTAGGCTGAACATATTGGCTGAAATCCTATCATGTCCCCCTGGCTTACATAGAATTACCTTGCCAACCACTTCAGAGAAGAATTTCCCTTGCTGATTCATCCCTTTCCTATTTATAGCTTATCCAATCTTCAAGGTGGGATCCAATCCACACCATTGTAGTGCTTCCCTTGTCTTAGATACGGGTACTTCTTCTTCATCCTGAGTCCTTGGAAGATTAAGAATTTTCTTTAAACTCTTTAAGGACAATTTGACTCTTGCCCCATGAACCGTTGATTTAATCATTAGGATAGTTGAATCTACTATAACTGCGCCATAGAACTCAAGTATCTCTTTCTTCCATATCTTGGTTGGTTCGGATACCAAAAACTCCAAACAATTTTCAGCAATTAGGGTAATTACCCCTTTAATGTCAGATTCTGCATCATCAAAGGCGTGGCGAACCAACTCATATCCTTCATTGATGTTATCTTCTACCTTTTGCGCCATTGGGATGGCTAGAAAGCTTGGATTGAGAGAAGAGAGTTTGTCGACACAAAGTTTTGGTTTCAAAAACCTGGAGAGTGTGTCGACAGAGTTTGTCTTGACCTATTTATACCCTTCCAAACAAAGAAGGTCAAAAGGCAGGCAAAAACTGTCTTAATGTGTTGACACTGTTGAAATGTGTCGACACATACTTATAATGTCTCGACAACGGTGTTGAATTCTATGTGTCGACACCAATAGATGATGTGTCGACACTTGACATACTTAGTAGTTCAACAGAAATTTTGTGTCGACTGTTATTGTAATTGTCGACACAATTTCTGGATGTGTCGACACCACTACTCTGGATTTGTCGACACCACTTTCTGAAGTGCCGACACAATTTCTCTGGATATGTCGACACTGCTTTACTGAGCCAATATTGTTAAACTAAACTATGTTCAACATACCTAATTCAATTTTAAATTTATTGAATTTAGTTTCATCTAGAGGCTTAGTAAACACATCTGCAATTTGATAATCTATTTTGACAAATTCTAGTGAAATGTCCTTTTTCTCTACATGTTCTCTAAGAAAATGGTATATAATTTATATATGCTTAGTCCTACTATGTGAAACATGATTATTAGCAATAGAAATAACACTTGTAGAATCACAAAACAAAGGTGTTCTACTCACCTGAATACCATAGTCTTCTAGCTGGTGCTGAATCCACAACAGCTGTTCACAGCAACTTACTGCTGCCATATATTCAGACTCAACTGTGGAAATTTCCACACTAGTCTGCTTCTTACTGCTCCAAGACACCAATCTTCCTCCTAGAAATTGACAGGTGCATGTTGTGCTTTTTCTATCTTCTTTGCAACCTGCAAAGTCTACATCTGAATAGCCTGTCAGTAGAAAATCTCCATTCCTAGTGTACCAAAGGCCTAGATTAGGTGTGCTCTTTAGATATCTCAAAATCCTTTTTACTACAGTGTAATGAGATTCTTTATGGCATGATTGGTACCTAGCACAGACACATGTTGCATACATAATGTCTGGTCTACTAGCAGACAGATATAGAAGAGAGCCAATTATTCCTCTATACAAAGACTCATCTACAGACTTACCTGCATCATCTTTACATATAGCATACTTGTTCCCATAGGAGTTTTCATGGTGGAGGATGATTCCATACCATACTTCTTAATTAACGCATTGGTGAACTTAGACTGGGATATGGACAAGCCATTATCATTCTGTCTTACTTGGAGTCTCAAGAAGAACTTAAGTTCCCCCATACTGCTCATCTCAAACTTCCCTTGCATAAGTTTAGCAAACTTCTTGCAAAGGTTGTTTTCTGTAGACCCAAATATTATGTCATCTACATAAATTTAAACTGAGATTATCTTTCCTTTGGACTCCCTTAGGAATAGAGTTTTGTCTATTTTCCCCCTTGAGAATTTGTTCTCAATAAGGAAAGTAGACAGGGTCTCATACCAAGCCCTTGGGGCTTGCTTTAACCCATACAAAGCTTTCTTAAGTCTATAAACATAATCAGGTTTGAGAGAATCAACAAAACCTGAGGGCTACTCTACATAGACATCTTCTTTTAGATTTCCATTTAGGAATGCTGATTTTAAATCCATTTGGAGTACCTTAAAGCCTTGATATGCTGCATAGGCAAGGAACATCCTAATTACTTCCAGTCTTGCTACTGGGGCAAAGGTTTGATCAAAGTCAATACCATCTTCCTGCATGTATCCTTTTGCTACAAGTCTTGCTTTGTTCTTCACAATGATCCTACTCTCATCCAGTTTGATCCTAAAGATCAACTTTGTTCCAATAATGTTGTGTTCTTTTGGTTTAGGAACTAACTCCCAGACCTTGTACCTTCTGAACTGATTCAGCTCCTCTTGCATGACATCAATCCAATGTGGGTCTAGAATTGCTTCTTCAAATCACTTTGGCTCCAGTTGAGATAGGAAGCATGACCAAAGAATTGTGTTCAAGTTCCTGCTTCTGGTTTGCACTCCATGTCTTGGATCACCAATTATCTGATTTACTGGATGATCCTTTAAGTGTCTAATAGCTGGAGGTAGACTATCTTCAGGTTGAACACCTCCAGCCTCTTCAATATGTTGCACCTCCTGGTTTTCATCAGCATCTAGAGAGTTCTGTACTCCACCTGGATAGTAGTCACCATTTTCCACTTCCTGCTCTGCAGTTGACTCTTCTGTAATGGTAAGCTTGTCCATTCTCCCATTTATACCTGTATAATTGCATGAGCTACAAGGCAACTCCCTGATAATCAGTCTTGTTTCATCAACGACAACATGTACAGACTCTTCTACAACTTGAGTAATCAAGTTATAGACCCTATAAGCCTTACTATTGTTGTTGTACCCAACAAATATCCCATCTTGGGATTTGGCAGCAAACTTAGTTAGATAAGACCTTCCATTATTAAGGACATAACACTTGCAACCAAAGATCCTAAAATAGGATAAGTTTGGTTTTCTACCCTTCATGATCTCATAAGGAGTCTTTTTGTGGCTTTTGGTGATAGAAGCCCTATTGATCACATGACATGCAGTATTTACGGCCTCAGCCCAAAAATATTCTGGGATAGAAGTGTCACTCAATAGAGTTCTACCAGCCTCAATCAGTGTTCTATTCTTCCTTTTAGCAATACAATTTTTCTGTGGTGTTCTACGTGAGGAGAATTCTTGAAAAATCCCAAATTCTTCACACAGTCTTGTCATACTCTCAGATTGAAATTCAGTGCCATGGTCACTTCTGATTTTGACCACTATACTGTCAAGTTCATTCTGAATTTGCTTGATAAAACTATATAAAAAACTTAGGGTTTCTGATTTTTGTCTCAAAAAGAACACCAAGGAATATCTAAAATAGTCATCTACCAACACAAAAGTGTAGACCTTCCTACCTTGACAATGAACTTGCATAGGACCAAAAAAATCCATATGCAAGAGGTATAGACACCTCACTAAATCCTTGATTTCAAGGCTATGAAAGGTGGATTTTGTCTGCTTGCCTTTTTGACAAGCTGAGCATATCCAATCCTTTATACACTTAGCTTTAGTACCATTCCTCACTAACTCTTTGCTAAAGAGTTTTCCAATTGTTTTGTAGTTAAGATGGGTCAGCCTCTTGTACCATTTGACAAAATGAGAGGCTCATTCATCAGCTACAAGAAAAATAGGAGAATCTTTGTTCTCACAATCAAAGTTAAGACAGTACACATTTCTTTTTCTATATCCTATCAATATGACCTTTTGATCAATTGACCTTTTGATATGACATCCATTCTTAATAAATGAAATGTCATATCCTAAATCACTCAGCTGACTTATGCCTATAAGGTTGTGTTTCGAACCCTTCATATAGGCCACTTGAGTGATAATAATCTGATTATTAGAAATGTTACCAAATCCTTTAATGATTCCTTTTAAAGAACCACCAAAGATTACTTTAGGCCCATTTATGATAGGTAAGTACTTCTTCAGCAATCCCCTTGTTCCAGTCATGTGCCAGGAACGTCCACTATCCAAGTACCATATAGGAGCATGGTAACTTGGACTCACCTGCAATAAGTAATTACCCAACATTACAACCCAAGTAAGTCTTGGGTCCTTGGTTAAAGTAAGATTCATACTTAACAAATCTACCTCCTGCTCTTCTAACAGGTAAACTGTTTCTCTTCCTGACACTAATGTTGTGCCAGCAATCTAAGGCATAATGGCCTGTCTTGCCACAGCACAAGCATTTATACTTGTTATTTCTATTTTTAGATACATTCTTGGCAGTCGGGTTGACATCAAATCTTTTATTTTGTGCTGGTACTGCTGCAGCTACACCCACTGTTTCCTTAAGAACATGGGGTTTATGGACATGGGTTGCCTTATTGACATAAACACCCTTGCCATTCAGAACTTTAATCTTACTATGACCATGAGTATTCTCAAGGTCATACTTGTTAGAAGGCAGTTGTACCTTTCTAAAAACTACAGGAACTTTAAAGTTTAGTGGCTTAATTGAGGCTTTGCCCTTTCTCTTAAATTGGACAGCCCTGGTGTTACCTTTAAAGCCTATTCAAGCCTTACCCTTCTGAGCCACATACTCATCTATTAAGGGTAAAACTGATTTTGGCTTGGAATAACTAGCCACCAAATCTTTTTTCTTTTTAAGTCTGGCTTCAAGACCTTTAATTAGATCATTTTTGTATGTGATTGTGACAATCTAAATAACAGTAATAGTTTTTAGTTTGGCAATCTCATTGAATTTTTGATCCAACACTTTCTCTAAATCAGATTCAGCCATCTTAAGATCTACAATTTCCTTAGCCTGAGTTTTGGCCAAGTTTTTGCTTTTCTTTAGTGCCTGCAACAAGTCCCCATATTCATCTATCAGCTGATGAATATCACCTTCAGACTCAGACCCATCCACATCACTTGATGTAGATGTAGCTGACTCTTAACCAGTACAACAATCTGAATTTTGAGAAAAACATTGTACCTTACTAGGACCAGGCTGATCCTGGCACTTATCTTCTTCTGATACAGCCATCAGTCCCATGCACTGATGGTCTTCTTGTTCATAGATAGAGTTCAACACTTGCATAAACTCATCTTTTATATCTGCTGCATATAGACCAATGTATGCCTCAGCTTCAGATTAAGACTCTGAAGACTATTGGTCTGTCAAGCTCTTCTCAATCTTAGCAACAAAGGATTTCTCCTTCTTGCTCTTTTGTTGAGTCTTCTTTTTATCAGCAGACTCCTTTCTTTTTTCTGGACACTCAGCCACAACATGTCCAGGCCTATTACAGCAGTAGCAAACTATCTTTGATGTTTTAGATTTACTAGGCTTAGACCTGCTCCTGTCCTTCCTAGATGACTTTCTCTTTTGATAATAGTCATCAACAGGCTGAGATGTGGAGGGCCTAGACTTCCACTGCTTCTTCTTTAGGAATCTCTGAAACTGCCATGTGAAGGCAGCAAAGTCTTTATTTGAGTCACTACTGTCTGAACTTTGGTTGTCTGAATTATCTGAAGTATTTTCAACAACTATCTTAGAAGGTGATGGAGACAACCTCCTATTCTTCCTAGTAGCTTCCACCTTGAAGGCCACAGACTTTTCTCTATGCTATCCTTTTGCACTTTTCTCTTCCTCCTTCGTAGACATCAGCTGCATCTCAAATGACAGTAATTTTCCAAACAAAGTTGGAGGAGAGATATTTGTAAGTTTGACGACTTCCCTAATGGCACAAATCTTAGTATCCCAATTCTTTGTTAAGGATCTTAGGAATTTATCTTTCAGTTCTTATGTACTGAAGATCCTTCCATAGGACATCAACTCATTTACTATTCTATAGAACTTTTTATAACACTCAGTTATACCATCTGACTTTCCTTTTCTGAAACTCTCATATTCCTGGTTCAGCATAGATTTTCTATCTTGCCTGACTTCTTAAGAACCCTCCATGTAGACTATCAAAGTGTCCCACATTTCCTTGGAGGTCTTGCAGTGAATCAAATTTTGAAAGGTTGAATCATCTATGGCTTATACTATAATATTCTGGGCTCTTTTATCCATAGTTGCCAAGATGATCTCTTCCTTAGTCATCTCTCAAAAATCCTTGGGTGTTCTTTAATTTGCATCAAGAACTGAAAACTTCATTGGATTTTAAGGACCTTCCTTTACTGTAATGTAGATCCTTGGATCAGAAGCCTCATAAAAAGCCTGACCCTTTCTTTCCATATTCTAAATATCTCTTTCCTGCATATGGGTAATTTCATAGAACTTAGTTCCTTATGATTTTCTCCTGAACCCATTTTCTTGATCTTGAATCTGCCTTATGGATCTAACTCAGAATGTTAAGTCCTTCTTTGAACAACCTCCATCTGATACCACTTGATAGAATTGATTTCAAGATAACCCAAACACCTAGAGGGGGAGGGGGGTGAATAGGTTCTTTTTTTCACTTAAGGCAGAATAAGAATTCAGTTCTTGAAATAAAAATTAACTATTCTACAGCTAACACAGCAACCACAACACAGAATACACACATCACAGATTGCACACTGGTTTATAGTGGTTCCCCAAGGTCTGGGTACATCCACTTTCCCCATACGCCTATCCAGCAGTGTGCTAGATTCAGCCTAACTTCTTCCTTCTTCTCAGATCCACAGATCTTACAGCTCAGAACCCTGAAAGGTTCCTACAACTCAGAATGTATCCACACTCCTGCAGCTCAGGATAACAGCCCTACCTCAGCCTTGTCACAAGGCCTACAACTCAGAATGTATTCACACTCCTACAGCTCAGGCTAACAGCCATACCTCAGCATTTTCACAAGGCCTACAACTCAGAGATCTATATCTCCTACACTCAGCCTTTATATTATAGGCTTACAACTGAGATCTTGAAAGATCCTACAGAATTTGAAAAATCTTATAGATTGACTCTAGCCCTTGTTGAGAGAGAAGGGATAAAAGGTTTCTTGATTAGTTCTTGATAAAACTGATTGCTGAGATAAACCTGTTCTTAGCTTTCTTCAAATCTTCTTGAATCTGAACTCAGTAGAGTTGATCTTCTTTGAAGTTGACTGGCTGGCAGCTCCATTCTTAGGTTTTAGAAATAGATCTGAAATCTTCTTTAAAGATTTGTTCAGGATCTGCTTCTTAAGAGACTTGTAAATGTCTCCTACTTTACTTCAAACAGCTGGAGCTCTCTCTCAATCTCCAAATCTTCTGAAGTTTCTTCCTAATTCTTGTTTGAATTCTCCTTTGACAAATTCTGAGTAGATTGCCACTTCAAACTATCTTCTTAGATCTTCTCATGAAAATCTTCTTCTATGTGACATGCTCTTTCTTGATAAATGATCAATACTTCTTTAGTTTTTCGTTCATGTGTTGTTGATTTGACAGAATCTGTCTATATATAGACTTCATCCATGGTAACCGGCTGATCCGGTTTCTAACCAACTCCTGACAGTTCTGATGGCTTCAAAAAACTTGTTGGAATTCACAACTGTCAAGTCTTCAGTCATTTCTTGAACCTTTGTCTTTGTCAGCAAAGGGTCGAGACTGATCTTCATTATGTGTCGACACAAGTAGATTAAGTGTCGACACAAGCTTTAGTGATGTCGACACAGCTCCTTTGGTGTCGACACTGCTTCTTGACATTGCATCTGTAGAATGTGTCACCACTGCTTCTTTGTGTCGACACAGTCACTTCTTCACTTCACATCAATCAACTTTGTTGAAACTCTACTTAGTGTCGACACAAGTCCTGTGTGTCGACACAGTTGATATAGTCTAAGAATTCTGTGTGTCGACACTGCCTTCAAGTGTCGACACAGTTCATGTCGACTAAAACTTCTGTGTGTCGCCACTGCCTCCAGGTGTCGACACAGTTGATGTCGACTAAAATCTCTGTGTGTTTACACAGTTTCTTCTGGTGTCGACACTGCATTTCCAAGTGTCTACACAGGCTTTCTTAAGTGTCGACTCATGGACTTAGAAACTTTTTCTTATATTTAGCAAATTCTTAACCTGCACATATAAACTCAAAAAAACATCAAATACACCTTGATGTATATCATTGAGCTAAGTGAGGCTTCTTCAAATCAGGTACACATTTTCCTATGTGCCCAACACTTGTACATACAGTTTATATATATATATTATACATGTTCTTCTTTCTTCTGCCTGGTGCCTAAGAGTCGCTGTTGTGAGAGGATGAGATAGACAATTAGATTTTGCGACTAATAGTTGCTACGACAATCTTTTTAGGAGGACACCCAGTGGATAGAGTCGTAGTAGCAGTAGGTTATGTACGAGGGCAGATATGCCAGGGTGATAGGGCCTGATACGACGATACTCTCATTGCCGTCGATTATTGATGTGAGTTTTTAAGCGTTGTGATGTAGCCTTCGAGAAAATTTTTTGTACTCTGATATTAAAGTAGTTGTTGTGGCTTCTTACTACTGTTGTACTCTCTTTGGACTTATATTAGTGTGAATTTTGACTTCTGTATATTTTTTATGTTTTGTTGGCATGGATGATATTGGTTTTAGCCGGCAGAATAGGCGTCTTGTAGTACCAGTCGACCCGTGTGTTACGCTACAGTAAGGTGGCTGTTCTGGGCATAAGACTCCACTTGGTCGTGTGTTGTGTTCTGGGAGGGGGGGGGTCTTATAAATGGTATCATCTTGCAACGATATTGAACTAAAGAAGTCATTGAACAATTGTACCACCCCCGCTCGATTTGTCAGTTTGAGGACAAACTGACATAGTTGAAGCAATGGTGTGCTCTTTTGTAATTCACACTAAGTATGTCCAGTTGTTACCCTACGATTAGCCAACCTGACCTTAGGTTTGTATCTGTATACGTAGATCCCGACATGTATATACCCAGTAGTGGGCACTCCCTCCCCTTCCATCCCTACTCAATTTCAGCAGTAGGAACTTGGACAAACCCTTACGACAATCTTAGACACATTCAGATCTCAGCAGGCCCCAGTGCCGCAACAATCCTTGAGTTCTAACTGGCTGAGTACCTTCAGAGAACTCTTCCCGCTTGCATACCATGGGATGTATTTGGCTATTTGTACTGAGGAGTGGATAGATACTGTGCAGAAATTGATGGCCGAAATCAAATGTCCAGCCAGTATGGTTGTTTCCTTAGGTGTATCCGTCTTGGAATAACACGCGAAAAGGTGGTGGAAGTCCCTTATGGGCACTTTTTAAGGACATGTATACACTTACATTAGCTGGAGTAAATTTTTTGATGCCTTCTTGGAACACTTTATTCCCTCTACTGGTCGAGATGAGCACGAGGAAATATTCCTGCAGTTGAAATAGGGATCCAAGTCAATCGCAAAATATCAACGAGAGTTTAAGCACCTCACCAGGTTCGCTGACTCCTACGAATTGGATGATCGCGGATATGCGAAGCGGTTCTACAAACGCTTATGATATCTCCTAAGGCAAGAACTTTTATTTATAAAGGACTCGAGCCTTAAAGAGATAGTAAATATGGCAAAGAGGTTAGAAGCGGACTAATTGGGAATCTAGGCTAGTAGTAAAAGACCCGCTGAGGGCGTGATGGAAGCAGGTCCCAGCTACAGAAGCAGACAGAATATTAGAGGTAGAGGAGGAAACCAAAGAGGTGTCAGAAGTTTCCATCAGAACTTTAGAATGGAGCGCCCGACCCCATTACCAGCATTTCTTCAACCTCAGTAGATATATCAACAACTCGGAGGGCTGTTCAGGCAAGTTTGTTTTCAATGTAATCAGCCAATCCATATCCAACATTATTGCAAACACCTAGGTGAGAATGTTCTCCCTTTTCCCTCCAACATCTCCGCAAGGACGAGGGAAAGTTCATTGTAGAGTATGAGGACCACGAGGAGGAATCCTGGACTTGCGCGGGAGCATATGTTTGCTCTAGACATGGCTCAAGAACGGAATCCCAGGACATTATTACATGTATTTCATCAATTCATACGTTATAAGCATTCGTCCTTAGCTTCCCTAAGTTGTGCTAGCAATCTAGCTTTGAGTTTGTTATAGTTTGATACTTAGGCACGCTCTATTTGATACTAGTGGAAATCATTCATTTGTCTCGGTGGACTTTGTGAAAGATATAGATGGTGTGCAATACTTCACCAGTATCACTCAGAGAGTACGCCTCCCAGATGGCTCCGAGATGACTTCGTCCGCCAAGTGTGATTTGGAAGTGCATATTGGAGGAAAACTTTTTGAAACCCTACAACAGTTTTGGGAATGCCAGAATTTGATCTTATTTTGGGCATGATGTTGTTGGACTGGCATTACAACAGGATTGATTATGCGGCGAAGAAAATCACCATGAGGATCGAAGAATCAGAGATCGTTTTCCAAGGTATTAGATTTGCACCCCGAATGTTGTTGTCTTCAGTTCAGGCCCTTAAGGCCCATATGAAAGGGGATGAGGTGTATATGATATGTTTCGAACTAAAAGAGATGGTGAAGAGCATGAAGGATGTACCGGTGGTGCGGGATTTTCTTGATGTTTTCCCAAAAATTTACCTAGATTTCCCCCGCCTCGGGAATAAACTTCCAGATTAAGCTAGTGTCGGGTGCCAAGCCCATCTCTCGAACACCTTACGGGATGGATCTAAAGGAACTTGTTGAGTTTAGAGTTTAGTTGCAGGAGTTAGTAGAATTTGGGTTTGTTCGTCCCAGTTCATCACCCTGGGGAGCCCCGATTTTTTTGTTAAGAAAAAGGATGGATCATTACAATTATGTATAGATTATCATGAGCTCAACCGATTGATTGTATGGAACACCTACCCTTTACCCCGGATCGACGAGCTATTCGATCAGCTAGTGGGAGCACATTGGTTTTCTAAGCTTGATCTGCGCTCAGTTTATTATCTATTAAGGTTATAAGAAGAAGATATCAAAAAAAAACATTTATCTCGAGTTATGGCTTGTATGAATTTACTGTGATGCCATATGGGCTCACAAACGCCCCTTCTGCATTCATGAGTTTGATGAATAGGTTGTTTGAGACATATCTAGACGCTTTTGTTATCATATTTATTGATGAAATTTTAGTTTACTCAAAGACAAAAGAGGAGCACGCTGAGCACTTTGCCTTGGTCTTGAAGAAACTAAAGGAAGACCGCCTGTTCGCTAAATTCAGAAAGTGTGAGTTTTGGATCCGAGAAGTTATCTTATTGGGACACGTCATAAGTGGAGCTGGGTTAGGTATGGATCCGTCCAAGGTGCGTGTAGTGAAAGAATTATCGCCTTTAAGGTCAGCGGCCGAGGTTCGGAGTTTTCTTAGACTTGTTGGATATTATCGCAAGCTTGTTGAATGATTTTCAAAGATCGCCATTCCCCCCACAACTCTGACAAAGAAGGGTGTGCCTTTTGTGTGGACACCCATGTGTGAAATGGTATTTTAAGAACAGAAGGACCGTCTTACCTCCGCGCCAATCCTTTCCCTACCATCGGGAAAGGAAGGATTTCAAGTATATACTGATACTCCCTACCAGGGCATGGGGGCGGTGTTGATGCAACACAGACATGTGATTGCATACGCTTCTTGGCAGCTTAATAAGAATGAAGTAAGATACGCAGTGCATGATTTGGAGTTGGGGAGAGTGGTCTTCACCCTAAAGATTTGGAGGCACTATCTCTACGAGGTTCATTGCGAGTTTTTCTCGGATCATAAGAACTTGAAATATGTTCACACTCTGAAGGAGTTATATTTGAGACAACGACGGTGGTTGGAGTTTTTATGTGATTATGAGTTTACCTTGAACTACCACCCCGGGAAAGCGAACTTTGTAGCGGATGCATTAAGTAAGAAAGGTACCAGAGTCGAGCCCCGAGTCTCGGATGATGAGTATGGAATTGGATTGAGTGCTCAAGGAGATGGAGATTACACTAGTGTGTAATGATCATTCTAAGATGTATATGGAATATTTAGCTTCCATGAGTATAGTTTGTGACATTCGAGATCAAATTCGGGCAAAGCAAGGGAAGGATGCTGCTTTGGCCCCGGTGTTTCAAGCAATGGTGGGAGGATCTGCAGAACGATTTATGATAAAATAAGACCTAATTCAATTCCTTTGTAGACTTTACATTCACACAGGTAGTGGGATCCAGGAAGATATTTTTAGAGTGGCTCATTGCACCAAGTCATCGGTGCACCCTGGAATTGCAGAAATTTACATTGACTTGCGCAGGACAATGTTTTTGCGAGGATGAAGAGGGATGTCACCTACTCTGTTAGACACTGTGAGGATTGTCAGAAGGTGATGGTGGAGTGGAAGAGCCCTAGTGGATTGTTACAATCGTTACCCATCTCGGAGTAAAAGTTTGAGGATATCTCCATGGACTTTGTTCACAGTCTTCCCCGATCACGATTGGGGAATGACTTTGTTTGGGTGATTGTGAATAGCTTGACTAAGGTCGCTAGTTTTATTCCAAGAGAAAGGAGATGCATGTAGATGTGTTGGTATGTCTCTTTATGGAACAGTTCGTATTGTACCATGAGGTGCCCAAGACAATAGTCTCAGACCGTGATGGTCGTTTCACCTCCAAAGAATGGAAGGAAGTTCAAGCATATTTGGGTTCTTGCCTTACCTTTAACACGATCTTTCATCCTCAGACAGACGGCCAGTCTGAGAGTACCATTAGAACCATGGAAGATTTGTTGAGATTATGTGTATTGGATAGAGGAGAGTTGTGGGAAAGGCTTTTACCATTGGTGGAGTCTACATATAAAAACAACTACCAAGCTATCATCGGGATGACACCCCATGAAGTGCTTTATGGGAGGAGGTGTAGAACACCTTTATCTTGGGTTCAATATGAAGACCCATGGACTTTGGGAATGGAGTTTATTGATGACACTGATGCTATGGTTAGGTTGATACTAGACCGCATGCATGAGGCTCGGAGTCGACATGCAAAGCACTATAATGTGAAACACAGGATGATGGAGTTTCAAGTGGGTGACAAGGTGTTCTTTAAGATATGGCTGAAGCATGGATTGTCATGTGTACATGGTAGGATGAAGCTCAACCAGATACATATACGGTCTTATGTTATATTGGATAGATTTGGCCCTTTGGCCAATCAGCTAGAGCTACCACCTGAGCTAGAAAATGTGGACGACATATTTAATGTGTCGTCGCTTTATAAAGCACTACTATGGCCTGATTAACATATCCCCGCCACAAATAGAACAGTGGTAACTGATAGGTCTATTCGACTAGTGTCGGTGCGGATAGTTGACACCAAGACAAGAAGCTTGGGGAGAAAAAGTGTTCCTTTGGTGAAAGTCTTGTGGTCTAATCTTGGAAAAGAAGAGTATACTTGGGATCTGGTGGACTTGATGCAGAAGCTCTACCCGAAGTTGTTTCCCCAAGGTAAACAAACACATACCTTGTTTTCTTTGTACTTTGTTTTCCCCACAGACTTAGCCTGATTTTGGGGATGAAATCTTTTATTTTGTTTATAAGATTTGTAACGTCCCATTTCATTCTAGACCCTTCGCACGCATTTTGAGTCAAGGGAGTTGACTCAGGCTTGGGGTGCACTGGATTCGGCAAGCATCGAGTGAATCGACTGGACTCAAAGCATCGAGTGCATCGACTAGACTCAAAAGCATCGAGTGATCACGATGCCTTTCAACGAGGCGTCGATTGATACCCGACGCATACGACGCTTGGAATTATAAGGTTTTTGGCCAGTGGAATTTTGAAGGATTCATCAAAATTCATCGAGTGATACTCGACTCATAAGATGAATTTGACTTAGCATATTTTCGGCCAGGCTGTGTTGATGACTTATATTTATGGGATGAACTGGGTTCGGGATAAGAGCTGAGTGACTGTTTTGGTCGTTCTTTTCAACAAGACTAATTTTATATAATAATGGGTGGTCCAATGACGGTCTAACACATGGCGGAGTAATCTTAACCCTAATACTTCCTTATAAAAAGGAATGATCGAAAACCCTAGCCATCATTCTTTCTTCTTCTCCTGGTGCCGAACATCAGATGTCATTTCTCTTGTTGTTCCTTGTCTCCAGGAGAGTGATTAGAAGAAGATCAGACATCGCCGTACCGCCAAGTAGGAGAATGAGATATATGGCCTGAAATCATGTGAGCTTCCTAAACTCTCCCTTGGTGCTTGATCTTTAGATATATTATAGGAGTGATGTCCGCTCAAGAGAGTCAGACTTTGGTGCGTAATTAAGATCTCCTAGGAAGAGACCACTCTAGGACCTTGTCTTAGGGTTTTGTTGTCTTCAACCTTTCCTATCTTCATTATGAAGATGATGGACTTGGTTTTGTGAAGAATGGTGGTCTATTGAGGGTGAATAAGAAAGCAGGAAGCGTGGAATGTAGTTTTCATGATGGCTGGAGGAAAAAGTGGAACTGATGTCGTTCATCCTTATTTACGATACGTGCAAAATGCTGTACATAATTCTATTTTCTATGAGCAATAGACTTCTAGACCATTTTTTAGTATGGTATGTATGATTCAGGTCTTGGGCTCAAACAAAACACAGTAGCCCTCGGAAAGACCTTTCCAACGGATGGTTACACGTCTTCATAGGAGCTCTGTAGCTCCGGGAACGTTTAGTCAAAGTTGCGGCACTGTAATAATAAATGTGCAGGCTTTTTCGGTTTAGTTGTACATTTGGAATTTTGGACTCAGTATGAAGGTCATAGCTAAAATATATTTTGGATTGAGTTAATCTATTTATATGTAACTGCGATAAGTTAATTGTTGATGAACCTTTGATGTAAAAATTTTTTATTCATGGAATCTGATAGGATGCTTCTTAATAACAATGCGACGAATGTTTTAGGTTTTGGGAGAGTTTGTAGTGTATGATGCTTGAATGTGTAATCTATAGCTATGTGGTAAATTACACTAATTTGGGATAACATGAGATGTACCCTCTATTGTTGAAACTGAAAACTCGGTCTCTTTGGAATTCACCCTTGGGGAAAGCGTGATCACACACCTACTTCTCTCTCGCGAGCCCAAACAACTAAGGAAGAAGACTAGGCACATACCCATGTCTCCAGCACGGAGGTCCCAACACACACCTGGAAGATCTTAGAGCCCTTCCCCTCCTTATCGAAGTGCTAAAGCTAATGATACCTCAAAAAGCTCAAGAAGACTAGGACAAGTAGTGCCTGCTTTCTGAGGTACCTTTTTGTCCTATTTATAGGATTCTTTAAATGGTCTGCAAATAACCAACCTACGTTGTTCCAAACAACTATGTGCATCCCAGGTCGGTCTGCCAACAGTGTAACTTCGTTGTTCTGAAGGGCTAGGGGCATACCAACAAGGGTTGAATGGTTAAATGCATCACAGAACTGGCGAGTATCCCTCTGAGACCTCAACACGCCCGGGGCGGCGAGTGCTCGAAGGAGCTGGCACTCGCAACCTCTCTTTAGACTCAGCCATGTACGATCCTGGCCTGCCACACCAGTCTATGACTTGCTGAGTATGATGGGGCGAGTGAGAGCCATCCTGCTCCACTCTCCTCCTAAAGGTTCCACCCCGCTTAGGCGAGCAGGGGCTGCTGAGCTCTAGCCCCCTCCTCCCTCGCCCTTGACTTGGACTGCCTGAGTATCTGGTCAGCCTAACTCTTGTCACCCACTACTCACTGGATATGGGGTTTTGCACAATCCCTACTCTTTGTGAGGTTGGTGCAAGCTCCCCCCATAATATTCGGCATGTGCGAAAGGAGTTAGGAGAATGTTTTGTTTGGGCCCACTGATAGCTATAAATATATGCTTGCATACCTGGGTGGCCCTTGTCATTCCCTTTGAAATAACCTTGCCGAGATGCCTATCCCCAAAGAGATCCATGAGAGGCTTGCTCGGGCTCGCAAGGTCGCCTCCGCTCATATTGCCAGTTTGACTGATATATGCCTTAGTAGATTGGGGAGCCACCTGGCAGAAAAAAGCCCCGCCAATAAGGCAAAATCGCTTCCCAAGGTGGCCAAGCCCATCTATCATGAGCTGAAGAATGCCCTGGAGAACGGGGCCGGCTCCTCTACTCGGCGAACCCCCGAGATGAAGGGTAAAGAGGTCATCAATCTTTCCGCTGACCTGGACAGCCAACGGAATGACGGCTGGTCCTCCCTGATGCGAGTAAATGCTCCTCCTGATGACTGGCGGCCTCGAACTCCAGAAACTCACTTACGAGACAAGTCGCCCCACCTTTGGTACTCTGGGGCTAGACTCGCAAAAGTCGAAGTCACCAGCTCCCCTCCCTTCTTGGCAACATTCTCCCACTCCAAGACTTGAGGGGGAATCGCCGGAACCATCCTGATCCCAAATATAAACCTCCTCTCCCCAAAGACTCATTGCCCGAGTCGTGGCAAGGACCTAGGGTTGTTTCCTCTTTGAACTTCGTTGGGGGAGCCGAGCTCACCGCGTAGTCTTCTACTTACGTTAAACTGCTGTACCCAATTTTCTTATAGTACTCACCCCTTATGTAAATATTGACAAGTTGTTTCTGCAGATGTTCCCAGCTAGTCTGAAGTCGGTGGATCTTCGGAGTCAGGCCTCTACTCACCCCTTCCTTCCCCAAAGTCGATAGAGGCCTTCCTAGGCCTCTTGGTGGAGAATGATGAGCTAACGAGGCAAGGAGTCGGGATTTTCAAGGAATTGGTGCGCGGGCTGCGCAAGGACCAGAAGGATAATGAGGCACTACGGCGAGACTATGTACGGCTCACGGACAAAGCAAGGGGCTACTCGGTAGGCGAGGTGGAGGGCGGCCTAGAGTACGAGGCGGCGTCTCCCACTCCACTTATGGTTGAGATCGACAAAAATCTCTGGGCCTCCCAGAAGAACCTGGAGATAATACGCGAGGACCACAAATCACGTCGTCCTGCTGGGAAAGGGGAGCGAGGACGGGGTTGGTATAAATGGATCCCTTACTGAGCCTACCGACACTTGCTCCCAGCCCCCTCAGATCTCGCGTATGTGAAATAACCCTTTCCTTTCCTGCATTTTATTTCTCTGAACTGTATTCGCATCCCTGTCTGTAATAACTTAGAATATTTTTTATATTTTAACATTTGATATTCAAATAATATATCACCCCTTAGGTTCAGCTTGGCATGTAATAGAATAAACCTCAGGAGTCGGTGAGCTGGGGTTGGCGAGCTAGGGCAGCTGAGTCGGACTGGCCGGTCGGCTCGGCCTCAAATTTTTTTTCCTATAAATAGTACCCCTCACCAACCCCAGTCCATCACGTTTATTTCTTTCATACCCTCTCTTCTTACCTTCTCTACTACCTGTACTCGTGCCTCAACCCTCCTGCGAGCATGGGCAAGACAAACCCAGACGCTGATGGTTGTTCCAAGTGTGCTCGGTATTTTGCTGTGTACGACTTTTTTGATGGAAACACTTCTGAGGAGGAACTCGCGGAGTTCGTTACCAACCATGTGCCCCCTGGCTTCGAGGTTTGTCGAACCAACGCCTTCCCCATCTTGTATTTCGAGGTAGGGTTCCGTCTGCCTCTCTGGCCGGAAATCCGACAGATCCTGAAATATTATAGCGCAGTGCTAACGCAACTGAACACAAATTCCATCACCCTGATGGTTGCATTCACAAGCGTCCTCCACAAAGAGAGGATCGAGTTCCACTTGATTGTCTTCCGGAAGCTCTTCACCTATAAGGCGACTCCCGGTGGTGTCGCCTACTTCGGGGGCTCGTTCATCAAAGTTCGAGAGATCACAACAAGCACCACAACTTGATGTCAAAGATCATCTTCATAAGGGGTGATCTCGGCAACGTGCCCTACTCGGCCCAATAGAAAGGGGAGGAGGTGTACCACCCCCATGCGGTATCTAGCAATGATGCCGAGCTCCACAAGTTCTTTCTCCACAAGGATTTCAAGATCGCCTTTCTACAAAGGGACATTGACTCGCTCATCTCCATCCCTCCAAGCGAAGGAATACCTCACACACTTATTTTTTTGCCAAACTCGCCAGATCCATAGGATTTTCTAACTAAGTTTTTCATGCAGGGGTGCGAATGATTCCTGAGAACCCGCTCTTCGTGGACTCGGGGCTCCACCCCGACCAACTTACATGCGAGAAGGCAGCCGTATCAGCCTGCCAAGATGAGCCGGCATCCTCCAGGCCGTCATCCAGTAAGAAGCGGCCAGCTCTAGTGGGGTCCCACTCGCCTCGCCGACCGCAACCGCCAAAGAAGATGAAAATGACGGTGGTGATCCCCAGGGTGAGACAACAACAACAACAACAAAAGTATATGAGCTTGCCCGAGCCTTCTCCAAATGGATCGTCGGAGAGCCCGCTGAAGGAGACGCTAGAAAAAGGGGAGCGAGGTGGCGAGTCCTCCTCTCCTCCTTCCGCAGAGGATACCGTGGCCCATGAGCCGCGCATACCGAAGAACCACCACCTCTTTGGTTTAAGGGGAAGGGTGAAGGACTCGGTCGATGAGTCAATGGTTCGATGGGATAAAGCGGTCCACAGTGTTTCAATGTCAACGCTCCACCCTTCTTGGTTAGATCGTCAATCCTCCTCAGCTCAAGCCTATGCACTCTGATTCGGCTTGTATGGCCGCGAAGAATTCGAGTCCTACAAGGGAGAGACCCTGGGCCAGCTCGGCAATGAGGGCATATAGGCCCAAATGCAATCCCAAGAACTACACCACATGGTGGTCCGCCACAGCTTCAACCTTAGCCACCACCTACAAAGGCCGAGCAGGGGTGCGACGTTGCCAAGGATGAGGCAACCGAACCAGGGAGGAAACTTAACATTGCCAAGGGCCTACTCGCCAAGGATGCCGACGTGATGGTAAGTATCGGCTGCCCCTATCTTCTTTTACTTGGAGATTCCTGCAATGGACATGCTGACCATTTTACTTTACAGGATGCCGAGGCAGCTAGCGAGGTATAGGCCAGCGCCCTCGGGGTGGAAGAAGAAAACAACTAGCTGCGAGCTCGTGCCACTAGGCTAGAGGAGGAGAATGGGGTGCTGAAGGAGAAGAACAAAGAACTCCTCGGCAAGGTCATCCGCAAGGTCGATGCCCTCCTTTTTCTGGGTGGCGGCGAACCATCGTTCCCATTCAAGAGGCCGAGGGTCTTCGGTGAGGGTGAGCTCATAGAGCAACTGCAGATCAACTCGATCAAGTATGTCGAATGCATATTGTATATTATGAAGGACACAGGAGTGCTAGTGGGGGGCTGTGAGGAGATCACAGTTTGGGATCTTATACCGAGCTTGTTCCCGTCTACCCCTCCCAGCGATAAGGTGGACAGCCTCAACCTGTTGTTCGGGAAAGACCATACGGGCAATCATCCATCCAGAGGAGAGGGCGAGGAGGACCGCCAGTTTGGGGGAGGAGGCGAGAGCTGACCCCCCCTATTTTCTCTCCTTTTTTTGTAATTCTCTTCTCCTCCTTTTTGTAACCTCGCTGAGGCGAGCTCCCCAGTATAATATAATTTTGCTTAATAAAAAGAAAGATTTGTCATGAATTTTTCTAACTCCTTTTGGACTTACTTACTATACCCGCATGCGAGCTTTTCCCCTGGGCATCCTCGCTTGGACAGGACTCGCTGCTAGAGTGCATGCGTTAGGATTGATACCCGTGAGTAGACCATGGGAGTTCGCCAACTCTAGGCAATCCGGTGGTGGAGTACTCGTCGTTCTAGGCTCCATGCCCAGCTCGTGTAAGATCCTCCCTCCCGAAACACAGAACACGGCACGAGAGGGGTCTTAGGCCCAGAACAGCCGCCTTGCGGTAGCACTAACACTCGGGCTAGTCTGTACCACAAGACGCCTATTCTGCCGGCTACAACCAATATCATTCATTTTCAACCTAACCAGAATATATAATAGAAGTCAAATCCACACCAAGCATATAGTCCATAATATAACAACAGTAGAGAAAATACAACAAGCTTCTAATATCAGAGTACGTAAATAGTTGTCCCAAAAAGGGTACAACAAAAGACTCTCATACTCACATCAGTAACTGACGGTAGCGACGGTACCATCCCCTCAGGCCATGTCGCCCTGGCTTGGCTGTCTGGCTGCATATCCTACTGCTCCACCTGCAGGGTTTCCTCCTAAAAAGGAAGATGTAGCAACCGTTAGTCATAAAGACTAAGTGGCTTCACATCCGCTCCACCGGCGACTCCTCGGCATGGGGAGGAGAAAGGAACAAGGTACAATATATATAATCATAGGTACAAGCAGGTGGTATATGGCTATGTATGTAAAGAAGTGTATGAACAAGTAACATGTCGTTCTAGCATTTCTACCATCTACCACAACATATGAATAAAGATATAACAGAAAGTAACTCAACTTATATGAATGCCTATACAAACTTATAAGTTGAGGATCGTTTAGCAGTAAGTAACTCATCGTATAGGAGTGCCCATATAAACTTATATGATGAGGATATTGTGTATGTAATGAGTTGTAATGGTATGTATGCAATGCAATGACTCACCCATGATCACGCATATGCAATCGCTATGTCGACACAGACTTGCAGTTCCCACTTTTCGAGCAGGTAACTAACCTCTCAGGCATCATCCGTCGTGGCAGACGGTGATAGTAGAGCGGGCATCTCCACTACAAGGCTGGTCTCCACACTACCTAGCCTAGGCCTTTGTATGCCTCAACGCTAAGAATACAACAATGGAGATCACATGCGTACTATGGCTTAGCGGGTGTCTCGGGTAGATTTGCACCGAGATCCTAGCCCCGAACTAGCCTATGGTGTGATACGGAAGGAGACACAGAAATGAGCATGAGTACCAAGCCAAACCGTTCAATTGGCATGGAAAGAGCCTCGAGACATGAACACCGAGGACCAAGCCCAACCGCCCAAGGTCTAGCTGTCAACTTCCATCGGTGTGACGATTGGCGAGCCCGTAGACCAGCCACACTATCCTTAACCCGGGATTACGACACCGCATGTTGACTCTCACCACATGCATTATATACACATCGTGATAAGGACGGAGCCTCGGAAACAAGCACGAGTACCAAGCCCAACCGTTCACTCCGCACGGAAGGAGCCTCTGGACATGAACACCAAGGAGCAAGCCCAACCGTCCAATTTATGACTCTTCTCACGACACCAACAACATTTATTCCACCAACCTAATCACTCGTGAGCACATGAGTTACTCATCTGATAATCAACAAATAAGTTCATATCAATCAACACTGAGCATTTACCAAAGCTCTAGTATTCATTGTTATTAAATGACTAAATAGCATTCGTTCACTAATCCCCACCAAGTTGTTTCGATCAACCGCATGTCATTCACCCTTTGTTTATGTGGGGTCTATTCCAAAACTATCATCATACAGTGAATTATCACAGTGTATATATAATGATTCGCCTACAGCTTAATGTCGGATTATCACAAGACCTCCTCCGAGTCCCAATTCATTTATACAACTAACCCAGGAATTTAGGTGCAGAATCCTATTGGACAACAACTTCAACCGAAGGTTCCTGTGGCTATAAGAATCCAGTGAGTGCGTGTAATACCTTGATGGAAAGGTCTTTCAATGGCCTACAACTTTCATGTTAAGTCCGCAACCCAGATCGGACTGTATCCCACATAAAATTGGCTCCAAAGGATACTGCCTACAGAATACAATTTCTGCACGCTTAGTCCGACAGCTCTCTACTTCGATCACACATTACTGTGGCTACAGACTTCACTCGAAGGCATGTAACAACTCGTCGGTAAGGTAATTCCAAAGGCTGCGACTCTCGTGTTTAGTCGAAAGCCCAGATCTGACCATATCTTGCCTGAAGATAGCCAAGAAGGTTGTTGCGTGCAGAACACAGATTTCTGCACGCATCATGAGGCGAAATGAACGACATCGGTACATCTTCCTCCTCAAGCCAATCCTCCCCAAATCACAACCAGAAGTTCCTCCACCCTTATTCACCCTCTTAAGGCCATTCCTTTTCACGAATCCACCCCCATAATCACTTTTAAGAAGGCGAGGTTGAATATGACTAAACATTAGAACAGAAGTTCTAGAAAGGCCCTCCTAGAAACCTTCACCTCGCACATCAAGACTCATTTTAGTCGATGTCTCTCCTAAGATTAACTATGGATCTAGCACCAAGGGAGATGAGGGGGGGGGGAAGCTCACCTCATTTCCAGCGGTTCCGCCATTTCCGGACATGGATCTATTCATTCTTCTCGTTGGCATCATTTTTTCCTTCACGGCGGTGGCGTTTCCTAACGGGGTTTGTTGGCTCCAGCAAGATCAATCTCCTTCAGAAGTTCCTCTCCAGAAAATAGGGTTTGGAAGAGAATAAGATAGCTAGGGTTTCAGTTTTTCTCTTTTATATAGAAGTGACACGGGTAGGGACACGACCGTGTCTGAAAGTGAGGTAAGATCTATCTTCACTCTAGAGGGGGGTGAATAGAGTATTTTAAAATAATTTACAATTTAAAACTGTAAAGCAGTGAAGACTTGATTTATGTATATGTGTAAGGTGCTTGCAAAAAGAAAAACTAAGAAGCAATAAACAAAATCACAACACACAACAAAAACAAAAACACAGCAAACCTGATGACACAAGGAGCTATAGTGGTTCCCCAACAACCTTAGTACATCCACTCTTCAACCACCCTAGGTAGGAATCCACTGCAGGAATTGTTGATCAGGTGTCCTGGGCACCAATGAGCTTTTGATAAGGTGCTT
Organism: Platanthera zijinensis; assembly: GCA_039513925.1. NCBI lineage: Eukaryota > Viridiplantae > Streptophyta > Magnoliopsida > Asparagales > Orchidaceae > Platanthera > Platanthera zijinensis. The sequence continues at coordinate 121,133,043 of CM077092.1, forward strand.
AAAAACCAAATCAGATTTTTTGATCAGGTGTCTTGCCACCACTTAGTTTTGACAAGGTCTCAGAAACCAGCCACAAAACTTTTGAAGGGAGTTTTGAGAAACCCTTTTACATAAGGAATAAAGAAAAACAAAAGGTTGAGTTGTTCTTCTCTGTCAACAATCTGAGAGAAGACAAGTGGAAGATGTTGTCAAAGCTCCCCCTGAGATCTGTAAGGGTTCAGGAAGAGGAGCTTTGCTTAGGGTGATAGGCCTTGAGGTTCTTCAGATCTCCAGCAATAGATGATTTCAACAGATGTTGAAATGTGTGATGTCTGGAGTCCTTGATGAATAAGCTTTTGAACACTTGATGCTTGAAGGAGTAGAATAGCAAATGATCTCCTTCACAGTAATGTTCCTTGTGTTCTGAGTCTATTCCCAGAAGATGAATTCTTGATGAATAATTTTCTTGTTCTCTCTTCTGTAATCTTTTTCAAATCTTGTCTGTTCTCTTACTATATTTCAGAATTATTCTCTAGGGAGTATATCAGATTCTGACTTATTGATAGCCGTTAATCAGTCATAAATGACTACCTTAACTGATATCTGCCTCTAGAGGAAAGTCCTTGAGAAACATTCCAATTTGTCTTCCTTGAAACTTGCTCTAGATTGATTAAAATGGCTAAAAAATCCTTTGCCATAAATGCTGAGATAAGTCTGAATGAATTCCATAACTGTCCTGAATTTGAATCCTGAAATCGTCGACCTCTTCAGAAAAGCGTCGATCTGAGCTTAATGATTGTCGACCTGAGCTCAGAGATTGGATTAAAACTGGAAACAGAAATCGTCGACCTGAGCTCTACGATCGTCGACCTGAGCTCAGAGACTTGGAAAAAAACTAGAGACAGCGCGTCGATCTGAGCTCGAAGATCGTCGAACGAAGTTCGATGCCTCATTGAACTGAGCTCAGAGATAGTCAAACTGAGTTCGACGTTTCGTCGACCTGAGCTTGACGAGAATTGTCCTAGTCTTCAGCACTTGAATCCTGAACTTTAGAAGGTCTTGATGGTAGCTTTCAAACCTAAGTACTAACCCTAAGACTCATTCTAATTTACCTATCAGACTATACAGCAAGGTCAAAACAAATTCCTAAGCACATAGTGATCCTTACCCAAATAAGTAATAGGGTGTTCAAACAATCTCCCCCTATTTGGGTTAGGATTACTATTTACAAGACAAATATGAAATAATAAGCATACATCAGAAATAAAAATAAAACAGAAACAATAATGCAGATTAACACATGTGGAGCATTGCAAAATCATAGCAGGAATCACAGAATCAGTCAGAAGTAGATATAAGTATCAGCTTACACAAATTACTCATTGCCTTTTTTGATAAGAATTTCTATGTTGGGATTGAGGGCTTCCTTTTTGGATCTTCTGTCATCATCTGCACCTAAGGAGTTTTGAGATTTTTGCCTTGGAACAACAGCCTCAGGATGAAGTTTCATGTAGCTCTCTGGATCAAAGAATTTTCTTAAAGCATATCTTTCTAATTCTTTCTTTCTCTGCTCTGATAGTGTTATGATATTGAAGGTATCTCTGCCTTGCTAACTTTCTTTCTTGATCTGATCTAATGATGTAAGTTCTTTTATTCTGGCTGTCCATGATAGGGGATTATTCTCAGGGTCTTCAAATGGAACTGGAGGTTCATATCTGTTTATTGTCACTAAATCATCTGGAGGAATTCTTGTAGCAACTGTTTCTTTTAGCTTGTAAGGGAAAGGACCAGAGGTTGAGTCAATAGGACCTTGTCCTTCCCTTTAGTATGGATGTTGCCTGGAGTACACTCTGTAGTCTCTTTGACTTCCTCTATGCTGTCCTCTTCTTGACTGATAACCTCTTTGATAATGTCCTCTTGGTTGATATCTCTATGAAGATTGGGAGGAGCTATGTTTTCCAACAGATCCAGACTGAGAAGCAGATCCTCCACTAGTACCTGCATCTGGAGGAGGAGGAGGAGGATAGAAGTGTGAAGATCCATTATCTTATTTGTCAAGCATTCTCTTTTTCTTCATTGCTTTGAGCTGGTTCTTAGAATACTGCATCCATGGTTCAGAAATAGGGCAGTCATGAAGAATATAGTAGGGGATATCATTGTCATCTTTAACTTTCTCAGGAGGTACCCTCATCATTGCCTTTCTTCTAGCTTTCCTCTTCCTTGCAATAATTGCAGAGGAGTCATCAGAATCAGTTTGGAATTGGTCACTATCTGAGCTCTGAGGATTGTCATATAACTCATCAATCTTTTTGATGTAATCTTGTTGTTGCTTTGACTTTTCAGGAGAGATAATAGTAGCAGTAGCAGCAGTGACAGAAGCAGCAGAAATTGAGGCAGTAAGAGAAGAATATACAGAAACTTCAGTAGCAGGTTCTTCAATATGAACAGCAGTCCCATCAGCCTCTGTCATTAGTAAATCAATAACAGTACTATCAGAACAAACAATATCAACAGCAGCAGCAGCATCCATAACATCAGCAGAAAGAACTTGTTCCATAGCTTTGATATATGTGGCATTTTGGCTGGGCTCACATCTAGCAACAGGCACAATGGCCTTAGTCAGATCTTCTACTTCCTGAGCTGGTAAACAGCTGAAGTGAAGAATGTCAAAAACTGATGACAGTGATCTGAGGTCCACTGTTAGTACAGGAGTTGAAGCTGGAACTGAAGCTGTCTCTGGTAAGAATTTCTCTGAAGCAGCAGGCACTATCTCTTCTTCATATGGCATCTCCCCTTGCCTTAATTCAGTTGGAACTGGATCAAGGCACCCCATAGAAGGGATTGCCTGAGGAGGAGAAAGAGAGGAAAGCCTGGCAGATAGCTCCTGGTTTTATTTCAGGAGTGGAGCCATGGAGGTCTCCAGCAGGAGTGTTAGCCTGGGAGCTAACATCCCATACAGCCTGTCTGCCAGGGCAGGAAGATCTACTTTCTCAAGTGAGACTTGAGTAGAGGTAGAGACTAGTGAGACAGAGATAGATGGTGAAGGAGTTGTAGAAGTAGTGATAGAAGTGGTGGATGGTAGGATGGATGGTTGAGAGATTGGAATTGTGGAGATGGAAGATAGTGGTGTGGAGATGGATGGGGTGAAAGATGGTTGGGCAAGTATGTCATGGAGTAGTTGTTGGTATGAGGAGGATGATGGAGGCTCAAGAGGTGAGGAGGGGGAATCATCCATGTAGTAATCATCCATGAGGTTGAATGATGGAAGGGAAGAGGAAATGTCAATGGATGGATAAAAGTTAAGGGGATGGAATTGCTCTACTGTGGTGGCTGGAGGAGGTGAAGGAGTTGAAAGAGGAGAGGAAATGATGATGGGGGAAGAGAATGAGGTAGTGATGGTGGTTGTGGAAGTGGAGGTAGAAACAATAGGTGGAGAAGGAGGAGATGAGGAAGCAGGCAACTCTTTTAATGGGGCAGTTGCCTGTAGGGCAGTGACTGTATCAGTCCTTGTGCCTGAAGTAGTGACAGCAGCAAGACCTCTGCTTGGCTTTGTAATCTTCCTGTCCCATTTGCCAAAAAGGGCACAGGTCAGCCTCTTGGAGGCATTTATGTGCATCCCATTGGACACCAACAATTCAGGGCACCTGGAGTGCAGGAATAGCCCTATGATCCTCCCAAAATTAACAAGACTTTTGTTCACCTTCTTTTTGATCATGTCAAAGAAAATCTCTCCCCAGTTTAAATGTTTCTTATCCACAATTGCTCCCATCAAGCAGAATTGATACCTAGAGATGGTATCATGTGCAGAGTGCTTTGCCAATAGCACTTTCCCCACAACATAAGCAAGAAATCTATACTCAATTGATAAATTCTTTTTATGTAATTTGTTAGTGTTAGCCGCAGAATGTCCCATTCTATCTAACATAGTTGCAAACTCCTCTCCAGATAGCTCAATTGAATCATTTCCAGTACTTAATTGAAAGACATCAGTCAGGAGGGAAGGTGTTAGGGATACCTGAGTCCCGGCTATAGTACCAAAAATTATATTCTGATTCAGATTGTGCGCCGTATATACCCATTCCTTGATCTCATCGGCAGCAATTTTCATCCTTGTAGTCATTATCTGCACTAAATGCTGTTCTCTGAATAAGTCCAGAATATCTTTGAAAACTTGATCGCTGCCTTCAAATGAGTCCATGTCTATGTCAAAACCTGTGTCGAATTTCATCTTGGCAAGGGCGACAACAGACACTTCCATTGAATACCTGCAAAAATGAACAAACACGACCAAGTGCAGAAGAGTTTTGAGGGAAAGAAAAAGTTTGCAGAGAGTATGAAAGCGCAAAAGGAGAACGACGACTGAAGAATGATTTTTATATTAGGGTTCGACGCCGGAAAGGAAAGATCGTTGAACTCCGTTCGACGATCTGGGCATCTAAAGGAATCTGAAGAGTCTTCAACATCGTCGATCTCCATTCGACGATATTGGAGAGCGTCGATCTCCGATCGACGATATTGGAGAGCGTCGATCTTCGATCGACGATCTCTGACAAGAAGAAGATAGCCTAGTGCTATCGGAAAGCGCTGAACTCCGGTCAACGTTTTCGGAAAACGTCGATCTCCGTTCGACGATCGTGGGGAAAAGCGTCGAGCGCAGTTCAGAGACTAAAAACAGCATACAGACACCAAAAGAAAACAAGTTTTTTGCCTAGTCTTGGTATGTTTTTAGAGTTTTTAAAATCTTGGGTCTTATTTAAAACTTCCTCCATCTAACATTCCTAACTGATTTAGGAAGAAGGTGTGTTTCTTTTCATCCAATGGTTTGGTGAAAATATCTCACCTTTGCAATTCAGTTGGGATATATAGAAGTTCAATTTTATTCTTCTCAACATTATCCCTTAAAAAGTGATGCCTAATCTCTATATGTTTTGTCCTACTATGGAGGACTGGATTTTGTGCTATAGAAATAGAACTAGTGTTATCACAGAAATTTTTTGACACTTCTAAGTTATAGCCATAGTCTAGGAGCTGGTTTTGAATCCACAAAATCTGTGAGCAACAACTGCCTGCTGCCATTTATTCAGCTTTAGCAGTTGAAGTGGACACAAATATTTGTTTCTTACAGAACCAGGAGACAAGTCTGTCACCAAGAAACTGGCAAGTTCCACTGGTGCTTTTCCTGTCTACTCTACATCCATCATAATCAGCATATAAAAATCCAGTTAATTCAAATCCTGAGTCTTTTGGATACCATAGACCAAGATTTGGACAACTTTTTACATACCTAAGAATCCTCTTAACTAATGTTAGGTGTGACTCATTAGGGCTTACTTGGAACCTAGCACATATACATGTAGCAAACATTATATCAGGTCTACTAGCTGTAAGGTACAATAAATAGCCAATCATTGCTCTATATGTCGTCTGATCAATATGTTTTCCATGTTCATCAGCATCTAATACAGCATTAGTAGGCATAGGTGTTTTCATACAAGATGCTTCAGACATACCAAATTTCTTAACCAGTTCTTTTGCATACATAGTTTGAGAAATAAATATGTCTTCAGCATGTTGTTTGATTTGCAATCCTAGAAATAAGGAAAGCTCACCCACGCTACTCATTTCAAATTTAGAATGCATTAGGTTAGAGAACCTTCTGCACAAATTTCCATCAGTAGAACCAAATATAATATCATCCACATATATTTATACTAGTAGGGTATGGGACTTATGGGTTCTAATGAAAAGAGTTTGGTCTACTCTACCCCTTATAAAATACTTTTTTAGAAGAAAGCATGCTAAGGTCTCATACCATGCTCTAGGAGCTTGCTTGAGACAATATAATGCTTTATGCAATTTGAAAACATGGTCAGGATAAGTTGAAGAGATAAAACATGGGGGTTGTCTAACATAGACTTCTTCCTTGATGTCTCCATTGAGAAATGCACTTTTTACATCCATCTGATAGACCTTGAATCCTTTGTGAGCTGCATAAGCTAGGAATATTCTTATGGCCTCTAACCTTGCAACTGGTGCAAAGGTCTTATCATAGTCTATTCCTTCTTCTTGAGAGTATCCTTGAGCAACTAGCCGTGCCTTGTTCATTATAATGATTCCTTGATCATCCAATTTGTTTCTGAACACCCACTTTGTTCCAACAATGGAGTTATCCTTAGGCCTTGGCACTAGTTCCCAAACTTTATTCCTCTCAAATTGATGTAGTTCCTCTTGCATAGCAATGATCTAGTGTAGATCTTGTTCTGCATCTTGAATGGATTGAGGCTAAACTTGAGATAGAAAGCAGGTGTGCATCAGGTTCTGGTTGACCTGATTTCTGGTTTGCACACCAGCTGAGATGTTTCCAATCACTTGGGAGATTGGATGATCTCTTGTTGTTACTAAATCAACAGGGGGTGTTGATTGTTCACCAACCTGTGTTGTTGTTTCCTCTTGTGGAACAACAACTGGCTCTTCAAGATGGTTCACTCTAAGATGTTGAGTACCAAGATGTTCAGTATCCTCTTCATCTTCACTAATTTCACCTCTTTGTTGGGTAGGTGATGTGTTGAATCCTTCTATGTAATATGCAACCTATCCAAATTTTCTGATGAGAGTTTACCTGCAAGAGTTCTATGGTAGAAGTATTCTTCTCCTTGTAAAACATGTTAGTCTCATCAAAAGATAACTGAACAGATTCTTCAATTTTAAGAGAAATTTTATTATAAACCCTATAAGCTTTACTGATCATGGAGTATCCCATAAACACTCCTTCATCAACTTTAGCTTGGAATTTTGCTAAGTACTTCTTGTCATTATTGTGAATATAACAAATGCAACAAAAATTTTTGAAATAGTCTACTTTAGGTTTTTTCCCTTTGAGTAATTCATAGGGAGTCTTGCCCTTCAGTTTATGTATCAAACTTCTGTTTAATACATAGTTGGAGGTGTTCACTTGCTCTACCCAAAAAGATAGAGGAAGGTGAGCATCTATCAACAATGTGGTGGCAGATTAAATAAGGGTTCTATTTTTCCTTTTAGCTACCCCATTTTGTTGAGGAGTTATAGGAGCTGAGAAAGTATGTCTGATCCCTTAACTCTAACAGAACTCTTGCATAAGAAGAGAATCAAACTCTGTCCCATGATCACTTCTGATCAGGGCAATGTGAGTATTGAACTAAATCTGTATGCATTTGAGAAAATCTGTTAAACACTTAAAGTTATCAGACTTCTTCCTCAGAAAGAATACCCATGTGAATCTAGAGAAGTCATCTACAATAACTAAAGTGTAAGATTTCTCTCCTAAGCTTTGTACTGTAATGGGTCCAAAAAGATCCATGTGTAACAGATACAAGATCCTAGGTGAATCACTCTTATTAAGTGACTTAAAACTATTTTTAGTTTGCTTGCCTAATTGACAAGCCCTGCAGAGTCCTTCCTTCTTGTAAGGGCCAGAAGGTAGTCTTCTAACAAGGTTGTCCTTGGATAGCATAGCAATGGTTTTATGTTTAAGTGTCCTACTCTCTTATGCCAAAGATCATTTTGTTTGCAAACTGAATTAAATAAACAAATATCTATATTGGTTGAAAGGAAATCTACAAGATTAATGTTACCTTTCCTTTTACCTGTTAACACTGTTGTGTTATTCTCCTACTTGATCTTGCATAAGGATTTGTTGAATATCACTTGATAGCCTTCATCACACATTTGACTGATGCTGATTAGATTATGCTTCAGTCCTTCCACATAAGCCACCTTCTTGAATGTGACTGAGCCAATCTGAAAAGCACCATATCCTTTTGTTTGACAAAAGTTTGAATCACCAAATATCACTTTGGGTCCAAGTTTTATTTTGAAGGATATTAGATTCTCCTTGTTCCCTGTCATATGCTTTGAGCACCCACTATCCAGATACCATTGTTGGTTCATTGCTGGATATATAGGTCTTCACCTGCACATAAACAATTTATATGTTTTTGACCTAGTTTACCTTGGGTCTAGGTTAATAACCTTTAAACTCAGAAATAAAAGACATCCCTGGCTGACTCTTATATCCTTCAGGATGGTTTCTCTTAGGAGGTACTATCCATTCAGTATAAGGGTTGAAGCTTTGTGATGTAGGACCTCTAGGATTGATTTTAGATTTACCTCTGAAAGATTGTTCAAAGCTATGAGCTCCGTTCGATGATCATCGAGCTGAGTTCGACGATCTTGGGTCAGATCGTCGATCTCCGTTCGAAGATCGACTATGCCAGAGTTCAGAGTTCAGAAGTCGTCGATCTGAGTTCGACGATTCTGCCTGAGATCGTCGAGCTCTGTTCGACGATCGTCGAGCTCTGTTCGATGTTTTCTGTTGAACTTTGTTTTCCTTAGGTAAATAAGGATTCTTCCTAGCTACCTCTACAATACCCTTTCCTTTATCTGAGATAAATTGCATTGGGGTTGTTAATACTATAGGTTGGCTGGATGAAGCACCCAAGCCAAGTGTACTGTTGAGTCTTGAGTTCACTGTGCTTGTGATGTCCATCAGTCTGTCTTATCCCATTAAGGGATTCTTCAAACTTCTTTGCCTGGGATAGATCACTTTTCAGTGAAGCTATCTCCTCCCTACAACATTCTAACTCCTCAAAAAGTTTGAGGTTGTCTGATTTTAAAGTGCTATGTTCAGACAATTGATTTCTGAGAGAGATAATCTCTTTCTCGGACTTTAACAGGTCTAAACATAGTGCCCTAAATTCAGATCTAAAGTCCTCATAATTAAAATCAAAAAAAGCTATTACCTGATCTTCTTCATTTTCATGCTCAGATTCAGATTCTAACTCTTGTTCTGCATCAGAATTTTGTTGGGAGGCATTGATAGCCATCATGCAGAATTCCTTCTCTTCAGCATCATCTTCATCATCACTTGAGCTTGATGAAGCCTCTGATTCTTCTTCAGTTTCACTCTAGGTTTCTGCTACAAATCCCTTCCTTGTATGTTTACTTTTGCTGGAGGAAGATTTGTTGTAATTGTTTCCCCTGGAGTCCTTATCTCTTCTTCTTTCTATTCTGTCCTTTTTTTTTCCTTGTTTTGGTTTTCTGGACAATCAGGCACAATGTGGCCTGGTTTCCTGCATCCAAAACAGATTATTTCTTTGCTATTTGACTTGTCATACCTTGGCTTCTCATGCCCTTTGGATGACCTCTTTCTGAAATCTTTCCTTGCCATCTTATAGAATCTTTTGGCCAGTAAGCTCATCAATTCTTCATTGCCTGTGACCTTGTCTTCAGGCAGATCTTCTGTAGCTTTGAATGCTATTGTCTTCTCCTTCCTGATAGCTGGAGAAGCAACCTTTTGTTCTTCCTCTCTATTCTTGATGAGCAGCTTATAATACTTGAGCGTTCCCAACAAGGCTTCAGTAGTAATCTCTGTTAGGCTTCTGGCATCCTTGATTGGCCAGATCCTTGAATCCCAAGTACTGGGGAAGTACATTAGGATTTTGTCATTTAATTTAGTGAGTGAGATCTCCTTGTCCAGTGTTCTTAATTTACTGACAATTAGGCTAAGCCTGTTGTACATATCAGCAACTGACTCAGTTTCTCCTGTCTTGAAGTTCTCATACTAGGATATGAGATGGGATCTTATGTCCTTCCTTTCATCAGCAGATCCAGATACAATCTCAGAAAGCTTATCCCATATATCTTTTGCTGAACTGCATTCAGCCACCTTTTGGAATATCTCATCAGACATAGTCTGAGCAAGGATATTCATAGCCTTTGCATCTAAAACTTTCCATTTCTTTATTTCTGCATATGTTCCTGAGGGAGGTGGAACAACACTTGTACTTGTAATTACTAGGGGGTCTTGGACACACTGTCAAAATAGAATTAAAGATGTCCTCATCAATAGAATTCATGTAAAGCCTAATCCTTGCCTTCCAAAGAGCAAACTTGGAAAGATTGCACACTGGAGGTCTCGTGCTAGCATAATCTTTGTTTTGTGCCATGGTTTTGTATGAATATAAATATAATACAAAAAGTAATAACCCTCTATAAAAGATTTATATTATCAAGGTTCTTTTGGTTCAGGTGTTAGTCTGTTCAACCAATCTATTGAAGATTCAGTTGTTGAGTAACCAACCTCCCTATGATACCAATTGAAAGTGAGGGTAAGATCTATCTTCACTCTAGAGGGGGGGGGGGTGAATAGAGTATTTTAAAATAATTTACAATTTAAAACTGTAAAGCAGTGAAAGACTTGATTTATGTATATGTGTAAGGTGCTTGCAAAAAGAAAAACTAAGAAGTAATAAACAAAATCACAGCACACAACCAAAACAAAAACACAACAAACCAGATGAAACAAGGAGCTATAGTGGTTCCCCAATAACCTGGGTACATCCACTCATCAACCACCCTAGGTAGGAATCCACTGTAGGAATAGTTGATCAGGTGTCCTGGGCACCAATGAGCTTTTGATAAGATGCTCAAAAACCAAATCAGATTTTTTTGATCAGGTGTCTTGCCACCACTGAGTTTTGACAAGGTCTCAGAAACCAACCACAAAACTTTTGAAGGGAGTTTTGAGAAACCCTTTTACAGAAGGAATAAAGAAAAACAAAAAGGTTTAGTTGTTCTTATCTGTCAACAATCTGAGATAAGACAAGTGGAAGATTTTGTCAAAGCTCCCCCTGAGATCTGTAAGGGTTTAGGAAGAGGAGCTTTGCTTAGGGTGATATGCCTTGAGTTGCTTCATATCTCCAGCAATAGATGATTTCAGTAGATGGTGAAATGTGTGATATCTGGAGTCCTTGATGAAGAAGCTTTTGAACACTTGATGCTTGAAAGAGTAGAATAGCAAATGATCTCCTTCACAGTAATGTTCCTTGTGTTCTGAGTTTATTCCCAGAAGATGAATTCTTGATGGATAATTTTCTTGTTCTCTCTTCTGTATTCTTTTTCAAATCTTGTCTGTTCTCTTACTATATTTCAGAATTATTCTCTAGGGAGTATACAAGATTCATACTTCTTGATAGCCGTTAATCAGTCATAAATGACTACCTTAACTGATATCTGCCTCTGGAGGAAAGTCCTTGAGAAACATTCCAATTAGTCTTCCTTGAAACTTGCTCCAGATTGATTGAAATGGCTAAAAAATCCTTTGCCATAAATGTTGAAATAAGTCTGAATGAATTCCATAACTGTCCTAAATTTGAATCCTGTAATCATCGACCTCTTCAGAAAAGCGTCGATCTGATCTCAACGATCGTCGACCTGAGCTCAGAGATTGGATTAAAATAGGAAACCGAAATCGTTGACCTGAGCTCTACGATGGTCGACCTGAGCTCAGAGACTTGGAAAATAACTAGAGACAGAGCGTCGATCTGAGCTCGAAGATCGTCGAACGGAGTTCGACGCCTCATTGAACTGAGCTCAGAGATAGTCGAACTGAGTTCGACGTTTCGTCGACCTAAGCTCGACAAGAATTTTCCTAGTCTTTAGCACTTGAATCCTGATCTTTAAAAGGTCTTGAGGGAAGCTTTCAAACCTAAGTACTAACCCTAAGACTCATTCTAATTGACCTATCAGACTATACAGCAAGGTCAAAACAAATTCCAAAGCACATAGTGATCCTTACCCAAATTAGTAATAGGGTGTTCCAACAGTGTCCTTACCCGTGTTCTACTCTGGCGAAACGTCGTCAACGGTTTGACTGCCATTTCATGCTTATACATGGGTACTAACACGCCTGTGTCTGTACCCGTGTCCAGGTGACACGCCCATGGTTGTGGCCGTGTCGATAACCGTGTCCTGCTCAGGACACTTCACATTTTGCTTGTCTTGGAGCACACGGATAGGGACACGCCCATGTCTCTACCCGTGTCCTTCTCTGGTCAGCCATGTTTGCCACTCAAAGCCATGCCACTCAATGCCACGGTACAAAGGTAGGCACATGCCCGTGTCTCTACCCGTGTCCTCCTCAGGACAGTCCACTCAACGCCGTGCCACTCAAAGCCATGACACTCAACGCAACGACACACGGGTAGGGACATGCCCGTATCCCTACCCGTGTCCTTCTTGGGACAAGCAACTCAATGCCAAGCCAAAATCACTCAACACCACGGTCATTTAAAGCCACAGAACACGGGTAGGGACACGCTCGTGTCCCTACCCGTGTCATACTCAATACAGGTATTCAACTTTTTTTTCTTTTTCCCCCGAGTGCGCGCCTGATCGCCTGCACTCTCTGAGCCTAAATAAGCTCTCCTGACTCAAAAGCGCGCACAAGGGGCCTAGAGCGAATCGGGTCGTTACAAATCCTATAAGTAAAATAAAAGATTTCGTCCTTAAAATAAGGTTAAGGCTACAGGGAGAGAAAGCATAAAATAAACATGAATTAAAAAATGCTTTTAAAGGTTACCTTGATGAAATAGCTCCGGGTAGCGCTTTTGCATCAAGTCCACCGGCTCCCATGTAAACTCCTTTTTCCCATGATTGGACCACAACACTTTTACTAGAGGAACACTTTTGCGGTGCAAAATCTTCATCTCGCTGTCTACTATCAGCACCGGCTCTAGTCGCACCGACCTATCAGTCGCAACTATTCCGTCAGTTGTTGGGACATATTGTTCGGGCCGCAATAATGCCTTTCGGAGCGACGACGCATGGAATACATCATGAATGTTCTATAGATCCGGCGGTAACTGCAACCGATTGGCCAAAGGGCCAATCCTTTCCAATATGGCGTAGGGCCCAACATATATTGGGCTGAGATTCTTCACCCCGCGTACCCGAGATACTCCATGCATTGTCCTGATCTTCAGAAATACCTTGTCACCCACCGAAAATTCCACCATTCAGGTACTTTGCGTCATAATACTTTGCTTGGCGACTTTAAGCCTCGAGTATGTGGTCCCATTTTAGTCTCACAGCCGCATCAATATCATCTATGTTTTCAACTCCCAAAGCCTTCAGATCTTAATCCTGCACCCAAGACAAGGGTGTTCTACGCCTTCTTCCGTAAAGGGCTTCATGGGGCGTCATCCCGATGCTAGCTTGATGGTTGTTGTTGTATGAGAATTCTACCAAGGGTAGGACCCTTTCCCACGGCTCTCCTTTATCCAACACACATAACCTCAATAAGTCTTCCAATGTCCGGATAGTCCTTTCAGATTGCCCGTCGGTCTGATGGTGAAATGCTGTGCTAAAGGTGAGGCACCAACCCAAATATGCTTGCACAGCCTTCCATTCTCTTGAGGTAAACCGACCATCCTGGTCAGAAATGATCGTCTTTGGCACGCCATAATACCGTACGAATTGTTCCACAAAATGCGTACCAAAACGTCCACGTGTGCTTCCTTCTTCATAGGTATGAAACGGGCTACCTTTGTCAAGCGATCAACAATTACCCATATCGAATAATTCCCTGAGCGGGATTGAGGAAAACCGTGGACGAAGTCAATGGAGACATCCTCGAACTTCCACTCGGGGATGGGAAATGACTGCAACAATCCACCGGGGCTCCTACATTCTGCCTTCACTCTTTGACAGGCCTCGCAATGCGTAACAAAATACCTGACGTATTTCTTCATCCCCGTCCGAACACATGGTCTTCCGCAAGTCGGCGTACATCTTAGCAATTCCAGGATGCACAGAATACTGAGAGCAGTGTGCCTCTCTCAAAATATCTTCCCGAATTTTACCGCCCTTGTGAATGTAAAGCCGGCCACAGAAATGAACAAGGCCGTCCTTTAGAGAGTACTCGTTGGTTGTCCCATCTTCAATTGACTTTATTGTCGGGGCCAGAGCCTCATCCCTTCCTTGCTCTGCCAGGATCTGGTCTCGAACATCGCACACTATGCTCATCGTGGTCAAGTACTCCGTATACCCGTCTGATTGATCTTTATACACCAAAGTGATCTCCATCTCCTCAAGCATCTGAGCTAACTCCATATGCATCAACCGGGACTCGGGGCTTATTTCCGGTACCTTCCTGCTCAAAGCATCGGCTATCGAATTTACTTTTCCGGGGTGGTAGTTCAGGGTCTATTCATAATCGCACAAAACTCCAACCACCGCCGCTGTCTTAGATTCTATTTCTTTTGGGTATGGACGTACTTTAAGTTCTTATGATCTGAGAAGATTTCGCAGTGTACTCCGTATAGGTAGTGCCTCCAAATCTTCAAGGCAAACACTACTGCTCCCAGCTCCAAATCATGTACTTGATAGTTGATTTTGTGCTTCTTCAGTTGTCTTAAAGCATAGTCGATCACATGCCCGTGCTGAATCAATACTGCTCCCATTCCTTGATATGATGCGTCCGTACAAACTTGAAATCCTTCCTTCCCGAATGGAAGGACTAGGATGGGTGCGGATGCAAGTCTGTCATTTAGTTCATGGAACACAGCTTCACATTGAGGTGTCCACTCATATAGCACACCTTTCTTTGTTAGGGAAGTAAGAGGAAGAGCAATCTTTAAGAATCCCTTTACAAACTTACGGTAGTACCCAAAAAGTCCAAGGAAGCTCCGCATGTCGGCCGCTGACTTCAAAGGATACCACTCCTTCGTGGCACACACTTTGGCAGGATCCACAGCTAGTCTAGCCCCACTGATCACATGACCCAAGAAACCAACCTCCTTAAGCCAGAATTCACTCTTGTTGAACTTAGCGAACAGAGCGTGCTCTTTTAACTTCTTCAGTACTAAGGCCAGATGCCCGATATGTTCTTCCTCCATCTTGGAGTAGACCAAGATGTTGTTGATGAAAACAACGACGATGACATCTAGATAGGGCTCGAACACCTTGTTCATCAAGCTCATGAAAGCTGATGTGGCATTTGTGAGCCCAAAAGACATCACTGTGAACTCATACAAGCCGTACCTTGAGCTGAAAGACATTTTTTGAATATTATCCTCTTGTATTCTCAATTGATAATACCCCGAGCGCAAATCTAGCTTGGAAAACCAATGCGCTCCCACCAGTTGATCGAAAAACTCATCGATCTGAGGTAACGGATAGGTGTTCTGTACCGTCAGTCGTTTGAGCTCCCGATAGTCTATGCATAATCGCAGGGTTCCATCTTTCTTGTTAATAAATAGAACAGGGGCTCCCCAAGGTGATGAGCTAGGGCAAACAAACCCTGATTCTACCAACTCTTGCATCTGAACTCTAAACTCGGCGAGTTCCTTCGGGGCCATACGGTAAGGAGTCCTGGAGACAGGCTTGGCACCCGGTACTAACGTGATTTGAAAATCTACTTCTCTGTATGGGGGTAATCCTGGAAATTTCTCCGGAAATATTTCGGGGAAATCGCGCACCACCCGCACATCCTTGATATCCAACGCCAACTCCTTCAGCTCGAAGTAAATCATGAAAACTTCATCCCCCTTCATGTGGGCTTTTAAAGCCTTGACTAAAGATAACATCATATGGGGCGCGAAGTAAATACCTTGAAAGATGACCTCCGAATCTCCATATCTCAACGAGATCCTCTACTGCGCGCAGTCAATCTTCGCATAGTGCTGATCCAGCCATACCATGCCAAAAATGAGGTCGAACTCTAACATTCCCAAGACTGTGGCAGGGGTGTTGAAGAGCTTTCCTTCAAGGAGAACCTCAAACTCGCACTTCGCGGTTATTGTCATCTCTTATCTGTCTGGAAGGCGAACCCTTCGAGCAATACCAGTCAAGTATTCCACTCCATCTATATCTTTGATGAAGTCTTCAGACACAAAAGAGTGCGAGACACCGGTGTCGAATAACGTATAGGTCGGTTTCCCGCCGACCATTACGGTGCCTAAGTGTCAATAATAATTCTCAAGCTAGGCATCTAGTATATCTTAAGTAACTTGAGGGTATAAATAAAAATAAAATGATTAACTGTAATCATACCTGCAATCACCTCCTAAGGGTTCCGCTCTTAAGTCATGTCCTACGCATACATCTGATCCTGAGTGGGCCCGAGGTTTCCTCTTTGTGGTCCTCGTCCTCGACCACGCATGTGCCCTCGCCATTGAGGAGCTGCTGGAGGGAAAGTGAGAGGCGCATTTCCAAATAGTTGCGGGCAGTAGCCTCGAATGTGGCCTGGTTGGTTGCATTCGAAGCACACTCGCTCCTGCCGCTCACCGGGTTGTTGAAATTATTGAGGTGGAGGCAATGCTGGCAGTTGCGGAACCGGGCGCTCCATTCTAAAAATCTGGGGGAAACGTCCGCCACCTCTTCGATAT
Organism: Platanthera zijinensis; assembly: GCA_039513925.1. Classification (NCBI taxonomy): domain Eukaryota; kingdom Viridiplantae; phylum Streptophyta; class Magnoliopsida; order Asparagales; family Orchidaceae; genus Platanthera; species Platanthera zijinensis. The sequence goes on from CM077092.1 coordinate 121,149,227, forward strand.
CCTCTTCCTCCTCTATTATTAAATCTCCTTCTATTACTAGGCTCGGCTTCCATCACGCCTTCAGCTGGCCTCTTACCACTTTCCAAGTGCTCCGCTTCCAACCTCTTCGCCATGTCAATAATCTCAGCTAGACTAGAGTCCGATATAAAAAAAAGGGCTTGCATCAGGGGGTCTCGCAAGACTTTATAGAATCGTTTTGCATATCCTCTATCATCCAACTCATAAGAGTCAGAAAATCTAGCCAAGTGCTGAAACTCCCGTTAGTATTCGGTCACCGACTTGGACCCTTACTTCAGTTGCAAAAATCTCTCTTCAAGATTATCCCGAGCGGCCAAGGGGATGAAGTGCTATAACAAGACTTCAGAGAATTCGCTCCAACTGATATCCGTGTACACCCGTCCTTGAAAAGTGGAGCCTATGAGGGACTTCTACTACCTTTTGGTGTGAAGCTCTAAGAGTGTCAAACAAGGGTCACCGCCATATTGTTTGGGAACCTTATTCCTGCCAATAGCTCTTGTACAATGTCGAGCCACTCTTTCGTACGCACCGCCGACTCCGTCCCATGGTAAGCAGGAGGGGAGAGAGCTCGGAAGGTGCTTAGCCAATTGGATCCCGGACCCTGTTGTTGTACAGGGGCTGATTGGGACCTGAAGGCATCCAGGATAGCTATGAGCGTCGACCCCAGCTCTGATTGTTGGTATTGTGTAGGTACGGACGGGGCGGGGGTGCCCCTCACCGGCTCAATATGTACTGGGATCTACACGTAAGGTACAAACTTAAGGTTAGGTCGGCTAATCAAAGGTCAAAGATGGACAAACTTAGTGTGAATTATATATGGGCACACCACTGCTTTCGCTAAGTCAGTTTTTTCGCAAACTGACTAATCGAACGGGGGTGGCACCATTGTTAAATGACTTCATCAATATCATTCATTGCCAACCTAACCAGAATATAGAATAGAAGTCAAATCTACACCAAGCATATAGTCCATAATATAACAATAGTACAGAAGCTACAACAAACTTCTATTATCAGAGTACGTAAATTGTTTTCCCAAAAAGGGTACAACAAAAGGCTCTCACACTCACATCAGTAATTGACGGTAGTGATGGTACCGTCCCCTCAGGCCCTATCGTCATTGCCTGGTTGTCCGACTGCATATCCTGCTACTCCACCTGCGAGATTTCTCATAAAAAGGAAGACGTAGCAACCGTTAGTCATAAAGACTAAGTGGCTTCACATCCGCTCCCCCGACGACTCCTCGGTACCGGGCGGAGAACGGAATAGGGTACAATATATATAATCATAGGTACAAGCAGGTGGTATATCACTATGTATGTAAAGCAGTGTATGAACATGTAACATGTCGTTCTAGCATTTCTACCATCTACCACATCATATGAATAAAGATATAACAGAAGGTAACTAAACTTATATGAATGCCCATACAAAATTATAAGTTGAGGATCGTTCAACAGTAAGTAACTCATCGTATAAGAGTGCCCATACAAACTTATACGATGAGGATTATTGGAACCTCTAGTTGAATTTGGGCTAGGTTCACTGAGTTAGGATATGACCCAATAAATATAGATCAGGGTCATAGGTGTGTATTAGAGTCTAGGGCAAGTCCTTTGAGTCAGCAGTATAAAGGACCAGCCTCCATAACTGCCAAAGACTCAAGACTTAGAGAGATCAAGAATTAGAAAAAGAAATCTACATCATCGATCTCAGGTCGACGATAGTCGTGCTCCGCTCGACTAACACAGAGCTAAAATTTCTGAGCTGAGCTCGACGAACTCCGTACTCAGATCGACTAACTCTTCAACAATATGCGCCATAATTCACTCAAAGCCAAAACTGACTCAGAGACAAAGAACACTCGACGCCAGATTTGTTATTCACTCAACACCAACAGATTGACCAAGTTCTTAGGTCGACTAACTTCACAGTCTCAGGTCGACGAACAAAGAGTGCAGAATTAGTCAGTTTATGCACAATAGTTGATTCACAGAGCTCTGGTCGACGAAAGTTGATCTCAGTTTGACGAAAGCTGATTAGAGGTCGACGAAATCTCAGCTCGACGAAAGCTGATTAGAGGTCGACGAAAGCTTATCTCAGGTCGACGAAAACTGTAAGACATTTTGTTATCTATTCTTTCTCATCTTATCTCATCATTTTAACTATTATAGGCTATTAATTCCCTCGTAAATCAATGCACTTATATTCTCTGAATAGAGCCATTACTGGAAGCATTGATTGCTAACATACTCCATGGAATTAATTGCTTATATCTCGGGACAGACATAGAAAATAATAATTGACAGCATTCTTGTCGTTTTCTCATTCCCAAGATTTCGGCTGAACATTGATTGCAGAATTTCTTTTGAAATTCGAGCAAGTTTCAGTGATCTAATACGCATCTCCCTGCCAAGAAAATCATATGATACTGAAGAGCAGAGAACGATCATCACCTTGAGTCATAACAAAGAAAATGTCCAGAAGTGCAGTGAAAAACAACACTAAGAAAAATCAACTGCTCTCAAGAGAAGAAGAAAGAACAATCATCACAATCAAGAGTCATTCTTTCTTTCTCTCCATCTTGGTTTTCATGGATCTCAAGTGACAACAACATTCAAATCAGTCAAGGATCTCTGAAAAGCTGAAGGCCTACACCCTTGAACAAAGCTTCCAGTCCTGAACTATTCAAGATCTCAGGGATACTTTGACAACAAATAAGAATCCACACAGTATTCTCATTTTGATTTGAGAAAAGAAGACTTACATCACTCTCTCATTCCCACCTTTGTACAGGGTTAGTTAATTCCTTTACTTGCTTAAATTATTCTGGTTGCAAGTCTCCTTCCAAAAGACTTGGGTTTTAGTTTTTGAGCACATAGTCAAAAGCTCATTGGTGACAGTCACCTGATCAAAACCTGCAGTGGATTTCTACCAAGGGTGATAGAAGAGTGGATGTACCAAGTTTGGGAAACCACTATAAACTTCTTGTGTTGTCTGGTTGCTCTTTATTTTCTGTTCTTGCTGTGGCTGTGTTAGTTAGATATTCTATGATCCTTGATTTACTTTAATCTGTGATTGTTAGATATTTTTGAGCACATTTCATTGTGACAGTAAAGATAAAGATAGTATTTGGGACTGTTAGAGAAGAATGTTTTGAAAACACATAGACATACTCTATTCACCCCCCCTATATAGTATATCACATCTAACCCAAACTTTTAATTGGTACCAGAGGAGGTTCTTTTGGTTATACAAGCTAACCCTTGAACCAAAGATCCAAAGTTAGATCTGCTCTCTTACTTCATCTAGATCTACACAGCATGGCACAGAACAAAGAGTATGCAAGCACAAGACCTCCAGTGTGTAACTTGTCCAAGTTCACACTCTAGAAGGCAAGAATTAGACTCTATACGGATTCTATTGATGAGGATATATTTAATTCCATCTTAACAGGACCACCAGCTCCAGTGGCTTCAACCCAATCAACATCAAAAGACATGAGTGAAGTTCCACTCCCTGGATAAACAGATGCAGAGAAAAAGGCAAAGATAGTTGATGCTAGAGCCATGAACATATTGGCTCAAACAATATCAGATGAGATATTTCAAAAGGTTGTTGAGTGCTCATCAGAGAAGGCCATTTGGGACTCCCTGAACTAAATGGTGGCTGGATCTGCAGATGAGAGGAAGGATAGAAGATCCAACCTCATCACTCAATATGTAAACTTCAAAAAGGATGAAGTTGAAACAGTTGAAGTAATGTACAACAGACTCAGCTCCATTATCAGTGAACTGAGGACTCTAGATAAGGAAATCACTTTGACTGAAGTGAATGACAAGATCCTCATGTGCTTCCCCAGCACATGGTACTCAAGAATCTGGCCCATCAGAGAAGCCAGAAGCACCACAGAGATCTCAACTGAAGCTCTATTAGGAAAGCTAAATTCCTATGAGCAGTTGATAAAATCAAGGGAAATGGTAGGTTAAGTCAAGACTCCTACACAAACTAGGAAAGAGCACAACATAGCTTTCAAAGCTGCAGAAGACTCTGAAGTCATTCCTGTGAATGAAGAATTGATGAGTCTCTTTGCCAAAAGATTCTTTAAGATGGCTAGAAAAGATTTCAGAAGGAAACCATCCAAGTATGAAGACAAGCCAAGGTATGACAAAACAACATCTAAAGAAGTAGTGTGCTTTGGCTGCAGGAAACCAGGGCATTTCATCTTTGAGTGCCCAGAAGATCAGAAGAAGGATAGAAGAAAGGAGGGTGACTCAAGGAAGGGTCACTACAGCAAGCCTTCCTCAAGCAAGCACAAGAGGAAGGATAAGGGCTTTGTTGCTGAGTCATGGAGTGACACTAAAGAAGAGTCAACCTCCTCCAGCTCCAGTTAGGATGAAGAAGAGCAGAAGGCCAAAGAAGTTTGCCTCATGGCTATTGAGGCAGGCTGTAGCAGATCAGATGCTGATGAGTCTGAAGATGAAGAGCTCTTATCAGCTGAGGATCAGGTATTAGCCTCTTATGATTTTGAATCAGAGGAATTCAAATCTGAATTTAAACTATTATGTTTAGACCTAATAGGATCTGAGAAGGAAATCAAACTTCTCAGGGAAAAACTATTAGAACAAGAAAGAGTCATTGCTGATAATGAAAAATTAACTGAAGAATTAGACCTAGCTAATCAACAAATAATGTTCTTAAAATCTGAATTAAGTAAGGCTAAGGAACTAGAAGAAACCTTAAATGGTAGAAGTTTACAACTGATAGACATAACTAGCATAGTCAATACAAGATCCAGTAATAACAAACTAGGATTAGGAGCCTCATCTAGTGAACCATCCTTATTCAGAAAAATCAACTATAAAAAACCATAAGTTTTATTTCTGAAAATGGTAAGAAAAATACTGAACATGTAGAGAAGGTTAATGAAGTTCTTAAACAGTTAGAACTTAAGAAAACCAATCAGAAAAGGAAAAATAAACAACATAACTATGTTCAGCAAATTTCGTCGAACTCAGAACGACGAAATGGGTATAGTTCGTCGAACTTAGAACGACGAACTCTGAACGCAAATAATAATGTAATATATTCTTCGAATTGGGATCGAAGAAACCATTATGGTTCGTCGACCAGAGATCGACGTTTTTGGGGCTCTAAGAATGGATACTCCCATTCTTCGAGCAGAGATCGAAGAACTCAATCCCGATCGTCGAGCTTAGGTCGACGAACATGCCCAGATTTGTCAGATCTAGTTCATAACAAGAGTAATCTAAAAACAAATAAATCCTTTAATCCCTTTAGTTAGTGGGACATACCTCCTAGAAGGTATCATCCTTTAGGATATAAAAATCAACCTGAATGCTCATATATTTCCAGTTACTCCTATTTAAATCAACAAGGACCCAAGGTCACCTAGGTTAAGAACAACTAAGTGTTATACTTGCAGATGAAGACCTATCCAACATATAATCAACACTGGTATCTGGATAGTGGCTGCTCCAAGCACATGACAGGCAGTAAGGACAACTTAATTGACTATAAGTCCAAGCTGGGACCAAAGGTCATCTTTGGTGATTCAAATTGTGGCCAAACAGAGGGCTATGGAAAAATCAGGATTGGAGCTGTAACTTTCAAGAAAGTTGCATATGTGAGTGGACTAAAGCACAATCTCATCTCCATAAGCCAACTCTGTGATGAAGGCTATCAGTTATCATTCAACTCTGAATCCTGTACTATTACATCAAGAGAAAAAACGAGTTTTACATGGCAGTAGACAAGGAAACATATATTTAGTTAATTTCCAGTCCATTACTTCAGATATATGTCTGCTTAACTTAGTTAGTAGTCAGAATGACTTATGGCATAAGAGATTAGGACGTGTAAATCTGAAAAAACATTGTTATGTTATCTAAGGACAACCTTGTGAGAGGCTTACATTCTGGCCCCTACAAGAAGGAAGGTCTATGCAGGGCTTGTCAACTAGTCAAGCAAACTAAATCTAGTTTTAAATCCATTAATAAGAGTGATTCACCTAGGATTTTGTACTTACTATATATGGACCTTTTTGGACCTATTGTTGTACAAAGCCTAGGAGGGAAGTCATATACCTTAGTGGTTGTAAATGATGTCTCCAGATTCACTTGGGTCTTCTTTTTGAGAGCAAAGTCAGATACTTTTCAAGTTCTTACAGATTTTCTCAAGAACATACAGATTGAGTATTCTACTCAAGGTTCATTGATCAGAAGTGATCATGCCACTGAGTTTGAGTCTCTTCTTATGCTAGAGTTCTGTAGGAAAGAAGTTATAAGACACTGCTTCTTAGCTCCTAGAACTCCTCAACAAAATGGGGTAGCTGAAATGAAAAATAGAACACTCATTGAAGCTGCAGGCACATTACTTGCAGATGCTTACATGCCCCTATCCTACTGGGCAGAGGCAGTGAGCACAACAAACTATGTCCTGAATAGAAGCTTGATACACAAACTAAAACATAAGACCCCCTATGAATTGCTCAAAAGGAAGAAACCAGTAATTAACTATTTTAAAGTTTTTGGTTGTGTATGCTATATTTATAATAATGACAAAAAGCATATTAGAAAGTTTGAAGCAAAGGCTGCAGTGGGAATTTTTCTAGGATATTCCCAAGTTAGCAATGTTGATAGGGTCTTTAATAAATCCATATTGAAAATAGAAGAATCCATGCATGTTATATTCGATGAGACTAACATGTTTTACAAGGAGAAAGAAATTTCTACAAGAAACCTCCTATAGGTAAACAACTTGTGTGAGAAATTGGATGAATTGAAATTTACATCCCAGTCTCCTAAACAAGCCAATGAAGAAAGTGATGAATAAAATCTGGATGAGGTTTAACCCTCCACAATAGTAGAAGTAATTCAACTTAAGGAATCCTTACAAAATGTTATTGCTGAACCAACTCCACCCACTGATCTTGTCACACTGAGGGATCATCCCAGATCCCAAGTGATTGGAAACATAGTAGTAGGTGTACAGACAAGGCATCAACTTAACCAGGACTTGATGCATGCCTGTTTCCTCTCTCAAATTGAGCCTCAGTCCATATCTTATGCAGAGCAAGATCCCCAATAGATGATTGCAATTCAAGAAGATCTCAATCAGTTTGAGAGATGCAGGGTTTGGGATTTGGTTCCAAGACAAAAAGACTATCCAGTCATTGGAACCAAATGGGTATTCTGAAATAAGCTTGACGCCCAAGGTTTGATTGTGAGGAACAAGGCTAGGCTTGTTGCTCAAGGGTATAGACAAGAGGAAGGGATTGACTATGATCAAACCTTTACTCCAGTTGCCAAGCTAGAAACAATAAGGATATTTCTTGCATATACTTCATTCAAAAAGTTCAAAGTCTATCAAATGGATGTGAAGAGTGCCTTCTTGAATGGGGAAATTAAAGAAGAGGTTTATGTTGAACAACCTCCAGGTTTTATTTCTCCAACTCACCCCTCTTTTGTGTTTAAGTTGCACAAGGCTCTCTATGGTTTAAAGGAAGCTCCAAGAGCTTGGTATGAGACCTTAGCCAGCTTTCTATTAGAATATGGTTTTTCAAGAGGCATAGTTGATAGGACATTGTTTACCAAATTGCATCATGATAAAATACTGTTAGTACAAATATATGTGGATGATATAATATTTGGCTCTACTGATCCCAAATTATGCAAGAGATTTTCTGATCTAATGCATTCAAAATTTGAGATGAGTAGCATGGGTGAGCTTTCCTACTTCCTTGGTCTCCAAGTGAAATAGCTCTCTGATGGCATCTTCATTTCCCAGGCTAAATATGCCAAAGAGCTTATAAAGAATTTTGGGATGGCTGATGCCTCAGCAAAGAAAACACCCATGCCTACAAATGCTGTACTAGACTCTGATGCACATGGGAAACCTGTGGATCAGAAACTGTATAGGTCCATTGTTGGATCCCTACTATACCTTACAACAAGTAGACCTTATATTATGTTTGCTACATGTCTTTGTGCTAGGTTCCAAGTGAACCCTAAAGAATCACATCTAGTTTTTCTAAAAAGAATTTTTAGAAATATAAAGGGTTGTCCTAGTCTAGGTCTCTGTATCCTACTGAGTAAGAGTTTGAGTTGACTAGATACTCAGATACTAACTTTGCTGGATGCAGAGTGGACAGAAAAAGTACTTCAGGAACTTGTCAGTTCCTTGGTATGAGATTAGTGTCTTGGTTTTGCAAGAAGAAGTCATCTATGTCTACATCAACTGCTGAAGAGGAATATATTGCAGCTGGCAGTTGCTGTTCCCAAATACTGTGGATTCAAAACCAACTACTGGACTATGGTCTCAACTTAAATAATTCAACATTACTATTTGATAACACAAGTGCTATAGCCATAGCACAAAATCCAGTTCATCACAGCAGAACTTAGCATATAGACATTAGGCATCTTTTTATTAGAGAGTGTGTAGACAAAAATAAAATTAATCTTGTCTATATCTACACTGATTTAAAAAGAGCTGATATCTTCACCAAACCTTGGATGAAATAAATCATCTGTTCTTCATAAATCAGCTTGGAATGATAAATGGAGAAGAATTAGTTTAATTTCTGTTGGCACTCGACGAATTTTTCAAAGTTCGTCGAACGGAGATCGACGAATTGGGGGAAGTTTGTGAGATATTCGTCGAACGGAGATCGACAAACTCTCTGTGAGGAGTTTGTTTCGTCGAACTAAGATCGACGAACCTACTTCAGAAAACTTTCGTCGAACGAAGATCGACGAAATGTCTTCAACCCTTCAGACTGAGATCGATGAATCATTTAAGTCCAAATTATTTCGTCGACCTCAGATCGAAGATCTATTCATTCTTCGTGGAACGGAGTCTGTCGGTTCATATTCAGGAAAACACAATATTTAGGTTTTCTTCGACCTCCGTCCCGCGCTTTCAGTTCTCTTGCACTTGATCTTCGTTTTCTCTCTTGCAGGTGCATTCATGGCGATTCCAGCAGGCACTCTTGCGGCAATGAAATTTGACATAGGATTCGACATGGATTTTGACTCATTCCAGCAATTTGATCCGATATTTCTTCCCATCCTGCAACTACTGGAAGAGCAACAACTGAAATAACTACTGACCATGAGAATCAAACTACCCAGCACAGAAATCAGAGAATGGGTGTACACGGCTACCGTCAATGAGAACAAGATGACCGGCAGCATCGCGGGTAACGAAATCTCTCTTACCCCTGAAATTCTTACTGAATTGTTTGGATTGAAAAATGTTGAGGAAGAGTTAGAAATTGATTCAGAAGAGTCTGATATAATGCTGAACACAATGGGGTACTCTGGGGACAACCCTAATAAACTACTGAAGAAACAACTATCTGCCGAGTTCAAATTTCTCGCAGATATAGTTGGGAAAATCTTGCTGGGCAAGAACACTGCACATGATTATATAACCAGACATCAATTTCTAGTCATGTGTGCAGTGGTAAACAAAAGGCAGGTGGACTGGGCTTAGATCATTTTTGATCTTATTAGGAAAAGAAACAGTAAGAAGGAAGTGAACTTTGGAAGGATCCTAGGGATCTTCTTGACAGCAAAGGCTGTTGAATCACTGGTCTCCCTGACCACATTCATCAATGCCAGCAAGAGGCTCACATGTTCCTTGTTTGGCAGGTGGGAGAGGAAAATCACAAAGCCCTCTATGGCTTCATCCTTTGCCACCCAAGCTTCAATAAGTACAAGGCCTGTTACAGCCACTCCCCAACCCTCTGAAGGGCTCCTCTCCACTCCTCCACCTCCTCCTGATTCTAAAGCTCCATCTCAGCCTCAAGTTCAACAACCTACAGCCTCCACTTCCATTCTAATACATACCCCTACACCACCAGCATCTCCAATTCCTTCTTCCCTTACACATATTCCATCAAATTCTCCCTCTCCTAGGGCTGATACACCCCTCCCTACTCCTCCCCAATCTCCTCTTCCAGCTCATCTTGTTGATATCCCCTTCTCCACTCTCTCTTCTATCCCATCCTTCAATTTACTCTCATCTCTTCTGAACAGTCCTTCTCCTCAACACTCTCTTCAACAGGACCCCCTTCCAGAAACCTCCAATCAGCCATCTCATCCAGCAACTATCATCACTACCTCTCTTCATCTTGGGGCCTGGCTTCAGTACATACTGAAACCAGGCAGGGGGAGATACTTAATAATGAAGTAGCAGTAGCAGTTCAAGCAGCTCAAGCAGCTCAAGCAGAAGCAGTGACAGATAGTATAGATTCTGATATATTTGATTTAACTCTATTCATTGAAATTGACATGGACATTGATGAGTCAGTAATAGCTGTAATAAAATCTGTTGGTGATGTTGTCATCCATCCCACATTAGAATTGGTAAGTCTGTTAAAGACTTTTGATACAGCTTACCAAAGTCTCCCTCCTGTTGAGTATTACTAAGCCATCCTTGGCTCATATCCCCTACTCCTCCCCAATAAGTCCTAATGTTGTTAAGCAACTTATGGACAGTTTTGCCAAGATTTCCCAAACTCCAGCAGAGACAACCAAAGCTGATTCAGTCAGAGCCTCCTCCCCTCAAAAAACATTTTCTGGACCAACATTTATCATGGATGATTCTCCAATGCCTGATCTTGATGCCTTGATCATGGCTGATGTTGAAGAAGAGAATAAGGTAGCTACTATAAGCACTGTCACAAGCAACTCTCTAGGACCAATTGACATTCCTCCTCTAGCTCTTGTCCAGCATGGAAAAACCTCTATTCCTGCTGAGTTCTTAAAAGAGATAGATGACCTGTATGACAATCCTCAATCCTCTAATGATGATGATGATGATGATTCTGATAAGGAATCTAAGAAAAGGAAGCTCTCAAAGAAAAGGAAGGCTCCACCTCCTCCTGCTCCCAAACCTAGAAATACCAATGATACTCCCTACTATATCCTTCAAAAAATAACCCCATATAAGGGAATGACAGCCTGGATGTGCCTTCAAAGAATGAACAAAAGGCCAGGAAGAAAAGCAGAAGGTATTCTCCATCTCCAGCTCATAAATACAGGAAGGATCATCCTCCTCCTCCACCAGCTGTTGGTGCTTCTGGAATAAGTTCTCAAAAGTCAGATGCACCTTCCAAGCCCTCCTACACAAGAACTTATCAGAGACAGGAAAGGTCATCCAGTCAGCATTCTCATAGAAGCAGTCACCAGAGAAGTGTTAGTGGTTCAGAACAAATAAAGGAAATTGTTTATCAAAAACCAGAATTCTCTCCTCCTAACCCTCAAACTGAACAAATAAGGCATTCTGAATCATTCAAGCCTAAAGGAAAATACAGTGAAACTGCACCTCCCAAACCCTTATACACTCTAAGAACTGAAAGCCAAACTAAGAAAAACTTTGAAGCACAGTCTACACATTTCAAGCCTGTTACACTACTATCCTCAGAGGAAGATCAATCTTTAGCAAATTAGGATGATGATTAAAACTTAAGGATGGCCAGACTCCAAGAGGTAATTGCTTTGTCACAAATAAATAAAGCCAGAGAAGAAGGACATGATCCAAAAAAATTCTCCACAATGTCCACATACAGAGTAAAAGAACTTGAAAGGCTTCAGATAAGCAAGAAACTATTTGATCCTACTGAATATATGGCTAGACATCCAGAAGCAAATTTTCCCAGAACTTCAACTCAGACATTGATTGGAGCAGCTGATTTATATATGTCAAAAAGAGAAGCTGAAAATCCTAACAGGGAAATTATATTTTATAAGTCAGGAGAAAAGAAGATGGAAGAAAAATCCAAGAAGTAGTAGCAGAGAATCCTGAAGAAAAAATTGCTACTTGTGGTATACTTTGTTAAATTTATGTTTTTATTATCTGTTATAAAGCTATGTACTTATATCTGCTGCACTTGTTAGTAAATTATCTGCCAGATATATGATAAGTTCCTGCTTTTTGTATTTTCTTTATTGAGTCTATAATAAGTGACCTCACCAAAATAGGGGGAGATTGTTGGAACCTCTAGTTTAATTTGGGCTAGGTTCACTGAGTTAGGATATGACCCAATATGTATAGATTAGGGTCATAGGTGTGTCTTAGAGTCTAGGGCAAGTCCTTTGAGTCAACAGTACAAAGGACCAACCTCCATCACTGCCAAAGACTCAAGACTTAGAGAGATCAAGAATTAGAAAAAGAAATCTATATTCATCGATCTCAGGTCGACGATAGTCTTCTCAACTCGACTAACTCAGAGCCAAAATCTCTGAGCTGAGCTCGACGAACTCCGTACTCAGATCGACTAACTCTTAAACACTCAGCGCCATAATTCACTCAAAGCCAAGACTGACAAAGAGACAAAGAACACTCGACGCCAGATGTGTTATTCACTCAACACCAACAGGTTGACCAAGTTCTTCAGTCGACTAACTTCGCAGTCTCAGGTCAACGAACATAGTGCGCAGAATTAGTCAGTTTATGCACATCAGTTGATTCACAGAGCTCAGGTCGACGAAAGCTGATCTCAGGTCGACGAAAGCTGATCTCAGTTCGACGAAAGCTGATCAGAGGTCGACGAAATCTCAGGTCGACTAAAGCTGATTAGAGGTCGACGAAAGCTGATCTTAGGTCGACGAAAACTGTAAGACATTTTGTTATCTATTCTTTCTCTTTCTCTCTCATCATTTAAACTACTATAGGCTATTAATTCCCTTGTAAATCAATGCACTTATATTCTCTGAATAGAGCCGTTACTGGCAACATTGATTGCTAACATCCTCCATGGAATTAATTGCTTATATCTCGGGACAGACATAGAATAGAATAATTGACAGCATTCTTGCCGTTTTCTCGTTCCCAAGATTTCGGTTAAACATTGATTGCAGAATTTCTTTTGAATTCGACCAAGTTACACTGATCTAATACACATCTCCCTTCCAAGAAAATTATATGACACAGAAGAGCAGAGAACGATCATCACCTTGAGTCATAGCAAAGAAAACGTCCAGAAGTGCAGTGAAAAACAACTCTCAGAAAAATCAACTGCTCTCAAGAGAAGAAGAAAGAACCATCATCACCATCAAGAGTCTTTCTTTCTTTCTCTCCATCTTGGTTTTCAGGGATCTCAAGTGACAGCAACATTCAAATCAGTCAAGGATCTCTGAAAAGTTGAAGGCCTACACCCTTGAACAAAGCTTTCACTCCTGAACCATTTAAGATCTCAGGGGGGAGCTTTGATAATAAATAAGAATCCACACAGTCTTCACATTTTGATTTGAGAAAAGAAGACTTACATCACTCTCTCATTCCTACCTCTGTACAGGGTTTTAATTCCCTTCAAAATTATTCTGGTTGCAAGTCTCCTTCCAAAAGACTTGAGGTTTGGTTTTTGAGCATCTGGTCAAAAGCTCATTGGTGACAGTCACCTGATCAAAACCTGCAGTGTATTCCTACCAAGGGTGGTAGAAGAGTGGATGTACCCAGTTTGGGGAACCACTATAAACTTCTTGTGTTGTTTGGTTGCTCTTTCTTTTTTGTTCTTGTTGTGGCTGTGTTAGTTAGATATTCTGTGATTCTTGATTTACTTTAATTTTTGATAGTTAGATATAGTTGTTAATGATAAAGATAGTATACTGTTAGAGAAGAAAGTTTTGAAAACACATAGACATACTCTATTCACCCCCCCCCCCCTCTAGAGTATATCAGATCTAACCCTAACTATCAAGGATCTTGTGTATATAATGAGGTGTAATGGTATGTATGCAATGCAATGACTCACCCATGATCACGCACATGCAATCGCTATGTCAACACAGACATGCAATTCCCACTTTTCGAGCAGGTAGCTAACCTCTCAGGCGTCATCTGTTGTGGCCAGACGGTGATAGTAGAGCGGGCATCTCCACTACTAGGCTGGTCTCCACACTACCTAGCCTAGGCCTTTGTATGCCTCAATGCTAAGAACACAATAGCGGAGCTCACATGCGTACTACGGCTCAGCGGGTGTCTCGGGTAGACGTGCACCAAGATCCTAACCCCAAACTGGCCTATAGTGTGATACTAAAAGAGCCTCAGAAATGAGCACGGGGACAAAGCACCGTTCACTTGGCACGAAAGGAGCCTCGGGACGTGAACACCGAGGACCAAGCTCAACTGCCCAAGGTCTAGCTGTCAACTCCCATCAGTGTGATGATTGGAGAGCCCGTAGACCTGCCACACTATCCTTGACACAAGATTATGACACCGTGTGTCGACTCACACCACATGCATTATATCCACACCATGATATGGAAGGAGCCTCAGAAACAAGCACTAGGACCAAACCCAACCGTTCACTTGGTACGGAAGGAGCCTCGGGACATGAACACCGAGGAGCAAGCCCAACCGTCCAATTTATGACTCTTCTTACGACAATAACAACATTTATTCCACCAACCTAATCACTCGTGAGCACATGCGTTACTCATAAGATAATCAACACACAAGTTCATATCAATCAACACTGAGCATTTACCCAAGCTCTAGTAATCATTGTTATTAAATGACTAAATAGCATTCGTTCACTAATCCCCACCAAGATGTTTCGATCAACCACATATCATTAACCCTTTGTTTACGTGGGGTCTATTCCAATACTATCATCATGCATTGAATTATCACAATTTATATATAATGATTCGCCTATCGCTTAATGTCGGATTATCACAAGACCTCCTCCGAGTCCCAATTCATTTATATAACAAACACAGGAATTTAGGTGCAGAATCCTGCTGGACAGCAACTTCAACCGAAGGTTCCCATGGCTACAGGAATTCGGTGAGTGCGTATAACACCTCGATGGAAAGGTATTTCCATAGGCTACAACTTTCATGTTCTGTCTGCAACCCCGATCGGACTGTATCCCACATGAAATTAGCTCCAAAGCCTGTTACGTACAGAATACAATTTTTGCACGCTTAGTCCGACAACCCTCTACTTTGATCAGACATTCCCGTGGCTACAGAATTCACCCAAAGGCGTGTAACCACTCGTCAGAAAGGTAATTCCAGGGGATACGACTCCTGTGTTTAGTCAAAAGCCCAGATCTGACCATATCTTCCCTGAAGATAGCCAAGAAGGTCGCTGTATGAAGAACACAGATTTCTGCACGCATCTTGAGGCGAAATGAACGACATCGGTTCATCTTACTCCTCAAGCCAATCCTCCCCAAATCACAACCAGAAGTTCCTCCACTCGTATTCACCCTCTTAAGGCCATTCCTCTTCACGAATCCACCCCCATCATTACTTTGAAGAAGGGGAGGTTGAAGATGACTAAACATTAGAACACAAGTTCTAGAAAGGCCCTCCTAGAAACCTTCACCTCACACAACAAGACTCATTTGAGTCGATGTCTCGCCTAAGAATAACTATGGATCTAGCACCAAGGGAGAGGGAGGGGGGGGGGGGGGAAGCTCACCTCATTTCCAGTGGTTCCGCCATTTCCGGCCATGGATCTTATCATCCTTCTCATTGGCATTGTTTTTCCCTTGACGGCGGTGGCGTTTCCTCACGGGGTTGGTTGGCTCCAGCAAGATCTATCTCCTTCAGAATTTCCTCTCTAGAAAATATGGTTTGGAAGAGAATAAGATTGCTAGGGTTTCATTTTTTCTCTTTTATACAGAAGTGACACGGGTATGGACACGACCGTGTCCTTACCCGTGTTCTGCTCTAGCGAAACGTCGTCAATAGTTTGACTGTCATTTCGTTCTCATACACTGGTACTAACACGCTTCTGTCTGTACCTGTGTCCAGGTGACACACTCATTGTTCTGGTGGTGTCGATACTCGTTTCCTGCTCAGGACACTTCTCATTTTGCTTGCCTTGGAGCACACGGGTAGGGACACGCCTGTGTATCTACCCGTGTCCTTCTCTAGTAAGTCATGTCTGCCACTCAAAGCCATGCCACTCAAAGCTATGGCACTTAACGCCACGACACACGGGTAGGGACACGCCCGTGTCTCTACCCGTGTCCTCCTCAAGAATGTCAACTCAACACCGTGCACTTCAAATCCATGACACTCAACACCATGGCATACGGGTAGGGACACGCTCGTGTCCCTACCCATGTACTTCTCGGGACAAGCCACTCAACGCCATTCCAAAATAACTCAACACCACGGTCATTCAACACCACAAAACACGGGTAGGGACGCGCCCGTGTCCCTACCCGTGTCATACTCAATACAGGTACTCAACTTATTTTATTTTTCCCCCGAGTGCGCGCCTAATCGCCTGCACTCTCTGAGCCTAAATCAGCTCTCCTGACTCAAAAGCACGCACAAGGGGCCTAGCGTGAATCGGGTGGTTACAGCTCGCCCGCGAGCTTCCCCTTTCCTTGGAAACGCTAAACTTAAATTATTAAAAATTCACAAGTAAAATCTGAAGGGGTGAGCCATCTGCCGAGTTGCACCCGTGAGTCCTAGCTCAGCGGGAGCAGACCCAGCTCGCCTATTGTCACTTTCTATGGATAAACCTTTGGGTGCTACCACTTGCCCAATCAGCTAGGTGAGAGCCTGACGACAGGTGTTGAGCATCAAACGAACTCCACCTCTAGGGTCATAGCAATTTCAATCGTAGGCCCTGCCCTACCAACTAGATGGAAGCCTAATACAGGGAGCATCCCGAGACCTATCCCTAGAGGGAGAGAACTTATTTCTTCAGCCAACCTCTAGGCACTACCACCGACCCAATTAGATAGGTGAAAGACCGACGACTGGCGTTTAGCATCATCTGGACTCCACCTCATGGGTCATAGCGATGTCCATCAAGGACCCTGCCCTACCAGCCAGATTGAAGCCTGATAGCAGGAGGATCCCAAGACCTAACCCTAGAGGGAGATAACTTATTTCTTCGGCCGACCTCCGGGCTCTACCACCGGCTCAATAAGCTAGGTGAGAGCCTAACCGCAACTGTTGAGCATCAACTAGACTCCACCTCTAGGTTCATTGCAATGTCCATCGTGGCCCCTACCCAGCCAGCTAGGTAGAATACTGACAGTGGGAGCATCCCGAGACCTAACACTAGAGGGAGATAACTTATTTCATCAGCCGACCTCCGGGATCTACAACCGGCCCAATCAGCTAGGTGGGATCCTTACGGCGAATGTTGAGCATCTACCGGACTCCACCTCTAGGGTCATAATGATGTCCATTGAGGCCCCTGCCCTACCAATTAGGTGGAAGCCTTACAGTGGGAGCATCCTAAGACCTAACCCTAGAGGGAGATAAATTATTTCTTCGGCCAACCTCCAGGCACAACCACCAGCCAATCAGCTAAGTGGAATCCTGACGGAAGATATTGAGCATCAAATGGAATCCACCTCTAGGGTCATAGAGATGTCCATTGAGGCTCCTGCCCTACCAAATAGATGGAAGCCTGACAGCGACATCCCAAGACCTAACCCTAGAGGGAGAGAACTTATTTCTTCAGCCGACCTCCGGGAGCTACCACCGGCTCAATTGGCTAGGTGAGAGCCTGACGGTGGGTGTTGAGCAATAACCGGACTCCACTTGATAAATACGGCTTGCCCTGAGTACAATCAGCAATGGAATTGGGGAATAATAGAATTTTATATTCATTACAGGAGAGTACATACATGCTTTCATGGGTAGAACTGTTTCAGGTAATCACAACTCTAGGTATAACTCAAGGTCTCTCCCTCCATATTTCCGGAGATGGTACCCCCCTGACCTTAGTGCTTCTTGTACAATGTAAGGACCCTCCCAGTTGGGGTTTAGCTTTCCGACGGTGGCTGATGTCCCTGTCGCGTCCACCTTTTTCAGGACCAGTCCCCTTCCGCGAACTGCTTGATCCAGACGTGCTTGTCAATGTACTTAGCCATAAACCACTTGACTTCCTCTTGCCGGACAACGTACAGGTCCTGTAGCTCTTCTACCATGTCTAGGGAGTGCCGCAACTCCTCCTCATTGTCAGCTCTCCATTCCACTCTGCCTTCCTGGGCCTCTGCCACCCGAGGTGTCTGGACTTAAAATTTAATGGGAAGTACTGCTTCACAGCCATGAGAGATCTTGAAGGGAGTCTCCCCCGTGGCCGTATTGGGGGTTGTCCTCAGAGCCCAAAGGACTGAGGTAAGCTGTTCCACCCTGCTTCCCTTCAAATTTTTTACCTTTTTTTTATAAGTTCACTATTATTTTGTTTGCCTCCTCCACCTGCCCATTGCTCCTTTGGTGGGGGACGGAGGTGAACCTGAGGTCGATCCCGAGCTGCCCGCAGAAACATATAAACTCAACACTGGCAAATTGTGGCCTGTTGTCAGTGACAATGGCTTGGGGCAGCCCGTGCCTACAAATGATCTCCCCATATACAAAGTTCCTGATTACCTAGTAGGTCACCTTGGCTAGTTCATTTACTTCAAGCCATTTAAAAAAAAATCTATCATTACCAATAAGAACCTCCTCTGCCCGATGGATTGGGGGAAGGTTCCTACCAGATCCATTCCCCCGATGGCAAAGGGCAAGGGCGTTATGATACTTCTGAGGATCTGAGCTGGCTGTAGTTGGACGGGGGCAAATAACTGACACTTGTGACATTTCCTTGTTAACTCCGCAGCATTGTGGCTCGGGGTAGGCCAGAAGTATCCTTGCCTGATGATCCTTCCCACCAGGGTTCGACTCCTAGAGTGACTCCCACACTCCCCGGAGTGGACCTCTTCTAAGATTATCTGGACCTCTCTCTCGGCCACACAACGTGCCAATAACCCTGAGAGAGTCTTCCGATACAACTGCCCATCGTGGATGAGGTAGTATGCCGACTTGTGTTTGAACCGCTTCTTGTCCATCCCTTCCGGGAACACCTCGGTGGATAAAAAAAGTTGTGAAAGGGTCTATCCACAAGGTGTGCTAATCCAGTTCCATCAGCTCTCCCTCTTCGATGGATGGATGAAATAGGTCGGTAATGGTACCCCCCGCACGAGGACCATGCTTAGCCAGCTGATATACTTGCCTATTTTCCTCCCATGGCACATGTCGGATGGAGAAGGTCTGGAACATGCTAGTGACCCCCTTCACCTTTGCCAAGTATAACTGGAGGGGTAGGCTCCCTTGCCTTGAACTCCCCATTGATTTGGGAGGCCACAACCATGGAGTCAGTGAGGACCTCCACATCATGCAACCCCAGCTCCCTGGACAGGCGCAATCTAGCTATCCCCGCCTCATATTCGGCCTGATTGTTTGTGATGGGAAAGTGCACCACCACTATTTGCTTGATCCTCGTTCCCTGAGGGGTTTCAATAATTACCCCTACCTCCAGGGAATGCATTCTTGAAGCACCATCCACCATCATGATGCAGCGCCTCTGCTAATTTATGATGACCCGGTTGCCGAGGCGCTACGACATAAAGACCTGAGACGCCGTGATGAAGTTGAAGGAAGTGCACGTTACAACCTCCGCCCGCGGCGTGCTAAAACCGCCATGAAGAATTAGCCTAATTATCTTATTTCATGAACTTTATTTTATATTTTTGGAATATAAAATTATCCTATGTTTAAGTGATAATTTTATATTCATGGCATGCTTTTAATTTTTTTAATTTGAACAATTTTTATTTTTGGTGTGCACTTAGCCATTCGGATGGATGAGTTTACATATCCATCATGGAGGGTTAAGGCTTGTTGTAAACTCCTATTTAAGGAGATGATTAGAAGTAATCAAGCATTGAGGTTTAAACCTAAAAAAACCCTCCCAAGAGAGTTCGGCCAAGAGGAGTCTTCTTCATAGCCGCCGCCCCTCCTCCCTTGGCTTGTGGTGTGAAGCCGCCGCCCCCCTTGCTCCCTCCATCCGTTCGGTGCGAATCCGGCGCGACTTCCTTCGGTGCGAATCCATGGAAGAAGGTTGCAAACCCCTCGGTGTGACATCGGCGGATCCATGGAGAGAGTGATTCTCCCACCTTATCTTTGTGTGAACTTTAATCCCGGTTGGGTAATCTCTTTCCCCTTGTGTGATTCATGCTTTAGTTTGTGGAGGTTTTTCACGCATCGTTTTCTCCGTGGTTTTAAATTCATCGCTTGCAAAATCTGAAATTGGAGGTGTTGTTATTGAATCTCTTGTTATCCGAAATGGGTAGATACGTCTCGGGAGCGCAACTTGGCCTAGCCTTGATTTGCTCTTCCGATCGGTGCACTTTATGTGCCAACAAGGGAATTAATCCCGACTCGAATTTCTATCGCTCTTGAAAGTTTTCCGCCGCTCCAAAATAAAATTATTGCTGCGTTTGAAATGGCTTATATTGAAATGAATAGATGCTTGTGTAGGTGCGGTGAGTTATGTGATTGTTGGAGAGGTAGGTCTTAAGGACGTTGTATCGAATCCGGCTTACGGTGAGTTGTGCGCTTGTTGGAGAGGCACGTCCTAAGGACGTGGTATCAATCCCCGGATTTTGGGAACCAACCGACCCCTTTTCGTTCGCTTTTGGTCGGAGTTCTCTCTTTTTATTTCCTGTTCTGTGACGGTTAGGTGTCTGTTAGTGTAGTCACGTCCGGTCCGTTCACACCCCACATCAATTTGGTATCAGAGGCGATCGTTTTAACTCCCAAGTTACAAACATCCTCACTGCGTTCTTCGTTGGTCGATCTCATCTTTCAAGGATCTGAATTTTTCGGATTGGTCTGCGTTTAGTAAAACCCTCGGAATTTTAAAACTTGTAAAAAAAATCTGAAAAAAATTCTGTAGCTTCCTGCCCTTATTTCCAGCAACATTAAAACAAAAAAATTTTCGATTCATCCTCGTTAGGTCAGCCTGCAAATTTGAACATCGTAATTCTGTCCAGTTGATCTGCAAATAGCGGGCTGAATTTTCTATTTTTCAGCGAAATTTCAAAAAAAAAATTCTTAACGATCTACGTGTTAGTCACGTTGGGAATCTATAAAAATATCTTATTTTCAGTATAGCTTCTAGCCCTCGGAAAAATCATCTTTCCAAGGTTTTTCTGATCCTGAATGCGTACTAGGCTAGGATCGGAATATTCCACCCCGTCTACGTCTAGGATGGCTGTGAATGAGCATGTAGATCCCAACACCGAGGCCATAGCAGGGCTGCGTAATGAGATGACTTTACTTAGGAACATGTTAACCCAGTTCATACAAACCCAAGCTAGGCCACCCTCACCACCACCCGTTCATGTAGAGTAGCCCCGTCGGCGCCAACAAAGCTCTGATTCGGATTCTGATGGGTACTCCCCACGAGTGCCCCCTCGAGGCTGTCGCCACGAGTAAGAGTTTGACATTACTAGGGCCGTCAAGATTGAGGCCCCCACTTACGACGGCATGGGAGATCCACAAAACTTTCTTAATTGGACGATGGATATGGAATGTTACTTCGACTGGCACCATCTCACAGACCCCCAAAAGGTCCAAGTTGCCAGGATGAAGTTAACTGGTCGTGCCAAAACTTATTGGTTGAATGAAGAGCGTAGTCTAGGAACTGGGAACGGAGACCCAATTATTGGATGGGCCGTAATGAAGAATTTGTTGACCGATCAATACGTCCCCGCATACCATCGGACATAGATGTTCGATGAGCTTTCCACCCTACGACAAGGCTCAAGTTCGGTAGCTGACTATATGGGTGAAATTAAGGACCTTATGGTGCGATGTGACTTGAAGGAGATCCCTGAAGTCACTTTATCTAGGTTTCGAAAGGGGCTTCACCCCGATATCCAAAGGAAGCTCTTGCGATATAGGCACACGGATTTGAACGCAACTTTCAATACCGCCCTGGACATTGAAAAACACTTAGCCTTTAAGGTTCACTCCAGTTACTCTCACGCAAAGAACAAGTCCACCACTGGGACATCTTCTTCAACATATCCTGATATGGAAAAGTTCAAATCCCATGAGTCGAAGTCTGTCGTGATCACCGCTCAAAACACTAAGAACCTCCAGTGAGCGTGTTCCTATTGGAATGGTTAGCAAGGCTAACACCACTTGTTACTCTTGCGGCGTTCAAGGCCACTATGCCTATGAATGCCCAACCAAGACGAAAACACTAGCCATATTAGATCCGGCCGCCGACCCTGACGATTATGAGTACGAGGCCACGGAGGAGAGTGACCACGACGGAGTCCCTAGTGACTTGGAGGACGATCACTGCCTTATGGTGATGCGTTGTATTTTGACCACTCCTCGTCCCGTAGACGACTGGAAAAGGACGAGAATATTTTCCCTGATCTTTAAGAGTGGCGAAAAGCTATGCAAACTCGTTATCGATGCTGGTAGTTGCATGAACGTCATTTCTGAGAATACCGTTAAGCGTATATGTCCTTGACTGTTGAGCCACACTCGAACACCTATCAGGTTGCTTGGATTAGTAAGGTTACTATAAAGGTCACCCAACGATGCTTAGTCCCCATGTCTTTCAAATCCTACACGGATGAGGTTTGGTGCGACGTCCTGCCAATGGACGTTTGTCATGTGTTATTAGGCCGCCCCTGGCTCTATGACCGTGATGTGATGCACTATGGTCGCGCCAACACATATGAGTTCAAATTCAATGGCAAGACCATCACCTTGAGGCCGATTGTGCCAAAGGAACCGGTAGTGATGACTAAGGATACCACCGTCCCTGTAAAGAGGAAGGTGTTGAGCTTGGTTGGTAGGAAAGAATTTGTGAAGGATCCGTTCATTGAGGGCATGATGTATGCTCTTGTTCTCATGGGTACCAAAACTGATAGTGGTGTGTTGGATGATTTACCCCGAGAGCTATGGGTATTGTTGGATAATTTTATGGACGTTTACCCGGATGAGTTTCCATCGTCATTGCCTCCGCTTAGAATACAACATGCCATCGACCTTATCCCCGGATCGTCCATACCCAACTAACCACACTATAGGCTTAATCCCGCCACCCACCTAGAATTGCAAACCTAGATAGAGGATTTACTGCGTAAGGGATTTATTAGGGCGAGTGTGAGCCCGTGTGCTGTCCCTTCCCTCCTTTCCCCAAAGAAGGATGGCACTTGGCGCATGTGTGTTTATAGCCGGGCTATCAACAAAATTACCATAAAATATAGGTTTCCAATCCCACGATTAGATGAACTCTTGGATGTCCTTTCGGTTGCCACTATCTTTTCGAAGCTCGACTTACGGAGTGGTTACCACCAAATTTGGATCCGAGAGGGGGATGAGAGGAAGACCGCGTTCAAGTTTAAGGACGGATTGTATGAGTGGCTTGTGATGCCCTTTGGGTTATCCAATGCCCCTAGCACCTTCTCCCGGATGATGACACACATCTTTAGGCCGTATATGGGGAAGTTTGTTGTTGTATATTTCGACGACATCCTAGTCTTTAGTACCTCCGCCGCCGAACACCTCTCCCACATCAAAGTAATCCTCACCATTTTAAAGAAGGAAACCTTATTTCTGAATCTTAAGAAATGCACATTTCATGTCTCAGAGGTAGAATTCTTGGGATACATCGTTGGTTTTGATGGAATTCGTGTTGACCCAGGAAAGGATCAAGTGATTAGAGATTGGCCAGAGCCCACTAACCTTCGAGAGGTGCGTAGTTTCCACGGCTAAGCTACCTTCTATTGTCATTTCATACGCGATTTTAGTAGCATTATGGCACCCATTACCGACTGCATGAAGAAGGGCGAATTCACATGGACGAAATCCGCCATGCTTGCATTCTGTCGCATTAAAGAGCTTATGACCGAAGCCCGGGTGTTGCGTCTCCCCGACTTCACCAAGGTCTTCGAGCTTACATGTGATGCATCTGGCGTTGGATTGGGAGGTGTCTTGAGTCAGGAGGGACACCCCGTGAGTTATTTTAGTGAGAAGTTGACGGGCGCCAAATTAAACTTCTAAAATTATGATAGAGAGATCTACGCCGTCATTAGATGTCTGCATCATTGGAGGCACTACCTCCTCCCTAAGGAGTTTTTCATCCTTTCCGATCGTGAGGCGCTACGATTCATCAACGGTCATCACAAGATCAGCCCGCGCCATGCTAAATGGGTATCCTTTTTGCAAGAATACACTTTCAATCTTAAACACCTTAAGGGAGCCGACAACCAAGTCGCGGACGCTCTCAGTCACTTAACCTTGTTAGTCACCACTATGGAGGTTAATGTGGTCGGATTCGAGCGAATCAAAGATGAGTACGCCATGTGCCCTGATTTCCAGGACGTATATTTGTCAGCCCGAGATAGCTCCCCCAAGAACATATCGGCATTCGTCATTAAGGATGGCTATCTATTTAGACTTGGAAAGTTATGTATTCCGCAGTCGTCTTTACATCTCCACATCATCTGGGAATTGCATGGCGGAGGGTTGAGTGGTCATCTCGGTAGAGAAAAGACCATTACGTTAGTTGAAGAAAAATTCTATTGGCCAAAACTTAAGGCAATGGTAGGACGAGTGGTGAGTAGTTACCGTACTTGTCAGATATCCAAGGGCACCAAAACCAACGTCGGTTTATATACGCCGTTGCCTATTCCTTCCACCCCATGGGAAGATGTGAGCATGGACTTTGTCTTAGGCCTACCCACTACTTTACAACGTCACGATTCCATTTTTATAGTTGTGGATAGGTTCTCCAAAATTGCATATTTTATCCCGTGCACCAGAACTAACGATGCGTCTCATATCGCCAAATTATATTTTAAAGAAGTAGTTAGTCACCGGGGAGTGCCGAAGACAATAGTCTCGGATCGAGATGTTAAGTATACGAGCTATTTTTGGAAGACACTTTGGGTTTTAATGGGTACCAAGTTATTGTTTTCCTCTGCCTATCACCCTCAGACGGATGGGCAGACGGAGGTGGTAAATCGGAGCTTGGGTAGCCTTCTTAGATGCCTAGTGAGCGATCACAAAGGCACGTGGGATCTTATTATTCCCCACGCCCAGTTGGCTTATAATAATTCCAAAAATCGGTCCACTGGTCTGTCACCAAACGAGATTGTTCACGGATACAAGTCCCCTGTGCCTATTGAATTGGATCCGTTGCCCCCAACGTACAAGACAAGTCAGTTTGCACAATCCTTCGCCCAACATATTCATGACTTACATGCACGTATACGAGCTACCTTGACTGCTCAATACATGTCTTATCAGACACACGCTAATTTACATAGGGGGTGTCGCACTTTAAAGTTGGCGATTTTGTCCTAGTCCGATTAGTTCCCGAACGCTTGCCATCTGGCACCAAAGCACGCCGACCCTTTTCGGATTATCAAGAAACTAGGTGACAACGCTTTCGTTTGGATTTGCCGGCTGATTGGGGTATCTCCCCTATTTTTAATGTGTAGGATTTGATGATGTTTGTTTTACCTCCACTTGAGTTGAATTCTCTGTCGTCTTCTCCCTCCACTAAAAATTATGATGGGTTGGGGAGTGGTAGTTTGGATGATCTATCTCTTTCGGTTCCCGCAGGTATAACATCGGATGGTACGTTGCCTTCTTTTACTCCTATTGCTAACATGTTTCCCAGGTTCCCCAGGACATTTCTCACTCCAGATATAATACTCGCTGCGGAACCGTTCGCTACTCCAGATTGTACTACGTACCGCTTCCTTGTCCGTTGGCGTGACCGCCCCCCTTTGGACGACTCTTGGGAACTCGCGTCAGAGCTTCAACTTTTGGATGCCGAGCTTCTCCGCCGCTATCTCTCCACTTACGCATCAGAGATACGTGATTTTGAGTGGGGGAGGATTGATGCAGCGCCGCTGCTAATTGATGATGACCCGGTTGCCGAGGCGCTACGACATAAAGACCTGAGACGCCGTGATGAAGTTGAAGGAAGTGCACGTTACAACCTCTGCCAGCGGCGTGCTAAAACCACCATGAAGAATTAGCATAATTATCTTATTTCATGAACTTTATTTTATATTTTCGGAATATAAAATTATCCTATGTTTAAGTGATAATTTTATATTCATGGCATGCTTTTCATTTTTTTAATTTGAACAATTTTTATTTTTGGTGTGCACTTAGCCATTCGGATGGATGAGATTACATCTCCATCATGGAGGGTTAAGGCTTGTTGTAAACTCCTATTTAAGGAGATGATTAGAAGGAATCAAGCATTGAAGTTTAAACCTAAAAAAACCATCCCTAGATAGTTCGGCCAAAAGGAGTCTTCTCAATAGCTGCCGCCCCTCCTCCCTTGGCTTGTGGTGTGAAGCCCCCCCGCCCCCCCCCCCCTTGCTCCCTCCATCTGTTTGGTGCGACTCTGGCGCGGCTTCCTTCGGTGCGACTCCGTGGAAGAAGGTTGCAAACCCCTCGGTGTGACGTCGGCGGATCCGTGGAGAGAGTGATTCTCCCACCTTATCTTTGTGTGAACTGTAATCCCGGTTGGGTAATCTCTTTCCCCTTGTGTGATTCATGCTTTATTTTGTGGAGGTTTTTCACGCATCGTTTTCTCCGTGGTTTTAAATTCATCGCTTGCAAAATCTGAAATTGGAGGTGTTGTTATTGAATCTCTTGTTATCCGGAATGGGTAGATCCGTCTCGGGAGCGCAACTTGGCCTAGCCTTTATTATCTCTTTCGATTGGTGCACTTTATTTGCCAACAAGGGAATTAATCACGACTCGAATTTCGATCGCTCTTGAAAGTTTTCCGTCGCTCCAAAATAAAATTATTGCTGCATTTGAAACGGCTTATATTAAAATGAATAGATGCTTGTGTAGGTGCGGTGAGTTGTGTGCTTGTTGGAGAGGTAGGTCTTAAGGACGTTGTATCGAGTCCGGCTTACGGCGAGTTGTGTGCTTGTTGGAGAGGTAGGTCCTAAGGACGTGGTATCGAGTCCCGGATTTTGGGAACCAACCGACCCCTTTTCGTTCGCTTTTGGTCGAAGTTCTCACTTTTTATTTCCTATTCTGTGACAGTTAGGTGTCCGTTAGTGTAGTCACGTTCGGTCTGTTCACACCCCACATCACATCAACTTCCAAGGAATTTGGTTAGAGTTCTGCCTCCGCCATTAATGAGTCCAAGTTATATACATATTTTTGGACTCATCTGGGCAAGTTTTCTTGTTGATGCACTACACTTCAGAGCCATAATTGTTCATATTTGTTGTTACGTCCATTCTATGTTAAGTGAACTTTTGGCCCGTTTTCAGTGTGATTTCGTAGATTTTGTAATTTTGCCTTAGTTGGTGTTTTTCTGTGTCTGGAGAATGTGGTATGTGCATTTTGGTGGCTCTTCTGTTTTTGCTGCAAGTACAAAGGTCGTGTGTGTGTGTTCGAAAATTGTTTGGGAATGTTTTTCGCATAAGGGACACTGATCATGTTTTATTACACGCGCACGGTCAGTGGACACTTTAGCGCACGACCGCTGGTCGTGCGCGATCAGTTCATCGACTCCCAAACGGTACAGGAACACTGCTCCCGATCATTAGATCTATAGCGCACGCCCACTGGTTGTGAGCCACTGATCATGCACACTATTCTCCATTTTCCATGTTCTGTCTGAGGATCTCGCACGACCATTGGACATAGTACGCATGACCTATAGTCATGCGCAATTGCTCGTGTGCATTTGTCCTATTTTTTCTGGAGTTCTGCCATTTCTAATCGCATGATCATGAGATTTTGTGCGCACGACCTCTGGTCGTGCGCCACTAATCATGCGCATATATATTAATTTTTTTGTCTAGCTGCAGGTTTCTTTTGAGCAGTGCGCACAATCATCAACTGTCAGTGCGCACGACCACCGGTCGTGCGCCACTAATCGTGCACTCTAATTTTTTTCTTGCCATATTTAAGCTCGTGCTCCTTGAATTAGGTCAACGCTTGTAATTTTCCGCCCAGCTGCTGTGCGCGAAAAGCGCCATTTCTCGCCCCCACATGTCCTCCACTCATCTCCACCCTCTGGGAAGCATTCTCCGGCGATCCAGAGCCATCTTCAACCCTTTATAGAGTATTCGACCACCAGCAGTGTGCAACAGAGATTTTCAATACTATTCACTTGGGAAAATAGGGAGAGAAGACTAAATAAAAGGGAAGAAGATGGTGGAAGACAAGTGGATTGGCAACCCATTTACCTACAGACGCTACCACGGTCCGAGTAGAGAAGTGGACTGACAACCCACCGCTCCGGCCAAGAACCACAGCTAGGCTTTCCCCCTTTCGGTTTACTCTACCTCTCCTCCATAGTGAAGTGTATTCTTAAGCCTGCAATGAACCTAAACTTGCTTTTATTTGTCTACGAATGATGTTTGCTTTGGTTAGTTACATCCTTTGTTGTTAGCTGTGATGCACTCGACTCTATTCACATCACTCCACTAGCATACAAGAACAACTCTAGCAAAGGCTAGTGTTGGTAGTTGAAGAGGTGATTATGACCATCACTCTCCGTACATATGTTTATTCCATCCGCTTGCTCTCCGTCCATTCTCCTGACGAAGCACGACATAGCGGCCTACACTAGTTCCATCTACCAAGCCAAGCAGTGCTTACGACCCGCATTAGTTTTCTTTTTGTCTTATGTAGCATTAGATATCAAAAGCCAACACCTGTTGTTTCATTTATCTCTTAATAATAATCTTTCGACGACGCTATCACGACACCAAACCTGCATTCTCTCGAGATCGACATTCGAGGAAGCTATTCCTAAAAATTATTACTTGACAGCCACCGATGCACTTGCTGACGCATCAAGTTTTTGGCGTCGTTGCCGGGGAGTGCTGGCGTATTGTTGATTTGTGTTTTGTTATGAGAGTTACGACAGAGTTGCTTGTTTTGAATTTGTTTTATCCGAGTCTATTTTTGCTTTTTATATCGGTTACAATTATTAGATTTTTTTTTGAGAATCTATGCAAGGTAGTTTAATCCGGGAATTTAGTGATCTCTGTAATGTGGGCTAGTTTTAATATCTGGTGCCGCTGGTGTAGAGATATCTCTCATGCAAGTGATAGATGTCCTAAGGAGTATGGTAGCCAAGGCACTCAAGGATCTACATATGGAGCACCAACCTCATTTGGTACTAAATATGGTAGTCATAAGCGAGTTAGCTACTCATCTGCGCTTCTATTACCACACTACTTTCTTTCGGCATCAGTACCCGTTGTACCGACAAAGTCGGCTAAGCAGTGTTTATTTTGTCGGATTTGGGATCACTCTTTGAACGAGTGTGCTGCTTACTTGGCACAGTTGGAGGAGGATGATGAACCGGATGTTCGGATTGTCTCCACTCCGACAACTTGAAGCACCCCTTCTGTATCTTGGTACGTACTAGTGTAACCTTTTAGATTTTGAAGGGAGAAATACTAGTATTTGCACAGATACATGTGTCGATCTAAACCTTGACACGAATGTTTTTACTCCTAAAGTATATATATCATCTTGTATTGAGTCTATTAGTTGTGAGGAGTCCATGCTTGACTTTTTAGCGAGCACTGCTCCTCTATCCTCTACCTTGCATAACTTGTTTTCTGTAACTGACATTGTTTTGGAGGTTGATTCGGGGGGAGAAGCTGGTCTTTGTAGCATTATGCTAGATTCAGTCGAGGAGTACATCTGCATGGCCGAGGTTACTGCCTCAGTACCATGTAACGAAGTCCAATGCGCAGACGAGGCGGATGCAGCTCTAGCACATACTTGCACCAGCCTAGACAGCTGTGTAGATCAACCCAAAATTCCTCCAATGGGAGATGACACCAGAATTATCCCAAAGATTGAGGTTACTTTTTGTCATTCTTCTAATTTATTTCCTAACCCCGCTCTCGTATCTACTTCTCTACAGGACCATATCGTGGAACCGGTCCACTTAGTGATAGGCCTATAATACAACCTATCATTGATGGAGATAGGGTGCAGGTGGATTCAGATTCATCGAGCTTCACAACATTTATTCTACCCATGTCTGATGTTCAAGACATGTATAACTATACAGGGACGTGGGTATTTGTTCTGTTGCCATTTCGATACCCGCTACCGAAACGTGAACTCGAACAACTGCCCAAAAACTTCAAATTTCTTACGCCCATAAATTAAGAGAATGCATGGTCCTTGAATAAGTCCTGCTGGGAGACAATAAAAACAACAGTTATCTAGATTTGCATTTTTAAAAAATATATTGTACTTTATTTAGCAGGTTGGGTCATGGAATAATTATATTTCTTTGGGCGCCCATTTGGGTGTCGAATGTTATTTTTATATATCATGCTTAATACAGGTATTCAGTCCACCTTAAGGACTGTAAACAAGAGGACTCCTGGGAGACAACCCAAGTTGGACCACTTGATCCTGTTTTGCGTGTTGTGTTTCTTTTTATATGTATATTTCTATTTTCTTGTTTTGTGTGAGATCTCTAATTTGCAGGTGCTGGAAATTTTTGAAGTGCGACAAACCTACCGCTCACGGACAACCTCGCAGTATGACTGGTGTGCTCAATTTTGAGCATAGGTA
Source organism: Platanthera zijinensis (assembly GCA_039513925.1). Taxonomy (NCBI): domain Eukaryota; kingdom Viridiplantae; phylum Streptophyta; class Magnoliopsida; order Asparagales; family Orchidaceae; genus Platanthera; species Platanthera zijinensis. The sequence goes on from CM077092.1 coordinate 121,179,655, forward strand.
CTTCTCACCCCTAACTTTTTATATTATTTGGAATGTTTAGTTTTACGAGCTATCGCATTCAAGTCTAGGGGAGAGTATGCCTGTGGTCACTACACGAGCACACATATTATAGCATACCAGTTTGTTAGTTATTTATTTCATGATCACTGTAGCGCACTGAATCACCCACTTGAGCGCGATCTTATCAACACACGCGGCTCGAGTCAATTGGATTGCTTGTGTGTAAACTTTAAAATAGTGGTGCTGGCTTATGATTTTAGGATAGAATAGTGCAAAACTCGTGATGTGTTCCTAACCGAGTACTCATGGTCTGTGTATAAATAATATAGATTTAATTTTTCTTTATACTCGTAAATTTATACTTTTTCTGCAGATGTAAATATTGTTTGTACTACTCAAAATAATGTTGAATCTGGTGAAATCGAACGGTAGTGTAGCAATGTGTGTAGCCGTCATAATACTCGTTTTTCTCGAGTCAGGAGGAAGGATCATCTTTCTCGGTGGCTAAGAACTTGCCCCAAGCTACTCTCGAAGCATTGGTGCATGGTTAGTCAAGCGTGAGCGTGATGTAGGCCATCCATTTGACTAGTCTGAGCCTTATTAACCATGTCCTAGCTGCTAACCGTTACAAGGCAAGTTTGTGCCTACCCCTCCTTTGATTCAGCTCCACCTTCATTCACCAAAGTCTAAAGCCAATCCTCATATCGCAACTAAATCCTTATGCTCCTGTGAAATTTATATTTTTACGAAATATGATAAGTGGAATTCAAGTGATGTGGTGGATGATTCAAAGAAATTCTATTTACTAAAAATTTGGGGATTGCAAAAAAAACAAAAAAAGAAAAAGGAGGGAATTGAAAAAGAAAATATAAATAGAATTACAATGAGAGATTGAATCCCCATCTTGTTTATCTTGATATTGGTCGCGTTAGGCCGTGTACATACCCGGTTTTCAAGCTAAGTCTGGGGGTGTGTCACACGTGCAATTCCGAGGGTATGTATTGGTTTAGCTTATTGTTTGCTCGCTTTGGTTGCGTGTAGCCTCCATGTTTATCTTTGACTACCAAACCTTAGCCTAAGCCCCATTTGATCCTTAAGCCCTGCGGATTCACGCTTGAGTCGAACTAGTACAGTGGAGTGAGTGTGAACGGGCAAGCGTATGGTACCCAACATTGATGGATTTCATTGAAGGTGATCCTGAGCCCAGTCTTTGGCAATGCTCACCAGAGTGGCTTGCCTACTTTCTTCCTACCTATGACCGAACGATACTCCAGGATTCCAATTTTGAGTAGATATAATATTTATTTACGCCCGTCGAAAAGTATAAATTAAGTAGTATAATTAAAAACTTTGCCTATTCTATTTTCTATGTCCATGATATATTTGATTTCTCTCAATATTGTATTTGGAAATTACTAAGCCAGCTAACTAGTTTCTAGTCCATGGAGTGATGATTTGCTTGGGACGAGCAAATTTTTAAGTCTGGGGGTGTGATGAGTACAAGTTATATACATATTTTTGGACTCATCTGGACAAGTTCTCTCGTTGATGCACTACACTTTAGAGCCATAATTGTTCTTTTTTTGTATTACGTCCATTCTATGTTAAGTGCACATTTGGCCCGTTTCAGTGTGATTTCTTAGTTTTTGTACTTTTGCCTTACTTGGTGTTTTTCTATGTCTGGAGAATGTGGTATGCGCATTTTGGTGGCTCTTCTGTTTTGCAGCATGTACAAAGGTCTACTGTGTGTTCCAGAATTGTTTGGGAATGTTTTTCGCCTAAGGGCCACTGATCGTGCGTTTTACACGCGCACGGTCAGTGGACTCCTTAGCGCACGACCGTTGGTCATCCGCGGTCAGTTAATCGACTTCCAAACAGTACAGGAACACTGTGCACGATCATTGGATCTATAGCGCACGACCATTTGTTGTGAGCCACTGATCGTGCGCACTATTCTCCATTTTTCCAAGTTATGTTTTAGGCAATCGCACGACCATTGAACATATTGTGCACGACCTCTGGTCGTGCACCACTGCTCGTGCGCATTTATCCCATTTTTTCTGGAGTTCTGCCATTTCTAATCGCACGATCATGTGATCCTGTGTGCACGACCTCTGGTCATGCGCCACTGACCGTGCACATATAAATTAATTTTTCTGTCCAGCTGCAGGTTTCTCTGGAGCAGTGCGCACGATCATCAAACATCCGTGCACACGACCACCGATCGTGCACCAATGATCGTGCACTCTGATTTTCTGCTGCCCGTATTTAAGCCCGTGCTCCGCGAATTAGGTAAACACTTGTCATTTTTCTCCTAGCTACTACGCTCGAAAGCGCCGTTTCTCGCCCCCACAGGTCCTCCACTAATCTCCACCCTCCAGGAACCTTTCTCCGGTGATCCGAAGTCATCTTGAACCCTTTGGAGAGTTTCCAGCCACCAGCAGTGTGCAATAGAGGTTTTCGCTACTATTCATTTGGGAAAATAGGGAGAAAAGACTGAAGACAAGGGAAGAAGGCGGAGGAAGACAAGTGGATTGACAACCCATTTACCTCCGGACGCTATCATGGTCTGAGTTGAGAATTGGACTGACAACCCATTGCTTTGGCCTAGAACCACCGCTAGGCTTACCCCCTTTCAGTTTACTCTACCTCTCCTCCAAACTGAAGTGTATCTTAAGCTTGTAATGAACCTAAACTTGCTTTTATTTGTCAATGAATGAAGTTTGCTTTGGTTAGTTACATCCTTTGTTGTTAGATGTGATGCACTCGCCTCCATTCACATTACTCCACTCGCGCACAAGAACAACTCTAACAAATGCTAGTGTTGGTAGTTGAAGAGGTGATTATGACCCTCACTCTCCGCGCGTGTGTTCATTCCATCCGCTTTCTCTCCGTCCATTCGCCTAACGAAGCACGACATAGAGGCCTTCTCTAGTTCCATCCACCATGTGAAGCGGTGCTTACGACCCACATTAGTTTCTTTTTGTCTTCTGTAGCATTAATGATCAAAAGACAACCCCTGTTTTTTCGTTTAACTCTTAGTAACGATCTTTCTACGATGCTATCACGACACCGAACCTGTATTCCATCGAGATCGATATTTGGGGAAGCTATTCCCAAAATTATTACTTGACAGTGACCGGTGCACTTGCCGACGCATCAGCCACCTCGACCACGTAATCTTCTAGAAAGTCGGCCATTGCTTGGGCTTTGATCAAGGGCCTGGGGACAAAAGAAATATCGAACTCACTCAGCTCTACTGACCACTTTGCCAATCTCCCTGAGTGCTCTACCTCCTCAAAGATGTTGTAGAGGGGGTGGTCCATCACCACCCGGATGGTGTGCGCCTGGAAGTAATGTCGGCGCCTACGGGCCAAAATTATCAGAGCGAATGCCAGCTTCTCCAAGATGGGGTACCGAAGCTCTGCTTTCCTCAGGACCGGCTCATGTAATAGATAGGAAGATGCTTCTTCCCATCTTCCCGGACCAAGACGGGGCCCAAGGCCTCGGTCCCCACTCCAAGATATAGGGAAAGGTCTTCCCCTTCTTTTGGCCCTTGGAGGATCGGAGCCTGGGTCAACTTCCTCTTCAAGCCTTGGAACGTCTCCTCGCACTTCTTAGACCACTCGAACTCTAGCTTCCCCACAATGCTTTGAAGAAGGGGGAACACTTCTCCCCTGCCCGGGAGATGAACCTGCTAAGCCCTGCAATCTTTCCCGTTAGCCGTTGCACCTCCTTTGCATTCCGAGGCGATCTCAACTCCAAAATCGCCTCGACCTTATCAGCATTCGGTTCCACCCCGACGGGGGTGAGGAGATGGCCCAAGAATTTCCCCTGCTAGCCACAAAAATGTTCTTCAAAGGGTTCAACCTCATCTTGTACTCGCATAGGGTGGTGAAGTTCCCCTCTAGGTCCCGAAGGTGAGAGTCCACATCTTGACTCTTGATCATAAGATCATCTACATAAACCTCCAGGTTCCTTCCCTTTTGCACCCAAAAGACCAGGTCCATCATCTTTTTGTATGTTGCCCCTGCGTTCTTCAGCCCGAAGGGCATCATTTTGTAGATATAGCACCCATCCCCTTTGATGAAGGAGACATAATTTATGTCAGGGGGGGTGCATCCTGATTTGGTGGTAACCTGAAAATGCATCTAAGAAGCACATTGCAGGAAAACCGACGGCTGAGTCAACCAACGCCTCGATTTGAGGATGGGCATAACAATCCTTAGGACATGATTTATTAAGTAAAGAAAAATCAACACACATATGCCAACGCCCGTCTTCTTTGTTAACCATCACTACATTGGAGACCCAGCCAGGGTATTGTATTTCGGATACAAAGCCAACCTTGAGGAGTTTGGCCAACTCCTCCCTGATGGGCTCGACCAGCTTGTCCGCAATGGACCTCTTCTTCTGCTGGATGGGGCGGGCTTTTGGATCCTGGTTGAGGCGCCGGAAGGCAACGTCCGTGTTAAGGATTGGAGTGTTCGGGTGGCCTGGTCTCTAACCGCAACGGTCTATTTGTTCTAGCAGTCTTGCGGTCTGCCGGCCTGGCGAAGAGAAGCCGTAGCGATCTTCTTGAAGCCGCAACGGTCTGGCAAAGTGTAGCGGTATGCTTGAAGCCGCAATGGTATGACCATGGTTGTCATCCAACAACTTGTAGCAGGCGGTCAGGCGGTCAGTTCGAGAGGATGACTCTAGGAGATTGTGGCTTTGTAGTTAGTTGTTTTATTTCTAGTATAGTTGGCGGTTTGGTCATGCCAAATCGCATAAGCCGCACGGCTTGTATTTAGTTCCATATCAGTTGTTGTAAATCTCTCTCTCCTCCCCTAGTTTCTATCAATAAGGGGGCATACCTTTGTAATCTTTATCTTTTTTGAGAAATAAAGTTTGCGGTTTATTTACCGCTTTTGTCCATTTTCTATATGGTATTAGAGGAAACTGATCCTTTACTTCAGGAAGATCGCGGTTTGTTTCTCTAATCGCACGACCTCTTCCACCGGCTTAATCCGATTTGTCCGGCTTCTTTCTTTTCCCTTCCCTCATTTTCTTATCCCGGTGCTTTTTTCTTGCTTCCTCCCGGGCCTTTCTGTTCTCCCGAGCTTCCCTTGCTAACCGTGTGGTTTCTCTTCCCACGTTTTCTCTTCTCTGTTGCGAGTTTCGCCTTTGGTCATGGTTTCCTCCTTGCTGCTGGTGTGTTTTCGCCTTGACCGGGCGGCTGCGTGCTCTTTTCTCTTCTTGCTACTTCTTTGCCAGTCACTTGTCTCTTCTTTGGTGTGAGTCCGTATTTTGGTCGCGGCTTGTTCCTTGCCGCTAGTGTGTTAAAACAGTGACCGTGCGGTCTCTGTCTCCTTCTGCAACCTATTCTTGATCGTTTTGTCTTTTTTACACCGCGCAGCTTCTTTCATTCTGTTCGCTCGGTTTGCGCTGTGTTCGCGCGATCTCCATCTCTTCTTTCTTCTTGCGCGGCTTTTACGCCTTTCGGTCGCAACTTTTTTGCTGATAGTGTGTTGACACTGAGACCCGGCGGCTTGTTTTTCCTTTTCTGCGTGCTTCTCTTCTTCTCTTTTCTCGCTGACGTTTCTTTACCCATTGCTGTTTCCACCCATTGGTCCGGTTTCTTCCGGTTTCTTCCTCTCTTCCCGCCCTTCTGGTCGCGGCATCTTCTAGCCGCTGGTTTGTGTATCTTTGACCGGGCAATCTCCTTGGTCTCTCTATCTTCTTCATTGTTTGTGCCGACTAGTTTCTCCCTGAGCGGTTTGCTTACCTGCTTTCTAGCTTCTTCTTTCAAATGACTTCCCTTCTCTCTTCTACTACTCGTGCTATATCAGTCTCCTTTGATAAGTGGACTATTGACTCTGGTGCGACTTGTCACATGACAGGAAACTCTCATTTGTTTTTCCTCTTTGCTTAAGACAAACAGGTTATCTCTTGTTGTTGTTGTTGCTCTGCGCCTGTGCATGGTATTGGCACTATGCATCTCTCTTCATCTTTGCTATTAGAGGACACTCTTTATGTCCCTACCTTCCCATGCAATTTACTATCTGTTCATGCTATTTTAACCCAGTAAAGTTGAACAGTTACTTTTACTGGCACCACTTGTTCTTTCTCTAATTCTATTTCTAAGGCTACGATTACTACTGGTACTACTCGTGGTGGCCTATTTTATCTTGACAATGTTGTTACTCTTTCCGATTCTTCCTCAGTTCAGTTGTGGCATTGTCGTCTTGGTCATCCTCCTTCTCGCCTCATTCATCAACTTTTCCAGACTTTCCTTTCGATGATTTCTCTTTGAACTGTGAAGCATGTGACTTGGGCAAACATCATCGCTCTTCTTTCCCAGCTCGAACGGGCCGTTGTTCTTCGCGTCCTTTTGAGCTTGTTCACTCTGACATCTGGGGTCCTTCTCGGGTTGCTTCTGTTGGTCACAGAAGCTTGTACTTTGTCACATTTATTGATGATTTCTTCAGATGCAATTGGATGTATCTCTTGAAGGATCATTATGAACTGTTCTCTGTATTCACTGATTTTTATCATGAGATCTTCACACAATTTAGTGTGCCCATTCAGATTATTCGTACTGATAATGCTAAAGAATATGCTAGCCATCAGTTCTCTTCATTTTGTGTGGACAAGGGCTTGATTCATCAGACAAGTTGTCCATATACCTCTCAACAGAATGGCATTGCTGAACGCAAGAATCATCATCTTTTGGATGTTGCTCGCAGTCTTTCTTTGCAAATGAATGTCCCTTGGTCTTATTGGGGTCATGCGGTTCTTCTTGCTTGCTATCTCATTAACCATATTCCCTCATCTATTATTCAAGGCAAGACTCCTTTTTCAGTCTTATATCCAGAGGCCGAATCATTTCCTTTGCCCCTTAACACCTTTGGATGTAATGCCTTTGCTCACGTCCCTTCTCTTGGACGGGACAAACTTTCTCCCCAATTAGTTAAGTGCACATTCCTTGGTTATCGTCCTACTAAAAAAGGGTATCGATGTATTGATCCTCTACTACGCAAACAATATGTTTCCGCAGACGTTACCTTCTTTGAAGATACTCCATATTTCTCTTCTCTTTCTTTTAACGTACCAGCCGATACTTCTCCTTCCCTGCATATTCTCTCAGCACATCCGCCAGAGCCAGTTTTTTAAGTATCTCCTCCTGTTGCTCCATCTCTTTATCGAGAGCCTCATGGGTTACCCTTGGAACCCTCTGTGCCTTTTCTGGAGCCTCTTTTGTCTTCTGCCAGTACATTGCCTCCTCTAGTCAGTAGTGACCTCGATCTTCCAATTGCCCTACCAAAGGACGTTCGCCAATGTACTCAGCTTCTCATTGGTATGGTTGTCTCCTATGCTCAGATTTCCCCAACTGCCAAGCATTTTGCTCTTGCTATTTCTTCTACTGCCATTCCGAAAATGTATCAAGAAGCTCTTGCTCTTCCTCAGTGGAAGGATGCTATGGATGAAGAAATGAGCATGTTAACTGAGAGAGGGACTTGGACACTGGTTCCACCACCTCTGGGAATTGATGTGGTTGGATGTCGGTGGGTCTTTGTGATTAAGTATCTTCCAGATGGCTCTATTGAACGGTATAAGTCACGACTTATTGCCAAAGGGTTTAATCAGACATATGGGGTGGATTTCTTCGATACTTTTTCTCATGTTGCTCGCATCAGCACTATCCATAATCTCTTCTCTATGGCTGTTAATAGAGACATGGAAATGTCTCATTTGGATGTTCAGAATGCAACATCCTGGGTATGTAGCTCAGGGTGAGTCTCAGGTGTGCAAGCTTCAGAAGGCGATTTGTGGTTTAAAGCAGAGTCCACGAGCCTAGTTTGAAAAGTTTAGTGAAATTGTTTCTCTTATTGGGTTCAGTCAAATCTCTGCTGATCATTCTTTGTTTATATGCAAGACTACTAAAGGACTTATAGTTCTTGTTGTCTATGTTGATGATATTCTTTTGACTGGTGATGATAAGGAGGGCGTTGATCTAGCCTAACAACATCTTCGACAACACTTTGTCACTAAGGATATGGGACCGCCCAAGTACTTCCTGGGAATTGAGATTTCACGAAAGAGGACCTCGGTGGTTCTTTCACAGCGAAAGTACTTGCTAGATCTCCTAAAGGAGACTGGTCTTCTTGGCACAAAACTTTCTTTTTGCCTGATGGCTATTGGTGATGATAAAGGCTAGACTAATGATTCTCTTCTTCTCCCATATTTCACTGTATACAGGCGACTTGTAGGAAAACATATATATCTAAATATTACTCGACCAGATATCTATTATGCAGTTGGGAAGGTTAGTCAGTTTATGCAAAGTCCTACAGAGTGTCATCTATGCTCTAATATTATAATTTTGGAGTATGTGAAAGGGTATCCAGGAAAGGGCTTATTGTTTCATAAGAACGGTCATATGAAGATTGAAGCATATTCTGATGCCAGCTATGCTGATAACAAGGAGCATAGAAAGTCTACATCAAGTATTTGCACTTTTGTAGGAGGAAACCTGGTTAGCTGGAAAAGCAAGAAGCAGGCAGTGGTTTCAAGATCAAGTGCTGAAGCAGAATATAGGAGCATGGCCTCAACTACGTGCGAGTTAAAATGGCTACGGGCGCTTTTGCTTGACTTGGTGGAAGTCTATGACAATACTCTTCCTATAATTTGTGATAACAAAGCCTCCATTTATATTTCAAGGAATCCTGTCTTTCATGAGAGAACAAAGGATATTGAGGTTGATTTCCATTTCATTAGAGAGGAGATTTTGAAGAATCAGGTTTGCACTCCTTTTGTTACATCAGAAAGAGAACTAGCTGACTTCTTCACCAAACCGGTTTCTCCATATGAGGAGGTCGGTAGCAAGCTGGGCAAGGTCGATATATATACTCCAACTTGAGGGGGAGTGTTAAAGTTTGGAGTATTCAGGCGGCCTGGTCTCTAACCGCAACGGTCTATTTGTTCTAGCAATGTTGCAGTCTGGCGGTCTGGCGAAGAGAAGCCGCAACGGTCTGCTTGAAGCCATAGCGGTCCGGCAAAGTGTAGTGGTCTGCTTGAAGCCGCAACGGTCTGACCATGGTTGTAGTCAAACAACTTGCACCAGACGGTCAGGCGATCAGTTCGAGAGGCTAACTTTAGGAGATTGCGGCTTTATAGTTAGTTATTTTATTTCTTGTATAGTTGGCGGTTTGGCCATGTCAAACCGCATAAGCCGCACAGCTTGTATTTAGTCCCACATCGTTTATTGTAAATCTCTCTCTCCTCCTCTAGTTTTTATAAATAAGGGGCATACCTTTGTAATCTTTAACTTTTTTGAGCAATAAAGTTTGCGGTTTATTTACCTCTTTTGTCCATTTTCTACATTCCGCATCGATCCCTGGCATCTCTGCCACGCTTTATGCGTAGACATCCACATTTTTCTTGATGCACTCCAGCATCTTGCCCTGGTCCTCCGGCGTCAGCCCCCCGCTGATGCAAACCTTCTCCACCCTTCCTCCTCGGGCGAGAACTTCCATCTCCCGCCTCCCCATGCAAAGATAGATTTGTTGTTGGCTTTAACTGAAGTAGCTTGATTCAACGGTTTTGACTATATGGCATTGAGTGAGTTTACTTCACTCAACACCTGTGGACTTACCACATTTCTGCCTTACCAATACATAAAGCTTTTACTGCCTGCCTTCTCTCAGCACTGTTAGCTGTTTGGCATTCAGTGAACTGACTTCACTCAATGCCTATGTACTTAATAACTTTTCTGTTTCACCAGCAACAACAATGATATCTTGCGTTTTTGAGCTTGCTTCACTCAACACCTGTGGACTTAGGCAAATTATTGCCTTTCCAGTAAACTTCTTTGAGTTCACCTATCAATGTCATTTGGACCACCTGTCCAATCAATATGACATAGACCAACATGCATGCATGAACTTAAACTAAATGAAATACAACTATGTGTATACCATTGACTTACAAATCTGGGACATTGGGATCAATGGACCCAACAATCTCACCCTATTTTAAGAAGTAAAAACACCACTTGAAAAATTCAAAAAATTCTTTGTCAATGATATACAACAACATATTAACACAACAGAGTTAAGGGTTACCACATTTCCCATTTTTCTATTAGTATGGTGATCATCACCTACTCCCCATATTTTGCTGCAAGATTCCCCTTTTCCCCTTATATGGGTACACCACCTGCTCCCCCTATTTTGCTGCTTTTTCACCTAATCACCACCTAGTCACCTTCTCCCCCTTTTAGACTTCTTCAGATAGAGCGATAAGTTGGCCATCTATGATTATCTTCTCCCTTTTCTTATTACAGATAATAAACTGGTGCTAGAATTTCTCCACCTCAACAAGTGCTTGTTCTATCATCACTTTGGTCATTCTAGCCTTGATACCATGTTTTGGTCTTCACTACCTGCAAGATGAAGTATTTCCTCCAACAAAACATCATGAAGAGCAACTGAAGCTATACCAAGTTCAACATACCCAACTCAAACTTTAAGGTGTTGAACTTTGCTTCATCTAGTTCTTGGTGAAGATATCATCCACTTGCTTGTTTGTTGGGACTAACTCAAGACTAATATCCTCACCTTTCATATGCTCTCTATTAAAGTGATATTTAATCTCTATGCGCTTAGTCCTGCTATGTGAGACAGGATTCATAGCAATAGAGATTGTACTAGTATAATCACAAAATAAAGAGCTTCTACATAACTTAATATTATAATCCTGAAGTTGATGCTAGATCCACAACAACTTTTTATAACGGTCCAGGCCCGCCAACCCCGCGGGACCCAGCTGGCACCGCCGGCCTACCAGAAGTCCAGACCCGGGCCAAGTATGGGTAGTCAACCTATCACATCAAGCCAGCAGGCCATACATACCAACCCCTCTTCGTGCCTGTTTTTCAGCAGTGGCGGGTTGTTGCCACTAGGGATCGAACCCAGGACCTTTATAACAACTCTTTTCCAAAGTTGCTATCACCAACTTTGCTGCAACTCAGTTGGTACCGCTGGCCTACTAGAAGTCCAGACCCGGGCCCATAACTGGTAGTCAGCCTATCACATCAAGCTTGCAGGCCATACACCCCAACCCCTCTCCGTGCCTGTTTTTAAGCAGCGGCGGGATGTTGATAGCAACTTTGGAATAGAGTTTTTATCAAGGTCCTGGGTTCGATCCCCTGTGGCAAAAACCCGCCGCTGCTGAAAAATAGGCGCGGAGAGGGGTTGGAGTGTATGGCCTGCAGGCTTGATGTGATAGGCTGACTACAAGTTGTGGGCCCGGGTCTGGACTTCTGGTAGGCCGGCAGTGCCAGCTGGGTCCCACAGGGTTGGCAGGCCTGAACCGTTATAAACTGTGCATAGTAGCTCCCTACCGCTATATATTCTGACTTTGTAGTTGAAATAAAAATAATTGTTTGATTCTTGCTGCTCCATAACACTAGCTATTTTCCCTGAAACTGACAGGAGCCTGATGTGATTTTCTTATCCTCTCTGTAGCCTACAAAGTCTGCATCTGAAAAGCCTATTAATTCAAATTCCCTTTTCTTTGGGTACCAAAGGACAAGATATGGGGTGCCCTTCAGATATCTCAAAATCCTCTTAGCAGCAGAGTAAAGAGATTCTTTAGCGCAGGCCTGATATCTATCACAGACACATATAGCATACATGATGTCTGGCCTACTGATAGTTAGGTATAGAAGGGAGCCAATTATCCCTCTATATAAATTTTGATCAACAGGTTTCCCTGCCACAACTTTTTCTGAAGACATAGTTGACCCCATTTGAATTTTCATGGTGGAAGCATTCTCCATCCCAATTTTTTTAATCAACTCCCTGGTAAACTTAGACTATAATATGGATAATCCATTATCAGTATGTCTTACTTGGAGACCCAAGTAGAACTTAAGTTCACCCATACTGCTCATCTCAAACTTCCCTTGGATAAGTTTGGCAAACTTTCTGCAAAGTTTTTCATCAGTAGAACCAAAGATAATATCATCAACATATATCTGGACAAGGATTATCTTGCCCTTGGATTCCCTTAGAAATAGGGTCTTTTCTATCTTCCCCCTTGAGAATTTGTTCTCAATGAGGAAGCTAGATAGGGTCTCATACCTTGATCTAGGGGCTTGCTTCAACCCATATAGAGCTTTCATAAGTCGATAAACATAATTAGAATGGTTAGGAACAACAAAACCTGGACGTTGTTAGACATACACCTCTTCCTTCAAGTATCCATTCAGGAAGGCTGACTTCACATCCATTTGGTAGACTCTAAATCCTTGGTATGCAACATATACAAAGAATAATCTGTTGGCTTCTAGTCTTGATACAGAGGTAAAGGTTTGATCAAATTCAATACCTTCTTCTTGTCTGTACCCCTGAGCTACCAACCTAGATTTGTTTTTGGTTATAATGCCATTTTCATTAAGTTTGTTCCTGTAGATCAACTTGGTTCCAATGACATTTTGTCCTTGTGGTCTGGGAACCAGCTTCTAGACCTTACACCTTTTGAACTGGTTCAGTTCCTCTTGCATAGCTACAATCTAGAACTGGTCTATGTTGGCCACTTCAAATTTGTTGGGCTCCACTTGTGACAGGAAGCTAGATTACAATGATGTGTTGATACATCTGCTCCTTGTCAATACTCCTTGGCTTGCATCACCAATGATCTGGTGGCCTGGATGATCCCTTAAATGTCTGAGTTCTAGAGGCAATCTTCCTTCAGCATTCTGTACTTCAATGTCTCAGTCTTGTTGATCATAATCCACTTTCTGTGTGCCTTGTTCTTCCTCTTGAATGCACACACTTTAATATTTGTCATGAACTATAGGTTCAGCATGATGAATAGTCATCTTGTCCATTTTCACTTTTATGCCTGCAAGACTAGAAGAGGAGCTTGACAGCTCATTGTTAATCACATTCAACTCATCAAACACTACATTAACTGACTCCTCTACAACTTGACATATCATGTTGTAGATCCTATAAGCTTTACTATGATTGTTATACCCAACAAAGATCCCTTCATGGGACTTGGCAGCAAACTTCGTTATATAGGATTTTCCATTATTAAGCACATACCACTTGCTCCCAAAGATTCTGAGATATGCAAGGTTTGGTTTTCTGCCCTTCAAGATCTCATAGTGAGTCTTCTTGTGGCTCTTGGTGATAGAAGTCCTGTTGAGGACATGACAAGCAGTATTTACTACCTCAGCCCAGAAATATTCTGGGAGAGTTGTGTTATTCTATAATGTCCTTGCAGCTTCTATGAGAGTCCTATTCTTCCTATCAACATTCTCATTTTACTGGGGTGTTCTTGGAGAGGAAAACTCTTGATGAATACCAAGTTCTTCATAAAACTTTTTCATGCATTCAGATTGAAACTCAGTCCCATGATCACTTCTAATTTTGACGACGTAACTGCTCAATTCATTCTGAATTTTTTTGACAAATGTCTTGAAAGTATAAGTGGTTTGAGATTTTTTCTTCAAAAAGAATACACAAGCAAATCTGGAAAAGTCATCAACAACCACAAAGGTTTAGACTTTCCTACCTAGACTATGAACTGGTATAGGACCAAACAAGTCCATATACAAGAGGTATAAACAACTCACAGAGTCTTTAGTCCTAATGTTTTTAAAATAAGCTTTGGTTTGCTTACCTTTTTGGCATGCAGAGCAATCCTTAGTGCATGACATTTTAGGACCATTTTTAACTAGCTCTTTACTAAAGAGCTTGCCAAAGGTCTTATAGTTCAAAAGAGCTAGCCTCTTGTGCCACTGGACACAGTGTGAGACATTCTCATTTGCAACTAGGCATATGGGAAAGTATTAATTTAGACAATAAAAATTTAAACAATACACATTCCCACACCTAATGCTTGTCAAGATAACCTCTTGGTCACTTGACCTCTTATTTGGCACTCATCCTTGTGGAAATAAATGTCATAGCAAAGATCACAGTGTTGGCTTATGCTTATAAGCTTGTGTTACAACCCTTCCACATAAGACACTTTGTGAAAGTTACTAAGCCATTTGAGATATTACGATAACCTCTGGTAATCCCTTTGTCTGATCCAAAAAAAAATCAACTTGGGTCCATCCTTCACTAAAGTGAACTCGTTCAGATTGCTCTTTATTCCAGTCATGTACCAGGAACAACTAGTGTCCAAGTACCATATAGGGGTATAGAAACTTGGACTAACCTACAAAACATAATTACTTTACCTTAGGACCCAAACTCTATTAGGTCCATGATGCATATTAGTCTTAAAATTAACATGTCTATCAGCAATTTTTATGACTGGAAGACAGACTTTAGCTCTGGACACCCTAGGGTAATACCAGCAATCAATGGCATAATGGCCTATCTTGCCACATCACTAGCACTAATGAAGGTTATACCTTCTTTTCTGAGGTGGACTAGTAACTATGCTAACAATAACACACTATGCAGAAGGAACAACAATAGTCATCTTCAAATTTCTTTCAGTAATTATCTGACTGAAGGAAGGTCTTTCAGCAGCTTTTGTTAGCTTTCTCTGAGTGCCATCAATAGCAGTTTATTTTGAAGAAATCATTCTCCTGATAGCATAAGAAACACCCAAATTAGGCTTGTTGAAAGTCTGACCTTCAGTCCGAGTCTTTGCTGGTTGAGTGTGAAGTTTAACCACTGCCCCATTCTTAAGAGTGGGGGTTGGAACACGATAGAAAAATGGTCCAGGATGGACCATTTTTATTTCTTCATAAGCAGCCTTTAAGGCACTCATCCCCATTCCTCTTCTCCCTACATTGGAAGATACACTAGTATCCTTCCAAGAAGAATTCCCATTCTTCCAGTGACTATACATGGAGTCCTGGTCATACCTGTTAGTAGGGAGTATTACCCTTTTAAAGGTAATGAGTGGCTGATCTGGAGCTTTTCCCTTTCCCATGAAAGGGGCAGCTCTAATGTTTCCCTTGAATCATTCTCCTTTCTTTTTTCTTTAATAAGAGAAGGAATCAATAATAGGCAACATAGAATTATGCTTAGAAAAACAAGCCACAATCCTCTTCTCCCTTTGGGGATTTTCTTCTAGATCCCTAATAAGAGCATTCTTGTATTTTATGGTGCCTATCTATATGTATGTGATAGTCTTCAGCTGGATGACTTCCTTGATTTTCTGTTCCAGCAGGGTTGCTGACTCAGAATGCTGGGAAGTAACAAGCTATAGAGATTCAATCTCTTGAGCCTGCTTTTTAGACAGCTGCTTACTCCTTTTGAATGAATCAAGAAGTTCACCATATTTATCAATCACTTTATTGATTTCATCCTCAGATTCGGAGTAACCTTCATCCATTGATGAAAATTCTTCTAAACCTGGACAAGTCACATATTTTGACTTAGATGAAGAGCTGGATGGAGAGGATACCTTAACTATACCAGGCAGATCCTGACAGTCTTCTTCATCAGATCTTTCCATAAACCTAATATAGGCTTCATCTTCTTTATCTGATTCTGAGGATGATGAGTCAGTTCAGCTTTTTCCTTCCTTTGCAATGAAGGTCTTCTCCTTCTTGCTCTTTTGATGATGATGTTTCTTTTCACCAGCCTCCTTCTTCTTCACTGGGCAATCAACTATAATATGCCCTGGCATGCTGCAACAATAACATATAACTTCATTATAAATCTGTTTATTGCGTTTTGAGTCATAGCTGCCTTCCTTGGAAAGTTTCTTACTAGTTCTGTAGCAGGCCTCCTTGTGTTGAAAGAAAGAGGAAGGTCTGCTCCTCCACTCCTTCTTCTTCATTAGCTATAGAAACTACTTTGAGAAGACAGCAAATTCCTCATTAAGCATATTGTAGTCTGATGTACCTTGTTCTGAACTATCTGACTCAGGTGACCTTCTAGGGGGAGATGTATTCTTCTCTTTGCTCCTCATTGAGATATAAGCCTTGAAGGCCACAATGTTTTCTCTGGCCTGAGATTTTCTTGATTTCTCTTCCTCCTTCCTTGTAGTCAGCTTCATTTCATAAGACAACAACTTCCTAAAGAATGTTGATGGTGGAGTATCTACCCGCTTTGCCACTTCCCTAATGACACATATCTTAGTGTCCCAGTCTCTAGTAAGAGACCTTAGGAACTTATCATTAAGTTCATAGTTTCTAAAGACCCGACCATAGGTCCTTAGCTCATTAACAGTTCTGAAGAACCTTTCATAGCAGCTAGCTATGGTCTCCTCCTTGATCTTCCAGAAAGCCTCATACTCTTGATTGAGAATAGACTTCTTATTATTTCTAACTTCCTCAGTACCCTCCATGCATATAACCAGAGTGTCCCACATTTCCTTTGAGGTCTTGCAGTGAACCAGGTTTTGAAAAGTGGAGTCATCTATGGGACTAACTATAATATTTTGTGACCTCATATCAATTGTAGCCAAGATGACTTCACCTTTAGTCATTTTTGCATAACTTTTAGGAGTATTGACATTTGTATGAAGGACAGATACCTTCAAGGGAATGAATGGTCCATCATGTACTGTAACATAAATTCTAAGATCAAAAGTCTCCAAAAAAAATCTGACCCTTTCTTTCCAGATTACAAAATTCACCTTCCTACAAAGAGGAAGCTTCATGGAACCTAATTCCTTACGGTTCTCTCCTGAACCCATAAGTATCTTCTGACGGCTACCCTTAGAGATCTATTCAAACTGTTAAGCCTTTCTTGAGTAAGCTTCCTTTGATACCACTTGAATGTCTATAATTCAAGGGTAACTAATCACTTAGAGGGGGGGGGGGTAAATAGGTTATTAAGGTCTTTTTGTTTTCTTTTGACCTTTAACTAACTTAGGCCCTATTGTGATTGATTAGTTCTACTTTCAAGAAATTCACACACAGCACAACAAAGTCTTATTATGGTTCCCTAGTGTATGGGTACATCCACTGTCCCTCCCGCCTTTCTAACAGTATGTTAGATAAGACACTTCTCAAATAACTCATCTCCTCAGAGCTTACAATAAGATCCCACGGGACAACTCAGTCTCTTCCAAGACTTACAACTCGGGTACAAAACACTACCACTCAGTGATCACCAAATCACTTACCTCAAGGTAACAAGCCTTACAACTCAGGCTAGGAGGATAGCCCTACCATTAAGATTGAAGAATGAATCCTACCACTCAGGCCCATGTTCCTACCTCAAATCCATAGGATCCTACCACTCAGATCTATACCAGATCCTACACTCTGCTTTTATACCTTAGGCTTACAACAGAGATCTTGTAAAGATACTACAGAGATGGAGTAGTTGTTGATGTAGATTAGACTCCAGAGATTTATTCTCTAAGT
The DNA here is from genome assembly GCA_039513925.1 of Platanthera zijinensis. Classification (NCBI taxonomy): domain Eukaryota; kingdom Viridiplantae; phylum Streptophyta; class Magnoliopsida; order Asparagales; family Orchidaceae; genus Platanthera; species Platanthera zijinensis. The sequence continues at coordinate 121,196,996 of CM077092.1, forward strand.
CTACAGCTTCTTGAACTAAGAGGATCTCAGCCCAAACTTCTTCTCAGCTACAAGGATGATGTTCTTCAAGAATCTGATGCTTGTGCTGGAATTGACTAAGAAAAGGGTTTTTGATTGTGTTGATGAAGAGGGAAGATCAAGAATGATGGTCTTCAATTAGCTAACCTATTTTTGCAGAAATAAGATTACTCTGCCTCTCCTTCTGTCCAGAGAAAACCCTGAACAGATATCTTCTTCACAGATCCTGAGATTGATCTTCAGATTAGGCTCTACTTGGATCGAGAAGTCACTATAGCTAAGGCTTGCCTTGGCTGATTATTCTTCCTCAAATAATATCCCTGATCGTGCTGAAGCAGATGTTGATGGCCTCAGCTAAATCATAGAACCATCAAAATCGTCGAAACGACCATCTTTTCTCTGCAATAATGACGGGGGAAGAAGACAAAGTCCCGCTGCTCTTTTGCGAAATGAATTGATTATCTCAAAGTTCTTAGATCTGATTCCATCGCCTTTTATAAACCAGCCATCCAACGACTCGATATAAATTTGTCGTTGTGTTAACGATAGATTACAATCATCATTTCATAGAATAAGACTGACGGCGACGTTAATGATGAATTGCAGCTCTTCAATAACCAATTTGAATTTAGTTGACATTTGTTTACTTTATTGACGCCAGCCATTCTGGACTTAAAAAAATTCAGACAAATGCTCAGGCGTTGAGTGCGTTGAGTGAACAAACTTTTCTCGACAAATCTGAACTTAGAAAATTTTCTTATTTGCTAGGCGTTTAGAGCGTTGAGTGGATAAGCTTTACTCAATGCTTTTGAACTTAGTCAACATTTTGCATCCTTCTACAACAGTAGGTGTTGAGAGCATTGAGTGAATAAGCTTCACTCAATGCCTCTATACTTAGGTAAATCTCCTTATGTCTGAAGGCGTTGAAGTAGTTGGAATCACTCAATGCAATCTTCCTTTGCCTTTGAAATCTAGCATTGAGTGTGTTAAATTTACTTCTATCTAAAGGCGTTTAGTGAGCTAACCTCACTCAATGCTTTCTGTCTTTGCCTCTGAAATTTGGCGTTGAGTGCGTTGACATAACAGGCTTCATTCAACGCTTCTGGACATAGCCGATTTTTTTGTTTCCTCTTAGTCTATTTTCATTAGCTTGACTCAAAGACTTTTGATCTTAACATTGAGTGAACTGGCTTCACTCAACGCTTCTGGACTTAGTCGATTTTCTATCTCCTTTTTATTTGGCTTTGATAGAAACAACATGGCGTTTAGTTAACAAGCTTCACTCAACGCTTCTCGACTTTGCTGAATTCTTCGATAGATTTGTCATGGCTTTAACTAAAGCAGCATTATTTAACGCTTTAGGTGTAAGACCCCCTTTTTTTTCTTTTTAAAACCCGGGGTCTTAGGCCCAGAATCGCCGCTTTGCGGTGACACCTTCACGTACTGAAGGGTCATCACCACAAGGCGCCGATTCTGCCGGCCAAATTCGATCACAGAAAGGTAGCACAATAATTGAAGTAAGAGCAAGTCCACTGAAAGTAAATCACATATATAGAATAAAATCTCCACGAAGGGAGTGTCCACAGAATAACAATAATCAGAGTACTATAAATGTGGGCTTATGCCCGGTACATCATGTCCTCACTACAATCTCTCATGCGGAAGCAAAAACAAAAACTACTCAGGGTCGAGACTCACGGTCCCGGCTGTATGAACTCCGGATCTAGACTGCCCCATCTCCAAGCGCACCGGCCTCTGGGGCTGCTCCTCCATGATGGGCTCCTCGATCCCCTAAATGATGCGGTTCGAAAACTGTTAGTCATAAAGACTAAGCCGTATCATCCCCTACCCCTTCTCCCATGGCTCCTAGGTACCGAGCGGAGAGGAAGAAAGGGAAGGACATGAAGGTGGAGATTTAATCAAGAAACAGATGGCAGTGGAACTAATCTAGCAATTCTATAATAAATATGACAGAAACAGAAAGTAGGAAAGGTAACCTTAACTTATGTGCGAAAGAGCATAAGCCAAGGGATCTTCTGCAAGGCTCCCATCGTATAGAGTGTCCCATACCACTTATACGTTGGGGCGTCGGTTATCAAACAGCAGCATATATTTATATTGAAATTAACCTTAATTTATAACTTGCCCACACAAGCTTATAGACTAAGGGGTCGTTTTGCAGGTCCTAATGTATAAGCGTCCCATACCACTTATACTTTAGGTGTCAGGGTTAAATGAATCGATTATGCTATGACATGCAAGTGGGTATGATGAAACATGCAAGTGCAACTCACACACCCGACTCTGTGCACACAGACCTTTAGGTCCCCCTTTCGGAGTCGTTACCTCCCAGGATACCTCCATAGTGGCAGACGGAAGCGGTGGGTTGGGCCTCGCCCACCTCTAAACCAGTAAAGCACTAACGGTCAGACTTATCGTACGCCTCAACGCTTGGTGCACTAAGCGGACGCCTGCGTACTCTTGCCGGCTGGCGCACCGGACTCCTGTTGGCGAAGTGCTAACCACACTTGCCGAGTCAGCGTATTGGCGTCGGCGCATCGACCCTCCAATACCGAAGACCCACCACCTTAAATTTCATTTCTTTTTATGCACATGCAAATTTAATCGTGAACACAGAAAAATCGAGCCGAAGCTCCCCGGACCAAAACGTCCGTCTCTTAACCAACCGAGTCGAAGCTCCCCGGACCATCCCGTCCGCCTCTTAACAAACCGAGCCGAAGCTCTCATCAATCTTCCTGTGCCAACAGTGTTTGTGAAAGGTGCATCCCTATTTACTAAGTTACTCTTGTCAGTTTGTTATTACAGTTTACGTTAACCCAGGACTGCCCCCGGTATTCCCATGAAGGGCTCTCAAAGGGCACTAGGAACTATGATGGTAGCTGAAGCCCATCATTCACTTTCGCAAGGCACTTACTATTATTGGTTGATCCCCTTTACCCATTCCATTCTCATATTACGATAGAATATCCTAGGGTGATTTTTAACCTTCCTCTCTTCGGGAAAGACGATCTTTCGTCGAACCCGAGCACCTCTTAACTCCAGCTATCACTACTTCTCTCTACTCTTCATATCATCCTATTGTGATATCATCCACAATTATCCACCCAGAAAAAATGACTAACTCCAACGACTTTCTCAGACCATGTCCTATTGCAATTCACAAATTTGCTATATGCAGACCAACCTAGACTATATGTCGAACCGGTTATGCAATGATCCCAAAACTCATCCAAATGCCCTAAATTATTTACTGGAGACTTATCCTGATATAATTAGCCTAAATCCAGAATGTGCTAATTTTTCCTAATTTATCTGGCATTTAATTATTTTCCTCAAAATCCCAAGGGCTACCAGTTTGAACATGAACTACCCTAAGTTCTCATGAAAGATGTCCAGCAAATTTATAATAAATAGTAGGTTATCTCAATAGGGTAAATCCAAAGTATCATAATTTTTCTATCATCAAAAAGGCACTAAAACTATTTTAGCAATATTTACTATCTCCCATTATTTATGAACCAAGTATAGAGAATATTCTTCCAAAAATTATAAATAATTTATAATATGTAGATAAAAGCCTAAAATTAGCACTGGCCAAGTTTCATAATTTTTCAGTAATAAAATCATCCCTAAATAATTTTCAAAGCATAGAACCCCTTTTTAACTTTTGTGAAGGAAGTACTGAGTTTACTCACTTAAAAATTATACAAAAATTTAAAGGTAACCATTCTGTCCTAAAACATTTATTTCCAAGATTTTATGAGATTTCCATGAACAGAAAGGTACAAATAATTAAAACATCAATTGGGGTTAAAATCAACTTTACAAACAAAGTGATGGAAATAAACATCATAAAATTCCAATAAAATTTCTATAAATTCTACCCTCTTCAAAACTAACTCTACCCGAGTTTCACAGCCTTTAGATAATTATTAGTGATGGATTGTGCATAATTAGTATTTTAACCTAAAGCTAGGATTAAGGTTTTGAGGCATCTACTTGTCTCCAAATTCTCCAAGATTTCATCCAGACGATTATTATCATGCTAATATCAACTATACTGTGTTTCAAGGTAATACAAGAGCAATTGCCCCCATATCCTTAACAACCCTCAAAACCTTCCATCTAGGGTTTGAGTTTGGATCCTAGGGTAAACCAACCCTAAACCACACCATTTTCTCCAAGTGGGTTATAATAACCCTTCCAAGTCAGTGGTCAAGATATCAGCCTCAGTTGAGGTGATATGACTATTCTAACTTTTAGTGCACTTTTTACTCAAAAATGCATCACTATTGCCTAGTTAAGAATAGTTGACTCCCTATCCAAAAGTCATTCAAGTGAGTTGGAAATTTGTACAGAGCTAAGTTATGTAGCCAGGGACCACTCACAAAAATTTGGGAGGGTTTGGAGGTCATTTGACTACTTAAATAATTTCCTCTAAGTTTATTAAATTAAAACAAAAACTTTAGGCAAAGTGTCTCCAAAAATTCCCATTATTGGACTGCCTTTAGATATAGTTAATTTTAACCCCCTTCCCAAATTTCAGGTCATTTGGACAAGGGATGAAGCGTGGGCATCCATTTTAGTTTCTTCCCAACCCTAGGTATAGTCCCCATTAAAACGGGTGTTGCGGTCAAACCGCTTACCCAAACGAGTTGAAACTAATTTTAAATTAATCTAAACTCGAAGGGCTACGACTTCTGTGACAGGTCATTTTTCCTAAATCGGCCTCTAAGTGCCTCAATTTGCAGCCTCAAAATATACTCAAATAATTTAACTTTTCATTATGCACTATATACATAATTTATATATTTTAAATTGATTTTACTGTTCATCTTCTACAGAAACCCGAAAACCAGAACACAGAAAACCCATATTTCCTGTAGCTCTTTCGTGATCCGTCGCCGGCTATCCAGTCACTTCCTTGGCCAACCTCCACCACCACCACCTCCGTTGAGGCGATGGCTATCGGTCGGCGGTGGTTTGGCCGCCGGAGGTGGCGGTTTCTGGCGAACTCAAAACAATATTTTTCCATGGTTTTCCATGAAAACATTAGGTTGGTCCGGCTCCTTTGAGCACGTACTTCATTTCTAAGAACCTAATATCTACCCATAAGAGAAGAAGTAAAGGAGGACCTTGTTCGCGGTTTGAAGGCGAGATGAATGTCGGATTGTCATGGCGCGGTGATGGCGTTCCCGAAATTCTCCTACAGCAAGAGCAAAAATCTGAATTTGTTTGATCGAGCGTGTAACCTTCTCATCTTGCTCTAAGGGGTCTTTTATAGATCAGCAAGTGGGGAGGGGAAAGAGGTAAGCAATTATGGTCATGAAGGCTCCTCTTAATGGTGTTTCGGTTATGGTAGAGGCAGTTGAAATGCTGGAAACGAAGAGGTGTTTGCCAGGTGGCGATTTCCTATTAGACCAACATTTCTTATTTTATTAAATAATTAGAGTAGGAAACGGCCCATAAATTCTCCTGGTGTAACTTCCCATACCAACATTTATTACCACGCGTGTTAGAATAATTTCTGGCCTGAACCGGCGTTTCGGCCTCTGTCACGGGCGTGACATGTCGGTCACGGGTGTGACAGACCTGCGCCGAAAACTCTGAGTTCGACGATCGTTTTCCTGAGATCGACGATCGTCGAAGGGGGTCACGCCCTTGGTCACGGGCATGACACCTTGGTCACGGGCGTGACAGGGTCAAGTCTGCAAATTCCGCGCTCGGCGATCGTCTCACTGAGATCGACGATCGCCGAAGGGGGTCAAGCCCTAGGTCACGGACGTGACACCTGGGTCACGGGCATGATAGGCCCGGGATGCATGTTTGACGATCGTCTCACGGAGATCGACGATCGTCGAAGGAGTCACGCCCTAGGTCACGGGCGTGACACATAGGTCATGGGCGTGACATATATGTCACGGGCGTGACAGGCCCGGGTTTCAAATTCGACGATCATCTCACGGAGATCGATGATCATCGAAGGAGTCACGCCCTATGTCACGGGTGTGACACATAGGTCACGGGCGTGACCAACCCGTGACCCGAAATCTTAGTCGATGTACTTCAATTCTTGGGCTTCTAGGGTTCTCTCACGACAGACCGACTCCTCGGGGTCTAGTCGGAAATGGGATGTTACAAATCCCAATAAACAAAACAAAAATTTCGTCCCCGAAATTGAGGTTGAGCCTACGGGGATTTCTACCGAAATAAATTAAACTTGTAACATCCCATACAGTTTTTTTTTCTATTGGGTTCAATCGACTACTTGTTTGATAAACGAAGACAATCTCCCCATTAAACAAAAGATTATCCCCTACTTTCTTGCGCATGCCTAGGTTCTCAATTTTTTTCCTTATCTAGTCCTACCAGTTTAGTACAAAAAGGTAATTTATAGTATACCAAGAGGTGGTGAGGTATACCTGACTGAACAACTCTGGGTATTTTTGCCTCATCAGGTCCTGCGGTTCCCAGGTGTGCTCCTCCTCACCGTGGTTTCTCCACAGAACCTTGACTAAGGGGATCCTCTTGCGGCGCATGATCCGTACTCCTTTGTCGTCGATCCGAACCGGCTCCAAGTGAACAGATCGGTCTGAATCTACCGGCCCTTCGGTGGTAAAAATCTGCTGCTCCGGGCGTAGTAGATCCCTTCTCAGCGAAGAAATGTGGAAGACGTCGTGTAGAGCTGCCAGCTCTGGTGGAAACTCTAGCCGGTAGGCTAGGGGCCCGATCCGCTCTAGTATCCGGTAAGGGCCCATATACCTAGGGCTGAGCTTCTTCCTCCGACCGCGCACCCGTGAGACTCCGTGCATGGGCCGGATCTTCAAGAACACTCGGTCCCCTACCTGAAACTCCACCTGACAATGCCGGGCATCATAGTACTTAGCCTGTCTGCTCTGCGCCTCCAACATCCTATCTCTGATCAGTCTCACCTGTGCCTCGGTGTCTTCAACAAAATCCGATCCTAACACCTTCAGATCCTCGTCCTGAACCCAAGAAAGCGGGGTCCTGCATTTTCTTCTATACAAGGCTTCATACGGCGTCATCCTTATGCTGGACTGGCAGCTGTTGTTATAGGAGAACTCGACCAACGGTAACATCTTCTCCCACGGCTCCCCTCGGTCCAGTATACACAATCGTAGTAGATCCTCCAATGTCCTATTGGTGCGCTCTGTCTGCCCGTCCGTCTGAGGGTGGAAGGCCGTGCTAAAAGTCAATCGGGTGCCCAAGTATGCCTGCACTGACCGCCACTCCCTGGATGTAAACCGTCCATCGCGGTCCGACACTATCGTCCTGGGCACGCCATGGTATCAGATATACTTCTCCACGAACTTCCGTACCAGCACTCCCACCGAGTCATCCTTCCTGATTGGTATAAAGCGGGCCACCTTCGTCAACCGATCAACAATCACCAAGTTCGAGTCATTCCCTGTCCGAGACCGGGGAAGACCATGTATAAAATCCATAGCTATATCATCAAACTTCCACTCTGGCACCGGGAGTGGCTGCAACAGTCCTGCAGGGTTCCTACACTCCGCCTTCACCAACTGACACGCCTCGCAATGGGTCACGAAGTACGTAATGTCCTTCTTCATGCCCGGCCAAAACATCGTCTTCTTCAGATCAGCGGTCATCTTTGTGATCCCCGGGTGCACAGAGTACCGGCTGCAATGTGCCTCCGTCATAATATCCTCTCGGATGTGGCCTCCTGCGGGTATATACACTCTACCTCTGAAATGTAGCAATCCATCTCTCAGGGAATAATCTCCTGTCGAACCCTCCTCCAAGGCCCGGAACATCGGCTCTGCACATGCATCTGTCCTCTGTCCGTCCCGAATGCGATCCCGAATATAATCTATGGCCACCATCGATGCCAGATACTCCCTATACAGCTCTGGGTCATCCTCAGACACTAGGGATATCTGCATATCTCTGAATGACCGGAATTGCTCCATGGACATAACCTGGGGCCCAGCTTCGGAAGTGGCAGCTCTCCGACTCAACGCATCGGCCACCACGTTTTCCTTCCCTGGATGGTAGTGCATCTCATACTGATAATCTGCTAAGAACTCCACCCAGTGCCTCTGCCTGATATTCAGCTCCTTCTGCGTGTCCACATATTTCAAGTTCTTGTGGTCGGAGTAGACGTCGCAGTGGACTCCATAAAGATAATGGAGCCAGACCTTCAGAGCAAAAACGACCGCTCCCATCTCAAGGTCGTGCACCGGGTAGTTCTTCTCATGGTTCTTCAATTGGCGGGAGGCATATGCTATGACGTGTCTGTTCTGCATCAGTACCGCTCCCATCCCCTGGTATGATGCATCGGTATACACCTGGAATCCTTCCTTTCAAGATGGAAGGGCCAGAATAGGGGCTGAGATGAGTCGGTCCTTCAGCTCGTGGAAAGCCGCTTGGCACTGCGGGGTTCAAACGAAAGGTGCCTCCTTCTTTGTCAAAGATGTGAGGGGGAGGGCAATTTGAGAGAACCCCTCCACGAACTTCCGGTAATAACGGCCAAGTACCAAGAAACTTCGTACATCGGTGGCTGTCTATTACTATGGCCAATATCGAACTGCCTGAATCTTTGCCGGATCCACCGCCAACCCGGCTCCGCTGATAATGTGGCCTAGAAAAGCCACCTCCTTCAACCAAAACTGACACTTGCTGAATTTTGCATAAAGGCGATGCTCCCGCAACATTTCCAAAGTCAGTGCAAGATGCCGAGTGTGCTCCTCCTCCATCCTAGAGTAGATCAGGATGTCGTCTATGAATACTATGATGAACACATCCAAGTAGGCCTCGAAATCCCGGTTCATGAGGCTCATGAACGCCGACGGAGCATTCGTGAGCCTGAAGGGCATCACGGTGAACTCATACAGGCCATATCTGCTACTGAAGGCCGTCTTCGGGATATCCTCCTCCTGGATCCGCAGCTAGTAGTATCCTGACCTCAAGTCTAGCTTCGAGAAATAATGGGCTCCCTCTAGCTGGTCGAACAATTCGTCTATCCATGGGAGCGGATAGGTATTCCGGACGGTCAGCTTGTTTAGTGCTCGATAATCGATGCACAGGCGAAGTGTCCCATCCTTCTTCTTCACGAATAGGACCGGGGCTCCCCATGGCGAGGAACTCGGTCTAACAAATCCTACCTCAACCAATTCCTACAACTGAGTCTGAAACTCTGCCAACTCCTTCGGGGCCATCCGTTAAGGGGCCCTAGATGCCGGCTTGGCCCCCGGCACAAGCTGTATCTGAAAGTCCTGCTCTCGGTATGGAGGTAGTCCTGGCAGTTTCTCTGGAAAGATGTCAGCGAAAATCTCGCACCACCGGGATGTCTGTCACCGACTCCTTAACTTCCGCCATCTCAAATAGAATCTGATAGACCTCCTCTCCCTGCAAATGGGCCTTAACGGCCTATACCGAAGATAAGAGTATACGAGAGACAGGTCTTATACCTTCGATGACAATGAAAGAGTCCCCGTGTCTCACGGCGATCCTCTTCGCCTGGCAGTCAATCTGGGCATGGTTCCAGTGCATCCATACCATGCCCAGGATCAGGTCATAGTCCGTCAGCTTCAAAATCATCGCTGGAGCCTCGAACGCCTTTCCACCAATTTCTACCTCCATATTACAGTGATCTGTGGTAAGGAGCTCAGATCCATCCGGTAGTCGCACCCTCATCCTCAAGCCCGTGAATCGCTCCACGCCTTCCAGTCCTTCTACAAACATCTCCGACACAAAGGAGTGAGTAGCTCCAGTATCAAAAAGCGTGCGGGCAGGCTTGCCGCTGATGAAGACTATACCTGGGGTGATTAGATATCTTACGGTTCTATAAAGAATTTTCTTTCTCTGTTAATCTATCTAGTGCGGTTCTAAGTTTTAACAACTTAAAGGGAAATTCTATGAAAATAAAGAAGCATTGCGGCGTACCTGCTATGACCTGCTCCGGATTCCGAGGCTGCGCAAGGTCCAAAGCATATACCTGCTCTCTTCCCTGTCTACGGTCTTCCTCCTGGTATCCACGACCGCGGCCGCGTCCTCAGCCTCCGTAATGCTGAGCTGGTGGGCCACCCTGTGGTGCTGGAGGTGGTGCCCCCCTCATCGGGCAATTGCTCCGGATGTGCCCAATCTGATGACAAAGGAAGCACTCTGGTGGGGGATACGCCATTCCCCCAGGTCTCGGCATCTCCTGCATCCGAAGAGGTTGAGGGGCCAATATCACCTGTTCCCTCGGCTCCTGCCTCACCTCCTGACGAGGCTGGTCCTCTGTCCTTCTCCCTTCTAGTATAGCACCTCGCCGCTGGTCATTTCTAACTCTCCGTCCCTGATCCTCTGCTTGCCGCTTCCGGCCCCGGGTGGTGTGCCAATCAGCCTCAATCCTTTTTTCCATCTCTAAAATCCGGGAGATAGGCCCGTCGGATACAAACAACAAAGCCTCCCTCAAGTCCTCCCACAGGCCCTTATAGAACCTCCTGATGTACGCTGCTTCGTCCAGGTGGTAGGAATCTGCGTATCGAGCCAGATGGTCGAACTCCCGATGGTACTCCACCACCGTCCGGGTGCCCTGCTTCAGCTGTGAGAACCGCTCCTCCAACTCATCCCTGGCCGACTGCGGAACAAAATGCTCCAGCAGCGCGGCCCTGAACTCTTCCCAGGTAACCTCCGCAACCTCCCTATCGGCAAATGTCGTGTCCAACGGCGTCTTCCACCACCTCTTGCCATGGGACTCCAGACAAGAGACAACCAGAGCCACCCTCTACTCCCAGGGACACCGTATCCCGGTCAGCATCTCTTATATGATATCTAGCCACTCTTCCGTCCGAACTGCCGACTCTGTCCCCAAGTAGGACGGGGGAGACAGTCCTCAGAAGATGATCAGCCAGTTAGCCCCCGGATTTGGCTGCGGGACAGGAACCTGATGGGCCCTGAAAGCCTCCAGGATGGCAGTCAGAGTCTGTCCCATGTCTGACTGAAGGAAAGGAGTGGGTACCGGTGGAGGTGGTGCAATACCCTAAGCCTGCTGAACTTCGCCTTGTGGCGTAAGCTGTGCTGGAGGCTGCGTAACAAAAACCCATACTGAGAAAACGTTCAATCTTAAATAAAAGTGGACAATTTATATGTGATCCCCAAATGGGCACACCACTGCTTCCGCTGCTTAGTTTTTCCCCAAACTAAACTCGAGCGGGGGTGACCCAGGGTTAGTGGACTGCTACCTTTTTCAGATCGATGTTTCGGCTCTGATACCACTTGTAAGACCCCCTTTTTTTCCTTTTAAAACCTGGGGTCATAGGCCCAGAATCGCCGCTTTGCGGTGACACCTTCACGTCCTGAAGGGTCATCACCACAAGGCGCCGATTCTGCCGGCCAAATTCGATCACAGAAAGATAGCACAACAATTGATGTAAGAGCAAGTCTAGTGAAAGTAAATCACATATATAGAATAAAATCTCCACGAAGGGAGTGTCCACAGAATAATAATAATCAGAGTACTATAAATGTGGGCTTATGCCAGGTACATCATGTCCTCACTACAATCTCTCATGCGGAAGCAAAAACAGAAACTACTCAAGGTCGAGACTCACGGTCCCGGCTGTATGAACTCCAGAGCTAGACTGCCCCATCTCCAAGCGCACCGGCCTCTGGGGCTTCTCCTCCATGCTGGGCTCCACGATCCCCTAAATGATGCGGTTCGAAAACCGTTAGTCATAAAGACTAAGCCCTATCATCCCCTACCCCTTCCCCCATGGCTCCTAGGTACCGAGCGGAGAGGAAGAAAGGGAAGGACATGAAGGTGGAGATTTAATCAAGAAACAGATGGCAGCGGAACTAATCTAGCAATTCTATAATAAATATGACAGAAACAGAAAGTAGGAAAGGTAACCTTAACTTATGTGCGAAAGCGCATAAGCCAAAGGATCTTCTGCAAGGCTCCCATCGTATAGAGTGTCTCATACCACTTATACGTTAGGGTGTCGGTTATCAAACAGCAACATATATATATATTGAAATTAACCTTAATTTATAAACTTGCCCACACAAGCTTATAGACTAAGGGGTCGTTTTGCAGGTCCTAATGTATAAGCGTCCCATACCACTTATACTTTAGGTGTCAGGGTTAAATGAATCGATTATGCTATGACATGCAAGTGGGTATGATGAAACATGCAAGTGCAACTCATACACCCGACTCTGTACACACAGACCTTTAGTTCCCCCTTTCGGAGCCGGTACCTCCCAGGATACCTCCGTAGTGGCAGATGGAAGTGGTGGGTTAGGCCTCGCCCACCTCTAAACTAGTAAAGCACTACCTGTATGACCTATCGTACGCCTCAATGCTTGGTGCACTAAGCGGACTCCTGCGTACTCTTGCCGGCTAGCGCACCGGACTTCTGTTAGCGAAGTGCTAACCACACTTGCTGAGTCAGCGTATTGGCGTCGGTGCATCGACCCTCCAATACCGAAGACCCACCACCTTAAATTTCATTTTATTTTATGCACATGAAAATTTAATCGTGAACACAGAAAAACTGAGCCGAAGCTCCCCGGACCAAAACGTCCGTCTCTTAACCAACCAGGCCGAAGCTCCCCGGACCATCCCGTCCGCCTCTTAACCAACCGAGCCGAAGCTCTCATCAATATTCCTGTGCCAACAGTGTTTGTGAAAGGTGCTGCCCTAGTTACTAAGTTACTCTTGTCAGTTTGTGATTACAGTTTACGTTAACCCAGGACTGCCCCCGGTATTCCTGTGAAGAGCTCTCAAAGGGCACTAGGAACTATGATGGTAGCTGAAGCCCATCGTTCCCTTTCGCAAGGCACTTATTATTATTGGTTGATCCCCTTTACCCATTCCCTTCTCATATTACGATAGACTATCCTAGGGTGATTTTTAACCTTCCTCTCTTCGGGAAAGACGATCTTTCGTCGAACCCGAGCACCTCTTAACTCAGCTATCACTACTTCTCTCTACTCTTCATATCATACTATTGTGATATCATCCACAATTATCCACCCAGACAAAATGACTAACTCCAACGACTTTCTCAGACCATGTCCTATTGCAATTCACAAATTTGCTATATGCCGACCAACCTAGACTATATGTCGAACCGGTTATGCAATGATCGCAAAACTCATCCAAATGTCCTAAATTATTTACTGGAGACTTATCCTGATATAATTAGCCTAAATCCAGAATGTGGTAATTTTTCCTAATTTATCTGGTATTTAATTATTTTCCTTAAAATCCCAAGGGCTACTAGTTTGAACATGAACTACCCTAAGTTCTCATGCAAGATGTCCAACAAATTTATAATAAATAGTAGGTTATCTCAATAGGGTAAATCCAAAGTATCATAATTTTTCTATCATCAAAAGGGCACTAAAACTATTTTAGCAATATTTACTATCTCCCATTATTTATGAACCAAGTACAGAGAATATTCTTCCAAAAATTATAAATAATTTATAATATGCAGATATAGGACTAAAATTAGCACTGGCCCAGTTTCATAATTTTTCAGTAATAAAATCATCCCTAAATAATTTTCAAAGCATAGAACCCCTTTTTAACTTTTGTGAAGGAAGTACTGAATTTACTCAACTAAAAATTATACAAAAATTTAAGGGTAACCATTCTGTCCTAAAACATTTATTTCCAAGATTTCATGAGATTTTCATGAACATAAAGGTACAAATAATTAAAACATCAATTGGGGTTTAAATCAACTTTACAAACGAAGTGATGGAAATAAACATCATAAAATTCCAATAAAATTTGTATACATTCTACCCACTTCAATACCCGAGTTTCACAGCCTTTAGATATTTATTAGTGATGGATTGTGCTTAATTAATATTTTAACCTAAAGCTAGGATTAAGGTTTTGAGGAATCTACTTGTCTCCAAATTCTCCAAGATTTCATCCAGACGATTATTATCATGTTAATATCAACTCTACAGAGTTTCAAGGCAATACAAGAGCAATTGCCCTCATATCCTTCACAACCCTCAAAACCCTCCATTTAGGGTTTGAGTTTGGATCCTAAGATAAACCAACCCTAAACCACACCATTTTCTCCAAGTGGGTTATAATAACCCTTCAAAGTCAGTGGTCAAGATATCAGCCTCAGTTGAGGTGATATGACCGTTCTAACTTCTAGTGCACTTTTTACTCAAAAATGCCTCACTATTGCCTAGTTAAGAATAGGTGACTCCCTATCCAAAACTCATTCAAGTGAGTTGGAAATTTGTACAGAGCTATGTTATGTAGCCAGGGACCACTCACCAAAATTTGGGAGGGTTTGGAGGTCATTTGACTACTTAAATAATTTCCTCTAAGTTTATTAAATTAAAACAAAAAAATTTAGGCAAAGTGTCTCCAAAAATTCCCATTTTTGGACTGCCTTTAGATATAGTTAAGTTTAACCCCTTCCCAAATTTCAGGTCATTTGGACAAGGGATGAAGCGTGGGCATCCATTTTAGTTTCTGCCCAACCCTAGGTATAGCCCCCATTAAAACGGGTGCTTCAGTCAAACCGCTTTCCCAAACGAGTTGAAACTAATTTTAAATTAATCTAGACTCGAAGGGCTACGACTTCCGTGGCAGGTCATTTTTCCTAAATCGCCCTCTAAGTGCCTCAATTTGCAGCCTCAAAATATACTCAAATAATTTAACTTTTCATTATGCACTATATACATAATTTATATATTTTAAATTGATTTTACTGTTCATCTTCTATAGAAACCCGAAAACCAGAACACAGAAAACCCATATTTCCTGTAGCTCTTTCGTGATCCGTCGCCGGCTATCCGGTCACTTCCCTGGCCAACCTCCACCACCACCACCTCCGTTGAGGCGATGGCTATCGGTCGGCGGTGGTTTGGCCACTGGAGGTGGCGGTTTCCGACGAACTCAAAACAATATTTTTCCATGGTTTTCCATGAAAACACGAGGTTGGTCCGGCTCCTTTGATCACGTACTTCATTTCTAAGGACCTAAGATCTACCCATAAGAGAAGAAGTAGAGGAGGACCTTGTTCGCAGTTTGAAGGCGAGATGAACGTCGGATTGTCATGGCGCGGTGATGGCATTCCCGAACTTCTCCTACAGCAAGAGCAAAAATCTGAATTTGTTTGATCGAGCGTGTAACCCTCTCATCTTGCTCTAAGGGGTCTTTTATAGATCAGAAAGTGGGGAGGGGAAAGAGGTAAGCAATTATGGTCATGAAGGCTCCTCTTAATGGTGTTTCGGTTATGGTAGAGGCAGTTGAAATGCTGGAAACGAAGAGGTGTTTGCCAGGTGGCGATTTCCTATTGGACCAACATTTGCTTATTTTATTAAATAATTAGAGTTGGAAACGGCCCATAAATTCTCCTGGTGTAACTTCCCATACCAGCATTTATTACCACGCATGTTAGAATAATTTCTGTCCTGAACCGGCATTTCGGCCTCTATCACGGGCGTGACATGTCGGTCATGGGCATGACAGACCTGCGTGGAAAACTCTGAGTTCGACGATCGTTTTCCTGAGATCGACGATCGTCGAAGGGGGTCACGCCCTTGGTTACGGGCATGACACCTTGGTCACGGGCGTGACAGGGTCAAGTCTGCAAATTCCGCGCTCGGCGATCGTCTCGCTGAGATCGACGATCTCCGAAGGGGGTCACGCCCTAGGTCACGGGCGTGACACCTGGGTCATGGGCGTGACAGGCCCGGGCTACAAGTTCGACGATCGTCTCACGGAGATCGACGATCGTCGAAGGAGTCACGCCCTAGGTCACGAGTTGATTGGCTTAGCCAACTCTTACATTCGAGGCGAGAAAAGCAATCCCAGCTTCTTCTCCAGGCTCGTAATAGAGAAAGGTTTTTCTTCTTCATACAAACAACCTCCAAGGTCTCCACGAAAAGATTTTTCATCCTACTCAAGGAAGGGAAGAAGATTTCAACGTCATCAACACCCCTTCCCAGGCCAGTATCGTGCCCGAGATCAATTATTACTATTGCCAGCCCCAGCTCTACAAATAGCTTCGGTTCATCAGCAGCAAGATGATGACTTTCTAGAATCCGAACTAGATTTGGCCATGCAAGAAGTAAGCCAAGTCATTAAGGGTAGGACTAATTTCAAAAGGCCTTAATAGTCGATAGATCAAAGATCAAAAGATTCAGATCCGTTCTGTGAGTTTCACAAAGAAAGCGGGCATTTGACTGAAAATTGCCGAGCACTTTGTCAACTGGTACAAAAGATGTTGAGGCAGGGGAATATGCGTGATCTGTTCCTTAAGGATGACCACTCTGATCCATCAACTTCAAAAGGCAAAGAAGTAGCAGACAATCCTTGCTACTCAAAGGGAGTTTGTCAAATCAATAATTATCATAACCTCATAATCAACGAGACCATTAATGCCGATGACGAGGGATCCCTTAGAAGATTATTCTAAGCCGAAAGAGGACATCACAGTTCCAAAAGCTCCTTGCAATCATGACCAGTTGGTTTTTTATTTACTCTTCAAACATTCTCTTTTAAAGCACATCTAAGTGTTCTTTCATTTCAATAAATTTTACGTCAGAGATCCCATATTGACACTTTTCCCTTTATGCAGTGCTTCCTCCTCTATTTTTTCTCTTTGCCAAATAGATCACTAAACCACCGAGATATCGCCGAGTATTGCTTAGGGCCCCCTCGAGGTTCGACTCCGGCGTAAGACCACAATGACCACATATAGTGGGGAGTGTTCGTGTATGTGTAGTAGGGGCCGTTCAACTCTCGTACAGAGGATTACGGGACTACGGATCCTTGCTGGTATCTAACACAAAGTGTGTACCAAGGGAGGTCCCATGTGTTAGCTCTATTGTGCTCTATTAGGGATACATTATAATTACGATGATCTTTGCTGGACAAGCAATGATGATCAAGTTTAGCCTTGCCTCCTTGATCATATCACGATTGTAATGGACGAATACTCGATGGTACTCTCAATCAGTGCTTTCGCGGGGTCCACAACCTCGCTGATTACTCCACAGACAAGCAATAGGCCACTTGGCGCATCTAGTCTAATTGATTAGCAATGTTTGTAACCTGAGGCATGATAGTAGTGTCTTTATTAATCCTTCTCAAGATTTTCTATGCATGTTTCTCTTTTATGCCCTTCTAAAGGAAGCGCGACCAGCCCGCTCTAGGTAAAACTATGTCATAGATGATTTTTCTTAGGCAAGCAATGCATAAGGCCCACGGGTGCACTCCTGTGGCAGCATCCAGTCTTTTTTGGGTCATCTTCAGGTGTAGCCCTCCTTTTTCATTCTGCCTTCTTTCATGTAAACAGGTTAAGTACAACCTATATAAAGGATCTGTAACATCTATTTTGCTTATGCTTATTTAATATATTCGGCTTTCGTGAAGCTCTATCCACCGACAATTGATTATGCTTGCTATTGGAATCTATTATTCAATCAAAGAATCTGTTCCTCTTCATTGAAAAGCCATGCTATTGAATCCTAATCAAGATGGTTTCATCTTGCTGATCTTGATTCTATATTAAAAACATCATACTTGATCACGCGTGACGATTATTATCGCAGTTTGATCTCTATTCAGTTAATAGAAGAGTTTGTCGGGTATCTCTTCTGCTATCCAATTATATCTTGTCATATCAACAATAAACATTCGCAAGTTCCATCCAAGTACTTGCAGCTTAGTTTTCCTTCATATCTGCTTCTAACTCCTCTTTTGCAGAAATTAGTAGATATTTGCAAGTTCTCTTCAAGTATTTGCAATTTACTTTTCTATCATATCTGCTTCTAACTCCTCTTTTGTAGAGATTAGAAAATATTTGCAAGTACTCTCCAGGTACTTGCAACTTAGTTTTATTTCATATCTGCCGCTAACTCTTCCTTTTGTAGAGATTAGCAGATATTTGCAAGTTCAATCAAGGTACTTTCAACTTAGTTTTATTTCATATCTGCCGCTTACTCTTCCTTTTGTAGAGATTAGCAGATATTTGCAAGTTTCATCTAGGTACTTGCAACTAAGCTTTATTTCATACCTGTCACTTACTCTTCCTTTTGCTGAAGTTAACAGGTGCTTGCAAGCCTCCTTCAGGTACTTGCAAGTTATCATTCTTCTGTTCTTTCCTCTCATCTTTATTTTGCAGAACTTATTGGAAGACATTCACGTCTTCTTCATTTTTTGCAAAAACAACTCAAGTACGCACGAGATGTACCTCTTTTCGCTTGCATTAAATTTTAATTTATAGGAAAAAGATAGACAATGGCAAACCTTTTCGATGGAGATACATCAGGTTCGATCTTGGTAGTCGCTATCTTCGAAGAAAAATAAAAGCAACCGAACTAGCAATCCAATGAGGCAAGTATACCTATCGAATTGTAGCTCGGGGACACAAGTGTTGTATTGAAATCTGGGAACTGTTGAGTATGCTTACTCACACGAAGACTATTATCTTATCGACGAAAAAACAGGGGTTTGAGAAACTAATTGCGATTAAGGAAATAAAGTTAATGCTAGAAAGAGAGATATTGCAGTTAATTAAAAAGCTAATAGAAGAGATAACAACGAATGGTTGAAACTATGAAATGGAAGAGCACTCGATCAAGAATCACCTCGGCTAAAGGCGAGTAAGAAAATGCGATAAAAACCTAAGCTTAATAGGATAAAGGTACTTGACCGTGGAGGTTCCTAAAGCTTGAAACGCTTCTCTCGAAGTCATACCCAACTGAGTTTAGGAAGGTCTGACCGACTCTCGTCTAAATCGGAGGCCTAAAACTCGCTTTATGCGGTGAACCCCACTATTTGATTTTACTCCAATCCAAGGGAGATTTGTACGGCTGCCTCTCTCGAGGGGTGCGTACAACTCCCTTTACCCTTGAACGTTCACTTTATTCTATCGGCCCTACACTTATAAAAATGAAATTACAAGTGCATGAAATTAAAATCCTTTTTTTGCCCTACAATTAGCACTAAGCAAGAGAAAGATTACAATAAAAGCTTAAACAACTAAATACTAAACTAGGGTTAAGAAAAAATTACAAAAGGAGAGAGAGAGAGAGAGCTAAAGAAACATGAAAAGGGGCCAAGAAATAAAGGGGCAGCACCTCCCCCTCTCAACCCAAAACTTGCTGAAATGGAAGGGGGGGTCTGAATTTATAGAAATTTTCACGGGTTGGTCACGCCCTCCGACACGCCCTAGGGGCGTGACATGTACGGGGTTGACCTCGGGTTGTGGAATCTGGCGGGAGGGATGATTGCTTCTGTACGTTGGTCGACACGCCCTTAGTCACGCCTGTGTAGGGTGGGCGTGACACACACGTCGTGTTGAAATCATTGGTCAGAAATCCGTCAGTCATCGGAAAAGGCGATGTCACGCCCCAGGTCACGCCCGTGACGGGGAGCATGACAGTACTGTTGCGTGTTGTGGAAGAACTTCCATTGAATGCGGCGGCAGGCTTTGCGGCAGAGAGCGACACGCCCCATGTCACTCCCTGGGACACGCCCTGGGAGGGCGTGTCAGGGGGCGTGACAGCCGTTTTTCTGGGTTTTCTGTCTCTGTCATCAGGAGTCCTCGGGATCAGGCGACACGCCCTTGGTCATGCCCAGGTAGGGCGTGACAGGGGGCGTGACAGGTCATTTTTGACCAAAAAACTGGAAACCTGCAAAAAGACAAGAAAATGTTAGTGGCAATAATATTTACATAAAAACAATAAAAGATAAACTAAAAAGTCATGATTTGTGAATTATAAACTAGAAAAATACGATAATAGTTTAGGCTACAAAACGTATTATCAAATTCCCCCAAGCTAAAGCTTTGCTTGTCCCCAAGCAAAAATATAAAAACAAGATTATCATAAAAAAAGACTAATCAAGAAGTTCTAATTATGCCCACACAAGTACTATGCGAAATTCTAAGTAGGGAAAAGGTGAAACGTAAATCTAAAATGATTTATTTTGGTATGGTAAGACTTTTATAAACTTTACTTGGCCCTGAAGGTCGAAGTTATCGATAATGCCAAGAATCGAGGCATGAAAACGAGAAAGGACAAGAGAAAGTCTTATGATGGTATAAGCTCTAAGGAATTTGGCCTTGCTTTGAAGAAAGGATGTAAGGAGGTGTATAGTTTCTGTGGCCGATCAGGCCAACTGTTCGAAAAGTGTTTCAAGAGGATGGGAGCTCAAAAGCAAACAACACCAAGTGCATGCAATTCAGAGCACTCCTAAAGGAGATTTTGTTTTTGCTTCGTGTTAGAGAAAGGGGCATGATGTTGCCCATTGTTGGAGTAAGTATAAGGCCTGTTTCCAGTGCGGACAGAAAGGGCATTTCAAGTCGAGGTGCCCGCAGTCTCATTCCCCACTACAACAAGTTCCACTTCAAGCCTTGCCGCCGTCGCAGCTTTCGGATAAAGGGAAGGGCAAGATGAATGTGGTGACTTTGGAAGAAGCGCAGACATCCACCCAAGTGATCCCAGGTTAGATTCTAATCTAGTTCTTAGCTCATAGCTTTAGTTTCGATAATGGTCGATTAGTTAGTATGCAGGTTTATAGGAAAGTTTATGGTCATGAATTTTTGGGCGCGCGTTGTGTTTTATTGTGGTGCTACCCACTCGTTCATGGAAAGGACTTTCATAGAGCATCATTGTCTGACTCTTGATCAAGTTAGAGATCCATTTTAAGGTAAGTTTCACTCTGGTGACTCGGTGGTGTCGGACTAGGGTATCCAGAGTTGTCCTGTTCTTTTAGGCGATTTTCTAGCTTTTGCCGATCTGAAGGTGTTAGACCTGGAGGAATTTGATGTGATTCTGGGCATGGACTGGTTGTCTAGATATGATGCGGTTATCTAATGCTAGATTAAGCGTTTGGACTTCAAGATGGACAATGGCCACCCCAGCAGTGTGCATGTCTTTCTGCGTTAGGATTCCCCGATTATTTCTGTGATATATTCTTGGAAGCTTTTATATTTAGGTTGTTGTGCGTGTTATGTTTCTGTTTTGGGAACTGTTGGTAGTTTGCCACGTGTCGAGGATGTTTTTGTGGTGCATGAGGTTCCTGATGTTTTCCCGGATAGTCTTCATGGTCTTCCGCCTAAGAAAGATGTGGAGTTTGTTATAGATCTGGAGCCTGGTACTTGCCCTATTGCGAAGGCACCGTACCATATGGCCCAGTGCAAGATGGAAGAGTTGCGTACCCAGCTAGATGAGTTGTTGTAGTGTGAATCCATTAGGCCAAGTTCTTCTCCTAGGGCTGCTCCCCTCTTGTTTGATAAGAAGAAGGATAGATCTATGAGGCTGTGCATTGATTATAGGGAATTGACTAAGCTAACTATCAAGAACAAGTATCCCTTGCCACAGATAGATGATTTGTTTGATCAATTTTGTGGTAGTACAACATTTTCAAAGATTGACCTTCGTTCGGGCTACCATCAGTTGAGAATCCATGAGTCAGATGTTCTGCACACTGTTTTCCTCTCTTGGAAAGGGCATTTTGAGTTATTAGTGATGTCTATTTGATTGACAAATTAACCCTCTGCCTTCATGGACATGATGAACAGAGTGTCCAAGGATTTATTAGACCAATTTATCGTTGTTTTTATTGACGATGTTCTGATTATTCCCGGAGTGCTGAGGAGCATGCCTAGCAATTGTGTTTAGTTATATCTGCTTTAAAAGAACATAAGTTGTATGCAAAGTTGAGTAAGTGTGAGTTTTAGCAACTTCTTGTGTCCTTTTTGAGTCATGTTGTGAATAAAGATAGAATTTTTGTTGACCCAGAGTAGATAGCTGCCATGATGGATTGGAAAAGACCTATCACACCTAAAGAGATAAGAAGTTTCCTAGGGTTGGCAGGAAATTATAGAAGGTTTGTGGAAGAATTCTATGTATTGTCTCCTCCTTTGACGAAACTTACGCAGAAGAACGCAACTTTCGTCTTGAGTGATAAGTACAAAGAAGCCTTTCAGATGTTGAACAAGAGATTGTGCACTGTTCAAGTGTTATCTTTGCCTACCGAAGGAGTGGAGTATGTTCTTTATGTGGATGCATTACACGTTGGGATTGGCTGTGTATTGATGAAAGAAGGAAAAGTGATTGTGTATGGATCGAGGTAGTTAAATATTCTTGAAAGGAACTATCCTACTCATGACTTGGAGTTTGCGGCAGTGATTTATGCCCTAAAGTTATGGAGATATTTGTTGTATGTCATGTTGTGCAAGATATATACGGACCATAAGAGCTTGAAGTAAGTCTTCACTCAGAAGGAGATAAATTTGCGCCAGCGTAGATGGTTGGAGTATGTCGCGGATTATGATGTTGATATATTCGGGCAAAGCTAATGTGATAGCTGACGCCTTGAGTATAAAGACTGTGCAGACCTTTAACCTTTCTATGGAATCATTGGTGGAAGAGTTTTTATTAATGGGTACTTCTGTCTGGAGTAGCGATTTGCCAAGCAGACTGGAAGTGGTAGAGCCTTCTTGGAATACCCTTACAAGGATACATCAAAAGGATTACAATGATTTGCAGCATATTCATGGTAGAACTAAAAAAGGGGAATTACTGGACTTTTTAATCGATGATGCAAGTACTTTGAAGTATCACGGTGTAACATCCCACTTCCAACTAGACACCTAGGAGTGGTTTTGTCATGACAAAACCCTAGGAAGCCTAAGAAAAGTCAAGTGGGCCTGGTAGTGTGGATTGGAGCACTATGGTCTACAAATAGTAAATTCCTAAACCTTAGTTTAGGGTGACCAGGGGCCCTCACCATGATCTCTCCAACCCATGTTAAGGCCCTAAGGACTCATTAGGGTCAACCCTAGTTCCTGAGTTGACAAAGGTCAACCCAAACTCTAAATGGGTCAAACTGGCCTGCAATGAGTTAATTGACCCTACCTAAGCCAAGTGGACCCCACCCATGCCCTCTTAACCCTAGAGAGAGGCCAATGGGTCACTAAGAACCCATTGGGGTCAACCCTAGAGGCTAAGTTGACCCAAGTCAATTCAAACCCTAAAATGGTCAAAGTTCCCTTAATATGGGTCTTGTGACCTTCAAGGTGCCCTGTGAACCCTACCCTTCCCTACTAGACCCTAGGGGAGGCCATTGGGTCACCAAGGACCCATTGATGGTGGCTTGAAAGGTCAATTTGACCAAAGTCAACCCTAGGCTAGGTAAAGTCAAACCTAGTTCAAAAAGGGCTAACCCAAGCTTGGATCCACTAGCCACTTGGTCTAACCACCCCCCCCTAATCCATTTTCGTTAGTTTAATGGGTTGTATATAGGGTTAGCATGATGATCAAATCGGCCATGCTGACTATGAGAGAGAAAGCTCAACTTAGTGTTAATGGAGGAAAGAGAAAGAGGAGGAGAAGGGTCATTCATCGCTTGGGGAGGCCAAAGGCCACCACTTTTGGCGAAATTCAACTCCCCAGGGGAAGAGGAGGAGTTTCTAGCAGTTTCCAAGCTTCCTCAGGACAGTTACACCTCCCCCACCTGTTGGCCGAACCCCCCATTGAAGGACATTAATGGCCATTGATGTTTGGCCACTCCCCTTCCCCCATTTCTCCCTTTAAGATCCATCCCCAGACTCCCCGGAGTCGTTTACACCCCTTGCCTGAGGAAATCGAGGCCTTCAACTGTGCAGTTGCAGAATTCCGACCACTGCTGCCGCACAATGGCCTCCCATCGATCAGCACACCTCCAAGCTGCGATTGAGGTTCTCCCATTCCTCTTCTTTTGTGGATAGATCTTAGGATTCAATTGGGTTGAGAATCAGGCTCAAATGAGCCCGATTGGAGTTTTGATTTTCATGGTTTTCCTATGAAATTTCATTCTCGGGCTCGCCGGAAAAAGCCCCTCCGGCGGCTGTGCCACCGCCTGGCGATAGCCACCACCTCGATGGAGGTGGTGGTGGCGGTGGCCGGCCGGGGAGGCGGCTGTAAGACCCAATTTTTTCTTTTTAAACATCGGGGTCTTAGGCCCAGAACCTCCGCTTTGCGGTGGAACCTTCACGCCCTGAAGGGTCATCACCGTGAAACACCGATTCTGTCGGCCGATTCGATCATGGAAAAGCATCCAAGTAGAGTAAACACAAGCAAAGTAAAAACTCTAACCGAATGTCCACAATAAAATCAATTCAGAGTAATAAAATCTCCACGAAGGGAGAGTCCACAAAATCTAAAAGTGCTGAAAATAAGGGCTTAAGCCCAATACCTCAAATCCTCACTACATAGTCACTCAAGCGGAAGCAAAATAAATCACTACTAGAATCAGGGACTCATAGTCCCAGCTGTCTGAACTCCTGAGGTAGACTGCCCTATCTCCAAACGGGCCAACCTCTAGGGCTGCTCCTCCATGCTAGGCTCAACTATCCCCTAAATGATGTGGTCTGAAAACCGTTAGTCTATAAGACTAAGCCCTATCATCCCCCACCCCTTCCCCCATGGCCCCTAGGCACCGAGCAGAGTGGAAGAAAGGAGAGGACTTGAAAGTGGAGAGTAATCAAGAAACAGATGACAGCGGACCTATACTAGCAATTTATAGTACAAGTGGTAGTAATGCAAAGTATGAAAAGTAACCTTAATTTATGTGCGGAAGCGCATAAGCCAAGGGATCTTCTGCAGGGCTCCCATCGTATAAAGAGTCCCATACGAATTTATATGTTGGGGTGTCGATTATTAACAGCAATATATATATGAAGAATTTGACCTTAATTTATAATCTTGCCCACACAAGCTTATAGACCAACGTGTCATTTTGCAAGTCCAATTGTGTAAGTGTCCCATACCACTTACACAATAGGTGACAGAGGTTATATGCAATGATTATGTTATGACATGCAAGTGGGTATGATACGATCAGGCAAGTGAACCACACCCACACGACTCTGTGTACAAGGACCTTTAGTTCCCCCTTTCTGGAGCCAAACCTCCCAGGATACCTCCGTAGTGGAAGACGGAAGCGGTGGGTTGGGCCTCTCCCACCTCTAAACCAGTAAAGCACTACCGATCAGACCTATCGTACGCCTCAACTCTTAGTGCACGAAGCGGACTCCTGCATACTCTTCCGGCTGGCGCATCTGACTTCTGATGGCGATGTGCTAACCACACTTTCCGAGCCAACGTATTAGCGTCGGTGCATCGACCATTAACACCGAGGGCCCACCACCTTATAACTTATGCACATGCAATATTAATGCATTTCCCAGCGAGCCAAAGCTCCCCGAACTATCCCGTCCGTTCCAATAATCAACCGGGCCTCCGGCCTGCCAGGCTATCCCGCCCGTCTCTACAACCACCAAGCCTACCGCTCGAATATCATAGTCAAACTTACTTTCCGAGACAACGGGGTGTGTGAACGTGAACCCCTTATTATTCTAGTTGCTCTATAAGATTTATAACTCCTACAGTTTACATTAGCCCAGGAATGCCCCCTGTATACCCCGTGAAGGGCTCTCAAAGGGCACTAGGAACTATGATGGTAGGTGAAGCCCATTATTCCCTTTCGCAAGACACTTATTGTTATTGGTTGATTCCCTTTTCCTATTCCCTTCTCATATTACTGTAGGCTAATCATAGGGTGATTTTTACTCTTCCTCTCCTCGGGAAAGACGATCTTTCATTGAACCCGATCACCTCTAAACTCTAGCCCAATCACTTCTCACTACTCTTCCTATCCTTCTATGGTGAACTCATACACATCTATCCAACACAGCAAAATGACTAACTCCTACACCATGTCCAATCATATCCTATCGCAATTAACCCAATTTGCCAAATGCAGACCGACCTAGGCTATATGTCGAACCAGATAGGAGATAATCCAAATAATCATCCAAATGTCCTAAATTATTTACTGGAGACTTATCATGGCACAAATTGACTAAATCCAGAAAATTGTAATTTTCCTACTTTATCTGGCATTTAATTAATTTCCTTAAAGCCTCCAAGGGCTACCCGTTTGAACATGAACTACCCTAAGTTATCATGCAAGATGCCTAAAAAAATTATGATAAATATTAGTTTAACTCAGTAATGTAAATCCAAGGTATCATAATTTTTCTAGCATTTAAGGGGCCTTAAAACAATTTTAGAAATAATTTCTATCTTTCATTATTAATGAATCAAGTACAGAAAATTTTCATCCAAAAATTAGGAATTAATTATATTGAGCTAATACAACTTTAAAAACATCATTGGACAAGTTTCATAATTTTTTAGCAGGGATTAAACTATAAATAAAATAATTACCAAAAACCTCAATATTATGGACTTGTAAGGAAAGTATTGTAATCAACCCTCTAAAAATTTTGAATAAATTACTACAAGCATATTTAGGCCTGAAATCATCTGTGCCTATGTCTCATAATTTTTCAACAGATATATCATCTATGAATAATTTTATACCACCAAACCCCTTTTTCATCATTTGTGCATGATGTACTAGATTTGATCATACAAAAATTATATTAAAAATCAGGGGCAACAATTTCAACCTAATACATTCACTGTCTAAGTTTCATGGGGTTTCAATGAACAGAATGATTTTTAATAAATAAAACATTATTTAGGGCTATATTATTCCTAACAAATGAAGTACCAAAAATATTGCTCATAAAATTCCGGGAAAATTTTATAGGGTTCTTTCTACTTAAAAACTCATGCCCCTTAAGTTTCACACCCTTTTGATGAGTTATATTGGCTTGTGTTATACATAGGTGATTCTACCCTAAGCCTAGGGTTGGGGTTTTGAGGTATCTACCTACCCCAAAATTCTCAAAGACTCTTTCTAGAGGGCTTAGGGTACACTACCTTCAACTCTACTGAGTTACAAGGTCATACATGGGTATTTGCTCTTATGCCCTTCACATCACAAAAAAGCCCTTCCTTAGGGATTGAGTTTGAACCCTATAGTAAATTAACCCTAAATCACACCATTTTACTCAAGAGGATGACATTGGTCATACTAAGTCAGTGTCTGAAACCCCAGCCTTTGTTGAGGTGAGTTGACCACTCCAAACCCATGGTGCACTTTTTAATCAAAAACACCTCCTTAAGGCCAAACTTGGGTTTGGTGATTCCCTAACTAAAACTCATCCAAATGAGTAAAAATTTGTACAGAGCTTGGAACTAATACCAGGGACCACTCACCAAAATTTGGGAGGGCTTGGAGGTCATTACACCACTTAATTAAAATACCTTAGTATTATTAAATAATAATAAAACCATAGGACAAAATATTCCCAAAAATTCCCATTTTTGGACTGACCTTAGGTATGACTAAGGTTGACCCCCTACCCAAATTTTAGGTCATTTGGACAAGGGATGAAGTGTAGGCACACTTTTCAATCTCAGGATAGCCCTAGGTATAGGTCCCACCAAAATGGATGCCCTGGTACAACCAGAGGTCCAAATGGGTCAAAATCAATATTGGATGAAAGTAGACCCTTAAAGCTACAACTTTCATGATGCAAGTTTTCTCATAAAAGGTCCCGAAGTATTTTTAAAAATTAAATCAAAGTGCTACAGAAAGTGTGACAGAAAATCATAAAAATAAAAGAAATAATAATTAAATGAAATGATTTTGCACGAATCTTGGCGCGCATCCGGCGGCTGCCCGTCATCTTCTCCAACAGGCCAACGGCCACGATTGCCCGCGATTGGGAAACATTACGGGCTGATTTCCCGACCACCCGACCGCCACCCTGGCCAGCCACCGCCACCACCACCTTCGGGGAGGTGGGGACTACCCCCAGCCGGCCGCACGGCCGCCGGAGATGGCTATTCCAGGGAACCCGAGTATGTGATTTTCATGGAAAAGCTTGGAAAATCCAATCTTCGATCAGGCTCAATTGAGCCCGAATCATGTCCTTATTAAACCCTAGATCTACCCATAAGAAAAGAGGAAGGGGAGGACCTTTCCGGCGGCATGAAGGTGAGATGAGCGGCGGGACACCATGGATGATGGCGGAGGCGCTCGGCTTCTACAATAGCTCAGTGGGACGGCTTGCTCCCTCCAGGTGAGAGTTCGAAAAGACTCGCCTTCCCCCTATGGTGGTGTTTAAAAGGCCAATTTGGGAGGGGAGTGGCTGGATCCTTCATTGCCCATCAAAGCAATTAATGACATGGCTCAGGTTGAGAGGATGGGGCTGAATATGCCCCTTGGTGGCCGGGAAATGGCTTGAATCAACTCCTCTTCCCTATAGGAGTTGATTGTAGCCATCAAGGGTTGCTGGTTGCCTCCCTTGGCCAGGCCCCACTCCATTCCTTCTCTTCCCAAAATTCTCTCTCCTCCATTAAAAAGAAATGATGCTTTCTCTCTCTCTCTCTCTCTCTCTCTCTCTCTCTCTCTCTCTCTTTCTCTCCTAGTAACCATGCTGACTAGTAAACTCTATAGGATTAGTGCAGCCAATATAATCTTAATAATTAAGAAATCAAAGTTAGCCTAAGGGGAAAAAGACTTGAGCTTGGGTTAGCCCAATTGGGCTAGGGTTTGACTTGACCTTGGGTAGAGTTGACTTTGGTCATCAGGACCATTTGGGTTGACCCCAATGAATCCTTATAGACTTATTGGCCCCTCTTTAGGTCTAGAGGGACCTTTGGTAGAGTTATTTGGGTTTACTAAGGGCACCATGTCCTTATATAGGTCAATTTCCCAAAGTCGGCCTAGGTGGGTCCTTGGCCAAATTGACCACCTAGAATTGACTCCCATGGGCCCAAAGGGTTTTATTGGGCATTTCCAAGGGTTGGTGAGGTCTTGGAGTCCTGGTGAAACCACATGATCATCCTAAACTAGGGTTTAAGAATCTACTCTTTGTAGACCATCTAACAAAATCACCTTTATTCTCAAGTCCACCTAATCTTTTAGGTTCTCTAGGGTCTTATCATGACCTAGTCATGACAAAACCACTACTAGGGGGTATAGTTGGAAATCAGATGTTACAGCGGCTGGGTGGCCGGCGGCAGCAAGAAGAAACGGCTCCAGGACGGGTGAATCCTAGCCGTCGGCTAGAGGTAGGAGATGAAGGGATTCCGCCTGTTATGCTTCAAGATTAGTGCGGAATAGTAATTTGTATAAAGCTATAGTTGGGTTATTTTAATTTCTTTTCTGTCACAGATTTAGAATTTAATGTTTCTATTTATTAAAAATACTTAGGCCCTCCTACAAAAAAGTTGTGAACATGAAAGTTGTATCCCTTTTAGTCTACTTAAATTTTAAATTAATTTCATCCAATTCGGGTAAGTGGTCAGACCACAACACACATTTTGGTGAAAGGAGTCCCTAGGCTAGGTTAGAGACTATTTTGATTGCCCCCATCAATCCAGACACTCAAATGACCTGATATTTTGGGTGGGGGTTAGTCTGGCCTATACCTATAACATATCCAAAAATGAGAATTGTTGGAGAACCTTTTCCTATAGTTTTTGTAAAAATTTAATAATCTTAGTATGGCTCAATTAAGGGGTCTAATGACCTCCAAATTCACCAAAACTTTGGTGGAGGGCCCTTAGGGTCATAATGAGGCTCTGTAAAAAGTTCCATCTCATGTTTAGAAGATTAGGTCAGGAAATGAGTAAACCCTAATTTTGCCCATTAAGGGGCATTTTGGTCAAAAGTGCATTTTGTGATTTTAGGTGACCAAACCACATCACCAGTGGCTGAAACTTGCGCCACTAGTTTTTCTTGACTCTTAGCATCCCCCTATGGTTTATAGGGTGGTTTGGGGTAGGTATACCTTTGGACCTAAGTTCAAACCTTTAGGTTGGACTTGGGGGGATTTGTGAAGGGCATGTGGTCAAATGCCATTGTGTGGTTGTGATTTTCTGTGGAGGGGGGACTGTAAGGTTAAAGTCCTTTGGTAAAATCTTAGGAGGTTTGGAGATTGATACACCCCTCAAAACCCTAACCCTTGTTTAGGGAACCCCACTTATGTAAGCACAATGAGTCATCAAAACTTAGTAAAACGCCATGGAACTTGGGTAGAGAGATCTTAGGGTTAATAGGAGCTTTTAAAAAATCATATTGAGGATTTTGGAATAATATATTTGGTAGTTTATTTATAACTCATAGATTTGCCCCTTAAAGTATTTTGTTTACTATAATCTCTTTGTTAATTAGGAAGACATGAAATTAGGGCAGTAAACTCTTTAGTTCATTATACACTTGTATGAATTTTGTTATAATTTTTTAGATGATTATTCTCTGTACTTCATTCACAAGATACCAATTTTCCTAAAATAGTCAAGCATTTATTATGGATTTATCACTCTTTGAAAACTTGTGAAACTTAGGTAAAATACTTTTTATGACATTACAAACCTCTGAGATTTATTGTAGAATTTTTGGAGGTCTAATTGTAGGGGTTGTTTCACAAGGCTTATACTTTGTAGAAACATTTAATGATTTTAATTTAATACTTTTAGGCCTTGTAAAATTATAATTTTTTCTCAGTAGGCATTAATGGACACTATGATAGTCTGGTTATTTTCTCATAATTTTCTGATGCTAGATTATAGTACTTCCTTCTTTAGTCAAGCTTATTTGGATAATTTTAGAATAAATTAGAATAATTAATTAGAGGCCAACTTTTGAGGAAAATTAGTGAAACCTGAAATTCTCTGACATGTTAGCATTATGTAGAGCCCATAATTTTTGGATGACCATTGCTTGAGTAATTCTAGTACTTCATTTTAAAAATCGATCATGGCCACATTTTCGGAAAAATTAAATAAATACCAGATAATTTAGGGAAATTAAGAAATTTTGGGTTTAAGTTGTAAAAGTCATGATAGGCCCCCATAAATTATCTTAGCGTGTTTGGATGAGAATTTGGAGTACTTCCTATCATGCACATCATTTAGCTAAACGGTGGTCTGCATTTAGTAAAGAGGTAAAAATTGTGATGTCATGGTCATAGGGTGACGGGATTATGGTTTACTGTTGTGCTGAGTAATTTGGAGTTTATCATTTGAATTTGGGATGTGGGTTGAGAAGATTGCTGGGTTGTCTAAGGTTAGGTGAAGCTCGGGTTCGACGACAAGGCATCTTCCCTGTGGGAAAAGAGAAGGGCAAACACATTAGGGTTTGAACCAGAGTAATACAAAGGGGTTGGGAACCGGGTATTAACCAATTATAATAAGAGCCTTGCGAAAGGGAACTTTGGGCTTTCATCCCATCATAGTTCCTAGTACCCTCGAGAGCCCTTCAGAGGGAATGCCTTGGGTAGTTTTAGGCTAACCTAAACCGTAGGTAAAATGAAATTCAAAAGTGACTAGTATAACAAGGGATTCACTTCCACTCACCTCGATGTTTTGGGATATTAAGTTGGTTCACTCGGGCAGTAGGCTTGGTGGATTTGATGATGGGAAGTTGCCCGGGGAGCTTAGGCTCGGTGGTTGTTGTTTGTGACGGACATGTTTGTCTAGAGAGCTTAGGCTCGGTGGTTGTTGTTTGTGACGGATGTGGTTGTTCCGGGGAGCTTCAGGCTCGGGTGTTGATACATAAGGTTGCATGTACATAAATTTAAGGTGGTGGGTCTTCGGTATCGGAGGGTCGATGCACCGACGCCAATATGATGACTCGGCAAGTATGGTTTAGCACTTGGCCAAATAAAGTCCGGTGCACCAGCCGACAAGAGTACGCAGGAGCTCCGCTTAGTGCACCAGCATTGAGGCGTACGATAGGTCTGACTGGTAGTACAATTACCGGTTTAGAGGCAGGCGAGGCCCAACCCACCACTTCTGTTTGCCACTACGGAGGTATCCTTGGAGGTTGGGCTCTAGAAAGGGGGAACTAATGGTCTGTGTAGACAGAGTCGGGTGGGTGAGTTGCACTTGCTTGATCACATCATACCCACTTGAATGTCATAACATAATCATTACGTATAACCCTTGTCACATATTGTATAAGTTGTATGGGACGCTTACACAATAGGACTTGCAAAATGACCCCTTGGTCTATAAGCTTGTGTGGGCAAGTTTATAAATTAAGGTCAAAATTCCTTATATATATATTGCTGCTAATAACCGACACCCCAACGTCTAAATTAGTATGGGACTCTTTATACGATGGGATCCCTGTAGAAGATCCCTTTGCTTATGCATTTCCACACATAAGCTAAGGATACTTTTCATACTTTACTTTACTGCCACATGTACTATAAAATTACTAGTATAGGTCCCCTGTCATATGTTTCTTGATTACTCTCCACCTTCAAGTCCTCCCCTTTCTTCCTCTCCGCTCGGTGCCTAGGGGCCATGGGGGAAGGGGTGGAGGATGATAGGACTTAGTATTATAGGCTAACGGTTTTTGGACCACATCATTTATGGGATCGTGGAGCCTAGCATGGAGGAGCAGCTCCGGAGGTTGGCCCGTTTTGAGATAGGGTAGGCTAGCTCAGGAGTTCATTCAGCTGGGACTGAGAGTCCCCGACCCTAGTAGTGTTTTATTTTGCTTCCGCTTGAGTGACTATGTAGTGAGTATTTGATGTATCGGGCTTAAGCCTTTATTTTCAGTACATTTATATTCTGTGGACTCTCCCTTCGTGGAGATATTATTACTCTGATGTGATTAAGTTGTGGACTTTTAGATAGATTTTTTATCTCACCTTTGTTTACTCTACTTTTGTTACTTTTCCGTGATCGAATCGGCCGGCAGAATCGGCGTTTCGCGGTGATGACCCTTTAGGGCGTGAAGGTGTCACTGCAAAGCGGCGGTTCTGGGACTAAGACCCCGGTGTTTAAAAAGAAAAAAGGGGGTATTACAAGTGGTATCAGAGAAAACCTCGATCGAAAGAGTAGCAGTCCACTAACCCTGGGTCTCCACCGCTCAAGTATAGTTTGGGGACAAACTAAGCAGTGGAAGCGTTGTGTGCCCATGTGGGGATCACATGTAATTGTCCACTTTTAATTAGGGTTGAGTCAATTTCTTACAGACGGTTTTTGATATGCAGCCTCCAGCACAGCCTACACAACAGGGCGGAGTTCGACAGACTCCGAATATTGCACCACCTCCCCCGGTCCCCACTCTATTCCTACAGTCGGAGATGGGGTAGACTCTTACAGCCATTATTGAGGCTTTCAGGGCCCAGCAGGTTCCGGTCCCACAGCAAAACCCGAGGGCCAACTAGCTGAGCATCTTCCGAGAACTCTCTCCCCCATCCTACTTAGGGACAGAGTCAGCTGTCCGGACGGAAGAATGGTTGGACATTATGTACGAGATATTGATAGGGATACGGTTCCACAGGGAGGAAAGAGTGCCATTGGTGGTCTCTTGCTTGGAGTCTCATGCCAAGAGATGGTGGAAGACGTCACTGGGCACGACCTTTGCGGATATGGAGATTGCAGAGATTACTTAGGAGGAGTTCAGGGCCGCGTTACTAGAGCATTTTATTCCACAGTCGGCTAAGGATGAGCTGGAGGACAGGTTCCTGCAACTGAAGCAGGGCAATAAGATAGTGGTAGAGTACCATCAGGAGTTCGACAATTTAGCCCGGTTTGTGGACTCCTATCTGCTGGATGAGGCATGATACATCAAGAGGTTCTATAATGGCCTACGGGAGGACTTGAGGGAGGCCAT
This sequence comes from Platanthera zijinensis, assembly GCA_039513925.1. Taxonomy (NCBI): domain Eukaryota; kingdom Viridiplantae; phylum Streptophyta; class Magnoliopsida; order Asparagales; family Orchidaceae; genus Platanthera; species Platanthera zijinensis. Next base: position 121,230,606 of record CM077092.1, read on the forward strand.
ACTGTTCGTATCTGACGGGCCAATACTTCGGATGTTAGAGATGGCCAAGAGGATAGAGGCTAATTGGCAAGCTACTCGGGGCCGGAAATGGCCAGCGGAGGATCAGGGTTGAGGAGCAAGGAATGATCAGAGATGAGGCCGTATCACAGACAGGAGAAGGGTCGAGGACCAGCCTCGTTAGGAGGCAAGACATGAAACAAGGGAGCCAGTGGTGGTGGCTCCCCCACCTCTTCAGACTCTGGAGGGCTAGAGATCCGAGGGAATGGAATACCCCCGCCAGAGTGCTTCCACTGCCATCAGGTTGGGCACATCTGCATAAATTGCCCTATGAGAGGGGCACCCCCAGCAGCTCCACCGACTGCCCAGCCAACACAGTATTTTGGAGGCCGAGGTCGTGGCCGAGGATGTGGATACTAGGGGAGATCGTAGACAAGAAAGGGAGCAGGTGTATGCTTTAGACCTTGCACAGCCTCGGAACCCAGAGCAGGTCATAGTAGGTACGCCGAGATGTTTAATTGTTTTAAACGAATTCCCCCTTTCTTAGTTGACAAATTTGTAGAACTGCACTAGATAGAATAAATAGGAAAGAAAAACTCATTATAGAATTCTAAGATATTTAACCACCCTAGGTATAGTCTTCATCAGCGGCAAGCCTGCACGCACGCTTTTTGATACCGGAGCTTCTCACTCCTTCATGTCGGAGACGTTCGTAGAAGGATTGGAAGGCATGGAGCGATTCATGGGCTCGGAGAATAGGGTCCGACTACTCGATAGATCTGAACTCCTTACCTCGGACCACAACAACATGGAGGTAGAAATCGGTGGAAAGGCTTTCTAGGCTCCAACGACGCTTTTGAAGTTGATAGACTACGACTTGATCCTGGGAATGGTATGGCTGCACTGGAACATGGCCTAGATTGATTGTCAAGCAAAGAGGATAAATGTGAGGCACTGGGACTCTTTCATTGTAATCGAAGGTATAACACCTTCCTCTCGTATACTCTTATCTTTGGTACTGGCCGTTAAGGCCCATCTGCAGGGAGAAAAGGTTTATAAGATTCTATTTGAGATGGCAGAAGTCAAGGAGTCTATGACAGACATCCCGGTGGTGCGAAATTTCGGTGACGTCTTTCAAGAGAAACTGCAAGGACTACCTCCACACCGAGAGCAGGACTTCCAGATACAGCTTGTGTCGGGGGTCAAGCCAGTATCTAGGGCCCCTTACCGGATTGCCACGAAAGAGTTGACAGAGTTCCGAAGCCAGTTACAAGAACTAATAAAGGCAGGGTTTGTCAGGCCAAGCTCTTCACCGTGGGGAGATCCGATGCGATTTGCAAGAAGAAAGACGGAAGTCTCTGCTTGTGTATTGATTATCGAACGCTTAATAGATTGACGGTTTGAAATACATACCCGCTGCCACGGATTGACAAGTTGTTTGATCAACTGGAGGGAGAGCATTTCTTCTCGAAACTTGACTTGAGGTCAGGTTATTATCAGCTTCAGATTCGAGAGGAAGTCATTCCGAAGACCGCCTTCAGTAGTAGGTATGGACTGTTTGAGTTTACAGTGATTCCCTTCGGGCTCACAAATGCGCCATCAGCATTTATAAGCCCCATGAACAGGGTATTCGAGGACTATTTGGATGTATTTGTCATCGTATTTATTGACGACATCCTCATCTACTCAAGGACGGAGGAGGAGCATACACGACACCTGACTTTGACTCTAGAGAGGCTACGGGAGTACAAGCTGTATGCGAAGTTCAGCAAATGCCAGTTTTGGTTAAAGGAGGTGGCCTTCTTAGGTCTTATTATAAGCGGTGATGGGTTGGCAGTAGACCCGGCCAAGATTCGGGCAGTTCAGGATTGGCCACCGTTGAAGACAACCACAGATGTACGGAGCTTCTTGGGACTTGCCGGATATTATCGGAAGTTCATCGAAGGATTCTCCCGGATTGCACTCTCTCTTACATCCCTGACGAAGAAGGAATCCCCTTTCATTTGGATGCCACAGTGCGAGGCGGCATTTGTTGAGTTGAAAGGTCGGCTTACCTCGGCTCCCATTCTCGCTCTTACGTCGGGAAGGGAGGGATTCCAGGTGTACAAGGATGCCTCCTACCAGGGGATGGGTGCCGTTTTGATGCAGAACGGGCACGTAATAGCCTACGCCTCCCGACAGCGAAAGATACATAAGAAGAACTATTTGGTGCACGATCTGGAGATGGGTGCAGTGATCTTTACTCTTAAGATTTGGCGACAAAAACTCTACGGAGTTCACTGTGACATCTTCTCTGATCATAAGAATTTTAGATATGTGGACAAGCAGAAGGAACTCAACATCAAACAAAGACGTTGGGTGGAGTTCCTGACGGATTATCAGTACACCATGCACTACAATCCCGGGAAGGCGAACGTGGTGGCAGATGCTTTAAGCCGGAGAGGAGGTACCTCAGGGAAAGGACCACATCTGATGTCCATTGAGCTAGTCTGGTCTTTCAGAGATATACAGATATCCCTAGTGTCTGAGAATGATCCAGAACTGTATATGGAGTATCTAGCATCGATGGTTGCCATATATGATATTCGGGACCGCATCCGGGACAGACAGAGGACAGATGCATGGACAGAGCCGATATTCCAAGCCTTGGAGGAGGGTTGGACAGGAAATTATTCACTGAGAGATGGATTGCTATATTTTAGAGGCAGGGTCTATATACCCACAGGAGGGCAGATTCGAGAGGACATCATGGCAGAGGTACATTGTAGCAGATTTCCCATACACCCGGGGATCACCAAGATGATGGCATACTTGAAGAAGACGATGTTTTGGCCAGGGATGAAGAAGGACAATACCTACTTCGTGACTCATTGTGAGGCATGCTAGTTGGTGAAGGCAGAGTGCAGGAACCCTGCAGGATTGCTACAACCACTTTCGGTGCCGGAGTGGAGGTTTGAGGACATCGCGATGGATTTCATTCATGGCCTCACCCGATCACGGACGAGAAACGATTCGATTTGGGTCATCGTCGATCGGCTGATGAAGGTGGGCAGATTCATTCTGATCAGAAAATATGACTCGATTGGGGTACTGGTGCGGAGATTTGTAGAGCAGATCATTCGTTACCACAGGGTGCTCAGGACGACCGTGTCGGATCGGGATGGTCGGTTCACATCCAGGGAGTGGAGATCCGTGCAGACTTACTTTGGCACGCGACTGACCTTCAGCACAGCTTTTCATCCCTAGACGGATGTGCAGACAGAACACACCAACCGGACATTGGAGGACCTCGTAAGGCTATGCATTTTGGACCGAAATGAGCCTTGGGAGAAGCTTTTACCACTAGTCAAGTTCTCCTATAACAACAACAACCATTCTAGCATAAAGATGGCTCCTTATGAAGCATTGTACGGAAGAAGATGCAGGAATCTGCTTTTATAGATTCAGGATGAGGATCCGAAGGTGTTGGGATCAGATTTTGTCGAAGACACCGAGGCTCAGGTGAGACTGATACGGGATAGAATGCTGGAAGCGTAAAGCCGATAGGCTAAGTACTACGATGCCCGACACCGTCAGGTAGATTTTCAGGTGGGAGACCGGGTTTTGTTGAAGATTCAGACCATGTATGGAGTTTCACGGGTGCATGGTCGGAAGAATAAGCTCACCCCTAGGTATATGGGCCCTTATAGGATCCTAGAGAGGATCGGGCCCCTAGCTTACATGCTGGAGTTGCCACCGGAACTGGCAGGCTTACCTGACGTGTTCCATATTTCTTCACTTAGGAGGGCTCTACTACGCCCGAAGCAGTAGATTTCGACAACAGATGGGTTAGTAGCTTCAGACCGGTCAGTTCACTTGGAGCCGGTTCGGATCGATGATAGAGGAGTACGGATCTTGCGTTGCAAGAAGGTTCTGTTAGTCAAAGTTTTGTTGAGAAACCATGGCCAGGAGGAGCATAACTGGGAACCGCAGGACCTGATGCGACAAAAGTATCCAGAGCTGTTCAGCTCGGTATACCTCACAACCTCTCAGGATGTTTTATTTACCTTCTTGTTTTAAACTAAAAGGACTGGAGTTTCAATAGTAGGGGCTAACCTTTTGTTTATTGGGGTCTAGACTTTTCCTATTAGGCGAATTAGTCATAGATTTGAGCTTCCCTTTAAACCACACTTAGCAAACATGGCGTTGTGATGTAATCTTTCACTTCTTATGGGATGTTACAAGCTTCTTTTCTTCGAAAGGAGCCCCCATGGGCTTAACCTTGATTTCGGGGACAAAAACTTTATTTTGTTTATTGGGATTTGTAACATCCTATTTCCAACTAGACCCCTAGGAGTGGTTTTGTCATGACAAAACCCTAGGAAGCCCAAGAAAAGTCAAGTGGGCCTGGTAGTGTGGATAGGAGCACTATGGTCTGCAAATAGTAAATTCTTAAACCTTAGTTTAGGGTGACCTGGGGCCCTCACCATGACTCCAAGACCTCATCATGATCTCTCCAACCCATGTTAAGGCCCTAAGGACTCATCAGGGTCAACCCTAGAGCCTGAGTTGACCAAGGTCAACCCTAACTCTAAATGGGTCAAATTGGCCTTTACAGGGTTAATTGACCCTACCTAAGCCAAGTGGACCCCACCCATGCCCTGTTAACCCTAGAGAGAGGCCAATGGGTCATAAGGGACCCATTGGGGTCAACCCTAGAGGCTAAGTTGACCCAAGTCAATTCAAACCCTAAAATGGTCAAAGTGCCCTTAATATGGGTCATGTGACCTTCAAGGTGCCCTGTGAACCCTACCCATCCCTACATAGACCCTATGGGAGGCCAATGGGTCACCAAGGACCCATTGATGGTGGTCTAAAAGGTCAATTTGACAAAAGTCAAACTTAGCCTAGGTAAAGTCAAACCTAGTTCAAAAAGGGCTAACCCAAGCTTGGATCCACTAGCCACTTGGTCTAACCACCCCCCCTAATCCATTTTCATCATTTTAGTGGGTTGTATATAGGGTTAGCATGATGATCAAATCGGCCATGCTGAGTAGGAGAGAGAAATCTATACTAAGGGTTAATGGAGGAAAGAGTAAGAGGAGGAGAAGGGCCATTCATGGCTTGGGGAGGCAAAAGGCCACCACTTTTGGCTGAATTCAACTCCCTAAGGGAAGAGGAGGAGTTTCTAGCATTTTCCAAGCCTCCTCAGGGCAGTTACACCACCCCCACCTCTTGACTGAACACCCCATTGAAGGCCATTAATGGTCATTGATGTTTTGCCACTCCCCTTCCCCATTTCTCCCTTTAAGATCCATCACAAGACTCCCAGGAGTCGTTTACACCCCTTGCCTGAGGAAATAGAGGACTTCCACTGTGCAGTTGCAGAATTCCAACCACCGCCGCCACCGCAATGGCCTCCTGTCGATCAGCACGCCTCCAAGCTGCGATTGAGGTCCTCCCATTCCTCTTCTTCTGTGGATAGATCTTAGGATTCAATAGGGTTGAGAATCGGGCTCAATTGAGGCCAATTGGAGTTTTGATTTTCATGGTTTTTCCATGAAATTTTCAATTCTCGGGCTCGCCGGAAAAAGCCCCTCCGGCGGATGTGCCGCCGCCTGGCGATAGCCACCACCTCGATGGAGGTGGTGGTGGCGGTGGCCGGCGGCAACAAGAGGAAATGGCTCCAGGACGAATGAATCCTAGCCGTCGGCTAGAGGTAGGAGATGAAGTGATGCCGCCCGTTATGCTTCAAGATTAGTGCAGAATAGTAATTTGTATAAAGCTATAGTTGGGTTATTTTAATTTCTTTTCTGTCACAGATTTAGCATTTAATGTTTATATTTATTAAAAATATTTAGGCCCTCCTACAAAAAAGTTGTGAACATGAAAGTTGTATCCCTCTGAGTCTACTTTAATTTAAAATTAATTTCATCCAATTTGGGAAAGTGGTCAAACCACAACACCCATTTTGGTGAAAGGTGTCCCTAGGCTAGGTCAGAGACCATTTTGAGTGCCCCATCAATCTAGACAATCAAATGACCTGATATTTTGGGTGGGGGTTAGTCTTGCCTATACCTATAAAATATCCAAAAATTAGAATTGTTGGAGAACCTTTTCCTATAGTTTTTGTAAAAATTTAATAATCTTGGTATGGCTCAATTAATGGGTCTAATGACCTCCAAAATCACCAAAACTTTGGTGGAGGGCCCTTAGGGTCATAATGAGGCTCTGTAAAAAGTTCCATCTAATTTGGAGAAGATTGGGTCAGGAAATGAGTAAACCCTAATTTTGCCCATTAAGGGGCATTTAGGTCAAAAGTGCACTTTGTGATTTTAGGTGACCAAACCACATCACCAGTGGATGAAACTTGTGTCACTGGTTTGTTTTTCACCTTAGCATCCCCCAATGGTTTATAGGGTGGTTCGGGGTAGGTATGCCCTAGGACCCTAGTTCAAACCTTTAGGTTGGACTTGAGGGGATTTGTGAAGGGCATGGGGTCAAATGCCCTTGTGTGGTTGTGATTTTTGGTGGAGAGGGGACTAGTAAGGTTAAACCCCTCTGGAAAAATCTTAGGAGGTTTGGAGATTGATACACCCCTCAAAACCCTAACCCTTGTTTAGGGCACCCCACTTGTGTAAGAACAATGAGCCATCAAAACTTAGTAAAAGGCCATGGAACTTGGGTAGAGAGATCTTAGGGTTCATAGGAGCCTTTAAAATATCATATTGAGGATTTTGGAATAATATATTTGGTAGTTCCTTTATAACTCATAGATTTCCCCCTTAATGTGTTTTGTTTACTCTCATCTCTTTGTTGATTAGGAAGACATGAAATTAGGGCAGTAAACTTTTTAGGTCATTATACACTTGTATGAATTTTGTTACAATTTTTAAATGATTATTCTCTGTTCTTTATTCACAAGCTACCAATTTGCCTAAAATAGTCAATTATTTATTATGGATTGCTCACTCACTGCAAACTTGTGAAACTTAGATAAAAGACTTTTTATGACTTCATAAACCTCTGAGATTTATTGTAGAATTTTTGGAGGTCTAATTGTAGGGGTTGTTTCACAAGGCTTGTACTTTGTAGAAAATTTTAATGATTCTAATTTAATACTTTTAGGCCGTGTAAAATTATAATTTTTGGTCAATAGGCATTAATGGACACTATGATAGTCTGGTAATTTTCTCATAATTTTTTGATGGTGGATTATAGTACTTCCTTCTTTAGTCAAGCTTGTTTGGATAATTTTAGAATAAATTTAGAATAATTAATTAGAGGCCAACTTTTGAGGAAAATTAATGAAACCTGAAATTCTCTAACATGTTAGCATTATGTAGAGCTCATAATTTTTGGACTACCATTGCTTGAGTAAATCTAGTACTTCATGTTCAAAATCGCTCATGGCCTCATTTTCAGAAAAATTAAATAAATACCAGATAATTTAGGGAAATTAAGAAATTCTGGGCTTAAGTTGTAAAAGACATGATAGGCCCCCATAAATTATCTTGGCATGTTTGGATGAGAATTTGGAGTACTTCCTATCATGCACATCATTTAGCTTAAGGGTGGCCTGCTTTAGTAAAGCGGTAAAAATTGTGATGTCATGGTCGTAGGGTGACGGGATTATGGTTACTGTTGTGGTGAGTAATTTGGAGTTTATCATTTGAATTTGGGATATGGGTTGAAAAGATTACTTGGTTGTCTAAGGTTAGGTGAAGCTTAGGTTCAACGACAAGTCGTCTTCCCTGTGGGAAAAGAGAAGGTCAAACACATTAGGGTTAGAACCACAGTAATACAAAGGGTTGGGAACCGGGTATTAACCAATAATAATAAGCATGTTGCGAAAGGGAACTTTGGGCTTTCATCCCATCATAGTTCCTAGTACCCTCGAGAGCCCTTCACAGGGAATGCCTTGGGTAGTCCTGGGCTAACCTAAACCGTACGTAAAATTAAATACAAAAGTAACTAGTATAACTAGGGATTCACTTCCACTCACCTCGATGTTTAGGGATATTAAGTTGGGTCACTCGGGCAGTAGGCTCGGTGGATTTGATGATGGGCAAGTTTGCCGGGGAGCTTAGGCTCGGTGGTTGTTATTTGTGACGGACATGTTTGTCCGTGGAGCTTAGGCTTGGTGGTTGTTGTTTGTGATGGACGTGTTGGTCCAGGGAGCTTCGGCTCGGGTGTTGATACATAAGGTGGCATGTTCATAAATTTTAGGTGGTGGGTTTTAGGTATCGAAGGGTCGATGCACCGACGCACGTAGGAGCTCCGCTTAGTGCACCAGCATTGAGGCGTACGATAGGTATGACTGGTAGTGCAATTACCGGTTTAGAGGTTTGCGAGGCCCAACCCACTACTTCTGTTTGCCACTACGGAGGTATCATGGGAGGTTCGGCTCCCAAAAGGGGGAACTAAAGGACTGTGTACCCAGAGTTGGGTGGGTGAGTTGCACTTGCATGATCACATCATACCCACTTGCATGTCATAACATAATCATTCCATATAACCCCTATCACCTATTGTGTAAGTGGTATGGCAGCTTACACAATAGGACTTGCAAAATGACCCCTTGGTCTATAAGCTTGTGTGGGCAAGTTTATAAATTAAGGTCAAAATTCCTTATATATATATTGCTGTTAATAACCGATACCCCAACGTATAAATTGGTATGAGACTCTTTATATGATAGGAGCCCTGCAGAAGATCCCTTGGCTTATGCATTTCTGCACATAAGCTAAGGATACTTTTCATACTTTACTTTACTGCCACATGTACTATAAAATTGCTAGTATAGGTCCGCTGTCATCTGTTTCTTGATTACTCTCCACCTTAAAGTCCTCCTCTTTCTTCCTCTAAGCTTAGTGCTTAGAGGCCATGGGGGAAGTGGTGGGGGATGATAGGACTTTGTCTTATATACTAACGGTTTTCAGACCACATCATTTAGGGGATCGTGGAGCCCAACATGGAGGAGCAGCCCCAGAGGTCGGCCCGTTTGGAGATAGGGTAGGCTAGCTCAGGAGTTCTGACAGCAGGGACTGTGAGTCCCCGACCCTAGTAGTGTTTTATTTTTCTTCCGCTTGAGTGACTATTTAGTGAGGATTTGATGTATCGGGCTTAAGCCCTAATTTTCATTACATTTATATTATGTGGTCTCTCCCTTGGTGGAGATATTATTACTCTGATGTGATTAAGTTGTGGACTTTTGGATAGATTTTTTATCTCACTTGTGTTTACTCTACTTTGGATACTTTTCCGTGATCGAATCGGCCGGCAGAATCGGCGTTTCGCAGTGATGACCCTTCAGGGCGTGAAGGTGTCACCACAAAGCGGCGATTCTGGGCCTAAGACCCCGGTGTTTAAAAATAAAAAAAATGGGGTCTTACACATGACAGGTATTGTATTCCCGCTGTTGAGGATATTCGAACAAAGTATTATAGTCAGGCACATGGTTCTAATGTTGCCCACCACCCTAGTTCTACAACGATGTATAGAGATTTGAAATAGATCGTTTGGTGGTATGGGGTGAAGAGTAATATAGCCAAGTTTTTGTCTGAATGTTTTACTTGCAAGCGAGTAAAGGCAGATCATGGACAGCCAGGGGCAAGCTAACGCCTTTATATATTCCTAGTTGGAAGTGGGAGAGTATTTTTATGGACTTTATTATCGGTTTGCTGAGATCTCCCCGAGGACAAGATTTTGTTTGGGTCATAGTTGATAGATTGATGAAGTGTGCTCACTTCGTGCCATTCAGGATTGATTATGCCATAAAGAAGATAGCAGAGTTGTATTTGGAAGCGGTCATTAGATTGCATGGAGTACCTATAAGTGTTGTGTCAGATCGACATTCTAGGTTTACGTCTCATTTTTGGAAGAGTTTACAGGAAGGGTTGGGTACCAACCTCAGATATTCAACTGCTTATCATCTATATAGCAACGGTCAGACAGAGAGAGTTAATATGATTTTGGAAAATATGATTAGATGTTACATCTTGGACCATAAAGGAGAGTGGGATAAGCAGCCTAGATTGATGGAATTTGCATATAATAGTTATCAGGAGAGTTTGCAGATGGCCCCCTTTGAGGCTTTTTATGGGAGGAGTTGACAAACACCCTTATTTTGGGTTGAAGTTGGTGAAAGAATATTGTTGGGTCCATAAGCTTTGGAAGATATGAATACGTCTGTGACGCATATTCGAGAGAAGCTTCGTTTAGCCCGGGAGTATTTTGATAAAAATGATAATCGACGAAGGGTTGATGTGGAGTTCGTAGTTGGGGACATGGTTTTTATCTAGGTATCTCAAATGTCGGGAGTTAGGATGTTTGAAGGAACCACAAGTTGGATTCCAGATATATGGGACCTTTTAAGGTTATTGAACGCATTAGACTGTCAACTTATAGGCTGGATTTGCCCACTAATTTTCCCTGTGTGCCTGATGTGTTCCATGTGAACCAGTTACAGAAATGTGTGCTTAGTGAAGTGCATATTCTCGATTCGATGCACCAGTTACAACCTAATATTTCTTATGTTGATGTGCTTGTTCGTATTCTAGATACTCAGGATCGGTGTTGTGAAGGAAGACAATACCCATGGTCAAGGGTCTTTGGCAAAACCAAAATTTTGAGAGCGCAACTTAGGAGTTGCAGTCAGCTATGAGAGAGCCTCATCGTCATCTGTTCTCCAAGTTTCTTTGATAAGTGTTTCTATTGGATAACCTTTGGCTATTTTCTATCTATAGTGGATTAGATTTTGTGTTAAGTTTCGGGATGAAACAATCTTTTAGTGGGAGTGGCTGTAACGCCCTTTATTTTTGATGTTTATTTTAAATTTTCGTAGTGTTGTAATAATGATGTTAGGGTGTTTCGCTGACGCGTAGTTAGCGGACGCAGTTGTTGGAGCGTGATTTTTCTCATCGGAATCCGATATTTTTACTCGGTAGATTTTAGTAGGTTTACGTTGGTTTTGACATTGGGGAAATTTAACTCGAGTTTTGTTTGTCGAATCTTAATTTTGACTTTGCCGTTTGTTTTATAGCATCGATATTTTTCCTTGGTGCGAATTTCATGGAAATCCGAGGTGATTAGGGTTTTCTGGTTGTTTGGGCGTGTAACTTATTATAATAATATATACATATATAAGCTTGTACGTTTTAGCGAAACCCTATTCATCGTCTCTCCCAAGCCGACGGGCCGATTTACGGGAGAAAGTAGGCGACGGAACTCATGAGGTCTTCGATTGACGTCTGTAGGAGTTCTGGTGCACGAAATCGTTATCGGAGGGTAGATTCAGAAAGCTCTCGCCAGGATCTACGAGTACACGGTAAGTTTTCCCCATTTCGTGGATTTTTAGCATTAGGGTTTTTGATCTTGACTCTCGTTTGCCCCGAAATGTTTGAGGAATCATAGCCTAGGAGTTCTTACGGTCGTTCCTTGGAGCGGAGCGCTCGTGAGGCTAGTTTTCTGAAGATTTGAGGCAAGTGGTGATTTCTTCCCCTTGCTATGTTCTCGTTCGTTTTACTTTCCTTTATTTTTCTTCCTTTATCATTAGAGTATAGGAGTAGTGTTGGGTTCGGCTAGGTCAAGTCCAACGAGCACTGAAGGAGATTGAATGTGTTAAATTCATCGAGTATCAGTTTAAGTTTAAGTCCTTTCCATCGAGTATTTCAAATTACTGAGTCTGACTAAAATTCGTCGAGTATTCCTGAGAGGTTAAGTCTCTTTCGTCGATTATCAATGGTTTAAGTAAAATTCATCGAGTGAATAGATTTAGGCGTGGAGTGTGTTGAGTGATTATGCATTAGCGTAGAGTTCGTTGAGCTAATCTATTTTGGATTCAAATTCATCGATTGATTATAATTTGGCGTCGAGAGTGTCGAGTGTTTGGCCATTGGCATCGTGAGCATCGAGTGTTTGTCCTTTAGCATCGAGTGCGTCATGTTTTTGTCCTTTGGCATCGAGTGCGTTGAGTGATGTTCCTTTGGCGTCGAGTATTTATGAAAAGCTAAGTCTTTTTCGCCGGGTAATGTCTTTGGCATCGAGTGCGTTGAGTGAAACTATTTGGGCAACCCGTACTTTGAGTATATCTTTTTTTGGCGTCGAGTACTTTGAGTATAACTGTTTTGGCATCGATTGCTTTGAGTATAGTTGTTTTGCATCAAATACTTTAAGTATAGCTGTATTGGCGTTGATGGCCCTCCGCGCCGCCTGACCTTTCTTTTTTGATTAGTAGTGTATGGGTCAAGTTTCACAGAGGGAACGAGAGGAGGCTAGTGCACCTGTCGCATGTAATACAGGATATTCAGGCGTAATATCGAGGTCATATATTTCCCAGGGCGGGTTGATTATTTCTACTCCACTCGGAGGGACTATTATCTTACCGAAAATAAAGGTGTCAGATTAACTAATTAACTAGGGTGCTTATAAGAAACGACTGAAAATAGACTTATAAAAATTGACGAAAAAATTACTCTCGGTATCGAAACGATTAAGACTAAAATAATTTTACTTAACTAGAGATCCTATGTTTCAAATTAATTAAAGGGAAAACTTGGCCATGGAGGTTCCATAAGCATGAGCTCGCATATCTCTAGGGCTATCGCTCACTTTGACATTAAGACAATTCGACCGAGCTCTCGTTCGGCAAAGGATTCCCTTTTAATGTCGCTTTATGAGAACAATGCCACTATAGGGTGGAACCCAATCCAGAAGAATTCCGCTCCTCCACTCTCGAGGTTTAGTGCGAAAACTCTTTCTACCCAAGTGCGATCAATCTATACGCACAGCCTCTCGGCTAGCAAGCATATGTATAATGGAAATAGAGCGAACACATCGAGATGTGGTTCTACGCATCGTATACCCGGGGTAAACCTTAAGTGCTTTAATTAAAGAGAAAATGGGTATCATTAATTATTTAAAAATATTTTTATGTCCCAATGCTCTTCGATACCAAGGGCTAAGAGCGATTAGCCACTCATTGGGATGGGGACGACTTATGAGTTTGGTAAGGCATGAGTTCAAAACTAAGCGCTGAAGAGTTATACAAAAAAGACATAAAAATAACACAACGTTATAAAAAGGTAAAGCTAGCTAAATAGAGGACGCATGCACTCATAAAAGCCATAATAAAGGAAAAAACTAAGTTACAAAAAAGAAAAATACAAAATTGAAATTGCATGTCCTACTCAAACGAGTAGGTGGAAAAATTGCAAGTCCTACTCAAATGAGTAGGCAGGAAAATTTCAAGTCCTACTCAAATGTGTAAGCGGGAAAATTGCAAGTTCTTCTCAAACGAGTAGGCGGGAAATGAAAGCGGTAAATTGCAAGTCCTACTCAAATGAGTTGGCGGGAAATGAAAGCGGTAAATTGCAAGTCCTACTAAAACAATTTGGTGGGAAATGAAAGCAGTAAAGGGCAAGTCTTTCTCAAACGAGTAGGCGGGAAATTAAAGTGGTAAAAGCTATCTCATATACACACACACTCTACGTAAAAAAGGGAAACAATAAAAACATAACTCATACACTCACACACACAACAAAAAGGAGAAAAAACAAAGTGCTTGAAAAATTAAAATGATTATATTTCTACCCTTAGAACTTGCTAAAAATACATAAAAAGAAGAAATAAAAATTAAAGAAGGATAAAGTTTTTCAAAATAAAAGCAAAAATCAAAGTTTTTCAAAAAATAAAATAACAACTAATTCATTCTTATAACTTTATAAAAATGCTTAAAAAGTGGAAAAAAGTTTAAAAGAACCAAAAGTTTTACAAGTTAGAAAGCCTAAGTAAAAAAAAGATAAGAAACAGTTTTAAAACCCTTTTACAATTTCATAAGAATGAAATTTAGAAGAACTAGAAAAAACTAAACCTAAACAAAGCTAAGGGACAAGATAAGAAAAAGGCTATTATAATAACATTAAACTAAGGAAAAAATTGAGAACAAAGCTATGTAAGAAAATAACTAAAACATAAAAGCATAAAACTACTCTCATACACACACACACACACACACACACACACATAGAAAAACAAAGGAAGACAAGGGATAAAAAGAAGAGACAAGTGAGGAACCGAAATAAAATCCAATACTAGGTAAGGAGGCAAAAACTAACATTTTTATTAAGCTAAAAAGAGGGTTACAAAATGCTAAAACAAACACTGAAGAGAGGCAGAGAAATTCTACTTACATAGCAAGAAAATCCACTTAGGTTGCCCACTAATACCAAAATGGTCCAAAAAAACTGAACCCTTGGGACAAACCAAAAATTTCAATTTATTGAAATTTTTTTGGATTACACACCCTGGTCATGGGTGTGACTGGGGGGCATGTCGGTCTGGCATGCTGGTGAAGCCGAAAATCCGATCAGCTGGCTTGGTTTTGAAGCTTCAGGAAAGTCCACTTGTTTGTCACGGGCACGAATATGGGGTCACGGGCGTGTAGTTATGGCGTGACTGGACACCTGGCAGAAATTTGGTGTTAGCAACAACCATTTGAATGGGGTTAAACACTATAGTACAGACACGGGTGTGTCGGAAAGGTCGCTAGTGTATCAGAGGCATTGAGTGTTGACTAGAGGCATCGAGTGTCGAGACTGGCAGCGTTGAGTGTCGATTGGGGTAACATGTTCATGATAGAGATGTCACGGGCGTGTACTTTGATTTTTTGACTTTTTCTGCAAAATTTTTAGGAAAGAAGAATAAAGCAATGTTAGAATTTAATATTCCAAAAGAAACATTTTATTGAAAAAAGTAACTAGAAATAACGAAAATATACTAAAATGACCTAAATAAAATTTTGAAAAATACGAGTATTTATAACTTATCAAATAACCCCATACTTAATCTTTTGCTATTCTAGAGCAAAAGTTAGAGATATACTTATAAGGAATTAAAAAAATCCTAAATTTAGCTAACGCTTAATTTAATTAAAAGAAAGATCAAAATAAAAATCAGGGGAATAAGAGTTAAGTCCTAATCCATCAAAATGATTTTAAATAGAGGAAAAGTTTTTTCTAAAAAGACTACTTCAAGTAACCAAACATCATGCACAAATTGTAATCGTTAGCTATCAAAAATAGATTTTAATTATAGGAACTTTAGCTTATAAGAGTTTAAAGAAAATAATGCACTTTAAAAATTATGCTCTCAAAAAGATTTTATATTAAGTCTAGAATCAATGAATATGGCTAAGGGGGTTGTTATGGTTTATGAAGAGGGCATTGGTTTTAGAAGAGAGGTACTTTTTGAAACCTCTAAAGAATTTTTCTTTGAATGTGGATGTTTAGAAAAATGAAATCCTATTTTGCATAACATATAAATTTTGGAACAACATCATATAACCCAATGTAATGAATTTTATCCACTTACTCCGTAACATATAATCTTTTAAAACAAGTCTCCTATCTTAAGAAAAATACATAAGAATTTTTTAAAACTTAACCCCGGATATTTAAATCTATCAATCTCCAATTAATAAACGAATAGTAAATAAAGAATTAATAAAATTCGCTTATAAATAAACTTGCAACAAAATTTTGGAGAGCAAAGAGGCTAAGAATAGTATATTTGATATATTTGTTTCATAATAAACAAATATTTTTATTGGTTTTTTAGGGTTTTCATCTTCTTTTTTGATTTTTTTTATAATATTTTTTTGGAATTTTTTGAAATTATTTCTTTAATATATACATACTAAAGAAAGATGAAAAAGATTTTTTTTTTTGGAACACTTTTTTTCCAAAATTTTTTGTGTTTTTAAGATTTTTAAACAAATATTTACAAGAGAGGAAAGAGAAGATACTAACAAAGATGAGAGAGAAAGGAGGAGGGGAGAGAAAAGGTTATTTACAAAAATATTTACAAAAATAATTACAAAGAAAACAAAAAATATTTACAAAAAAAATATTTACAAAGTATATTTACAAAGTAAAACTAAATATTTTTGAAAATTTTGTTTTATAATTTATTTTTAAATTTTGATGATGAAACAAAATATTTTTGGAGTTTTCATTTTATAAGTTTTTTTGCTTTGTTTTCATTTTTTATAAAATTTTTGTTTTCATTTTTTGTATTTTTCAAAATTTTAGGGGTGCAGAAAATTGAAGTGCGGAAAAGAGCACGAAAACACCCTCATACTTAATTCCAACATTGTCCCCAATATTGTAATGTAAGTATGTGGAACAAAATAAAATGCAATATATACAAAAGTAAAGAGGGAGGGTGGAAACTTCCCTGAAACGTGTTCGGGGAGGCCCGTTTAGAAACCCTGCATTGTTAAGAACAAGACACCAAAGGGGAAAAAATAAAGAAATAGAGAAAAAAATAAATATGGGGTACCTCACAGGAGCGCTTTGTTAATAATCGTGTGTTGGGTATTGTATCCATAATAACCTAGATTTGTATGAAGTCACCCTTGAACTAAGATGAATTAAGTTGTATTTGATATCCTATTCTAGTTGTGTGTGTGCAGGACTTATTGCTAAGTGTATACCAATGTCAGTCTATAGTGGGTCACCAAACACAGGTCCATATAATGTAATCTCTCATTGTATGATCCATTGTGTTGACTAATGTGTAGCCTCTATATTGGGATACAATTCATTTTCAAAGCACTAGGTTTGATGAAGGAACACTTGCTGCTGTTTGGAATGTAGAAGTAAATTTTTCTTAAAGCTGAAAATTTTCTAAGTGTTTTACTCGAGTGGAATTATAGTACTCGAGTAGAAACCATAGAAGCACTCGAGTAGGTCTTGTCTGTAACTCGAGTAAAGGAAGTGGTTCTCGAGTAGCTTGAATCTAGCTCTCGAGAAGCCAAGTCCAGTACTCGAGTAGACCTTCTCTCATTCTCGAGTGTTCAGCTTTTAGTTCTCAGAAATGTTATAAGTTAAAAACTCGAGTAGTCAAGTCTAGTACTCGAGTAGTTGAGCAGTTATTTTGAGTGATAGAAGTATAGTTCTCGAGAAGATTCTAACCCCACTCGAGTAGCAAATCCATGTACTCAAGTACTCGTTTAGTACTCGAGTAGTCTAGTTTCATTAATCGAGTAATCAACATTTTCTCTAGAATTTTCTCTATGTCAATCTCTCAAAAAGTCCAGTTTCACCTCTCTCGAGTAATTTGTTTAGCCCTCGAGTGATCCTTACTCTACTCGAGTGATTTCAGATTCTATCTAGAATTTCCAGAAATGCCTCTTCTCGAGTAGTCAGAGCTATCCACTTGAGAGATAGTCATAGTACTCGAGTAGTATTATTCTCACTCGAGAAATGTTGTCATCTATTTAGAAAATTTCCTTAAGTCCCTGACAGATCAATGTTTTGAATTCTTTGATATGACTGGTCGACGTAGCTGTCATTAATGACAAATCTAACCGTTAGGGAGATCTTATAAAAGGTTGTGTCATTATGACTAAACCTAAGAAGAATAACATCAAGCACATATATTTTGTCATTTCTAAGTTTTCTGGATCGGACGACAATTTCCAAATCTACAGAAGCCGCCGCTCATCTTGATGATCGCCAAGGCAATTTCCGATCCAGATCGACTTGCAGATCAAGACACTTTTCAATCTTCATCTTCTCCTTGATCGTTTGAGTCCAAGTTTCTCAGAACAGATCTAGCCGAGAGTCTTCTTCTACAAATTCTGATAAAGCCGAAAAGTTCAAGAAAGAAGACCTAGGGAAAGATTTCCATATCTGAGAAATGATTAACTGTTTGTATTTTTAGATTTCATTTTATTGTTTTAGTAGATTATTCTCGGAGTGTAGGTGCCTCGTTCTCCGAGTTGTAGGATGTTTTCATCTTTGGAGTGTAGATCCCTTTTTGGATCGTGATTGTAGGAACGTTGTTCCGAGTGGTAGGATTGTTTTCAATCCGAGAATAGTGGAGTAGCCGAGTCTAGTACTTTGCTAGTTCGGTGAGTGGAAAGTGGACGTACCCAAGATTAGTGAACCACTATAATTCATGGTTTCCTTTGTGAATGCTTGTTTATTTCTTGTGCTTAGATCGCTTAAGTTTTTATTCTGCAAAAAGACGAACAACTCACCTATTCACCCGCCTCTATGTGATTTAGGTAGACAACTTTGACATTTTTCAATTTGTATTAGAGGGAGTTTTATCATTATAAGTTGAACACCTTAAGCAGATCTGCCCCAAGTTGTCGTTTAAGTTATGAAAGCATGGACAGAGCAAAGGATTTCGCTAAGCTTCCTTTGTGCACAAAGAACAATTTTGCTTTATGGAAAGAAAGGATAAAGTTCTTTATGGAAGCTGTGGATCCAAGGATCTTCATGATTGTTGAAGAAGGTCCTTATGTTCCCATGACTCCCTCCACTATAGATGCTACAAAGAAAGATCCTAAGAAGCTGATGGATCTTGATAAAGATGAGATTGCACTTGTCTATTTAGACAAGAAAGCCAAAAATTTCATAGCAAGTGCAGTCGATGACTCTGTGCTGCAGAACTTGATTCACTGCCAGCCTGCTAAAGAGACGTGGCAGTCTCTTATCATCCTGATGGAAGGTACTGAAGAAGTTAGGGAAGACAGAAGATATCTTCTGAATCAAAAGTATGAAGCCTTCCGACAAGGACCCAAGCATACCATTGCTGACACATTTGAGAATTTCTTCAAGATAGTTAATGGCCTAAGAGTCTACGACCGAGTCTTCACCAACGGAGAACTGAATGATAAGTTCTTTAGATCCCTGACTAAGGAATGGGATAACAAGGTTTGTGCTATTCGGGAATTTGGAAAGCTAGCTGAGACTGATTCGCAAAATCTCTTCGGAAAGCTTATGTCATATGAGCTTCAAATAAATTCAAGAAAAGCTAAAGAAGAGAAGAATAGGTCTTCATCCAAGGAGAATTCTGTTTCTCTCAAGGCAGACACCTCAAGGAAGTCTAAGACTTCCTCTCGTACCCCAGCACAAGAGGAAAGTGAAGAAGAATCTTCAGAGCCAAGCACCTCAGGCTCAGAAATATTTGAAGGAGAGTTCTCTCTACTCTCAATACAGTTCAAGAAATTCTTGAACAAAAAGAAGCAATGGAGAGGCAAGGATGCCTCATACAAAAGATCATGACATGATGGTGATCGCTACAAGAAAGGCTCAAGTAGCCAGGATAGGTATAATAATATACCGAACAAACATATTTCTACTGACATCGTTTGTTACTATTGCAATAAGCCAGGTCTTGTTATTGTTGACTTCCCTCATAAGAAGGAGGGTGGAAGGAGAGATGAAAAGAAAACTTCTTATAATAAGAAGGAGACCGAAAGAAGCCTGATGGATAAGAAAGGAAACACCCTCAGCGAATCTGACTCATCTAAGTCAAATGATGAAGAAGAAGCCTATATTGGTCTTATGGCACAAACTGACGAAGAAGAAGAGCCCCAGTTCACTCGGGAGGTAAAATCTCATACCCCTCTTTCTGAATTTTATGATTCTGACCATAAGAATGAGAATGTTCTTCTAACGAGGAATCTGAACTCATGTCTCAATATAAAGTGTTGATCAAAGCCTACGGCAAATGTTGTAGTGTGGCAAGAGCTCACGCTAAGGAGATCAAATCTCTAAAGGCTGAAGAGAGCAATCTGAGAGAGGAAATTGTAATGATGGACTCCCTCAAGTAAGACTTCCATGATGCTTGATGAGTCCCTATTTCATACCAAATTCCGTACTCATCTAGGCGCATTTGCATGTATTTGCACTACCATTTAGCGCCATTAGCACTCCTTTTGGTTCGCTACGACATTCCACGTCGTGTGCACTCTTTTAGCCTATTTCTGTGCGTGTATTTATTCTCATCGTGTGATGCATTTTTATTTCTATCTGTGACTGCCGCGTCGAAATCCCGTCCAGTTTTCCTGCAGGTTTTGGGATCGTGTGGGCGTCCGGGATAGGGCTTTCACTTTTTGTAGCAAAGGAGTCAATGGTCGTGCGTTTTTACCCACGCACGACCATCGACCTCTTTGGCGCACGACCACTGGTCGTGCGCAGTCTGAGCTCTCATTTTATTGTCCTGTCCCGCCATATCGCACGTTCATCAGCTATACCGCGCACGATCACTATTCGTGCGCTGCCGGTCGTGCGCAGTCATGCTATCTTTTTTTCATTTTTCTGTCCCATATCACACGATCACCACCCTTGCTGCGCACGATCACTGATCGTGCGGTGCTGATCGTGCGTATACTTAAATTTCCTGATGCAAGTTCTACAGGTTGTTGCCGCACGGGCGCTGACATTGTTCGCGCACGACCACTGGTCGTGCGCCGAGCGCGCTATTTATTCCTGTTTCTATATATACGCCTGTTCTGCGAATTAGGGAAAGAAGACTGGGATCGAACTCAGCCGTCACTTCGCCCTTCCGCATTCCAGACGCTCCATCCACCTCCACCTTCATCCCTACCATCGGGAGGTAATTTCCGGCACATCTAAAGCATTCCGCATCCTCCGGTGACCCCTCCGGCCATTAATGACCTCTTCTCCGAGCTTTCTACCGAAGAAGAAGATGATGAAGATGACCTAGAGAATGGACTCAAAGGCCCTCGAGGTGACAGCTCGACGGTACCGGAAGCCTCCTCAGACTACGCGTGGAAGCGGATTGACAACCCGCACCTCCGACCAACAACCGCGGTGGATCTTCACTCTTTTAGTTTACTCTTCCTCTACCTTTCTTGTAGTGTATGAATGACTCAAGCTTGTTGTGAACTTCGAATTTCTAGTTATTTGTAATTGGATTTTTGTTGATTAAACTTGTTTGTGGGATTTGTGTTGTGATGCGCCTTGCCCCATCTCACTTCCGTCATTTCATGTGATTGCACTCCACACTAAACACCTCACCCACTGGCTCACCGTCCACTCACTCTACAGAAGTATGGCCTAGTGGCCGATACACCCATCTCGCCTTGCGAAGCGGTGAATGCGACCCGCATAGTTAGCTTAAATTTCTTTGTTTGTAAGAACACAAATCTCAAAGCCCCTTTTGTTTCTTCTTTCATTTTACAAACTCTATTAGCAATAATTTCGGATTGTTCGTCGTTCCACGCCAATTGCATTCCTCAAGAGACCGACACTTGGGGATTCACTTCCTAAAACTTTATTACTTGTGCGACCAGTGCACTTGCCGTATTTTCACGCATCAAGTTTTTGGCACCATTGCCGGGGATTGCAACTATGAACGATCCATGACCCTGAAAATTTTGTTATTAGAGTTATTTCGTTTTGTTTTATTTTTATCCCTTTTCCCCCTATGTTGTCATTTCATTGTTGGAGTTGTTAGCTTTACTCGAAAAATTTATGCAAAGTAGTTTTACCCGCTATTTTTGATATTTCTACAATGTGGGCCAATTTCAATATTCGTTGCCCTTATTGTAGAGACATCTCTCATGCTAGCGATCGATGTCCTCAGAAGTATAGTGCCCAGGAAATTCATGACTCTACATTACGCAGATACAAGCCTGTTATCCACCGACCCGCAGAGCCATTACCACACTACTTCTTTTCGGCTTCAGCTATTGCTGTACCGCCGAAGCCGGCCAAGCAGTGCATTTTTTGTCGAAGCTGGGATCATGCATTGAAGGATTGCACTGCTTATTTAGCTGAATTGGGAGTGGATGATGAGCCATATTTTCGGATTATTCCCACTTCAACCTTGAGCAGCACCCCTTCAGCCTCGGTTTATGCACCATTGCTATCCCCATGTTTCAGAGAAAGCATTTCTGGTACCCGCACCGATGCTTGTGTTGATCCCCATTTCTGCGTGGATATCTATTCTTCTGATGAACATTCATTACCTAGTATTGAGTCTGGGTGTGTAGAGCCAGTTCCTGACTTTTCGTCGAGTTTTGTACCTTCACCTTCGTCTTTGAATAATATTCTGTCTTTTTCTGATATTTCTGTTGAGGTTGATTCGCAGGTGGAAACTAGCATTTCCAGCTTTCTGTTAGATCCTGTTGTAGAGGAAAATTCCGTGGGCGAGGCGGTTGCTTTTACCCCATGTGAGGATGTTCAATGCACGGACGAGGTGGAGGCTGTGCTAGGAACTTCCTGTACCATCCTGGACAGTGGTGTTCAGTTTTCTGCAATTTCACTAATGGGGGATGATTCCGGAATCATCTCCAAGATTAAGGATCCTTTATGTTATTCTTCTGATTTATTTCTTGACCCTGTTCTTGTTTTCACATCCCTGCATGACCCCATCGTGGAACCGGTTCGATCAGTACAAGGGCCTGTAACGCGGCCTACGACTGCTAGAGACCATTTGCAGGTGGTGTTGGAAACGACGAGCTTCACAAGTTATTTCTTGCCCATGCCTGACATTTATGACAGGTATACTTATACAGGTAGTGGGGCATTTGTTCTGTCTCCATACCAGTACCCGCTACCAAAATGCATGCATGAACAATTGCCTGAGCATTTCTATTTTCATACGCCAATCAGCTAATACTTGTTTAGAAGTTGAATAAGTCCTGTTGGGAGACAGAAAACCCAATAGTTATCTAGATAGCTTGTTCTTTTCTTTCATTGTAGGATTTTAGCAATAGTTAATCTTTTTTTAAACTCTTATTTTATTTTCATGCTCCTTTAGTCTCTAAATGTTTGTGGTAGCTCCGCCTCATTTCCTTATCCCCCGTGCGCACCCGCAGCATTATCCGAGCGATCTTGGTATAAAAATTGGTTGCCTGATATTTTGATGTTTCGCGCACGATCACTGATCGTGCGCGGTATTTATTTTCGCACGATCACTGGTCTTGCAATCGGCCCAGTTTTTATATAAAAAGACCCCTCGGGCTACGCTGAGCGTGCGCCCTAATCTTTCGCTCCCGATTTATATAAAAAGACCCCTCAGGTTACCACCCCCTCTGTTATCACCCGTGCTAACATGGTTAGTTTTCATCTACTGCGTGTTATTGGTCGGCGAGCCGATCGCCGATTCGAAATTGTTATTCCGGGCGATGCCCGAGGAGCTCAGCAGGAGGATGAGGATGGAGTCATGCCGGAGTCATCCTCCATGGGTGGGCGGAGAGCTGCAGGAGGCACTCGGCCACATCATTCGCAGTCATCACAGCCACAACCATCCGAGCCGGAGAGACGAGCCGGCCCTCACTCTAGTGCTGCACAGGGTCAGAGCATTCCATTCTTGCTTTAGCGGCTCGCAGATATTGAGGCCTCCCAGTTGTGGATGCAAAACTTGGTATATCAGCAGGCTTTGCGTGGTGGCCTGAACATCCCTCCGCCGCCAGCTCGTTTCGCTCCCGCTCCCCGCCCGCCACCCGTTGAGATCAACAGCAGGGACGAGGAATGGGAGCAATTCCTCCACCCCACAGCTACCTCTGCATTTGTGTCTTCAGAATCTGTATCTCTTGCCTGTCCTTTTTATTTTATTTTTCGTTATTTATCTCCATTACTGCAAGAACATTTTATAAACTGCTAATACAGGTATTTGGTCCACCTTAAGGACGGTAAACAAAAGGGCTATTCGGGAGACAACCCAAGCTTGGACCTCTTTTTGGTCCCTTCTTTTTGTGCTTTTTATTTTTGCTTTTATATTATATTCTCGGTTATTTGTCTTTTCTGCGGCTCTACCTAATTTGCAGGTTCAACATTCTTTTGTGCGATGCAGCAACCTCCGCCTTCTGGTATGCTCATTCTTTGGAGCATGGGTACCCTCTCTCCTCAGCCTACTTTTTATTTTAGATGTCCATTAGCATTTATGCTTGTGTTTTCATTCAAGTATGGGGGGGAGAGCCGCTTATGCACACCACGAGCACACTGTTAGCATGCCAGTAGTTTATTTTATGTTCATTATTGTAAAATCCTGTCACGCACCACTGCACCCACTTGAGCGCGCGCTTAGCTTTTGCGTGTTGCGAGTCAAACTCGTGTCTTTGTTAGATTTGGGAAAATTTTTGTGCTGGTTTAGGATTGGGAGACAGAGTAAAATGTTGACCTTGTTGTGTTTCTAGTCAACTGCTCTCGTCTTGTGTAGAAATTCGTGTAGATTTAATTTTTCTTTATGCTTATAGTTTTGTAATTTTCTATTTGCGTAAATTCTTATTATTGTACTCAAAAATTGTGAATCCGGTGTGAATCAAATAGTAGTTTAGGAATGTGTGTAGCCGCCACTAGACTCGTTTTGCTCGAGTTGGGAGGAAGGATTATCTTTCTCGGTGGCTAAGAACTTGCCCCAAGCTACTCTTGAAGCATTGGTGTATGGTTAGTCTAGCGTGAGCGTGATGTAGGCCATCATTTTGGCCCGGTTAAGCTTTGTACCGTTCCGAACGTCATACCCTCGCTAGCCCTGTTGTGCCTACCCTTCTTTTGATTCAGCTCAACCATTACTTCACCAAAGCTTTATATCCTATCCTAGCTGCACACCCAAGTCAAGCTTAGAGTTTATCTCTTCATGTTGGGATGTGAAGTGGTGTTATTATTTGTGAATATGTGGGGATGTGCTCCAAGACCTATTTTTGCTGAGATTGTGAAAATAAAGAAAATGTTTTGAAAAGAAAAAAATATATATGTGAAATAGAAAAGTGAAAAGTAAAAGTCTAATTGAAATATTTATTTGAGATGACTTGGATTTGGAGTAGGTGCTGCACACACCCATGTTGTAAAAATTACGTCTGGGGATGTGGTGTACTCGTTTATATTGTGGGGTTTTTGAAGGATTCTTTTAGGCTAGCTCACTTGGGTTAGGTGCAAAGCCATTATTTTTATCATTGTTTACCTCACCGTAACCCAAGCTCCGTAATTACCTTAAGTCCTACGGATTTATGCCTGAGTTTAACTAGTGCCGTGGAGAGAGTGTGAACGGGCAAGCGTATGGTCCCCGACATTGGTGGATTCCTTTGGAGGTGATCCTGAGCCCCGATCTTTGGCAATGCTCACCTTAGTGGCCAGCCTACTTTCTTCCTACGCGTGACTGGTTGATTCACCGTGATTCTATCGTTGAGTTGTAATAAAATGTTTTTACGCATTGTGAAAAATATAAACTATTTTGCATAATTAGGAATTTCTTCTATTGTATTTTTTATGCACGCGAGCATGCGACTTCGCATGGCACCACGTATTTCAATCTCTATGTCAGCTAGATTATTTTCCCGGCCTGCTTAGATTATGTTTGCTCGGGACGCGCAGATAGTTAAGTCTGGGGGTGTGATGAGTCCCTATTTCATACTGAATTCCGGACTCATCTAGGCTCATTTGCATGTATTTGCACTACCATTTAGCGCCATTAGCACTCCTTTTGGTTCGCTACGACATTCCACGTCGTGTGCACTCTTTTAGCCTATTTCTGTGTGTGTATTTATTCTCATCGTGTGATGCATTTTTATTTCTATCTGTGACTGCCATGTCGACATCCCGTCCAGTTTTCCTGCAGGTTCTGGGATCGTGTGGGCGTCTGGGATAGGGCTTTCACTTTTTGCAGCAAAGGAGTCAATGGTCGTGCGTTTTTACCCACGTACGACCATCGACCTCTTTGGCGCACGACCACTGGTCGTGCGCAGCCTGAGTTCTCGTTTTATTGTCCTGTCCCGCCATATCGCACGATCATCAGCTATACCGTGCACGATAACTGTTCGTGCGCTGCCGGTTGTGCGCAGTCATGCTATCTTTTTCAATTTTTCTGTCCCATATCGCACGATCACCACCCTTGCCACGCACGATCACTGATCGTACGCTGCTGATCGTGCGCATACTTAAATTTACTGATGCAGGTTCTACAGGTTTTTGCTACACGGGCGCTGGCATTGTTCGCGCACGACCACTGGTCGTGCGCCGATGGTCGTGCGCGCTATTTATTCCTATTTCTATATATACGCCTGTTCCGTGAATTAGGGAAAGAAGACCGGGATCGAACTCAGCCGTCACTTCGCCCTTCCTCATTCCCGACGCTCCATCCACCTCCACCTTCATCCCTACCATCGGGAGGTGATTTCCGGCACATCTAAAGCATTCCGCATCCTCCGGTGACCCCTCCGGCCATTAATGACCTCTTCTCCGAGCTTTTTATCGAAGAAGAAGATGATGAAGACGACCTAGAGAACGGACTCAAAGGCCCTCGAGGTGACAGCTCGACGGTACCGGAAGCCTCCTCGGACTGCCCGTGGAAGCGGATTGACAACCCGCACCTCCGGCCAACAATCGCGGTGGATCTTCACTCTTTTGGTTTACTCTTCCTCTACCTTTCTTGTAGTGTATGAATGACTCAAGCTTGTTGTGAACTTCGAATTTCTAGTTATTTGTAATTGGATTTTTGTTGTTTAAACTTGTTTGTGGGATTTGTGTTGTGATGCCCCTTGCCCCATCTCACTTCCATCGTTTCATGTGATTGCACTCCACACTAAACACCTCACCCACTGGCTCACCGTCCACTCGCCCTACCGAAGTACGGCATAGCGGCTGATACACCCATCTCGCCTTGCGAAGCGGTGAATGCGACCCTCATAGTTAGCTTTAATTTCTTTGTTTGTAAGAACACAAATCTCAAAGCCCCTTTTATTTCTTCTTTCATTTTACAAACTCTATTAGCAATAATTTCGGATTGTTCGTCGTTCCATGCCAATTGCATTCCTCAAGAGACCGACACTTCGGGATTCACTCCCTAAAACTTTATTACTTGTGCGACCGGTGCGCTTGCCGTATTTTCACGCATCAATGCTATGGAAGAATACAATAGGCTCTCAAGCATCTCGATCTGAAAAAGTAAATCATCAAGGGGTTGGAATAATAACTTGTAGCTGAAAAGAAACTTGTTGAAGGTTTCTCCAAGCCCAATATAGTTCTTCCACTAGTTGCTGAATTCTCTACTCAGGGAAAAGGTGCTGGCTTAGGCCATGAGGCTGATCCTAGTAAATCTTCTAGATAAACAAAGCCCAAAGGAGAAATAAGGCTGCTAAGAAAGCACTAGCCAAGGAGAAGGGGAAGGCTCCTCTAGAACAAACTACATTTAGGAAGGTTATCTTTCCGACAAATAAGTTTGATCTAGATTCGTCTTATGGTCACTTTGTTAGGCCAACTTACGTTGAGCCCAAGTCTCGTTGGCAAGGATGGACTCATCCCCGATACTTTGGCGAGAGTGTCTTTAAGGCACTTTATGAGGAGATCACTCTTCAGAAAAACCGACCTTATAATCATGGTCACAACATCGAGAAAGCTACAAGAGTTAAACTAGTTGTAGAAAAGCCTAAAAACGAGAAGAAGTCATGTGATTGTCATTATCATGAAGCTTCTACTTCTAATTCTACTTCCTCTGCTAGACCACAATCTCAAAAGGTTGAGTAGGAGATCTTTAGGCAAAGATACAACAGATTTGACTGTTTGTGTTGTGGCAAGATTGGTCACTTTGCCATAGATTGCTTGTTTAATCCCAGATATTATGAAATTCCTCGAGCTAATAATATGAGAAAGATCGGTCACAATGTTAACATACGTTGGGGGAGCATGCTAACTAGAGAACAAGGACCCAAGCATGTTTGGGTTCCTAAGGCAAACTGACTTGTGATTGCAGGTATTTCCAAAGACCACCAAAACTCCTATCTGGTACTTGGACAGTGGATGCTCTCGGCATGTGACTGGGACTAGAAGACTTCTTCAGAATTGTACTCCAGTCGTGAATAGGCAAAAGGTCATCTTTGGAGGTTCTGATAGAAGAATTACAAAAGGCTACGGTATGGTTACCAATGGTAGTGTATCCTTTTCGGATGTGGCTTATGTTGAAGGATTGGAACACAATCTCATAAGCATAAGCCAACTTTGCAATATACATCGTAGAATTTCATGCAGATAAGTGTTTGATAAAATCTATTGATTATTCTGAAACGATTTTATCAGGCACTCGTAGTAGAAATATCTTTTGTTTAAATTTTATTTGCATAGACTCTTCTACACCAGTGTGTCTTTTAACAAAAGATAGTGCGTCTCTTGGTGACCAAAGACACAAGAGATTAACACATATTAATTTCAAAACTATTAATAAATTATTTTCTCTGAATTTGGAACGTGATGCCCCAAATGTCAAGGTTGTTAAAGATAGACCTTGTCACGCATGTGTAAAAGGTAAGCAAACAAGGGCTACTTTTAAAAGCATTATTGGCAAAGACTCTAATAGGTGTTTACACCTACTTCATATGGACTTGTTCGGTCCACTATAAGTTAGAAGTTTAGGAGGTAAGGATTATACGTGGGTTATTGTTGATGACTACTCGCGCTTTGCATGGGTGTTCTTTCTGAAACACAAGTCAGATACCTTTGACATCTTTATAAATTTTGCCAGGCAGATCCAGAATGAATACAACTGTTCTGTAGTCAAAATCAGAAGTGATAATGAAACTGAATTAAAGTCTGGGGCCATTACAAAATTCTGTAAAATCCTAGGTATCTTTCATAAGTTTTCCACTCCTCATAGTCAACAACAAAATGGAGTAGATGAGAGAATGAATAGAACACTCATAGAGGCCTACAGAACTATGTTGAGTGATGACTCACTTCCAGAGTATTTCTGGGCTGAACCCCTCAACACTGCATGGCACGTGCAAAATCGATCACTCATAAACAATAGCCACAATAAGACACCTTTCGAACTTCTTAAGGGAAGAACGCCGACTGTCTCATATTTTAGAATCTTTGGCTGTAAGTGCTTCGTCCTTAACAATGGCAAGTATTATACTACTAAATTTAGTGAAAATAGCTTTGAAGGTATTTTCGTAGGATATAGTAGTCATAGTATGTCATATAGGGTATTTAATAAGAAAACCCTGGTTGTAGAATAATCTATTCATGTTGTATTTGATGAGACGAGCTTGTTGAAAAGCAACTCTTCTTGTGTGTTCATTGAAGATATAGGTTTAAAGTTGAAAGAACTTAACATGGATGAGTTAACTAAAAAAAGGAGAAAAGTTCATCAAGATCACTACTCCAACCCCGATTGGAGAGGTTGATGATCAAGATGAAGAAATCATCCAAATTGATGAAGTCACTCTTGTTGTTGAAGACACTCCAGATACAAGGACTCTAGAGCTCAGACATCTGAAGGATCACCCAATGGAGAAAATCCTAGGAGATCCTAGGGACGGTGTCAGAACTCATAGAGGTACTACTAATGAGAATTTATATTTGAGTTTTCACACAGAGGTTGAACCAAAAAAGTTTGAGGAAACTA
This sequence comes from Platanthera zijinensis, assembly GCA_039513925.1. Taxonomy (NCBI): domain Eukaryota; kingdom Viridiplantae; phylum Streptophyta; class Magnoliopsida; order Asparagales; family Orchidaceae; genus Platanthera; species Platanthera zijinensis. The sequence continues at coordinate 121,259,745 of CM077092.1, forward strand.
CTCAGACGCATCATGGATTTTGGTCGTGGAAGAAGAGTTGAATCAGTTTAAGTGCTGTCAAGTCTTGAAACTTCTTCCAATACCTAAAGGTTAGAATGTCATCAGAATCAAGTGTGTTTACAGGAACAATATGGATGAGAATAGAATGATAATAAAGAACAAGGACAGACCGTCGCCAAATGATATCGACAAGAAGAAGGAATCGACTTCGACCAGACGTATACTACAGTGGCAAGGCTGGAGGCCATTAGGTTGTTCCTAGCATATAATGTACTTTAGGGCTTCACTGTTTATCAGATGGACGTGAAGTCTTCCTTCTTTAATGGTGACATAAAGGAAGATGTGTATGTGGAACAACCTCCAGGTTTCGTTGATTCTAACTATCTCGATTATGTTTATCTGCTATCTAAAGCTTTATATGGTTTGAAACAATCTCCTCGAGCTTGGTATGAGACGCTGTCTAGCTTTCTTCTTGAGAACTAGTGTAAATCTATGTCGAAGATATTATTTTTGGCTCTACTGACAACCTCTACAAGAAGTTTTCAAAACTTATGCAAGGGAAGTTTGAAATGAACAGTATGGGAGAGATGAAGTATTTCTTAGGACTTCAGGTGAAACAATATGAAGATGGAATTTTCATCTCGCAGGCTAAGTTCACCAAGGAGTTGATTAAAAAATTCAAAATGGACAATGCAACCCCTATGAGGACTCCAATGGGTTCAGCTGTGTCTATGGATAAGGATAAGAAAGGGAAACCTTTTGATGAAATAAAGTATAGAAGCATAGTTGGATCCTTGCTCTACCTTACTGCCAGTAGACTAGACATAATTTTCTCCACATGGGTCTGTGCTAGATTCCAAGTGAACTGTAAGGAATCTCACTATTTTGCTGCAAAGCAGATTTTGAGATACCTTAAAGGTACACCGAATCTTGGCTTATCGTACCCAAGAAGTAATGATAGCGAACTAATTGGTTTTTCAGATGTAGATTTTGCAGGTAGTAAAGATGATAGAAAGAGCACTTCTAGGACATGCCAATTCCTTGGAAGGAGACTCATTTCTTTGAGAAGCAAAAAGCAAAATTGTGTCGTAATCTCAACGGTCGAATCCGAATATATTTCTGCCGGCAGTTGTTGTACACAACTGCTTTGGATAAAGAATCAACTGGAAGATTAAAATATAAGAGTCAAAGATATCCATCTATTTTGTGACTCCTCCAGTGCAATAACAATATCCAACAACCCATTCTCTCACAGCCGGACAATGCACATTGAGCTTAGATACCACTTCATCCGGGAGCATGTGGAGCATGGGGACATAGATCTACAGTATGTCCCAACATATATGCAAATTGCAGACATCTTCACGAAACCGCTGAACGAGACCAAGTTCTCCTTCTTCAAAACTTAACTTGGTATGCTCAACAAAGAGGAATAGACTAGGAGGACTCATTTCACAACTCAAAAAACAAGGATAAGTCAATAAGTTTGGAATTTCTCTAAGTTGGACTTCATTTCTCGAGATAAGGAATGACTACTCGAGAACTCGAATATGACTACTCGAGTACTTCTCTGAATTCTCGAGAACTAAGTGAGTCACTCGAGTGCTATCACTCGAGTACTAACCTTCTTCTCGAGAAGTAGAAAAGTACCACTCGAGTACTGTCACACCGCCACTCGAGTACTGCCATTCCATCACTCGAGTAATAAAGTTCCACTCGAGAAATGAACCGACAGTTTCTGGAATTCTTTCATATTTTCATTTTCGAAAACCGAGTCGTATCCGCCGCTATCTAGGTATGTTTAAGCTTAATTACACTCTTAATCATCATTACTAGGGTTATATAAAAGGAAATATATGATTTCAAGAATCTACTCGAATTCAAATCCTCTATCTCTCCAAAAACTCTTCGCATTCCACCGCTGTGACAGAGCATGCCGTCATCACCATCTTCTTCCAGTCTATCTCTCGTAGTTCTCTGTAGGATATGGCATCATCGTCGAAGGTCGGGATAGGCAGGGAGTTATTTGTTGCCGGGATAGTAGAAATTTCAGATGATTTCAGAAATTTTCTTATTCTTCTCGACACAACAGGTCTAACTTTTGTTCTACAACAACCGTGTAAGATTTTGTTTCAAGAGGTAGAAGAATTCTTCAAGAATGTTCTAAAATCAAAGTTTAAGGGAATCAAGATTAAGCACAACAAGACCACTATTTCTCAACTACTTAGAATGCCCGTGGTTTATGATAAAGATGACATAACTGATGAGGATTATGATCGGACATACATCTTATGCGGAATATCTGAGGTTATTAAGAACATCCAATGTCCAGACCTGAGTGCTGAGGGAAAGCTCCTAGTTGATATTTTTGGAAAAGTTCTACTATGACAAACCTCTTCCATTAGTTTCATTTCTACAGACCTTTTCTATATGATTACATCTTTTGTTTTAAGAAAGAAATTTCAGTTTGGTATGTTGATCCTTGACAAGATCAGGGAGAGCATTAAGGCTCCAAATTATGCAAGGAATACCTCTTTGATATTGCATGAGATCAATCCTAAGGTGTTTGACTTCTCTAAGGGAACAACCATCCACCATATGAAGAAAGTATATGTTTCCTCTATTCAGAGGTGGGAATTGAAATTGTAGAATCCTACCCAAGCTGCCAAAGCCCTTGAGCAACCAGCTACAGAAGACAGTATCCCATCTCTCTCTCTACCTAATGTTGCTGGCACATCTTGTGCAACAGTTGAGGGGGAGCCTGCCTCTTCTATTCAGCAAATCAGAATGCCTCCTCCTCCTCCTGATACCTCTATCCATCCATCCTCTCCAGAAGAAATACTGTTAGATGCACAAGTGAAAGAAACCATCCTTTCTACTATTGAAGATCTCAACAAGATGATTGAAGAGCTCAGCTCAGAAGAGCCTCTTCCTCCCCTCCAAAAGTACAAAGCTGCAGAACCACTCAAGGAACTTACTCCAGCTCTATCACCATCTCCTATACCATCTCCATTGTCTCTTGTTGATCACTCCCATGCTGCAGATAAAGAACAATAAGAGACTATATTGATTTCAGATGAGAAAGAACAGTCACCAGAACAAGTTGAAGATCCCTTTAGGAGGTTTGATTTCACTCTTCCCACCTTTCTTGGTGAGGAAGGAGATGTCGTGATTCACACTACCAGAGCTCAAAGCTCAATAGTTGTTGAAGAAATTTCCCCTTGGTCTGTACCTCCTCCTCCAATTACTCCTTCTACTTCTGCTCCAATTACTGCTACTGCTTCTACTACACCTGCTGCTTTTGATTTACTTGGTAAGATAGAGCAAATGTTGTTGGATCTAAGGAAATATGTTGATGATTCAATGAAAGTTGTTAAGGGAAAGTCACTATTCTGGAAAAGGAAATGAGCAGAGGATTTACTGAGATTCAACATAATACTAATCAATTGAATCACCTCTTCCCGATAGGTGGCAAAGCTCTAGATCATACAATTACAAGTGTTTGCCAAGTGATGGACCAAGGAATTACTCTAGCAAATAATCAGATTCAACTTGAAAAGAAGGCTAAAGAGAACATAATGAAATTTTTTGAAGAGGTGGGCACTTTCAGAGATGAAGCCATAATGAAGCTCAAAGTAGAAGTAAGAAAGGGGGAGGGACTGGTGAAAGAACATGTTTGAAAGTTTGATATAAATGTCAAGACTCTATGGACTACAAAATGAATGAAATTAATAAAGATGTACTAGCCCAGATTCAATATGTGAATTTCCATACTTATGATGCTGCTGTATAGGTACATAACCAGATTTTCACAGACTTCAAGGCTGATCCTAATATCATTCCACATAATCTAAACCCTCTTGCAAAAGTTCGGCCTGCTCAGATGCCTGCTCATCCTACCTTTTCTCCTAGGCCTCAAGGGGAAGCTCCTCCTCCTCCAGAATCTTATGCACAGGTATGGGAATCTAATATACCTCAAGATCTACCTGAAATTCAGATCCCAAAGAGAAGAAAGTATGGAGATGGAGCTTCTGCCAGAAGATCAATTCCAAATCCAGAGGCAGAGAAAAGGAAAGTCCAAGAATTTGCTGAAATCTATTGCCCAACTTCCAAGTCAATGATTCTTGAGACTTTAAAGCTATTAATGGACTACAATGAAAGCAGAACTAATCACAATAGTAATGATGAATGGGAATTATATGAGAATTCCATGACTAAAAGAAGGATTTATGACAGATAATATGGGAGGAATAATCCAAATGCACAACCAAGACCTCCCAAGTATTATCCCAAGCCATTCAGTTATCAAAGAAGGCAAAAGGAAAAGCAAGACAGGCAGCATCAGCAATAACAACAGCAACATCAAGTCTAAGAATGATAATAGTTATAAGATTGAGGATTGAATCTGTGTAGAGAGAAATCTTGAAACATTTCTATTTATATAAATCTTTAGTTTTGATGATTCATTTCCTTATCTTTAATTTCTATGCTTGTCATTCTGTGTTTAATTTCTATATCTAGCTCCTTTTATTTTTGATATAATTCACCTTAGTGTACAGGGTTCTGACTTCTACAAATAGGGGGAGATTGTTAGGTATTGTATCAACAATAACCTAGATTTGTATGAAGTCACCCTTAAACTAAGATAAATTAAGTTGAATTTGATATCCTGTTCTAGTTGTGTGTGTGCAGGACTTATTGCCAACTATAGACATATGCAAGACTACAGTGGTTCACCAAACACAGGACCATACAATGTAATCCCTCATTGTATGATTCATGGTGTTGACTCATGTGTAGCTTCTCTATTGGGATACACTTTATTTTCAAAGTACTTGGTTTGATGAAGGAAGACATGCTGCTGTTTGGAATGTAGAAGTAAATTTTTCTTAAAGCTAAAAATTTTCTAAGTGTTTTACTCGAGTGGAATTATTGTACTAGAGTAAAAACCTTAGAATCACTCGAGTGGGTCTTGTCTGTAACTCGAGTAAAGGAATTGATTCTCGAGTAGCTTGAATCTTGCTCTCGAAAAGCCAAGTCCAGTACTCGAGTAGACCTTCTCTCATTCTCGATTGTTGAGCTTTTAGTTCTCAGAAATTTTCTAAGTTAAACGCTTGAATAGTCAAGTCTAGTACTCGAGTAGTTGAGCAGTTATTTCAAGTGACAGAAGTATAGTTCTCGAGAAGATTCTAACCCCACTCGAGTAGCAAATCTATGTACTCGAGTATTTCATTTAGTACTCGAGTAGTCCCGTTTTAGTACTCGAGTGATCAACTTTTTCTCCAGAATTTTCTCTAAGTAACCCTCTCGAGAAGTCCAGTTTCACCTCTCTCGAGTAGTTTATCTAGCACTCGAGTGATCCTTACTCCACTCGAGTGATTTCAGATTCTATCCAGAATTTCCAGAAATGCCTCTTCTCGAGTAGTCAGAGCTATCCACTATAGAGCTACTCATAGTACTCGAGTAGTATTATTCTCACTCGAGAAATGCTATCATCTATTCAGAAAATTTCCTTAAGTCCCTGACAGATCAATGTTTTGAATTCTATGATATGACTGGTCCACGTGGTCGTCATTAATGACAAATCTAACCATTAGGGAGATCATATAAAAGGTCGTGACGTTATGACTAACCCTAAGAAGAATAACATCAAGCGCGTATATTCTCTTATTTCTATGTTTTCTAGATCAGTCGACAATTTCCAAATCTACAGAAGCCGCCGCTCATCTTGAAGATCGCCAAGGCCATTTCCGATCCATGTCGACTTAAAGATCAAGAGACTTTTCAATCTTCATCTTCTCCTTGATCATGTGAGTACAAGTTTCTCAGAACAGATCTAGCCAAGAGTCTTCTTCTACAAATTCTGATAATGCCGAAAATTTCAAGAAAGAAGACCTAGGGAGAGATTTTCAGATATGAGAAAAGATTCAATGTTTGTATTTTCAGATTTCATTTTATTGTTGTAGGAGATTATTTTCCGAGTGTAGGTGCCTCATTCTCCGAGTTATAGGAAGTTTTCATCTTCCGAGTGTAGATCCCTTTTTGGATCGAGATTGTACGAACGTTGTTCCGAGTGGTAGGATTGTTTTCAATCCGAGAATAGTGGAGTAGTCGAGTCTAGTGCTTTGCTAGATCGGTGAGTGGAAAGTGGACGTACCCAAGAGGCCACTCAAGAATGTGCCCCGAGCGCGCCCTAGCAAGCCGGTAGGACTTTATGAAGTTTATATGACACCTAATTTAGCTTTACAACTTGAACATTTTAGCAAGCAAGTGACAGAGATGTCTGCTTCCTCAGCCACTCCTTCTCGGGCAAATAATACTAGTAATACTTTTATTGAAGAATAGGTTGATTTCATGGGGAATCTTACTCGTCCTTCCTTTAACCTGAACAACGCTCCGTATAACAATGCTTATAATCCAGGTTATAGGAACCACCCGAATTTCTCATGGAGCAACCAAAGTAATGCCCAGTGCCCTCCTAATATGAACCCACCTAGTTTTCTTCCCCCACCACCAAAGCCCTCTTTGATTGAAGAGGTATTTTCTAAATATGTTGCCTCGAACGAATCCAACATCCGGAATCTCACCGGATCTGTAAAGAACATAGAGAATCAAATTGGCCATCTTGCCAAAATGATTGCCAAGCGCCCGCATGGAGCTTTGTCGGGCAACACTGAGACGAATCCAAGGGAGAATGCAAATTCCATCAACCTTCGCAGTGGAAAGGAGGTAACCTCTCCAAGTAGGATTGAACCCGAGGTAACTGTTTCTATTTTACCCCCTCATGTTTTATTTTCTAATTCTCCGAAAGCTTCAAAATCTCCTCTTGATTCTACTTCCTCACCCCCTTATCCATCTAAAATTAAAAATGAAAGAGTACAGGAGCAATACAAAATTTTTTTAGAAATTTTTAAAAATATTCATATAAATGTTCCCTTCTGCGAGGCAATCTCTCACATGCCTAAATACGCGAAATATCTCAAGGAGTTACTCTCCAATAAAAAGAAACTTGAAGATATCTCACGTGTTTCCCTCAATGCAAAATGCTAAGCAGCTTTATTTAATAAATTTCCTCAAAAATTGAATGATCCGGGACGGTTTTCTATCTCGTGCCTCTTTGGCAATTTATTAGTAAAGCATGCCCTCGCCGACCTAGGTGCTAGCATAAATCTAATGCCTTACTCTTTGTTCAAGAAATTGGGGTTAGGAGATCCAATCCCAACATAAATAAGTATAGAACTAGTGGATCGTTCTGTTAAGTATCCAGTAGGGGTAGTGGAAGACGTGTTAGTCAAGGTTGACAAGTTCATCTTTCTGGTGGACTTTGTCATTCTTGACATCGAAGAGGAGGCTGAAGTAACACTCATACTCGGCCGCCCCTTCCTTGCAACCTCCCGCGCAATAATAGATGTAACGGAAAACTCCTCCTTCATGTTGGAGATAATGAAGTTACTTTCAGTATCAACCCCTCAATGCGCAATTCTCTTTCAAATGATGATTCTTGTTACCATCTAGATGCATCATTTGATGAAGATTTTTCTTCATTTTCTAATTCTGGTCCCACATCTTATGATGATGCAGAACATGATGAATTATTGTGTTTTATGGAATTATCTGGTTCTTCGCCTCTTGAGCCAATTGTCTTAGAGAGTATAGAAATTACGACCTCTTACGAAGTACCACCTACTCTTGAGCATAAGCAACTTACAGAGCACCTAAGATATGTCTTTTTAGAAAAAGACTCTAAATTGTCGGTCATCATTTCTTATACTTTGCGTGATTCAGAAATTTTTGAATTAATTCAAATCTTAAATAGGCATCGCCGAGCTATAGCTTGGCAATTATCTGATATTAAAGGGATAAGCCTCTCCTTCTGCACACAAAAAATATTACTTGAAGATAATTCTCGCAACAGTGTACAGCCTCAGTGATGACTAAATCCCAACATGAAAGACATCGTTAAGGATGAAGTAATTAAACTATTAGATGCAGGAATTATCTACCCGATTTCGGATAGCCCGTGGGTCAGCCCCGTGCAAGTAGTACCAAAGAAAGGCGGCATGACAGTAGTGGTTAATGAGAACAATGAACTAATTCGAACTCGTACTGTTACGAGTTGGCGGATGTGCATCGACTATAGAAAATTAAATGATGCCACCCAAAAAGACCACCTTCCCTTACCATTCATTGATCAAATTTTAGAACGCCTTTTTGGTCACTCCTACTATAGCTTTCTAGATGGTTTATTAGGATATTTCCAAATACCAATCTCACCCGAGGACCAGGAGAAAACAACCTTTACTTGTCCCTTCGGCACCTTTGCTTATAGAAGGATGCCATTTGGCCTTAGCAATGCACCAGCTACATTCCAAAGATGTATGTTGGCCATCTTTGATGAGTTAGTTGAGGATGTGATAGAAGTCTTCATGGATGACTTTTCCGTAGTTGGAAATTCTTTTAAATTATGACAATCGAACTAAAACAAGCCGGAAATGGTTTAAACTTAAACTTTATTATCAGAAAAAGGTATCTATTACAAAGGTATGGCCTCCCTTATGTAGAATGGAGGAGAAAAGAGAGAATACAAATAAGAGATTTGAGACTAAAAAATTACATGACACATGCGAACTGTAGGGACACAAACCGAACAAGCCGCGCGGTTAGACAGAGGGGCTAACCGCTCGGCAACTGCCAAAGAGAGAGAGATCCCCATGTGAGACCGTCAGACCGCCTGGTCTCCAAGTTGCCAGTAACAAGCCGCTAGACCGCTTGGACCTAGGACAGCAGTACATAACAATCAACCCGCTGAAGGAAAACTGCCAGACCGCCCGATCATCAACTCGCCAAGCCAAACTGCCAGACCGCCCGGTCACCATTTCAACACTCCCCCTCAAGATGGAGCATATATATCGATCATTCCCAGCTTGTCACAAATATGAGAAAATGAGGCGGATACTGGCTTGGTTAAGATGTCAGCCAGCTCTTTATCAGAAGTGACGAAGGGAGTGCAAATTTGTTCCTTCAAAATCTCTTCACGAATGAAATGACAGTCGACCTCAATGTACTTTGTTCTTTCATGGAATACTGGATTTTTGGAGATGTATATCGCAGCCTTGTTGTCACAGAACATAGGTAGAGGATGGTTGTAGACCTCTCCTAAATCCAGCATGAGAGCCAATAGCAATTTTAACTCACAAGTGGTCGATGCCATACTCTGATACTCTGCTTCAACACTGGTCCTGTAAACAACACACTGCTTCTTGCTCTTCCAGCTTACCAGATTTCCCCCAACCAAGGTGTAGAAACCATAGGTAGACTTGCAATCCCCTTTTTCATCAGCGTAACTCACATCTGAGTATGCTTCAACCTTCAGATTGCCATTCTTCTGAAATAGGAATCCTTTCCCAGGGGCTGCTTTGACATAATCCAAGATCCGCAAGGCAGACTGTAGATGGCACTCCCTGGGTGCTTGCATGAATTGACTTACCTTGCCCACAGCATAGGAAATGTCGGGCCTGGTCACTTTGAGATATTTGAGCTTACCTACTAGACGCCTGTACTGCGTAGTATCTGAAAGAAGAGGCGAATCATATGTCCAGGTTTTGTCTTCTCTAATAGCCATAGGGCATGAGGAAGGTTTTGCCCCAGTAGATCCTGCTTCTTTCAGAAGATTAAGGGCATACTTACGCTGGGAGACAACCAAGGAGTTGGGCTTCCGAGAGATCTTGATCCCCAAAAAGTACTTTGGAGAGCCCAAATCTTTCGTGACCAGATGTTGACGAAGATGCCGCTTTGGCAGGGCAACCCCTTCCTGGTCATCGCCAGTGAGAAGAATATCATCAACATACACCGCAAGAACCACCAGTCCCGAGGGGGTTTTGCGAATAAATAGAGAGTGATCGGCAGAGCTGCGCGTAAAACCAACAGCCGCCACGATGCCGCTGAACTTGTCAAACCAAGCTCGAGGGCTCTGCTTGAGGACAGATTGCCTTCTACAGTCGGTATACTCGTGTCTCCCCCTGAGCAACATACCCAGGAGGTTGCTCCATGTAGACGGCCTCTAGAAGATCACCATAAAGGAAGGCATTCTTTACATCATGCTGAGAAATTGGCCAATCTTTATTGACCGCCACAGAGAGAAGGACCTGTATAGTACTGAGACGATCCATGGGAGAGATGGTGTCAAAATAATCAACCCCATAGGTCTGAGTAAAGCCCTTAGCAACAAGACGAGCCTTATAACGGTCCACAGTGCCATCTGGGCCAAATTTGACCACAAAGACCAAGCGACAGCCAACAACATCAGTACCGAAGGGAGGAGGAATAAGAGTCCAGGTACCCCACAATGTTAGGGTCGTCATTTCCTCAGCCATGGCCATCTTCCAGTGAGGAATAGCAAGGGCCTCCTGGTAGGAACGAGGTGTGGCAGTGGCAGAGATAGCCAGCGCAAAGGCTCTGCGAGAAGAGGTAAGACAATCATATGAAACAACAACAGTAAGGGGGTGTAGGGTACATGTCCGCACCCCTTTGCGAAGAGCTATATGAAAATCCAGGTCATTAGGTTCCTTACATCCAGAGCAGCCGTGGCAGAGAGAGCTGGCCCGGGAGAAGAGAGCGACGAGAGCGGAGATGAGGGAGACGGATGTGGAGACAGAGTAGGGGTGGATATCATAGTAGGAGGCGAGGGAACGAAGGGAATAACAGGAGAATCAGAGGCTGTGGGAAGAGAAGAGGAAGCTCGGGGAAGAGAAGAGGAGTCGTCCGAGAAGTAGGAGGCATTCTCGAAGAAGGTAACGTCAGCGGAGATGAATTGCTTACGAAGAACTGGGTCAAAGCAACAGTACCCTTTCTGAGTGGTGGAGTACCCCAGAAAGACACATTTGGTGGAGCGAGGGGAGAGTTTATCGCGGGTAACGGAGGGAGCATGTACGAAGGCCGTACATCCAAATATACGTAGAGGGAGGGGGAAGGGTTCCTTGCCAGGATGGAGAATGGAGAATGGGGTTTGACCCTGGAGAATGGTGGATGGAATGCGATTGATGAGGAAACAGGAGATGAGAACGGCATAGCCCTAATAGGAACGAGGAACCTGCATCTGTGTCATCAGAGCGCGAGCGACATCAAGGAGGCGACGGTTTTTGCGTTCCGCCACACCATTTTGCTGTGAAGTATAGACACAGCTAGTTTGATGAATAATCCCATGTTGTATACAGAAGGACGAAAAAGCATGACTGAGATATTCTTGGGAGTTATCAGATCGAAAATCTTTTATAGAAACAACAAACTGATTTTTGATCATGAGATAGAAAGATGTCCATACAGAGAATAATTCGGAGCGATCTTTTAAAAGATACACCCACGTACAACGAGAGAAATTATCAATAAATGTGACAAAATATTAACTTCCCCGACAAACGGTAAGGGTAGGGGACGGACCCCAAACATCAGAGTGGATGAGATCAAACGGTCAGGAAGATCCACGAACATGCTTTGGTGGGAAGGAGGAGCGGTGATGCTTGCCAAGCTGACAGGCCTCACAATTGAGGGGAGGACTTTGTGAAGGAAGATGGGGCAGAAGCTGACGAAGAAGACGTGGAGGAGCAAGACCAAGACGAAGATGCCATTGGAGAAGATTTTTGGAGGTGGTGGAGAAGACGGATTGAACGAAAACGTTGTCGAGGAATAATAAAATGCCACTCTCAGTCCCAGTAGCAATTGTCCGCTCGGAGTCCGGATCTTGAAAAGAATAAGAAGTAGAAGTAAATGTGATAGAACACCGTAATATCTTGCATAGAGAGGTAACATATATTAAGTTGCATGGGAATTTGAACACGTAGAGAGTATTCGCCAATTGAAGAGATGGAGTGACTTGAACCACTCCCGTCCCATGGACCGGGGATGGAGAGCCGTCAGCGAGAATAACCGGGGGCAACCGATCATGTGTTTTCAGGAGAGAAAAACACTAGGGAGAGCCGGTCATATGATTGGTAGCACCTGAGTCGATCAGCCATTTCCTTGAGTAACGAAATGGGCACTACCAGAAGACGTGACCACTGAGGCAGAAGGCTTCGAAGAAGAGGACAAAGTAGAGATATCGAAGAGAGCCATAGGAGAAGAAATAGGTCGCGCGAACAGATATATAGGTCGCGCGAACTAATAAAGGAAGAGCGAGAGAACAAGAAATAGGCCGCGTGAACAGAGAACAGGTCGCGCGAACAGACAATCAGCGAACACAGCACGAACAAAAGAAAGTTCATGAACACCAGAAGACCTAAGCGTACACAAAAAAGGAAACCGTAAAGGACATAACCAAGAAGTAGACCAACGCAGGGAGAAGGTCGTGCGGTGAGAGAGAAGGCCGCACGAACAAAGAAGGAGCCGCGCGAATCAAGGAGATCGCGGGAAAAACAGAGGAAGAGAAATCGCGAAAATAGGTCGCGGTTAGAACTAGAGGTCGCGCGGTTAGGAAACAAGCCGCACAGATAGGAAGAAGAAGATCTGCACCGGTCACGATGTAAGACACCAGCGGCCAGGAAAGCCACGACCAAACCGCAGAACCAAGAAGAGGGAAAGAATTCTGCGGCTAGAAGACAGACCGCGTGAATAGAAATGGGGTTTGCTGGGAGGAGAAGGCCAAAACAGGTCGCGCCGACAGGGCGCGGCGACTAGAACAGGTCGCGAGAAAGTAGCAAGCGCACCGGCCGCAAAAAACAGATCGCGGGAATAGGGCACAAGCAAAAGAACCAAGCCGCGCGAACAGGGCGCTAGCAAACAAACAGGCCGCACAAATAGGTCGCGAGAAGAAGAAACAAGTCTTGTGGACAGGTCGCGCGGTCAGAGAGGGGCACAGAATCAGGAGGAGAAAATCGAGTCCTCTGATACCATGTGAGAATCGAACTAAAACAAGCCGAAAACGGTTTAAAATGAAACTTTATTATCAGAAAAAGGTATCTATTACAAAGGTATGGCCTCCCTTATATAGAATGGAGGAGAAAAGAGAGAATACAAATAAGAGATGTGGGACTAAAAAATTACATGACACACGCGAACTGTACAGACACAAACCGCACAAGCCGCACGGTTAGACAGAGGGGCTAACCGCTCGGCAACTTCCAGTGAGAGAGAGAGATCGCCATGTGAGACCGTCAGACCGCCCGGTCTCCAAGTCAACAGTGACAAGCTGCTAGACTGCTTGGACCTCAGACAACAGCACATAACAATCAACCCGCTAAAGGGAAACCGCTAGACCGCCCGGTCATCAACTCGCAAAGCCAGACCGCCAGACCGCCCAGTCACCACTTCAACATAAATCATGCTTAGCGAATCTTGAACGTGTTCTTCAACGTTGTGAAGATACGAATCTAGCCCTAAATTGGGAAAAATGTCATATCATGGTCCGAGAGGGGTTGGTACTCGGTCATAAAATATCAGGTAAAGGAATCGAGGTTGATAAGGCCAAGATCGAGGTGATTGAGAAACTTCCCCCTCCCATAAATGTAAAATCTATTAGAAGTTTCCTTGGTCACGCTAGTTTTTATCGGCGGTTTATACAAAATTTTTCCATAATTACAAAGCCGTTAACACACTTGTTAGAAAAAGAGTCTTCTTTACTTTTTGATAATGAATGTTTAACAGCTTTTAATATTATACAAGATAAGCTTATCAACTCGCCAATTCTAGTAGCACCAGATTGGTCCTTTCCATTCGAGATAATGTGTGATGCAAGTGACATTGCTGTAGGCGCAGTGTTAGGCCAATGGGTGAACAAGTATTTTTCACCCAATTTATTATGCAAGCAAGACACTCACATCTGCACAGGTCAATTACACAACTATAGAGAAAGAACTTCTGGCAATTGTTTTTGCGTTTGATAAGTTTAGGTATTATATTACACTCTCTAAAGTCATTGTGTTTACTGATCATTCTTCCCTTAGGTACCTACAAAACAAGGCAGACGCCAAGCCCCGATTATTAAGATGGACCCTCTTACTACAAGAATTTCACTTGGAGATCCGGGATAAGAAAGGAGCGGAGAACTTGGCGGCCGATCATCTCTCCCGCTTAGAAAACCCTGCTGCAGATACGCTGGAGAAAGCTGATATTGATGATAAATTCCCTGAAGAGCGCCTCCTCACCATCGAAAAATTAACGAATTTTTCTACCCCTTGGTTTGCGGATTTGGCCAACTATCTAGTGGCTCAGGTGCTGCCAAAAGTTTTTTCAAGTCAACAAAAGAAGAAATTCTTTTCCGACGCGAAGAACTACTTTTGGGAGGACCCCTTCTTATTTCGTATCTGCACAGATCAAGTGGTAAGAAGATGTGTATCGAGCGAGGAAGGCTTGCAAATATTGCGGCACTGCCATGAAGGACAAACCAGCGGACATTATCAAGCAAGCCAGACCGCAAGGAAATTGCTGGAGGTCGGTTTATACTTGCCCTCGATCTTTAAGGATGCTCACTCTTTTGTAAGTAGATGCGACAGCTGCCAAAGTTCAGGTAACATATCTCGCCGAGACGAAATGCCCCAACTCCTTTATAAAGTGTGAAATTTTGGATCTATGGGGTATCAAATTCGTAGGTCCTCTCCCTCCCTCATTTAATAATAAATATATTCTCGTCGCAGTCGACTACGTGTCGAGATGGGCGGAAGCACAAGCTCTCCAATCCAACGATGCAAGAATGTTCATCAAATTTTTTAAGAAATTATTCTCTCGTTTTGGCACGCCTCGTGCTATAGTTAATGATAGGGGCACACACTTATGCAATAGCCAGTTTGCTAAAATTTTAGTAAAATATGGCGTTACACACAAACTCTCCACCGCCTATCACCCACAAACTAGTGGCCAAGTAGAGGTAGTGAACCGCGAGCTCAAGCTGATTTTGGAGAAGACTGTCTCTTTTAATAGGAAGGACTGGTCTTTGAAGCTTGATAATGCTCTATAGGCTTATCGGATGGCATACAAGACCGCCATTGGTTGCACACCATACCAATTAGTCTATGGCAAAGCTTGCCACCTTCAAGTTTAGTTAGAGCACCGTGCCTATTGGGCGCTAAAATTCCTCAATCTTGATTATACTTTGTCCTCCGAGCAAAGACAATTCCAACTAAACGAACTAGATGAATGGCGTGCTAACGCCTATGAAAATAAAAAGTTTTATAAGGAGCGCTCAAAGTTCTACAATGATAAAAATATTAAAATTCCTAAAAGTTTTTCACCGAGGGATCTAGTCCTTCTTTACAACTCACGCCTTCGTCTTTTTCCAGGAAAGTTAAAATCTCGATGGTCCGGCCCCTTTGTCGTTAAAGAGGTTTGGCCATATGGGTCCGTTCTTATTTCCCACTCGGAACTCGGCTCCTTTAAAGTGAACGACCGCCGATTAAAATTTTATTTCTCCAATGATACTTCGGCCACCAATATTGAGACCCTCACCATATAATCTTCCATGCCAATTAGTCATGCTACGCGACGGTAAACAAAGCGCTTTTGGGAGGCACCCCAAAGTTTATCTTCTTATTACTATTTTCTTTATTTTAACATGTATTTGCAGGTTTCCTTCTAGCCTCCTCGATTTCACCATCAGGGATGTCCTCTTTCCTCACTTCTTCTTTTATAGCATTTTTATTACTTCATACTTAGTTTTAAACATTGGGGACAATGTTTAACTTTAAGTATGGGGGTATAAGTCCTTAAATAATAAAATTTTATGAAAATATAAATTCAAAAAATTCAAAAAAATATTTATATTTCTTTCTTTTGTCTTTAATATATATACCAAAAAAAGAGAGGATAAAACTTATATAAAATAATTAATAATTTGATTTAATCTTTGCTAAATCATTTAGTACCCCATGACTTTGCATTTTCTTTTTTTTAATCATATATGTACTTGTTTAGTTGAAATAAATAAAATTAAATTTCATTTTGTCTATGTTTCATGAGTAATATTTTGACTCATGTAGTGTTCCTAATTAAGGTAACATGTTAATTTTTAAAAACATTCTTAAATATTTGCACTTTTTCATAGCCATTTTTTTATGTTTTTCACTTTTATAAAATCTACCATCCCTTGTTTTCTCTTTTAAAAATATTTGAAATGATTGATTAGTGTTAAGTATAGTAGATGCGAACTAATCTAAGATGCTTATTATCTTCATTTTTCATGAAAAGTCAATTATCTCCATTTTTTATCTGGAATTTGCGTCTCTTGAATTTTTTAATACCTTGCTTTGAGTAGACATAAGAGCATTAAGATGATCTAGGCAACTTTTTGATTAGTTTGAGCTTTTGAATCCCGAACATTAAATTCCTAACCATTGCTAGCCACGTTGTGCCTTTTCCATTTTCTTTTTATAAGTCCCACTTATTTTTCACCAAAGCCATATAGCTTACCCATGTCACACACTTAAAACTTTTTGAGCTTTATGTCACTTGTGTGTACTATATTTTGTGAAAATGGTGGAGATTTGTATTATATCTCAATTGCTACAAAAGATGAAAAAGAAAAAAAAAACGGAAAAACTCAATTGCATCAAAAGAAGGAAGAAGATATGATATATATTTATATATCTATGCAAAAAAAAATTAATGAATGACCATTTAACCCCAACTTTATATTGCAAAATGACTTGGGGTGTCAAAATTTTATTTTCTAGCAACTTGGGCTCTTCTTCTTGTTTTAAGTGTGCTTTACCCATCATGTTTATCTTTTGAACTCCACACCCTAAAAACCTAAGCCAAAAATTTATACCTAATGAAAGTCCTTTTGATTCATGCTTCTGAGGTTTATTTTTAGTACGGTAGCGAGAAAGAAAATTGAGTAAATTCTTAGGTAGCAGTATTGATCTTTGATTTAGATTAGTATGAATATAAAATGTCTCTTAGATTTTAGTAGCAACTCAATATCCTTTTCATTTATCACATTACTCAATTTTTAGTTTTGCTGTAAAACTTGGGATGATTTATTTTTTTATGCTAGTGAAAACTGTAAAATTCTATGCCAAGACTAAGTAAAAATATTTTGTTTTCTTTTCGTAATTCCTCTACCTTAATTTTGCTTCGTACTTGTGTTTGGCATAGCCAATTTGTTTGGTTGGTTTTTTTTATTTTTTCTAGCTCGTATGTCTTTGCTTGAGGACAAGCAAAATAATAAGTCTGGGGGAATTTGATGATGCATAATTTGACCTAATTTATTAATATAAAAATCTAAATAATATAATATAAATATATTTATATTATTAATTTTATCCTCTAAATCATAATTTTTTTTATAAGTCTATCCTAACCATGCATATTTTACTATTTTTCTGCGCGCAGCGAACTTCGGGGTCACTTTTGGCATGCGGCCAGATTCAGATCTTGGGTTGAACACAAAAGTTGTAGCCCTTGAAACGACCTATCCAACGGATGGTTACACGCCTTTATCGGATTATTGTAGCCTCAGGAATCCTCCGTCAAAGTTGTTATCCAACAGGTTTCCTTCATGTATGAAACTCGTGTTTAAGCAAGAACCGAGGATCACGGGACAAATTGCATTATCAATTCTAAAAGAACATGCCTTCAGTTATGGGATTCCAAAATAAATGTCGAGTGCACTCATGTCATGGTGTTGTTGAACTATATTCAAGAATGGAATGAAGCCACAATGGTCCGATGTGATTTTTTCTCATAAGTATGAAAGAGGCTAGCCACCTTTGACTATATATTCAGCATGTGTTCTTAAAGGAAACATCTTGGAAAGAGAGAAAGCTAGAAAACTTTTATCATGCTTTTCATGACAAGTGTGAAATAGGCTAGCCACCTTTAACTATATATTAAACATGTGTCCTTAAAGGAAGCTTCTTGGAAAGAGAGAAAGCTAACCAACTTTTATCATGTTTTTCATGACAAGTGTGAAAGAGGCTAGCCACCTTTGAGTTTTAAACCAACATGTGCTTTTTGACCAAGGGATGATTCATGGAAACTTCATCCTCATGCCAAATTCCAACTCAACCCCCTTGGTTTTGGCCCTATAAATAGGCATGAAGAAAGGGTGAAACCATGATCCTTCCGACTTCATTTTGAGCATTGTAGAGAGACTTTAGAGTTTGTTTGTAGAGTATTTTAGTTTAATATTTTCATGCTTTATTGTTCTTGCAATTTCATTTATCGTACTTGTAATCTTCTTGCAAACTCTCTTTATAATGTCTTTTTTTGAAATCTTTTGTAACTTCTTTTCAATAAGAAATAAATTAGTTTGTTGTTCCCTTTCCCTCTTTCTCTTTCTTTTTATGCATATTCTTAACATGATTTTCATTTCCTATATTATGAGTAACTAAACTTTGTTTAGTACTTGATCGAAATGATCCGAGGAATGAAATGATCTCTTTTTCTTAACCCATATCTTCTCTTTCTCTTTGAACAAATGTTTAGGATTTACCCTTTATTTATTTATAGAGAGGTCATATTATCGATATATGATTTTCTCTTCTATTTTCATACTCTAGTAGTTGAAAGGATCATGCGTATGGATTGATCACTCACGAGTAAAGGGAGTTGGATGCAATCCTTGAAAGAGGACGACGTAAATTTCCCGGATTGGAGTCAAATCCAATAGAGGGGTTCACCGCATAAAGCGAGTTTTAGGGGTTTCAATTATAGAACGAAAGTTTGGTTGATCAACCTAAACTTAGTTGGGCATAGCCTTGAGAGAGGTTCGTTCATATTCTGGGAACCTCCACGGTCCAAGCACCTTCATTAAAGAGAATTAGGGATTTATCTATTTTTGGTCATTTTCATTCCAAGGTGATTCAAGATCAAGTACTAAACTTTTAAATTATTGCTTAATCAAACTCTTTTATTGTATAACCGTTCTCTTATTTGCAAACAAAATCAAATTATCTAATTGATAAAATAACAGAAATCTCTTTGAAGTAGAAGTAATTGATGCGCCTTGGTTCTAATACGACCTTGATATTATATCCTATGCAATAAGCGATAAGGTACACTTGCCTTTATCGAATATAGATTCGGAGAACATCATCTTCATCTTCTCTCTTTCATAAAACACCTCCGAGATTTTCTCCATCAGATATCGTTACTGCTTTGCCGGCCTGCGAGGAAAGCACTTCTATATGCACCTGCCCGCAGGTTGTCCTAGCTTGTGACCATCGAATACTCTTTGGAACCCTCAAGCAGTTCCTGTAGGAGACACATAGTTGGGTTGATCTCTGAAGAAAGCAATGCTATATGCACCTGCCCAGTCGATCAACTTGGGTTGTACTCCAGGCAAGAGGGCAGTAAATCCCTCCCTTTTTTATTAGGTGTGGATTGATTCTACAGCTTTTGCGACCCTGTGAGGAAAGCACTGCTATATGCACCTGCCCACATGGTCGTTTAAGTCTGTAGCTCATTTCTCACCTGACAGAATTCTGGTATTCACTTCAGTCCGCAAGAGCTGATTTATCGGATGACCGAGATATTTCTTATTAAGTGATGTCTATAGCTTTTGCAACCCTGTGAGGTAAACACTGCTATATGCACCTGCCCACTTGGTTTCCTAAGCCTATAGACATCTTTCTTAGTGCCCAAGATTTATCATCAGACTCCTTCTTAAAAGAATAGATTGGAATTGGTATTCGTCAAAATATGGATATTACCTTGTTAAAGCAAGCAGTTGATAACACCTCTGCTGAATCTCAATATTCTCACTGGTTAACCGCGTGGTTAGATGTCAAGCGAGCTGGTGATCATTCGTCGTCTATTCATACGGTGTATATAATTATTAATCGCGCGAGTACATTGTACTGGGTGATTCATCTATTCATACAGCGGATATCATTATTAATTGCGTGAGTTCATTGTGCTAGGTGATTCATCTATTCTTACGGCGTATATCATTATTAATCGCGTGCATAAGTTATGCATGGTGATCACTTGTTTATTTCCCTTCGAGTTATAGATATCATATTGAATACTTGGTCGCCCGGCAAATTAATCTTTAATATTAATTATCCAAGCTGGCATTCGTCAACGGATAGCCAGGATGGGCTTACCTATCCGCATTTATAGGAGTGCGACTATTATCTTTTCTAATTCGTTCATTTTATTCCCCTACGGATCATTTAAGGAATTATCTGGATATCTCAGCATGTGTTATAATCGCGCGAACAAAAATATAATATCGATCAAATAAAGCAAATTCAGCAAAATCAAACAGATGATATCATTTACATTGTCAAAAAATTACAAGTTGTTTTATCCGGGCGGCTTACATAAATCATACCACGGGATCAAAAGAATCAATCATTACATATCAACTTTCCGTATTTTTTCACTCGGGCTCATAATCTGTTTCACTGGAGGAACTTGAAGAGCATCCCATCTTAGTTGATCGTGACTCCTGGGATTCCTCCCCATTCGAACTGCTGGATGGACTTGAACCTTTATCCGCGATAGTGTCTGCGGGTACATTTTCTTGTCCGATTATCGTCTCATCCTCTGCGAGGATCTAGTCAATAGCTTCTCTTTCCATCACGTCTCGCACGGCTTCAACCTCCTGAAAGCCAGGGAATAACTGGTCAAAAGTTATCTTTTCATGATCGGACTTAAGCGCTCCCCGCTCCCGCAGAATGTCTACCATATCTTCCCCACTTTCCCGCAGGTGCACGGTAGTTTCATTTACAAAGGCTAGATTCTCCGGGTAATAAGATTTCTATAAAAGAAGATAAAGTAAAATTTTCTGCTAATGTTTAGGTAACTAGTAAAACCGCAAGGTAAAAAACTTACTACAATAATATTCTTCAGTCTCTTATTCTCTTCTTTGAGTTGCTCTATTTCATCTTCTAACCGCTCGGCTAATCTGACTACTTCGCTAAAGGGTTCGGCAATGAAGTTGTCCGTCATGAAACTTCTTGCACAGATTTGAGCGGCTAGAGTTGGGAGTTTGTTTGTAGGAATTGCCCGCAGATCGGCCAGGTTTTCCCTGTCGTACATCGCCCAGCTAACCGCGCGGGCATGTATGGAGATCTTCTCGTTCTTCCACAATGGAAGAGCGGTCGAAACTTGAATGTGTATCCCACGCGGATGCCATTTCATAACTGCCTTGTCGCGGTAGTCTTTCAACTTCTCACCCATTCCGTGGGGTGTGAAGGGTTCAGTGCCATAGTCGGTGGTGATACCATTCTCTTTGCGACAATCATCCTCCCTTTTCTTCCTCACCTCGCTCTGTGTCAGAACAAGCTCCGCAGGTGTAACTGGCTTATTCGCCGGAACTTTTAGAACAGCTGCAAAGGGACGAAATTTTTAGCCGCGCGGTAAGATGAATAATAAGTATCTAATCGCTAAATGCATACCTTCTTCTACATGCAAATTAGCCACGACTGGAAGCATCAGGATGTAATACAGGATGTCTAGCTGTGAACCAGCGAGGAAATCAACGATCTCCTTCTCGATGCCTTCAACCTCGAACCGCTCGAACATCCTCGCCGGCCGGACTTGCTGGCGGACAGGTAGAAGGCCAAGATTCCCCTCGAACTTGTGGAATCTTGTTGACTTGTTCGGGAACTTGTTCGACAAGTTCACCGTCTTCAACTTGTTGCAGCCAAAGTATACGATGCCTTTGAAGATCCGACTGTCTTTCTTGCTAGAGATAATGGAGCGGACAACGAAGTAGTGGCGGAAAAGATCCATGTTGAACCTTACCCGCTGAGTTCGCAGGTAGATGATGAAGCTCACCACCGAAGAGATTTTATTGGGAAAGAGCTGGCCAGGAATGATTCTTAATAAGTCTAGAAATTTTACGAGCTCGATTAGTTGCGGCAAGCTGAAACCAAAGTCAAAGTGGTCGATCATGATCACAACCAGGTTCCTCGCAGAAGTATTGATCCGCTCGTCTTCTCGATGTAGTCGCGCGACTACATCGGTATTTGTCATATGCACGGCGATGAAGCATTCAAGTTCAATTGCCATTATTTCCGACCTCCTGTGCTTGGCGTCAAGGATATCGGAGGCAGCTGCATCTCGTGCGGGTGCCATTAACTCTTGGCACAGGAATTAGTGTCCTCGAAATTTTTCAATATAATGCGGAGCTAGACCGTATTTATAGAACTTGCAACAAGAGTTTCAAGTCGCGCGATTATTTTAAAGAAGCCGCAATGATATTCATCAATTCCTATAGATTTCAAATGCATTTCAATAGTGCAGATCGCGCGAACAATTAAATCAAACCGCAAACATCTAAAGCATTACTAATCGCGCGAACAAATAAACCACATCACAAGCATTATAAGATTTTAAAAATAGCTATCAGCAACAAGGTTAGTCCGTTCGAACGCATTGTTATTACAGACAGCGATCTCTCTCTTCACGTTATTCCTCACGTCGCTCTTCGCTAGGTTCTGCAAGGTCCCTGCCGATATGAGCCACTTGGTCGCTAATGCCAAGTAAAACGGACATCACGCTTATCAAGTGGTGGCTCAGGGTGTTCTAGGCCCGGTTTATCCGTTATGCCTCCCGAACTATGCGGCTAATCGAAACGGTTGGCCTTGTAAAAGGCACCTGTTCGTTTGGTCGCATGGGTAGGGTTGCATGACCAGCCACCGGAGCAGAAGTTTCTCCCCTGCCAGGGCCATGACCTGATTCGCGCAGTTTCTCCGAACTCGCGAAGTCAGGTCGCCGGCCCTTCTCTCTTTCTACCCTCCCGTAATATTTATTCTTGAAGTATGCAGCATCATCCTCTGCCCTTTTATGTCACTTCCTCTAGATCGAGAATTGATTGCGGACAACTGTTTCTCGCTCGCCGGAATCGGCCAGTTCTGTGGACAGTTCCTTTACCCGCTCCTCCAAGCCTCTCCTCGCCTCTTCCTCAAACTTGAGCTTCTCCCTTAGTCGCTCGAGGTCGACGAACAACTCGGAGAAGGTGCATTGGCCTTCATTGTTCTGAAGCCGCCACACGGTCTCATCCACGACAGCTTGAGAATTTAATTCTACAAAGTCTGCATCACAAAACAACATGCGGGTAGAGTTAGTTTTATCGCGCGACAAGATCGGCAAGCAACGATGCTAAAAGAATTTAGCACCCAAGTAGAGGCATTAATCTTCTCTAGTCACGACCAAAATCTGACGGCTAGAAAAAACAAGTCTCCTGAACCTCTCAGGATCCGTCTTCTTCAGGTAATTGTCCCTCAGAAGTCGCTCGACCCGCTTATTCTTTTCGAGCTCTTTGTGCGACAGGAGCAAGTCGCCGGTCTCAGTTATTATGCGGATAGGCCACTTTAACTACAGTGGTTCCTTGTAAGGTTGTGGAATTTTTATTACCTTCGGGGTGGGTTTAAGCAGACCTATCCGCAGAAGTTTAGCGGCAGCCTGGCGGTCAGTGTCAGCTTGTCCTGCAGCCGGAAGAACTAAGGGATCGCGGATTTCTTCTCTAGCAACTTATTATCCGCAAGGATTCTTTCCAGCAGTTTTACCTTATCATCTCCTTCGGATGGCCCAGGGATTTCTTTCCCTCCTTTCACCAATAAAACCTCCAAGTCAGAATCGCCCCCAGATAATTGTTTGCTGCTGGCTTCTTTTTCCTTCTGCTGGAAATCGCAGTGGACGGAAATGTTAGATCTACTCGCCAAGCCGCCCCCATTTCTAGAAGTCGTTCGAGATTTTCGAAAGCATTTAACTCCTCAGATCGGGCAGTTTCTTCTTCAAACAGATCAGGTAACTTGTTATTAAGCTCGTAAAGACTGAAGACCCTCCTATTGGTCCTCAGCTCATTCACTTATTCTGAAGAATCTTTCATAGCAAACAACTATGCTCTCTCCCTTGGAATGCATGAAAGCCTCATAATCCAGGTTGAGCATGGACTTCCTGTCATCTCTTACCTCTTCAGTTCTCTCCATATATACCACCAAAGTGTCCCACATCTCCTTTGAGGTCTGACAGTGAACCAAGTTCAGAAAGGTTGAGTCATTCTTTGGCACTAACAATGATGGTTTGTTCCCTCTTATCCATGGTGGACAAGATGACTTCATCCTTGGTCATCTATAAATATTTCTTTGGTGTCTGGACAGTTGCATACAAAACTAAGACTTTGATAGGGATGAAAGGTCCCTCTTTGACTGTAATAAAGATCCTTGTGTCAGATTCTTCCATGAACAGTATGACCCTATCCTTCTAGATTCCAAAGCTCTCCTTCTTACAGATAGGAAGCTTCAAGGAACCTAGCTCATTATGGTTATTTCCTGAACCCATAAGTATGCTTCTTTTTTCTACCCTTTGAGATCTACTCAGACTGTTAAGTCTTTTTTAAGCAACCTCCTTCTGATACCACTTGAAAGTCTTTTGTTTTAAGGGTAGCTAAACACCTAGAGGGGGGGGGTGAATTAGTTTTCGGTCTCTTTGGACTTTTTCCTAACTTTGGGTGTGTTGAATTCGTTTAGTTTGCTTGATTTCAAGAATAAAACAACACACACATTATTTATAGTGGTTTCCCAGATTATGGGTATATATACTATTGCTCCCACCTTTCTAACATTGTGTTAAACAAGGCACTTCTCCATAACTCGGCTCCTAAGATCTTACACCAAGATCCCGCAAGATCTCTCAGTTTTCTACAAGACCTACCTAAGGCACAAGTCCCTACCTCAGAGCAAGCATGCTCCTACAACTCAGTGATACAAAGATCACCTACCACTCAGAGATAATACCTCTCCTACAACTGAAGAATAATGCCCGACCTCAGATTCAAGGCCGGATCCTACAACTCAGGCACAAAGGCCCTACCTATCCTCATAGAATGACTCTCTTACCTCAGGCAAATAGCCCTACACTCTGATCAACAAATGATCCTACAGCTCAGATCAAAACTGCATCCTACCTCAGCCTTTATAAAATATTCCTACAACTCAGATCCAATGGATCTTACAGCTCAGATCCAAAGGATCCTATAGCTCAGATCCAAGAATGGATCCTATAGAGAGAATGGTTGGTTGGTGTTGAAACCGAAAAATCGGTTTCTGTGGAGTTCACCCTTGTAGGAAGGGGAGATCGAACACTTACTTCTCTCTCGTGAGCTGATGAGTCCTATTTATATAGTGATTTTCGGACACATCTGGGCTAGTTTTGTTTCACATGCACTTCAATTTTAGTTCATTATCGTATATATTTCATCTTATCTTTATTTCCATAGGAAGTGCACATTTAGGCCCGTGGTTGGGTATTTTTGTTACTTTTATATATTGTACTCCTTGTGATTGCCTGGAATGTCTGCATATATCAGTGATTTGTTTTTCATATTAGTATAGGGGTTCTGTGTGTGTTGGGGGATTGTTTGGAAACAGGAATACTGTGCACAATCATCGGATCTATTGCGGACGACCACTGGTCCTGCACCACTAATCGTGCAGACTAGTCTTCATTTTTCAAAGTTCTGTCTGGGGCAAACGCACGACCACTGGACACAGTGCGCCAGGCCACTGGTCTCGCGCCACTGATCGTGTGCATTGATTCCATTTTCTTGGAGTTCTGTCTGGTGTAATCGCACAACAATTATACATAGTGTACACGACCATTGATCGTGTGCCATTACTCGTGCGCGCTGTACGAGTGGACACCCTAGTACGAAGCCGCATTCCAAGAGATGAAGGACAGACTTACCTCTGCACCTATCCTAGCCCTTCCATTTGAGAAGGAAGGATTCTAAGTCTACACTGACGTATCATATCAAGGGATGGGGGCAGTGCTGATGCAGTACGGGCATGTGATCGTTTACGCTTCGAGACAACTGAAGAAGCATGAAGCTAATTACCCAGTCATGATCTGGTGTTGGGGGCAGTGGTGTTCTCCTTGAAGGTTTGGAGACACTATCTATATGGCGTCCACTGGAAGATATTTTCGGATCATAAGAATTTAAAATATGTTCATACTCAAAAGGAGCTGAACATAAGACAGCGACGATGGTTAGAATTTTTATGTGATTATGAATTTACTTTGAACTACCACCCCAGAAAAGCAAACTCTGTGGTTAATTCCTTGAGAAGAAAGGTACCAAAATTGAACCCTATGTCTCAGGTTTTATTAGTCTGAAATTAGCTCGGATGATTGAGGAGATGGAGATCACCTTGGTATATGAGAACCATTCTGAAGAGTATACGGAGTATCTAACCTCAATGCGCATAGTCTGTGACATTCGGGACCGAATTGGGGTACAGCAAGGGAAGGATGCTACTCTGACCCTAGTATTTAAGTCACTTGATGATGGGTCTACTGACGAATATTCCATAAAAGATGGCCTCATTCATTTTTGTGGTCGGCTCTACATTCCTAAAGGCGACAAAATTCGCGAAGATATTTTGAGAGAGGCACATTGCTCTCAGTATTCAGTGCGTCCTGGGATTGCCAAAATGTATGCAGAATTGCGGAAGAACATGTGTTGGCCAGGAATGAAGAGAGACGTCGGGTACTTCATTACGCACTTTGAAGCCTATCAAAAGGTGAAGGAAGAATGCAAGAGCCCCGGAGGATTGTTGTAGTCATTGCCCATCCCCGAGTGGAAGTTTAAGGATATTTGCATGGACTTCGTTCGGGGTTTGCCTCGCTCATGCTCAGGGAACGATTAGGTTTGTGTAATCGTCGATGGCATGATAAAGGTAGCCAGGTTTATTCCTGTGAAGAAAGAGGCTCATGTGGACATTTTAGTATGCCTCTTTGTGGAGCAGTTTGTTCGGTACCATAGCGTGCCAAAGATAATTGTTTCTGATCGAGATGGTCGTTTCACTTCTAAAGAATTTAAGGCAGTACAGACCTATTTGGGTTCACGTCTTACCTTCAGTATGACATTTCATCCTTAGACAGATGGTCAGTTTGAGAGGACCATCAGAACTTTGGAAGATCTACTAAGATTGTGTGTGCTAGATAGAGGAGAGCCGTGTAACACCCCTATCCGTCGCATAGCATATAGTAGTAGGTCCGGCCGGGGCCCGACGCCATATACTACGGACAGACCGGAAGGTTACGAATATGGACAACCATTCCAACCAATTTAACAACAACGTCCTACACAACGCATTCTAACGGAAGCATTTTTAAGTTAAACAAAGAACCCATATAGGCATGAATGTCCACTAGTAATAAATACCACAAAGGAATGACGAACATGAAAATACACAAAAGAGTTCACGGCCTTAAGGCCTTACAAAAGTGTTCGCTTAACAAGATAGCGTCTTTCATACATCGGCGTGCAGGCCGGCCATACATGAATATGAAAAAGCTAATAACTAAGCCTTCGAGGGCTGGCGCTGCAACTTGGGCTTTAGCCCGCTATTTGCCGCTTGGCTCCGCAGCAGCACCTGTAGAAAGCAATCCACCCAAGAGGTGGCAATACAAAAGGGCAACGGTCAGCAAAGCTGACCAAATTATAACGACCCCGTCCCGTTTCTCGGGACGGCGGTGCTCCTTCCCTGCATATAAAACTACCATAGCAATTCTATAAAGTATTCTATTCGCCACAAGTGTCGGCACGCACGGCCGCACACTCCGTGCTCTCAGGGCACTAATCGGTGAACCCGGTCCGGACCCAGTCCGACACCGCGATTCCACCACCATCCCTCGGATGGCAACTCTCGTGAGCATTTAGCCCTTTCAGCCGAAGCCTAGGCCCGTTTCCAGCCTCCCGGGAAGTCCCATGTACTTTAGGTCGCTTCTACTGAGACCACTTGGAATGGGTAGAGTTCCACCCGCCCGTTGCTCACTTCACCACGGCCATTTAGCCATCGGTGCGGGCCAAGTTTCTCCTCATTCCCACAATCGATCAAAACACGCACATAACCCCGTTATGTACCGATTTGCCCTCCAAGGCAATATCGCGGCGGCAATGCAATTCCGCCCAAGCTTTCCGGGTGCGCCTCGAGGTTAACCCCAAGGATCCCTGTATGCAATCTACCGCGTAGAAATTTCGGAAAACTAAAAATCATCGGCGCGGAGTCTTCTCCGCCATGCAATGCAAACATCACCGATCCGGGTTAAACCCGAATAGGCTTCACACACAATGCCTACGCCCGTACTTCGATTCCGGGCTCTAACAACGGGGACTTTACATATCTACCCGAAGGGATTCCGCGCCTCAACGCTCACTCGCGAGAGGGGGATTTCCCCATGCATAGAAAGAAGGGCGACTACACATGCCCTATGAAGAGGATCGTTACCCTCGTAGATTTCCGCGTGCCCGCCATGAAGATGTAGACGGATGGAAAGCTTCGCCTCGCCCTTGCCTTCGAGGATCCGGACTCGGATCGCGAGTCGGTGCTCCGGTGCTCCGCCGGCGGCCGGAACTTTGCTCTTCCTCCTCTTGGCTCTCACCTCTCTCTAAGAGTTTAGAAAGAGAAAGGTAGGGTTGAAATGAGGGAATTCAGCCCCAAACTCAACCCTAATACCCCCTTGGTTAACCCACAGGCGTTAGATCCAACATAAAAGATCCGGACGGCCCGGATTCAACCCAAAATATCAGTTACGCCGATCGACACGGGTCCTGACACAGCCGTGTGCCACGGGCCGTGTTACCTGGAGCTTCAGGAACGATCGTCGGGCTTCATGAACACGGCTTCGAACACGGCCGTGTTCGAGGCCGTGTGCCCCACACACGGCTTGAGACACGACCGTGTGTCTCAGGCCGTGTCCTTCTCTGACTCGAGACTGCACAAAACCACCATAGACCACTGAACACGGGTAGGCACACGGCCACCGTGTGCCTGGCCGTGTGCCCCTGTTCAGACCTCCAAAAGTGCTGTTTGATCGCTCCGCGATCATCTCCGAGGTTGGGGTCTTACAACTCCCTCCCCCTTAAGAGAATTTCGTCCCGAAATTAAGAACAGAGACTACACAAAAAAAAAAAAAACGAGTACCTGAGGGGAACAACTCGGGGTACTCCTCGCGCATTGTCTGCTCTCGCTCCCAAGGGAGCTCCTCGCGTCCGCAGTTATCCCAACGGACATTCACCATTCTGATTTCCTTGTTCCAAAGCCGCTTGACTTCGAAATCCTCAATAGATATGGGCTTGACTTTCGTTGTCAATCCTTCCTCAACCGGTACTTGGTCGGCCGCTAACACCTGCGAAGGCTCTTGCACTGCCTTCCGCAAAACCGAGATGTGGAATACATCGTGCAAAGCACTTAACTCTGCTGATAACCTCAACCTATAAGCTGCTTCTCCGATCCGCTCCAGAATCTCAAATGGCCCAAGGTATCTCGGACTCAACTTTTTCAAGCGTCGAATCCGTGAGACACCTTGAACGGCTTGATCTTCAAGTACACCCAATCGCCAACACTGAATTCCACGTTCCTATGCTTGGCATTATAATACTTGGCTTGCCTATCCTGGGCAATCCGCAATCGCTCCCGAATAGTATGCACTAAAGAAGTGGCATCTTCAATGTCTTGACGCCGATAAAGCTTGGACTCACCCGTTTCTAACCATGACAACGGCGTGCGACATTTTCTTCCGTAAAGAGCTTCGAACGGCGCCATCTGAATGCTTGCTTGATAACTATTGTTATAAGCAAATTCGACCAAGTATAGGTGGTCCTCCCACCTCTTTCTGAAGTCCAACGTACACATGCGGAGCATGTCTTCCAAGGTTCTGTTGACTCTCTCGGTCTGGCCATCCGTCTGCGGATGAAACGCCGTGCTAAACTTCAGTTTGGAGCCCAACATTTGATGCACTAGCCTCCAGTCATTGGACGTGAAACGCCCATCGCGATCACTCACAATACTGCGGGGCACCCCGTGCAAGCGCACAATGCTATCCACATAGAGCTTTGCCAACTTCTCTACTGGATCATCCTTCCTCATTGGTAAGAAATGCGACACTTTCGTCAATCTGTCAACGATCACCCAAATGGCGTCGTTTCCCTTCTGCGATCTTGGCAATCCTTGCACAAAATCCATGGATATGTCGTCGAATTTCCACTCCGGTATAGGCAAGGACTTCAGAAATCTGCCCGGCTTTGGCACTCCGCCTTCACCAAGGCGCACGCTTGACATTTGGCCACATACAACGCCACATCTTTCTTAAGTCCCGGCCACCAAAACAACTTTTTAAGATCACGATACATCTTCATGCTCCCTGGGTGGATTGAGTACTTGGTATGATGAGCCTCGTACATCAACTCCGCCCGGAGGTTTCCCCCACTTGGGACGCACAAACGATGATCCTTCCTTAATAACCCATCTTCTACCGAGAACTGGGAATTTGACCCATCCAGAGCGGCCTCCAAAAGCTCCTTCATGGAGTCATCCAACTCCAATGCCTGCCGAACCCGGTCAGCCAGGTCATACTGCACCTCTGTCCAGTTTAACATTGCCTTGGCGCTCGACTGCTTGTCACCGCAACAGATCTCAAGCTTCTCCAACTCCCGTACTAGCCGCTCATCATGCACCGACAACCAGTTGGCTTGGGCGGGAGCCCTGCGGCTCAGCGCATCCGCAACTGCGTTGCCCTTCCCGGGTATATAATGTATCTTGAAAGTGTAGTCCCCCAGGAACTCCATCCACCTCCTCTGCCTCATATTGAGATCCTTTTGATCCAACAAGTATTTTAGGCTCTTGTGATCGGTGTATATGTCGACCCTTACTCCGTATAGGTAGTGCCTCCACAACTTGAGTGCAAATATCACGGCCGCCAACTCCAAGTCGTGCACCGGATAATTTCTTTCATGCACCTTTAGCTGACGCAATCCATACGCTATCACGCTACCATGCTGCAACAACACGTAGCCCAAACCACTACCCGAAGCGTCGCTATACACCTCAAAGCCCTCGGTTCCACTCGGCAAACTGAGCACTGGCGCCGTGGTCAACCGTCTCTTCAGCTCCTTGAAAGCCTGCACGCACTCTTGCGTCCATAAGAATCTCTGATCCTTCCTGGTCAACTTTGTGAGAGGTAACGCTATCCGCGAGAAGTTCTCTACGAAGCGCCTGTAATAGCCGGCAAGCCCAAGGAAACTACGGACTTCCGCTACCGAAGACAACACAGGCCACTCCCGTATCGCAACTATCTTCGCCGGATCCACCGCTATACCTTCCCCACTCACTATATGACCAAGGAACGCTACCGAGGGTAGCCAGAACTCGCACTTGGAGAACTTTGCGTAAAGCTCATTCCTTCTCAGAGTCTCCAACACCAGGTGCAAGTGCTTAAAGTGATCTTCCTCACACTGCGTGTACACTAGAATGTCATCGATGAAGACAATCACAAAGCGATCCAGGTAATCTCTGAACGTCTGGTTCATCAGATCCATAAATACTGATGGCGCATTCGTCAGTCCAAACGGCATGACCGTGAACTCGAAATGCCCGTACCTCGTACTGAACGCCGTCTTGGGATATCACATTCCCTGATCCTCAGCTGATAGTATCCCGACTTCAAGTCCAACTTGGAGTATACAGACGATCCGACTAACTGATCAAAGAGATCATCAATCCTCGGGATCGGGTACTTGTTCTTCTCCGTCAACTTGTTCAATTCTCTGTAGTCGATGCACAGCCGCATACTACCGTCCTTCTTTTTAACGAAGAGGACCGGTGCGCTCCAAGGCGACAAACTTGGACGCACATAACCTTGTTCCATCAGCTCCTCCAGCTGAACCTTCAACTCCGCCATCTCCTTTGGCGCCAACCTATAAGGAGCACGTGACACGGGTTTGGCACCCGGCACGAGCTCGATCGTAAAATCAATCTCTCGCTGCGGTGGGGCTCTAGGAAGGCTATCTGGGAACACATCTGGGTACTTGCATACCACAGGGATCTCATCCAAAGTGGACTTCGGCTTTGCGGCCTCCACTAATGCGAAGAACAGCTCTGCACCAGCACGAACCGCCTTCACCACCTGAAAAGCAGACATCAGTGTCTTGCTCGACCCCTTAAGCCCCTCGAAAGTAGTCTCCCGCCCTACACCCAGCTTGACCTCCTTACGGTCGCAATCGATCCAAGCCTTCTGCTCTGACAGCCAATCCATTCCAAAGATAACATCGAACTCTACTAACGGCAATAATGACGCTAGCAAGTCGAACTCTTGGCTCCCTATGTGAACCTTCACGGCGCACACTCTGTCCGCACGCATCGAGCACCCATTCGGTAGCAACACATCTAACTTGTCCTTCGCCATCGAAAAAGGGACTCCGATGCGCGATATAAACTGTTCGGACAAGAAAGAATGCGAAGCACCAGTGTCGAACAGTGCCCGTGCCGGACTATCGCTAATCACCACAAAGCCTAAGCAAAAGACATTAGCTTAACAAGCAATAGGTAATAGTATTCTCAAGTCAACTTGCATAAATTAACTCATACCTGTCACCACATCCGCTTGCTTGATGGCCTCCTGCTGGCCCAAGTTGTAGACTCTAGGCTGAGTCGGAGCATAGTGGGACGCGGTCGACTCCACCGCTTTGCCCTTTTCCTCGTAGGTAGCTCCTTGTTTCCTTTCGGACTTTGAGCGTCCACTCCAGCAGTCACGGGCAAAGTGCCCCGGCTTTCCACACGTGAAACAAGCGCCCGGGGTTCGATTGGTAGTTGCCCCCGAGGCACCTGCAGAAGGAGCTGGACCCGACGTCCTAGACTTCTTGGAGAATCTGCGGTAGCCCGACTTCGACGTAGTCGGCGCCTTGAACTCTGATCTCTTGCCACCAGATTCCCTCTCCTTCTTCGCTTGCACGTTTCTCATATCCTTCTCCAAGGACCGGGCCGAACTGACCAGGGTCATGAAACCCTGCGCCTTAGGCCCCGACAGTAGCAACCTCAAATCATCCCTTAGCCCTTCATAAAAGCGGCTCGTCTTGCGCTCCTCGTCTGTGAAGGTAGCGCCGGCATATCTCCCCAACCGAGTAAACTCGTGGAGGTATTCATCAACGGTGCTATCACCCTGCACCAACTTCTGGAATTCGCTCTCTAGCGCGATCCTCTGCGCCGAGGGGAGGTATCGAGCCATAAATAGTCTCGCAAACTCCTCCATCGGGACTTCGGCCAATGGCCTTCCCCTCAACTGATGCAGCTCTAGGCCCTCCCACCACAGTCTTGCGTCCCCATCCAAAAGGAACGTCGCTATAGTGGTCTTCTGCCACTCTTCAGTTTCCGTCGCAGTCATCACCCTGTTGACCCTTGAGAGCCAATCCTCTTCTTGGGTCGGGGTTTCTGCCCCCGTGAACACCGGTGGATGAAAGCCCATGACATGCTTTAGTTGTCTTTCAGTTGCTCTTTTCGCGGCAAACTCTGGATCCAACACAACTTGCTCAACCCTCCTTTGCTCTGCCGTCTGAAGCGGTACTTGCTCCACAGCAGGAGCAGGCTGCTGCACCTGCCTTGCAGGCTGCGCATTAATCATTGTCATGACCGCTTCCGCCACCAATCTAATGGTCTCGGCAGACAAAGGTGTTGCAGGCGTATCGCTTGGCGCACTGCTCGCCTCAGAACCTGGCCGTTCAGACGGCCCAGCGCCACTTCTGGTCACCTATATTTGTGCAAAAAACACCGATAAGCAACCAAACACTAACTGCAAACAGCAATTAAAGGAACACACAGGTTCCTCAACAAGTGTATTTTCATTCCTAAGTGGACATTCATGGGTTCTTTTTCATGTTATAACGATGACGCACGTGACCGTGCTCACCACCCCTTAAAAGAATTCGTCCGCGAATTCCAATAAGTTAGACCGAAACCGGTAGTCTGATACCAATTTGTAACACCCCTATCCGTCGCATAGCATATAGCAGTAGGTCGGCCGGGGCCCGACGCCATATACTACGGACAGACCGGAAGGTTACGAATATGGACAACCATTCCAACCAATTTAACAACAACGTCCTACACAACGCATTCTAACGGAAGCATTTTTAAGTTAAACAAAGAACCCATATAGGCATGAATGTCCATAGTAATAAATACACAAAGGAATGACGAACATGAAAATACACAAAAGAGTTCACGGCCTTAAGGCTTACAAAAGTGTTCGCTTAACAAGATAGCGTCTTTCATACATCGGCGCGCAGGCCGGCCATACATGAATATGAAAAAGCTAATAACTAAGCCTTCGAGGGCTGGCGCTGCAACTTGGGCTTTAGCCCGCTATTTGTCGCTTGGCTCCGCAGCAGCACCTGTAGAAAGCAATCCACCCAAGAGGTGGCAATACAAAAGGGCAACGGTAAGCAAAGCTGACCAAATTATAACGACCCCGTCCCGTTTCTCGGGACGGCGGTGCTCCTTCCCTGCATATAAAACTACCATAGCAATTCTATAAAGTATTCTATTCGCCACAAGTGTCGGCACGCACGGCCGCACACTCCGTGCTCTCAGGGCACTAATCGGTGAACCCGGTCCGGACCCAGTCCGACACCGCGATTCCACCACCATCCCTCGGATGGAAACTCTCGTGAGCATTTAGCCCTTTCAGCCGAAGCCTAGGCCGTTTCCAGCTCCCGGGAAGTCCCATGTACTTTAGGTCGCTTCTACCGAGACCACTTGGAATGGGTAGAGTTCCACCCGCCCGTTGCTCACTTCACCACGGCCTTTTAGCCATCGGTGCGGGCCAAGTTTCTCCTCATTCCCACAATCGATCAAAACACGCACATAACCCCGTTATGTACCGATTTGCCCTCCAAGGCAACATCGCGGCGGCAATGCGATTCTGCCCAAGCTTTCCGGGTGCGCCTCGAGGTTAACCCCCAAGGATCCCTGTATGCAATCTACCGCGTAGAAATTTCGGAAAACTAAAAATCATCGGCGCAGAGTCTTCTCCGGCCATGCAATGCAAACATCACCGATCCGGGTTAAACCCGAATAGGCTTCACACACAATGCCTACGCCCGTACTCCGATTCCGGGCTCTAACAACGGGACTTTACATATCTACCCGAAGGGATTCCGCGCCTCAACGCTCACTCGCGAGAGGGGGATTTCCCCATGCATAGAAAGAAGGGCGACTACACATGCCCTATGAAGAGGATCGTTACCCTCGTAGATTTCCGCGTGCCCGCCATGAAGATGTAGACGGATGGAAAGCTTCGCCTCGCCCTTGCCTTCGAGGATCCGGACTCGGATCGCGAGTCGGTGCTCCGGTGCTCCGCGGCGGCCGAAACTTTGCTCCTCCTCCTCTTGGCTCTCACCTCTCTCTAAGAGTTTAGAAAGAGAAAGGTAGGGTTGAAATGAGGGAATTCAGCCCCAACTCAACCCTAATACCCCCTTGGTTAACCCACAGCCGTTAGATCCAACATAAAAGATCCGTACGGCCCGGATTCAACCCAAAATATCAGTTACGCCGATCGACATGGGTCCTGACACGGCCGTGTGCCACGGGCCGTGTTACCTGGAGCTTCAGGAACGATCGTCGGGCTTCATGAACACGGCTTCGAACACGGACCGTGTTCGAGGCCGTGTGCCCCACACACGGCTTGAGACACGACCGTGTGTCTCAGGCCGTGTCCTTCTTTGACTCGAGACTGCACAAACCACCATAGACCACTGAACAAACGGGTAGGCACACGGCCGTGTGCCTGGCCGTGTGCCCCTGTTCAGACCTCCAAAAGTGCTGTTTGATCGCCCCGCGATCATCTCCGAGGTTGGGGTCTTACAAGCCGTGGGAAAGACTCTTACCCCTTGTAGAGTTTTCATACAACAACAACCTTTAGGCCAGTATCGGGATTGCACCCCATGAAGCCCTTTAT
Organism: Platanthera zijinensis; assembly: GCA_039513925.1. Classification (NCBI taxonomy): domain Eukaryota; kingdom Viridiplantae; phylum Streptophyta; class Magnoliopsida; order Asparagales; family Orchidaceae; genus Platanthera; species Platanthera zijinensis. Next base: position 121,295,418 of record CM077092.1, read on the forward strand.
GGAAGAAGGTGTAGGACTCCTTTGTCGTGGGTGCAAGATGAAGACCCGAAGGTTTTGGGAAATGTGTACTTTGATGATGCTGATGCTGTTTTTAGACTAATACGGGACCGCATGCTTGAGGCTCAATGTCGGCAGGCTAAATATTATGATGAAAAGCACTGGATGGTATAATTTCAAGTGGGCGACAAAGTGTTCCTGAAGATCTGGCCGATGCATGGAGTGTCATGGGTGCGTGGTGTCAAGAAGCTCAGCCCAAGGTACTTTGGGCCTTATGCTATATTGGAAAGGATTATCCCTTTGGCCTATCGGTTGGAGCTGCTACCAGAGCTAGGGAATTTACACGACATATTCCATGTGTCGTTGCTTCGGAAGGCGCTGTTGCTGCTCGATCAACATGTCCTCCCCACAGATGGTATAGTAACAATGGATAGGTCTGTCTGACTAGAGCCATTGCGTATAGTGGACACTGAAATAAGGAGCTTGCGGTAGAAAAGTGTCCCGTTGGTAAAAGTATTTGTATTTAATCATAGGAAGGAGGAGTATACTTGGGAGCTAGTGGATTTGATGCAAAAGCACTACCCAGATCTTTTTCCCCAAGGTAACACTAAAAGCATATTTTAATTTAATTTCATGCTTTACTTCCCCATTGCCTTAGCCTGATTTCAGGGATGAAATCTTTTTTTTATAGGATTTGTAATATCCCGTTTCGCTCTAAACCCCTCGCACATGTTTTTGAGCCAAGGAGAGTTGACCCGGGGTCAGGGTGCGTCAGACTCGACAAGTAAAATTCATCGGATATCATCACAAATATCCAAACAAATTCGTCGAGTATGGCTTGTGAAGTTGAGACCAATATTATTAATCGAAAATTGTCATGAATATCGGAAGAATTCGTCGAGTATATGGACTTAGAAATTATTTTGGAAAGTTGGCGTTGAGTGGACTCAACGCCACTCAACGCGGCGTTGAGTGCGTTGAGTGCACTCAATGCCATTTGACGAAACAGATTGAGGCATTGAGGGGATTCAATGCCACTCAACGCGACATTGAGTGCGTTGAGAGCACTCAACACCATTTGACTAAGAAGATATATCGAATAACTGGGGTCGAGTGCGTTGAGTGCACTCAACGCCATTCAACTGAAAGACATCGAGTGCATTCAGTGCACTCGACACCACTCAACGCTTTTACTTAAATTATTCTGAGAGCTATGGCGTTGAGGGCATTGAGTGAACTCGACACCACTCGACAATTTGTCGAGTAAATAAGTATACCCAATTATTTTAACTAAATTGTTGTACTTGCAAACAACGTTGAGTTGTGTCGACGAATATTGACGATTCGTCGAGTAATTATACTCGACGATTTGAACTTGGGAAGTGCTTGACTATGTACGGATTTAAGTGGACTCGACGAATCACGATGATTTTTCAAGTAAGGATATAATACTCGACGATTTGTCGAGTAAGAGCTACTTACTCGACGAATTTTGACTTAGCAGATTTTCTTCCTCCATTTCCTGATTCCTGCACACGGTCTAAAATCGATTTTCAAGAATTGCGCCAAACAATTATATTGGACGCGTCTTTTCATTATGACATATTTAAATCTATAAATAGGTGGTCCACTAATACGGCGACGCATGTCACGTGAGTTTAACCTAATACCTTGATTATAAAAGGAAGAAGCTGAAACCCTAGCAGTCTCTTATTAATCTCGTCAGAGAGAAGAACCATTCCGCCGAGGAGGATGACTAGATCCATGGCCGGAAATGTCGAAACTGCTGAAACGATGTGTGCTTCCTACCCCCTTCCTTGGTACTAGATCTTTAGTTATTCTTAGGAGAGATATTGACTCAAAGGAGTCTTGATTTGCGAGAAGAAGATTTTCTAGGAAAAGGCCATGGTAGGACTTGAGTCCTAAAGATTAGACATCTTCAACCTCTCCTTTCTTCTATGTGAAGATGGGGGCTTGTTTCGTGAAGAGAAGTGTCCCTATGAGGGTGAATAAGGGAGGAGGATTTTTGGATGTGATTTGGGAATATTGATTAGAGGCGGAAGACTAATCGATGTCGTTCATCTCGCTTTAAGATGCGCGCAGAAAAAAAAAATTCATGCGGAGAACTTTGAGGCCATTTTCAGACATGATGCGCCAGATCTGGGCTTTTGACTAAACATTAAAGTCATAGCCTATAGAAATACCTTTCCAACGAGTGGTTACACTCGTTCACCGGATTCCTGTAGCCTCGGGAATCCCCGATCGAAGTTGTTGTACAGTAATCTTTCCTACACATATAGTTTTCGGTTTGTGTTGAATCGGATTTGGATTTGTTAGAGAGATTGAAGTACAATAACATTAATGTTTTGGTGAGTTTAGCTTATAAGTAATTGTGATATAATATGGTTAGTAGCATATGGTTAATGACATTTGTTGGATAGATCTTTAATGAACAAATGGTGTATAGAAGTGTACTTGAACGAGATGATTTGGTGGAGGTTAGTGAACGAATGGGTTTACGAGTTGGGATGGTAGGAATGATTTAAATATGTGAACCGATAAGGATGTACTAGATAATGGTAACATGATGTATGATGATCGGGTTGGCTTGAAATTTGTTGTGCATAATTCGTAGTAATTGCGATGAACAAATGGTTGTTGGCATTTAGTTGATAGATCCATATGTTCATGAATGGTTTGAACTTGGTAAAGAGATTGTATCCAGTTGATGTTTAAGTTAGGTGACCATAGTATATGTAATTATGATAATCAAATGGTCGCTGAATATGTGGAAGGGATGGAAGTGCGAGGGTGTTGCTGCACTAAAACGACATGTTGATAAGGGACACGGTTTAGATCCCTTGTTTGTTGTGGAGCACGAGTTGTGATTAAATTAAAAGGACTCGAAGCGGAGCCTTTATATGAGAAATTGCATGCGATGTGAGTTGATACACAATGTCATAATCCTAGATTGAGGATAGTGTGGCATGTCTACGGGCTCGCCAGTTATCATACCGACGGGTGCTGACAGATTGAATTTCATGGTTGGGCCTTGGTCCTCGGTGTTTACTTCCCGAGGCACCCTCCGTGCTAGTGGACGGTTTTTCATGGTCCTTTAGTGATATGTTCATAGAGGCATCTCTGTGTCACAATGATAGGCCAGTTTGGGATATACTCTTGGTGCACATCTATTCAAGACCCCTTTGAGCCAAAGTACGCATATGAGCTCCGTTGTTGTGTTCTTAGCGTTGAGGCATACAGAGGCCTAGGACGGGTAGTGTGGATGCCAGCATAGTAGTGGAGAAGCTCGCTCTACTGTCGCTCTCTAGCCACGACGAATGATGCCTTAGAGGTTAGCTACTTGCTCGAAAAGTGGGAACTACAAGTTTGTGTCGACATAGCAGTTAATGGTGCATGATCATGGGTGAGTCATTACATTGCATTCATATCATTACATACATCATATACACAAGATCCTCATCGTATAATTTTGTATGGGCACTCCTATACGATGAGTTACTTTACTGTTGAGCCGATCCTTACTTATATGTCTATTTGGGCATTTATAAGTTAAGTTACTTACTATCGTAGCTTTATACTTATATACTGATGTTGATGGTAGAACTGCTAAGTAGGTTGATATACTGAATTGTTTTAGTTCCTTGATATACACTTTTGTTGAATTAATCATTTACACTGTTTGTACTACTGATTATATATATATATATATATATTTATATATATATATTGTACCCTTGTTCCTTTCTCTTCCCGGTGCGAGGAGGAGTCGCCGGGGGAGTGGATTTGATAGCCACTTAGTATTTATGACTAACGGTTCCTACGTCTTCCTTTTTAGGAGGAACCCCCAGACAGAGCAGAGCAGAGTAGCAGTAGTAGCAGGTTACGCAGTAGGGAGTCAGGCCAGGACGACAGGGCCTGAAGTGATGGTGCCATCGCTACCATCTGTGACGGATGTGAGTCTGCGTGAGATTCATATTGTAGCCTTTTTGGAATGTACTCCGATATTGTAGAAGCCTTGTTGATTCTACTTTTATTTTATGTACTTTCTTTTGGAGTATTTTACTTATGTTTGGATTTGACTTCTATTTTATATTCTTGGTGGGGTTTGCATGGATTATATGTTTAACTGGCAGGATAGGTGTCTTGTAGTACAGGTTAGCCTGTGTGCTAATGTAACAACAAGGCGACTGTTTTGGGCATAAGAATTCCTCGTGCCGTGTTTTTTGTTCTGGGAGGGAGGCCTTACAAAGCCTATGTGGTTTCTACTGAAGTAAAAGTATGAAACATCCCTAGGAATTTAAGGTATACCTGACTCGAAGAGATCCGGGTACCTCTACCGCATCAAGTCCCGTGGATCCCAGGTGTGCTCCTCCAACCCATGGTTCCTCCACAGGACCTTGACTAGCAGAACCTTCTTGCACCACAAGTCCCGCACTATTGTATAATCGATCCTGACTAGCTCTATGCTGACTGATCAATCTGAAGCCACTGGGCCATCTGTAGTGGAAATCGGCATCTCAGGTCATAGTAGATCCCTCCGAAGTGAAGAGACATGGAAGACGTTATGCAATCCCACTAACTGCGACAGTAGCTCTAGTCTGAAAGCTAAGGGGCCGATCCGCTCCAGGTTCTGTAAGGCCCCATGTATTTAGGAGTGAGCTTCTTCCTCCCGCGAACCCACGAGACTCTATGCATCGACCTTATCTTCAAGAAAACCCGGTCTCCTACCTTGAACTCCACCGACGATGCCGCACATCGTAGTATTTGGCCTGTCTGCTCTTGGCCTCCAACATACTATCCCAGACGAATCTCACCTTAGCTTCTGTGTCTTCTACGAACTCCGAGCCGAGTGCCTTTGGATCCTCATCTTGGATCCAAGATAGTGGGGTCCTGCACCTCCGTCCGTATAGTGCCTCATAAGGGGCCATTCCTATGCTGGACTGATGACTGTTGTTCTAGGACAACTCGATCAGCGGCAATAGTCTCTCTCAGGGCTCTCCGCGATCCAAAATATATAGGCATAGAAGATCCTTCAGTGTTCGGTTGGTGCGCTCCGTCTGCCCGTCCATCTGGGGGTGGAAATTCGTACTGAAATTCAACCGAGAGCCTAGGTAGGCATGAACTTACCTCCACTCCTTGGACATAAACCATTCATCTGATCTAACACGATTGTCCTGAGCACTCCATGGTAGCGGACAAACTGCTCCCCAAATCTCTGTACCAGAACATCGACCAGAGCGTCCTTCCTGATTGCAATAAACCGAGCCACCTTCGTATATCTATCGACTATCACCCAAATCGAATCATTCCCCACATGAGATTGGGGCAGCCCATGTATAAAGACTATGACTATGTCCTCAAACTTCTACTCGGTACTAGATGGGGCTGTAATAATCCTGTCGGACTCTTGCACTCTGCCTTTACGAGCTGGCAAACCCTGCAATGCGTCACGAAGTATTTAATATCCTTATTCATACCCAGCCAATATATCATCCTCTTCAGACCCGCTGCCATCTTCGTGATCCCTGGGTGCACTGAATATCTGCTGTGGTGTGCCTCTGTCATGAAATCTTCACGAAATCAGCCTCCTGCCAGTATAAAAACTTGGCCTCTAAAGCATAGCAGCCCATCTCTCAGTGAGTAATCCCCTATCGTGCCTTCCTCTGAGGCCTTAAATATCGGCTCCATCCACGCATCCAACCTCTGCCCATCCCTAATGCGATCCCGGATGTCGTTAGTGGTACTCATCGACGCTAGGTACTCCTCGTAAAGCTCTGGATCATCCTCGGATACCAGAGATATCTGAATCTCTTCCAACATCTCCACCAGCACTATAACCATTAACCGAGGCTTCGCTCTTGATTGGGTGGCTCTCAGGCTCAGAGCGTCTGCTACCACATTGGCCTTCCCGGGATGATAGTGCATGGTATACTGGTAGTCTGACAAAAACCTTACCCAGCGCCTCTATCGGATGTTCAGCTCCTTTTGCATGTCCACGTACTTTAGGTTCTTTTGATCTAAGAAGATATCGCAGTGGACACCGTAGAGTTAGTGTCTCCAGATCTTTAGAGAGAAGATAACCGCTCCCATCTCCAAGTCATTCACCAAGTATTTTTGCTCGTGTTTGTTCAGCTGTCTGGAACCAAAAGCCATCATGTGCCCGTTCTGCATCAGAACGGCACCCATCCCCTGATACGATGTGTCGGTACAAACTTGATAGCCTTCCTTCCCCGATCGAAGGGCAAGGATAGGGGCCGAGGTAAGCATACCCTTCAGCTCTAGGAAGGTAGACTAACACTGCGGTATCCAAACAAATGGAGTCTCCTTCTTCGTCAGAGATGTGAGCGGGATGGAAATCTGAGATAAACCCTCTACGAACTTTCACTAGTAACCGGCAAGTCCTAGGAAACTCCTCATATTGGTAGTATTCTTCAGCGGTGACCAATCTCGTACTGCCTGAACCTTTGTTTGGTCCACTACAAGTCCTACTATTGGTGCTACCATAGTGATCTGGAAGCTATCAAGCATATAGCCTCACTGCTAACTCAGTATGAGCCTATCGGGGTCACACATAAGATTGTTGAGAAAATGGGAGTTTGGATCAGTATTGTATAGCTCATATGATGAGCAAAAGGGACTGCAATATTCTAAGGTAAAAGCGTTGAGTGCGTTGACACCAGTCAATGCTTTCGTCGATTTAAGTGTTAACTCGTTGAATGATGGCGTCGAGTGTGTTGAGTTGGCTCACCGATTCGTCGAGTATAAAGTATTGATTCGTCGACTATCACAGTTATGCATTTAGTGTGTTGAGCCCACTCAAGGCCTTCGTCGAGTAAAGGAGTTTATTTGGCAAATCTAACGTTTGGCACAGAAGTCGTACGCCATTCGACAAAAGCCGTTCGACGAATGATGTTCGACGAATGTCGTTCGATGAATCTGTCCTTTGGTGCAAAATTCGTGCGCCATTCGATGAAAGTCGTTTGACGGATGTCGTTCGACTAATCTGGCCTTGGTGCAGAATTCGTGCGTCGTTCGACGAATGATGCTTTACGAATGCAATTCGACGAATTTGGGCTTCAGCTGAGGATGGCATTTAGATCGTCGTATGTGCTATAAGTTACTCAACGATTCGATGAGTATAAATTGATACTCAACGATTCGTCTTATATCCTGTAGATAATTGATGATTCATCCAGACAAACTATTTTCTGTTCGAAGGTCTATTTTGTCTAAGTCCTGGGTCTGCGATTAGCGATGGGCTGCTTTGTTTGATCCCTATGGGTATAAATAGGAAACATTAGGGCTTGAACAGTATGTGATTATTTTTCTGTCTAAGCACATGAGCCATCCCTTTAGGAAAAGACGGAAGACCTAAAAGCCGACCGAAGAGTTTCGCCGATCCCAACGCCGTGCCCGATCCTGATCTCGGCAAGTGTCGTCAACGCCTCTCCTCCAACAGACCTAGCATTCTGTGGAGATGCTGAGTGTCCTCTCCTGATCTAGAACTTGTGCGACAAGTTGCTACGGGTTCTCCCGATCATGTGGATTACTATAGAGGTGCGGATATACTTTCTGCGCTCAAGACTCAAGCCTCTAAGTGACCGGCTGTGCACATCTAGAGCATCTTTGTTGAGTTTTGACTCAATACCTCAAAGGTAATTTCTTTACAGTATGCTTTACTTCTTAATTCATGAATATTGTCAGATCCGAACTCGTTTGGGTTTTTCTTGTTCTTTTATTTCCGCTGCGTGCACAAGTGTTGTGTCATCCACAAAAACAAACTGTGGAATCAAAGGGAGGTTACTGGCAATTTTCATTGTTTCAGAAGTTGCTAAATCCGTGGAGTGTAGATTTGGAGATTTAGAAGTGTTCTAAATGCCCAAATCTAGTCTTGGATCTTCCTAAGAACGCATGCGATTTCTTTGAAGTTTACTTAACTGTAACCGACACTTTGTTTGTTTGTGAAGCTAAGCTTGTGTTAGATTTTGAATCTCACAAGAAGTGACGAGTTTGTCTACTATATAGGTGGAGTTGGTGTTGCTTATGTCCAGTGCATATAGGTCTGAAGTTTTAGAAATGTTCTAGATGTTCAGACTTAGCCCAGTTCATCAAGTGTTGATGATTCTTGTGCACATCTGGGATGCATTTGGATTATGCTTGCTGAATTTTTTTTTCTTGAAAGGCACACTAGTTAAATGTTAACCATGTTTAAAGAGTTAATCAAGAATTAAAATCCCTTAAGGAATATTAAGTATTCAGATGCCTTCCGATGGATGATACTCTTCCTGTCTCGATCGATGAAGTGTGGGCTTGCCAAAGCAAGGTGCATTAATCTATCTTGGTAAGGGTGCGAGCGGATAATTGTGATATCCCACTATCGACATAGGGTCAAGCTTAACTGGGTGACCTCAAAGGTTGAGTTCCAGAGGCATGGGGTTGGCATGCATCATATGATGGATGCGAATAAAGAGTTATTCACTAGCCATACAAGAATTGCATAGTGATGTAATTGGCAAGCGTTGCCTACCTAAATAGCTGCATTGTGAGAGAAAAGTGAAAGAAGACTTATAGTGTTAGTGAAATATAGATCTTATCCACTAAGAGAGTTACTCGCATAAAATCTTCGAATTGATATCGAGGGTTATCAGTTGATAAAAATAATGAGAGTTATTTTGATTAAAGTCCTACTTGAAAGATAAATTGTATTTTGAAATATAGTATTTATTTGCTTTGCTTATATTCTTGTAGAATTTTCATGGCAAGTGGTTCACACTCCACTCTGTCCCTCTGAGCGATTCTTGAGAAGGAAAAGCTAAGCGGGACTAATTATTTGGACTGGTACAGAAACCTGAGAATTATTCTCAGGCAAGAGCGTAAGCTCTATGTTTTGGAAGAGGTATCCCCTGATAAACCTGTCAGGAATGCGTCCTGTACTGCCAAAGATTCTTACAAGAAGTATCTTGATTACTCCTTAGATGTCGAATGTCTCATTCTTGCGACAATGAAATCTGAGCTCCAAAAGCAACACGAGAGCATGGGTTGCAAGGAAATTGACGAGCATCTAACGAAAATGTTTCAAAGGCAAGCTCGTCAAGAGAGATTAGATGTCACTAAGGCGTTGTTCCAGTGCAAGATGGGAGCTCGGGACCTAGTAGGGACTCACGTACTCAAGATGATTGGGTATATCCAGAACCTTAAAAGACTAGGGTTCTCTCTGGGCCAAAAGTTGGCAACAGACCTGATCCTGCAATCGTTACCGAACAGTTATGAGCAGTTCGTCTTGAACTATAACATGAATGAAATTGACAAGACACTACCTGAGCTCCTAGGTATATTGCGCCCTACTATGATTAACATGAAGAAAGCCAAGCCGGCTAGCCCCATATTGTTGGTGCATACAGGCAAGGGTAAGGCCAAGGGCTTCAAGAAGACGAAGGTAGGACCTAATTCAGGACTGGAGCCCAAATCTCCTACACTGAAAAAGTAAGGCTCAAGGAAAGAAGGAAAGTGCCACCAATGTGGCTAGGCTGGTCATTGGAGGAGGAATTGTCCTTCGTATATTGAGGGTCTACAAAAGATGAGGGGAGGTATGTCTTCCACATAAGATATATATGTCATAGAGATAAACCTTTATGTTCCTTCATACTGGGTATTAGATACCGGATGTGGTTCTCATATTTGTATAAATGTACAGGAACTGGAAAGGAGAACCTAATGTGACTAACATAGTATTCCTTATTTTGTTAAGATTGCAAACTTGTTAAGATTGTGGTTCTCCAAAGTGCAAACTTGTTAAGATTGCAAACTATAGGTCTGGTGCTTGAGTATTCCTTATTTTGTGCCATGATATAACAAGATAATAGAGTGATTGGGATCTATCAAAGATCTTTTGGTTCAGGTGTTAGCTTGTGAAACCACACAACCTTACCCTTTGATACCAATTGAAAGTGAAGGGATAGATCACACTAACCCTAGAGGGGGGGTGAATAGAGCTTTAAAAACTTTTGATTAATTTTTATTGCAGATAAAAATAAGTGATAACTATGTATAGAAAGGAGAAAATAAAATCACAGAAATCACAGCACAGAGAAAATAAAGAATAGAGCCACCAGATGACACAAAGATTTTATAATGGTTCCCCTAAAACTTGGGTACAACCACTCTTCTACATCCCTGGTAGGAATCCACTACAGGTTTTTGATTAGGTGCTCTACCACCACAGGTTTTTGCTCAGGTTCCCTGTCACCATAAGATCTATTTTCAAGGGAGATATAGCAACCCTTTAAGCTTTTGACCAGGTGCCCCAAAACCAAACCAAGTCTTTTGATTAGAATACTTGACATCCAACAACTAACTTTTGAAGGGAGTTAAAACCCTGTACATAGGAAAGTAAAAAGAAAATGATATTATCTTCTCTTTCCAAAAGTTCTAAGAAAACTAGTGGATTGTTGTTGTTGTAAAAGCTCCCCCTGAGATGTAGAATTGTTCAATAGAAAGAGAGCTTTGCTTAGGGTGTAGGCCTTCAAAATGCTTGAAAATCTTTAGGGAACTTTCAGACAGAAGTTGATGATTATGCCTCTTGAAATTCCTGAAGCAAGAAGCTGATGAAGAACTTGATTTTTAAGAGAGCTGTTCTTCTTTCAATTTTTTGTAGAATAAACTTTCTGTCAAAGTTTTCAGTTACTTGTTGTCTGAAAAGATAAACCTTATATATTCCTTGCATATTTTTGGTCTTGAATTTTGAATTCCTTTTCCTTGATTGACTGCAAAAAAATTGGGAGTTGAACGGATAGAAAAGGTCTTAAATTAATTTCCTCAACTGTCCCAATAAATAAGCCAAGTAATAACTCTGTGAAGACAATAATTAATGCTGCCATGGAACAACTATATTCTTGAGAATATGATCATTAATTATCAGAGTATTACTGCCTTAATATAATCAAATTTGAAATTATAGTCGATCTGAGAAAATGCAAAGGAAAAACATCGAACATAACCTGGAAGGAAATAGTCGAACTCAGGAATAATTTCGTCGACCTGAACTCCAAGTTCGTCGAGCTGAGAATTCTCCTTCGTCGAGCTGAGCTTAGAGATCATTGATCAAAAACTTAACTGCCAATATGAGCTCCAAGTTCGTCGACCAAAGATAGACTTTCTTCTAGCTAAACTTCTAATGTGAGATCAGAGATCGTCGACCTCAGCCGGACTTTCGTTGAGCTCAACTTTTGATATGAGATCAAAGTTCGTCGATCTCAGACGGACTTTCATTGAGCTCAACTTTTGATATGAGATAAGAGAACGCCGATCTCAACTGGAGTTTTGTCGAGCTCAACTCATAGAAGGAACTCTAAGTTCATTGATCTGAGATCGACGATCGTCGAGCTTAGTTCATCTATCGTCGACCAGAATTTCTGAAATCTTTTTAATTGCAATTCCTTGAAGTCTTCAGTCTCTAAAGTCTAGATTCTCTGAAGTCTTCTGAAGGCAGGATAACCTAATGTGACTAACCTTAATCCTAGAACTAACAAATGACCTTAGGCTATACATGTTGGGTCAACAAACCTAATAGTGAACCTATGCCCAAATCCAAAAAGGGGTTCCAACAATCTCCCCCTATTTGGGTGAGGTCACTATACAAGAGAAAAAATAGAAAATCATAAAGCAATAAAAAATATCTTATACAATTTTAAAACATTTAGCAGATATGAAGAAATGTGCTTTGGATATAATACAATAATAATAAAGTTTCAACAAGCAAAAATCAGAATATTAAGAGTTTTTCTTTGAATCATTCAGTAGAGGGAACTGAAGTAGGTTTTGTGAAAACAATTTTCCTATTTGGGTCTTCTGCTTCTCTTTGGGTCATCTTCATTTCTTGATCCCCAAGAATCTTTAAAGTTCCAGCTCTGGGCATTACTGCTTTTGGGTGTAAATGCATATAAGAATCAACATTGAAAAGTTTTTGTACAAGATATTTTTCCTGTTCTTTCTTTCTGTATGAAGACATTGTAGTATCCTGTCCTTCTTCCTTTGATTTTTTTATTTGAGAGAGTCCTATAAGTTCTTTGAATCTGGCCATTCTATAATTGGGGTCCATTTCTTGATCATAAATTGGAGAAATAGGCCTTTCTGGGCTTGCTTTATCTTGCTGATATCTTTAAGATGTCTTCTGTTGTCTGGTTTGCTTCTTATACTGTTGCTATCTTTTACTACTGAGCTGTGCTATTGTCTGTTGTAATAAGGTTTGGTATTATAAGATGTAGACTTTTGAACTTGAGAAACACTTCCTGCTGATCCTGCTGTAGGAGGAGGAGGAGGAGGACCTCTCTTGAATTGAGGTGGAGGAGAGTATCTCCTGCTCTTCTCCCTTGCTTTCCTCTCATTCTTAAAATATCTCATCCAGCTGTACATGTTTGGAGTGAGATGAAAATTATGTAGAATGTAATAAGGAGTATTAGTAGTGGGATTAGGCTTTGGAGAAGCTTTGGGAGGAGCCTTCTTCTTAGCTTTTCTCTTTTTGGAACTGGTATCCTCAGAGTCATCAGAATCTTCATCATCATCATCATCAGATGCATTTGTAGGATTATGATAAAGAGCATGAATCTGTCTAAGCATATCATCAGAAAGAATTGGATGAGCTTTTAGCTGTATGGCTTCAGCCTGAGGCTGTACTTGAACTTCTGGTTCTATAACATCTGTGTCCATATCTTGAAATATAAGTTCATCAAGATCTGGCATGGGGGACTCAATCTAGCCAAAAGTTTTAGGAGAAAAAGCCTTTGGCTCTGAGTTTTCTATTTCTATAACATTTTCACTAACTAAGAAACTTATCCTTAGTTGTTCCAAAACTACATGACTAATAGGTGATGTGTAGCAGACTATGGATTTAGAAGAATAATAAACTCTATCAACAACAAGAATATTACTTCAATAAACTGTATCAAAAGAATGAAGCAAAGAAAGAATATGAACTGAGGGACTTATAATGATGTCACCAATAGTATTTATTGCTTCATCAATAGGCTCTTCTTCTAAAAAAACATCTCAGAATAATCATTAAGAATTTTAATTATCTCTGGAATTTCTGGAATATCTGTTGTTACTTCTACTACTGGAGCTTCTTCACAGAACATCTCCCCCGCCTGGTTTCAGAAAGTCCTGAACCTAGGGCCCTAGAAGAAGGGACAGAGGAGGAGGCAGCAAACTGAGTAGATAGTAGGGAGATAGAAGCAGCTAGAGGGGCAACAACCTCATCTATTTGCATCTTAAGAAAGGGAGTGATGAATTAAAGAAGATCTTTTGTTATGTCAAAGAAATTTAAATAGAGGGTTTCAGGAGTAGATGGGTTGTAGGAGGATTTGTAACCACAATTTAAACAGACAGAGAATCCTTGAGGGAAGTCTGATGTTGGAATTCTGGGACTGTGGATGGAATGTTGGATGTGGGGATCACATCAGGTAATTGATCCTGAATAGGTGAATGTTGTGGAAAGGGTTGAGGAGATGGAGATGATAGTAGATTGAAATTTGGTTGGGTAGAGGTGGATGGAATGTCATCAAGATGAGATTGAATTGGAGATTGAGGAGGTGGAGATGGTGGTGTATCCTCATAGATACTAATTGGTGATTGTGGTTGAGATGGTGATTTTGTTAATGAGACTGGATGAATGGAGGTAGAAGGTTATTGGAGTGGAGTTGATGAAGGAAAAATTTAATGAGGAGGAGATGGAAGAGCAGCAGGAGATTCTTCATGAGTTGGGGGAGTGGATGAATCAGCCCTGGTGTTCTCATAAACAACCCTGGAAGAGGAGGCCCTGTAGGGATTAGGGATAGTCCTCTCCCATCTGCCAAATAAGGCAGAGGTAAGCCACTTTGAGTCAATAATAAAAATGGTCTGGGAGACCAATAAATTTGGAACCTTTTCCTGGAGAAAAATTTCAAGAATTCTTCCAAAACTAACATCCTTCTTGCTTATCTTCTTTTTGATCAAATCAACTATAATCCTGCCCCAGTTCACTGATATCTTATTTACCAAGGAACTCATCAAGTCAAATTGATGCCTCGGAATATGGTCATGGGCAGAGTGCTTGCCCAGGATGGCCTTTCCAACCTCATCTGCTAGGAACTTGTATTCAACTAACAAGTTCTTTTTAAGTAGTTTGTTATGGTTTCCCTGGGAGTGACCCATTATAACTAGCATTTACTTAAACTTATTGCTAGTCAATTCAACATCATCTTCTCCATTTATAAAACCAAAAGTATCAGTCAAAAGTTCTAGAGATAACATAACCTGGTTTCTTGAAATTGTTCGAATAATAGCTGGAGTATCTTGAATCTTTGTCGTGAAAACTCAATATTTTATCTCGATCGCTGGTAGTTTTATCCTTGTGGTCATGAGGTACTGTATATTTGGAACTTCAAATAGTTTTAGAACATCTTGGAATATTTGATCTGAGTGAGAGAACGATTCCAAATCATTATCAAACCCCGCATCAAACTTCATTGCCGCCAAGGTCACCATAATTTTCTTGCAAAAATGAGAGAGAGATCAAGTGTAAAAGAATTGGAAAGCACGGGATGGAGTTCTATGAAAACCCTATTATAAGTTTTTAAGAAGGTGAAACAACGAACTCGTCCAACGCAAAAGGACAATTTCGATGTCAGGTCGACGAAAAATTTCATGAAGAAATAAAAAGCATCGAACTCAGTTTGAAGAGGGGGAAAACAGATCGTCATTCTCTATTCAACGGAATATTTTCAGAAATAAATTCGTCGATCTCTGTTTGATGAAAAAATTTCACAAAGAGAATTCATCGATCTCCGTTCGATGAAAAACTCAAGAAGATTTCACAAATCATCGATCTCCATTCGACGAATAGTGATCAATTCTTTAGACCACAGACAAAAATCAAATTAGGCCTTCTCAATTAATCAAACCTAGCTGATTTAAGAAGAACAGATGCTTCTTTTCATCCAAAGGTTTGGTGAAAATGTCTGCTCTTTGTAAATCAGTAGAGATAAAGACAAGGTTAATTTTATTTTTGGCTACACAATCTCTAATGAAATGATGCCAAATTTTTATATGTTTGGTCCTACTATGATGCACTGGATTTTGTGCAATGAAAATTGCACTGGTACTATCACAAAATATAGTTGAATTATTTAGACTGAAACCAAAATCCAAGATTTGGTTTTGAATCCACAAAATTTGTGAACAACAACTGCCGGTTATTATATATTCAGCTTTAGTAGTTGAAGTTGACACAGATGTTTGTTTCTTACAAAACCAAGACACAAGCCAATCACCAAGGAACTGGCATGTTCCTAATGTGCTTTTCTTGTCAACTTTACATCCAGCAAAGTTAGCATATGAGAATCTAGATAATTCAAATTCTGACACAATTGGATACCAGATTCCAAGATTTGGACAGCCCTTTAAATATCTCAAAATTATTTTTAGGAAAATAAGGTGAGATTCTTTAGGGTTCACTTGGAACCTAGCACAAAGACATATAGCAAACATTATATCTGGCCTACTAGCTTTAAGATATAACAAGGACCCAGCAATAGCCCAATATGAATTCTAATCAACTGGCTTGCCCTGTTCATCAGAATCAATCACATCATTGGAAGCCATGGGTTTTTTAAAGCTGAGGCATCAATCATCCCAAATCTCTTAATTAGCTCCTTAATATATTTAGATTGGGAGAAGAAAATTCCATCAGGGGATTGCTTCACTTGAAGACCAAGGAAGTATGAAAGTTCACCCATGCGACTCATTTCAAATTTGGAATGTATCAGGTCAGAAAACCTTTTGCATTGTTTGGAATAAGTAGAGCCAAAAATCATATCATTTACATATATTTGTACTAACAAAATTTATTTTTATGATGCCCAATAAATAAAATATTCTCTACAATGCCCCTAGAGAACTTATGCTCTAAAAGAAAGCTAGATAAGGTCTCATACGAAGCTCTTGGAGATTGCTTTAAACCATAAAGAGCTTTATGCAATTTGAAAACAAAAGAGGGATGAGTTGGAGAAATAAAACCTGGTTGTTGCTCCACATAGACTTCATCTTTGAGTTCACCATTGAGAAAGGCACTTTTGACATCCATTTTTTAGACTTTGAATTTCTTGAATGCTGCATAGACGAGAAATATCTTGATAGCTTCTAGCCTTGCAATAGGGGTAAAGATCTGATCATAATAAATTTCTTCCTCCTAAGAATAGCCTTGAGCTACCAATCTTGCTTTGTTCCTTACAATAGCTCCTTGTGCATCCAATTTGTTCCTTAAAACACATTTAGTTCCAATGACTGGGTAGTCTTTGCGTCTTGGAACTAAATCCCAAACTTTGCATCTCTCAAATTGATTGAGCTCCCCTTGCATTACAATATTCTAGTGGGGATCTTGTTCTGCATCTATTATGGATTGAGTTTCAATCTGAGATAAGAAGCAGGAATGCATCAAATCTTGGTTTAGTTGATGCCTTGTTTGAACACTAACTGATACATCTCCAATCACTTGAGATATGGGATGATCTCTAAGTGTGACAAGATCAGTAAGAGGAGTTGGTTCATCAACAGCTTGGGGAATTAATTCCTCTTATGGAATTATGTTAGTTGTTGTTGGTTCAACTATTCCAACAATTTCTTCTTCACTCACTTCATCAATCTGTGGAGAGGGATGCAATGTAACCTCTTGGGTGAGGTTTAAGTCATCCAATTTCTCACACAGAAGAGGTACCTGCAATGTATCTCTGGTGGAAGAATCCATCTTCTTGTAATACATGTTAGCTTCATCAAAAGATATATGTAAAGATTCTTCCATTTTTAAGGTTGATTTATTAAATACCTTATAGGCCTTGCTAACTTGGGAATATCCAAGAAAAATTCCCTCTGCATCTTTGGCTTCAAACATTCTAAGATGTTTCTTGTTATTATTTTGAATGTAACATCGACAACAAAATACTCTAAAATAATCTATTTTAGGTTGCTTCCCTTTAAGCAATTCATATGGAGTCTTACCCTTAAGTTTATGTATTAAACTTCTATTCAGAACATAATTTGTTGTGCTTATAGCCTATGCCCAAAAGAATAGGGGCAAGTAAGCATCTACAAGCAATATACCTGCAGCTTCATTAAGGGTTCAATTTTTCCTTTCTACTACCCCATTTTGTATAGGAGTTCTAGGAGCAGAAAATCAATGCCTGATACCTTCCTTCTCACAGAATTCTTGCATAAGAAGAGATTCAAAATCAGTGCCATGATCACTTCTGATCATTGCAACTTATGAAGAGTACTCAATCTTTATGCTCCTAAGAAAGTCTTTAAGAACTTTAAAGTTATCTGACTAGTTCTCAGAAAGAACACCCTTGTGAATATAGAGAAGTCATCTATAATAACTAGAGTGTAAGATTTCCCCCTAGACATTGTACAGCAATGGGTCCAAAAAGATCCATGTTAAGCAAATATAAGATTCTGGGTGAATCACTTTTATTAATTGATTTAAAACTATTTTTAGTTTGCTTGCCTAACTGACAAGCCCTGCAAAAACTTTTCTTCTTGTATGGGCCAGAAGGCAATCCTCTAACAAGGTTGTCCCTAGATAGTTTAGCAATATTTCTTAAGTTTACATGTCCAAGTCTTTTATGCCTTAATTCATTTGTTGAACTAATCTGATTAAATAAGCAAATCTCTGAACTAGCTGACTTAAAATTTACTACATATATGTTGCCTATTCTAGATCATATTAAAACAATTTCTTTTTAATTAGAAGAGATAATGCATAAAGACTTGTTAAAGGTTACCTGATAACCTTCATCACATAACTGACTTATGGATATCAGGTTATGCTTGAGACTAGTCACATAGGCTACTTTCCTGAAGGTGACTACTCCAACTTTAACATTTTCATATCCCTTTGTTTGGCCACAGTTGGAGTCTCCAAAGATCACCTATGGTCCAAACTTTTATTTGTAGTATGTTACATTTCCCTTACTGCTTGTCATATGCTTTGAACATCCACTATCCAAGTACCACTATTGATCTGTGGTAAGATAGTCCATCACCTACAATAAAATAGATTAGGAGTTCTTGACCCAGGTAACCTTGGGTCATTGATTCTTCTAAAATATATAACTAAAAATGTAAGAATAATCAGGTTTGTTTTTATATCCTAAGGGGTGAAATATTCTAGGTGGTATTATCCATTGAATAATGGGGTTAACAAATTTTGGTTTCTGATATATAGTTTGATAGAAATTTAAATTTCTGTTTTGAAAATTTGAGGTCAATGAATTTAGTTGAATTCATCGAGCTGAGGTCGACGAAAAGTATTTATTTCGTCAATCTCGGTTCACAGAATGATTTAGCTCATTTTCTGCGTCCCACGATCGTTGATCTCTATTCGACGAAACATGTTGATTTCGTCGAGGACCCTCTCTTGAGTAATCAAACCCAAAATCTGGGTTCAGAGTTTTTCGATCGCCGTTCGACGCAAAATACTGATTTCGTCAATCTGAGTTCGACGAATTTTGTTGAAAATGATTTTTATTAGATTTTTGATGTTTCTTTGATTTGTTCTTTGGTAAGATTTCAGTATTTTTATCTGTAAGTAGTAAAACTTCTTTTCATTTGTCTTTAGTAGAGATGAATTTTATGGGGGTTGATAAAATATTTTTCTGAAGAATAGGAGGCTGACTTGATGAAGAACCTAATCCCAGTTTGCTATTTAATCTAGCATTCACAGTTCTTGTGATTTCCATCAATATGATACTTCTCCCATTAAGGGATTCTTCAAATTGTTTTGCCTCATTTAGTTTAGTTTTTAATGAAATACATTTTTCTGAAGCTAAGTCTAATTCATCTTTTAGTTTGATGTTTTCAGAAAACAGATTGTCATATTCAATTTGATTTTCTCTGAGAAGTTTGATTTCTTTCTCAGATTTAATTAAGTCATTACATAGAAGTTTAAATTCAGTTTTAAATTCATCAGAAGTGAAATCAAAAGAAGCTATTATTGGTCCACTTCTGATTCACATTCTTCTGCTGATTCTTCATCTCCTGAGTGACTGCATGATGCATCAATTGCCATCAAGAAGATCTCTCTGGATTTAGCCTCTTTTTCATCCTCACTGGAACTGGAAGAAGTTTCTTCTTCTGACTCACTTAAGGTCTCAGCTAAAAAGCCTCTCTCCTTCTTCTTCTTTATTGGAGGATGGCTTGCTAGAGTGCTTCTAAGATTCTTTCTCTTTCCTCTTGTCCTTCTTTTGAGCCTCTGGATATTCTGGGAGAATATGCCCTGGCTTCCTACATCCATAGCGGATAATTTCCTTGGTAGGAGTCTTTTCATACGTAGGTTTTTCTTCATTTCTGGAAGACTTTTGTCTGAAGACCTTCCTAGCCATCGTGTAGAATCTCTTATCCAAGAGACTCAATAGATCTTCATTGGTAGGTAGTGCTTCTGATTCCTCAGATGCCTTGAAGGCAATACTTTGCTCCTTCCTTCCTGAGGTGGGAGTATTTTGTTCAGCTGCTTCTCTTATCTTGATGAGCTGCTCATAAGATTTGAGATTTCCCAATAATATTTCAGTGGAGATCTCATTTAGGCTTCTAGCTTCCTTGATTGGCCAGATCCTAGAGACCCATGTGCTAGGGAAGCTCATAAGAACCTTGACATTAATCTCTATTAATGAGATGTCCTTGTCCAGAGTTTTCAGCTCATTAATAATCAGGATGAGTCTATTGTACATATCTGTGACTGACTCTAACTCTTCCTCCTTGAAATTCTAATATTATGAAAAGAGAAGAGATCTTCTATCTTTCCTCTCATCAGTAGATCCTGCTACAATTTGGTTAAGGGAATCCCAAATGGCCTTTGTTGATGTGCATTCAACCACTTTTTGAAATATGTCATCAGACATAGTTTGAGCTAAGATATTCATAGCTTTTGCATCTGTAACCTTAGCTTTCTTTTGTGCATCAGTCCACTCAGGTGGTGGAACAACACTTATGCTTGTACTGGTTGTTGTAGAAGGAGTAGGGGGACCTTTAAAAATAGAATTATAAATGTCTTCATCAATGGAATTCATATATAATCTGATCCTTACCTTCCAAAGTGCAAACTTGTTAAGATTGCACAATGGAGGTCTGGTGCTTGAGTATTCCTTATTTTGTGCCAGGATATAATAAGACAATAGAGTGAATGGGTCTATCAAAGATCTGTTGGTTCAGGTTTTAGCCTGTGAAACCAAACAACCTTACCCTCTGATACCAATTGCAAGTAAAGGGATAGATCACACTAACTCTAGAGGGGGGGGGGGTGAATAGAGTTTTAAAAACTTTTGATTAATTTTTATTGCAGATTAAAATAAGTGATAACTATGTATAGAAAGGCAGAAATAAAAACACAGAAATCTAAGCACAAATAAAATAAAGAATAGAGCCACCAGACGAAATAAAAATTGGTAGTGGTTCCCCTAAAACTTGGGTACATCCACTCTTCTACTGCCCTGGTAGGAATCCACTATAAGCTTTTGATCAGGTGCTTTGCCACCACAGGTTTTTTCTCTAGTGCCCTGTCACCACAAGATCTATTTTCAAGGGAGATCTAGCAACCCTTTGAGCTTTTGACCAGGTGCCAAAAAACTAAACCAAGTCTTTTGATCAGGAGACTTACCAACCTAAGACTAACTTTTAAAGGGAGTTAAAACCCTGTACACAGGAAAGTAAAAATAAATTGATATTGCCTTCTCTTTCTCAAAGTTCTGAGAAGACTAATGGATTGTTGTTGTTGTCAAAGCTCCCCTGAGATGTATAATTGTTCAGAAGAAAGAGAGCTTTGCTCAAGGTATAGGCCTTCAGAATGCTTGAAAATCTTCAAGGAACTTTCAGACTGAAGTTTATGATAATATCTCTTTAAATTTCTGAAGCAAAAGTTGATGAAGAACTTGATTTTTATGAGAGCTGTTATTCTTTCAGTTTTTGTAGAATAATCTTCCTGTCACAATTTTCGGTAACTTGCTGTCTGAAAAGATAAACCTTTATATTCCTTGCAAATTTTTTGTCTTGAATTTTAATTCCTTTTCCTTGATTGACTGTAGAAAATCTGGAGTTGAACGGCTAGAAAATGTCTTAAATGAATTTCCTCAACTGTCCCCGTAAAATAAGCCAAGTAATAACTCTGTGAAGACCATAATTAATGCTGCCATGGAACGACTATATTCTTGAGAATAGGAGCATTAATTATCAGAGTATTACTGCCTTAATATAATCGAATTTGAAAAGATAGTCGATTTGAGAAACTGTAAAGGAAAAATATCGAACAGAACCTGGAAGGAAATAGTCGAACTCAGGAATAATTTCGTCGACCTGAACTCCAAGTTCATCAATTTAAGAATTCTCCTTCGTCGATCTGAGCTCAGCGATCATCGATCTGAAACTCAACTGCCAATTTTAGCTCCAAGTTCGCCGACCAGAGATAGGTTTTTTTCGAGCGAAAATTTTGATGTGAGATCAAAGATCGCCGATCTCAGGTTGACTTTCGTCGAGCTCAACTTCTGATATGAGATCAGAGATCATCGATCTCAGCCGGACTTTTGTCAATCTCAACTTCTGATATGAGATCAGAGATCGTCGATCTTAGCTGGACTTTCATCGAGCTCAACTTTGAGAAGGAACTCTGAGTTCGTCAATCTGAGATCGACGATCATTGAGCAGAGTTCATCTATCGTCGACCTGAATTTCAAAAATCTTTTTAAGTGCATTTCCTTGAATTCTTCTATCTCTAAAGTCTGGAGTATCTGAAGTCTTCTAAAGGCAGTTTAACCTAATGTGATTATCCTTAACCCTAGAACTAACAAATGACCCTAGGCTATACATGTGGGGTCAACAAATCTAATAGTGAACGTAGCCCAAATCCAAACTAGGGTTCCAACAAAGACCCATAGGGTGCAAGTGGTTCTCCAAGAAGAATACCGGTATGGATGGGAATGTACAGACATTCATAGGGCGATTGTGGCTAAGGGTTTCAAGCAAATTCATTGTATTGACTATGACGAGACATTTTCCCTTGTTGTCATGGTTAAGTCCATAAAATTTTTGCTTGTTATTACTGCATATTATGACTACGAGATCTGGCTGATGGATGTCAAAATAGCTTTCCTTAATGGGAACCTCTTTGAGGAAGTGTATATGACACAACCCGAGGGTTTGTACCTCTAGTTGAAGCCACTAAAATATGCAAGCTGCGGAGATCCATTTATTGGTTAAACAAGCTTCTCGAAGTTGGTATCTTGGTTTTGATGAAAAGATCAAGGAGTTTGGTTTTATCAAGAATGAGGATGAACCGTGTGTTTACAAACGGATTGTGGGTGCATAGTTGTCTTCCTGATTTTGTATGTAGATGACATACTGTTGATCGGGAATGACAAACCGACCTTGCAAGTTGTTGAGAACAACCTAGGGGACTGCTTTTCGATGAAGGATTTAGGGGAAGCGACTTATATACTCGGTGTTAAGATCTATAAAGATGGATTGAAGAAGTTGCTAGGTTTGACCCAAAGTGTGTACATTGACAAGGTGTTGAAACGGTTCAGCATGCTTGAGTCCAAGAAAAGATTCTTTCCTATGTTTTATGGTTTGAGTCTCTCTAAGGACCAATGTCCTAAGACTTGTGAAGATAAGGACCGCATGAAGTTGATTCCATATACGTTGGCAATTGGGTCAATCATGTTTGCAATGATATGTACTAGACGTGATGTCTCTTATGCTTTGAGCATGACAAGAAGGTACCAGTTTGATCCTATTGAAACTTACTGGATTGTCTTTAAGAATATCCTCATGTACTTGAGAAGGAATAAGGGTACGTTCTTGGTATTTAGCGGAGACTAATAGCTCATTGTAAGTGGTTAAAAGGATGCTAGCTTCCAAACTGATAGGGACGATACAAAGTATCAGTCAGGTTTTGTGTTTTGCCTGAATGGAGGTGCTGTTAGCTTGAAGAGTTCCAAGCAGGATACAGCTGCCGATTCTAAAACTGAGACCGAGTATATCGCCGCTGCAAATTCAGCGAAGGAGGCTGTATGGATTAGGAAATTCATCAGTGAGTTAGATGTAGCTCCTAGCATTGTTCATCCCGTAGTTCTCTACTGTGTCAACAACGGTGCAATTGCACTTGCTTTGTATCCTAGATCTCATCAGCGCTCCAAGAACATACTTCGGCGGTTCCATCTAAATCGAAAGATTGTCGATCGAGTAGATGTTAGCATTTGCATAGTGTCGACTGAAGAAAACATTGTGGATCCACTAACAAAGCCTCTCACACAGAGAAAGCAAGATGGTCATGTTAGATCAATGGGTATACGTTACCTGAACGATCAACTCTAGTTTGAGTCTTGTGGAATGTTTGTTTGATGTCTGTAATTTTTCATTTGATGAATAAAAGTACTATATGCATTTCATTTATACATTTTGACAAGTTCTTTTATTGTGTTATTATTTCTATTGTGATATAATATTTAACTAAAATAAATACCCTTAGAATCTTTGCTTCCATTGGTAAAGCAGTGACTTGATGTGAGAACCTATGATCCTAGAAGCTTCATTCTTAAAAGTCCCTAGTCGTTCTATCATCTTAGAAGCTAAGGGAGATGATAATGCCTTTAAGACTAGCATGTATGTTGACTAATGACCCGTCCTCACAAGTAATGGTATTGTGATATCAAGTCATCAAATGGGTACTTGTTATGAACAAGTTGTGCTGGACAGACCCACCGTAAGAATACTTTGTGGATAGTTATATGAACGTGTCACAAGTATGGCTCAAGTGGCAATGGTGTTTGTGGTCCTTTGACATGAAGTCATAGCTTTCATCGAGTGAGGAAGAACGTGCTTTGGTGCTACTAAAAGTCCAGTCTTGAGAAATTTAGATGATAAAGTTGGTTATTGGGTACGTTACGAATCATTTGTGTGTTTGCGTGTGAGCAGAGATGGGATTTGTCCTCCTATATGACAGGAGTTGCACCCATGGGCCCATTGATGGAATGGGACTGAGAAATGCATGTCCATGCTTGGTTGAGTCAATATATGATATTGGACTCACCAATTTCTGAAAGTCCATTCTAGATCAGGAAACTGGGATTGAACAATTATGCGGGTGACACGGTCTATACCTCTAGTTCTTTCCGGGGGTAAGGGATGAAGGGACATTATAACACTGTAACATTGGTCATAATTGCTTATGAGTTTATAAACTCTTACTATTTATGGAGCAATGATGTATTGCTAGGTGCCGCTCATTGTCTGTGAAGCTAGTTTGATACATTTTTGATCAAGTGGGAGACTGTTGGTGCTACCATAGTGATCTAGAAATGATCAAGCATGTAGCCTCACTGCCAACTCAATATGAGCCTATCATGGTCGCACATAAGATTGTGGAGAAATTGTGAGTTTTGATCTGTATGGTATAACTCATATGATGAGCAAAAGGGACTGAAATATTCTAAGGCAAAAGCATTGAGTGCGTTGAGACCAGTCAATGCTTTCATCGAGTTAAGTGTTAACTCGTCGAATGATGGCGTTGAGTATGTTGAGTTGACTCACCGATTCATCGAGTATCAAGTGTTGATTCGTTGACTGTCGGACTTAAACGTTGAGTGCATTGAGTCCACTCAGCGCCTTCGTCGAGTAAAGGAGTTTTTTTTGCGAATCTGACCTTTGGTACAGAAGTCGTACGCCATTCAACAAAAGCCGTTCGACGAATGTCGTTCGACGAATCTAGCCTTTGGCATAGAAGTCATGCGCCATTCAACGAATACAGTTCGACAAATTCCTTTCGATTAATTTGGCCTTTTCGCAGAAGTCGTGCGTCATTTTATGAATGCCGCTCGACGAATACAGTTCGACGAATCTGGGCTTCAGTTAAGGATTGTGTTGAGTTCGTCGTATGTGCAATAAGATACTCAACAATTCGACAAGTATAAATTGATACTCGACGATTCGTCGTATATCCTATGGATATTCGACGATTCGTCTAGAAAAACTGTTGTCTGGCCGAAGGTCTATTTTGTCAAAGTCCGGGGTCTACGATTAGCGATGGAGTTCTTTGTTTATTCTCATTAGGTATAAATAGGAAAAATTAGGGCTTTAATAGTATGTGATTATTTTTCTGTCTTAGCACACGAGCCATCACTATGCGAAAATACAGAAGCCCTAAAAGCCAACAGAAGCATTCTGCCGATCACGTCGTCGTGCCCGATCCTGATCCCGGTTAGTGTCGTCGCCGCCTCTCCTCATACATACCTAGCAATCTATGGAGACGATGAATGTCCTTTCCCGACCTAGAACTTGTGCGACAAGTTGCTACAGGTTCTCCAGATTACATGGATTACTGTAGAGGTGTGATATAATTTCTGCTCTCAAGACTCAAGCCTCTAAGTGACCGGCTGTGCATATCTGGAGCATTTAGGGTGAGTTTAGACTCTATCCCTCAAAGGTAATTTGTTTACAGTATGCTTTACTTATTTATTCAATAATATTGTCATATCCGAACTCGTTTGGGTTTCTCTTGTTCTTTTATTTTCGTTGCGTGCACAAGTGTTGTGCCGTCCCCAAAAACCCAACACCTGCTCCACCGATAATATGGCCCAAAAAGATCACTTCCATCAGCCAAAACTGGCACTTGCTATACTTAGCATACAACTTGTGCTCTCGGAGCTTCTCTAGAGTCAGTGCTAGATGACACACATGCTCCTCCTCGGTCCTTGAATAGATGAAGATGTCGTCAATAAACACTATGATAAAGACATACATATAGGCCTCAAATACCCAGTTCATCAAACTCATGAACGCGGATGGTGCATTCATGAGCCCGAAGGGCATCACGGTGAACTCATACAACTCGTATCTACTACTGAAGGTGGTCTTCGGGTTGACCTCCTCCTGAATTTGTAGCTGGTAGTACCCTGAACTCAGATCCAGCTTAAAAAACTAGTGAGCTCCCACTAACTGATCAAACAGCTCATCTATCCTAGGAAGAGCATACGTGTTTCAGAATGTCGCATGTTTAGTGCTCTATAATCGATGCACAATCGGAGTGTCCCATCCTTCTTTTTTATGAATAGCACCGGAGCTCCCCATAGCGAAGAGCTCGACCTGACAAACCCAGCTTCAACTAACTCCTGAAGCTTGATTCGAAACTCCACCGACTCCTTCGGGGCCATCTGATAAGGAGCTCTGGATATCGGCTTAGCCCCTAGCACGAGCTGTATCTTAAAATCCTTCTCTCGATGCAGAGGGAACCCTAGAAACTTCTCCGGAAATACAGCAGCAAAATCCTGTACCACTAGGATACTAGCAACATAATCCTTTGCCTCGGCCATATCAAACAGTACTTGGTTAACCTCGTCTCCCTATAAGTGGGCCTTGACGTCCTGGATAGAGGAAAGTAGAAGACGAGAAGCTGAGGCAATACCTTCGAAGGTCGAGTAAGTGTCACCATATCTCAGCATGACCCTTCTTGCTAGGCAATCAATCTGCGTATGGTTCCAGGTGAGTCATGCCATGCCCAAGACGAGGTCAAATTCGACATCCTAAGGATTATTGGCGTGGCCTCGAAAGTTGCACCATCAATGGTCACTCTAAGAACGCACTTGGCAGTAAAATGGATCTCTGTCCCGTTGGGGAGACGCACCCTCTTGATGACTCCCTCAAAGCTCTCAATCTGGTCCAGATCTCTGATAAACTCCTCTGAGACGAAATTGTGTGATGCTCTAGTGTTGAATAGGGTGTGTGCGGGCTTGCCACACACCATCACAATCCCTAAGTTAGATAAGATTATTCTTCTTAGTTATCAAGTTTCTGATTCCTTCCTAGTTCTACAGTTTTTTATTCATGTAATCTAAACATCTAGAAAGGGAAGGAAACTTTAAATAACTGGCGTACCTGCTATCACCAGATCCGGTTTCCGAGGCTGAGCCAAGTCCATGGCATACACCTGCCCTCTATCCTGTCTGCGATCACCATCCTGAAATCCACATGCTCGGTCGCGTCCCCGACCACCAAACTGTCGTGCAGGTAGGGCATCGTGAAGTGTTGGTAGGGGTGCTTCCCTTATTTGGTAGTTCCTCTTGAAGTGCCCCGGCTGGTTGCACCGGAAGCATGTCTGTGCCCCTCCACTGCCCTTGGCATCTCCCGCATCTATAAAGACTGAGGAGCCAACACCCCCGGTTTCCTGCTCCTGCCTGTTCTCTTTGTGGGGTTTGTCCCCATTCCTCCTTTCCCCTATGACATGACCTATGGGTTGGTATCTCCTGCCTCCAATCACTGAGTCGTTTGCAAGTCTCTTCTGGCCCCGAACTGTAAGCTGGTCTACCTCCAGCTTCATTGCCATCTCAAAAATCCTTGCCAAGCTTCCATCAGAAATGAAGAGGTCGGCCTGTGACATATCATCATGAAGGCCCTTAAAGAACCTCTTCGAGTAGCCTGCATCATCCAGCTGATATGAGTCGGCAAAGTGGGCTAGATGTGTAAACTACCGGTAGTACTCCAACATCGTCCTACTGCCCTGCCTCAACTGTAGGAACCTGTCCTCCAATTCGTCCCTCGCCGACTGAGTTACAAAATTCTCCAATAGAGCTGCTCTGAAATCCTTGATGATTATTTTACTAAGCATGTTTAACTTGATGCGGATTCATTCTACATTCTAGTATGACTACGTAGATGGGCATAAGCTAGTTTGATTCATCATTCAGGAAAGTGCACCTATCTATCATAGTATAGGAGAAATCTACATCTCGTGTCGTATTCCACAGGGTCTTTTCAAATACTCGTACTCACTCTCACTCGATTATCATACCTATAATCAAAATTGATTTTTAATCTAAATAATCCTAACTATGACTTCTTGGATACTATAGCATTGGAGAATAAAAGATGATACAAAACTGAAGGTGGGAGCTTTCGCATGAACATAATCATTTAAATAGACAATTATATGTAATCATGAGATAACAAAATTAGCAAATTTATTGTGTTATAAAGGGTTAAATAGTTATCAAATTCTCTCTCAAGCAATTCAAAATCTTAAACTAAGTTGAGTAAATTTTCTCTCGAACAATTTATAATACTCAAACTGGAATTAATTATATTACCCTATCTCCTACATGAATTCATGAAATCATATCTCTAAAATACCATAAATCCAGTTATTCGTATCAAAATTATCCAATTAGCATATCTCTCGATCATGAGAATTGAACTGCAAAGAGCAATAATACCTAAATATGAAAATTTATCCATTATCACAAACATACAATTTCTCAATCTAGAAGTTTGAGACTCATGTAAAACAAAATCTAAATTCATAACTAGGATAATTCTCAATGTTTGCAAACCTATATACGAATAAAATACCATGAATTCGATGAAAACAAGAAGATACATGATTACTAAATTGTTCAAATAAGAAGTTCAAACGAAATAAAAAAAATATATAAGGTTAGATCACCAAGAGAAAAGAGAAATTATAAGAGATACATGAAAGATTAAACACATATGAAATCTCCTTCAACTCCTCCTTCGCTTGGGTGCTCCTTCTTCGTCCTCCAAAAGTTCTCCAAAAGAAAATGATCCAAAAAGTCCAGATAATTTTTTCCATGTTTTTATAGTCTCATAGCAAACATGGTCGCACACGGGTTCTAACACGGCCGTGTTACAGGACTTATTGACAATTCCAGAGCAGTTCCGCACAAAGAGGCATGTCTAGTCGTGGGCCGTGTCATCTAACGGGTACTGACATGGCCGTGTTGGCGAACACGGCCGTGTTGTTCTTCATGTTCTTCAAGCACGGGTTGGCCGGCTTCAATTCTCCAATTTGTCCTGAAAAGAACACGGGCTGGGAACACGGCCGTGTTCCCACCCGTGTGGTGCTCTGACTTCTCCTCCATTTAATCGAATCCAGCCGTAATAGAACACGGGTAGGAACACGGGTGTGTTCCTACCCTTGTGTGGCCAATTCTTCTCCTATGATTAGCCATGTTGGACCCATCAACTACCCTGTTTGCTCCAAGACTTTTAGTTCCACTGGTTTGCAGTACATGTATTAGAAAATGAAGTAGTAAGTGAATAGCTCAATACATGAAATAATAGAAATTCCAAACTTTGCTCTACTACTCATGATAATACCAATTCCTAACTATTCTCGCTTAATTACTTGATAAAGAGATAGAAAATAGTGGACATGATTACAATTATGATAGTAAAAAGCCTATCATAATTGTACTCATCAAAAAACCCCTAGACTTGAGTGTTTTCTTGTCCCTAAGCAAACAAACTCAAACAATTGGGTTACTGATACATAATTCTTCTTCTACACACTGGTTGTTACGAATTTAAATAGAATTTTGATGTTGCAATTGTATAGGAAATAGTATAGCAAACTTTTCTAAATATAACTTTATCTTAAAATTCCTCGAATACATATCTTATCTATTTTTTGCTCTTTCTTAGAATTAGGATTATAGTTATCCATAACTATTGTGAGGAGAAAAAAATAATCTTAATAAAATATGCATTAGTATTTCAAAACTAAAAAATACCCATATTGATAGTCATGCACTTTCCTTCACACACCCTCTCCACGGCACTAGTGAGAATTAGTAAGGTTGGATCCTTAAGACTTGTATTATGGTGTAATCTTTTTGTCTTAGGATAGGCGATTATAGGTGTGGGTAATCAAAGATAAATTTGATGGTTTTCATCACACCTAGATCACAATTGAGCCCTTTGTATGGTAAATACCTTAACATTATCTTAAAATTATAATAGTACCCCCAGACTTTGCACTTATTAAACTTCCTTAAATTTTTATTGAAACTTTATATTTATACTTTTTTTATTAACCAAGGGACCATAGTTGGGATAATTCCAAGTGGGTGCATGTATACACGCACTCATGCCACATATACTATGTTAATTTTCTCTTCAATGGTTCATAGATGGGATCATTCCAAGTGGGTGCAAGTATACACGCACTCAGGACACATATCAATCTGAACATACTCATTCCATGAAGGTCTCAATGATAGCTGTGCTAATAGGTAAGGATTGGCCTTGGTGAATTTTAGTAGTAGAGTATCAAAAGATATAGGGATTAGGTCCAAATTGGGTGTGCAAGGGTATAATGTTTAAGGTTTTGGGATGGCAAGGCTCAAACTATCCAAAAGGAGGCCTAAGTCATTTCCACCCTTACTAATTAACTTGCACAAAAGGTTTAAGGATCGCTAGTAAGTTCTATACACCAATAGAGAAAATTCTTTATTTTGATTTCCTAATAAAAAATTATCAAAATATTACACTCATCAACTCACTTTAGTATAGATAAATATATTTTCTAAAATGGAGTGATTATTAGTTTATAATATAAAGGACGAATCTTTTTAAAATAAATTATATGGAGAAAATTAGGCTAATGAATTTCTATACGTAGTTACTAAACAACAAATTTGAACACGAATTCATTTTAATCATAGTGTGAAAGTAAATTAGACAGTTATACTCCCAAATGAGTGAAGTAATGAGAGCTTAAAGAGAAGGAACAAACATTTACGGGTGTTTAACAATCTTGAGTACTATAATAGAATAAAAAAAATTATATTACACCAAATTGTAATCATGTCCTTCACAGAAATATAAGTAAACAGCATTCACCCCCAGACTTTAAAGTTGCAATGTCCTCATTGCAATAAAAAAAAACTGAGAGCAATGTCACCAAAAAAAAATTGACTATCATGAATGTAGAAGAGCACAAAATATAGATAAAATATATAGATAAGAGTACATCAAGATCAGAGCAGAGCACATCCTCATCATCAAAAGACATAATAATATTGGTACTGATAATAATATAGGAACAAATAAATAAAAAGAAACGCGACAGAACATCCACCAATATATTGATAAGAATCAAAAATACATAGGAGCGTCGTCCTGATCATCCTGGGATTGAGGCTGGCGAGGAGCTTGCCGTGGTGGACTAGTGATCCCCAAGTGATGCCGGATCTGAAAGATGGCGTCCTCAATTCGCAGGTGCGTGTCCTCTATACGCTGAAGGCGCGGCGAGAGCTGAGTCTCGTAAAAGTACTCTAAATCATGCGCATACTGAGTCTGCGGTCGAGGAGGGATAGTTTAAGATTCACCCAGAGTTTAGGTGGACCGGGCTGGGGGAATAAGTGGCTCATCGAGGTCAGGATCGACCTCGTCATCAGCAGAAGGGACAGGTACATGTCGTCCACTGATCGCAATGGTATAAGTAATCCCACCCCTACCCTCACCGGCGATGACGAGGCGGATGGAGCGAAGGTTGGCCATGGTGATAGGCACAATCTTTGCCACTATGGTCATAGCAGGGAGGGGCGAGAATATTCCAATATTTTTCACCAGGCGGATAATGTAAGGGGCTACACAAATATTCCCTATTCGGGAATTGTCGGCCAGGTGAAGGATGAACTGGGCGAGCATGTACCCCAGGTGGACGGGATAACGTGACGACATGCTATATAAATGTAAAATATCCGACCTACTAACAATGTCGGAGCTTTCTTCCCGGACGCTCAGAGTATGACTAAGTAAATGATGGATGTAATAGAAGGCGGCAAAATCCAACTTTGAGGCCTTAGACCTCTTGGCTTCATAAGGGTCAACGTCGAAGGAGAGACGGGCCTAGATATTGCCCTCAAGGTCGCACGTATGGAGGTTAAAATGAAGGTAAGCGTAGGCGGCAGAAGAGACAAAGGAATCCTCATACACCCCTAAGTACTGGGTGAATTAGAGAAGGGTTAGCATATGAAAAGTGCCCGCCACCAGAAATGAAATAATTCCCTCCTGCGGGTTTCCATTCTCCATCAAGGAAGGCTGAAGGTTTAAATAAAAAGTGAACAAAAACTCGAGTGTGAGTTTTCAATAACCTAACTCCTCGATGGTAAGAAATTCGTGCCACCCTACGACGAAGAGTAGCTCTCGGACCTCTCCCGCTAGATTAACTTCTTCCAAGACGCTCGGATGTCCTGGTATTTCTTGGATTGGAGGCAATTGTAGCGATTTGGATGCGTGGGATCGGTGAAAACCAGCGGTAGGGAGGCGTCATGCCTTTCTGTAGACTAAGCGTGAAGGTCAGGGCGACGTCGACGACTACCTAGATTACGTGAGGAAGCCATGATCTGTGGACAAGAAGAATAATGTTTTCAGGTAGGGAAAAAAATGAGAGGCAGAGGAAAAGAAGAAGAAGGAAAAGAGATTGGAAGAAGAACCTAAAGCCCAAAACCTTTAACTAGGAGAAATGCGTTGCGAGGAGAGGAGGCGCATCTACTAGCTTTGAAGGCCAATCGATTCCAACAGGTTCTGAATTGTGAAGGTGCAGTGGAGGAACAATGGAAGCAAAGAAGCATATGAAGATGGAGAGCTTGGCATCCCCTTATAAAGGCAGCGAACACTGGTTCACACACGACCGTGTGTGCAACCCTTGTTCGAGCATCTTTTATCCGTGGAACACGGTCTCCCAGGAGACATATGGTCAAAGTCACAGGGGCGCATCGTGTCAGGCTAACACGGCTACTAACACGGCCATATTTCGGCCCGTGTGGTCAAATAGCGGCAATTTTCGTGCCAAGTGGACACGGTCAACAACACGGTTGGGTAGGTAAGCCGTGTCCTCGTCGGGCCATCCGTGATCAAATTTAGCATAGGCACATGGGCACCAACATGGGTGTGTGTGTGCCCGTGTCTTGATCTGGGAGAATATGGGTAAATGAACGCTCTTTAACATGGCATCACACACGGGTGTGTGTGGAGCCGTGTTGTGCTCGGTGTAAAATGACGTTTGTTCCTAGTTTTAATATGGGGCACGGCCGGGTGAGTGGGTGTGTGTCTAACATGTCTATGCACATGGCCATGTGTGCAGCCGTGTCCTCCTCGAAAAAACTTGCCTCTTGCTCATTTTTTCTATAGAACACGGCTGTGGCCAAGGGTGCATTCAAGACACGTCCAGGCACACGGGCGTGTGCTTATCCGTGTACTCCTCTGATTTAGAAATTTCTCCTAAGTGATTTATTTACTCTTTTCTTGGTAGAAATTAAACTACACTTTTCACTACAAATTCTATAAACTATATAGACAATTTATTATACTATACTATACAGTCTTCTAGTCTAGATTGAGGCAGGATTCTCGACGAGCAAAATCTTGGGGGAGTGCACCGTAATAAAGTTTTAACTGGTGCCCGTTGACTTTAAAATCTCCGTTCTCAGGGTGAGTTAGCTCGACGGATCCATAAGGATAGACTTCTTTCACCTGAAATGGTCCGGACAACTTATACCTTAGCTTCCCTGGGAATAAACGTAGTCTGGAATTAAAAAGGAGTACCTGCTCACCCTTTTTGAATGTTTTGGGTTTTCGGAGGTGACTGTCACAACCCGCATTTTTCCCCAACAATTTAATTATATCAGAGCAAGGGGAAAAATACGCGTCGTGATGCCACACTGTGCAGGGGATAACTGCAGACGTTCAGGCAAGACTCCAAACTCTACGATTTTAAAAGGAAACATAAATTGTTATGAATGAAATCCAGTTTAAGTTATGACGGTAGCCATATCCCTCGGCTTAGTGAATCATCTAGTCCACGATTTAAAATATAAGTTATACGCTTGCAGAAGATACTTGTTTAAATTGACTCTAATATTCTACAAGAGTATAAATGTCCCCGAGGAACAACTCATACTATGCAAACCCTAGATTTTTAAAAAGTATAGGAAGTCTTTACGCTAATTAGAAAGTAGTGGCTTAGTTTTGAAAGAGATGACAAGTATGCTTTACTAATAGTAGGGTTTTATAGGTTAAAAA
Source organism: Platanthera zijinensis (assembly GCA_039513925.1). Taxonomy (NCBI): domain Eukaryota; kingdom Viridiplantae; phylum Streptophyta; class Magnoliopsida; order Asparagales; family Orchidaceae; genus Platanthera; species Platanthera zijinensis. The sequence continues at coordinate 121,329,330 of CM077092.1, forward strand.
TATCTAACATGCAATACTAGCAATAAATCATCCCAGAGAGCAAGTAATGTAAACCAAACATAAGGAAACCACAACAGCTAGCAAGTGTCCAAAAAGGTCAACAAACCTATGGGCGTCAACAACCTGACATAAACCCACATTATGAATATGTCCGAAACTGGGCAAAGAAAACTAAAACAACAAACTACCTCGCTACGGCGAGGGGGAAAACTACAGCCAAACTGCTGCTACTAAGGCTCCAAAACCGACTCCGCTACCTGCTAATGCTCTGAACCTGAGGCATTCCAAAGACAGAACACCTCAGCAAGAGGGTACAAAAGGTGGCAGAAAAATAAGCCAAAATAAATAAAGGTCAAAAGGGGTACCAACCCAAGACCAAAACCATTAAAGTTAAGTACAAAAATAAACAAGGCATCATCAGGAAAAAAAACTCTTACGTGATTCGTCACAAGAGTACACCAGACGCACGAGGCTATATGGTGACAACATGAATAAATCATAAGGAAGAAATACAAAACCTTTATTAGGCACATGTGGTCGACTCTACCCAAAAACACGGGCGAGGTGGTCAATCAACTGGACACACTGCTCACGAATAATTTATCCGCTTAACTGTGAGGGAGTCTCATACTCTCCACCATACACCGTAGATGCCCAAAAACCCGGTAGACCTCCACAAGGTACAATAAAGGAGTCAGACAATGCGGAGGTGGTTTTATCCACTAACTCCCACAATCTTTTAGAAACCCAAAGAAACCACAACACAAATATATCTCGAGATTTGGCTCGTCAGATTCTACTTGACACTTCTAGTTTCAAGACATGGTTGATCAACCCCTATGAACGATTTACAATCCTAGACAAACTCTAATACATTCAAAAACGATAGGTAAAACATTTAAAGCCATCATTAAGACACTTCAAGAACGATTAAATATATCACGACAAGATCAAGTTCACCATGACAAAATATTACAACATCGAGTGATCATCCAAAAAGGTTAATCGTAGCAATAACTTGGAAGACAAAGTGAAGAAAATTTTAAAAACATAAAAACTGAACCGTTACCATCAAATCGGAGATGGAGAAATGAGGGGAAACCACCACTTGCCTTGGTTTTACCGGAAAAGTTCTCCAAATCAGTCCACGTCACAGATCGGGGCAAAAGAGGATGGAGGAAGTTGAAATCTAGACAAAAAATGGTCGAAAAGGGGGTTAGGGCCGAAAAACCCTAACGAGAAAACTCGAGGAAAGGGGAAAAATTTCCCACGATAGCGTAGCTCTCGATGAGAGCTTTCCAGATCTACGCTCGGTTGAAGATTTCGAGCACCGGAGCTCCGTCGGCGGCCACCGGAAGATTAACGAAATATTCTCTCTCTCGCTCACGCCGCTCTGGTTCGGGAGAAAGAATCGGAGAAGATGAAGTATTCCTATTTTTCTAAATATCCTAAGTATAAGAACATATATATATATATATATAAGTAGTTATAAAAAGTTATGTCTAAATATATAAAAAAACGGTTTAAGTAAGAGCAATTTGCGGAAAACAAAATGAGAGGTCTAGTATGACTTCAAATCGAAAAGTGCCCAACATGAAAGTTGTAGATCTCAAAAACGCTTACGAACACAAACTATGACGGACTACACGAGAAAGGCAGCAGACTACTCGAGTATACAGAAGGCTACTCGAGTATGCAGAAATAGACTACTCGAGTATACAGAAACAGACTACTCAAGTATGCAGAAATAGACTACTCGAGTATATAGAAGGCTACTCGAGTATACAGAAACAGACTACTCGAGTATACAGAATGATACTCGAGTATACAAAAATAGACTACTCGAGTATACAGAAACAGATTACTCGAGTATACAGAAGGCTACTCTAGTATATAGAAACAGACTACTCAAGTATGCAGAAACAGATTACTCGAGTATACAGAAGGCTACTCGAGTATACAGAAACAGACTACTCGAGTTTGCAGAAACAGACTACTCGAGTATACAGAAACAGACTACTCGAGTATACAAAAACAGACTACTCGAGTATACAGAATGCTACTCGAGTATGCAGAAACAGACTACTCGAGTATACAGAAACAGACTACTCGAGTATGCAGAAATAGAGTACTCGAGTATACAGAAGGCTACTCGAGTATACAAAAACAGACTACTTGAGTATACAGAATGCTACTCGAGTATGCAGAAACAGACTACTCGAGTATACAGAAACAGACTACTCGAGTATGCAGAAACAGAATACTCGAGTATACAGAAACAGACTACTCGAGTATACAGAATTGGAGGAACAGAAGATTTACATATTAAGCAGAAACTTCACACGAGTAAAGGTTGCAGGAAAAACAATTTCTTGGCAAATCTAACCTTTTGATCAAACTATAAAAATGAATAGTACTTTTCATTTTTGAATAGTATTTTAATATTAAAATAATCGTATTTATATATTTTTTAATAAGGAAACGCGAGATCAAAACGGAGGCCCAAACGAGTGCCGAATTGAACGAAACTCACGTCGTAGGCGAACACAGACGCTACGAACACAACGGCGAAGTCAAAACAAAAATAAGACGAGCCATTCTCGAGATATAAGTTTTCAAAGTTTACGACGAACATAATTTCCCCAAAACTTTGGAAAAATGCTGAGGCCCAAATATCACTCGGATCGCGACGAAACTTGATGAGTAAGTCAAAAATTACTCAACTTAAATTCCAAATGAAAACTTTCCCATTACAACAAGAATTCGGCCTACTTGACCGCATGGACGCGAAAATGCCTTCATGGCATTACGCCGCCATCTTGACGTTAAAGGTAACGCCATGACGTCATAAATATGATGTTTCCCATTTAAATAAAATCGTCGAAAAATCGGGGGCGTTACAGTCACTACCCCTAAAAAGAAGTTTCGTCCTGAAACTTAACACAACTCCAAAACCAAATCAAAATGATAAAATCAAATGTAACTGAAAACATATCGACGTACCTGAAACTAGGAGAAGAGGTGCGGATGAGATTCTCTCATTACTGATACCAATTCCCATGTCGCGCTCTCGACGTCTTGATTTCTCAAAAGAATCTTAACCATGGGGATGGTCTTTCTTCGCAAGACACGCTCTTGAGATTCCAAAACGCGGACAGGCACTTCCACATACGACAGATTGGGCTGAATTTGGGGCACCGAGTAGGGAATTTGACGATCACTACGAACACACTTCTGCAACATGCTCACATGGAACACATCGTGGACACCAGGGAAGGTAGTAGGTAAGTCCAGTCGATAAGCTGACACTTCGATGCACTCCAGAATCTGAAAAGGTCCCACATACCGGGGGTCTAACTTGTGGTTCCTTCCAAATCTTTATACTCCTGGCATCAGAGAAACTTTCAGGAAAACCAAGTCCCCAACGACAAACTCCAAATCGACCCTTCGTCAATTAGCATATTTCTCATAACGCTCTTGTGCTACACGAAGCTTATCTCGAATATGAGTCACCACACAATTCATCTCCTCAAGGGCTTCCGGACCTAGCAATGGTCTCTCACCAACCTCAGCCCAAAATAAGGGAGTCCTACAATGCCTCCCATACAAGGCCTCAAACGGGGCAAGATGCAAGCTCTTTTGATAACTATTATTGTAAGCAAACATTATGAGTCTGAGACGCTCATCCCAAGCACCACCATGATCAAAAATATAACATCTAATCATGTCCTCCACGATCTGATTTACTCTCTCTGTTTGCCCATTCGTTTGCGGATGATAGGCGGTGGAATACCTCAAGTCGGTACCCATCCCCTCTTGCAAGCTCTTCCAAAAGCGAGACGTAAATCTGGAGTCCCGATCTGATACAATGCTAACAGGCACTCCATGTAACCTGATGACCTCTTCAACATATAGCTCAGCTATCTTCTTCATCAAATACCCAATCTTAAACAGAACAAAGTGAGCACACTTTGTCAATCTGTCGACTATCACCCAAACTGAGTCATGCCCACGGGGTGATTTTGGTAGACCGGTGATAAAATCCATTGAAATACTCTCCCATTTCCAACTTGGAATATCAAGCGGTGTCAATTTACCACCAGGCCTTTTATGATCAGCCTTGACACGCTGATACGTATAACATTCTGATACAAATTTCGCGATATCACTCTTCATCCCTGACCACCAAATAATTTGTTTTTGATCTTTATACATTTTGGTGGAACCAGGATGATAGGAAACACTGGAACTATGAGCTGCTTCACAAATTTTAGCCCGGATGTCACCCATGTCAGGAATACAAAATCTACCCCGATATTTCAAAGTACCTAGCTCGTCCAAAGAAAAATCAGGTAACTCTCCTTTCTCAGTTCTATTCCAGAGGTGTAACAATTCCGGATCATCTTTTTGGTGCACCCTAGTAAGGGAAATCCAAGAGGGCGCTTCTTCTTTCAAACTAGCAGGCATAGAACTACTCCCAATCTCGATGTTCATTAACAAGAATTCTTCCATAAGGGATTGTACAGATAGATAGAAGATTTTAGCGGTCTTCCTACTCAAAGCATCGACTACTACATTAGCCTTTCCTGGATGATAAAGAATTTCTACTTCATTATCCGCCACATATTCTAACCACCGACACTGGCGCAGATTTAGTTCCTTCTGAGTGAAGACGTACTTCAAACTCTTATTGTCCATATAGATCTTTCACAGCGCGCCATACAATAAGTGTCGCCACAGCTTCAGTGCATAAATTACGGCAGCAAACTCCAAATCGTGCGTAGGACAGTTTCTCTCGTGAATCTTTAGTTGCCTCGATCCATACGCGATCACCTTTCCATCTTGCATTATAACACAACCAAGTTCGTTGTGTGACGCATCGACGTACACAGCATACTCGACTCCTTCAGTAGGTAAGGTTAAAATTGGGGCAATACACAGTCTCTTCTTCAACTCTTAGAAAGCCTCTTCACACTTATCACTCCAAATGAATGCAGTATTCTTCTGAGTAAGTCTAGTCAAAAGAGCAGACAACACCGAAAATCCTTCCACGAATCTTCTATAATAGCCAGCAAGGCCTAAGAAGCTCCAACTCTCCTTTGGTGTAGAAGGTCTTTCCAATTCCATCACGGCAGAAATCTCGGTCGGGTCTACAAAAATACCGTCCTTGCTTACAACATGACCCAGAAAGGACACCTGAGGTAGCCAGAACTCACATTTGCTCAACTTCGCATATAGCTTATGCTCCCTCAGGGTCGACAAAACCAAACGCAAATGCTGAGTATGCTCCTCAATATTGCGGGAATACACTAGGACATCATCTATGAACACAATAATGAATCGGTCCAAGAAATCCTTAAACACCCTATTCATAAAATCCATGAAAGTAGAGGGTACATTGGTTAAACTAAAAGACATCACAAAAAACTCATAATGTTCATGCCGCGAACGGAATGCGGTTCGAGGAATGTCTTCCTCATGAATCCTCAACTAGTGGTAGCCTGAGCGAAGATCGGTCTTTGAAAATACCGAGCTACCATGCAACTGATCGAATAGATCATCGATCCTTGGCAGGGGGTATCTATTCTTAACGGTCACCTTATTTAATTCCCTATAATCGATGCAAAGCCTCATCGATCCGTCCTTCTTCCTTACGAACAAAACCGGAGCACCCCACGGAGAAGAACTTGGTCTAATAAAACCACACCTCAGCAACTCATCGAGCTGAGTACGCAACTCATCCAACTCACGCGGAGCCATACTGTACGGTGCTTTGGCGATGGGACGAGTACCTATCTGGAGGTCAATCACGAACTCAATCTCCCTCTCAGGAGGAAGTCCTGGAATACTATCAGGAAAGACATCTAGAAACTCTCGCACCACCGAGACATCCTCGAGACGTGGTGTAACAGAAGCTGTTTCCAGAGCAGAAATAGAAACTAAAAATGCCTCGTAACCAGACTTTATAGCACGTACCGCAGAAATGACAGGGGAAACTCTGTCCTGAAATCCGCAGACGCTCATAGGTTGGCCATTGTCCATCCTGAAGTCCAGTATTTTTGCCTTGCACTGGATGACTGCATCATACTTGGACAGCAAGTCCATGCCCAAAATCACATCAAAATCTGCCAGGTCTAAAATTATCAGATCCGCAAGGGCCAGAAAATTGCCAAGATGAATAGGGCATCTCAAAACTCCTTGATTGGATATCATCGAATCACCGGAGGGAAGCTTGACGTTGAAGGAGTCTCTCAATTGATCAACATCCAGGCGATGTTTATCAACAAACCTCCTGGCCACAAAGGAATGGGTGGCACCCGAATCGAACAGAACGCTCGCCCACCTATTCCGCACCTTAAACTCCCCTAAAACCGTAACATACATAACTAAACAAACGATAACTAGGGCAACAACGATAAATAATAGGGATAAAATAGACTGGGGCTAACCTGAAATAACTTGCGTAGAGTTTTGGGCTTCCTCGCTAGTCATCACGTTCAGCTTTCCTTTTCCTTTATCTAGGGTTGGTGGTTGCGGCAGAGCTCGATGCGGGGCAGGCTGCAGCTTCAGTGTGGTTGTTCTCTTGAAACACCTTTCATAAGGGTGGTAAGGACGACCACAGAAACTACACACTTCCTTACCTTTCTTATTCGAAGAAGGGCCAGATGCCCTGGAGCTACCATCCTCAACACCCTTCCTTTTCTCTTTCCTCGCCGCAGCACCGCGGTTCTTGGCATTTTCAATCACTTCAACCTTTAGTGCGGCTTCCACTGCCACAGCATAACTGTCAGCTCCATAAGCGCATGCCCACTGCTGGACATCACTTCTTAGTCCTCCCAGGAAACATTTCACTCTTCCCTCCTCCGAAGCTACCAAATTGGGAGCAAATCTACTCAACTTGCTAAACTCAATCTCATATTTGCTCACCGTGAGCTGTCTCTACTTCAAATGCTGGAAGTTATTCATGAGACGGTCCCGCTCGACGGAGGGCAGAAACTTCTTCAGCAACAACTTCTTGAAAGAGTCCCAGGTACAGCCTTCCTTCAGACTCTCCTTTTCACGAATCCACCAACTCTTTGCTAGGACTTTTAACTGATAGGCTGCAATCATAACCTTTTGGGCTTCTAGAATCCCGGAATACGAATACATCTCCTCGATTGAGATGATCCAATCATCCAAAATCATAAAGTCGGCACTCCCGTCGTAGGTGGGAGGTCCCAATCGCTGGAAATGCGATATGAAATTCATTTCTGGTGGTATTGCCACCGAGGCAACCAGAGGAGCAGGGGTATCAGGCACGACTTGACCCAAGGCAGGCTCTTGCACTGAAGGCTGCCGCGCTAGAGAGGTAGACAAAAATGATTGCATTTGTGTTTGCATCGCAACTACATGCCTTGACAGAGCCTCGGTACTCTGGCGCAAACTCTCGATCAATGCATCACTCTGTGCACCTGACAAATCACCATCCGACTGGGGAGTCGATCTCGTCGCAATACGCTTTGGAGGCATTTCTAAAGAAAAGGCAAACGAACGTCCCAATTAAAATCCTAGATTACGACTAGGGCAAACAAAACTAGTTCAGACCATACTTGAAAGACACTTGCTTAAGTTGTCACTTGCTCTGGGATTATATGATGATGATATGTCCTACTCAGGATGATATCCTATCATCCTATTGACTCATGTGCCTATGATATGAATGCATGAATTCTTTACTCTTATTTAAAATCATGTGTGTACATATGTCATTAGGTAAATCTTTAGCTTGGCATGTTGTGCTTATATTATGTTATGCTATGCATTTGGTGCTATGAATTCTATAAAAGGCCTTAATTCATGTTATGAGCGGCGTACACATGCAATGTTATGCATCCCATACTACATAATATTGCATGCAACGAAAAGAAAACGTGTTATTGGGCATCCATGTGGTGAGGTTATGAATCCCATACTACATAACCCTCACATGTTGCCACCTATGGTGGATCCATATACCAACACATATTATGCATCCCATACTACATAACATTCCCCGTATACTTCTAATCATACTTATGAGTGTAGTGTTCATGCTTCAGCCAAGACATCTTGATGACACATCGGTGTGTGTATGATATGACACTAAGCAACTAACACTAATAAGGGATGGTTGCCCAACCAATTGTCAAGCAACCTCCCTCTGATACCAACTATCACAACTCGCATTTTTCCCCAACAATTTAATTATATCAGAGCAAGGGGAAAAATATGCGTCGTGATGCCACGCCGTGCAGGGGATAACTACAGACGTTCAGGCAAGACTCCAAACTCTACGATTTTAAAAGGAAACATAAATTGTTATGAATGAAATCCAGTTTAAGTTATGACAGTAGCCGTATCCCTCGGCTTAGTGAATCATCTAGTCCACGATTTAAAATATAAGTTATACGCTTGCGGAAGATACTTGTTTAAATTGACACTAATATTCTACAAGAGTATAAATTTCCCCGAGGAACAACTCATACTATGCCAACCCTAGATTTAAAATAAGTATAGAAAGTCTTTACGCTAATTAGAAAGTAGTGGCTTAGTTTTGAAAGAGATGACAAGTATGCTGTACTAATAGTAGGGTTTTATAGGTTAAAAATATCTAACATGCAATCCTAGCAATAAATCATCCCAGAGAGCAAGTAATGTAAACCAAACATAAGGAAACCACAACAGTTAGCAAGTGTCCAAAAAGGTCAACAAACCTGTGGGCGTCAACAACCTGACACTAACCCACAGTATGAATATGTCCGAAACTGGGCAAAGAAAACTAAAACAACAAACTACCTCGCTACGGCGAGGGGGAAAACTACAGCCAAACTGCTGCTACTAAGGCTCAAAAACCGGCTCCGCTACCTGCTAATGCTCCGAACCTGAGGCATTCCAAAGACAGAACACCTCAGCAAGAGGGTACAAATGGTGGCAGAAAAATAAGCCAAAATAAATAAAGGTCAAAAGGGGTACCAACCCAAGACCAAAACCATTAAAGTAAAGTACAAAAAGAAACAAGGCATCATCAGGGAAAAAAAACTCTTATGTGATTCGTCACAAGAGTACACCAGACGCACGAGGCTATAAGGTGACAACATGAATAAATCATAAGGAAGAAATACAAAACCTTTATTAGGCACCTGTGGTCGACTCTACCAAAAAACACGGGCGAGGTGGTCACTCAACTTGACACACCCCTCACGAATAATTTATCCGCTTAACTGCGTGGGAGTCTCATACTCTCCACCATACACCGCAGATGCCCAAAAACCCGGTAGACCTCCACAAGGTACAATAAAGGAGTCAGACGATGTGGAGGTGGTTTTATCCACTAACTCCCGCAATCTTTTAGAAACCCAAAGAAACAACAACACAAATATATCTCGAGATTTGGCTCGTCAGATTCTACTTGACACTTCTAGTTTCAAGACATGGTTGATCAACCCCTATGAACGATTTACAATCCTAGACAAACTCTAATACGTTCAAAAACGATAGGTAAAACATTTAAAGCCATCATTAAGACACTTCAAGAACGATTAAATATATCACGACAAGATCAAGTTCACCATGACAAAATATTAAAACATCGAGTGATCATCCAAAAAGTTTAATCGTAGCAATAACTTGGAAGACAAAGTGCAGAAAATTTTAAAGAACATAAAAACTGAACCGTTACCATCAAATCGGAGAAGGAGAAATGAGGGGAAACCACCACTTGCATTGGTTTTACCGGAAAAGTTCTCCAAATCAGTCCACGTCACAGATCGGGGCAAAAGAGGATGGAGGAAGTTGAAATCTAAACAAAAAAATGGTCGAAAAGGGGGTTAGGGCCGAAAAACCCTAACGAGAAAACTCGAGGAAAGGGGAAAAATTTACCACGATAGCGTAGTTCTCGATGAGAGCTTTCCAGGTCTACGCTCGGTTGAAGATTTCGAGCACCGGAGCTCCGTCGGCAGCTACCGGAAGATTCACGAAATATTCTCTCTCTCGCTCATGCCGCTCTGGTTCGGGAGAAAGAATCGGAGAACATGAATTATTCCTATTTTTCTAAATACCCTAAGTATTAAAACATATATATATATAAGTAGTTATAAAAAGTTTTGTCTAAATATATAAAAAAAAACGGTTTTAGTACGAGCAGTTTGCGGGAAAAAAAATTAGAGGTCTAGTATGGCTTCAAATCGAAAGGTGCCCAACATGAAAGTTGTAGATCTCGTCGAGACGAACAAATTTCGGTTTAGCCATTTTACCATACGACATTGTTTTGACCCTCAAAAACGCTCCCGAACACAAACTATGATGGACTACACGAGAAAGGCAGCAGACTACTCGAGTATATAGAAGGCTACTCAAGTATGCAGAAACAGACTACTCGAGTATACAGAAACAGAGTACTCGAGTATGCAGAAACAGACTACTCGAGTATACAGAAGGATACTCGAGTATACAGAAACAGACTACTCAAGTATACAGAATGCTACTCGAGTATACAGAAACAGACTACTCGAGTATATAGAAACATATTACTCGAGTATACAGAAGGCTACTCGAGTATATAGAAACAGACAACTCGAGTATGCAGAAACAGACTACTCGAGTATACAGTAGGCTACTCGAGTATACAGAAACAGACTACTCGAGTATACAAAAACAGACTACTCGAGTATACAGAAACAGACTACTCGAGTATACAGAAACAGACTACTCGAGTATACAGAATGCTACTCGAGTATGCAAAAACATACTACTCGAGTATACAGAAACAGACTACTCGAGTATGCAGAAACAGACTAATCGAGTATACAGAAGGCTACTCGAGTATACAGAAACAGACTACTCGAGTATACAGAATGCTACTCGAGTATGCAGAAAAATACTACTCGAGTATAGAGAAACAGACTACTCGAGTATGCAGAAACAGACTACTCGAGTATACAGAAACAGAATACTCGAGTATACAGAATTGGAGGAACAGAAGATTTACATAATAAGCAGAAACTTCACACGAGTCAAGGTTGCAGGAAAAACAATTTCTTGGCAAATCTAACCTTTTGATCAAACTATAAAAATGAATAGTACTTTTCATTTTTGAATAGTACTTTAATATTAAAATAATCGTATTTATATATATTTTAATAAGGAAACGCGAGATCAAAACGGAGGCCCAAACTAGCGCCGAATTAAACGAAACTCATGTCGTAGGCGAACACAGATGCTACGAACACAACGGCGAAGTCAAAACCAAAATTAGATGAGCCATTCTCGAGATATAACTTTTCAAAGTTTACGACGAACATAAATTCCACAAAACTTTGGAAAAACGCCGAGGCCCAAATATCTCTCGGATCGCGACGAAACTTGATGAGTAAGTCAAAAATTACTCAACTTAAATTCCAAATACAAAACTTTCCCATTACAACAAGAATTCGGCTGACTTGACCGCATGGACGCGAAAATGCCTTTATGGCATTACGCCGTCATCTTGACGTTAAAGGTAACGCCATGACGTCATAAATATGATGTTTTCCATTTAAATAAAATCGTTGAAAAATCGGGGGCGTTACAGTGACGGTCATGAAATAGTTTGGTCTTCTCCTTATAAATCCTGGAGTTCTCATAGGCCATAGTCCTCCACTCATCTAGTTTATTAAGTTGAAGTTTACGTTTCTACCCTATAGAATTAGTATCAAAATTTAGAGAGTGTATTGCCTAATATGACTTATGTTCTAACTCTGTAGGCAAGTGACAAGATTTACCATAGACTAATCTAATGGGGGTGATCCTTATAGGTGTTTTAAATGCGGTCCTATAAGCCCACAAACAATCGTTTAGTTTCCTAGTCCATTATTTTCTATTCCCTTCTATAGATTTTTCTAGGATCCTCTTAAGTTCTCTATTGGATACCTCAACTTGACCACTAGTTTGCGGATGGTACGGTGTAGTGATCCTATGTGTGACTCCATATTTCTGTAATACTTTATCTAGCTGTAGATTACAAAAGTGAGAACCCCTATCGCTAATAAGTGCACGTGGGGTGCCAAATTGCGCAAATAGAGATTTCAAAAACTAAATTATTACTCTATTATCATTAGAAGGCAAAGCTTGCGCTTCAACCCACTTTAATACATAATCTATTGCTACGAAAATATACTTATTCCCATAGGAAACTGAAAAGGGGCCCATGAAATCAATTCCCGAAACATCGAATTCTTCACATTCAAGAATAAAATTTTGTGACATTTCATGTAATCTAGAAATATTACCTGCTTTCTGACAAGAATCACATGAAAGCACATACATTGGGGCTTCCCTGAATAGAAAGGGAAAATAAAAACCTGAGTCAAGAACCTTTTTGGCAGAACGATTCGCTCCATAGTGTCCACCAGTAGGGCCTTAATGACACTGCTCCAGATTCTCCAACCCACCTCCGCTGATACACACCTTCGAATAACGAAATCTGAACATATTCAAAAAAGAAAAGGGTCCTCCCAGAAGTAATATTTCAAGTCAGAGAAAAATTTCTTTTTCTGCTGGTATGAAAAATCCTTTGGAAGGACCTTAGCAACGAGATAGTTTGCATAATCAGCAAACCATGGATAATTAGGATTTATTTTTCTAGATAATGCAAATAACGATTCCTCAGGGAATGTATCAGAAATCTCAAATTCATCTAACATTGATCGTAGTGGATTTTCTAAACGTGAAAGATGGTCTGCCGCTAAATTTTCTGCTCCTCATTTATCCCTAATTTCTAAATCAAATTCTTATAATGAAAGAACCGAACGGATTAAATGAGGTTTTTCTTCCGATTTGGATAAGAAATATCTAAGGGCAGAGTGATCTGTGTATACTATCACTTTAGATAATGTTAGATAAGATCTAAATTTATCAATGGTAAAAACCACAACTAGGAGTTCTTTTTCAATAGTGGTATAATTTTCCTGTGCATTATTAAGCATTTTGCTAGCATAAAATATTGGATGGAATTGTTTGTTTCGGCGTTGTCCTAAAATAGCTCCTACCGCAAAACTGCTAGCATTACACATAATCTTGAACGGCTGAGTAAAATCAGGCGCTATCATGATAGGAGAATTAATTAATCTTTCTTTTAAAAACTCAAATGCATGTAGACACTCTTGATCAAAGATAAAATGTGTGTCTTTCTCTAAGAGCCTAGTAAGTGGTTTAGCAATTTTTGAGAAGTCTTTAATGAATCGGCGATAAAATCCCGCGTGCCCTAAGAAACTTCTAACTGCCTTAACAGAGGTTGGTGGTGGTAGTTTTTCTATGGTCTCTATTTTCGCTCTATCTACTTGGATTCCTTTGCTTGAGATTTTGTGGCCTAATACTAACCCTTCTTGTACCATAAAATGACACTTTTCCAAACTAAGCACTAGATTGGTTTCTTCACACCTCCTCAGAACTTTTTCTAAATTATTCAGACACAAATCAAATGAATCTCCAAATACAGAGAAATCATCCATAAACACTTCCATGATATCTTCAACATACTCATTGAAGATAGATAACATACACCTTTGGAAAGTGGCGGGGGCATTACATAGACCGAATGGCATACGTCTATAGGCAAATGTACCGAATAGGTAAGTGAGTGTTGTTTTCTCCTGGTCTTCTGGTGCTATAAAAATTTGGAAAAACCCAGAAAGTCCATCTAGAAAATAATAATAGGAATGTCCTGATAGTCATTCTAATATTTGGTCAATAAAGGGTAAAGAGAAGTGGTCTTTCCTAGTGGCATCGTTTAACTTCCTATAGTCAATACAGACATGCCAACCCATTACAGTTTGCGTTGGAATCAAATCATTCCTATCATTTGCTACCACAGTTAGACCTCCCTTCTTAGGAACAACCTGTACAGGACTAACCCATGAACTATCCGAAATAGGGTATATCATAATCGCATCTAATAACTTAACGTTTTAAGCTTTAACTACCTCTTTCATATTAGGATTAATCCTACGTTGCGGTTGAATAGAAGATTTATATTTTTCTTCAAAAAGGATTTTATGAGTGCAAAAACTAGGATTAATACCTTTTATATCAGATATTTGCCAGGCTATTTCACCTTTACATTTCTTCAACATAGTTAATAATTTAGTCTTTTCAGCATTTGAAAGTTTAGAAGAAATAATAACTGGGTACGAAGAATTAGTTCCTAAGAATGCATACTCAAGATGATCCGGTAATTTTTTAAGTTCTACTACGGGTGGATTCTTAGTATTATTCTTATGAACTTCATGATCTCCTTATGTAATCAAACTTATATTCAGTAGTTCTATTCAAGAAAATAGGATTATCTAGAAAAAATAAATGGTCAACAATGTCTTCATTAATTTCATCTTCTAGAAAATCATTAGTGATGCAAATTTCTAAAGGATCTCTACAATAAAAGCTGGAATTCATAGAAGTCATAAAATTATCTATACCAGGAGAAAAATAGCAATAATCATCATTATCTAAAGATTATTTCATAGTATTGCCTATTTGGAAAGTGACTTCATCTTCTCCTACTCGCAGAACTAATTTGCCATCAAAACATCAATTAAAGCTCTAGATGTGGCTAGAAATGGATGACCTAATATAAGTTGTACTTCAATATTTTCATCCATATCTAGAATAACAAAATCAGTAGGAAATATGAACTTGTCTACCTTAACCAATACATCTTCTACTATGCCTCTAGGATACTTAACCGATCTATCCGCTAATTGAATACTCATTCTTATCAGACTAAGTTCTCCTAGGCCTAGTTTCAAATATAATTTGTAAGGCATTAGATTTATACTGGCTCCTAAATCCGCTAAAGCTTTATTAACTTGTAAATCATTGATTAAACATGGGATTGAAAATGAACAAGGATCCTTAAGTTTTTCAGGCAATTTATTTTGCAAAATAGCAGAACATTCTTCACTAAGTGTGATTAACGATAATTCTTCTATTTTCCTTTTATTAGAAATCAAATCCTTCAAAAATTTTGCATACTGAGGCATTTGAATAATTTCAGAAAAAGGTAAATTAACATGTAATTGTTTAAACATAGATAGAAATTTACCATATTACGCATCCATGCGCTCCTTGTTCAGGTTTGCTGGATATGGTACGGCTGGTTGGTACTCCATCGACTTCACGTTCATATCATTTGGTGCTTCGCCACTAAACTCCTCTTGAGGTGCTTCTTGTGCAAGCCATGGGTCTTGTAACTCCTTTCCACTCCTCAACTGAATTTCTCTTGCATGTTTCTTCGGATTTGTCTCAGTATTTCCTGTAAGTGTTCCTTGTTGTCTTTCAGACACCATCCTTGCCAACTGACCAATCTGATTATCCAAATTTCAAATGGAACCCTCTTGATTACGGAATGAAACATCGGTAGTTTGCAAGAAATTTGTAAGGAAATCTTCCAATGTCGGCTTCCTTGGCTCCAATTGTTGTTGTTGTTGTTGTCCAAATATGGGTTGCTTGTCTTGATTGCCTTGCCCTCCCCAAGAGAAATTGGGGTGGTTCCTCCATCCTTGATTATATGTAAAACTATATGGGTTGTTTGCAGGGTTGAAAGGTGGTCTGGGATTATTACCAATATAGTCAACATGCTCTTGCACTTGAGGTTCACCACTAGGCATTCCAACAAGGGAAGGGTCCCATTGTTGAGGTACTATGGAGGGTGTTGCTAAAGAAATATTGTCCATCTTTTGATGAAGCTTCTCCACTTTAATGGCTAAGGCAGGAATGACATCCACTTCGTATATTCCTTCAGGCTTATTAGGCTTTGGTCTCACGGTAGTCCATTGATAGTTGTTCATAGCCATCTCCTCTATCAATTGCTGAGCCGCTTCAGGTGTCTTATTGTTCAAGGTGCCCCCACTAGCCGCATCG
Organism: Platanthera zijinensis; assembly: GCA_039513925.1. NCBI lineage: Eukaryota > Viridiplantae > Streptophyta > Magnoliopsida > Asparagales > Orchidaceae > Platanthera > Platanthera zijinensis. Next base: position 121,345,242 of record CM077092.1, read on the forward strand.
ATCATCTATTTGGTGGCTGGATTGAGACCATTGTAGAAAGTCTGAATCTGAAGCCATGAAGGTAAGGCATGATGGGGACATCTCCTTAATAGATCCTTGAATCGTTCTCATGTGTCGTACAACGATTCAGATTCAAATTGAACATATGTAGAGATGTCGTTCCTTAGCTTCACAGTTTTCCCGGTGGAAAGTACTTCATCAAAAACTTCTCAACCATCATGTCCCAAGTAGTAATCGATCCTCTACTTAAAGAGTTGAGCCACGGCTTCGCCTTATGCCTTAGTGATAACGGAAACAATATCAATCGAATGGCATCGTTGGAAACACCATTGATCTTGAATGTATCGCATATCTATAAGAATCCGGCTAAGTGGGTGTTGGGATCCTCATCTTCCAAGCCATCATATTGAACATATTGTTGAACCATTTGTATAACACTCGGCTTTAATTAGAAATTGTTTGTTGGAATAGGTGGTCTAATGATGCTCGACCCAGTACCCTGGAGATTTGGCCTAGCAAAGTCAGACAAGGTTTGCTCATTTTGGTTTGCAATGGTATCTAAATCTTCTGGATGGTGTTCTCCTTGATTCACTGTTTCTTCTTCTAACAGTTCGTTTGCAAAATCTATAGTATTGATCCCCACGTCTCTTTGATTGGTGTTGTGAATAATTCATTCTGGTTCAGGATGAAATGGTTCTAGCCCAGAATTTTTTCCCCTGGTTATAGACTAACAGACTACAAAATAGAGATTAAGTAATATAATTATACTATAAACTAGTCTACTATTATTTATTTCTAAACAAAAATGGTAGATTAATAGAATTTTAAACTTTCAAAAGATTGAAAAAAGTGTCCCTGACAACGGTACCAAAAACTTGATGATTATTTTACTAATCATGTTTAACTTGATGAAGATTCATTCTGTTGGGTATTGTATCCATAATTACCTGGATTTGAAGAAGCCTCCTGTCAAGCTAAGATGAATTCACAATGTGTTTGATGCTCTGTCTTAAAGTTGTGCTTGTAGTTATTCCACGCAAAGTACACACCAATGTCAAGGTGCAGTAGGTCAATATACATGGGTCTGCGCAACGTAATCCCTCGTTGAGCAGATTAGTGTGTTGGCTTACGTGTACTCTCTCTATTGGAGTGTACTTACTTTCAAGTAAAGGGCTGAGATAGATCAAGAGCAGAAGAGGAGCAAGGATGAGTCAAAGACAAACTCATGGGCAGAAAGACAAAGAATCGTCTAAGTTAAAGTCGACGAGAATCTCTAAGTGATTCTCGCGAAATCGTCGAGAATCGCCAATGATTCCCGCCGAATTTGCCTTAGGCATTTTCCGTCGACTCGCTGGACCGGACCATGTACTCAGGCGCTGTTTGTTCCGAAATTAGGGTTTCGTCTTGTGGGGCTCACAATGGTCATAAAGGAGTATTCTACAATATAAATACTCTCCTATTTTGAACGTAAGAGGTAGCGAAGAAAACGAACAAGTCGGCCGTCTCTGACGTGACCTAGCAGATCGCGGATTTCCTTCCGCCTCCGTCGCCGCTCGAAAGGTTGCCGCCGCCGCTGATCAGATTCTTCTTGATCTCTCGGCGACAGAAACTTAGCCAAGCAACGCGTCTCACGTGTCTTTCTTGAGATCCTTTGTCTCTTTGTTTGTTGAACGGGAATACCTTCCCCTTCCAAATCGATTGAGACGATCGATCCAAATAAGATCGTTGGTAGACCTTGCTAGCTATGTTAAGAAGTTTGGATCTACAAAGCATCGCCGCCGCAATCCTTGCTGCCGCCGATCTCGGGAAGATCTTCTCCAAGAGAGTGCTTAGGTCATGGACTCTTCGTCTTCTTCAAGAACGCTTCATCAAACGAAGAGGGACACCAAGCGCTCCAAACGTAGTTTCTATTTTGTACATTCTATTTTTACTTTTGTTGTAATGGAACTTTGGTTCCTCATTAAGGGGTTGGGTGCAACCCGTGGTGGAGGAGTAGTGACTCCTTCGGGTGGAAGGGTTCCTTCCATAGTGTGAGGATTGGATTTCAATCCGGTTAGTGAAGTGACCGAGTCGTCCCTTGTTGGGAGATAGGTCGAAAAGGGAAAGTGGACGTACCCAAATCGGGGAACCACTATAACTGCCTGTGTGTTTCCGTGCTGTGCTTGTTTTGTTTTATTGTGTAGGTAAATTTATAATTCTGGAAAAAGACTGCAAATAACCTATCCCCCCCCCATAGGTGAAGGTAGTTGACACTAGAGTGACTTTCAAGTGGTATCAGAGGGAGGTTACTCAGCAATAAGGTTAACACCTTGAGTAAGATCCCGGTTCTAGTGTCAATAAGAAGATAAGACTCAAGCATGGAGCTGGACTCTGATGTCTCTCCGCTGAGACTCCCTGCTTGCACAACGGAGTATTATCCCATCTGGAAGATGAGAGTTATGTTTCATCTGGAGGCCATTGACCTTCGCGCATCACTCATTTTGCAAGAGGGTCCCTTCATTCCCATGAAGGCTTCCAGCTCAGGAAACTATCTCCAAATCCCTAAGAGTCTCGAAGAGATGTGTGAGACTGAGCTCTCACTTTTCAACCTGGACAAGCTAATTCGTCAGATCATCACTGATGTGTGGTCTGGATCATCTCGGTCAAGATTGGACAAGTGTAAGACTGCTAAGTCTATGTGGCAAACTATCTCAGATCTCATGGTAGGATTGGAGACAGCTAGGACTGGATGCCAGCATGAGGATGAAGCCTATGTGGGGGTCCTCATTTCTGAAGATGAAGGTCAAGACCAATCTCTCAGTATCAAGGCTCCTGTGTCCATGTCAGAGACTGAAGAAGAGGCTGAGGAAAACAGTTCTGATAAAGCTGACACAACAGTCTCTGCCGATCTTAACGCTGACCTGGAACATCAAAGTCAAGATAAGGTAACTTCTTCATAATGCTCCTCTCCCCTTGAAGTTCCTAAAAATAGGAATAGTTCAGAGGGTTGTCCTTCTAGTGATTCAAGGGATATGGATAGCTTCAATCAAAAGATTGAAAATCTTGATTCCCTTGAGAGTGCCCTTCAGAAGAGCAACTTACTTGTGGAGGAGCAAGCTAAGGAGATTTCTCAGCTGAAGACCTTGATGAATCTCCAATTGGAATCCATCAAGGTAAAGGACTCAAAGATCTCGGATCTAGAGAGTCGTCTAGAGACCGAGAAGAGGATAGTTTCTAACTTTTCCAAGATAGATGCTATCAAGAGAAAAGCAGACAATGGGTGGATCTCCCAAATCATTAATTCATGGAGAAATGGGGAAACTGTGTTCAGACCCCACCACCCCGAGTAGGAAGGGCACACATCATGCTTTCAGGTATGACCACAGGAACATCCATGATCATTGCAAGAATGATCGGCCCTAAGGTGGAAATGCCCACAGTGCAAGAGCTGTCATGGCTACCCATGAGAGAATACCCAAGGCTCATCCTGAACACTTTGTATTCTCGGCCTCTGCCTCAACTCATCATGAATCTGTAGGAACCAGCTCTTACTATCGTACTGACCTCCCTAGGACACAGGAAAAGTGGGGGTAAGGAAACATGCGGTAAGTACCCATGGGGCCTCGGGAAGTGTGCTGACTGAAAGGAAGGCACCACCTCCCAGGCCTCATGACACTCACCAAATGCTCTCTTTCCACCCTACCACGTGTCACGGTGGAAAAGGCAATTTTGTGAGCAGAACCTGCCCTGTTCCGTTTAGACCTAAGATCATGACTACCTCAGTCAGTAGATCAGGTCAGAAATGGCGATACAACATTCATGAGTGTTGGTGTTGTGGCAAGGTGGGTCACTTTGTCGTAAATTGTTGGCACAATCCCCTTGTGCCAAGGGCAAGGGTATGTCCACTTCCTCTGGGCAGATTTAGCCTTCCTGACAGGATTCCTGTAGGAAAGCATTCAAGATTTTATGCTAACAAGAACCTAGGACCTAATACTTATTGGGTTCCTAAGGTAGGATAATATTTTTGTTGCAGGATAGTCTAGGTTCCCGTAAATATAACGGGAACTATACATGAGATGTTCCAAGAATGACATGGAACAAGTATTTGGGATAAGAGCAGTGCTAACTATAATGGCCTACTCAAATTGGACACCTGGTGTACCTCAAGTAGAAGATCTGAATGATCAATTTTATGATCCCAGGTACACGCGTTCAGTTTCAATACTTGAGTCATATTATATTGATGTTAACATATATATATATACTCATATTTATCCACAAAAATTTGTCAATTCTTACTCTAAAAAGTGAATGGTTATATGTATATATACACACATACATTCACACACTTGATGAAAGACCGAAACTATTAAATGATCCTTAGGTACAATCTGAAGAATTTCCTGTAGGTACATATTTATATATTTGATAAAGATTCTCAATAGGCATAAATCAGCCCATTTGAAATTAAAGAATGTATGACAGTGGGTGTAACAAAATATTAAGATTTTTCACCTAGAATAACTCTGGATTTACGTATAGGGCTCATATATTGTTCAACTCGATCGAGGTTTCGTGATTAGGAAATATAATGAAGGCTAAGGCTTGAAATTAACATGCCACGGTTAATGTGTATAGAAAATCCCGTCGCACTCTCCTCGATCGTACAAAATAAATAATTAGTTAACCCCGTCGAATCCCATCGACTTCCCCCCGGTTCGGAAGATTTAAATAGCAAATAGTGGTTTGACTCTTCATCTCCCTGAATATCGCTGAACTCCCGACGAATCCCCTAGAGCATCCCGTCGACTTCCCAGTCACCTCGCGTAATATCGTGGTTGTGCGGAAGCTAATTCGCCTAGTGCTCACCGTCTCTCCTCCGGGCTCCCGTCGACAACACCCTCAAATCGCAAGGACCATCTCGTGCTCCCGTCGGTTTCCGTGAATCCTGCATTCCCGTAAGGTTTCCATCACCGGTCGACGATCCTTCCAATCGCCATCGTCCCTTCAAACCGCTTGGCGCTAGGGTAAGTTTCCCTCTTTCCTGAAGGTTCGTGTCTAAGTGTATCTCCTATTCTAGAAGTACTGATTGGGTTAGATGTCATGTTTAGGTTTGCAATGGCTCCTAGAACCACTGCAGGACTCCTCACTGGAAGTGAACTGGTTCAGGCATGCTTCTCTCATGCCTCCGATGAGTTCAGGAATATTATCCTCATGCTTGAAGAGGCCGGACTTACATTCATCCTGGAGCATCCTTGCAAAATTCTGGATAAGGAGGTGCTGGAGTTCTTTGCAACGGCAAAACTACGGCGTGAAGATACAATGATCAAGAGTAAGATTGCTGGAGTACAGATTAAAGTGTCTACAGGAAAACTGACATAATATTTGTAGCTCTCTAGTTCTGAAGATGAGGACTATCTGGATGAAGAGGATCGAGCCAGGACTCTCCTCTTTTGTGGACTAGCTCGAGGAACCAAATCAATCAAGAGAAAGGAAATGAATGAGGAAGGGAAGCTACTGTCAGTTATCATTGGGAAAGTCCTGACTTGCAAACCAGGCTCCCACGATCATATCTCAAGAGATATGTTCAAGATCTTAGTGGCTATAGTCTGTCGAAAGAGATACAACTGGGGAGCTATGTTGTTTGAGAAAATAAAAGATACTCTGCGAACCCCAAGTTTTGGAAGAATCATCAGCCTATTTCTCAACCAGCTGGATGGAGACAGGTTCGATATGAGTAAGGGAGTTCCTCTACAGTACCTGAAGAAAATGGATTTAAGTGTTTTTAATAGATGGGATAGAAGAATTAGTCAAGCAGTCGTTGCTGAAGAACATGATGAATCCCTGGCAGAGTCCCATGGGTATGAGGACAATGGAACTCTAGAAGATCCCGTGGCTGAACCCAGTGAAGTTCCTGATCTACTGCTTGCAGGAACCGAGGGGAGTCTCTACCCCTTGCGACTGGAACTCACAGGACAGATCTCTCAGTACCTGCTCCTGCTGATGTTGTTTCTGACATCTCTCAGATAGCCAAAGATGCAGTTGATACCCTGGATGAGGAGGAAGATGAGGAAGCCCTAGATAATGATGCAATTGACAATAATGATATAGAAGATGAGGGTGCTGAAGAAGTGGATGATGTCGTTGAAGATGAAACAACCTCTAGAGAGAGGGTGGAGACAGTGGAGCGATAAGATAAAGTTGAAGTTCCATCTATGGAACGGGCTCCAAAAGTAGTTCATGAGAAATCTGGTGCAATAATGGATGGGGAGTCCTCTCAACAAAAGATGATAAGCATTCCTGAGCAAACTACAGAGGCTGCCCCTATCCCCCCAGTGGAGACAATGCATGTATCAAGCTCCCCCAGTGAATTTACTGAAGAGCAAGACCAAGGCTTGCCTCAGGGACATCCACTTCGATCTAATCTAGCAAATCACACAGTGAACGTCATTAAAGGTATAATGGATGAGCTAAAACTATCTTTTGAGCAAGCACAGAACAAGGTGTTAAAAAGGATTAAGAAATCTGAGGATCTAATGCTCAAGAACGTCGTGGAAATTAATCACAAGCTGGATGTGATGGAAAAGAAGTTTGAGGCCAAGTATGCAGAGGCTGGTACTGCTGTTACTCTTCTTATGCAAGGACTCAAAAAGAACACGGATGATCTGGCAGTAGTAAATAAGAATGCTCATGTTGTGGCCGACAACATCCAGAAATTCGATGCCAACATGGTGATTCTAAATACAAATCAAAAAAACCTACTGACTGAGTTTACAAAGACTGTGCAGCACATCAATGGGTCACTACACACTTATGCAAACTCAATTGCCCTCGAAGCCAAAATAAGGGAGGAAGAATATAAAGCTAAGGTGGCAGGGCTACAACAGATTATCATTAACAACTTTAAATGGTCAAATAAGTATGTTTTTGATAGCTGTCACTGGCTCGTTTAGCAGGGATTAGGTATTCAAATTCCAATTCCGGTTCCTTCTCCAGATGAGGTTACCACTGCTGCTGATGAGATTGCAAGTGTTGAGGAGGTTCCTCTTAGCGAAGCTGATGCCAAGAAGGTTGCCAGGGCTGCTGAAAAAGCTACTCTCAGGGCCATGTTTGACCAGGAAGCCACGGCAAGAGGAAAAATGAAACTCTAAGAAGGGACATCCAAAGAAACTCCAACCGAAAAGAAAGTATGATTGAAGGAGGATGAAGTGGGAAATGAAAGATGGAGTCCTGTTTCAAGGAGCATTATTTTGGATACTTTTATGCTACAGCAAAGGGGGGAAATAAATCGGAATGATGTATACAATTAGTATGAGTGGGAGCTGCATAAAGAATATGAAGCTAAACGGAATATATTTTACAGGTCCAACACCGTGGAAAATAATGCTCCTCCCCCCAGATATTATCCAAAGCCCAAGGAGTATTTTGAGAGATAAAGCAAGAAATTCTTGGCTCAACAACTAAAGGATGATTTAGCTAAGGAGAAATAGGCTTAGGATTATGGCTCGTCTTTCCTCTATGCATGTTTTTATCTTCATGTTGTTGTATGAACAATTATTGTGGATATATATATATATATATATATATATATATATATGATTTCATGATTGACTCAAATATTGTTCTGTTTGCCTTTATTTCTATGTGTCTTGTCCTTCTTAATTTGCCTTGTATATTACTCTGGTTAGTGTAATTCATCTTAGCTAGTAGGATTTTGGCTTCTTCAAATAGGGGGAGATTGTTGGGTATTGTATCCACAATTACTTGGATTTGAGGTAGCCTCCTATCAAGCTAAGATTAATTCACAATGTGTTTGATGCTCTGTCTTAAAGTTGTGCTTGAAGTTATTCCACGCTAAGTACACACCAATGTCAGGGTGTAGTTGGTCAATATACACGAGTCTGCGCAACGTAATCCCTCGTTGAGCAGATCAGTGTGTTGGCTTACGTGTACTCTCTCTATTGGAGTGTACTTACTTTCAAGTAAAGGGCTGAGATAGATCAAGAGCAGAAGAGGAGCAAGGATGGGTCAAAGACCAACTCATCGGTAGAAAGACAAAGAATCGTCTAGTTAAAGTCGACGAGAATCACAAAGTTATTCTCGCCGATTCGACGGGAATCACTAGTGATTCTCGCCAAATCGTCGAGAATAACTCGCCGATTCTTGCCGACTGCATCCGGCTGACTCAACGCCTTCAAGATTTCTGCTAAGGCAGAATCGACGAGAATCGTCAACTAATTCTCGCCGAATCGTCGAGAATGACTTTGCATTCTCGCCGATTCGTCGAGAATAGTTGTGATTCTCGCCGATTCTCTCCAGATGGCAAGCTTTTAAGCAGGAATTCTTCTAAGTAAAATTCTACGGGAATCATAAGTGATTCTCGCCGAATCGTCGAGAATCACCAATGATTCCCGCCGAATTTGCCTTAGGCATTTTCCGTCGACTCGCTGGACCGGACCATATACTCAGGCGCTGTTTGTTCCAGAATTAGGGTTTCATCTTGTGGGGCCCACAACGGTCATAAAGGAGTATTCTACAGTAAAAAAACTCTCCTATTTTGAACGTAAGAGGTAGCAAAGAAAACGAACAAGTCGGCCATCGCTGACGTGACCTAGCAGATCGCGGATTTCCTTCCGCCGCCGTCGCCGCTCGAAAGGTTGTCGCCACCACTGATCGTATTCTTCTTGATCTCTCGGCGACAGAAACTTTGCCAAGCAACGCGTCTCACGTTTCTTTCTTGAGATCCTTTGTCTCTTGGTTTGTTGAACCAGAATACCTTCCCCTTCCGAATCGATTGAGACGATCGATCCAAATAAGATCGTTGGTAGACCTTGCTAGCTTTGTTAAGAAGTTTGGATCTACAAAGCATCACCGCTGCAATCCTTGCCGCCGCCGATCTCGGGAAGATCTTCTCCAAGAGAGTGCTTAGGTATTGGACTCTTCGTCTTCTTCAAGAACGCTTCATCGAACGAAGAGGGACACCAAGCGCTCCAAACGTAGTTTGTATTTTGTACATTCTATTTTTACTTTGTTCTAAAGGAACTTTGGTTCCTCATTGTAAGGGTTGGGTGCAACCCATGGTGGAGGAGTAGTGACTCCTTCGGGTGGAAGGGTTCCTTCCATAGTGTGAGTATTGGATTTCAATCCGGTTAGTGAAGTGACCGAGTCGTCCCTTGTTGGGAGATAGGTCGAAGGGGGAAAGTGGACGTACCCAAATCAGGGAACCACTATAACTGCCTGTGTGTTTCCGTGCTGTGCTTGTTTTGTTTTATTGTGCAGGTAAATTTTTAATTCTACAAAGAGACTGCAAATCACTTATCCCCCCCATAGGTGAAGGTAGTTGACACTAGAGTGACTTTCACATTCTACATGGTAGTATGACTACGTAGATAGGCATAAGCTAGTTTGATTCATCATTCAGGCAAGTGCACCTATCTATCATAGTATAGGAGAAATCTACATCTCGTGTCTTATTCCACAGGGTCTTTTCAAGTACTCGTACTCACTCTCACTCGATTATCATACCTATAATCAAAATTGATTTTTTAATCTAAATAATCCTAACTATGACTTCTTGGATACAATAGCATTGGAGAATAAAAGATGATACAAAACTGAAGGTGGGAGCTTTCGCATGAACATAATCACTTAAATAGATAATTCTATGTAATCATGAGATAACAAAATTAGCAAATTCATTGTATTGTAAAGGGTTAAATAGTTATCAAATTCTCTCTCGAGCAATTCAAAATCTAAATCTAAGTTGAGTAAATTTTCTCTCGAACAATTTACAATACTCAAACTTGAATTAAATATATTACCCTATCTCCTACATTAATTCATGAAATCCTATCTCTAAAATACCATAAATCTAGTTATTCGTATCAAAATTATCCAAATAGCATATCTCTCAATCATGAGAATTGAACTGCAAAGAGCAATAATACCTAAATATCAAAATTTATACATTATAAAAAAACATCCAATTTCTCAATCTAGAAGTTTGAGACTCATGTAAAACAAAAACTAAATTCATAACTAGGATAATTCTCAATGTTTGCAAACCTATATATGAATAAAATACCCTGAATTCGACGAAAATAAGAAGATACATGATTACTAAATTGTCCAAATAAGAAGTTCAAACGAAATAAAAAAAAATAAGGTTAGATCACCAAGAGAAAAGAGAAATTTAATGAGATACATGAAAGATTAAACGCATACGAAATCTCCTTTAACTCCTCCTTCGCTTGGGTGCTCCACCTTCTTCCTCCAAAAGTTCTCCAAAAGAAAATCATCCAAAAAGTCAAGATAATGTTTTTCCAAGGTTTTTATAGTCTCATAGCAAACATGGTCGCACACGGGTTCCAACACGGCCGTGTTACAGACCTTGTTGACAATTCTAGAGCGGTTCCGCACGAATAGGCGTGTCTGGTCGTGGGTCAGGTCATCTAACACGGGTACTTACATGGCCGTGTTGGCGAAGACGGTCGTGTTGTTCTTCATGTTCTTCAGACACGGGTTGGCCGGCTTCAATTCTCAAATTTGTCCCAAAAATAGCACGGGCTGGAAACACGTTCGTGTTCCCACCCATGTGGTGCTATGACTTCTCCTCCATTTAATCAAATCCAGTCGTAATAGAATACGGGTATGAACACGGGCGTGTTCCTACCCGTGTGTGACCAATTTTTCTCCTGTGATCAGCCATGTTGGACCCGTCAACTCCCTTGTTTGCTCCAAGACTTTTAGTTCCACTTTTTTACAGTACCTGTATTAGAAAATGAAGTAGTAAGTGAATAGCTCAATACATGAAATAATTGAAATTCCAAACTATGCTCTACTACTCATGATAATACCAATTCCTAACTATTCTCGCGCAATTACTTGATAAAGAGGTAGAAAACAGTGGACAAGATTACAATTATGATAGTAATAAGCCTATCATATTTGTACTCATCAATCCTCCGAGGAGATGTCTGCGCAGTCCCTTCCAGCAAAGGTAGTGTGTAACAGTGACTTCCACCATCTCTTAGTATGTGACTCCAAGCAGAAAACTACCAAGGAAATAGCCTCCTCCGTCGGTCATCTAATCCCAACCAATATCTCATAGATAATGTCCAACCACTCCTCTGTGCAGACTGTTGACTCCTTCCCGAGGTAGGATGGAGGAGAGATCCCCCGGAAGGAGTTCAGCAAGTTAACCTCGGGATTTAGCTGTGGGCCTGGAGCCAGCAGAGCCCTGAAGGTCTCCAGAATAGTCGTCCGTGTCTGCCCCATCTCTATCTACTGGAATGGAGTGGGAGCAGGCGGGGGTGGTACCATATTCTGTGCCTAAGGTGTAACCTGCTGTGGAGTAGGGTTCATCGCAGGATACAAAGGGAAATTTCAATTCTTAGCTTATGTACAAGTGGAATTAATGAAAGGAAAAGGTGGACCTTTTACATGTGATTCCCCTTATGGGCACACCATAGCTTTCGCTGTTAGTTTGTCCTCAAATTAAGCTCGTACGGGGTGGCCTAGGGTTTTGTGGACTTCTTCTCTTTAGATCGAAGTTTCCTCTAATACCACTTTGTAAGACCCCAATTTTTTTGCTACGCTACCGGGTCTTATGCCCAGAACTGCCATTTTGCGGTGAAACCGACACTCGGGCGGGTCGCCACTACAAAACGCTAATCCTGCCAGCCTTAACGATCACCAAAGAAGTAGAAGTTTACAAATACAAGACTATAAAGTTATGTCCACAATCACAAATAATATATGAAATAGTAATCACAACAATGTCCACATGATAAGAAGGTATGAAAGAGTAGAAAAGAAAGTACTGAAATAGATAAGAAAATAGAAACATAAGCGGGCTTATGCACGGTACAGCAAATCCTCACTACATCACTCTCACGGAAGCTAAGTAAAACTAATCACTTACGGAGCTTGAGACTGGTGCTCATGTGCTAAACTTTCCCACCTCCATGTGTATCGTATTCCGCTGGTACTGCATCTTCTACTGCTGTTCACTGTCCCCCATCCAGAGTCCCTGAAATGTTTGGTCTACCGACCGTTAGTCAAAAGACTAAGACTAATTTCCCCCACCCCTCCCCTAATGGCTCCTAGGCAACGTGCGGGAGGAATGAAAGAAAAGCTATGATGGTGGAGAGTAGGAACAAAGCAGATGATAGTGGACCTATTCTAGTATGTATATTATAACAACTATAGGGCTATAAAGAAAAAGGAAGCTAGCAGTTCTATAATAAGGAAATAGTAATGTAAATGAGTAAGTAGAGTAGTAAGTAAATGTAAAGTAGCCAATGAAATAAGTAACCCTAACTTATATGAATCCCCATACAAACTTATAAGTTAAGGGGTCTTTTGCAAGGCTCCCATCGTAAAAAAAGTCCCACACCAATTTTTACGATTGGGCGTCAGGATTATATGCAAGTATGAGTGTAGTGATATGTTATTTCATGGTTCATGCAAGTGCAACATATGCACACGACTCTATGCACAAAGACCTTTAGTTCCCCCTGTTAGGAAGCTAGCTTCACTCTGAGGAACCTCCGTAGTGGACAACGGAGACAGTGGCTTGGGCTAACCCACTCCTAGACGGGTATTCACACTACCAGGCCTATCCCTTATGTACGCCTCTAAAGGACACACCAGAGTCACCACGTACTATGCTGACCCTTCGCCAGACTTTCCATTGGCTATGTGTAAACACACCCGCCGAGTAAGCGTACCGATGTCTGTGTGAACATTCGTTAAATATCCAAGACCCACCACTTTATCGACATGAAACCATGAATTTCCCGATCCAACGGCTCCCTGGACTAACCTATCCATTACAACTACCTTCCGAGCCGTCGACTCGCTGGGCGAACCTGCCCCTTTTTACAACTGTCGGGCATACTGCTCGGATAACCTAGCTAAGCTAACCTCCTGAGACATCGGGGTGAGTGAAGATGAATTCCTAGTATATTATTGATTACTCTTGTATTCATTTTAGACATACGATTTATGGTCAACCTTGGACTGTCTAGTGTATTCCCTGTTAAAGGCTCTCGGGGCACTAAGAATTATGATGGTAGCTTAACCCATCGTTCCCTTCCAAAAGGCACTTACTATTATTGGTATCTACTCAGGTCCCAATCTCATTTAATGTTATACTAAATCTAACCCTAGTGTATTTTTACTCTCTCTCTCTCTCCACATGAAAGACGATCTTTCGTCGATCCCAAGCACCACTTAACACAAGACAAACACGAACTGAAAACTTATGAAATTTTGTAATTTGACCATTAATTACATTTGAAATCACTGTGAATTTTTGTGGAATTTTGGAAAGTCTATCTGTAGGGGTTGTTTCACAATATGCAATTTTCTAAGTAAATTAATTGAATTTATTTTGGCAACATTTAAGCTTGATAAAATATGATTTTAGGACAGAGGTCCTTTCTAGTCATCCTTGAGATTCAGTAATTTTTCTACAATTTTTTGGTGAATAATTTTAGTACTTTCTTCTTTAACCATAATTAATGGCTTTTTATTGGATTAATTAATTAGTCGCCAAATCATTTTTGAAAAATCATGGAATTTGGTATTTATCGTTTTTCCACTATTATCTAGTGTTCAACATTTCTGGGTTTCCATTACTCGAGAAAATATTATCCTTCATGTTCAAATTACCAAATTAATTAGGAAAATTATAAGTTTCTGGATTTAGGCTAATCATGTCATGATAGACCTCCATTAAATATCTTAGGGCAGTTGGATGAAAATTTCGAGTACCTCTTATCAAGTACGACATATAATATAGGATGGTCTGCATATAGTAAAACAGTAGAAAATGTGATAGCTTTGAATTGGGCATATGTCTTGGGGTTAATAGTTTGCTGGTTTGGGAAAAATGAAATTGAGTTCATCATTGGAAGTAGGGATGACTAGAATGTTGGGTTGACTAGGATTAGGCGGTGCTCGGGATCGACGAAAGATCGTCTTTCCTGTGGAGAGAGAGAGAGGGTCAAAACACACTAGGGTTAGATCCAGAATAATATTAAAAGGGATCGGGAATCGGGTATTAACCAATAATAGTAAGTCCCTTGTGAAAGGGAGCTTCGGGCTTTAGCCCATCGTAGTTCCTAGTGCCCTCGAGAGCCCTTCACGAGGAATGCCCTTGGCAGTCTAAGGTTAACGTAAGCCGTAAGAATAATCAATGTTTAAGAGTAACTAGTATAACTAGTGGTTCACTTTCACACACCCCGGTGTCTCAAGAATTTAGGTTGGGTCACACGGGCGGTAGGCTTGGTAGATAATTGTGACGGACAAGATAGTCCGGGGAGCTTTGGCTCTATTGTTGGTTGCGTCAGATGAGTTAGTCCGGGGAGCTTCGGCTCGGTGGTTGATGCATCAAGATGGCATTTGCATAAATTATAAGGTGGTGGGTCTTCGGTGTTGGAGGGTCGATGCACCGACGCAAATACGTCACTTGGCAAGTGTGGTTTAGTACTTCGCCAAATTAAGTCCGTTGGACCAGCCAGCAAAGAGTACGCAGGAGCTCCGCTTAATGCACCAGCATTAAGACATACGATAAGTCTGTCTGGTTGTGCAATTACCGGTTTAGAGGTGGGCGAGCCTCAAACCACCGCTTCTGTTTGCCACTATGGAGGTATCCTGGGAGGTTAGGATCCAGAAAGGCGGAACTAAAGGCCTGTGTGCATAGAGTTGGGTGGGTGTGTTGTATTTGCATGATCATACCATGGCATACTTGCAAGACATAGTATGACCATTACATATAACCCTTGACACCTATTGTATAAATTGGTATGAGACTCTTTATACAATAGGCCCTACAAAACGCCCACTTAGCTTATAAGTTTTCCTGAGTGTGCTTATAAGCTAAGGTTACTATTCTATGGAAATTATATATTGCTTGTTGAAAACCGACACCTTATTGTGTAAATTGGTATGGGAATTTTTATACGATATGAGACTTGTAGAACACCCCTTAGCTTATGTGTTTGTGTGGGCACACATATAAGCTAAGGTTACATGTTTCCTTGTTTACCATTCTTATGCTTACTCTATTTACTTTTGATATTACTACCTGTTTACATAGAATTGCTAGATTAGTTCCGCCGCCACCTGATACCTTTGTTAATCTCCACCTTCATTACATTTCCTTTCCTTCTCACCGCTCGGTGCCTAGGAGCCATTGGAGATGGGTGGGGGATGATAGGACTTATTCTTTTAGACTAACGGTTTTCGGACCGAATCATTTTTGGGGATCATGGAGCCCAGCTTGGAGGTGCAGGCCCAGAGGACGGCATGCTTGGAGACAGGACAGTCTAGTACTGGAGTTCAGACCGCTGGGACAATGTGTCCCGTTCGCAAGTAGTTGTTATAGATTTGCTTCAACGATGAGGGAATTGTAGTGTGGACTTTAATGTATCAGGCATGAGCCCTAATTCCAGTACTTTTATTATTATTGTTGTGGACTCTACCTTCGTGTTGAATTATTACTATACATGCGATCTTTGTGGACATGTGTTAGAGTTATAATTTCATGTACTCTCATACTTTTGCTACTATTATGTGATCGATATGGCCGGCAGCATCGACATTTTGTAGTGACGACCTTCCCATGCGTGATGGTGTCACCACAAAGCGGCGGTTCTGGGCCTAAGACCCCGTGGTTTAAAAAGAAAAAATGGGGTCTTACAAGTGGTATCAGAGGGGACCTCGATAGAAAAAGTAGCAGTCCACTAACCCTTGGTCACCCCGGCTCGAGTTTAGTTTGGGAACAAACTAAGCAGCGGAAGCAGTGGTGTGACCATATGAGGGATCACATGTAATTGTCCACTTTTAACATGGTTTGGATCAATTTATCACAATGATCTTTATTATGCAGCCTCCAGCACATCCCACACCACAGGGCGGAGTCCAGCAAACTCTTAATGTTGCACCAGCTCCCCCATCTACAGTCAGAGATGGGGCAGACTCTTACGGCCATTCGGGAGGCTTTCAAGGCTTAGCAGGTTCTGGCTCCGCAGCCAAACCCGGGGGCCAATTGATTGAGCATCTTCCTAGGACTTTCTCCCCCATCTTACATCGGGATAGAGTTTGTTGTACGAACAGAGGAGTGGCTTGACATCATGTATGAGATGCTGACCGGGATACGGTGCCCATGGCAGGATAGGTTGCCTTTGGTGGTCTCTTGCTTGGATTCCCATGTCAAGAGATGGGGAAGACACTTCTGAACACGACTTTTGCGGAAAAGGACGTTGTTGACATTACTTGGGAGGAGTTCAAGGCCGCATTGTTGGAGCACTTCATTCCACAGTCGGCAAGAGATGAGCTGGAAGACAGGTTCCTATAGTTGAGGCAGGGCAACAAGATGGTGGTGGAGTACCATCAGGAGTTCAATCATTTAGCCCGGTTTGCGGATTCCTATCAGCTTGATGAGGCAGTATACATCAAGAGGTTCTATAAGGGCCTGCGAGAGGATCTGAGAGAGGCTCTTTTGTTCGTATCTGACGGGCCTTGATGAAGATTTTCTATAGTTTTAAATATATTTCAAACTAATATCCCAAATAGGCAAGTGTACCTATCGAAATATAGTATAGAAATGTCGTATTCGACTCGGGGCCTGTTGAGTACTTGTACTCACAAGAAAAGCTATTATCTTATCGGACAGAAAAGTTGGTTTTTGTTTTTAACGGAAAAAGAAGCGTTATACTAAGGAAATAAAAATACGATTTTGAGGAAGCTAGCACATGATCTAGAATTCCCTTGAGATAAAATAAACCTTCTTGTAAAATAAAGCAATGCGAGCTCTTATCTACCCACTCGACCGTGGAGGTTCCTAAAGTATAGTAGCGTCTCTCTCAAGCTCATGCTTCTAACTAACCTTAGGTTGATCGATTAAGACCTCTCGGCCAGTCGAAACCCCTAAGCTTGCTTTAGGCGGTGAACCCCACTATTGGATTTGACTCCAATCCGGAAGATTTACGTCATCCTCTCTCGAGGAGTGCATTCAACTCTTTTTATCTTTGAGTGATCTCCTCGTATCCGCAACCTCTCGGTCATTTAGGATACGGATCTTAGATCGAAGATCATATACGCGTAATATGAATTCGATGAAATGAAAATCAAAGATAAATCGTAGCGAGAAAGATGAAGAACAAGACTTTTGATAAAAAGGAAGAGATTATTTTATTGCAAGCTTCATCAAAATCAAGTGCCAAATGAAATCTAGCTACTCATCATAATTAGAGAATTACAAGATAAGGTAGGGACAAACATGATTAATTTGAAAAGCAAACAAGAATTGAAACTTACACAAAGTAAAACTAAGCTAAGAAATGGAAAATACGATAAAATAAAACAGCAACTAAAACACTACAACTCCCCAAAAATTCCTCCTTTAACATCTGAAGCTGTCTGGAATTTATAGAAAATGTTTCTGTTTGATCACGCCCTAGGTCACGCCCGTGACCTAGGGCGTGTCAGGCTCGGAACCGTCGTCTTGAAACCCCGGGAACGTTGGAGGAGAAACCGCCAAAATCTGTTAACTGACGGGTCACACCCCTAGGTCACGCACGTGACCTAGGGCATGTCAAGGCTGTTTTTGGAAAACGGCAGGAAGCTGAAACGGCGGGAAGTAATTCTGGCGTTTCTGAAGTGGTCGCGCCCTTGGTCACGCCCGTGACCAAGGGCGTGTCGGACCGGGTCAGCAAAATGGTTGGAAACAGCGCAATCTGGGATTAATTTGGCAGTTTCGGGTAGGTCACGCCCTAGGTCACGCCCATGACAGGGGGGCGTGTACTTGAGAAATGTTACAGAATTGTCCCGGGAAGATTTCTGGAGAAAATTATTTTTTTGAACTAGACACGCCCGTGTTCACGCCCTAGACACACCCGTGTCTCAGGGGCGTGTACTTTTGAAACTCTCTAGATTTGTAGAGGACGTCGTCCTCTTTCCATTGACTGGTTGCACGTCCCGTAACTCTTCCTGGTTTGAAAGTTATGACCATTTGAAGTTCAGCTATCCGTGACCAAAAATGGTCATTTTCTCCATTTCAACTCCTTATCAGTCCAGCAAGCTCCAAATTGCTATTCGCAGCTCATATTGACCTGAAATATGAAAATAAAACAATTAGAACCATAATTACTAAAATATAATTATAATCTTATTATTAATTAAATAAAAACTATATAAAAAGATCTATAATTAGTGACTTATCAAATACCCCATACTTATCCGTTTGCTTGTCCCGAGCAAACAACTTCCTATAGGGAGTAGAAAAATTTTAAATGCTAGAAAAGAAAATTGAACCTAAGGAGTAAAATTCGAAGTCTTATGCCTATGCTTGTAGATATTTTTGTAGAAATACTTACTCATCATACAAATTAGGTTTTTATTTTTCTTAAAATACGTTTTCACTATTATTTTTACTTTTAAAAATGAAAATCCGGTAAATCCTAAAATTATCTTTAGGGAGAGTGTAGTGTGCGTACTAAGATAACATTGCACAAACAAAGATTAAGATACCCTCCAAAGAAATTCCTTCAATGTCGATGGCCATAGGCTTGCCCTTTCACACTCTCGTCACGGCACTAGTCTAACTCATAAGCGCAAATCAATAGGACTTAACTAGGTTGAAATGTAGGCTTAGGTTTTTGGTGAGGATGGTCAAAGATAAAAAACGGTGGCTAGGCACACCAAAACCTAGAGAGAGCTTGTACAAAAAATAAATTGTCATGGCTTTAAAGAACGTAGCCAATTCCTAAATTCCTTTGTTTCTTTTCTTATTTTTTAACTCTCTCATCTTATTGAATTTTTTTTTCTACCTCTTCATTTTTTTTAATGATAATTTTTTTTCTTTATTTTGAAGAGGAGAGAAAATAAATCAACTCTTTTCTAATTTTTAATTAACCACCGAAATAAAGTGGCTCCTAATCACTCCCAAAATATTTCTACATTTGTTCTTTCAAGCTCGGGTTTAGGTGTGTAATTAGGATGCTTTTTAGGCTTTGGTAAAGTTCTTGGTGGAGCTAAAACAAAGGAATAGTGAAATAGGCTCAAAATGGCTTAACAAAAATAAAAATTTTTGGTACGGGTACAAAAGCTCAAACTGGCCAAAAGAATTGCCTAAATCATATTTATGCTAATGAGTTTAACCTAAGCAAAGTCTTGAGAATAGTTAGAGTGCAAGTTCTAGATATCGAGAAAGAATACCTCTTTCTTGATCCGCGAAATATCTCTCTAGTAAACTTCTACTTACTCACCTAAATTATTTTAAAGTTTTACCGGTTTTCAAAATTAAAGTAAAATAAAACATTTCCATGCATTTAGAAAAATGAAAATCTAAATATATGCTGAATATTTAAATCTACATAAAATTCTACTTACATGTGCACTTAACTAGAAACACAACATGACCAACAGTTTTACTCCAAAATTCAACATTCAATTAAAACATTAAAATTCTCTAAACACTATAAAGAAATTGAATTACGAGGAATTTTGCATGTGAACAAATATAGAACTAATGATTTCTCTAATTAAAAATTTAATTTTTGTTTGTTTATTTTTTTTTTGTATTTTTGATAGTAAAAGATAACAAATTTTTTTTTTTATAAAGATTTATATATATATATATTTTTTTTTTATAAAGATTTTTATAATAAATTTATAAAGATTTATATATATATATTTTTTATTTTAAATAAAAACAATAATTAAGAATCCACCCCCATACTTAAAAATAAACATTGTCCCCAATGTTTATAAGTCAAGTACGAGGGGGGAAAGAAAAAAACAAATTGAAAAATTTTTAGAAGAAAAGAAAATAAATGCATAAAAATTAAAGATAAGCAAGGGGTGTCTCCCAAGAGCGCTTTTCTTTTTCCCGTCTTTAAGCTAGACGGTATTGGTTAGGAAAAAGGGAAATAAAAATTGAAATGTAAGGGCAACTCCCTTAATTCCTGCTTGGGTGAATATGCCGAAGACGCTCGCCAAGCTACTCCTCCGCTTGCTTCTTGATTTTTCTTCTTGGAATGGTGGTCTTGAGGATGTAAATTCAAATCACCAATACATACCTGAGGTGATGTGAATTTTTGCAGATGAGCGGCAAAGGGATCGTTGATGACATTGGATTGCAATGGCTCATCGTCTACAAGAAAATTGTTAGAATAAGAAAAATCAAAAATAAACGTGTTAGAAACAATTTCACACGGAGGAGGGTCGTGTGAAAGAAATTGATTAAGCTCCGGTTGTTTATTTTCTAAAATTAATTTTTCTTCCGTAGTTTGAGTGAAAATTAAATCATCGGAAGCATCAGGTTCATAAATTTTTGCTCCTATATAATCATAGATTATGTTTGAAAATTCATTAATAGGAGAACAATTGGGAGTAGTAGGAGGAGAAATATATTCTTCTTCTACTCCCCCCAGTGCGTACTTAACAAATTCTTGAAATAAAAGTTTTTCTTCTTCTTCGGTATAAGAAACTAAAGGAGAACATGAAGAGTCATGTTCCGCATTAGCAACATTATCCGAAGGAGAAAAATCACTAAAATTAATAAAATTCTCATTCAAATTTTGTGGAGAAGAATCACATGAAATTTGAGAGAAATCCCCAAAATTATGAGAAAAAGCTTGCGGTGCTGAAAAAGAAGAACAAGAAGTCGGATCTAAATAAAAATCCTCATTACTCGGGAATCTTTCCGGGTGATCATGCCGGAAAGCAACATTCGAGGAAGAAGAAAAACTATTAAAATCATAAAAATTGTTCTCATTGAAGCTTGAAAAAGTATTTTCATGAAAATTATTTTCACCAAAATTAGAAGAATTAACTTCATTAAAATTGGAAAAAATTATTAGAAAAGTTATTTTCATGAAAATTCGATAAAGGATTCTCATTAAAGGAGGAATAATTATTTTCATAATTATAGTGAAAATTATAAGAAAAATTTTGATGATAAAAATAATAACATTCCTCACTTCGATGAGGTGCACCGCAAAAATTACACAAAACTTGGCGCTGTCTTGCGACTTGCAAAAGATTAATTTTGTGTTGGAGCTCGGCAATTTGAGCAGCCAATTGTGATAACATATTTTTTTTTTAAGAAGAAAAGAAAACGACCGGTACTTAATAGAATGGAATTAGAAATAAAATAAAAATGAATAAGGGTCAAGAAAGAGAATGATAAAATAAAAGTTTTACAATTAAAAATTTATAAAATAAAATTTCCCGGACTTCCCAAGGGCTACCCAATGACGGGTTCGCAAGGTACTAGGCGGTATTGCGGGATGAAAACCCGGCACGGCCCTTTCGCAAAAAATTTTAATTATAAAAAATTAAAGTGAAAACTTTTAAAGAAAAACAAACAAAAAAATGATAAGATTAATAGATTCTTGCTTTCAAAATATCGACAAAGAAAGTCCCCGGCAACGGCGCCAAAAACTTGATGAAGATTTTCTATAGTTTTAAATATATTTCAAACTAATATCCCAAATAGGCAAGTGTACCTATCGAAATATAGTATAGAAATGTCGTATTCGACTCGGGGCCTGTTGAGTACTTGTACTCACAAGAAAAGCTATTATCTTATCGGACAGAAAAGTTGGTTTTTGTTTTTAAACGGAAAAAGAAGCGTTATACTAAGGAAATAAAAATACGATTTTGAGGAAGCTAGCACTTGATCTAGAATTCCCTTGAGATAAAATAAACCTTCTTGTAAAATAAAGCAATGCGAGCTCTTATCTACCCACTCGACCGTGGAGGATCCTAAAGTATAGTAGCGTCTCTCTCGAGCTCATGCTTCTAACTAACCTTAGGTTGATCGATTAAGACCTCTCGGCCAGTCGAAACCCCTAAGCTTGCTTTAGGCGGTGAACCCCACTATTGGATTTGACTCCAATCCGGAAGATTTACGTCATCCTCTCTCGAGGAGTGCATTCAACTCTTTTTATCTTTGAGTGATCTCCTCGTATCCGCAACCTCTCGGTCATTTAGGATACGGATCTTAGATCGAAGATCATATACGCGTAATATGAATTCGATGAAATGAAAATCAAAGATAAATCGTAGCAGGAAAGATGAAGAACAAGACTTTTGATAAAAAGGAAGAGATTATTTTATTGCAAGCTTCATCAAAATCAAGTGCCAAATGAAATCTAGCTACTCATCATAATTAGAGAATTACAAGATAAGGTAGGGACAAACATGATTAAATTGAAAAGCAAACTAGAATTGAAACTTACACAAAGTAAAACTAATCTAAGAAATGGAAAATACGATAAAATAAAACAGCAACTAAAACACTACAACTCCCCAAAAATTCCTCCTTTAACATCTGAAGCTATCTGGAATTTATAGAAAATGTTTCTGTTTGGTCACGCCCTAGGTCACGCCCGTGAACTAGGGCGTGTCAGGCTCGGAACCGTCGTCTTGAAACCCCGGGAACGTTGGAGGAGAAACTGCCAAAATCTGTTAACTGACGGGTCACGCCCCTAGGTCACGCCCGTGACCTAGGGCGTGTCAAGGCTGTTTTTGGAAAACGGCGGGAAGCTGAAACGGCGGGAAGTAATTCTGGCATTTCTGAAGTGGTCACGCCCTTGGTCACGCCCGTGACCAAGGGCGTGTCGGACTGGGTCAGCAAAATGGTTGGAAACGGCGCAATCTGGGATTAATTTGGCAGTTTCGGGTAGGTCACGCCCTAGGTCATGCCCGTGACAGGGGGGCGTGTACTTGAGAAATGTTACAGAATTGTCCCGGGAAGATTTCTGGAGAAAATTATTTTTTTGAACTAGACACGCCCGTGTTCACGCCCTAGACACACCCGTGTCTCAGGGGCGTGTACTTTTGAAACTCTCTAGATTTGTAGAGGACGTCGTCCTCTTTCCGTTGACTAGTTGCACGTCCCGTAACTCTTCCTGGTTTGAAAGTTATGACCATTTGAAGTTCAGCTATCCGTGACCAAAAATGGTCATTTTCTCCGTTTCAACTCCTTATCAGTCCAGCAAGCTCCAAATTACTATTCGCAGCTCATATTGACCTGAAATATGAAAATAAAACAATTAGAACCATAATTACTAAAATATAATTATAATCTTATTATTAATTAAATAAAAACTATATAAAAAGATCTATAATTAGTGACTTATCAGGCCTATACCTCAGATATTGGAGATGACAAAGAGGATTGAGGTAGATTGACACACGACTCGGGCCGGAAGAGGCCAATTAAGTATTAGGGCCGGGGAGCAAGAAATGATCAGCGAAGGGGCTGCATTTCTAATGGGAGAGATGGGAGAAGGGCACAGGACCAACCTCGTCAAGAGGTAAGACAGGAGCGGAGGGAGCCGGTGGAAATGGCTCCTCAACCTCTCTAGATGCGGGAGAGCAGAGATCTGGGGGTGTGGCATATCCCTCGCCTGAGTGCTAAATTGTCATCAGGTAGGACATATCCAGAGAAACTACCCCATGAGGGGGGAACCCCTAACAACACCCTAGGCTGCCCCGCCTGCTCAGTAGTTTGGAGGTCGAGGACACGACCGAGGATGTGGAATCCAGGATGGAGACCGTAGGCAGGATAGAGAGCAAGTGTATGCCTTGGATCTGGCTCAACCTCAGAACCCACAACAAGTGATAACAGGTACACCAGTAATTTTAAGTTCTTTCCTTTCCTAAAAAGCTAGACTTATGGATGTAGGATTGTTAGAACTAGGAAGGAAGACCATAACTAGATTTCTAAGATATTTAACCACCCCATGCATAGTCTTCTTTGGCGGCAAGCCTGCTTATATGATATTCGATACTGGTGCTTCGCACTCATTCTTGTCGGAGGCCTTCGTGGAAGGACTAGAAGGCATGGAGCGATTCACAGGCTATGATCAGGGTGCGACTACCTGACGGATCAGAGCTATTCACATCTGCCCACTGCAACATGGAGACGGAGATCGGCGGATAAGGCATTCGAAGCACCAGCAACGATCCTAAGGATTCTAGCCTACAATCTTATCCTGAGCATGACATGGTTGTATTGGAACCATGCCCAGATCTAGTGCCTGTCAAAGAGGATTACATTGAGGCATGGGGATTCCTATATCATCATCGAAGGTATTAGACCTACAACCCCTCTCTTATTATTATCCGTACAGGCCGTCAAGGCCCACTTGTAGGGAGATGAGGTCTACCAAGTGCTGTTCAAGATGGCCGAGGTCAAGGATTCCATCCCTAGTATATTGGTGGTACGGGATTTTGCTGACGTGTTTCCAGAGAAGCTGCCAGGGCTACCCCGCATCGGGAGAAGGACTTAAAGATACAGCTCGTGTCGAGGGCTGAGCCGTCGTCTAGGGCTCCTTACCTGATGACCCCAAAGGAATTGGTGGTGTTTCGAAGCTAGCTGCAGGAGCTAGTGGAAGCCGGATTTGTTCGGCCAAGCTCTTCACCATGGGGAGCTCTAGTGTTGTTCGTCAAGAAGAAGGATGGGACACTACGATTATGCATCGACTACAGGGCTTTGAATAGGCTGATGGTCCGGAACACATATCCTCTACCAAGGATTGACGAGTTGTTTGACTAGTTGGAGGGATCCCACTGGTTCTCAAAGTTGGATCTGAGGTCAGGTTACTACAAGATGCACTTTTAGGAGGAGGATATCCTGAAGAAATCCTTCAGCAGTAAATACGGGCGGTATGAGTTTACTGTGATGCCCTTCGGGCTCACGAATGCGCCATCAGCTTTAATGAGCTTGATGAACCGGGTTTTCGAGCCATACCTCGACCGGTTTGTCATGGTATTCATAGATGACATCCATATCTATTAAAGGACGAAGGAGGAGCATACACAACATCTGGCCTTGACTCTAGAGAAGCTTAGGGAGCACCAGTTATATGCCAAGTTCAGCAAGTGCCAGTTTTGGCTGACAGAGATGGCCTTTTAGGCCATATTATCAGTGGAATGGGACTGGCAGTGGACCCGCAAATATTCAGGCAGTTCAAGACTGGCCTCAGTTGTAGACATCCACGGATGTTCGAAGTTTCCTGGGAATGGCTGGATACTACCGGAAGATTGTGCATGGATTTTCTCAGATATCACTCCCACTCACTTCTTTGACGAAGAAGGATACTCCGTTTGTTTGGACGTCGCGGTGTGAGGAGGACTTCCATGAGTGTAAGAGATGACTTATGTCGGCTCCTATCCTCGCCCTTCCATCTGGCAAGGAGGGCTTTCAGGTGTATGCTGATGCGTCTTTTAAGGGGATGGGTATTGTACTGATGCAGCATGGTCATGTGATAGCATACGCCTCACGGCAGCTGAAGAAGATTGAGCAGAACTACCATGTTAATGACTTGGAGATGGGGGTAGTAGTGTTCGCTCTGAAGATTTGGCGGCACTACCTCTATGGTGTGCATTGCGACATATTTTAGGATCACAAGAATCTGAAATATGTTGATACGCAAAAGGAGTTGAACGTTCACTAGAGACGATGGGTTGGAGTTCTTATCTGATTATGAGTACATGATACACTATCAATGACGGAAGGTGAATGTGGTGGCAGACGCGCTGAGCCGGAAGGAACTAACTCAGGAGCAGGACCTCAGCTGATGGCCATGGAGTTGGTGCAGATGTTAGAAAAGATACAGATATCTCTGGTGTCTGAGGATCACCCAGAGCTATACCGGGAGTACCTATAGTCGTTGGTTGCCACCGACGACATTCGGGATCATATCAGAGCTGAGTAGAGAAGGGGTGATAAGTTGGAGCCAGTATTCAGGACCTTCGAAGCAGGCATGGCTGGGGAATATTCAGAGAGAGATGGCCTGCTATGCTTTAGAGGCAGAGTGTACATACCGGCTGGGGGTAGAATTTTGGAGGACATCATGACTGAGGCTCACTACAGCAGGTATTCGGTGCCCCCAGGCATCACCAAGATGATGGCCGACCTGAAGAGGACAATATATTGGCCGGGCATGAAGAGGGATATCACCTACTTCGTGACCCACTGTGAGGCTTGTCAAATGGTGAAGGCGGAGTGTAGGAACCCAGCTAGATTATTGCAGCCACTTCCGGTGCTAGAGTGGATGTTCGACGACATCGCCATTGACTTCATACATGGTATTCTTCCGTCGCATGCGGGAAATGACTAGATATGGGTAATTGTTGATCGATTGCCGAAGTTTGCCAAGTTTCTACCGATCAGGAAGGAAGCTTTGGTGGGTGACTTGGTACGGAAGTTTGTGGAGCAGTTCGTTTCATATCATGGAGTGCTGAGGCGATAGTGTCTGATCGTGATGGACGATTCACGTCTAAGGAATAGAGGCCGGTTCGGGGCTATTTGGTGTCACGGCATACTTTTAGTACCGTCTTCTACCCTCAGACGGATGGACAGACAGAGAGCAACAATCGGATCGTGGAGGATTTACTGCATCTTTGCATACTGGACCGCAGAGAGCCATGGGAGAGGCAGCTACCATTGATCGAGTTCTCGTACAACAACAACCACGAGTCCAGCATCGGCATGGCCCCTTGTGAGACTTTATACGGGCGAAGATGCAGGACTCCTTTGTCTTGGATCCAGGATGAGGATCCGAAGGCACTTGGCTCGGAGTTTATCGAGGATACGAATGCTCAGGTGCGATTGATACGAGATAGGATGTTGGAGGCCCAGAGCAGGCAGGCTAAGTATTACGATGCTCGGCATCTTCAGGTAGAGTTTAAGGTAGGAGATCGGGTATTCTTGAAGATCCGACCAATGCATGGAGTCTCACGGGTGCGTGGTTGGAAGAAGCTCAGTCCGAGATACATGGGGGCTTAAAGGATCCTAGAACGGATCAGCCCCTTTGCTTATAGACTGGAGCTGCCACTAGAGCTAACGGGTTTGCACGATGCCTTTCACGTCTCCTCCCTAAGGATAGCTCTACATCTGCCGAAGAAGCAGATTAAGACTACAGAAGGGCCCATAGCTTCTGATTGATCAATACACCTGGAGTCGGTCCGGATAGATGATACTGGGATGCGGGTATTGCGATGCAAGAAGGTCCCATTGGTCAAGGTTTTGTGGAGGAATCATGGGCAAGAGGACCACACATGGGAGCCACAAGATTTGATGACACAAAAGTACCCGGAGCTTTTCAGTCAGGTATTCCTTATAACCTCTCAGGATTTTATATTTTATTTCTCATACTTGAAACCCCAAAGGCCTAACTTAAATTTTGAGGACAAAATTTTTTGTTTATGTATTGGGATTTGTAAAATCCATCAGACAACTAGACCCCTAGAAATTGTTTTGTCATGACTAGTTCATGACAAAACCCTAGAAAGCCCAAGAAGACCAAGTGGACCCAGGAATGTAGGTGAGATCACTATGGTATGCAAATATTAGGTTTCTAAACACTAGTTTAGGATAATCATGGGGCTTCACCATGACTCCAAGACCCAACCACAACCTCACTAACCTATTGGAGGGCCCATTAGAGCCCTAAGGGTCCATTGGAGTCAACCTAGGGTGGCCAAGTTGACCTAGGATCATCCTAATCCTAAACTGGGCAAGGTGCCCTAACTAAGGGCAATGTGCCCCTAATGTGCCCAACCAACCCTACCTAGGTCTTCCTAGACCTATGGTGAAGTCAATGTGTCACCAATGACCCATTGGGGTCAACCTTGGAGGCTTGTGTTGACCCAAGTCAACCCTAACCCTAAAGTTGTCAAAGTGCCCTAACTAAGGGGCAAGTGACCACCAAGGTGCCAAGTCAACCATACAAAACCCTTCCTAGACCTTAGGGGAAGCCAAGGGGTCACCAAGGACCCCTTTGGGTAAACCCAAATGTTTATGTTGACCAAAGTCAACTCATGGGTCAAAGTGGTCAACTTAGGTTAACCTAGCCCAATTCAAGTGGGCTAAACCCAAGTGGTGTGGCCCATTAGTCTAAGGAAGTGGAGAGACATATTTTGGACCCACC
This sequence comes from Platanthera zijinensis, assembly GCA_039513925.1. NCBI lineage: Eukaryota > Viridiplantae > Streptophyta > Magnoliopsida > Asparagales > Orchidaceae > Platanthera > Platanthera zijinensis. The sequence continues at coordinate 121,373,180 of CM077092.1, forward strand.
AAATTAAGAGAGTGGTGAGTAGGAGAGAGGGGAAGGAGTTACCCATTTTGGAGGAGAAAGAAAATGGGGGCTTAATGGCCATCATGGTCATGGAGGTTTCAAAACTCCCCCACCTTAATGGGATTTTACTCCTTGGAGGTAGGGAGGAATTTAAAGGAGGTGGTCGGCCAGTGGGGTAGCTCAGCCCCCTAAATTTGGCTGAAACTGAAATTAGGGTTAAATGGCCATTAATGGTGTTTCCAAAAATTGGGGAGTTACAAGCCTCATCTCCCCAATTCCTTCTTTAAGAACCTTCACCAGGACACGAGCAAGCGTTTCCCCTATTCCAATATTGTTTTACTTGCTGTTACTAAGGAGGTTACAGAGAAGCTCAAATCGGCGACCAGAAATGGCAAGTAGGCACTCCACCCGCTCTCAGGCCGCAATTCAGGTCCTCCCTTACTCCTTCTGTGAGTAGATCTTAGGATTCTTTTAAATTGAGAATCGGGCTCAATTGAGCCCGATCAAAGCCTTTGTTTTCCTAGTTTTTTCGAGAAAGGGATGGTTGCGGGATCGCCAAAATCCGCCCATTGGCGGCTGTGCCCCTGCCTGGCAACAGCCACGACCTCGATGGAGGTGGTGGTGGCGGTGGCCACTTGCTGGAGCTTGAAGACGACCATATGCCATCCCTGCTGCGCCAATATTCGTGTTGCTTTATTTTTAATCTTAGGATAAATAATTTCATTTCATTCAACTTCTGTCTTAGAAAATGCTATTAATGTATCTATTTATTCAAAATACCTAGATGCTAAATCAGAGAAAGTGGTCAACATGTAAGTTGTAGCCCTATGGGTGTACTTTAATTTAAAATTAATTCGAACCAATTTGGATATCTTGTTTGACCAGGGCAGCCATTTTGGTGAGGACTATACCTAGGTCTAGTCAGAGATTTAAATGTGTGCCCCCACTTCACAACATGTCCAAATGAACTAAAATTTGGACAGAGAGTCAATATTACCTGTATCTAGGTCATGTCCAAAAATGGGAATTTTTTGAGATAATTTTTTTATAGATTTTTAAATTATTTAATAATCCTAGGGTAAATTAATTTGGGGACCTAATGACCTCCAAACCCTCCAAAATTATTTTGAGTGGTCCTTTGATTATCATAAGGCTCTGTATAAAAATTTTATCATTTGGAGATGATTTGGGTTGAATTTTTTTAAACCCTAGCCTTGGCCTAAAGGGGGAAATTTAGGTCAAAAAGTTCCTTGTGTGTTTAAGTGGTCAAATCACCTCAACGGTGGCCGAAACTTGGGCCACTAGTTCGATATGATTCTAGACACCCTCACATGGATTTTGGGGTGGATTGGGGTAGATTTGCCCTAGGACCCAAGTTCAAACCTTAAGATTGGACTTTGGAGATTTGTGAAGGGCATGGGGCGATATGCCCTTGTATGGACTTGGTGTTTAGTCCATGTGATCCTATGGTGGTGAGAAGCCCTAGGAAGAGATATGGTGGGATTGGGACACATGCACACCACTTAAACCACTAAGTAAGTTTTGGTTCCAAACACCTTAGGAATTGTCTGGTGGCTCATATGACTTTGGAATAGCATGAAATTTTGGTAGAGATCATTTTCATAACCATGTTATCCACCGAATTATACTACATATTTTTTGGATGAGTTTACAAGTGGGTTCCTTTGAAAAGTTCACTTTCATGCGTTGTCATAAAGAATTTTATAATGTGATTTCCTGACCTTGGGTTTGAATGATACCTAGTCAAGCAATGTTTTAGGACTATAGCAAGCCCTAGAGATTTTTAATATGAATTTTAAACCATTATATGGAGTACTTCATTCATAACCCAACAAGTTACACCTTCTACTAAGAAATTCCTTTTGAACAAATCACTCGCTGGAAACTTATGAAATTTTGTAAGTAGATCTTTAATGACATTTGAAAGCTCTATAAATATTTGTGGAATTTTTGGAAGTCTATCTGTAGGGGTTTTTTCACAATGTGTTGTTTTCTAAGTAAATTAATTGAATTTATTTTGCCACCATTTAAGCTTGATAAAATATGATTTTTTGTAAAATGTCCTTTCTGGTCATCCTTGTGATTCAGTAATTTTATACAATTTTTGGAGATTCATTTTAGTACTTTCTTCTTTAACCATAATTAATGTCTTATTATTGGATTAATTATATAGGGGAAATTTTTTTTGGAAAATCATGGAATTTGGTCTTTACCTTTATTCCTCTGTTATCTAGTGTTCATAATATCAGGGTGGCCATTACTTTAGAAAATATTATACTTCATGTTCAAATTAACCCATGGCCTAACTTTTGAAAAAATTATTTAAATACCAAATTAATTAGGAAAATTATAAAGTTTCTGGATTTATGCTAAACATGTCATGATAGACCTCTATTAAATATCTTAGGGCAGTTGGATGAAAATTTGGAGTATCTCATATCATGTACGACATATAATATAGGTTGGTCTGTAAATAGTAAAACATCAGAAAATGTGATAGCTTTGAACTGGGCATATGGCTTGGGGTTAATAGTTTGCTGGTTTGGGTAAAATGAAATTGAGTTCATCATTGGAAGTTGGGATGAGTAGAATGTTGGGTTGACTAGTATTATGCGGTGCTCGGGATCGACGAAAGATCGTCTTTCTTATGGAGAGAGAGAGAGAGGGGGTCAAAACACAATAGGGTTAGATCTAGAATAATATTAAAAGGGATCGGGAATCAGGTATTAACCAATAATAGTAAGTGCCTTGCGAATGGGAGCTTTGGGCTTCAGCCCATCGTAGTTCCTAGTGCCCTCGAGAGCCCTTCACGGGAAATGCCATGGGTAGTCCAAGGTTAATGTAAGCCGTAAGAATAATCAATGTTTAAGAGTAACTAGTATAACTAGGGGTTCACTTTAACTCACCCCGGTGTCTTGGGAAGTTAGGTTGGGTCACACGGGCGGTAGGCTCAGTAGATAATTGTGACGGACAAGATAGTCCGGGGAGCTTTGGCTCGGTTGTTGGTTGTGACGGACGGGTTTGTCCGAGGAGCTTCGGCTCAGTGGTTGATACATCAAGATTGCATGTGAATAAATTCTAAGGTGGTGGGTCTTCGGTGTTGGAGGGTCGATGCACCGACGCCAATACAATGACTCGACAAGTGTGGTTTAGCACTTCGTCAAATTATGTCCGGTGGACCAGCCGGCAAAGAGTACGCAGGAGCTCTGCTTAGTGCACCAGCATTGAGGCATACGATAGGTCTTACTGGTAGTGCAATTACCGGTTTATAGGTGGGCGAGGCCCAACCCACCGCTTCTGTTTGCCACTACAGAGGTATCTTAGGAGGTTAGGATCCAGAAAGGGGGAAATAAAGGTCTGTGTGCACAGAGTCGGGTTGGTGGGGGAACAGGCCACTCTGTGAAGACCCTCAAACTTATCTTCTTTTTTCGCTTCGCTTCTCAGGGTTACCACCTTGGATAGGCAGTCAATACTGGCACGCTACTCTGCTAACAATTCCATTCCTAATATTACATCAAACTCAACCAATGGACGCACTGCCGCTATCAACATGAAGTCGACTCAATCTAAATTCCAACAAATGTGTCCCTTATCCCTGTTGGTCATGGATGACCCATTAGGAATGCACACCTTCAACTCTATGTCCGTAGAGAATGACTCAACTCCAATCCTTCGGATAAAGCTTTTCGCAAGTAAGGAGTGTGACGCTCCCGTATCAAACTATACCCTAGCAGGGTATCCAGAAACTATCACAAAGCCTAAACGCAGGCAACAAACATAAATGGCTTGAAAGTATGAAACCGAAAGGTTAAAGTTAAACTCTCATACCTGTGACCACATCGGGTTGACGGATCGCTTCCTGCTGCCCAAGGTTGTAGTCCCTTGGTTGCACTAGTTGGAACCGAGAAGCGCTCGACTCCTCCATCTTCCCTTTATCTGCGGCACTAGGGCCAGAGCGCATAGTCTGATCCTGTCTTTGCTCTTGCTCAGTGCCTCCTTGAGTACAAAATCGAGCTATGTGCCCCACCTTTCAACAATTAAAGCACGTCAGAGGTCCCTTAGAGCGAGACCCTCCAGACGTCCAGTTGCTTTTCTCACCGGACTTGTATGGGTGAGGCTTTTTCTTCCATTTTCTCCCTTCAGACTTTCCTTGGGATTGAAAAGGCTTCCCTTCCCCTTGCTTGGGTGTGAAACCCTTGCGGCTTTTGGTTCGCTCCATATTGATCTCCAAAATTATGGTCGCCTTAACCAACTAATTGAAACCTGCGCGTTTCAAAGATATGAGGGGTTGCCTCAGGTTCTCCCTCAATTCCTGTTAGAAGAGGTTGTCCCTCTCCTCATCGTTCGCCATGGTCGTTCCCGCATAATGACCCAACCGAGTGAATTCCTGAACATATTCATCCACTTTCTTGTCTCGCTACACCAAGTGCAGAAATTGTCTCTACAAGGCTAACCTTGTCGACTCAGAAATGTACTTCTTCAGGAAATCATTCCCAAACTCATCAATGGGCGGGTGCATCCAGGAAACTGCCGGCCACTATAGCTCACCCACCACAACTTGGCGTCTCCTTCTAACATGAAGGATGCAAACTCCGATTTCTTCAGGAAATCATTCCCAAACTCATCAATGGGCGGGTGCATCCAGGCCCTCAAAAGTTCTTGAATCAATGCCCACCAATCCTCTGCATTAGTCGACGTAATGACTCCCTTAAATGTTGGAGTATTGAAGCTCAGAAAATACTTCATTTACCGGTCCCCATGCCCGACAACCACCCTTTCGTCCAACGTCTCTACTCGCCTGGCTTCTCCACCCGGCATGACTGTCGCCGTATCCGAGTTAGCAGGAGTTGCTACCTATGCAACGGGGGCTGCTACTTGTGCTGCCGCTGCAGCTTGGGCTGCCACCATTGCTTCTACAAGCATGCGGCAAAAATCGGTCGGGGTTACCCCCATGCCTAAAGGACCCTGCGCAATAGCGCTGCTCGCCGAAGTCTCTTCTCTCTGCCTCGACGTTTCCGCCTCGTTGCTTGCACTCTTAACACAAGCAAGGTAAACACAAATCAGTCTCTAATCACAAGACTCAAACACAGGGACACTCATGGTCCCACAATACTCCTATGTGGATAACTTCTTATACGCGATTCGATTATGACTTTCGACCACGAATCCTCTTATTGGAACGCTAACCTGCCTCTGATACCAAATTGTAACACCACCCCTGTAATGACCGTATAAAATGGGTCCGGCCGGGGCCCCATAACATACAGACGACACATCTTTGACATTAAAAGATGATATTAACTTCCAAATCACAAAACTCATAATAAAATACAGCAGAAATATACGAAACAACTAGAAGTTATCCACTACAAAAATAAGAGTATCACCACGGCCTTATGGCCTTACATCAAATGAGTCCAAAACGGAAAGACCACATGGTCAAACATCAACGTGCAATAACACTCCTAGGCTACCTCGACATGTAAGCCAGAATATACCAAAACATGAAGCAATACAATCAAAAGGAAACAAGCTAGAAAACACAACAAACACTTCATGAGCCTTAGGTCTTTTCAGTCGGTGCACTTTCTACCGCTTGCGATCCTTGCCCTGTAAAAATTTGTAGTAACGTGGGTCAGCAAAGGCTTACCTCTACTGTATAACAAACACAACTCCTCCCGGCCGCCCCTAACGGACCCCGGGGTACCCCTCCAACCTGCAAGTCAGCACTTTGTATACCATATACATAAACATGTAAAGCTTTAAAATAGGTTTGGATGTCTCATACAACAATCACGTTTTCTATGTTGAACACAACAAAAAGGGGCCTAATATGCAGCATGTATGCAAACCCGGGCTTTGCCCAAGGCACACTATAACGTATGCAACTAGCACATCATCATATCAACTTGGTACTTCCATTTCCCCATTAGCGTAAAGATTCAAACAAAAGGGGACCACAATTCCCCTAACAACCCAAAAGCCGCTACACGGAAATCTTGTCAAGGCCCCACCCGCGCATAGGTCTTAAACCCGGGCTTGCCTGTAAATTCTGACTTCTCGCGTCACGATTCTGTCTCACACACAAACCGATTCTTAGAACCCTTGCTAGACCCCACCTGCTCATGGCTTCTATAACGTCACAATTTGCGCTAGGCCCCTTGTGTGTATTTTTGTTGTGGGAGAGCTAGTGTAGGCTCAAGGGGGTGCAGGCGATCAAGTGCACACTCGTGGAGAACAAGGAATTAAGTTGAAAACTGTGTTAAGTATGACACGGGTAGAGACACGGGAGTGCCCCTGCCCGTATTATGTGGCGCTGAGTTTCCATAAGGTTGAGTGGTAATAAAATGGCATTGAGTGGTGTGCCCCGAGAAGGACACGGGTAGGGACACGGGCGTGTACCTAGCCGTGTTTAGTGGCGTTGAGAGACCATGGCTTTGAGTGAATTGGCTTTGAGTGTTTTGTCTCGAGCAGGACACGGGTAGAGACACGGGCGTGTCCCTACCCGTGTTCCATAGCATTAAGTGTCATGGCTTTGAGTGCCATGGCTTTGAGTCTGGCCAGAGAAGGACACGGGTAGAAATACGGGCGTGTCCCTACCCGTGTGCTCCAAGGAAAGCAAAACGAGCAGTTCCCCGAGCAGGACACGGCTGTCGACACGGCCAGAAACACGGCCGTATCACTTGGACACGGGTACATACATGGGCGTGTCAGTACCCGTGTAGGAGCACGAAATGGCAGTCGAGCCGTTTTGCCAGAGAAGGACACGGGTAAGGACAAGGCCGTGTCCCTACCCGTGTCACTTCTATATAAAAAGGAAAAGTGAAAACCCTAGCATTCTCATTCTCTTCCCAAACCCTATTTTCTGGTGGGAGATTTCTAGAGGAGGAGAACTACTGGAGCAAACCTTGGAGGAGGAGAAATGCCACCGACGTCAAGGAAAAAGCAATGCCGCCGAGGAGGATTACAAGATCCATGGCCGGAAATTGTGATACTGCTGGAAATGAGGTGATCTTCCTCCCCTCTCCCTTGGTTCTAGATCCTTAGATATTCTTAGGCGAGACATCAGCTCAAAGTATTCTTGATGTGTGAGGAGAATGTTTCTTAGGAAGGCCTATCTAGAACTTTGTTCGAACGTTTAGTCATCTTCAACCTTACCTTCTTCAAAGTGATGATGGTGGTGGATTCGTGAAGAGGAATGACCTCGAGAGGGAGAATAAGGGTAGAGGAACTTTTGGTTGCGATTTGGGGTGATCGGCTTGAAAAGGAAGATTAACCGATGTCGTTCATTCCGTTTCAAGATGTGTGCAGAATCTGTGTTCTGCATCTAGCGACCTTCTTGGCAGTTTTCAGGAAAGAAATGGTCCGATCTGAGCTTTTGACTAAACACGAAAGTTGAAGCCATTGGAATTACCTTTCTAACGAGTAGTTACACTCCTTCGGGTGAAGTCTGTAGCCACAGGAATGTCTGATCGAAGTAAGGGTTGTAAGCTAGGCGCACAAATATAATATTCTGTACGCTGCAAGCTTTAGAGCCAATTTCATGTGGGTTATAGTCTGATCTGGGTTGCAGGCTGAACATGAAAGGTGTAGCCGATGGAAAGGCCTTTCCATCGAGTGGTTACACGCACTCACCGAATTACTGTAGTCACGGGAATCTTCGGTTGAAGTTGTTATCCAGATTTATTCTATACCTAAATTCTGGGTAGTCTATAACATGGATTTAAATTTGGTGGAATAAATATTGCAAACTAATTCGAGGTTCGGGTGAACTCTTTTATGATAACCATCGTAGTGTTATGAAGGTTTAAGTTTGTTAATTTGAATTCGTATAACGAGTTGTGAAGCAAGCTTGAATCGAACGAAATGGCTTGATACAAATTGGTAGATTATCATTTATGCGCATTTTTTATGATGTTTAAATCATTCGGTATGACATATAGATGAATAAACTATGGCCATTTGTATGTTGAATTGATAGAATGAAATTTAGTAGTCCATTGATTAGGGAGTCGTCTCCCTACAGGTAGCATTGTGGAAGTTAGTAAGTGTGGCGTTGGCTGTCACTAGCCGGGATGGTGTTGAGAAGAGTAAAGTTGGACGGTTGGGCATGTCCCTCGGTGTTCATGTCCCGGGGCCCCTTCCGTGCCAAGTGGATGGTTGGGCTTGGTCCTCGTGCTTTCTCCGAGGCTCCTTCCATGCCACGGTGTCGTGGAAATGCATGCGATGTGAGTCGACATGCGGTGTCGTAATCCAGGGTTAAGGATAGTGTGGCAGGTCTACGGGCTAGCCAATCGTCACACCGATGGGAGTTGACAGATCGACTTTAGGCGGTTGGGCTTATACCTCGGTGTTCATGTCCCGGGACGTCTTCCGTACCAAGTGAATGGTTGGGCTTGAACCTCGTGCTTATTTCCGAGGTTTTTTCCGTGTCACGCATAGGCCAGTTCAGGGCTAGGATCTTTGTGCACATCAACCCAAGTGAACCCGTTGGGTCGTAGTACGCATGGGCTCCGCTGTTCTGTTCTTAGCGTTGAGGCATACAGAGGCCTATGTGAAGTAGTGTGGATACCCACTTAGTAGTAGAAGTGAACGTTCTACTGTCACCGTCAGGCCACGACGGTTGGCGCCTGAGAGGTTAGCTACCTGCTCGAAAAGTGGGAACTACTAGTCTGTGTCGATATAGCAATTGCATGTGCGTGATCTTGGGTGAGTCATTGCATCGCATACATAACATTGCACCTCATTACATACACCAGACCCTCATCATATAAGTTCTTATGGGCACTCATATACGATTAGTTACTTACTGCTGAACGATCCTCAACTTATATGCGTGTATGGGCATCCATATAAGTTGAGTTACTTTCTGTTATAGCACTATTCTCATATGTTGTGATAGATGGCAGAAATGTTAGATTATCTTACTACATGTTATACCACTTGCTTGTTTATACTCCTACTTATATACTTATATTGTACCCTGTCTATTTCTCCGCCCGGTGCCGAGGAGTCGCCGTGAGAGAGAATGTGAAGCCAATTAATCTTTAGGACTAACGGTTACTACATCTTCCTTTTTTAGGAGGAAATCACGCAGATGGTATAGCAGGTCGTGGAGCCGATCAGCCAAGCCAGGATGACACGGCCTGATGGGACAGTGCCGTCACTACCGTCTGTTGCAGATGTGAGTATATGAGAATTTTGTTGTAGCCCTTTGGGGCAACTTATTAGTTGTACTCTGATTTATTAGAAGCAGGTTTAGCTTCTCTATTACTGTGCTTTTGGACTTCTAGCTTTGTGTGGATTTGACTTCTTCATATTATTATGGTTGGGTTGGCATATATATATTGATATTGGTTATAGCCGGCAGAATAGGCGTCTTGAGGTACAGGCTAGCCAGAGTGTTAGTGCAACCCTAAGGCGGCTGTTCTGGGCATAAGACCCCTCTCGTGTCGTGTCTTGCGTTCCGGGAGGGGGGTCTTACAAATGGTATCAGTTTGCCACGATCCTGAACTAAAGAAGTTATTCAACAATGGGACACTCCCATTCGACTTGTCAGTTTGGGGACAAACTGACTTAGCGGAAGCTGTGGTGTGCCCATATGTAATTCACACTAAGTTTGTCTAACTCTGACCTTAGGATTAGCCAACGTGACCGTAAGTTTGCATTCTTCGTATAGATTCCAGTACGTGTTGAGACGTTGGGGGGCATTCCTGCCCCTTCCATACCCACTCAGTTCCAACAGTCCGAGTTGGGGCAGACGCTCACCGCCATCTTGGATGCTTTTAGGGCACAACAGCCTCCGGTGCTACCACAGGCCCCAGGCTCTAACTGGCTGAGCGCCTTCCGGGCTCTCTCCCCTTCCACTTACCATGGGACAGAGTCAACCGTGCGCACAAAGGAATGGCTTGACACAATACAGGAGTTGTTGGCTAGTATCCGTTGTCCAGCCAACTTGGTATTATCACTGGCGGTGTCTACCTTGGAGCTACATGCTATGTGGTGGTAGAAGTCACTCATGGGCTCCACCTTCCAAGGTCGAGTCTATACAGAGATAAGTTGGAGAGAGTTCTCGGATGTTTTCTTGAAGCACTTTATTCCTTCATCCGCTCGTGATGAACATGAGGAGAGGTTCCTTCTACTGAAATAAGGATCGAAGACGGTTATGGAACACCAACGGGAGTTCCAACATCTCGCATGGTTCGCGGACTCATACGAGTTGGATGATAGAGGTTATGCCAAGCGTTTATATAAAGGGCTGCGAGATCCCCTAAGGCAGGACCTTTTGTTTATAGTGGATGCTAGCTTGGCAGAGATCGTTGATATGGCAAAAAGATTGGAGGCGGACCACTTGGGTAGTGGTAAGAGACCTGTAGAGGGCGTAATGGAAGCTGGACCGATCAATAGAAGGAGACAGGACTTTAGAAGAGGAAGAGGATATCAAAGAGGTGGAGGGAGTGTACACCGAAACTATAGGGTAGAGCATCCGGTTCCGCAACCGCTCGCATTGCCTCCACCACCGCAGCCTCAGTAACTTCAGTAACTCGAGAGGCATCCTGGGCCGGTGTGTTTTGAATGCAACCAACCGGGTCACATCCGACGCTTTTACTTGCAATTGTTTGGGAACGGCCCTCCCACTCTCCCTCCGGCGGCCCCTCAAGGGTGGGGTTACATGCATGGTCGAGGATGAGGACCGCGAGGAGGTAACCTTTGCCCTGCCCGGGATCAAGTGTATGCGCTAGACATGGCGCAAGAACGGAATCCCCAGAAAGTTATTGTAGGTACGTGCATTAAGCTTTCATGTTTTATGTGTTAAACTTAAGTTGCTTAGGACATACTAGCTATCTTGCAATAAGTTTTGATTATTGGTACTTAGGCACCGTGATAATTGGCGGAAAGATGGCATATGCGTTGTTTGATACAGGTGCCTCACACTCCTTTGTGTCCGAGGATTTCATTAAGGACATAGGTGGGGTGCAATATTTTATTGGAATAGCCCGACTAGTGCACCTTCCGGAAGGTTTGGATATGGTTGCAACCCCTAAGTGCGAGATTGAGGTTCTTATTGAGGGAAGGAATTTCGTTACGCCTGCCACTGTCTTGAAAATGCCGGAATTTGACATCATTCTGGGCATGACGTGGTTGTACTGGCACTTTGCAAGGATAGACTGCGCGGAGAAGCGGATCTATTTGAGACATGGAGACTCCGACGTCATCTTCCAAGGTATTAACTTTTCAACCCGTCTGACGTTATCATCCGTTCAGGTTGTAAAAGCTCACATAAAGGGGGATGAAGTTTTTATGATCTGGTTCGAGTTGAAAGAAGTAGCATTGGAAGTAAAAGACGTACGGGTGGTGCGGGACTTCCCTGAGGTATTTCCTGAGAAACTGCCAGGATTACCCCCGCACAAAGAGGTTGACTTCCAAATTAATCTCGTACCGGGTGTCGAGCCTATATCCAAGGCCCCTTAACGAATTGCCCCGAAAGAACTCGCGGAGTTTAGAGTTCAACTACAAGAACTGGTGGAGTCAGAGTTCGTTCGCACCAATTCGTCACCCTGGGGAGCCCCTGTATTGTTCGTAAAGAAGAAGGACGGAACCCTGCGTCTATCCATAGATTATTGGGAACTCAATCGGTTGACGGTGCAGAACACTTACCCTCTACCTCGGATCGATGAGTTGTTCGATCAACCAGTGGGAGTGCATTGGTTTTCTAAGCTAGACTTGCGCTCGAGGTATTACCAGTTGAGAATACAAGAGGGAGACATCCAGAAAACGGAATTTAGTTCAAGATATGGATTGTACGAGTTCACCATAATGCCGTTTGGGCTCATAGATGCCCATTCGGCTTTCATGAGTCTGATTAATAAGGTATTTGAGCCCTATTCGGACATCTTCATCATTGTTTCTATCGACGAAATCCTTGTCTACTCAAGGACGGAGGAGAAGCATGGAAAGCACCTGGCTTTGGTATTGAAGAAACTGAAGGAGCACGCCTTGTACGCCAAATTTAGCAAGTGCGAATTCTGGCTTAAGGAGGTTGCCTTCTTGGGTCATGTTATCAGTGGAGCTGGGCTAGCTGTGGATCCGGCCAAAGTGTGTGTCGTAAGGGAGTGGTGACCCTTGAAGTCGGCGACCGATGTTTCGAGTTTCATTGGACTTGCCAGGTTCTATCACAAGTTCGTAAAGGGATTCTCAAAGATTGCTCTTCCTCTTACTTCCCTAACGAAGAAAGGTGTGCCGTATGAGTGGACACCCCAATGTGAAGGTGCATTCTAAGAATTGAAGGATAGACTTACCTCTGCCCCCATCCTTGTCCTTCCATCTGGGAAGGAAGGATTTCAAGTTTACACGACGTGTCATATCAAGGGATGGGAGCGATATTGATTCAGCACGGGCACGTGATTGCTTATGCTTCAAGACAATTGAAGAAGCACGAAATCAATTACCCGGTTCGTGATTTGGAGCTGGGAGCAGTGGTGATAGCCTTGAAGGTTTGGAGGCACTATTTATACGGCGTCCACTGCGAGATCTTTTCAGACCACAAAAACTTGAAGTACGTCCATACTCAGAAGGAGTTGAACTTAAGACAACGATGATGGTTAGAATTTCTATGCGACTATGAGCTCACCTTGAACTACCACCCCAGAAAAGCAAACTCGGTAGCCGATGCGTTGAGTAGAAAAATACCGGACTCGAGCCCAGAGTCCCAATTGATGAGTATGGAGTTGGCTCAGATGATTGAGGAGATGGAGATTACTTTGATATTTAAGTCTCCTTCGGTAGAATATACGGAGTACTTGGCTAGCATGAGCATAGTTTGTGATATCCGAGACTGGATCCTGGTGGAGAAAGGAGTGGATGCAGCTCTGGCCCCGGCAATCAAGTCAATCGATGACGAGACTACTTACGAATACACACTAAAAGACGACCTCATTTATTTTCGCGGCCTGCTCTACATTCCCAAGGGAGGTAAAATCCGGGAGGATATCTAGAGAGAGGCGCATTGCTCTCAGTATTCAGTGCACCCGGGAATTGCAAAGATGTACGCCAGCTTACGGAAGACCATGTGTTGGACGTGAATTGAGAAGGATGTCCGATCTTTTGTTACACATTGCGAAGCCTGTCAAATGGTGAAGGCGGAGTGCAGGAGTCCCGACGGCTTGTTACAGTCATTGCAAATCTCCGAGTGGAAGTTCGAGGATATTTCCATGGACTTCGTACATGGGCTACCTCGCTCACGCTCAGGGAATTATTCAGTGTGGGTGATCGTTGATAGACTGACGAAAGTAGCCCGGTTTATCTCTATGAAGAAGGAGGCTCACATGGATGTCCTTGTGGAGCAATTTGTAGGGTATCATGGCGTGCCTAAGACGATAGTTTCTGACCGTGATGGTCGCTTTACTTCCTAGCAGTGGAAGCCGGTATAGGCATATTTGGGCTCACGCCTTACCTTCAGCACAGTGTTCCATCCTCAGACGGACAGGAATTCTGAGCGGACCATCCAGACATTGGAAGATCTGTTGATATTATGTGTGTTGGATAGGGTAGAGCCGTTGGAAAGTCTCTTACCCCTGGTGGAATTCTCCTACAACAACAGCCATCAGGTGAGCATTGGCATGGCGCCCCATGAAGCTCTTTATGGAAGGAGGTGTAGAACCTTATTGTCTTGGGTGCAAGATGAAGACCCGAAGACTTTGGGAGTTGAGTATATAGATGACACTGATGCGATGGTTAAATGATATGGGATCGCATGTTAGAGGCTCAAAGTTGACAGGCGAAGTATTATAATACAAGGCACTGTCTGGTGGAGTTTCAAGTGGGTGATAAGGTATTTCTTAAAATCTGGCCGATATATGGAGTGTCGCGGGTGCGTGGTGTGAAGAAGCTCAGCCCGAGGTATGTGGTCCTTATATTATACTGGAAAGGGTTTGCCCATTAGCCTATCAGTTGGAGCTACCGCCCGAGCTAGAGAATCTCAACGACGTGTTCCATTTGTCGTCGCTTCGAAAGGCGTTGTTGCTGCCCGATCAATATATCCCCACAACTGATGGTCTTGTGGCATCAGATAGGTCTGTGCGACTGGAGCTGGTGCGCATTATATACAACGAGATAAGAACCTTGCGCCACAAAAGTGTTCCCCTGGTGAAAGTGCTATGGTCTAATCATGGGAAGGAGGAGTTTACATGGGAGCCAATGGATTTGATGCAAAGACGCTACCCAGATTTTTTTGCTCAAGGTAATTTTATTTAAAAGAATATTTTTTTTCTATATGCTTCACTCCCAATAGCCTAAGCCTGATTTCGGGGATGAAATCTTTTATTTATTTATAGGATTTGTAACGTCCAGATTCGCGCTAGGCCCCTTGTGTGTATTTTTGGTGTCGGGAGAGCTGGTGTAGGCTCAATGGGGTGCAGGCGATTAGGTGCTCACTCGCGGAGAACAAGGAATTATGTTGAAAACTGTGTTAAGTATGACAAGGGTAGGGATACGGGCATGTCTCTTCCCGTATTCAGTGGCGCTGAGTGTCCATGGGGTTGAGTGGTAAGAAAATGGCGTTGAGTGGTGTGCCCCGAGAAGGACACGGGTAGGGACACAGGAGTGTCCCTACCCGTGTTCAGTGGAGTTGAGTGACCATGGCTTTGAGTGAAATGGCTTTGAGTGTTTTGTCCCGAGCAAGACACGGGTAGAGACACGGGGGTGTGCCTACCCGTGTTCCATGGGGTTGAGTGTCATGGCTTTGAGTTTGGCCAAAGAAGGACATGGGTAAAGACACGGGCGTGTCCCTACCCGTGTACTCCAAGGCAAGCAAAACGAGTAGTTCCCCGAGCAGGACATGGGTGTCAACACGGCTAGATACACAGCCGTGTCACTTGGACATGGGTACAGACACGGGCGTGTTAGTACCCATGTAGGAGCACGAAATGGCAGTCGAGCCGTTTCGCCAGAGTAGGACACGGGTAAGGACACGGTCTTGTCCCTACCCGTGTCACTTCTGTATAAAAAGGAAAAGTGAAAACCCTAGCATTCTCATTTTTTTCCCAAACCCTATTTTCTGGTGGGAGATTTCTAGAGGAGGAAAACTGCTGGTGCAACCCTTGGAGGAGGAGAAACACCACCATCGTCAAGGAAAAAAGCGATGCCGTCGAGGAGGATGACAAGATCCATGGCCAGAAATCGTGGTACCGCTGGAAATGAGGTGAGCTTCCTCCCCTCTCCCTTGGTACTAGATCCTTAAATATTCTTACACTCGGCTCAAATGAGTCTTGATGTGTGAGGAGAAGGTTTTTTAGGAAGGACTATCTAGAACTTTGTTCTAACGTTTAGTCATCTTCAACCTCCCCTTCTTCAATATTATGATGAGGGTGGATTCGTGAAGAGGAATGGCCTCGAGAGGGAGAATAAGGGTGGAGGAACTTGTGGTTGCGATTTGGGGTGATCGGCTTGAGGAGGAAGATGAACCGATGCCGTTCATTTCGCTTCAAGATGCGTGCAGAATCTGTGTTCTGTACGCAGTGACCTTCTTAGCTATTTTCAAGAAATAAATGGTCCGATCTGGGCTTTCGACTATACATTAAAGTTGAAGCCCTTGAAATTACCTTTCCAACGAGTGGTTTCACTCCTTCATGTGAAGTCCATATCCATGGGTATGTCTGATCGAAGTAAGGGATGTAAGCTAGGCGCACAGAAATTATATTTTGTACGCTGCAGGCTTTGGAGCCAATTTCATGTGGGTTATAGTCTGATCTGGGTTATAGGCTGAACATGAAAGTTGTAGCCGATGAAAAGACCTTTCCATCGAGGGGTTACACGCACTCACCGGATTCCTATAGCCATAGGAATCTTCGGTTGAAGTTGCTGTCCAGATTTATTCTGTACCTAAATTCTGGGTAGTCTATAACATGAATTTAGATTCGGTGGAATTAATGTTGCAAACTAATTCGAGATTTGGGTGAACTCATTTATGATAACCACCATAGTGTTATGAAAGTTGAAGTTTGTTAATTTGAATTTGTATAATGAGTTGTGAAGAAGGCTTGAATCGAACGAAATGGCTTGATACAAATTTATAGATTATCATTTATGCGCATTTTGTTTTATGATGTTTAAATCATTCGGTATTACATATAGATGAATAAACTATGGCCATATGTATGTTGAATTGATAGAATGAAATTTGGTAGTCCAATGCTTAGAGATTCGTCTCCCTACGGGTAGCATTGTGGAAGTTAGTAAGTGCGGCGTTGGCCGTCACTAGTCGGGATGGTGTTGAGATGAGTAAAGTTTGACGGTTGGGCTTGTCCCTCGGTGTTCATGTTCCGGGGCCCCTTCCTTGCCAAGTGTATGGTTGGGCTTGGTCCTCGTGCTTTCTCCGAGGCTCCTTCCATGCCACGGTGTTGTGGAACTGCATGCTGTGTGAGTCGACACACGATGTCGTAATCCTGGGTTAAGGATAGTTTGGCAGTTCTACGGGCTCGCCAATCGTCACACCGATGGGAGTTGACAGATAGACTTTGGTGGTTGGGCTTGTTCGTCGGTGTTCATGTCCCGGGGCGCCATCCGTACCAAGTGAACGGTTGGGCTTGAACCTTGTGCTTATTTCTGAGGTTCCTTCCGTGTCACGCATATGCTAGTATGAGGCTAGGATCTTGGTGCACATCTACCCAAGTTAACCCGCTAGGCCGTAGTACGCATGGGCTTCGCTGTTGTGTTTTTAGCATTGAGGCGTACAAAGGCCTAAGTGAAGTAGTGTGGATACCCACTTAGTAGTAGAAGTGCCCGTTCTACTGTCACCGTCTGGCCATGACGGTTAGCGCCTGAGAGGTTAGCTACCTGCTCGAAAAGTGGGAACTACTAGTCTGTGTCGACATAGCATTTGCATATGCATGATCATAGGTGAGTCATTGCATCGAATACATAACATTGAACCTCATTACATACACAAGACCCTCATCGTATAAGTTTGTATGGGCACTCCTATACGATGAGTTACTTACTGCTGAACGATCCTCAACTTATATGCTTGTATGGGCATCCATATAAGTTAAGTTACTTTCTGTTATAGCTCTATATTCATATGTTGTGTTAGATGGTAGAAATGTTAGATTATATTACTACATATTATACCACTTGCTTGTTTATACTCCTGCTTATATACTTATATTATACCCTGTTTATTTCTCTGCCTAGTGCCGAGGAGCCGCAAGGGGAGCGGATGTGATGCCACTTAGTATTTGTGACTAACGGTTGCTACATCTTCCTTTTTAGGAGGAAATCCTGAAGATGGTATAGCAGGTCGTAGAGACGATCAGCCAGGCCAGGATGACCGGGCCTGATGGGACGGTGCCGTCACTACAGTCTGTTGCAGATGTGAGTATATGAGATTTTTGTTATAGCCCTTTGGGGCAACTTATTAGCTGTACTCTAATTTTGTAGAAGTAAGTTTAGCTTCTCTATTACTGTGCTTTTGGACTTATAGCTTTGTGTGGATTTGACTTCTTCATATTATTATGGTTGGGTTTGCATATATATATATATATATTGATATTGGTTGTAGATGGCAGAATAGGCGTCATGTAGTACAGGCTAGCCCGAGTGTTAGTGCTACAACAAGGCGGCTGTTCGTGGCATAAGACCCCTCTCGTGTCGTGTCTTGTGTTCCGGGAGGGGGGTCATACAGATTCATTGCCCTGGCTTTTCCTATGCTTGGCATTCTCGTTTGTCTCACAGAAGGGGACTAGTCTCGCCGGGACACTCTCCCCACATGACTTGCACGTCATGGGATAGCCAGCCGTCCACGGAGATATAGTCACATGTTAGGACAACACAACCATAATCTTTCCCACCCTCGTGATCTTCTAAATAAGGCATCCATGCCTTTCCATTGCTTCCTCTTGTTCAAGAATTTCTTGAACTGCCTTGAGAGAAGGGAAAACTCTCCTTCAGATAATTCTGAGCCTGAGGTGCTTGGCTCTAAAGATTCTTCTTCACTTTCTTCTTGTGTTGGCGAAGGAGAAGCAGCCATAGACTTCCTTGAGGTGTCTGTCTTTAGAGCGACAGACTTCTCCTTAGATGAAGACCTGTTCTTCTCTTCTTCCGCTTTTCTGGAATTTATTTGTAGCTCATATGTCATAAGCTTTCCGAAGAGATTTTGAGGGTCTGTCTCTGCTAGCTTTCCAAATTCCCATATAGCACAAACCTTGTTATCCCATTCCTTAGTCAGGGATCTCAGGAACTTGTCATTCAGTTCCCCATTTGTGAAGACCTGGCCATAGACTCTTAGGCTATTGACAATCTTGAAGAAATTCTCAAAGGTATCTGCAAATGTAATCTTTGGGACCCTATCAGAATGCTTCATTTTTCTGATTCTGAAGGGATCTTCTGTTATCCCTTATTTCTTCAGTACCTTCCATCAAAATGATAAGAGATTGCCACATTTCCTTCGCAGATTGACAGTGAATTAAATTCTTCATCATAGAGTCATCGACTGCACTTGCTATGATATTTTTTTCTTTCTTGTCTAAAGAGATAAGTGCAATTTCATCTTTATCAAGATCCATAAGTTTCTTAGGAACTTGCTTTGTTTAGTAAATGTTGGAGGTGGTCATAGGAACATAAGGCCCTTCTTCCACTATTATAAAAATTCTAGGATCCACAGCTTCCATGAAGAAATTTATTTTTTCTTTCCACATAGCAAAATTATTCTTTATGCACAGAGGAAGCTTCACAAAATCCTTAACTTTGTCCATGCTTGAATCCTCTAAAGACAACTAGGAAGAGATTTGTTCAAGGTGTTAACCTTTTTGATGAACAACCTGCCTCTGATACCAATAGATGTTTTAGTTGTCTACCTAAATCACCTAGAGGGGGGTGAATAGGTGAGTTATGCATCTTTTTGCGGAATAAAAATTGAACGAACGAAGCACAGAAAATTAGCACACACAACGCAAAGAACACCAGATCTATAGTGCCTCCCCAATCTTGGGTATGTCCACTCTCCACCTCACTGATCTAGCAACACGCTAGACTCGACTACTTGACTATTACCTCGGATTGAAAACCAATCATACAACTCGGAGCAATGCCCCTACAACTCGATCCACAACACAGATCTACACTCAGAATAAATACTTCCTACAACACTCGGAGACAAAATATCCTACAAGATAAAGATTTTGTAAAAAAAATTATACAAAAAGAATATCTAAGATCTGAATCTTCAGCCTTTTTTCTTTCTTGAATCCTTGAAGCTTTCTCAAAATTAGGTTGAAGAAGACAAGCAGAAAACTATTCTGGATCTGAAAACCTAGATCAGCAAGATCAAGATGAGGATTTGTGAGAATAAGAATGCCTTGATTTGTTGATCTAATCTTGCTCTGAATCACATAAATCGGAGAAGTATGGCAGTGAGATCGTCGATGAAGAGCGACAGCGGCTTACTGATTTGGAATGAAAACAATCGATTCAGAAAACTTTATATCTATGTTGGGGTTAGTCAAATATGATATGACCTTTTATAGGAATAGTCTAACGGTCTTAATCATAAATAACATAACACGTGGACCTATAATCATGGAGATTAATTTGAAATCGGGTCCTGTCATACTTAACGAAATTTCGGAAAAATTGTCTGCATTACTTGAGTGGAATATGACTACTTGAGTAATCACTTTGACTTTTAGAGAAAAGGATGTAAAGTTATCGAGAACAATCTTTAGAGAAAAAATATGAAAATAACTTCTTGTTACTCAAGTAATAGAATTGACTTCTCGAGAAGTAGCTGGACTTATCGAGTAATAATGCTTCAATACTCGAGAACTAGATGTACTTCTCGAGTACTTGACTTCTGTTACTCGAGACAAAGTCTTGCATTACTCGAGTAATAGCCTTAGCTACTCGAGTATTAGACTTAGAAGAATATTAGAGTTTGATATTTCAGATAACTCGAGAACAAGTAGAGATGTACTCGAGTACCAAGCAGTTTCTCGAGAACTAACTTTAAATCATCTCGAGAACTACTTCAGTTACTCGAGTGCTAGACTTAGCTTACTCAAGAACTGACTATAATTCTACTTGAGTACTTAAGTACTACTTGAGTAAAACACTTAGAAAAATTCTGCTTTCTGAAAATTTCCTTTGTTCAAGGAAATCTGCAGCTAGTCTTTCTCCTACTGGTTTAGTGCTTGAAAATGAAGTGTATCCCAATAGAGAGGCTACACATGAGTGAACACCATGGATCACACAATGAGGGATTACATTGTATGGTTCTGTGTTTGGTGACTCATTATAGACTGACATTGGTCTACACTTTGGCAATTAAGTCCTGCAAACACATAACTCAAACAAGACATCAAATACAACTTAATTCATCTTAGTTTAAGGGTGTCATCATACAAATCTAGGTCATTGTGGATACAATACCCAACAGGGAGGATGACATGTAGATCATAGTAGGTTCGTGCATTTGGATTGCGTGCAAGGAGGTTTTTCCTCCTATCAACTAAGTCCTCTCACTTGCGGGTATCGTATTGTGGGGACGCCCCCGCGCTGCGTGCTATGGGAATTTGATATAATTAGTGGCCATCAGCTATTTGCGCTAAGTCCTCAAAAATTCTAATAAATTATGGGCGATCCGATCATTTTCCCCAAATTCCCGGAGTCCAGATCCGTAGTGAGAGGAGTGCTGTGGATTTTTATGTGTAGATGGATTTTGACAACCATGGTGGAAACGAACAAAGGAGCGAAAGAAGAAGTGAGAGGAATCGGCAAGGTACAACGTAGAATAAGGCAGGGGGAGCAAGGGGGATCTCCCATGTGTAGGTCGTTCGCTTGCACGTGGCATTCACGCACTCGCGGGGGGCTCGCCTGTAGTGTGCGGGGCACACGAGCACAGGGCCTGCCCATGTGTAGAATTATTGCGCGAATGCAACATTTTCTTTCCCGTGGGTGCGGGGTGATTATTCGGCAGTGCTTCATTCCTTCTTGTGTGTGTTGATTTTGACGGCCCTTCTCCTTCATTTTGGCATATTTCCTTAATGGATTTTGACGCGTATTTTTTGTATAGGTACCGAGGCGTTATGCAAAGGGTCGGACAATGTGAATGCGCTTTTCACTTACTTCTAAGCGGATTGCCTTCTAGAGGGGTGATATAATATAGCTTATAGGCTAGAGAAAAAGATACCATGTATTTAAGAGCGGGTTAAAAATCATCCAGTTGGATGGACGACATTGTATGAGTCATCATTGAGGTCCGAGTTTCAACTCCACAATATGAGGAGGTGGTTGAGATCTTGAAGCATTGCATAGTGCTGGTGTCACGGTTTACTCCTCTTGGTATAACGCGCATCATGGGTCTTGTTCGGAATATTGTCCTCAAGATTCCTGATTTGAAGAAGGCCTTAAGATGAAAATATGCATATTATATTTGATGTTCACTCTAGTTTTAGTGTGACAGGTATAACTAAAGGGCATGACTAATGTATGATTAGACACTTGGTCACCTAAACATGATTTTGCAATTGTAATCCCTCAAGTAGCATAATTAATGTTGACCTTTGTTGGGTACAATGGAAAATGTGTACCTGATTTGGAGAAGCCTCACTTAGCTCAATGATATACATCAAGGTGTATTTGATGTTATTTTGAGTTTATATATGCAGGTTAAGTATTGGATAAAATACAGGAAAAAGTTTCTAAGTTCATGTGTCGACACTTAAGAAAGCCTGTGTCGACACGTGGAGAAGCAGTGTCGACACCAAAAGAAACTGTGTCAACACACAGAAGTTATAGTCGACATCAAATATGTCGACACCGCGAGGCAGTGTCGACACACAAAAGCAGAGTCGACATCAACAGTGTCGACACCTGAAGGCAGTGTCGACACACAGAATTCTTAGTCTACATCAACTGTGTCGACACACAGGACTTGTGTCGATACTCAGCAGAGTTTCAACAATATCGAGTGCTGTGAAGTGGAGAAGTGATTGTGTCTACACAAATAATCAGTGTCAAAACATTCTTAAGTTGCAGTGTCAAGAACCTGTGTCGACATCAAGGCAGCTATGCCGACATCACCAAAGTCTGTGTCGACACTTAAGTCACTTGTGTCGACATATATTGATAGATTGTCTTGACACTTTAAGATAGTCAGTCTCGACGCTTTGCTAACAGAGACAAAGGCTCAAGAACTGTTTGAGGACTTGACAGCTGTGAGTTACAACAGGTTTACTGAAGCTGTCAGACTTGTCAGAAGTTAGTTAGAAACCGGATCAGCCGGTTACCATGGATGAAGTCTATATATTGATGGATTCAGAAGAAGAAATGAGAGGAATTGACACACAACTAACATAACTATTGAGTGAATTGATCGTTGATCAAAAAAGTGCAAGTCACACAGAATAAGATCTTCGTAAGAAGATCTAAGAAGACAATCTGAAGTGATTATCCACTCAGATTTTGTCTAAGGAGAATTCATTCAGAATTCAGAAGGTACTTCAAAGGAATTGGGGAGAGAGAGATCCAGCTATTTTGAGGTCAAGAAGGAGACAATCACAAGTCTCTTAAGAAGTAGATCCAGAAATAATCTACTAAGAAGATCCAGATCCATATCTGCAATCTAAGAAGGAAGCTGGTAGCCAGCCAACTTCAAGGGAGATCAACCAAACTAAGTTCAGATTTAAGAAGCTTTGAAAGAAATCTAAGATCAGGTTGATTTCAGTCATCAACCCCATCAAGAAGCTGATCAAGAATTCTCTTATCCGTTCTCTCTCAACAAGGGTAAGAGTCCATCAAATTACTTATCAATTCCTGTAGGATCTTTTCAAAGATCTGAGTTGTAAGCTTGTGTTATAAAGGCTGAGTGTAGGAGATTTAGTTCTCTGAGTGGTAAGGCTATTTGAGCCTGAGTGTAGGAGATTTTGATCTCTGAGTGGTAAGGCTGATTGAGCCTGAGTGTAGGAGAATTTGTTCTCTGAGTTGTAGGCCTTGTGGCAAGGTTGAGGTAGGGCTGTTAGCCTGAGTTGTAGGAACCTTTCAGGGTTCTGAGCTGTAAGATCTGTGGATCTAAGAAGAAGGTAGAAGTTAGGCCGTATCTAGCACACTGCTAGATACGTGAAGGGGGAAAGCGGATGTACCCAGACCTTGGGTAACCACTATAAACCTATGTGCAATCTGTGATGCTTGTGTTATTTTAGATTCTGTGATTGTATATGATGTGGTAGCTGTAGAGATTTGAGCTTTATATTAAAGATCTGTATCTATATTCTGCCTTAGTTTAAAATAAAGAAAAGAACCTATTCACCACCCCTCTAGGTGTTTAGGTTGTCTTGAAGTTAAAACTATCAAGTGGTATCAAAGCGAGGTTACTCAAAGAAGGACATAACAGTCTGAGTTAGATCCCTAAGGTAGAATCAAGAATCAAGAAAATGGGTTCTGGAGAAAATCACAAGGAACTAGGTTTTATGAAACTACCCATCTGCAGGAAGGAGATATTTGGTATATGGAAAGAAAGAGTCAGGTTGTTTATGGAGGCTTCTGACCCAAGGATCTATATTACAGTAAAAGAAGGTTCTTATGTTCTAATCAAGGTATCTGTTCTAGATGCAAACCAGAGAACTCCCAAGGATTTTTCTTAGATGACTAAGGATGAGATTATACTGGAAACTATTGGATAAAAGAGCTCAGAATATCATAGTAAGTACCATAGATGATTCAACCTTTCAGAATTTGATTCACTGCAAGACCTCCAAGGAAATATAGGGACACTTTGATTGTCTACATGGAGGGTTCTGAAGAAGTTAGACAAGATAGAAAGTCCACGCTAAATCAGGAATATGAAAGCTTTTGATAAGGGAAGTCAGACAGCATATCTGAGTGCTATAAGAAGTTATATAGAATCTTAAATGAACTGATGTCTTATGGAAGAGTCTTCAGTACATATGAACTGAATGATAAATTCCTAAGATCCTTGACAAAGGATTGGGACACCAAAATTTGTGCCATTAGGGAAGTGGCCAAACTTGCAGATATTTCACCTCCAACTTTATTTGGAAAGTTGTTGTCTTATGAAATGCAACTAATGACTAGAAAAGAGGAAGAAAGAAATGCTAAAGGAGAGCATAAAGAAAAGTCTGTGGCCTTCAAGGTTGAATCCACTAGAAAGAATAGGAGGATGTCTCCATCACCTCCTAGGGAAGTTGCTGAAATTACCTCAAATAATTAAGATAACCAAAATTCAGATAGCAGTGATTCAGATGTAGATTTTGCTGCCTTTACAAGGCAGTTTCAGAGATTCTTGAAGAAGCAGTGGAAATCTAAGCCCTCAACATCACAGCAAGTTGATGATTATTATCAAAAGAGAAAGTCATCTAGGATGGACAGAAGCAGGTAAAAGCCTAGCAAATCTACAACATCAAAGATAGTTTGTTATTGCTGTAATAAGCCTGGACATGTGGTGGCTGAATGTCCTGATAAAAGGAAGGAATCTATTGATAAAAGAAAGAATCAACAAAAGTGCAAGAAGGAGAAATCATTTGTTGCTAAGAAGGAGAAGAGCTTGTCAGACCAATCAACTTCAGAGTCTGAATCTGAAGCTGAGGCATACATTGGTCTTTATGCAGCTGATGAAGAAAAAGAGTTTATGCAATTGTTAAACTCTATCAATAAACAAGAAGACCATCAGTGTATTGGACTGATGGTTGTATCAGAAGAAGACAAGTGCCAGGATCAGCCTGGTCCTAATAAGGTACAATGTATTTCTAGAAATTCTGATTGTATCACTGGTATAGAGTAAGCTACATCTGCATCAAGTGTACAACCCGTGTGCCGAAGGGGCCCAAGCAAGCAGGCGGGCCGGGCCCCACCGCCTTCTCAGGCGGGCCAGCCCCCGCTCGCCTGGCGGGCCGGGCCCCAGCGCCTCTCTCAGGCGGGCCAGCCCCCGCTCGCCTCTCCCAGCGGGCCGGGCCCCAGCCGCCTCTCTCAGGCGAGCCAGCCCCCGCTCGCCTCTCCTAGGCGGGCCGGGCCCCAGCGCCTCTCTCAGGGGGGCGGGCAGCCCCCGCTCGCCTCTCCTAGGCGGGCCGGGCCCCAGCCGCCTCTCTCAGGCGGGCTAGCCCCGCTCGCCTCTCCTAGGCGGGCCGGGCCCTACCTAGCCGCCTCTCTCAGGCGGATCGGTTGCAGTCCACCTCCCTCCAGATGAAGGGGGTGACCGACAAGAGGTGCGCATAACCAGCCAGAACAGCGGGGTTTGGCTGTTGGCAGGCCAATCCAAGGGGCTCTTTAGTAAATTCAGACCAAGAGCGGGTTATTTGCAGACCATCCAAGGTAATCTATAAATAGGACCCAAGGGGTACCTCAGGAAGGAGGCTTTTCTGTTCTCAAGTCTTATACTCGCTTTCTGAGGTACCTTAGCCGACAATGGTTAAGGAGGGGAAGCGCTCTATCTTCCGGTGTGTGGTGGGACCTCCGAGCCGGGCCCTTGGTCTAGTCCTTGTCTCTTCTTTTTTCCTTGTCTTTTCCTTGCAGGAGCGAAGTAAGCTGCCACCCCTTTCCCAAGGGTCGAATTCCACAGAGGCGGTTTCCGGTTTCAACATTTTGGTGCGGTGAGCGTAGGAGCGTGGTCAGCAAGGAAAACCTTGAAGTTCGATGACGGGAGAGGAAGGACAAGGATTGCCAAGGGGCAGCTGACCCCCTCCCCCACCCCCAGCGGCGAGCGTGTCAGCAAACTTAGGGAGGAGATCCTCGGGCTCGTCAGGACCGCCCTCGGCAATGCGAGCGGAGAGCGCGACACCAGTAGTCCCAGATCGACGCACGACGGGGATTCCAGGGGCGAGTTCTGTTCCCGGCTCGGCCGCAGAATACCATTTTGGCGAGACGGCGGGGAGAGAGTTCCCCCTCGCCCAGCTGAGGGAGGAAGCCCCTCAGCGAGTTCGTCTCCTGCCCCAGTTCCAGAGGGGTTTCGTGAGCCGGAGATGACCTACTACTCCGGGAAGGGAGACCCCGTCCACCACATCCAGTGGTTTGGGACATGGTCTCTATTCGACAGATGTCCGACGGCTTCAAGTGCCGACTCTTCGCCATCACCCTCCGAGCCGGGCCCTTGGTCTAGTCCTTGTCTCTTCTTTTTTCCTTGTCTTTTCCTTGCAAGGAGAAGTGCGCGGCCAGCTTTCCCATTTGGTGGCTAGTTATTCCAAGCCAAAAGGATCAGTTTTACTGCTTTAGATAAAAATCAAAAATGAATGAGATTGCCAAACTGAAAACTATAACTGATTCAGATGGGCACAATCACATATAAAAATAATCTAATTAAAAGTCTGGAAGTCAAACTTCAAAAGGAGAAAGATTTGGTGGCTAGTTATTCAAGCCAAAATCAGTTTTACCTTTAATAGGTAAGGCTTGGAATAGGCTTTAAGGGTAACACCAGGGCTGTCCAATTCAAGAGTAAAGGCAAAGCCTCAGTCCAGCCACTGAATTTTAAAGTCCTTGTAGTTTTTAGAAAGGTGAATGCGCCTTCTAACATGTATTACTTTGAGAATACTCAAGGTTACAGTAAGACTGAAGTTCTGAATGACAAGGGTGCTTATGTCAATAAGGCAGGCCATGTTCATAAACCCTATGTTTTTAAGAAAATAGTGAGTGTAGCTGCAGTAGTACCAGCACAATACAAAAGAGTTGATGTATCTAAAAATAGATATAACAAGTATGAATACTGGTGTTGTGGCAAGACAGGTCATTATGCCATAGATTGCTGGCACAACACTAATGTAAGGAAGAACAATAGTCTGCCTGTTAGAAGAGCAGCAGGTAAAGTTGGAAAGTATGAAGCTAACTTGAACCAAGGACCCAAGACTTGGGTTCTAAGGGAAGGTAATTCTTTATTGCAGGTGAGTCCAAGTCACCATACCCCTATATGGTACTTTGACAGTGGATGTTCCAGGCACGTGACTGGAAAAAAGGGATTGCTTGAAGGAGTACTTGCCTATCATAAATGGGCCTAAAGTAATCTTTGGTGGCTCTGAAAAAGGCATCATCAAAGGATTTGGCAATATTTCTAGTAACCAGATTACTATCACTCAAGTGGCCTATGTGAAGGGTTTGAAACACAACCTTATAAGCATAAGTCAGCTGAGTGATTTAGGATATGACATTTCATTTGTTAAGAATGGATGTCATATCAAAAGGTCAAGTGATCAAAAGATCATTTTGACAGGATATAGGAAGAGGAATGTGTACTGTCTTAATTTTGAGTGTGAGAACAAAGGTTCTCCTATTTATCTTGTAGCTGATGAGAGAGCCTCTCATTGTGTCAAATGGCACAAGAGGTTGGCCCATCTTAACTACAAAACAATTGGCCAACTCTTTAGCAAAGAGTTAGTGAGGAATGGTCCTCAAGTTAAGTGTATGAAGGATGGGATATGCTCAGCTTGTAAAAAAGGCAAGCAGACAAAATCCTCCTTTCATAGCCTTGAAAACAAGGATTCAGTAAGGTGCCTATACCTTTTACATATAGATCTTTTTGGTCCTATGCAAGTTCATAGTCTTGGTAGGAAGGTCTACACTTTTGTGGTGGTAGATGACTATTCTAGATATTCCTGGGTGTTCTTTCTGAGAAAAAAATCAAAAACCACAAGTGTTTTACATAGTTTTGTCAAACAAATTCAGAATGAACTGGACAGTACAGTGGTCAAAATCAGAAGTGACCATGATACTGAATTTCAATCTGAAAGTATGACAAGACTGTGTGAAGAATTTGGGATTTTCCAAGAATTCTCCTCACCTAGAACACCACAGCAAAATGGTATTGCTGAAAGGAAGAATAGAACATTGATTGAGGCTGGTAGAACTCTATTGAGTAACACTTCTCTCCCATAATATTTTTGGGCTAAGGCAGTAAATATTACATGTCATGTGATCAACAGGGCTTCTATTACCAAATGCCACAAAAGACTCCCTATGAGATCATGAATGGTAGAAAACCAAATTTATCCTATTTTAGGATCTTTGGTTGCAAGTGCTATATCCTTAACAATGGCATGTCTTATCTAACTAAGTTTGCTGCCAAATCCCAAGATGGGATATTTGTTGGGTTACAACAATAATAGTAAGGCTTATAGAGTCTACAACTTGATTACTCAGGTTGTAGAAGAATCTGTACTTGTTGTATTTGATGAAACTAGATTGATCAACAGTGAGCTGCCTTGTAGTTCATGCAGTCCAATAGGTATAAATGAGAGAATGAACAAGCTTTCCATTGCAGAAGATTAAACTGCAGATCAACAAATGGAAAATGGTGGCTACTTTCCAGGGGGAGTACAGGACTCTCTAAATACTGAAGTACATCAAGAGGTACAGCATATTGAAGAGACTGGAGGTGTTCAACCAGAAGTCAGTCTACCTCCAGCCTTTAGACACTTAAAGGATCATCCAGCAAATCAGATAATTGGTGATCTAAGACATGGAGTGCAAACTAGAAGCAGGAACTTGAACACAGTGCTATGCTCAAGCTTCCTATCTCAACTGGATCCAAAGAAATTTGAAGAAGCTATCCTAGACCCACATTAGATTAATGTTATGCAAGAGGAGCTGAATAAGTTCAGAAGATGCAAGGTCTAGGGAGTTAGTTCCTAAACCAAGAGACCACAACATCATTGCAATAAAGTGGATCTTAAGGAATAAACTGGATGAGAATGGAATCATTGTGAAGAACAAAGCAAGACTTGTTGCAAAAGGATACAGGCAGGAAGAGGGTATTTACTTTGATCAAACCTTAGCCCCAGTAGCAAGACTGGAAGCAATTATAATGTTCCTTGCCTATGCAGCATATCAAGGATTCAAAGTATTACAAATGGATGTTAAATCTGCATTCCTGAATGGAAATCTAAAAGAAGAAGTCTATGTAGAGCAGCCTTCAGGTTTTGTAGATTCTCTCAAACCTGATTATGTTTATAGACTTAGGAAAGCTTTGTATGGGTTAAAGCAAGCCCCAATGGCTTGGTATGAAACCATGTCTACTTTCCTTTTTGATAACAAATTCTCAAGAGGGAAAATAGACAAAACTCTATTCCTAAGGGAATCCAAAGGTAAGATAATCTTAGTTCAGATTTATATAGATGACATAATTTTTGGATCTACTGAAAACAACCTTTGCAAGAAGTTATCTAAACTTATGCAAGGGAAGTTTGAAATGAGAAGTATAGGGGAACTTAAGTTCTTCTTGGGACTCCAAGTAAGACAGACTGATGATGGGTTGACCATATCCACGTCTAAGTTCACCAATAAGTTAATTAAGAAGTATGGTATGGAATCATCCTCCACCATGAGAACTCCTATGGGAACAAGTATGCCTAGCTCTATGCATAGATGATGCAGGTAAACCTGTAGATGAGTCTTTGTATAGAGGAATAATTGGCTCTCTACTATATCTCCCTGCTAGTAGACCAGACATTATATATGCAACATGTGTCTGTGCTAGGTACCAATCATGCCCAAAAGAATCTTATTACACTGAAGTAAAAAGGATTTTGAGATACCTAAAGGGCACAGCTAATCTAGGCCTTTGGTACCCTAAGAATGGAGATTTTCTACTAACAGGCTATTCAGATGCAGACTTTGCAGGTGGTAAAGAAGATAGGAAAAGTACTACAAGTACATGTCAATTTCTAGGAGGAAGATTGATATCTTGGAGTAGTAAGAAGCAGACTAGTGTGGCAATTTCCACAGCTGAGTCTGAATATGTGGTAGCAGGAAGTTGTTGTGCACAGCTGTTGTGGATTCAACACCAGCTAGAAGACTATGGTATTCAGGTAAGTAGAACACCTTTGTTTTGTGATTCTACTAGTGCTATTTCTATTGTTAAAAATCCTGTTTCACATAGTAGGACTAAGCATATAGAAATAAGATACCATTTTCTTAGAGAATATGTAGAGAAAGAGGACATCTCAATAGAATTTGTTAAGACAGATTATCAAATTGCAGATGTATTTACTAAGCCTCTAGATGAAACTAAATTCAATAAATTTAAAATTGAATTAGGAATGTTGACCATATGTTAGATTATCATAAGTGGCTAAGTAAAATTGTGTTGACACATTCAGTAATAAAGCGTCGACACAGAGGATTTGTGTCGACATTTCAGGGAAATTGTGTCGACACAGTATCGTGGTGTCGACACCTAAGGGACAATGTGTCGACACATCCAGAAAAGTAGTGTCGACACAACCAGAGTAATGGTGTCGACACATCAGGAAATTGTGTCGACACTTGCAATATGATTCGACACAGAATTTTTGATGGTCTACTAAGTATGTCCAGTGTCGACATATCATCAATTGATGTCGACACATAGTAGTCATCGCCGTGGTCGAGACAACATAAGTATGTATCGACACTTTCCAATAGTGTCGACACATTTAGACAGTTTTTTCCCGCCTTTTGACCTTCATTGTTTAAAAGGATATAAATAGGTCGAGAACATATTCTGTCAACACGCACACCAGATTTTCGAGCCTAAACCCTTGTGTCGACAAACTCTCTTCTCTTAATTCAAGATTTCTCTCCATTCCAATGGCGCCAAAGATTGAACATAACATTAACGAAGGCTACGAGCTGGTGCGCAATGCTTTTGATGATGCGGAGAAAGAGATTAAAGGGGTCATTACCCTAGTTATTGATTCTGGGTTAGAGTTTCTTGTTTCTAAACCTACAAAGATATGGAAGAAAGAAGTATTTGAATTCTATGTTGCTGCAACAGTGGATTCCACTGGACTGAAGATTAAATCGACAGTTCATGGTAATAAAGTAAAACTTACTCTGTAAAGTTTAAGAAAGATTCTTCACCTTCCAAGAATAAAGGATGAAGAAGAGGTCCTAGCCTCAAAGACAAGGGAGGCACTTCAGTGGTGTGGATTGGATCCAGCCTTGAAGATTGGAGCAGCAATACACAGAAAAGGGATGAATCAACAAGGAAAGTTTCTATCTAAAGTAGTAGGGAAGGTGATTTTGTGTAAACCAGGAGGACATGATAGGCTATATTCCTTTATGTTCAGTCTGATGACAAGGATAATCTATAAGATTAATACAGATTGGTCTGCAGTTCTATTTGAGAAGATAAAAGAAGGAATCAAAAAGCCCAATTTGGCTAGATTAATGAGTTTATACCTGTCTTGAGCAATTCCAGAGGTAATGCATCACCTTCCAGGCTCAAAAATAAATCATATGAGAAGGATGGACATCAGGATAATATCCAGATGGGATAGGGTTCTCTCCAAGGACACACTTGATTTGGATACACAAGAGACTGCAGCAAATTCTCTAGTACCCTGACATTACATGGATAGCACAAGTGTAGAAGGACACAGTTAGTGCACAAGTGCAAGGGGGGGCTAGAAAATTTACAAATACAGGACAATGCTGAGAATGCCCAAGTGTAGGGGGAGTCAGTTACTGCACAGTTGTAGGGGGAGCAACATTCTGCACAAGGACAAGGGGAAGAACATATTCACTTGGCAAGTGAAATGAGTTCACAATTTCTTGAAACACCTCATGTCAACAGTCCAGCACTACATGTGATCCTGGAGGATACATCTATGGTTGCCGATTCTCCAGAAAAAGCAGTTCACACTCAACAAGAGTTCTCCCTTGAAGAATTATTTCCTGAAATAGAAGGAGCAGCAGTTGAGGTGGAGCAGGTTAATATTGAGGAGGTGCAGGATAGGACTGAAAAGGAGCTGCCTCCTAGTTCTAAAGAAAGAGTTGATATTGGCAGTTCTTCTGATTCAGGGGTTGAGGAGATAGCAAGTGTAAAGAAAAGAAAACTGATGGTTTTTAAGAGGAGAAGGCAGAACTATAAGAAGTCTTTGCAAGCAACTACTTCATAACCAGCCCCTGAGATTGATTACAACAAATATTTAGTTGATTTACAGGTGAAATTTGATGAGCAGAGACTGGCTCTTGAAAAATATGTAGATGAAAGCCATAAGGCTCTTCAATTTTATCTAGCCCAAGACATAAAAGTCAATCAGATTTGAGGTCAACAAGAATAAGAAAGAAATGACAGATTGCTTTCATAAGGGGGGCAATGTTGTAGTCTTTCTAGCAAAGCAACAAGCTGAAATCAAGAAAAAAGTGGATGATATTGCTGTCAAACAAGGCTATGTCCTTGAAAATCAAATAAGAATGAATGAAAATCTGACTGAATCTCACAATAAGATAGTCACTGAAGTAAGGAATACAGTTATTACACTGACTGAGGAAAGAAATAAGGAGAAAGAAGAATTTGATAAAAAGCTACAGGAAGCCTTGGATTCCTTTAAAACATCTATTACTACTTCTCAGCAAATAATCTCTGATCAGCTTAAAAAGTTAAAGCCTTTTTTTAAGGATGGTGTCAATTACCTGGATGGGCAAATCAGATTTCAAAAAGATGATTTGAGAGAACATGTGGCCAGAGAAGTCATAAAAGGGGAGAGGGTGATAGTATATGTTGGCCTTGATCATGTCAAATGGGTAACCAATGCATTAGAACCACTCTGGGATATCCACACTTATGTGATGATGATAAAGTGGCTGAGTCAGGTGTGCAACCATCTCTACTTGAAGGTGATCAACCTGAGGTTGCCCAAGTTATTTACCCCCTTGCAGATCTTGAAATGATACATCAACAAGTTCAGTCTATGTACATCCCTCCTCAACCAGTTACTAATGTTATTATTGAAAAGGTAGATATGCCAGAAGCTTGTCGGAAAGCTCAGCAAGATGCTCAATTATCAAAGAAAAGATTTAGAGAGCAGGCAGAGTTAAAACCTGATTTTGAGCAATGGAGCCCCACTTTTAGAAATATCATATTAACTGCCTGGAAAGCTGTAAAAGACCAAGTTCATGAAAGGGGTAAATGGTATAATGAGCAGGAGTGGCAGAAGTATGAGGCTAGGCAAGAAGCCATAGTTCAATACAGAAGGAAGGCCAAGATTGGGAAGCTATCTCCTGATGCAAAGGAGCCTAGCAAGTATTTTCCTAAGCCTTTTCATTATTTTGAAAGGCAAAGGATTAAGGCTGAAGTTCAAAAGAAGGCTGAGTTGTAAGGTAAGAAGCACATTGAAGATACAAAACCTTCTGTGCTGGCTCAGATTAAATCAGGGAAAGGAATAGTCATCAAGGAGCCAGTCCAGCCTTAGTTTAGTTTTACTAGCTTTTTCCAAGAACTATGTAATTCTTAGTTTTTAAAGAAGTCTATGTAAACAGTGTTAAGAAACTTTTTGATATAATAAACAAGACAATGTTCCATGTTCAGTTAATTTGCATCCTTATTCTGTGATGTAAATTTATTATTTGTTTTGTTTATAAATTACCCTGTTTAATAATGCTTATACACATCATCATGTTTATTTATCATAAGTGGCGTATATCATTGACAAAAGGGTTATGACTTCTCCAAATAGGGGGAGATTATTGGGTACATTGAAAAATGTGTACTTGATTTGGAGAAGCCTCACTTAGCTCAATGATATACATCAAGGTGTATTTGATGTTATTTTGAGTTTATATGTGCAGGTTAAGTATTGGCTAAAATACAGGAAAAAGTTTCTAAGTCTATGTGCCGACACTTAAGAAAGCATGTGTCGACACTTGGAGAAGCAGTATCGACACCATAAGAAACTCTGTCGATACACAGAAGATTATATACGACATCAAATGTGTCGACACCGGGAGGCAGTGTCAACACACAAGAGTAGAGTTGACATCAATTGTGTCGACACCTGAAGGCAGTGTCAACACACAGAATTCTTAGTCTACATCAACTGTGTCGACACACAAGTCTTGTGTCTGCACTCAGCAGAGTTTCAACAATGTCGAGTGCTGTGAAGTGGAGAAGTGATTGTGTTGACAAAAATAATCAGTGTCAACACATTCATAAGATGCAGTGTCAAGAAGCTGTGTCGACATCAAGGCAGCTATGTCGACATCACCAAAGTCTGTGTCGACACTTAAGTCACTTGTGTCGACACATATTGACAGATTGTCGCGACACTTTAAGACAGTCAGTCTCGATGCTTTGCTGACAGAGACAAAGGCTCAAGAACTGTTTGAGGACTTGACAGCTATGAGTTACAACAGGTTTACTGAAGTTGTCAGACTTGTCAGAAGTTAGTTAGAAACGGGATCAGCCGGTTACCATGGATGAAGTCTATATATAGATGGATTCAGAAGAAGAAATGAGAGGAATTGACACACAACTAACACAACAATTGAGTGAATTCATCGTTGATCGAAAAAGTGCAAGTCACACAGAAGAAGATATTCGTAAGAATATATAAGAAGACAATCTGAAGTGATTATCCACTCAGATTTTGTCTAAGGATAATTCATTATGAATAAGAAGGTACTTCAAAGGAATTAGGGAGAGAGAGCTCCAGCTGTTTTGAGGTCAAGAAGGAGACAATCACAAGTCTCTTTAAAAGTAGATCCAGAACTAATCTACTAAGAAGATCCAGATCCATATCTGGAATCAAAGAAGGAAGCTGGCAGTCAGTCAACTTCAAGGGAGATCAACCCAACTAAGTTCAGATTCAAGAAGCTTTGAAGAAAGCTAAGATCAGGTTGATTTCAGTCATCAGCCTCATCAAGAAGCTGATCAAGAATTCTCTTATCCATTCTCTCTCAACAAGGGTAAGAGTCCATCAAATTACTTATCAATTTCTGTAGGATCTTTTAAAAGATCTGAGTTATAAGCCTGTGTTATAATGGCTGAGTGTAGGAGATTTAGTTCTCTGAGTGATAAGGCTGTTTGAGCTTGAGTGTAGGAGATTTTGATCTCTGAGTGGTAAGGCTAATTGAGCCTGAGTGTAGGAGAATTTGTTCTATAAGTTGTAGGCCTTGTGGCAAGGCTGAGGTAGGGCTGTTTGCCTAAGTTGTAGGAACCTTTCAGGGTTCTGAGCTGTAAGATTTGTGGATCTGAGGAGAAGGAATAAGTTAGGTCGAATCTAGCACACTGCTAGATAGGTGAAGGGGGAAAGTGGATGTAGCCAGAACTTGGGTAACCACTATAAACCAATGTGCAATCTGTGTTGCTTGTATTATTTTAGATTCTGTGATTGTATATGTTGTGGTAGCTGTAGAGATTTGAGCTTTATATTAAAGATCTGTAGCTATATTCTGCCTTAGTTTAAAACAAAGAAAAGAACCTATTCACCCCCCCTCTAGGTGTTTAGGTTGTCTTGAAGTAAAAACTATCAACCTTTGTACTAATTATATAATAAATATTTCACTATCATTGAAAAAAGTCACTAAGGATAGAATAAATCAAAGGCAGGATCAGAAAATTGACTTGGAATATACCGAGTTCATAGGCTAGAAGCTAAGTAAAATATCGACTGCATCGAATGCAGAAGTTTTACTGGATCGAAGGCATCAATTCGATGACCAAGAAAAAAATTTACTGTATCAACTATAAGAGTACGACTGCATCGATTACAAGAGTTTGACTACATCAATTATATCAGTGTTAGAATTCGACTTGATCGACTGCAAACTGAAAGAAGTTTGTGAGCAAACTGACAGAATTTTGTGAGCAAACTGAGATAACTAAGTGTCAGGAATTTACTTATATAAGTTTTATAAGGTTTAAGGTCCATTCATGTAAATTTCATGGGTGCTATTAGACTTAGTCTTTGGAATCATATCATGGTCACGTAGATATATTTCTCTCAGGCTGACATATGACATCATAAGTAATACCCTCAAATTATAGCATATATTATGCAATATATTTAAATAAGAATAAAAAGTCGGATTTGCTGCATACTTCGAGGGTCATCTAACAGGAAGAAATATTCTCCTTTATGAGACAATAATTCTGATTCTGAAATCTCTCCATAATCAATGTATGATAACCGTGTTTATTCCCAAAGAAGGATTATTTCCTAAAGCACCTGCTAGCCGTTTGAAATAAAATTTGTCCAAAACAAGTTTATTCTGAAGATCTTCCTTGTGGTGCATTTTATCTGAGTCATTGGACTTTCCTAATACATCATCTGCTAAAGGAAAATCAATCTACCCATTAGAGAATTCAACTTAACATCTAATTTTCATCGGGCAAATAAGTCAAGTATAAAAGGAGGACTTAGAGATTCCAAAAAAAATAAGAAGTTGTTTTTTGTTGCACTGGTCTTTGAAAGTTTCTCGAGTCTAATGTGAAAGTTTTGTAGCAGTGATTAAGTATTCAAGTGTTTTTTCTTTACCGCTACTACATCATTCTGAGTAACGTCCCTCCTTGATTTTGTCTAGCAACATCTTTTGTGAAGGATCCTTCTCTGCCCCAATTGTTTCTTAATCAAGTCAGATCTTTCAAAGGAGATATTTCAAGTACTGATCAAGGAAAAGAAAAGGACACTTGTTGTGAGAGCTTCCAGTAAAGGACTCAAACTTCATAGTATTGAGTCAAAACCTGTATTCTTTTATTTATTTAGGATTCCTTATTAATCTGAGTTATAATGTTTTTTGATAGGAATGTAAATCTCTTTGTGTGGAGATTGAGGTAGGGATTGTGTTATAGCCTAAGGTGTAAGGCTTAGTGCTTGAGTCTGTAGAGCTATTACGTAGCCTGATCTGTAGTACCTGGGGAAAGGTCTGAGGTAGGGAACCTATGTTCTTGAGTTATAAGATCTGAGGATCTGAGTAAAGGTTGGAGAAGTTTGGCCTAAGCTAACTCTCTGCTAGATAGGTGAAGGGGGCAAGTGGAAGTACCCATTCTTAAGGACCTAGTATAAATCTCTGTGTGATGTGGATTGTCTGTGTACTTTACTATTCTTCTATGCTAATTCTAAATAAAACAACAAGAATACAATAGCTTAGTAAAACACATATTCACCCCCCCTCTAGGTGAATAGCAACCCTTTACTCCATGGAACAGCAGAACAAGTTCCAAAGAGGGTTAGATACAAGCTATAACACTATAGGTTTTGGAGAAAACTGTAAGGAGCTCAGCTCCATGAAACTTCCTATCTACAGGAAAGAGAATTTTGGAATCTTGAAGCAAAGAGTCAACCTATTCATGGAAGCATCTGATCCAAGAATATATGTGACTGTTCAAGAGGGACCCTATGTTCCAATAAATGTCTCCCATTTGGATGCAAATCTGTGAGTTCCCAAGAAATTCTCAAAAATGAATAAAGATGAAGTCATTCTGGATACCATGGATAAGAGAGCCAAAAACATCATTTTTAGTGCAATTGATGGTTCTAAATTCCAGAATCTCTTCCATTGCAATATTGCCAAAGAAAGGTATGACTCATTGATAATCTACATGGAAGGAATTGAAGAAGTTTGGGATGACAAAAAGTATCTCCTCAATCAAAAGTATGAGGCATTCAAATAGGGAAAGAAAGATAGAAATGTTAAATGCTATGGGAAATTCTTTAGGATTATGAATGACCTAAGAAACTATGGAAGGGTTTAACAAACTATAAAATGAATGATAAATTTCTCAGATCCCTACGTAATGAATGGGATGTCAAAATTGTTGCCATCAGAGAAATGGAAATCTAGGGAGTATTGAGCCCCATAATCTGTTTGGGAAGCTACTGTCCCATGAGCTTCACCTCAACTCCAGAAAAGATGAAGAAGGGCACAACAAGGAGATATCCATGGCCCTAAAGGATGGAAGCTCCAATAGGGTGTTAGAAAAGGCCCTACCTTTCCCAAATAAGGTCGTGGTGCCAGAAGAATCTTAACCAAGAATCTCTGAAGAAGAAATGTCTAATGAAGATCTGTCCTTGTTCACAATGAAATTCAACAAGATGCTAAGAAGGAGAAAGCACTGGAAAAATTTCAAACCATCCTCCTCCTCAAACTCCATAAGGCACAATCATCAGTCTGACAAGTTCAGAAAAATCTTCAAAAGGGAAATGCATGGATTTAAGCAGAACAAAAAACTTAGGGTTTATTGATTGAGTGGTGCGGGAGGAGCCGGCGGGTCCAAACAGAGGTATCAAACCAGAGGATGGAAGCTTGGCTAAAAAAGCTCAGAATTGATGGCTTTTCCTCTGTCCGGTAGGTGCAAACAAAGTAAATGTCACTGACGCCCATTTGTTTACCAGCCTTCTGGCAGCATTTTCTCCAAACAGTGGCAGCGAAATGCCAAACCAAACGAAGCCTTAATACTGATATTGTTTTCTATTGCTGTAACAAGCCTGGAAAGGTTATAGCTAACTATCCAATCAAGATAAAAGAGAAGAAAGTAAATAAGGAGGACAGGCACCAGAAAGGAAAGAGGTTTTAAAATAGCCTCTTAGCCAAAAAGGAAAGAAGCTGGAGTGATAGTGACACCATCTCTAATGAATCAGCAGAGGAAGAAACCTATGTAGGACATATTACATCATCTGAAAAATGTAGCACCTACTATCTACCATATGGGAATCAGGTCTCCACTATCATTACTAGATAGTGATGATGAAGAAGAGGAAAATAGCTATAGACTGATGGCTCAGGATGACACACATCCTGATAAGGTACAGACTAAAAATATCTTGTTTGATTCAGATTATGAAAGTGGTGCTAAGTCAAGGGCCACCTCATCTTCTTGAATTGAGGAGGACTCTGAACCAGATAATTCTTGTGATGAGATTGTAGAAAGGTATGGGGCCCTCCTAAAAGCATTCAAAAATAGTAGGAAGCTTGTTAAGAAACAAGCTGAATAGCTTGAGCTTCTAGGATCTCTCAAAGCCCAACTTCAGGAGGAGATAGATAAAGTCTATTGGCAAACTTCCAAAGTAATTAATCTCAAACAAATCATTGATGATCAAAATGAATTACTGATTCAAAAAGTGAGAATCATTAAGAAGTTTGTAAGTGAACTCCTAAAGAAGAGGGAGTTAGTGGCTAAATTTTCCAATCCCTAGACTGTTCTTCCAATCATTGACACATTCTGTGCTCCATGCAGAAATTGTGTAGGATATGAAAGGAAGATTAGGAAGAGAACCCAAGCTAAAGGGAAAGAACCCAAGAAACCAATAAATTTCAAAAAATTTTGACTTATCCTCCAAAAGCTATAACCTAAAAAGTGTCTATGGACACTGGAAAAATGAATGTTGAGCCAGTGGAAACCAAAATGTGCACTTTGGAAAGAGTGCTCTCAAAGAAGCTCATGAGGAAGTTGTAATGAAGGATCATGGCCACTTTGTGTTTAGTGTTGACACCAGTACCAAGGTTAAGGGGAGTTACCCTGTAAGAAGAGATGCTAGGAAGGGCAAGGCTATGGATGTGGATTTAAGTCACCACCAACACAATACCACAAGACCAGCAAAGACTCACATATAATCTCTTGCAGATACTCTTCTGATCCAAAGAGGACTCATCCAACTCCTATTGTGAACTCGAAGATAAGGTAAATTGATTTGAGTGTTGGGGATGTGGGAAGATTGGACATTTTAATATTGACTGTTGTTTTAACCCAACTGTCCATAGAACATTCTCTAGCAGACCAGCTACCAGATCTAGACAATTCCACAATGCACCTCAACAAGGTCTAAAGCCAATGCAAGGGGAAAATACAAACAAGTATCTATGACCCAGTAAGAATTGGGTCCCTAAGAAAAGGTAATCTCTTTTGCAGGGATGTCCAAAGGTTACCCAAACTCCCATCTAGTATTTGGACATTGGATGTTCTAGGAACATGACTGGAACTAGAAGCCTTCTAAAAGATTATTCTCCAGTTGAGGAAGGACCCAAAGTCATCTTTGGAAGCTCTAAAAGAGGGAAGACCAAAGGTTATGGTAAAATCTCAAATGATATAGTCACCATCTCAAGGGTAGCTTATGTTGAATGATTATAAAATAATCTGATAAGCATAAACCAACTTTACGACCTTGGTTATGCCATTATTTTTCACAAGGATGAGTGCCTAATTAAGAGGTCTGAAGAGACAATTCTAACTGGCATTAGGAGTGCAAACATTTATTGGTTAAATTTTCTTTGTAATAATTCTGACACTTTTATATGTCTTATGGATGCGAAAAAGCTTCACTCTTTATGCATTGGCACAAGAGATTGGATAACCTCAACTATAAGACCATCAATAAGCTGATCTAAGAAAACCAAGTAAGAGTTGGCCCAAAGTGGAAGTTTTTCCAAGAAAGTCCTTATCAGGCATGCCAAAAGGGAAAGCAAATAAAGGGAACATTCAAGCCCATTATGGTTAAGGACTCCAAAAGGTGTTTATACCTACTGCACATGGTCTTCTTTGGTCATATGCCAACTCACAGCTTAGGAGGGAAGGTATATACCTTAATGATTGCTGATGATTACTCAAGGTTCACTTTGGTGTTCTTTCTCAAACTAAAGTCAGATACTCGAGAAATCTTCACTAATTTTGTCAAGGAAATTTAGAATGAAACAGGAAGCCCTATAGTAAAGATCAGGAGTGATCATGGTACTGAATTTCAATCTATTAAAATGGCCAAATTCTGTGAAAATCTAGGTATCTTTCAAGAGTTTTCCTCTCCTAGAACTTCACAACAAAATAGGAGTGGCAGAGAGATAGAATAGAACCCTGATTGAAGCTTGTATAACCATGCTGAGTTACTCCTCACTCCAAGAATATTTCTGGGCTGAAGCTGTCAACACAGCCTGTCATGTTTAGAATAGGGAATTAATCAACAAGTCTCATAACAAGGCCCCCTATGAGCTTGTGAAGGGAAGAAAACCAATACTGACCAACTTTAAAATCTTGGGAAGTAAGTGTTATGTACGAAACAATGGGAAGCATTTTCTTACAAAATTTATAGAGAAAGCTTATGAAGAAATATTTGTTGGATATTGCTCTCACTATAGATCCTATAGAATATTTAACACAAAAACTATAGTTATAGAAGAGCCCATTCATGTAGTATTTGATGAGACTAGCCTGATTCATAAGGACTGGTCTAGTTCTCCTAGTATTGCAGGTATAGAGAAAAGACTTGAGCTTATAAATAATAATATACCAAAAAAGAAAGGTGAACAATTATCCTTGAATGAGTTGTTCCTAAATGGAAACTACCTCAGTGAAGGAGAAAATGATACAGTAAAAAGGACAGAGCCTCCTATAAGTGAACATGAACTAATAGAATTGGACAATGCTGAATTACTGCCAGCTGCTACAAGGCATCTAATGGATCATCCTCAAACTCAAATAATTGAAGATATGAATCAAGGAGTACAGACAAGAACAAAAGCTATGAATCAAGTGCTCCATCTGAATTTTCTCTCTCAAGTAGAGATAAAGAAGTTTGAGGAGGCTAACACAAATCCATCCTAGATCTTTGCTATGCAAGAAGAATTTAAGCAATTCAAGAGATATAAGGTCTGGAAGCTGGTCCCCAGACCTCTTAACCACAATATCATAGGGACAAAGTGGGTATTCAAAAACAAGTTGGATGAGCAAGGGATTATTGTAACGCCCCGTTTTTTCAGCGATTATTTTTATTCTCGTTTGGCGTTACGATGACGCGTTTCCGTGGCTTGTGCCATTTGTGGAGTGTGGTTTAGCTCCTTAGAACTGAGTGCCCTATTCTGTAGACTGTTGGCAAGATCTCCCTAGCAAGCCGAGTCATTTTGGGTGACCCGGTGTGGCCTCTCGGGGGGATGTTGGTGTTTGGCTTTATTTGGGTATAACTCGAGTTCTGTTCGTCAAAAGTTAATTTCGACTTCGTCGTTGTGTTCATAGCGTGGGTATTTAGCTACGGTGCGAATTTCATCGAATTCCGAGGTAGATCGGTTTTCGCGTCGCTTTGGTGCTTTATGTAATTTTGTAATTTATTATATTATTATATAATTATATATATATATATAGAATGAAACCCCCGATTCATCTTCTTCCCCGCTTTAAAACCGCAGGTCCTGTACGAGAGAAACGGAGAAGAAACCGCCTACCCTTCCCTTTGGACGCCGATTCCCGGAGCGTTTGTGGACGGAATTCGATTCCGAGAGTGGATTTGGATTGCTCTCGTCAAGACCTTCATTCCTACGGTAAGAAATTTGATTTTCGGGGAGTTTTGCGAGGATTGGAATTTTCGGTTTTGAGCTTTTCCCCGCCATTAATGGCCGAGTTTTTGTTCTATGTGTTGCGGCCATTTTTGATTCGTGCGAAGAGGAGGAAAGCAGTCCAAAGCTTCGCTGTGAATTGAGGCAAGTGGTATTCTTGCCCTTACCAATTCTTTTTTTGATTTTACTTACTGAAATTGAAATCCCAGTTAGCCCAGGTTGGAGGCCTTGTTGTTCTCATTTTCTTGCTAACTATAGGGCTTAGTTCTTCCTACTGAAAACCCCCCCCCCTATTTTGTGATGATTGGTATCCAAATTGTCGGCGTGGAGCCGTTGTTTTCCTTTACTCTGATTGTTGCTCTGGTTCGGGTGTAGCCGAGAGGGAGAGTTAGGAGGGGGTGTGGTTGCCGATTTTTTCGTTAAGGTATTACTCGAATGATTAGGCATAGTTTGTTTAGTAGTGGTGCGCGTCGTTGGTAGTCTCCTGCTGCTACTGTAGTTGCGTGAGTCGTGTGCGCGTTCCGGTGTCGTTCGGGAAATTCCAAACGGCACAGGTTAGCCGCGCACGGTCATTAACCATTAGGGCGCACGACCACTGGTCGTGTGCCTCTGGTCGTGCACGTATAACTTTCAGTTTCCAAAGTTCTATCTCGTAGATCGCACGAGCGCTGGAGAGCAGTGCGCACGACCACTGATCGTGCGTCACTGATCGTGCGCTGACGCTAAGTTTTCTCAGGTTTTCCAGGTTCGCTTCGCACGATCATCAGCCGATGAGTGCGCACGACCACTGATCGTGCGTCACTGATCGTGCGCTCTGTATATCTTCTTTTGCTAGGCGAATTTAGCTTGTTTCGAGTGCGGGAGTTTAGGTACTCAAGTGGCAGGAAACTACTGGAGTTCTAGATCTTCTGCCTTGGTCGTTCTACTATCGTCGAGCTCCGTATTCTTTAGCGGGTTTGTGGGTAGTGGCATTATTTTGGCGGCGAGTGTGGCTAGCTCGCTCAACGCCAAAGTTTAGGTAGGCACTGAGTGGGTTTCACTCAACGCCTAGTCGTGTTGGTTTATTTCAACACTCTTCCTCTACCTTGTCTTTCGTTTCCGAGTGGATTTCCAGTTGTATTTCTGGGTTTTCCTTGTCGGCCGATTTTCTTTATTTTCCTAAAGGCCGAATCGTGGGTCGTGGTTAGTAGTGGTGGTTGTAGCTCTTTATGGGGGTGGAGTTGTGTGATATAGCCAAGGCCACCCATGTTTTCTTGCTCCAGGTATGGGCTGGGCATGTCGGGTGGAAGGTCCCTTATGTTTTCACGTGTTGACCCTCGAGCTTTTGACTTGGACATGGTGGATTGGGGGACTGCGTTTGCCTTCGATCCGGTTCCTCGTTGTTGTTTTTTCTACTATCACTTCCCACAGTTTAGGGTGTTAGAAGTTTCTTCTTTGGTAGTTTGCAGCACTTTTGGCTCTTGGTAGCCTAGTAGTCCCTGCAGGATGTGGTTCCTGGGCTGGGTCGTTGCTGTTTCTTTGCACGTTGTGCATTTATTGTGGTCCTGTTTTGGACAGTTGTGACTCTTTCTACTGCATGTTTTTCTGGTACTTTTCCCCTTTTTGTTGACTCTTTCATGCAGTTTTACTTTGTTTAGCTTGCTGAGGTATTCTGTTTTCTTTTGGAATGCCTCAGGTTCTGAGCTGTAGCCAGTCTGGTGGCTAGTTGGAGGTGGTGTTGTTGGTGGACTCTTGGTCTTTGGAGTTCTGTTTACCTTGTTAGTGAGGTTGTTTTCAGTACTTTCTTACAGACATATATTTGTGCTAGTGGGTTCGTGTCAGGTTGTTGGCGCCCACTGGTAGTTTTTACCTTGTACTAGATATATACTATTGCTGCTACCATTTTCTGGAGATAGTCTACTTGCTCTGAGAAGGTTTTATGCTAGGTTGCTAGTTATTTTTAAAACTATAATTATTATTATAAATAAAGCTCATGATCAGCATGTTTTATAAAGCGTAATCACTATTTTCCAAATC
Source organism: Platanthera zijinensis (assembly GCA_039513925.1). Taxonomy (NCBI): domain Eukaryota; kingdom Viridiplantae; phylum Streptophyta; class Magnoliopsida; order Asparagales; family Orchidaceae; genus Platanthera; species Platanthera zijinensis. The sequence continues at coordinate 121,417,223 of CM077092.1, forward strand.
ACGTATAAAGACCGTTTTCTTATATATTATATATTAAATGTAGGGTCTTGCATAGCATGAGTGGTTCTCTTGGGACCCTTATGCGCTCCTTAGGATGTCAAATCTAAATAAAGTATTTTTCCGCAGCGTATAAATATAGTTTTTCTTTTGTGGACTAGGTGATCCACTGAGCCGAGGGATACGGACTCTAATTATAACTGATTTTCTAATCATTAATCACATGATTTTCTTTCATTAAGTTGGTAGTTGGTTTTTCCTGAGCGTCAGCAGTTATCCCCTGCTTGACGTGGCATCACGACGCGTGTTTTCTCTTACTCTGATAATTCTTAATTCGGAGAAAATGCGGGTTGTGACAGTTGGTATCAGAGGGAGGTTGCTTGACAAGTTAGTTGAGCAACCTTCCTTGGATGCTTTTAGTGGTTCAGCATCATGTCATTCACACACCGATATGTCATCAACACGTCTTGGCAAAAGCATGAACACTACACTCATACCATAACATGAAGTATACGGGGCATATTATGTAGTATGGGATGCATAATATGTGTTCGTATATGGATCCACCATAGGGGCTACATGTGAGGGTTATGTAGTATGGGATGCATAACCTCACCACATGACTGCGACTAGCACGTTTCTTTTTCGTTGCATGGAAATGTTATGTAGTATGGGATGCATAACATTTTCATGTGTACGCCGCTCATAACATGCATTAGGGCCTTTTTTAGAATGCATAACACAAACATGCATATCATAACATTGCATAAGCACAACGCGCCGAGCTAAAGATTTGCAGGATGACATATGTACACACATGAGTTTTCAAATTAACATAAGTTCATGCATCCGATCTAGGCACAAGAGTTAGTAAGGTGGTGGTTAACCATCCTAGGTTAGGGCATATCATCTAATTTTTGTGAAGAAGATAAACTCTCAGAGCAAGTTTAGCAACTTTAAGTCTATATCTACATATGTATTGTCTGTACTGGTAATCGGTTCGTCGTTGGATTTGGATCTGATTTGCATTGTAATGATTTTTAGGATGGCTAGGCGTCCTGCGACTCGATCGACTCCCCTGTCTGAGGGTGAATCTTCTGGAGCTCAGAACGATGCGGTGATCGAGAGTCTGCGTCAGAGTAGCGAAGCTATGGGCAGGCAGTTGGAGGAGGTGCAAGCCCAGATTCAGTCTTTGGTGGCTGTTGTGGCAGGTCAGACTCAGGGTGTGCAAGTTCCTGCTGGGGGGTTAGCTGTTCCTCCTCCTCCTGCACCCTTGAGACCTCCAGTGGTGATGCCAGCAGAGATGGCCTTCATCTCGCAGTTTCAGAGGCTGAGCCCTCCCACTTATGATGGGAAGGCAGATTTCATGGTGATAGACGACTGGCTGATCTCCATGGAGGAGATGTTCTCGTACTCAGGGATTTCAGATGATCAGAGGGTGATGTTAGCCACCTATCAGCTCAAAGGGTTGGCTAAGAGTTGGTGGCTGAGAGAGAAGGAGAGCTTAGTAGCCGGATGCTCTTGGGAAGTGTTCAAGGAGATGCTGTTGAGGAAGTTCTTACCTTCGGTTGAGCGTGACCGCCTCATGAATGATTTCCTCTATCTGAAGCAAAGGCAGCTCATGGTGGGTGAGTATGAGATAGAGTTTAGTAAGTTGAGCCGTTTTGCCCCTGGATTGGTCAGCGTTGAGGCTGATCGAGTTAAGCGATTTCTCGGTGGTTTGAGGAGTGAGGTGCAGCAGTTGGCCAGTGCTTATGGGACAGTGACTTATGCTTGAGTTGTAGAGGCTGCTCTTAAGGTTGAGGCCATTGAGAGGGCGAAGAGTAGAGGCCAGCAGTTGAAGAAGGATAAGAGGAAGTTGGTAGAGGAGAAGAAACCCCTGGTACCCGATGCTGTTCCGGGAAAGAGGAGCAGGGTGGTGTGCAGTTTTTGTGGCCGGTCAGACCATCCTGTCGAGAGGTGTTTCAAGAAGGCGGCAGCTCAGAAGAAGGAGCAGGTTCATGTGATTCAGGGTGCTCCTAGGAGAGATGTCTCCTGTTCAGTTTGCAAGCGATCCGGGCATGATGCGGCCCAGTGTTGGTCCAGGGATAGAGTCTGCTATCAGTGTGGGCAGAAGGGTCACATTAAGTCGAGTAGTCCTCAGATCCAGTCAGCTCTTCCTGCAGTTCCATTACAGGCTTTACCTCCACCTCAGCGTGTGGACAAGGGAAAAGGGAAGCTGAACGTGATTTCTTCCGAGGAGGCTCAGACTTCGACCTAGGTGATCTCAGGTTAGTTGTTTGTTGTTTTTCTTTCTAGCCTAGTAGTTTAGTTGCTAGATTATTTGCGGTGCTGTTGTGCTAGTTCCTTAGCTTTGTGTGTTCCTATAGGGAAATTTAAGGTGAAGAACCGCTGGGCGCGTGTTCTGTTTGACTCCGGCGCTACCCACTCGTTCGTGGCTAGAGCCTTTGTGGAGCGTCATCGGTTGTCTTTAGATCGTGTTCGGGATTCCTTCCGTGTCAAGTTTCCCTCTGGTGAATCTGTGTTGTCAGATTTGGATATTTTGGATTGCCCGGTTTTGTTGGGGGATTTTCTTGCGAAGGTGGACCTGAAGATGATTGATCTAGAGGACTTCGATGTCATTTTGGGCATGGACTGGCTCTCTCGGTATGATGCGGTCATTCAGTGCAAAGGAAAGCGCTTGGACTTCATCAGGGACGACGGTCAGCCCGACAGCGTGTATGCTGATCCGTGTCAGGATTCTCCTGTTCTCTCTGCGGTATGTGTTCAGAGATTGTTTCTTTCTGAACGTTGTGTTTGTTTAGTCTCGGCGGTTGGAACCGTTGTTAGCGTGCCACGCTTGGAGGAGATTCCTATTATTCGTGGTTTCGCCGATGTTTTTCCTGATGATCTTCCTGGTATCCCTCCTAAGCGGGATGTGGAGTTTGTTATTGATTTGGAGCCGGGTACGCGTCCCATTGCTAAGGCGCCGTACCGGATGGCCCCTCGTAAATTAGAGGAGTTGCGAATTCCGTTAGATGAGTTGTTGGCTAAAGGTTTTATCAGGCAGAGTTCATCGCCTTGGGGTGTTCCTGTTTTGTTCGTAAAGAAGAAAGATGGGTCGATGCGGCTTTGCATCGACTATAGAGAGTTGAACAAGGTCACTATCAAGAACAGGTACCCTCTGCCGAGGATCGATGATTTATTTGACCAGTTGCGTGGTAGCACGGTGTTCTCCAAGATCGATCTTCGTTCGGGCTATCATCAGCTCAGGATCCGTGAGGCAGATATTCCACGGACTGCGTTTAGGTCGAGGCATGGATGCTTTGAGTTTTTGGTGATGTCGTTCGGTTTGACCAACACACCATCAGCTTTCATGGACATGATGAATCGGGTATTCAAGGATTTCCTAGACAAGTTCGTGGTGGTCTTCATTGATGACGTGTTGGTTTATTCTCGCAGTGCTGAGGAGCATGAGCAACATTTGCGTTTGGTCCTATCAGAATTGAGGAACCACAAGTTATTCGCCAAGTTGAGCAAGTGCGAATTTTGGTTGCCTCAGGTTTCTTTTCTAGGCCACGTGGTGAGCAAGGATGGGATCTCGGTTGACCCAGAAAAGATTGCAGCAGTGATGGATTGGAGTAGGCCGAATACTCCTAAGGAGATCAGAAGTTTTTTAGGGTTTGGTTATTACAGGAGATTCTGGAGGGTCTCTCTCTAGCCGCACCTTTGACCAAGCTGACTCATAAGAATGTGGCTTTTGTTTGGAGCGAGAAGTGCGAAGAAGCTTTTCAGGAGTTAAAGAGGAGATTGTGTACTGCTCTCGTTCTGACCCTTCCTACTGAGGGCATGGATTATGATGTGTATGTGGATGCTTCGCATATAGGACTGGGATGCGTATTAATGCAGGATGGAAAAGTAATTGCTTATGGGTCAAGGCAGTTGAAGACTCATGAGAAGAATTATCCTACGCATGACCTTGAGTTTGCAGCGGTTATCTATGCGTTGAAGTTGTGGAGACACTTACTTTATGGGGCTCAGTGCAAGATTTTTACTGACCATAAGAGCCTGAAGTACGTGTTCACGCAGAAGGAGTTGAATCTGCGTCAGCGGCGGTGGCTTGAGTATGTGGCAGATTATAATGTAGAAATCAAGTATCATCCGGGCACGGCCAATGTGGTGGCCGACGCCCTGAGCCGAAAGACGGGAAAGATCCTTAACCTCTCCGCCGATCGGTTAATTGAGGAGTTCCTCCTTATGGATATTTCAGTGGGATGCTGTGGTTTGTAGAGTAGTTTGTCAGTGGCAGAGCCGTCTTGGATTTCTTTGACTAGACTGCATCAGAAGGACGATCCGGATCTGTTGCACCTTTTTACCAGGACAGAGAAGGGAGAGTTGCCAGATTTTGCTATTGATGATGCGGGTACTTTGAAGTACCGCGGCAGGTTTTGCGTTCCCGCTGTTGGGGATATTAGGAGTATGATTTGCAGTGAGGCTCATGGTTCCAGCGTTTCCTACCATCCAGGATCTACGAAGATGTACCGTGACTTAAGGCAAATTGCCTGGTGGTATGGTATGAAAGGAGATATAGCCCGATTTGTTGCTGAGTGTCACACTTGCAAGAGTGTGAAGGCCGATCATGGAAGGCCTGGTGGTATGTTGACTTCGTTAGAGATCCCGACTTGGAAGTGGGAGAGTATATCTATGGACTTCATTACGGGTTTGCCAAAGTCCCCGAGAGGATTTGATTCTGTTTGGGTTATAGTGGATAGATTGACGAAGTGTGCTCACTTCGTGCCTTATAAGATTGATTACCCGATGAAGAAGATAGCGGAGTTGTACTTGAATGAAGTCATCCGACTCCACGGTGTGCCGGTTAGCATCATTTCTGATCGAGACTCCCGGTTTACTTCTCGTTTTTGGCAGAGTCTGCAGGAGGGTTTGGGTACGGATCTGAGGTATTCTACTGCGTACCACACTCAGACCAATGGGCAGATGGAGCGGGTCAATCAGATTATTGAGGATATGATCCGGTGCTATATTTTAGACCACGGTGGAGCGTGGGATGAGCGTCTGCGACTCATGGAATTTGCTTACAATAACAGTTATCAGGAAAGCTTGCAGATGGCTCCGTTCGAAGCTTTGTAAGGGAGGCGCTGTAGGACTCCGTTATTTTGGGCTGAGGCTGGTGAGAAGCCTTTGTTGGGTCCAGATGCTCTGGAAGAGATGAAAGTCGCCGTGAAGCTTATTCGTGAAAAGCTTCGTATAGCTCAGGAGAGGTATGAAAAGAACGCCAATCGGCGTAGGTCTGCTTTGGAGTTTTTAGTAGGGGATCATGTATACCTTAAGGTTTCTCCAATGGTTGGTGTGAAGAGATTTGGTAAAAATCGGAAATTGGACCCAAGGTATGTGGGCCCGTTCGAGATTTTGGAGCGGATTGGTGTGTCTGCATATAGATTGGATTTGTCAGCGAACTTCCCTGGTGTTCATAATGTGTTTCATGTTAGCCAATTGCGGAAGTGTGCGCGCAGCAGTGGGCATCTCTTGGATGTTGTGCCCCAGTTGGAGCCCAACCTCTCTTTTGTTGAGGTGCCAGTTCGTATTTTGGATACTCAGGAGCGTGTGCTGCGAAAGAAGTCCATACCGATGGTGAAAGTTCTATGGAAAAATCAGGATTTGGAGAGCGCGACTTGGGAGCTAGAGTCGGCCATGAGGAGGGCGTACCCTCACCTGTTTCACTGATTTGATCGGTATGTTTTCCTTTGTAACTTCTGTTTGTTACTTTTCCTTCTTTAGTAGGAGGGTTGTGCGTAAAGTTTCGGGACGAAACTTTCTTTTAGGGGGAGTGTCTGTAACGCCCCGTTTTTTCAGCGATTATTTTTATTCTCGTTTGGCGTTACGATGACGCGTTTCCGTGGCTTGTGCCATTTGTGGAGTGTGGTTTAGCTCCTTAGAACTGAGTGCCCTTTTCTGTAGCCTGTTGGCAAGATCTCCCTAGCAAGCCGAGTCGTTTTGGGTGACCCGGTGTGGCCTCTCGGGGGGATGTTGGTGTTTGGCTTTATATGGGTATAACTCGAGTTCTGTTCGTCGAAAGTTAATTTCGACTTCGCCGTTGTGTTCGTAGCGTGGGTATTTAGCTACGGTGCGAATTTCGTCGAATTCCGAGGTAGAACGGTTTTCGCGTCGCTTTGGTGCTTTATGTAATTTTGTAATTTATTATATTATTATATAATTATATATATATATATATATATATAGAGAATGAAACCCCCGATTCATCTTCTTCCCCGCTTGAAACCGCCGGTCCTGTACGAGAGAAACGGAGAAACCGCCTACCCTTCCCTTCGGACGCCGATTCCCGGAGCGTTTGTGGACGGAATTCGATTCCGAGAGTGGATTTGGATTGCTCTCGTCAAGACCTTCATTCCTACGGTAAGAAATTCGATTTTCGTGGAGTTTTGCAAGGATTGGAATTTTCGGTTTTGGAGCTTTCCGCCATTAATGGCCGAGTTTTTGTTCTAGCTGTTGCGGCCGTTTTGATTCGTGCGAAGAGGAGGAAAGCAGTCCAAAGCTTCGCTGTGAATTGAGGCAAGTGGTATTCTTGCCCTTGCCAAGTTCTTTTTTTGATTTTACTTGCTGAAATTGAAATCCCGGTTAGCCCAGGTTAGAGGCCTTGTTGTTCTCATTTTCTTGCTAACTATAGGGCTTAGTTCTTCCTACTGAACCCCCCCCCCCCCTATTTTGTGATGATTGGTATCCAAATTGTCGGCGTGGAGCCGTTGTTTTCCTTTACTCTGATTGTTGCTCTGGTTCGGGTGTAGCCGAGAGGGAGAGTTAGGAGGGGGTGTGGTTGCCGATTTTTTTGTTAAGGTATTACTCGAATGATTAGGCATAGTTTGTTTAGTAGTGGTGCGCGTCGTTGGTAGTCTCCTGCTGCTACTGCAGTTGCGTGAGTCGTGTGCACGTTCCGGTGTCGTTCGGGAAATTCCAAACGGCACAGGTTAGCCGCGCACGGTCATTAACCGTTAGGGCGCACGACCACTAGTCGTGTGCCTCTGGTCGTGCGCGTATAACTTTCAGTTTCCAAAGTTCTGTCTCGTAGATCGCACGAGCGCTGGCAAGCAGTGCGCACGACCACTGATCGTGCGTCACTGATCGTGTGCTGACGCTAAGTTTTCTCAGGTTTTCCAGGTTCGCTTCGCACGATCATCAACCGATGAGTGCGCACGACCACTGATCGTGCGTCACTGATCGTGCGCTCTGTATATCTTCTTTTGCTAGGCGAATTTAGCTTGTTTCGAGTGCGGGAGTTTAGGTACTCAAGTGGCAGGCAACTACTCGAGTTCTGGATCTTCTGCCTTGGTCGTTCGACTATCGTCGAGCTCCGTATTCTTTAGCGGGTTTGTGGGTAGTGGCATTATTTTGGCGGCGAGTGAGGCTAGCTCGCTCAACGCCAAAGTTTAGGTAGGTACTGAGTGGGTTTCACTCAACGCCTAGTCGTGTTGGTTTATTTCAACACTCTTCCTCTACCTTGTCTTTCGTTTCCGAGTGGATTTCCAGTTGTATTTCTGGGTTTTCCTTGTCGGCCGATTTTCTTTATTTTCCTAAAGGCCGAATCGTGGGTCGTGGTTAGTAGTGGTGGTTGTAGCTCTTTATGGGGGTGGAGTTGTGTGATATAGCCAAGGCCACCCATATTTTTCTTGCTCCAGGTACGGGCTGGGCATGCCGGGTGGAAGGTCCCTTGTGTTTTCACGTGTTGACCCTCGAGCTTTTGACTTGGACATGGTGGATTGGGGGACTGCGTTTGCCTTCGATCCGGTTCCTCGTTGTTGTTTTTGCTACTATCACTTCCCACAGTTTAGGGTGTTAGAAGTTTCTTCTTTAGTAGTTTGCAACACTTTTGGCTCTTGGTAGCCTAGTAGTCCCTGCAGGATGTGGTTCCTGGGCTGGGTCGTTGCTGTTTCTTTGCACGTTGTGCATTTATTGTGGTCCTGTTTTGGACAGTTGTGACTCTTTCTACTGCATGTTTTTCTGGTACTTTTCCCTTTTTGTTGACTCTTACATGGAGTTTTACTTTGTTTAGCTTGCTGAGGTATTCTGTTTTCTTTTGGAATGCCTCAGGTTCTGAGCTGTAGCCAGTCTGGTGGCTAGTTGGAGGTGGTGTTGTTGGTGGACTCTTGGTCTTTGGAGTTCTGTTTACCTTGTTAGTGAGGTTGTTTTCAGTACTTTCTTACAGACATATATTTGTGCTAGTGGGTTCGTGTCAGGTTGTTGGCGCCCACTGGTAGTTTTTACCTTGTACTAGATATATACTATTGCTGCTACCATTTTCTGGAGATAGTCTACTTGCTCTGAGAAGGTTTTATGCTAGGTTGCTAGTTATTTTTAAAACTATAATTATTATTATAAATAAAGCTCATGATCAGCATGTTTTATAAATCGTAATCACTATTTTCCAAATCACGTATAAAGACCGTTTTCTTATATATTATATAAATTAAATGTAGGGTCTTGCATAGCATGAGGGGTTCTCTTGGGACCCTTATGCGCTCCTTAGGATGTCAAATCTAAATAAAGTATTTTTTCGCAGCGTATAAATATAGTTTTTCTTTTGTGGACTAGGTGATCCACTGAGCCGAGGGATACAGACTCTAATTATAACTGATTTTCTAATCATTAATCACATGATTTTCTTTCATTAAGTTGGTAGTTGGTTTTGCCTGAGCGTCAGCAGTTATCCCCTGCTTGACGTGGCATCACGACGCGTGTTTTCTCTTACTCTGATAATTCTTAATTCGGAGAAAATGCGGGTTGTGACAATTATAATCAAGAATAAAGCAAGACTGGTTGCTAAAGGATACAGACAAGAAGAAGGAATAGACTTTGATCAGGCCTTTGCACCAATGACAAGATTGGAAGCCATAAGGTTGTTTTTAGCAAATGCAACTCACAAAGGATTCAAGGTATATCAAATTGATGTGAAGTCTGCCTTTCTCAATGGAGATCTAAAAGAGGAAGTATATGTAGAACAACAGCCATGTTTTGTTAACCTAACTTATCCAACTCATGTTTTCTATTTAAGAAAGGCATTATATGGCCTCAAGCAAGCATCCAGAGCTTTGTATGAGACCTTGTATAATTTCCTGCGGGCTAAAGCCATTTATGTTATGCCGACCCTCGAAGACCAAGCAAAGCATCTTTATTACTTTAATGTGTTGTCGGTCTGCGTGCCAATGTATGCAAATCATTTTAATTTATTGGGAACCTTTTGTAAGACCTTAATGCCAAACTCTTTATGTAATTTGTTTATCATTACTTCTTATTGGTTAGTGTACATTCCTGTGTTTGAGTTCTTAATACTCTTAATGCTTCCGCTAGAATGTAACCTTTAGTTAGGATAAGTAAATGGTATGGGATCAATGCGTAACTCCACACACTGTTCGTGGAATATGGCGTGGGCCCCCAACAGGACCTTCTATTATATTCTATGTGACAGATATGGGTGTTACAATTTGGTATCAGACTCTGGTGTCGGTCTTTCTTATTTGAATTCATGGGTGATTTATTTTAAGGGGTGGTGAGGATGTATATGTGCATCACCATTATTACATGAAAGAATCCTAAAATGTAAACATAGGAAAGAAAATACACATATTTTTGTAACCTGCGTGTTCCTGTGATTGCTATTTTGCAATATGTATAGTCGCTTAATTGTGTGTTTCTTAATTATAGGTGAATATAAGTGGTGCGGGGCAGTCTCAGCCCCAACGCTCGGCAGAGAGTAGTGCACCGAGTGACGTGCCTACACCTCCTCATTCCGCTGAAATGATATGTTTAGTTGTTTAATCCGTGTATATACTGCTCAATGTATATGCACTAGGGCGAGTATAACCTCCTACCCCTGGGTTTGCCCGGACATAGGTTGGCGTAACTGAGCCTATGGTTATGCGATAGGTGCCCGATGAGCCTTTGGCGATTAGACGAGTGATGGAAAAGAAACTAAATCACATTATGAGCTTCAACCCTCCAATGTTTGAGGGGAATGGATCCCCCACTCAGGACAAATACTAGCTCTCAAGAATAAAGAGAATCTTGACGGCAATGGAGATAGAGGAGCAGCAGAAGGTGTATGTAGCTACCTTTCTTTTGGAAGGAGAGGCAAGACTCTGGTGGGATGATTTGGAACTACAATAGTTTGATGGAAGTAAACTGTCCGAGATCTCGATGGAGGAGTTCTTGAGGTTTTTTAAGGCAAGGTATCTCCCATCTTCCCAGAGGAATGCTATTAAGAATCAGTTTCAGCGGTAAACTCGGGGTGAGAGTTGTGCTTATGACTACTTGCATGGATTTACAAGATTAGGCAGGCTCTATGTTTGCTGACTAGGATCGCAAGATAAACAGATTCTTTGAGGGACTACGTGATGATATTAGGTTACTTCTCTCGGGTCTGATGATGCAGGGCTTTCTAACATTAGTTAATTCATCCCAATCCCTGGAATATGATTTAAAAAGAGTCCAAGGCAAGAAGGACTTATGTGTGTAGAAACGAGAGTTCAAAGTACCGAACATTTTAAAGAATGGGCATCGAATGTAGATTAAGAAGTCTAAATCATTTAGACAGCTCCTTCTTCTGTTATGTTTGGAGCAACTTCTGGGTGAGGCCCAATTATTTGTTATAATTGTGGAAAGCCGTGACACATAGCCCGAGAGTTTCGTAGTAGTCCTCGAAGGATATAGAAAAACGTAGGTGCGTCTTATGTGGAGAAAGGGAAGGCAACAAAGTCGACATTATCCCAATATACTCCAGTGCAGCTAGAGTGTACAATCTTTGCCAATAGGAGGCCATAAAGCAGAGCGATGTAGTGATAAGTAGGTTTACTATATAGCTTTTATTGCTTTATATACTTGTTACCTTGTGCGTTGCTTGTGTATAACTTGTTTATATTAGGTTTTTTCATAATCTTGGATTATCCAGCGAGAGCACTGTTCGACACATGATCTTCTCACTCCTTTCTATCTGAGGACTTCGTGTTGCGTATCAGAGTGAATTCTTTTATGTCGAAAGATATATTGGATATGTTGCAATCTAATGGATGTGTGATGCATGTGGATGGGTCTTGCTGTGTTCAGGTGCAGATAGGAAGTCATGACTTTGGATTGAAAGCATCTATACTGTAAATTTCTGAGTTTGATGTAATCTTCGGCATGGACTGGCTCACGAGCAATGTTTAACACCCCAAAAAGTACCGACTAAGAGTAGAGCTGGACGGAATCGTCGAGCAGAGCGGGACGGAATCGTGGAGCAGAGCAGGACAAAATCGTCGAGCAGAGCGGGACAGAATCGTCGAGCAGAGCGGGACAGAATCGTCGAGCAGAGCGGGACGGAATCGTCAAGCAGAGCAGGACGTAATGGTCGAGCAGAGCGGGACGTAATCGTCGAGCAGAGCGGGACGTAATCATCAAGCAGAGCGAGACAGAATCGTCGAGCAGAGCGGGACGGAATCATCGGGCAGAGCGGGACGGAATCGTCGAGCAGAGCGGGACGGAATCGTCGAGCAGAGCGGGACGGAATCGTCGAGCAGAGCGGGACGAAATCGTCGAGCAGAGCGGGACGGAATCGTCGAGCAGAGCGTGACGGAATCGTCGAGCAGAGCGTGACGGAATCGTCGAGCAGAGCGGGACAGAATCGTCGAGCAGAGCGGGACGGAATTGTCAAGCAGAGCGGGACGGAATCGTCGAGCCGAGTGGGACGGAATCGTCGAGCCGAGCGGGACGGAATCGTCGAGCCGAGCGGGACGGAATCGTCGAGCAGAGCGGGACGGAATCGTCGAGCAGAGCGGGACGGAATCGTCGAGCAGAGCGGGACGGAATCGTCGAGCAGAGCGGGACGGAATCATCGAGCAGAGCGGCACGGAATCGTCGAGCAGAGCGGGACGGAATCGTCGAGCAGAGCGGGACGGAATCGTCGAGCAGAGCGGGACGGAATCGTCGAGCGGATGGAATCGTCGAGAAGAGTGGGACTGAATCGTCGAGCAGAGTGGGACGGAATCTTCGAGCAGAGCGGGACGGAATCGTCGAGCAAAGCGGGATGGAATCGTTGAGCAAAGCGGGACGGAATCGTCGAGCAGAATGGGACGGAATCATCGAGCAGAGCGAGACGAAATCGTCGAGCAGAGCGAGACGGAATCATCGAGCGGAGCGGGACGGAATCATCGAGCAGAGCGGGGCAGAATTGTCGAGCAGAGTGGGGCAGAATCGTCGAGCAGAGCGGGGCAGAATTGTCGAGCAGAGCGGGGCAGAATCGTCGAGCAGAGCGGGGCGGAATCGTCGAGCAGAGCGGGACGGAATCGTCGAGCAGAGCGAGACGGAATCTTCGAGCAGAGCGGGACAGAATCTTCGAGCAGATCTCGACGGAATCACCGAGCAGAGCTCGACGTAATCGTCGAGCAGAGCTCGGCGAAATCGTCGAGCAGAGCTCGGCGAAATCGTCGAGCAGAGCTCGACAAAAACATCGAGCAGAGCTCGACAAAAACGTCGAGCAGAGCTCGACAAAAACGTCGAGCAGAGATTGAAAAAAATGTCAAGCAAAGCTCGACAAAAACATTGAGCAAAGCTTGATAAAAATGTCGAGGAAAGATTGACGAAAATGTCGAGCAAAGTTGAGCGGTGTTATGGGTCGTTCGACGAATTTCGTTCGACAACCTTGACCCCTTTCGACGAATTGTCGAATTAAGATGTCGCCAAAGTGGAGACTCATGTCAGATGGGGTGTGTGCGGCCACTGAGCAGTGGTTGACTTTGTCAGTTCAAACCCGAGCCGTTGTTTTGTTTTGATGTAAAGAGATCGTAAGGTTGGGGTAAAACCTAAGGCCATATCTATAGAGGGATGGATTGAGGAAGTTGTTATTTCCTTTTCTCTCTCTCTCTCTCTTCCTTGCTTCCCAGTTCTGGAGTAGAGAACTTTCGACTGGTGCTAGGGTTGGGTGGAACTTGAAGTTGCTAGAGAAGATTTGGTGGCTGGAATCAATATCCATCGCTAGATCCGCGAAGAGGAGAGCGACGTGTTCCTTTCCATCCCTGTAGAAAAGATTCATCATGGCATCGAAGAGAACGACAAGGGTAACGAGTTTCTCCCGGACAAGTGAAGTCCTTAATATGCATATTTGCATGGATCCCCTCACCAAAAGGTGAAAAAGGTTAGATTCCAATGGGAAGATCGGTTTAATCCCCTTATATTCCTGTATTTAGATCTGAAAATGTAGAGTACAGAATAGGCTTACTATGTGAAGCCCATCTGTACAAGTTGGTCTTGATTGGTGATGTTTAATTTGCATGCCGGAGAAGACTCTGTGGATATACGTGTGATGTACGTGTGAAGTCCATGGTCTAGGGATGTGCATGATGCTACATCAAAGTACTGGAAGCATTTCCAGGAAAAGACCTTGTAATGGGGAGTACCAACCTGAAATGGTAAATGATATTGTGAGCTAAAATTGCCCAGTAATGGTGAGTACTAGCCTGAAATGGTAAATGATGTTGTGAGATTAAATTGCCTAGTAATGGTGAGTACCAGCCTGAAATGGAAATTGTGCCATGATGGCCAATTACTATGCCATCAAGTTAAGTACCTCTGAATGACAGAGTAGGTAAGTTAAGTACTTCTGAATGGGCAGTTAGTCGTTAAGTTAATTACCGCTGAACGACGTAGCGTCAAGTTAAGGACCACTGAACGAAAAAGTTAACCGTGAAGTACCTCTGATGGGAAATCGTGGACACCAAAAATGTTCCCTTAGTGTACGGGGCGTGTAGTCATTGAGCCTACATCTGTGATGAATGATGCTTATATTGCACTTTTTAAATGACATGATATATATATATATATATATATGTATATATATAAATGATGCCTTGTTTGCAGGAATGGAGAAATGTCGCCACGAGTAAGGGGTGGGATCGTTATAAATGGGTCAGCAAAATGCTAACCGTTTCTTTGTTTACCACATTTTGTTGGGCCCTTTTGTGCAGGTGCTGGAGTGCCAAGTGGGAAGTAGCGAGCTAAAGCCCATGTGCTGCAATTGGCTGGCCTTTGAAGGCCCAAAGGCGAACATTTATTGTTTTCATGTACGGCCAGCTTGCGTGCAGATGTATGTGATTACTAGTTTTAGTCATCCCTTTTGGGGTAGTTTAGTATTAAAATTTCTTCATTTTATTATAGTTTTATGTATTATCATGCTTGTTATGTTGTTATTTTATTTTATTGTTTTGTTATGTTATGGTATAAAAATTTATAGTTTTATTTATATGTTTTATGTATTTTCACTTTTATTATTTTATGTTCTATGTTTTATGTTTATCTATGTTATGTTATAAAAAATTGACTAATGTTATTATGTTTTGTTTTATTTTTCTTTGTAGGTTCAAAGCTCAAGGCCAACTCAACCATTCAAGCCTATATGGAACAGCCCGAGCCCTTCCATTTGGTGCTACCCGAGACTAAGATGCAGCCCACCATGTAGCCCGGACTATCCATAAGATGCAAGCAGCCTGGCCCACTACTCATGCAGCCCCTCATGCAGCCCACCCCTTCCCTTGACTCCTACCCGAGCCCTCTTCAAAGCCCACTACAAAACATCTCACTTATCTATGCATGGCCGGCCACCTCATGTATTCTCTCTCCCCTCCTCATTAATTTCTCCATGCATGTACCTTGCACTTTGCATGGCCGGCCACTCTCTTTCCCCCTCTTTTATTTCTTTCTCCCCACTTTATTCCACATTCATCCCCCCTCTCTATTTTATATTTTATATTTAATTCCCCTTAAATAAAATACATTGCATTTAGCCTATTCTCTTTCCCCTCATAAATGTCATTCATGCATCTTCTCCTCCATGCATGGCCAACCACAACCATGCTCCCTTCATATTCCCTTCATTCTAGATCCTTCTCCTCACTTATAAAAGGAACCCATGCCTCATGATTTGGAAGGTTGGATTGGAGAGAGATTAAGAGAGTTCTAGTGCAAGTTCTTTTCTTTATTGTTGTTACAGTATTTTTCTTTTTGTAATTTGCTTTTTAGTAGAATTGTCTTATCTTATTTTTATTATTGTGCACTCCAGTTTTATTAATCAATGAATATGAATTTTCTTCATCTTAATTTTGTCTCCTTTTCAATTATGCGTAGCTAATTTCTCTCAACATTCGATCGTGAAGATCGATGAAGTGAGATGAGGGTTCTTTTTATTTCTTAGTTTTATTTTTTTCTAAATTAATATCGGTCCTTCTTTGATTTTTCTCGTGTCGACTCCGTATTTCCGGTATATGGTAGTAGGCATTTGATCTCATTCCATAGAAGTCGAGAGACTTATTGTTTTTAAAGATCACTCAATGTAGGAGGGAGTTGAACGCAACCCTAGAGATAGGATGACGTAAATCCTCCGGATTGGAGTCAAATCCAATAGTGTTGGTCACTTCGGTAATGCGACTTTAGGCCATTTTGACTTGTAAAGAGATTTTGGTCAAAACTTTTATAAGTTAGGGGATTTAATGCTCTAGCGAGATTACTTCCTAATATCGGATCCGTCACGGTCGTGTTTAATTTGCAAATTTAAATCTATATTTTTATCCTTCTCGTCTCATTTCATTTTGAATCATAGATTGAATGCTAACTTTTTATTATAAGTTTTCGTTGCAACAAAATTATCTTTAGTTTTAAATTATAAATTCTCAAAAACCAAACAATCTTTCGGTAGGATAATAGTAGAAGCGTGAGTAGCAAACTACAATTCGATAGGTACACTTGCCTTTTAGGGTTGGTAGCAATCCTCACACAAAGTTTTTGGCGCCGTTGTCAGGGACGCTTTTTCGTCAATATCAGGAAAATGCTTGTACTATTACTTCTGCATTAAAAAAAACCAAAAAGAATTTTATCATTATCTTTTTCTTCTTCAAGTTTCTATTTCCTTTCTTTTCCTTTCCTCCATTCTCTTTCGATTTTTTTAGTGCATGACCCGCACGAATCCGTCGCTACTTGTTGATTTGGACCCAGAAATCGAACGATCCTTTGGAGACAACTACAATTCGGGGCTTCCACTTCTCAAACAACGGCTGAGGATTCCAACGGTGATTGTAATTTTAATTCTAAAATGGGAGATCCTAACCTAGGAATGGCTCAGTAAAGTACCATGTCTGATTTTGCTCGACCCAACCTGGAGGGGAATGAAACAAGTATTGTTCGACCTGCGATTGCAAACAATAATTTGGAGCTTAAGCCTAGCACTATTAGAATGGTGCAGCAATATGTACAGTTCGACGGATTACAAGATGAAGATCCGAACTTACATATTGCTAGTTTTCTCGAGATATGTGAAACCTTTAAAATTAATGGTGTCTCAGACGACTCTATTAGGCTAAGACTATTCCCCTTCTCCTTAAGGACAAAAGCCAAACAGTGTTTGAGTTGCCTTCCAAGAGGATCAATCACTACTTGGAACATTTTTAGTCAATAAATTTCTTGCTAGATATTTCCCTCCCGCTAAAACTGTTAAATTAAGAAATGTTATAACTTCTTATACTCAAATTGCTTCTGAGACCCTCTATGACACTTTGGAGAGGTTCAAAGTACTTTTGAGAAGATGCCCTCATCATGCTCTGCCTGTATGATTACAGGTTCAGACATTTTATAATGGGCTAAATCAAGAGACTAAGCAACTGATAGATGCCGCTTCCGCTGGTTCTTTGGACCGCAAAACTCCGGAAGCCGCTCTTGAGCTTATAGAGGACATGGCGATGAACACCTATTAGTGGAATTCATCTAGGACTTGCCCAAATAAACCTGCAGGTATCTATGAAGTGGACTCTGTATCCCAACTGGCGCTGCAAGTGGAGATGCTAAACAAGAAGATTTCGGAGATGATTGCTTCCTCTGCCCCTCAGGTACAGGAAATTGCGAATATTACTGCTGCCGAGCAGGTTGATTATTTGGGGAACATACCCAGGCCTGCTCAAAACAATTCTGCAAATTTTTCAAATTTTTTTGCTCCTCCTTATTTTAATGCTGCTACAAATTCTTATCACCCTTGATGGCGTAAGCATCCTAATTTTTCTTGGAGTAATAATGCTAATATCGTACGTCCACCACACGATTATACACCACCACCACCTCAAAACAAAAATTTTCAAAAACCTCTATCTTTAGAGGAAATACTTTCTAGATATATAAGCTCGAACGATGCTACCATTAGAAATCTAACAGGGTCGATGAAAAATCTAAAAAATACGATCGGCCAACTCGCTAAGGTTATCTTCTAGAGGCCACCTGGCTCTCTTCCTTCAAATACTGAACCTAACCCAAGGGAGCACGCAAATGCGATCTCCCATCAGAACGGTAAAGTTATTCACGAGCCCACCACAAGGGAAGATCCAGAGGTGATTCCCTCTCCTTACTGCTGAAAAAATTATCGTTACGGAAACAAATGATGAAAATTCAAAAGAAGATAAAGATAAATTTAATTTTTAAAAAGATAAGTTTATTTTTGAAAAAGAAAATGATATTTTTCAAAATGATGCTCCAACAAATATAAAAGAATTTCCTCCACCTCCTTATCCCGCTAAGCTTAGGAAGGAAAAACTAAATGATCAATATCAACGCATTCTTAAAATGTTTAAACAAATTCATATTAATTTGTCGTTTCATGAAGCGATTAGCCAAATGCCTAAGTAGGCAAAAAATCTTAAGGATTTGTTAACAAACAAAAAGAAATTGGAAAATCTTTCTTATATAACGTTAAATGAAGAGTGTTCGGTGGTCATTAAAAATTCTAATCTTCCAAAAAAAAACGATCCGGGTAGTTTTTCAATTCCTTGTGTTTTTGGTGACCTTTTTGTAAAACATGCGTTACAGGACCTAGGTGTGAGTATCAACTTGATCCCATTATCATTATTTAAAAAGCTAGGATTGGGCACTCTCGGCCCTACGCGCATAAGTATCCCATTAGCCGATCGATCAATTAAGTATCCGTTAGGTTTTATTGAGGACGTGCTAGTGAAGGTCGACAAATTCATCTTCCCGGTGGATTTTGTCATTCTTGATATTGAAGAGGACGTCAAAATCCCTCTTATCCTTGGTCGTCCCTTCCTAGCCACCGCTCGAGCAGTCATTGATGTGAGTAACGGAAAACTTGTTCTTCGCGTGGGAGATGATGAGGTTATTTTTTCTATCAATCAATCTTTAAAAAACTCTTTAAAAAATGATGATTCTTTTTTTTTTCTGGATGTGTTAAATGAAGATTCCTCGCTTTTTCTTTCAAATGTCTCTTCAAATGTTTTTTCTTCTTTTTCTAAAATTTCCTCAAATGTTTTTCAAAACACCGTTATGTCCGTGCAAGCAAATTTTGAAAATGAATATATTTTTAGTAGAAAAAATTATGAAAATCTTATTTTTGAAAAAGAAAAAAAACTCTTAAAAACTCTTACGATGAACAACCCTACCTTGAATTAAAGCCACTCCCTGAACATCTACAATATGCCTTTCTTGAAAATAATTCTAAATTGCCCGTTATAATCTCGGCCTATCTTTATCAATCCGAAAACGATCAATTGGTCGAAGTACTACAAAAGCATCGCCGAGCTATAGCGTGGAAAATTTCCAATATTTCTAGCATAAGCCCTTCTTTTTGTAAGCATAAAATATTTTTCGAAAATAATTCTAAGGGCGAAGTCCAATCTCAATGTCGTCTTAATCCAAATATGAAAGAGGTTGTGAAGGGAGAGGTGCTCAAATTATTAGATGCGGGGATAATTTATCCTATTTTCGATAGTAAGTGGGTGAGCCGGTCTGGGTTGTACCTTAGAAGGGTGGGAACACGGTAGTAACGAATGAAAATAACCATTTAATTCCAACGAGGACGGTAATGAGATGGTGGATGTGCATAGATTACCTTAAGCTAAACAATTCCACCCGTAAAGATCACTTCCCCATCCCCTTTATCGATCATATTTTAGAACGTTTATCCGGGCATAGTATTTATTGTTTTCTCAACGGTCTCTCGGGGTATTTACAAATCCCTATCGCACCTGAGGACCAAGAGAAGACAACATTCACTTGCCCCTTCGGAACTTTTTCCTATCGTAGGATGCCTTTCGGGTTATATAACGCACCTACTACCTTTCAACGTTGTATGCTTGATATTTTCGATAAATACGTAGAAAATATTATGGAAGTATTTATGGACGACTTTTCCATTTTTAGTGACACTTTTGATTTATGTTTAAAAAATTTGGAAAAAGTATTACAACGCTGCGAAGAAACAAATTTAGTTTTAAATTGGGAATAGTGCCATTTTATGGTGCGTGAAGGCTTCGTCCTTGACAATAAGATTTCCGCTAAGGGAATTGAAGTGGACAAGGCAAAAATTGAAGTAATTGAAAAGCTACCGCCGCCTACGAATATCAAAGCGATTAGAAGTTTTCTAGGGCACGCGGGTTTTTACAGACGATTCATTAAGGACTTTTCCAAAATTACTAAGCCTCTCACCCACCTTCTCGAAAAATATTCTCCTTTTGTTTTCGACGACTCTTGTCTTGCTGTGTTTGAATTAATTAAATCTAAACTTATGAATGCTCCAATAATGATCGCCCCAGTTTTGGATTTTCCTTTCGAAATAATGTGCAATGTGAGTAATTTTGAGATAGGTGCTGTTCTAGGACAACGAATTGCTAAGAACTTTCATCCGATCTACTATGCAAGTAAAACTCTAACTTCGGCTCAAGAAAACTACACCACAACTGAAAAAGAACTTTTAGCTATTATTTTCGCGTTCGATAAATTCCGACCGTATATTACTCTTTTAAGATAATCGTTTTTACGGATCATTCCGCTTTGAAGTAACTCCTCTCTAAACTGTATGCCAAGACGTGTCTTATTCGTTGGATCCTCCTACTTCAAGAATTTGACTTGGAGATTCGGGATAAGAAAGGAGCGGAAAACCTAGCAGCTGATCATATTTCTCGTCTTGAAAATCCTGAACTCGATTTTTTAAATGAAAATTTTATTAATGACTCTTTTCCGGATGAACGAATTTTAAACGTTTCTTCTTCTACCCCCTTGTTTGCTTATCTGGCCAATTATCTCGTGCCCCGGGTTCTTCCAAAAGAGTACTCTTCTCACCAAAAGAAGAAATTCTTTTCTGAGTTAAATTATTACTTTTGGGAGGACCCCTTTTTATTTCGCATTTGTGCGGACCAGGTGTTTAGAAGATGTGTTTTCCGGGAAGAAGGTCAACTGATTTTAAAGCATGTTCATGAAGGTCCGACTGGAGGGAGTTTTCAAGTGAACCACACCGCCTACAAAGTTCTTTGTGCTGGCTTTTATTGGCCAAGCATATTTAAAGATGCACAAATCTTTGTGAGCGAGTGTGATCGGTGCCAGTGGACTGGAATCATATCTAAAAAAAATGAAATAGAACAAAATTATTTTCTTGAATGCGAAGTTTTTGATTTTTGGGGCAACGACTTTGTAGGCCCGTTTCCCTCAAGCTTAGGAAATAAATATATCCTAGTCGCCGTAGATTATGTTTCTAGAGGGGCGGAGGCCCAAGCTTTACCAAGTAATCATGCTCGCATTATAGTTACCTTTCTTATGAAATTATTTTCTCATTTTTGTTTTCCTCGAGCAATCGTTAGTGATAGGGGAAGTCATTTTTGCAACGCTCAACTCGCTAAAGCTTTAACGAAATATGGCATTACACAAAAACTATCCACTGCTTATCACACCCAAACTAACGGTCAGGTCGAGGTAGTCAATGGAGAACTTAAAAGAATTTCGGAAAAAACTGTTTCTACTTCTCGTAAAGATTGGTCTTTAAAGTTAGACGATGCTCTTTGGGCCTATCGGACATCGTACAAGACCACTATTTGTTGTACTCCTTTCCGATTAGTCTACGGAAAATCGTGTCATCTCCTGGTAAAAGTAGAGCACCGTGCGTATTGGGCGCTAAAGGTTTTTAAATTTCGATCCAGACTCGGTCGGCGAGCATAGAAAAAACCAACTAAATGAACTTGACGAATGGCGAGCGTACGCTAATGAAAATAATAAAATTTATAAAGAGCGCACGAAACTTTATAACGATAAGAACTTGCGCCACCCTAAAACGTTTAAACCTTGCGATCAAGTACTTCTTTTCAATTCTCGCTTACATATTTTTCCTGGAAAACTTAAATCTAGATGGTCTGAACCGTTTACGGTTAAATAGGTTTACTCTTATGGAACTGTGCTTCTCTCGCACACGGATAAGGGTGATTTTAATGTAAATGGGAAAAGACTTAAGCTATATTTTTCTAATGATTTTGTGTCTCCTGTAAAGGAGAATCTTATTCTGGACTCTTAAATGTTCATTAGCTTTTGGAACTTTTTTTATAATTGTTGTACTTATTATTATTATGAAACTTTTATTATTATTCGGACTTTTTATTGTAAAATAAAGAACATTCTTGGGAGCCTTCCCAAGTAATTTCTGCTTTTATTTTTATTTTGCTCTTCCTCCCGGTGGCCCAACAATACAAGTTCGTGATTGCCGCTCCAATGTTGCTGATATCAAGATGGATCGAATCAAACCTGCTGATGATCAAGTACATTACAAAGCTAGCATGGGGGAGCGACATCTGCCTTCGCCTCACAAACTTGGGGAAGTCCTGTTTTTATTTATTTATTTACTTTACTGCATTTTTTCCTTTTTTTGTCTCCTTCTCCTTCTCTTTCTCGTTTTCTTTCATTGAGGGCAATGAAAAATCCAAGCATGGGGGAGGGTTTAGTTATTTTCTTTCTTCGTTTCTTTCAAAAAAATGTTTTTAAAACAAAATCACAAAAAAATTAGTATAGTTATATTAAGCCTTTTAGGAGTATTATTTAACTATATCAAAAATCCAAAAAAACTAGAAAATACAAAACCCAAAAAAATCAAAAAATCCAAAAAAATTGCTAAAATCTATTTGAAAATCAAAATCAAAAATTATTTTCTATCTCTATTTTTATGTTTCTTCTAGTGATGTGTAGGCCCGTGCGGTTTTGTAGTTCTATGTAAATTTCTTTGAAATGGGTTTTCTAAATTTATCATTTTAACATAACTTAGTTTTACTAATTTCTTGTTCTTAAATTTAGACATCTATATTTTACGTTGTAAGTTAGCAATTTGTAGTTTTTCTTTTTATTCGGTTAGTTGTGTATGAAAGGTTGCTAGGTAACTTTATCACTTTTTCATTTGTGGGGTAATACTTTCTTGGTGTCTAAAACTTGTCCCTAGCTACTCTTGAAACATTTGCGTCGTTTTTACGTACTTTAGAAATGATTTAGGCCACTCATTGACCTGTTTGAGCCTTTTTGCCCACCAAACAATATCACCGTTGCAAAACAATTTTTGTGCCTTTTTCCATGTTTCTTTATTTTTAGCTCCACCTTTCATTTCATTATTTCACCAAAGCGAAAATGCCCTTCCTAATATCACACTAGACTATGAGGTTAAAATATTATTGTGTTGGGTTATCTTTTAAAATGAAAAGGAATATTTAAAGTTTGCATTTGGAGCTCTCTTTTATGAAAAAAAAGTTATTATCAAAATGTTATTAAATAAAATAAACAAAAAAGAGAGAAAAAGTTTATTTGTGACAAAATTTTGAAAAGAAATTTTTTTTCATGGCCTTGTTTTGTAATTTGAAGTGGAGAAATGACATATTTGTCACTTTTCATTTTTATTATTTTTATGTTTATTTAGAGCTCACCCTTGGTATAGTGTGTTTTAACCATCATGTTTATCCTTGATTTTCAATTCCTAATCATTTACCTAAGCCAAGTCTTAACGCCTATTTTAAGTCCTTTTGATCTTTAGACGTAAATTTGTGTAGTGGAGAGAGTGTGAACAGACAAGCCTATGGCCACCATCATTGATGGATTTCTTTGGAGGTTATCTTGAGGTGATTTTTGGTTAATCGTTATTCTAGCAACCTAGTAGTTCGTCAATGCGCCGTTTATTTAGAATTTATACTCTTGTCCTTCTTATTTTCATTTATTTTGGATGCCTTGTTTTAGGAATTTAGAAATGTGTAATTCTTCTTTATGTTCTAATGAAATTTTTATGTCTCCTTTTTCAAGTTTTCTATTGTGCACTTCTCACCCCACTAGTTGTTAACATAGAAATTAGGATTGTTTAATTTTTCATGTTTTGATTTTCTTAATTAATGAAATATAAATTGCTTGTTTACTTTTATTTCTTTCCCCTAGTTTTTATTTTTCATTTTCTTGAGGGCAAGCAAATACTCTAGCATGGGGGAATTTGATGACTAGTTTTAGTCATCCCTTTTGGGGTAGTTTAGTATTCGAATTTCAAAGGTTTTATTATAGTTTTATGTATTATCATGCTTGTTATGTTGTAATTTTATTTTAATGTTTTGCTATGTTATGATATAAAAATTTATAGTTTAATTTATATGTTTTATGTATTTTCACTTTTATTATTTTATGTTTTATGTTTTATGTTTATCTATGTTATGTTATAAAAAATTGACTAATGTTATTATGTTTTGTTTTATTTTTTTTTGTCGGTTCAAAGCTTAAGGCCAACTCAACCATTCAAGCCTACATTGAGCAGCCTGAGCTCTTCCATTTGGTGCTACCCGAGCCTATGATACAACCCACCATGAAGCCCGGCCTATCCACAAGATGCAAGCAACCCGAGCCCACTACTCATACAGCCCGGCCCCTTCCCTTGACTCATACACGAGCCCTCTTCAAAGCCCATTACAAAACAATCCACTAATCTATGCATGGCCGGCCACCGCATGTATTCTCTCTCCCCTCCTCATTAATTTCTCAATGCATGCACCTTGCCACTTTGGATGGCTGGCCACTCTCTTTCCCCCTATTTTATTTCTTTCTCCCCTCTTTATTCCACATTCATCCCCCTCTCTATTTTATATTTTATATGTTATTCCCCTTAAATAAAATACATTGCATTTAGCCTATTCTCTTTCCCCTTATAAATGTCATTCATGCATCTTCTCCTCCATGCATGGTCGTCCACCACCACGCTCCCTTCATATTCCCTTCTTTCTAGATCCTTCTCCTCACTTATAAAAGGAACCCATGTCTAATGCTTTGGAAGGTTGGATTGGAGAGAGAGCAAGAGAGTTCTAGTGCAAGTTCTTTTCTTCATTATTGTTATAGTTCTTTTCTTGTTGTAATTTCCTTTTTAGTTGAATAATCTTATCTTATTTTTATTATTGTGCACTCCAGTTTTATTAATCAATGAATATGAATTTTCTTCATCTTAATTTTGTCTCCTTTTTAATTATGCATAGCTAATTTCTCTTAGCATTCGATCGTGAGGATCCATGAAGTGAGATGAGGATTCTTTTTATTTATTAGTTTTATTTTTGTCTAAATTAATATCGGTCCTTATTTGATTTTTCTCGTGTCGACTCCGTATTTCAGGTATACGGTAGTAGGCATTTGATCGCATTCCATAGAAGTCGAGAGACTCGTTGGTTTGAAAGATCACTCAAAGAAGGAGGGAGTTGAACGAAACCCTAGAGATAGGATGACGTAAATCCTCCGGATTGGAGTCAAATCCAATAGTTCGGGTCACTTCGGTAATGCGACTTTAGGCCATTTTGACTTTTAAAGAGATTTCGGTCAAAACGTCTATAAGTTAGGGGATTTAATGCTCTAGTGAGATTACTTCCTAATATCGGATCAGTCACGGTCGAGTTTAAATTGCAAATTTAAATCTATATTTTTATCCTTCTCGTCTCATTTTATGGTGAATCATAGATCGAATGCTAGCTTTTGATTATATGTTTTCGTTACAAAAATATTATCTTTAGTTTTAATTTAAAATTTTAAAAAACCCAACAATCTTTCGGTAGGATAATAGTAGAAGCGTGAGTAGCAGTACTGGTGTGATGATTGCTAACAAAAAGTTGTTTCATACTGGTGCTCGACGAAATCGCCGAGCAGAGCTCGACAAAATCGTCGAGCAGAGCTCGACGAAATCGCCGAGCAGAGCTCGATGAAATCGCCGAGCAGATCTCAACGAATCTCCGAGATGGGCTCGACAAATCGCCGGGCAAAGCCGGGGAGCAAGGGTTCGACCATCCATGCTCTAGGCGGCGACGGGAAAGGGAGCTAGGGATCGGCTAGCCCTGCTCCAGGCAGCACCCGGAAAGGGAGCTAGGGCTCGGCCAGCCCTGCTCCAGGCGACGACGGGAAGGAAATTCCAATCGCCAATCAGAGCTCGACAAATTGCCAAGAAGAGCTCGACGAATCGGCGAGCAAGGCTCGACAAAAATGTTGAGCAAAGCGGAGTGGAGTAATGGCCTGTTTGACGAATTTCTTTCGACAACCTTGACCGCATTCGACGAATTGTCGAATTAAGATGTCGCCAAAGTGGTGACTCGTGTCAGGTGGTTGGTGTGTCGCCATTGAGCAGCGGTTGACTTTGTCAGCTCAAACCTGAGCTATTGTTTTCTTTTGATGTGAAGAGATCGTATGGCTGGGGTAAAACCCGAGGACATATCTATAGATGGATGAATTCAAGAAGTTATTATTTCCTTTTCTATCTCTCTCCCTTCCTTCTTCCTAGTTCTGGAGCAGAGAACTTTCAGCTGGTGCTAGGGTTTGGGTGGAACTTAAAGTTGCAAGAGAAGATCTGGTGGCTAGAATCAAAGGCCGAAGCTAGATCTGCAAAGAGGAGAGGGATGTGTTCCTTTCCATCTGTGTAGAAAAGCTTCACCATGGCCCTGAAGAGAACGACAATGGTAATGAGTTTCTCCCGGACAAGTGAGTCCTCAATATGCATATTTGCATGGATCCCCTCACCAAAAGGTAAAAATGGGTTGATTCTAATGGGAAGATCGGTTTGATCCCCATATATTCCTACATTTAGATCCAGAAATGTAGATTATATTATAGACATGTTATGAGAAGCCCATCTGTACAAGTTGGTATTGATTGGTGATGTTTAATTTGCGTGTCAGAGAAGACTCCATGGATATACGTGTGATGTATGTATGAATTCTGGGGTCTAGGGGGTGTGCAGGATACTGCATCAAGAACTAGTAGAATTTCCAGGAAAAGACCAAGTAATGGTGAGTACAAGACGGAAATGGTAAATGATGGTGTGAGCTTAAATTGCCCAGTACTATTGAGTACCATCATGAAATGGTAAAGGATGATGTGAGATTAAATTGCCCAGTAATGGTGAGTGCCAGCCTGAAATGGAAATTGTGTCGTGATGGACAATTATTGTGCCATCAAGTTAAGTACCTCTAAATGATAGAGTCGGTAAGTTAAGTACCTCTGAATGGGCAGTTAGTCGTTAAGTTAATTACCTCTGAACGACGTAGTCGTCAAGTTAAGGACCTCTGAATGACAAAGTTAACCGTGAAGTACCTCTGAACGGTGGTGTTATGCGGGAAGGCGTGGACACCGAAAATGTGCCCTGAGTGCACGTGGCGTGTGGCCATTGAGCCTATGTTTGTGATGAATGGTGCTTAAATTGCACTTTATAAATGCCACGATATATATATATATATATATATATATATATATATATATATGATTCCTTATTTGCAGGAATGGAGAAATATCATCCCGAGTAATGGGTGGGATCGTTATAAACGGGTCAGCAAAATACTGACCGTTGCTTTATTTGCCACGTTTTGGTGGGTCCTTTTGTGCAGGTGTTGGAGAGCCCAGTAGGAAGTAGCGGGCTGAATCCCATGTGCTGCAATTGGCAGGCCCTTGAAGGCAAAAGACGAACATTTACTGTTTTCATTTGTGGCTGGCCTGCATGCCGATGTATGAAACCACTTTTTGTTAAGTGAAACAGTTGTAATTAGGCTACGGCCTAAACATGTGTTATTTATATATATATATCATTCTTGTTTTGTAGTGGAAATTCATGTTAAGTATGGGTTCATAAACTAAAATGCTTCAACTAGAATGCTCTGAGTTAGGGTGCGTTCATAATTGAACTTGGATTTTGAAACAACTTGTAATCTCCTTACCTGTTCGAGTATTTGGCATCGGCCCCCGAGCTGACCTTCTATCATATGTTATACGATGGATGGGGGCCTTACACAGTGTTCCTGCATTGATTACAACTCAAAGGAAGTTACACTGTAATAGAATACTGAATGTTAAACTCAATTTGCTCGTATGCGAGGATCGAGCAAGATACTGATGTCTACTCTCCAAGTGGTCAATGCAGTTTAGAAGAGTGCAGAGTTATTCTTCACGATATTGGAGGTTTTAGAGCCGAAGTCCAGTTTGAGATACATCCCTATTGTGTCAAAGTTTGTAGATGTTTTTCCTAAGGATCACCCTAGGATTCCACCTCAGCGAGAGAACGAATTTACTATGTAGTTGGTTCCAGGTGTGAAACCTGTATCACGCTCGTCGTATTGTATGGCGCCAAAGGAGATGGCGGAAATGAAGGTTCAGTTGCAGGAGTTGCTAGAGCAAGGCTATATACGTCCAAGTATGTAACCTTTGAGTTCACTAGTCCTGTTTATGAAGAAGGACGAAATCTTGCGTCTATGCATTGACTACCGTGAACTGAACAAGCTGATGGAGAGGAACAAGTATCTGAATCCTAGAATCGATGATTTGTTTTATCAGCCGATTGGATCAACTGTCTATTGGATGCTGGATTTGAAGTCTGACAATTATTAGTTTAGGATCAGGGAAAGTGATATTCCTAAAATAGTGTTTGGTACACACTATGAGCATTATGAGTTGACAGTGATGTAGTTTGGGTTAATAAATGTGTCATCGATATTCATGGATTTGATGCATAGGACCTTTCGAGAGTATCTGGATCGATTTGTAATTGTCTTTATGGATGATATTTTGGTACTCTCAGTTAGAAGAGGATCATGCAAATCATTTGAGGTTGGTTTTCCATACCCTGAGGAGGAACCAACTCTATGCCATGTTCTTTAAGTGTAAGTTTTGGCTATCATCAGTGGCTTTTCTTGGTCATGTAGTTTTGGTAGAGGGTATTGCGGTGGTTCCAACAAAGATTGTTGCGATACAGGAGTGGCATATGTTGACTACTCTGGGAGAAATCATGAGCTTTCTTGTTGGCTACTATAAGCGCTTTATAGAGAGCCTTTTGCAGTTAGCTCTACCTCTCACTACTGTGACAAGAAAAGATCAGAAGTTCATTTGGAAGCCAAAGTTCATGCGAGCTTTTGAGGAGTTGAAGGGTCGTCTGACCACGATGCCTATTTTGTTCTCTTCATGTGGTACGGGCGGCTATGAGATCGATAACGATGCCTCAGGGAGAGGCTTAGGCAACATTCTTCAGGAGTTTTGGGAAGGTTATAGCTTATGGCTTTCGCCAACTAAAACTGTATGAGAGGAATTATCCGATCCATGACTTGGAGTTGGAGGCTGTGATATTGGCTCTTAAACTTTGGCGGCACTACTATTATGGCGTGAAGATCGATATCTTTACGAAAAATAAGAGTCTGAAGCATCTGATATATAAGAAGGACTTGAACATGTGACAATGGAGGTGGATGGAGTTCTTCGGGGACCTCCTTCAAGATTCACTATATTCCAAGCAAGGGAACTATAGTTGCGGATGTTTTGAGTTGCAAAGTTCTAACACGAGCTAATTGCTTACAGATGTATGATGAGCGTCTGATTTATGAGTTTGAAGTTTTGGATATATCTTGTGTTGATGGGAGGATGAGCGTGGATGCATGCTTGAACTGGATGGAGGTGCAATATGACCTAGCGGATAGGATTCGAAAGGCATTGGAGCTTAAAGAGAACATGAAGCACTATATGGAGAGATAGTGGATGGGTCAAATTCCCAATTCTCGTTGAACGACGGTCTTTTGCGGAAGGATGGTCGGCTGTGCATCCCAAATATTGGCAAATTGCGGGAGGAGTTGATGTATGAGGCACATTTTACCAAGTACTCAATCCACCAGGGAGCATAAAAATGTTCAAAGACATGAAAATAGTGTTCTGGTTGCCAGGGTTGAAGAAGGACATAGAACTTTATGTGGCAAATTGCCAAAATTACGCCCTAGTGAAGGCTGAATGTCAAAAACCTGGTGGTATCTTAAAGTCATTACCAATACCAGAATGGAAGTTTGATGATATATCTATGGATTTCATGTACGATTTGCAGAGACCGCAATGCGAGAGCAATTCCATTTGGTTGATC
Source organism: Platanthera zijinensis (assembly GCA_039513925.1). Lineage (NCBI taxonomy): Eukaryota > Viridiplantae > Streptophyta > Magnoliopsida > Asparagales > Orchidaceae > Platanthera > Platanthera zijinensis. The sequence goes on from CM077092.1 coordinate 121,446,429, forward strand.
ATGGACCGCTTGACAAAAGTAGCACACTTCATTCCAAATCCAAGGGATGATTTAGTGGAAAAGTTAGCCCAACTTTATGTTGAACCGATCGTGCGATTACACGGTGTGCCCTGTAGTATCGTTAGTGACCAAGATGGGTGTTTCATGTCAATTGATTGGAAGTTTATTCATCAAATGTTGGGTACCAAGATGGAATTCAGTACGGCCTTTCATCCTTAGACGAATGTTCGGAACGAGAGGGTAAACAGAACAATGGAAGATATGCTTTGCATGAACGTTATGAATTTTTGGAAGAGGTGGGAGGACTACACTTTTATGATCGAATTCACCTACTATAATAGCTACCAAACAAGTATGAAAGTCTTTGTTCAAGATCAGCTACACACTTAGAGGGGGGTGAATATGTATGTTTTAAAACTTTTTAAACCTTTTAAGCTTTGGTCAAGTTGTGTGTTAGATTTAGTTGTTTAGCTGTCAAGAATCACAACAGCACACATGAATTTATAGTGGTTCCCCTATCTAGGGTACATACACTTCCCCCTTCACCTATCTAGCAGTGATTTAGATTCAGCTAACTCATCCTTTTACTCGGCTCCTTGAGCTTAATGCTCAGATCACTCAGGATCCTACACCTCATAGTGGAACTCACTCCTACAACTCAGAGTATAACAACTCTTACCTCATGCGCAGCAATCCTACACTCATAGATTCATAGATCTCCTACCTCAGATCTACACAGAGATACTACCTCAGGTACAAGCCTTACCTCAGATCCTAAAAAGGATCCCACAACTCTGCGACTCAGCTCCTATACTCAGCCTTTATAACACAGGCTTACAGCTCAGATCAAACAATGATCCTACAGATTGAATAATGATTTTGTGATGTTTGACTCTGGATAAATTGTCCTCTGAGCCACCTTCCTGAACTGAGTAAACCCAGTCCTAACTCTTCATAACTACAATATTATAGATCTTCAAAGTAGTTCTACTTGTGCTGATAAGGACTGATGAAGTGCTATGTTTCTTCAAGCTTTAATATATAAGTGTTGAAAGAAGTAGCCTTAAAGATGAAAAACAACTTTCTTAAGTGCTCTATCACTCCATCTTTTATAGAAAATTTGGTTTTCTATTCTTGCTAAAGACGACTTAGAGATTTTTGATTTCAATCTGCAAGCCACTTTCTATTTTCTATAACTACTATGTAAATTCGAGAGTGATGAGTTGACCTGCTCTCCAGAACTCTTCTTTAATTTCTCTGTAAAGTCTTTTTATATCCCGCTATCCAACAACTGTTTGATCTATATGGGCAAGCTGAAATAGCAGTTGTAATGTTACTTTAGCTTTAACTGCTATTCAGAAAGTATTCGGCGTCATTTGGCTACTAGTGCGCAAATCTCGCTTAATTTGAAATTAGGTTACGTCAGCATGACACATCGCTTGTTGACTTAGCAATTTTCACAGTCAATCTGCACAAGCGTTGTGTGAAGCTTTGTGACTCAACGCAAAAACACTTAGTAAAAAATTTATTTCTTGAGTCATTGAGTAATCCTTCATCTCTCAATGCTTTTATCTCAGGCATCTAGAATGATAAGGCATTGAGTCAACCTTCATCACTCAATGCATTTGTACTTGGCAGAATTCTTCTGGTTGATGGCATTGAGTGAAGCTACTTTACTCAACGCTTCTGGACTTGGCAGTAATCCTAACTGGTGGCATTGAGTGAGCCTTCTAAACTCAACACTTCTGGACTTGTACAGAATTTATAATTGAAGCTATGTGACTCATTACTTCTGGACTGCTAAATTATTGATAAGACATTGAGTGATCCTTCTTTTCTTAATACTTTTGTACATAGATATATTTATTTTTAGGTAGGCATTGAGTGAACAACCTTCACTCAATGCTTCTGAACTTAACCTGATTTTAGTCCAGCACCACTGAGGCTTTGAATGCCTGATCTTCTGTCAATGCTTTTAGCCTTTTTGCATTGAGTGAAGTGAACTCACTCAACGCTTCTGTGTTCTATCTTGAGGAGCCCTGAGAGGTGGGGGGTTTGAATAAGGGTTAACACATTTTTATTTCTTAAACAATTTTTCCTCGGTGAACTAATTGTAGAAATCAAAATTAATTTTTCATAATCAAAGATAAACACTTATAAAATAATAAAAATAAAAATGATCATATTTTATTTCACAAATGTTAAAACATAGTACAACGCATCTCTATAGAGCTAGAGATCAAGGCTATGAAAAATATAAACTTTTTGCTTCACCGGTCCTTCTATCAAGAACCGGCCGGCTATAGCATATCTCATCCTAAATCTTTCTACTAGCCTCCCGTAGATAATGCCACGATTTAGTCGTTGCACACAAGGCGACAAAGACTTCCTAAGTCGCACAAGGACTTAGACTCTACGCACAAGGCGGCGGTTCTCTCCTAAGCACACACGGACCTAGACACCACGCACAAGGCGGCGATTTCCTCTATCAATTACAATGAAGAAATGAAGAATGACAAAGAATAATTTTCATAATGAAAACTCCCTCTTAATGAAGCATTGAAGATGCTGACGAATCCTTGCCAGGGTTGCACAAGAAGGAACACTCCAGTTTCTTAAAGTCGCTATCTCCACGGAAAAATGAACCTCTTTTATATTTTATAGATATCTCTTGGCAATACTGGATATCGCCTGTAAGCGATATCCTATCCGGCTGGCACGTGTCCCATGGATTCAAAACTTTTGCGGGATGATTCGGTCGTGGTCAATCGTGCGCTATCGCCTGAGCGATATCGATACCTCCGGGCGATATCGATGTTAACTGAACGCCGTAGAGATCGCGTGGTAATTATTCCGCGAGCTATCGCTAGGTGGTGATATTGGATATCGCAAGGTGATATCACCTTATCTTTTCTTTGCAATCTCAAATCCAAGCTAAAAACTATTTGAGTATTAGATATGTTATATCTGCACATCATAAATACATGATAATCAAATACAAACAATATTTGTTATTACCAAAACAAGAAGCGTGGAATGCATGCTCCATCATTCTAGACTTAAATAGATTTCTGCTTTTCTAGTATCCTGTCATGAGTCCAAATGGCATTCTGACCATGACGACTTGTCTAATCATGGAACAATAAACAACCTGCATATATAGAACTTGACCATATATCAAATACAAACATGTGTATACTACTGACTTGTAGGCCTTCTTCAAATCTGGGACTTTGTGATCAATGGACTCAACAAACTCCCTGTATTTAAAGAAGTCAGAACCCTAGTCAATGATATACACTGCCACATAGAAGAGATAAATTTCAGAGTAAATAGGAGAAATATGTAACACATAATCAAGATATGATTAACACATAATGTGATAATTATAAACAAAATTTATGTTCATAATAATGTTCACATTGCTAAGGCCCTAAGGAACCTATTATACAAAACAATTTAGGTTTCTAGTTCCTTAATTACTCTGCCCCTGCTTGGCCTCTGAGCAGTCTTCTCATCATCTTCATTCTTCTTTTACCTTTGCCTTTCAAAATAGCTGTAAGGCTTTGGAAAATACTTCTTATGCTCTAGGTCATCTGATGGTACTGCACTTGTCTTCTTATCCCTTCTGAACTTTCTCCTTGTTTCTTCATTCCTTTCTAGTTTGTCCTATTCCAGGGAGCTGTATTGCTTTCCTCTTTCTATTTTGTTCACTTTTATTTGGTCACAGGCTGTGAGAATGATAGTCTTAGATTGAGGACTCCATCTCTCAAAGTTAGGCCTGGATTCCATTTCTTCTTTGTATCTCTTCTTGCTTTGTATGATCTCTTCATCTTCTTTAGTAGCAGTCTTGTCTTTTAACTTTGATATCTGTTCAGTGGTGGGGCTGAAGGTAGGCACATCAACTATAGAGAGTTCAGCCCCATCAACATCAGTCTGTCCTTCATTATCATGAGCATCATCATATGTATACTGATCTAGACCTAATGATCCCCTGATAAAATTTATGATCCAGATAACAATTGTTGCATCTAGCTTGATCATTGATTTCTCCCCTTTTATGACTTCTTTATAGATGACAGTAGTAAGGGAGTCCTTGGTAAAGGAGATTCTATCATCCTAACAGTTCACTCTTTTGGTAACATTATTTTTGACTACAAGCATATGATAATCTAAGATCTATTTACAAGCATCCATCCTCCTCTTTAGAGTGATCTTGTTTGTTTCCATGAGTATCTTCTGCACATATTGCACCATTTCCATGTTTCTTGAGGTGATGTTTTGATTCTCTATTATGTCTTTCTATTTTTGTCTGATCCCCTCAAGATTTTCTTCAGTATAAGTCACATCAGGAGCAGCCCTTGTGAATAATACGATAGTGTTGGCCTTTAGTATATTCACCTTAAATCTGATAGACTTGATCTCAGTAGATAGATCTTGTCTCAGTCCTTTTATAGAATCATCTACATAGTTCTCTATCTGTCTCCTCTGATCATCTAGAAGTCCCCTTAGTTGATCCAGAAAAGTAGAAGACATAACATCATCTTGGTGAGATGCCCCTTGGAAGAAGACATCCTCATCCTTCTTCCTTATATCTCCCCTGGTGTCTAAGTCAGCCATGAACTTAGAGGAAAGATCAACAACATCAGTAGCTGGCTTATCAGACATAGATATTTTAATAGTATTTACAATCTCTTGAGCAGGGCGCTCTGAATGAATCTCCTCACTCGACCTCAACACTATCCATAGTAATTTGCTAGTCTTCAGCAACTATGTTGAGCACATCTTGTTCTACTGAAACTAGAATCTGCTCCCCCTCAGCTTGAGTACTGTAGGGCAGCAACTGAGATTCATCTTGAATCTGATGTATCCTTCTCTGTAGATTATCCAAGAAGGAGTCAATCTTGTCCTGTAATTATTGAACTTGCTCTCCCTCATCAAGAGCATACAACCTGAGAGTCTCCTCCTCAATCTCTAAATAGATTCTGTCCACCACATCTCTTGCCAATTTTTCTGTTATTTCTATTGGAATGTCTTCAGATTTAGAAACACTACTTGGTAGAGACCTTAATGTAGGTTTTGATGACATAGCCACCTGAGCACTCACATCTCTTCTAGTATTTGTAAAAGATTCAGACAACTATGGGTCATGAGGTTCATCACCTCTGCTCTCATATGAGCTGGTTTCAGAACTTTCTTCAGTGAAGGTGACCTTTTGCTTTTTCTTTTTATCAGCTGCCTGTTGGTGTGGGAGCAATACCTTATCCCACCTATCAAACATTTTAGAGTCCATCATTCCTATGTGATGTATCTTTGTTCCTAGCCTCATATTAAGGATCCTTGGAACAAAACTATGCAAATATAAGGAAAATATTCTCCCTGAGTATGGTTCTAGAACACATTCCACTATTCTTTCAAAAAGAATCCTTCCCCAATCTATCCTTTTGGATAGAATTACTCTTTTCATTGTCTCAAACATCTTCCGGGATATTTTGTCATGAGACCTTATTTTGCAGATCAAGGCCTTTCCTATTATATCAGCTAGGAACTTCCTCTTCAGATTAATTTCTTTCCTCAGTATAGAACCAGTGGTGTGCTTTAAAAGTCTACATCATTTGAGAGCGGACTTCACATCCTCAAGAAAAAGTTCATCTTCCTCATCTATTAGCCTAAACTTAGTCAGGTTTAGAGCTTTGTTCAGTCTCCTTGAGGTAATCTTAATCTTGTGCCCACTGATTGAAGTCTTGATCTTGTTTGAAGAGGATTCAATTTTGTCATTTGATTAATTTTCTAATACTTCTCATTTCTAGATAGAACTCGGTTCTTATAGTACAAAGATTAGGTCGGCGACCTGCAACAAGTGAAGAACTAGTTGAACTTCTTCAGGTGCATCCTTAAACCAATTCCTAATAAGTTCAGATCCCTCGAATAGGAAATCCACTCCTTTGGGCTCCATTGGAACTTTGAATTTTTGAATAGTTGAAGAGCTTGTTCGAGAAAGCTTCGCAGGGATGCATATTGTCGAATAGGGCAAGGATTTATGTTTTTTATTTTAAGCACACATTTCTATTTATAATTACCCATATTCAAGAATATGGAGAGGCACGCACCTGTCGTGATCAATACGATTCAATCAATGGCTGAGATTAATCCCAGGAGATAGCCGTAGTCGGAACTGCAAGAAAAAATTCTTTGAGTGAACTCGACACAGTCGATGCACTCAATGCTTTTGACGCATGGAGTAGTCTCAACGCACTCGAAACCTGGATAGTTGGTCCATATCTTTCTTAATTACTTGCAAAAAGTTAATCCTACCTAATGCACATATGCATGAAAAGAAAATGAAGCTACACTAAGTTCAACATACCCAACTCATATTTGAAGGTGTTGAACTTGGCTTCATTTAGTTGCTTAGTGAAGATATTAGTCACTTGTTTGTCTGTAAGGACAAGCTCAATACTAATGTCTTCCCTTTCTACATGCTCTCTAATGAAATGATATCTAATCTATATTTGATTAGTCCTACTATGAAATAGAATATTCCTAGCAATGGAGATTGCACTAGAAGAATAACAGTACATGGGAGTTTTACATTGCTGAAGATTATAGTCTTGGAGTTTATGTTGAATACATAGTAGTTGTGCACAACAACTTCTAGCTAAAATATATTCTAATTTTGCAGTGGAGATGGCTACACTTGTCTGCTTTTTGCTCCTCCATGATACCCGTCTTCTCCCACGAAATTAATAAGTGTGATATGTGCTTTTTCTATCTTCTATACAACCTGCAAAATCTTCATCTGAATACCCAATTGGATAAAAATCATTATTCCTAGGGTACCATAGACCAAGATTAGGTGTGCCCTTGTGATATTTTAGAATTCTTTTAGCACCAGAATAGTGAGAATATTTAGGGCCTTACTTGAACATAGCGCAAACACATATAGCATTGATGATGTCTGGCCTACTAGCAGTCAAGTAGAGGAGGAAGACAATTATGACTCTATACAAGGTTTCATAAATAAGTTTCCAAGTCTCATCCTTATCTATTGACACACTTAACCCTATAGGAGTTTTCATTATGGAGGCACTCTCCATTCCAAACTTTTTGATTAACTCCTTGGTGAACTTAGATTGAGAGATGAATAACCCATCCTCTGATTGTCTATCTTGGATGCCAAAGAAATACTCGAGTTCAACTATACAGCTAATTTCAAACTACCCTTACATAAGTTTAACAAATTCTTGCTAAGGAAATCATCAGTAGACCCAAAAATTATGTCATCTACATAAATTTTGACTAAAATAATCTTAACCTTGACTTCCCGAAGGAATAATGATTTGTCTAGCTTCTCCCTTGAGAATTTGTTCTCAATGAGAAAGCTAGACATGGTTTCATACCATGTCCAATGGTCTTGTTTCAACCCATACAAAGTTTTCTTAGTTGAAACAAATATTCAGGAAAGTTAGGATTAACAAAACCTGAGGGTTACTCAACATAGTCCTCCTATTTTAGGTCACCATTAAGGAAAGCTGACTTAACATCCATTTGGTAGACCTTAAATCCCTTATATGCAGCATATGAATGGAATAGTTTGATTTCCTCAAGTCTAGCAACTGGTGTAAAGGTTTGATCAAAATCAACACCTTCCTCTTGTATGTATCCCTTGGCAACCAGTCAAGCTTTATTTTTGATGATACCACCATTCTCATCAAGCTTTTTCTTAAATCCATTTAGTTCTAATGATGTAATCCATATGGTCTGGGAACCACATTATAGACATTGCATCTCTTAAACAGGTTCAGTTCTTCTTACATAGCCACAATAAAAAATGGATCTATGTTTGCATCTTCAAACTTCTTTGGTTCAACTAAAGACAGGAAGCTTGAATACATGACAATGTTGAGGCTTCTGCACCTTATTATAACATCTTGGTTTGCATCTCCTATGACTAGATCTCTAGGATGATCTCCCAAGTGTGTGAAAGCAGCTGGTATATTGTCCTCAGTACCTTGAACTTCAATTACTGGATCTTGATGATCTTCATCAATATCCAGTCCACTTGGACCTTCTTCAGAATGATCACACCATCACTTTGTAGGAGAAGTGCCATTGATGCTCAACTTGTCTAACTTCAATACTGTACCTACAGATCTAGAGGAGCTTGGCAGCTCACCGTGAATCGTGGAATACACATCAAATACTACTTTGAAATTCTCTTCTACAACTTGGTTCTTAGGGTTGTGGACTATATAGGCTTTGTTGTGGTTTTTGTACCAAACAAAAAATCCCTCATAGGATTTGGCATCAAACTTTGACAAGTAGGACTTCCCATTATTGAGCACAAAGCATTTACTTCCAAAGATCCTAAGATCAGTAAGATTTGTTTTTCTATCTTTCATAATCTCATAGTGAACCTTCTTGTGATACTTGTTGATAAATTATCAATTCAGGACATCACAAGCAGTGTTTACTGCCTCATCCCAGAAGTAATCTGGGAGTGAAGTGTCACTGAGTAATCTCCTGCCAGCCTCTATGAGAGTCTTGTCTTCCTCTCAGCTATCTCATTTTTCTTGGGTTTTCTTGGAGAATAAAACTCCTAAAAAATATATTGCTCTCCATAGAACTTTCTCATGCCTTTAGATTGAAATTTAGTAACATGGTCACTTCTTATTTTGACCACAAAACTATCCTTTTAATTCTGAACTTGTCTAACAAAGGTCACAAAGATGTCAAGGGTTTCATTCTTTTTCTTAAGAAAGAATAACCAAGCAAATCTGGAATAGTCATTAACTATCACAAGTGTGTAGTCTTTCCTACCTAGACTATGAATTGGAATAGGACCAAATAAGTACATATACATGGGGTATAAAAACCTCTCAGAATCCTTGGCACCAATGCTCTTAAAGGAGGCCTCTGTCTATTTGCACTTTTGGCAAGCAGAGCAAATGACCTCTTTGGTGCATCTCAGATTGGGTCCATTTTTTATTAGCCCTTCATTGAAGAGCTTGTAGATTGCCTTGTAATTCAAGTGAGCAAGCCTCTTGTGTCATTGCACACAATAAGAGGCTTTCTCATTTGCACCAAGACACATAGGAGAATCTGTACTTATAGATAAGAAATTTAAAAAGTAAATATTTCCACTTCTTGTGCCTGTCAAATTGACCTCTTGGTCACTTGACCTTTAGATCAAACACTTATCCTTGTGGAAGACAATAACATAGCCAATATCACATAATTGGCTTATGTTGATCAGATTGTGTTGCAATCCTTCCACATAAGCTACTTTTGTAATAAAGACAATGCAATTGGTAATCATACCATAGCCTTTTGTTAATCCTCTGTCTGAACCACCAAAATGACTTTAGGTCCATTCCTCACTGGAGTATAATCCTTTAGATGGTTCCTTGTTCCAGTTATATGTCTGAAACATCCACTATCTAAGTGTCATATTGGCATTTTATGTGTACCTGGAGTATCCTGCAATCATAGATTAATTTATCTTAGGAACCCAAAAGGGTTTGGGTCCTTGGTTCATCTTAGCCTGAGATTGGATATGTCTACCTACTGTATCCATAATAGGAAGACTCGCTTAAGCCCTTGGCACACTTGAGTTGTGACAACATTCTATGGCAAAGTTACCCACCTTGCCACAACACCAACACTCATGGACATTGTATCTCCTCTTCTGAATAGCCTTTAAAGTATGCAAGCAAACAGTTTTTATCTATTTAGTGGGGAGAGCAGCAGGCTTCTTCTTGTTCCTTTCAGAAAGTATTTGACTGAAAGTAAGTCTTGCAGTAGGTACACTTGGTTTATTCATAATTACACCAATAAATTTCTTCTTTGCAGCTAGCATAGTGTTGATGGCATCAGAAATAGGCAAGTGAGACTTACAAACTGACTTTCTCATAGTCATGCTATTTGTTGATGGAATATGGGGATTAGCCACAACCATGCCCTTGAGAGAGGGAGCTGGAGGACCAAACAAAAATGGTCCATGATGGGACATTTGGATTTCCTCATGGGGAGCCTTCAGTGCACTCAATACAATGCCATTTCTTCTTCCTTTATAAGATACACTTGTATCCTTATAAGAAAAACAACCATTCTTCCAGTGACCAAACATACTGTAATGGTCATACCTTTTAAAAGGAAGAATTAACTTCTAAAGGTGGTATGAGGCACAACTAGATCCTTGTCTTTCAATTTATAATGAACAGCTCTATTATTCCACTTGAACTACAAACCTCTCTTATCTTTTTGAGAGGTGAAGGAGTCAATCAGTTGTAACACAGTTTTGGTCTTATAAAACTCTGCCACTATCATCCTCTCTTTGAGGAGCTTCTCTTCAAGGTCGTTGATGATCTTGTTCTTCTGGATAATGGGGCAAATTTGGATGATTGAGATTGCCTTCAACTGTCTGACTTCTCTCCTCATTTGGGATAGAAAAGGAGTTGACTGAGACTGTAGGGAAGCAGTTTGCTGAAGAGAGGCAATCTCCTTAGCTTGTCTTTTGACAAGCTTCTAGCTCTTCTTTAGAGCATCCAGAATAACACCATACTTGTCAATCAGTTGATTGACATCATCATTTAATTCTGATCCATCATCCCCACTAGATAAAGCGGATGCTTCAGAGTCTGAGTCAGTCTCATAGACAGAAGGAGAGTTAGGGAGAGAGTGTACCTCATCAGGAATAGAGTTATCCTGATTATCTTCAGTTTGGGCCAGGAGTCTAAACTCATCATCCTCTTCAAAGTCAACATCAACATAGGATGATGGAGCTCTTATGACAGTTGAGGTATCTCGATGATTATCCTCCACTTCAAGATAAATGAGACTAATGTAGGCCTCTTCTTCCTCTTATTCTGAAGAATCAGAATCACTATCTTACAAGCTGATTTTCTTCTTAGCTAAGAAGCTTTTTTCAGCCTTCTTGTCCTTGTAGTGTTTCTTGTCTTCAGATTTATTGTGATCCTTCCTCTTGATTAGAGAATCAGCCATGACATGTCCACTTATGTTTGTTCTGCTTAGAATCATACCTTTCCCCAAAAGAGTCTTTTCTGGACTTCTCCATGCTGAAATAAGGCTTTCTTGAGATGGAGCTTGAAGAGACTTTGTTCTTCCACTGTCTTCTCCTGCTCAACATTTTCCTGAGCTATTTGGAGAACAGGATGAGTTCTCCATCAGACAATTCATTGCTTGAGGAGCTGGGATCTGAGTACTGTGACTCTTCTGCTCTCCTTGTTGGAGAAGGATTCTTTTTTCTACTCCTTCTAGTTGATTCAGCTCTAAAGGACACAACCCTCTCTTTATTGAGTGTTTTAGCAGCATCTTCTTCTGCCCTTCTAGAGTTCATCTATATCTCATTAGACAGCAGGTTTCCAAACAAGTTTTGAGGAATATTGTTGGCTAGATTTCCAACCTCTCTAATATCACAGATCTTGATATCCCATTCCTTATTGAGAGATCTCCAAAAGTTGTGATTCAGCTCATAGTTTTTGAACTGTCTGCCATAAGTGATCAGACTGTTCACTATCATGAAGAACTTTTTATAGCAATCAGCTATGGAATCTTTCTTTCCTTCCTTGAAGGCCTCATACTGCTGATTTAGGAGGGATTTCCTATCATCCCTCACCTCCTATATCCCTTATATATACACTATCTGAGAATCCCACATCTCTTTAGATGTTCTGTAGTGGACCAAGTTCTGGAATATGGAGTCATCTATGACACTAACAATAATATTTTTAGCCCTTTTGTCCATAGTTGCTAGAATGGCATCATCCCTTGTCATCTCAGTGTATTTCTCGGGTGTGTAGATATTGACATCTATAACAGAGAACTTCAAGGGAATGAAAGGTCCCTCTTGAACAATTATGAATATCCTAGGATCTGAGGCTTCCAGATCACAAAATTGTAGCCTTCCTACATATAGGAAGTTTCATAGAGCTCAAATCGTTGTGGTTCTTACCTGAACCTATGGAGATAATCTTTTGCTACCCTTGGAGATCTCTTCAGACTATTAAGTCCTTTTTGAACAATCTGGCTCTGATACTACTTGAAAGTCTTTGTTCAAGAATAGGTACACACCTATAGGGGGGATGAATAGGTATGTTTTAAACCTTTTAAATCTTTTAAGCTTTGGTCAAGTTGTGTGTTAGATTTAGTTGTTTAGCTTTTAAGAATCACAACAAAACACAAGAATTTATAGTTGTTCCCCTATCTAGGGTACATCTACTCCCCCCTTCACCTTTTTAGTAGTGAGCTAGATTTAGCTAACTCCTCCTTTTACTAAGCTCCTTGAGATTACACCTCAGATCCCTTAGGATGCTACACTCACTCCTATAACTCAGTGTATAGTAACTCCTACCTCAGGATTAGCACACCTATACTCAGAGATTCTCATATCTCCTACCTCAGATCTATACAGAAATCCTACCTCAAGCACAAGTCTTACCTCAGATCCTAACAGGATCCAATAACTCAGAGACTCAGCTCCTACACTCAGCCTTTATAACACAGGCTTACAACTCAGATCAAATAATGATCCTACAGATTGAGTAATGATTTTATGATGTTTGACTCCAGAGAAATGGTCCTCCGAGTCACCTTCCTGAACTGAGTAAACCTAGTTCTAACTCTTTACATCTATAAGATTATAGATCTTTAGAGCAGTTCTGCTTGTGCTGAGAAGGACTGATGCAAAGCTGTGTTTCTTTAAGCTTTAATATATCAGTGTTGAAAGCAGTAGCCTTGAAGATGAACAATAACTTTCTTGAGTGCTCTTCTACTCCACCTTTTACAAAAATTAGGTTTTCTATTTAGAGATTTTTTATTTCAATAAGCAATCCACTTTTTGTTTTCTACAACACTTCTGTAAATCTGAGAGTGATGAGTTGATAAGCTCTCCAGAACTCTTCTTTAATTTCTCTGTAAAGTATTTTATATCCCGCCATCCAACGGCTCTTTGATCTGTATGGGCAAGCCGAAATAGGAGCTGTAAAGTTACTTTAGCTTTAACTATTGTTTAGAAAGTATTATGCGTCATTTGGCTTTTAGTGCGCAAATCCTACTTAATTTTAAATTGGATAACGTCAGCATGAATCATCGTTTGTGTACTTAACAATTTTCATAGTCAAACTACAGATGTATTGAGTGAAGCATTGTAACTCAGCGTAAAAACACTTAGTAGAAAATATGTTTCTTGAGGCGTTGAATAAGCCTTCTCTCAACGCTTTTATCTCATATAGCTAGACCGATAAGGAGTTTTGTGAACCTTCATCACTCAACACATTTGTACATGGCAGGATTCTTCTAGTTGAAGGCATTGAGTGAAGGTACTTTACACAATGCTTCTGTACTTTGTAGTAATCCTGACTGAAGGCATTTAGTTAGCCTTCTACACTCAATGCTTCTGGACTAGTATAAAATTTCTGTGTGAAGGCATGAGTGAAGCTTTGTGACTCAATGCTTCTGTACTTTGCAGAATTATTGATAAGTCATTGAGTGAGCCTTCTTCACTAAATTCTCCTATACATAGATATATTTCCTTTTGGGTAGGAGTTGAATGAGAAGCCTTCACTCAACGCTTCTGGACTTAACCTGATTTGAGTCCAACACAACTGAGGCTTTGAATGCATGATCTTTTGTCAATGCTTTTAGCATTCTAGCGTTGAGTGAAGTGAACTCACTCAACACTTCTGGACTTAGTTGTATTTCTGCTTTTCTACTATCCTGTCTTGAGTCCAAGTGGCATTCTGACCCAAACAACCTATCTAATCATGAACAGTTGACAACCTGCATATATAGAACTTGAACATATATCAAATACAATCATGTGTATACTATTGAATTGTGTGCCTTTTTCGAACCTGGGACATTATAATCAATGGACCTAACAAAGTATTCAAAAGTCACCTTTGAGGCTTTATATAGTTGGAAGTGTCGTACTTCATTGGCTTAGGTAGAAATAAGTGAATCGAAGATTTATAAACGTAAAGACGTCGAAGATGTGACTTCGAAGATACGTTTGATTCGATAATGGTTGTTGATTGCTCAAGATAGGCACACAAAATACTATAATGCCAAGAACCAAAATGTGGAGTTTACTGTTTGCGATTGGGTTAATCTCAAGATAAAACCGTTCAAGGGCGTATCTAAGATTCGACGCTTAAAGATGATGAGTCCAAGATACATTGGGCCATTTGAAATCATTGAGCAAATTGGTGAAGCTTCCTATCTGTTCGTTCATTCAACAGAGTTGAGCGGCTTGCACGATGTGTTCCACATATTAGTAATGAGGAAGTCATTGAAAGAGCCTACTCAAGTGGTCTCCGTTGATCAAGTGACGATCGATGCAGGGTTAAAGACTAAGGTCAAACCTATTCGCATCAACGACACTAAAGTTAAATAACTGCAGAACAATGTGATCTGATTGGTCAAAGATTGTTTGGACAATTGTGGACGTGAAGAACTTTTTCGGGAATAGGAGCAGTTTATGCTTTAGTAGTTTCCCGAGCTATTCTGCTAAGGTACCATTCAAGTTTTGCTCGTATTCTGCTATTTTAATTCATTCTAGAAGTTCGGGATGAACTTTTTTTAAGGGGTGGAGAATTGTAATTCCCTAGAGTTTAACAAAAATAGCTCACTTGATGCTATTGCCCAGCAGTGGTGCTAGTGTTTGCGGTTGCATAGCTGATTTAATTAGCGTAGCTCTCTATGAGCTACGCCTGACAGTAGAGATAATGCCTAGCGGTAGTGAGCATTGAGTTGATTGCATCGAAGCCACATGTTAGCATTCGAGTGGCGTGTTTAAACAGTGGGCATGCGGGAGATGCCACCGACCGAGCTACATTGTGGTGGTATCTAGTTACCGCCCGACGATAGTGCTCAGATCAGGAAACCTAAATCAAATTGTGTCCACTCGTGGATCTTTAGCAAGATCCGACGGTGGAGCTTCTTCGCCATTGAAATAAGGTCGGGAAATGAGGGTTTGAACCTCATTTATCTTGGGCCATTTTCATTCTAAGAGGTATAGAGAGGGAAGAGCTAAGGAAGAGAAAGAAGAAGGAGATCTTGCTATTGTTGGAGCTACGGAGCTCTGAGTCACGAGCAAAGTTTAGATCTGTGGAGGAGAGTCTGTTGCGGTCATTTTCATCATGTTAGTTTCTCATCCATGGCGCTGAAATGAACTTCAAGGGTAACGATCTTCCTCATTGGACATGTGAAGTCCTTATTTTGGCATAGTTGTATGAAGTCCCCCACCAATTGGCGGAGAGCAAGGGGAATTCAAATAGGTTTATCGATGATATCCTCGATTAGATACTTGCATATAGAATCTAGAATCAAAGTATGAAATAGGCATGATGTGTAAAGCTCATTCAGACAGGTTAGACTGAATTGGTGATGCATTTATTTGCGTGCCGGAGAAGACTCTGTGGTTAAACGTGTAGTTTACGGAGTCATGGGGTGTGTAGGTTACTACAATGAGAGTTCTGTAGTATGTCTCCAGGAAAATACCCAAGTTTTGGGGAAGAATTCGTGTTCTGTCCCTTACCGAGCAGCGGTAGTGATACCGGTGGTGGTAGATATCAGAGAGTTATTTGTGAGGTCTGTCTCTTAGAGACTAGGGGCAAATATGTTTAGCTGTGAGCTTAAAGTGCCCATCTATGGTGGCCGTGAGAGCCATCCTTGAAACATAACATGGTTATGTATTGTATGAAAGGGAAAGGGGAGGCTTACCCACATCATGGCTTGCGAGCCATATAGTTTAAGAAACGAGTTGTAGCTAACATGTACCCACCCTATAGCCATAGACTTGGAGTGAGTCACTGATAAATATCTAAAGGAAATAGTTTCACGACCCGTATTTTCTCACAAATAAGATTATATCAGAGCAAGAGAAAATACGTGCCATGATGCCACGTCGTGTACGGGATAACTACACACGTTCAAGAAAAACTCCAGACTCTATATCTTTAAAGAAAATCGTAAATTATTATGAGAAGAAATCAATTAAATTTGACGGTCGTATCCCTCGGCACAGTGGATCAGCATAAACACTCCCAGGCTGACCGTCGTCCTTAACGAAGTCCAGGCGCTTACCCTTGCATTGGATAACTGCATCATAACTGGACAACCAGTCCATGCCTAAGATAACATCGAAGTCTTCCAGGTCGATCACCTTCAAATCTGCATTCGCTAGAAAATCCCCCAACAAAATCGGAAAATCCCGAATGCCATGATCCAAAACCACAGAATCACCGGAAGGAAAATTGACGCAAAAGGCATCACTAAATTGCTCTAGACCCAAATGATAGCACTCCAAAAAGGCTCTAGACACAAATGAGTGGGTAGCGCCAGAGTCAAAAAGAACACGCGCCCAGCAGTTCCTCACCTTAAATCTTCCTATAAGATGGCAGACGCAACTAAGAAAAACAAAGTCTAAAGCTATACTAGAAACAAAACTTTTAGGCTAGGGAGAAATCTAACCTGAAATGACCTGAGTCGAAGTATGCGCTTCCTTTGAAGAAATTACATTCAGCTTTCTTTGCCTTTGTCCACCCGCTAAGGCGGTGGCAACGCCTGGAGTGGCACTGGCTGGAACACTGCTGGGCTGGGGGCACTGAGCCTTGATGTGCCCTTCTTGACCACAAAGAAAACAACCTCTTACCATGCTCCTATCCTTACCCCAGCAATGGGCAACATCATGCCCTGACCGCTTACATGTAGAACAGAATAAAACTTTCCTGGGAGCGCCTTGAATCGCATGCACCTGCTCCTTCTTCTGAGCTGCCAACCTCTTGAAACATTTCTCCAGGGATGGCCCGGCCGGCCACAAAAGCTACAAACCTCCTTGCTCTTCTTTCTTGAAGATGCACCGGGTACCTTGGGGCTGTTTCCTTCAACATCTTTCCTTTTATCTTTTATCACCTGCTGCCCTATTTGATTAGCATTATCAATGTCCTCCACCTTCAAAGCAGCTTCTACCGCACCAGCATAACTCACTGCTCCATGAGCAACGACTAACTACTGAACATCACTCCTCAGGCCGCCAAGAAATCGCTTAACTCTATCCGCTTCAGAACTCACCGAGCTGGGTGCAAAACGGTTCAGTTTGTTGAATTCTATTTCGTACTCCACAACTGTGAGCTGCCTCTACTTCAAATGTAGGTAATCATTCATCAGGCGGCCGTGCTCGACCGAAGGCAGAAACTTCCTTAGCAACAGTACCTTGAAGGTCTCCCAAGAGCATCCCTCTTTCAAGCTCCCCTTCTCTCTAAGCCACCAACTCTTAGCCAACCCCTTAAGATAATAGGCGGCGATCATCACCCTCTGATCGGGGGTAACTCCAGAATAGGAGAACATCTCCTCGATGGATATAAGCAAATCATCCAAAACAATAAAGTATGCCTTCCCATCATAAGTAGGTGGTCCAAGTTGCTGGAAGTGTGATATGAATATCATCTCCAGGGGCAGCACAACATGAGATACCAGGGGAGTAGGAGGAATAGGAATAGCTACGCCTACAGCAGGGTCCGACACTCTCTAAGGCTGTCCTTGCACAACTGCTAACAGTGACTGGATTTGAGTCTGCATACCCATCACATGCCTAGATAAGGCTTCATTACTCTGTCGCAGACTTTCAAACAATGCCTCGCTTTGCGCTCCGGAAGACTCACCCTCAGAATGGGGAGTCGATCTTGTCGAAAGACGCCTCACCATCCTATAATCGTATCAGCATGACTTAGAACCTACCCCAACTGCTAGAACAAAACTACCCAGTACAAACAAACATACTTAAATATGAATTTCAACTGCTAAACTTGCTATGGGATTTGTTTTTATAATGATGATGCTATTCTTAACCTAAGATGGTTCACCACCATCATAGTAAATCATGTGTCTAGACCATGAATGCATGTATTTGTATTCTTTTTGACTCAAAACCATGTGTGTACATATATCATCATGCAAATCTTTAGCTTGGCACGCTGTGCTAATGCAATGTTATGCTATGCATGTTGTGCTATGCATTCTAAAGAAAGGCCTTAATGCATGTCATGGGCGGCGTACACATGAAAATGTTATGCATCCCATACTACATAACATTTCCATGCAACGAAAAAAAAGAAAACGTGCTAGCCCATTCATATGGTGAGGTTATGCATCCCATACTACATAACCCTCACATGTTGCCTCCTATAGTGGATCCATATACAAACACATATTATGCATCCCATACTACCTAATATGCCCCGTATACTTCTAACATGCTTATGGGTGCAGTGTTCGTGCTTTAGCCAAGACGTGCTGATGACATATTGGTGTGTGTATGATATGATGCTAAACTATCAATGCAAACAAGAGAAAGGTTGACCGACCAATTGTCAAGAAACCTCCCTCTGATACCAACTATCTCGACCCGCATTTTCTCACAAATAAGATTGTATCAGAGCAAGAGAAAATACGTGCCATGATGCTACGTCATGCAGGGGATAACTGCACACGTTCAGGCAAAACTCCAGACTCTATATCTTTATAGAAAATTATAAATTATTATGAAAGGAAATCAGTTTAATTTGACGGCCGTATCCCTCGGCACAGTGGATCAGCTAGTCCACAATTAAAATATATATTTACGGAGCGGAAAATTCTTTTGTTAGGTTGATTTGACATCCTAAAAGAGCATAAGTGTCCCCGAGGGACGACTCATGGTATGCACAACTCTAGAGGTTAGTACGGTATATATAAAAATATAGTCTTTACTCTAATAGGAAAAGTAGTGCCTTCATTTTATAAATATGATGCGCATGAGATACATATAGTAATTCTTTTTGGTTTAAAATACCTAACATGCAACCTAGCATAAATCCTTCCCAGAAGACAAGTAAACAACACTAAAAAAGGTAGAGATAGCAGTTTAAGTTCATACCCAGCATCGCAAGTAAGCCATCAGTGGGCATCAACAACCTGACACGAACCCACTGGTGAGTATGCATATCCATACAAAATGGAAAACAACTACCTCACAAGGATGAAGATTGGCAACCTCAGCTACCCAGGAGGCTATCAGCAAACGCTCTAGAATAACTAGCCGCTCAACCGGTCATAACTTTGACCTGAGGCATTCAAGAAGGAACACCTAAGAAAATAATCAAAATAAATAGTGCATTAGGCTTTTGAATAAGTAAAGAAGGGTTTACCAACCCGACAACAATAAATGCTATCAGTAAGAGGAAAAACATGACAGTAAGAAAAAATATACTGTCAAAAGGGTAGGAAAAGAAAACATGCCGTGTGAGTACAATAGCAACCTGATTTGCAAAAAGAACCTTAAGCAGCTACAAAGCATATAAATACATGAACCAAAGAAATAGCCATAAGCCAGGAAAGGAGCTAACAATCCTAATATTGCTGAATTATTGGTGGTGGTGAAAACCTTGGGTCGGAGTGGGCGGCACAGCCCTCACCAACAACCAGACCCAAAAAAAACACTCCATGGTGAAAACAAATGGTTGCAGCTACAGAGTCCACACAACAAACCATACCAGCCCAACACGGCCTAGGTGGTGGTGGCCACAACTCAGCACACACAATTCACCCCTTACATAGCCCACAAAACCACACCACCTGCCATAATCCATGAGTCGGTATGCAAAAACTAGCCGATCACCCAACTCCCCCCTAAGGAAAAAGCCATACTAACAATCCTAAGGAAACACACCAAACCCAAGGCAATAGCGTCGAGTTCACTTGACGCGGCACTGAGTGGGTTACCAAACTCAATGCCAAACAGCTTCAGCATTGAGTGAGGTCCACCCATTCAACGCCAAGCAACATAACCGCAACAACAGGCTTTGGAATTGAGTGAGCCTACTACACTCAACGCCAAAACAGCCACGACATTGAGTGAGGTCATCTCACTCAATGAAAAAAGACTTAACCGCAAAAGCAAGCTTTGGCATTGAGTGAGTCCACCACACTCAACGCAAAAATAGCCACGGCGTTGAGTGAGGTCGACTCACTCAACGCCAAATGACTTAGCCGCAAAAACAGGCGCTGACATTGAATGAGTCCACCCCACTCAACGCCAAATCAGCCACGACGTTGAGTCAGGTCGACTCACTCAATGCAAAATGACTTAGCCTAAAAAATAGGCGCTGGCGTTGAGTGAGTCCACCCGACTCAAGGCCAAATCAGCCACGACATTGAGTGAGGTTGACTCACTCAACGCCAAATGACATAGCTGCAAAAATAGGCACTGGCATTGAGTGAGTCCACCTCACTCAATGCCAAATCAGCCACGACATTGAGTGAGGTCGAATCACACAACGTCAAATGTCGTAGCCGTTGGGAAAAGCTGCGGCATTGAGTGAGTCCACCACTCTCAACGCCAAATAGCCACGGCGTTGAGTGAGGTCGACTCACTCAACGCCAAAACACTTAGCCGTAAAAACAACCATGGCATTGAGTGAGGGCACCACACTCAATGTTAGAAGCCTAACAGTCTAGGCGTTGAGTGAGGTACACTCACTCAACGCTTTTGACTTAGCCTAAAAATCAGCGATCCCGACCCCAACCCACTTAACGCCACTTATCCAGAGAGTTGGAAATTTATTCCGAGTTGGAAATTTATTCCAACTCTCTCTCCTACCCCTCCTACCCGTCCATATCATCCCTAAACTTTAGCTTACAACTAAATTAAGCCTTACCCTGACACTAGCTTTCAACTTGACACAAGCCGAGACAAATAAGAGAGAAAGCTTAATTTAAATCTAGGAAATAAAGAAGCAGCACTAGGGTGGAATGAAGGGAAATATCATCCTGCTGCTCTAACTTATAGGGAGGAAATAAAGAGAACAGAGCTATGAAAACAGAGCAAGAGTAAGAAATAATTTGGCAAGGGAAAGGGAGCAACTTGCCTCTATCTTTAGGAAAACAGTAGAAAACTCCAAAGCTTGGCACCGGTGGCAAGAGATCGGGCACCTTCTCTTCCAGCTACCTATAGAGGAAAAACCTGGAGCTTTTAGCGAGGAAGAAGAAGGATTGAAGAAACCCTAGCTCTTATAGACAGCTCGAAATGTGAAATTACTTACGTAGGAAGGAAGAGCATGACGAGAGTAGCTCAGATCTGTTGCTACCCGAGAGAAACCAACCCTAACTCAACAGCTAACCAGCAGTCAAAGCAGCAGCTCCTCCGCCTCCCGCTCGCTTCCTTTCGCTGGAAGCTAGCAATGCTCGGGTAATGGGGAGAAATGGGGAGGAGGAGAATAGCTAGAGCTTTTAATAACTCCTCCACTCACTTACTCTAGCTAATTAAAGATAACCTAGCCTAAGCACTAGCTAACCACGTATATAAACTTATAAATAACCATCGGCCATTAGCTGACACTAAAATAAAAATTGCTATTAGCTCATATTCTTATGTACATATATATATATATATAATATGCATATATATAACTTATATAAAAACAGCCATATATATATATATATATATATATATATATATATATATATATATATATATATATATATATATATATATAATATATATATATATATATATATATATATCATGCACATATATATATATACTTATAAAAATAAAGCAATCCGCACCCAAGCTTACACACAAACATATATATATATATATATATATATATATATATATATATATATATATATATGTCTAAACAAACTTAGCCTAAAACAAGCACCGGCCTTACAAAGCTCGATCACACAAGGCCATGCACAGCAAACAGGTAGCCAATATCGGCTAACAAAACAAACGTCGAAACGATGCGAAAGACAAATGATCTCAGATTTTGACAAAACTCGTACCGTAACTAAACACCCAAGCTACGAAAACAACGACGAAATCGAAAACAAAATCCGACGATCACAATTCGGGCTATCACTACCCGAAGCCCAGGCACAAGCATTCCCCGAGAGCCTCACCGAGTCACAAAACCATACCTGGCTTGCTAGGGAATCCTGCCAGCAGGCTACAAATAGGCCACTATAGGAACTTAGAGAGCTAAGACAACGCTCTAACAAGGGCAGGAGGCCGGAAACGCGTCATCGTAACGCCAAACAATGATAAAAAAACACAAAAAATCGGGGGCGTTTAACCTACCCCCCCCCCCCCTAAAAAAAAGTTTCGCCTCGAAACTTGACACATAACACTTTTATCAAGAAGGAAAAAAAATAGCTAAGCCAGAGCTATAAAAGATAGCACATAACATACCCGGCATAAGGTCAGGGAAAAAGATGAGGGTAAGCCTTCCTCATCGCCGATTCTATCTCCCAAGTCGCGCTTTCCACATCCTGGTTCCTCCACAAAATCTTAACCATAGAAAATGTTTTCCTCCGCAACATGTGATCCTGAGAATCAAAAATGCGGACAGGCACCTCCACATAAGAAAGATTTGGCTCCAACTGAGGCACATAATCCAAAACCTGCCTGCAACTCTGCACACATTTCCGCAGCTGACTTACGTTAAAGACATCATCCGCGCTAGGATTCTCCATTCATTTATGCAGTATGTGTTCAAAAGTTGCTTGATTTTGGCTGTTTTGCCTGTTTGGTCTCTCTAGTAGGGACAGTTGCTAGTGTGCCGCATTTGGAGGAGATTCCTGTGGTGCGTGTCTTCTTTGATGTGTTTCCTGAAGATCTTCCCGGTCTTCCACCGATAGAGATGTCGAATTTGTTATAGATTTGAAGCCAGGTACGCGTCCTATTGCAAAGGCGCCGTACCGGGTGGCCCCGCGAGAGCTGGAGGAGTTGCGTATCCAGCTGGATGAGAGGTTGGCAAAGGGTTTTTTCAGGGCGAGTTCGTCGCCTTGGGGTGTGCCTGTTCTGTTTGTAAAGAAGAAATACGGGTCGATGAGGCTTTGCATCGACTATAGAGAGCTGAACAAGGTTACTATCAAGAACAAGTATCCTCTACCACGGATTGACGATTTGTTTGATCAGTTGCGCGGTAGCACAGTATTCTCCAAGATTGATCTTCGATATGGCTACCATTAGCTCAAGATCCATGAGTCTGACATTCCGTGGACTGCTTTTCGATCCAGGCATGGGCATTTTGAGTTTTTGGTTAGGTTATTTGGTTTGACAAATGCGCCCTCAGCTTTTATGGATTTGACGAACCGAGTGTTCAAGGATTTCCTTGATAAGTTTGTGGTCGTGTTTATCTACGATGTTCTGATATATTCCCGCAATGCGGAGGAGAATGACCATCATCTGGGTTTGGTTTTATCTGCCTTGAGGGACCACGAGCTTTTCCCCAAGCTGAGAAAGTACGAGTTTTGGTTGCCTCAGGTTGAATTTCTAGGCCACGTGGTGAATAAGAGTGGGATTTCAGTTGACCCAGAAAAGATCGCTGCTGTGATGGATTGGAGTAGGCTGAGCACACCCAATGAGATTAGGAGCTTTCTGGGATTAGCTGGCTATTACATGAGATTCGTGGAGGGTTTTTCCACCCTAGCTGCACCTTTGACTAGATTGATTCAGAAGAACGCAGCTTTTGTCTAGAGCGATAAGTGCGAGGAAGCCTTCCTGGAGCTCAAGGACAGATTGCGCAGTTCCCTTGTTTTGACCCTGCATATTGAGGGTGTGGATTATGATGTTTATATGGATGCATCGTATGTTGGTCTTGGTTACGTGTTGATGCAAGGCGGGAAAGTGATTGCGTTCGGGTCGAGATAGATGAAGACTCATAAGAGGAACTACCCTATGCATGACCTGGAGTTTGCATTCGTGATCTATGCCCTGAAGTTGTGGAGACATCTGCTTTATGGCACGCAGTGTACGATTTTTACTGATCACAAGAGCTTAAAGTACGTATTCACCCAGAAGCAATTTAATTTGCGCCAGTGGTGATGGTTGGAGTATATGGCCGACTACGACGTGGAGATCCAGTATTATCCGGGTAAGGCCAATGGGTGGGTAACGCCCTGAGTCGAAAGTCAGGGAAGATTTTTGGTCTCTACACCGATCTTTTAGTAGAGGAGTTTCTTTTGATGGGCATTTTTGTGGGGAGCTGCGATTTGCAGAGTAGTTTGGCAGTGTCAGAACCTTCATGGATTGCGCTTATAAGACTGCATCAGAAGGATGATACTGATATTTTGCATTTGTATCTTCGAGATGAGAAAGGTGAATTGCCAGATTTTTCTATTGATGATGCGGGTACCATGCGGTACTATGGCAGGTTTTGCATCTCCACAGTTGGAGATATCCAGCTGATGGTGTGCATGGAAGCCCATGGATCTAGTGTTGCCTACAATCCAGGATCTACTAAGATGTATCGTGATTTAAATCAGATATCCTGGTGGTATGGGATGAAGGGAGACATAGCCAGATTTGTTTCTGAGTGCCACACTTGCAAGCGTGTGTAAGCCGATCATGGAAGGCCTGGTGGCAAGCTGACTCCCTTGGAGATTCCGACTTGGAAATAGGAGAGCATCTTGATTGATTTCATTACAGGCTTACCGAGATCTCCTAGGGGCATGATTCAGTTTGGGTGATTGTAAACAGATTGACGAAGTGTGCTCACTTTGTACCGTTTAGATCAACTATCCGATGAGGAGGATAGCTGAGCTGTATTTGAATGAGGTCATCCGGTTGCACGGTGTGCCTGTCAGCATTATTTCAGACCGAGACTCCCGGTTTACATCTCTCTTCTGAAAGAGCCAGCAAGTGGGTTTGGGTATAGATTTGAGATATTCTACTGCTTACCATCTGCAGACTAATGGCCAGACAGAGCGAGTCAATAAGATAGTGGAGGATATGATCCGATGCTATATTCTAGACCATAAAGGAGCGTGGGATGAGCGTTTGCGGCTTATGGAGTTTGCGTATAACAACAGTTCCCAAGAAAGCTTGCAAATGGCTCCTTTTGAAGCATTATATGGGAGGCGCTACAAGACTCCATTGTTTTGCACTGAGGTCGGCAATGGACCGTTGTTGGGTCAAGAGGCTCTCGAAGAGATGGAAATTGCTGTGAAACTTATTCGGGAGAAGCTTCAGATAGCTCAAGAGAAATATGAGAAGAACTCCAATCGGCGTAGGTCTAGATTGGAATTTGTTGTAGGAAACTTGATGTTCTTAAAGGTTTCCCCGATGATTGGAGTCAAGAGGTTTGGCAAGAACAGGAAGTTGGACCCGAGGTACGTTGGGCAATTTATGATTGTGGAGCGGGTTGGTGTGTCAGCTTACAGGTTGGAGTTGCCGGCAAATTTTCCTGGTGTGCATGATGTCTTTCACATCAGTCAGCTGCGGAAATGTGTGCAGAGTGGTAGCCAGGTTTTGGATTTTGTGTCTCAGTTGTAGCCAAATATTTCTTATGTGGAGGTGCCTGTCCACATTTTGGATACTCAGTATCGCGTGTTGCGGAGAAAAACCAATCCTATGGTTAAGATTTTGTGGAGGAACCAGGATGTGGAAAGCGTGACTTGGAAGCTAGATTCGGCGATGAGGAAGGCTTACCCTCATTTGTTTCCTTGACTTTATGCCTGGTATGTTTTGTGCTCTCTTTTATAGCTCTAGCTTAGCTATTTCTTTTTCCTTCTTGATAAAAGTTCTTTGTGTAAAGTTTCGAGGAGAAACTTTCTTTTATGGGGGTGGCTGTAACGCCCCTGATTTTTTTGTGTTTTGTTTGATCATTGTTTGGCATTACGATGACATGTTTCCGACCTCGTTCCCTTGTTAGAGCGTGGTCTTAGCTCTCTAGGTTCCTATAGTGGCCTGTTTGTAGGCTGCTGGCAGGATTCCCTAGCAAGCCGGGTCTTGTTTTGTGACTCGGTGAGGCTCTCGGGGAATGCTTGTGCATGGGCTTCGGGTAGTGATAGCCTGAGTTGGGATCGTCGGATGTTGTTTTCGACTTCGTCATTGTTTTCGTAGCTTGGGTTTTTAGCTATGGTGCGAGTTTTGTCGAAATCCGAGTTCATTTGTTTTTCACGTCGTTTCGACGTTTGTTTTGTTAGCCGGTAGTGGCTACCTGTTTGTTGTGTATGGCCTTGTGTGATCGAGCTTGGTAAGGCTGGTGCTTGTTTTAGGCTAAGTTTGTTTAACCAATTACTTATATATATATATATATATATATATATATATATATATATATATATATATATATATGTTTGTGTGTAAGCTTGGGTGCGGATAACTTTATTTTTATAAGTATATATATATGTGCATGATATATATATATATATAAGTATATGCCTTTTTTTATTTAAGTTATATATATATATATATATATGCATATTATATATATATATATATATGTACATAAGAGTATGAGCTAATAGCTTTTTTTATTTTAGTGTGAGCTAGTGGCCGATGGTTATTTATAAGTTTATATATGTGGTTAGCTAGTGCTTAGGCTTGGTTATCTTTAATTAGCTAAAGTAAGTTAGTGGAGGAGTTATAAAAAGCTCTAGCTGTTCTCCTCCATTCCATTTCTCCCCATTACCCGAGCATTGCTAGCTTCCTACGGAAGGAAGCGAGCGGGAGGCGGAGGAGCTGCTGCTTTGACCGTCGGTTAGCTGTTGAGTTAGGGATGTTTTCTCTCGGGTAGCAGCGGATCTAAGCTACTATCGCCATGCTCTTCCTTCCTCGGTAAGTAATTTCTCATTTCGAGTCGTTTATTGGAGCTAGGGTTTCTTCAGTCCTTCTTCTTCCTCGCTAAAAGCTCCAGGTTTTTCCTCTATAGGTAGCTGGAAGAGCAGGTGGCCGATCTCTTGCCGCCGGTGCCAAGCTTTGGAGTTTTTTACTGTTTTCCTGGATGTAGAGGCAAGTTGCTCCCTTGCCCTTGCTAAATTATTTCTATCCCTTGCTCTATTTTCATAGATCTGCTCTCTTTATTTCCTCCCAAGAAGTTAGAGAAGCAAGGATGACATTTACCTTCATTCCAGCCATGGGCTGCTTCTTTATTTCCTAGATTTAAATTAAGCTTTCTCTTTATTTGTCTCGGCCTGTGTCCAGTTGATAGCTGGTGTTAGGGTTAGGCTTAATTTAGTTGTAAGCTTAAGTTTAGGGCTGCTGTGGATGGGTAGGAGGGGTAGGAGAGAGAGTTGGAATAAATTTCCAACTCTCTGGATAAGTGGCGTTGAGTTGGCTGGGGTCGGGATAGCTGATTTTTAGGCTAAGTCAAATGCATTTAGTGAGTGTACCTCACTCAATGCCTAGACTGTTAGACTTCTGGCATTGAGTGTGGTGCCCTCACTCAACGCCATGGCTGTTTTTACGGTTAAGTGTTTTGGCATTGAGTGAGTCGACCTCACTCAATGTCGTGGCTTTTTGGCATTGAGAGTGGTGGGCTCACTCAATGACGCAGCTTTTCCCAGCGGCTAAGTCATTTGGCGTTGAGTGAGTCGACCTCACTCAACGTTGTGGATGATTTGGGGTTTAGTGGGGTGGACTCACTCAACGTCATCGCCTGTTTTTGCGGCTAAGTCATTTGGCGTTGAGTGAGTCGACCTCACTCAACGTCATGGCTGATTTAGCATTGAGTGGGGTGGACTCACTCAACGCCATCGCCTATTTTGCGGCTAAGTCATTTTGGGTTGAGTTAGTCGACCTCACTCAATGTCGTGGCTGATTTTGCATTGATTGTGGTGGACTCACTCAACGCCAGCACCTGTTTTGGCAGCTAAGTCATTTGGCGTTCAGTAAGTCGACCTCACTCAACATCGTGGCTGTTTTGGCATTGAGTGTGGTGGACTCACTCAATGCCAAAGCCTGCTTTTGCGGTTAAGTATTTTGGCATTGAGTGAGTCGACCTCACTCAACGCCATGGCTGTTTTGGCGTTGAGTTTTGTAGGCTCACTCAATGCCAAAGCCTGTTATTTTGGTTAGGTTGCTTGGCGCTGAGTGGGTGGACCTCACTCAATGTCGAAGCTATTTGGCATTGAGTGTGGTAACCCACTCAGTGCCGCGTCGAGTTAACTCAACTCTTTTGCCTTGGGTTTGGTGTGTTTCCTTAGGATTGCTAGTATGACATTTTCCTTAGGGGGGAGTCGGGTGATCGGCTAGTTTTTGCATGCCGACTCATGGATTATGGCAGGCGGTGTGGTTTTGTGGGCTCTGTAAAGGGGTGAATTGTGTGTCTTGAGCTGTGGCCACCACCACCTAGGCCGTGTTGGTCTGGTATGGTTTGGTGTGTGGACTCTGTAGCTGCAACCGTTTGTTTTCACCTTGAAGTGTTTTTTTTGGGTCTGGTTGTTTGTGAGGGCTGTGCCGCCCACTCCGACCCCAGGTTTTCACCACGACCAATAATTCACCAAAATTAGGACTGTTTGCTCCTTTCCTGGCTTATGGCTATTTCTTTTGTTCATGTATTTATATGCCTTGTAGAAGCTGCAGGTTCTTTTTGCAAATCAGGTTGCTATTGTACTCACACTTGGTGTGTTTTCTTTTTCTTCCCTTTTGACACTGTTTTTTTTCTTACTGTCATGTTTTTCCTCTTACTGATAGCATTTATTATTGTCGGGTTGGTAAAACCTTCTTTACTTATTCATAAGCCTAATTCTCTATTTATTTTGATTATTTTCTGAGGTGTTCCTTCTTGATTGCCTCAAGTCCAGGTTGTGACCAGTTGAGCAGCTAGTTCTTCTGTACGGTTTGCTGATAGCCTCCTTGGTAGCTGAGGTTGCCAATCTTCATCCTTGTGAGGTAGTTGTTTTCCTTTATGTATGGACATGCATACTCACCAATGGGTTCGTGTCAGGTTGTTGACGCCCATTGGTGGCTTACTTACGATGCTGTGTATGAACTAAAACTTATATCTCTACCTTTTTTAGGGTCGTTTACTTGTCTTCTGGGAAGGATTTATGCTACATTGCATGTTAGGTATTTTAAAAACTAAAGCATTACTATATGTATCTCATGCGCATCATATATATAAAACTAAGGCACTACTTTTCTTATTAGAGTAAAGACTATATTTTTATATATACTGTACTAACCTCTAGAGTCGTGCATACCATGAGTCGTCCCTCGGGGACACTTATGCTCTTTTCGGATGTCAAATCAACCTAACCAAAGTATTTTCCACTG
Source organism: Platanthera zijinensis (assembly GCA_039513925.1). NCBI lineage: Eukaryota > Viridiplantae > Streptophyta > Magnoliopsida > Asparagales > Orchidaceae > Platanthera > Platanthera zijinensis. Next base: position 121,475,497 of record CM077092.1, read on the forward strand.
CGTAAATATATATTTTAATTGTGGACTAGCTGATCCACTGTGCCGAGGGATACGACCTTCAAATTTAACTGATTTCCTCTCATAATAATTTATGATTTTATTTAAAGATGTAGAGTCTGGAGTTTTTATTGAATGTGTGCAGTTATCCCCTACACGACGTGACATCATGACATGTATTTTCTCTTGCTCTGATACAATCTTATTTGTGAGAAAATGCGGGTCGTGACAAATAGAGTGTGTTGGTTCCCTAGTTTTGATTTGGGCAATGTCATCTCAATTAGGCTTAATTAACCCAAGAATTATCTATGGTAAATGGTTAGACTAAAGGTTAGTCTACCTAAGGTTAGTTGAGAAAGGATAGAAATGAAAATTGGTTAAGTATACATGTGTTCGACGATAGTCGAACCTTGCTCAACGATCTTCGATTGCTGACCGACGATCTTAGAATTATATGAACTCTGAATTGGCCTCGACGATCTCCATATTCAGATCGATGATCGTGTAGTCTTGGTCGACGATCTCTGTTAAGGCAGTTTTTCTTCAGGTCGACGATCTGCTTGTTAAGATCGACGATCTTCGATCTATGGTCAACGACTTATGTCTGCTGTTATCAATATTCATTTCATTTGATCCCTTGTTTTATTTCCTCTTGTTTAAGACATATTTTATTTAGGATATTCTGCTTAATTAAATGCTTATACTCTTTTGCTAATTTGCAATACTCCTTATGCATTAATTAAGAGTTTTGGCAGAATAAAGTCGTTTGTTTTATTAGAGGAAATCGTGAAATCTTTACAGCTGTAATATAGCCGTTAGGCTTTGTTTCCTGTGCCAATTTGTAAAATCAAATTGATAGGATATTTTTGATATCCTTAAATCCTTTTTGGGAATGACAGAAAAGAATATAGCTGTAGTTTACTTATTTGATTTATTGTATTATTTGGAAAGTCTTTTAAGTGCAGGGCTCGAGGTAATTTTAAAAGAAGAAAGGTCTCTATATTAGCAGGGCAGTCAGCTGAATTAAACATATATACACCCAGAATATTCTAACAAGAGACATAGAACTAGAACTCTCAAGAAAAAGAAAAGTTCTTCTTCTTCGTCCTGAGTTCATCTTGTCTTCAGGAAAACCAATACTCAGATTTCAAGCCTTCAAGAAGAAGAACCTTCCCAGATTGCTAAAAATCATTACTGCAAACCTCCTAGATTGCAAAAGCTGCTGAATAAGAACATTCATCAAAATCTTGAGTCTTCTTCAAGGCTGCATCAGAAAGACATTCAAAGCAATCTTAAGTTCCTGCACCCTGAAGCAAAGCTACTTCCTGGACATTCTTTAAGCCAGGGGAACTTTGATTTTCTCAGAGCAATCCACTAGCTTCTCTGAACTTAGAGAAGACACTTTTAATTCTTCTTTTAACCTCCTTGTAAAAGGGTTTTAACTCTCTTCAAAAGTGAACTATTGGTGGCAGGGCACCTGATCAAAAACTTGTGTGTTTGGTTTTTGGGCACCTGATCAAAAGCTTAAAGGGTCTTGAGATCTACCTGAAGCAGATCTACTGGTGTCAGGGCACCTGATCAAAAACCTGTAGTGGATTTCTACCAGGGTGGTAGAAGAGTGGATGTACCCAATTGGGGAACCACTATAAAGCTCCTGTGTTGTCTGGTTGCTTATTTTAATTAATGCTCTGTGGTTGTGATAGTTTTAACAAGGTTGCTAATTGCTGTGTTAGGATAAAAGCTCAACTGAAACTTCAGTGAGCTTCTCCTTTATTCACTACACTCTATTAGACTATAGGTTTAAAGCTTTTATCTTTCTATTCTACAAATAGTTCGAAGAGAAGTGTTTAGAGTTTCCTTCTTTTTGAATACTCTATTCACCCCCCCCCCCCCCTCTAGAGTAGTAAGTACCTTATCCCATCACTTTTAATTGGTATCAGAGGGAGGTTGATTGGTTGAACAGGCTAACACCTGAACCATAAGTTCTTGTGATAAGATACTTTGATACCATATACACTCACATTAGATTCATGGCCCAGTACAAAGATTACTCTAGCACCAGACCTCCAGTATGCAACTTAGCCAAGTTTGGCATCTGGAAGGCAAGAATCAGACTTTATATGTACTCTTTTGATGAGGATATTTTTTCTTCTATCTTAACAGGGCCACCAACACCACCTACTGCAACTATTACTACAACATCTGCAGGTCTTAGTGCAGTGCCACCTCCTGACTATAATGAAAATTACAAGAAGGCCAAGATAGTTGATGCCAAAGCTATGAATATTCTGGCTCAGACTATGTCTTATGAGACATTCCAGAAAGTGGCTGATTGCACCTCAACAAAAGCCATGTGGGACTCACTGAATCATATTGTAGCTGGTTCAGATGATGAGAGGAAGGACAGAAGGTCCAATCACATATCCCAATATGAGAACTTCAAGAAGGAAGAGGCTGAGATAGTAGAATCTATGTACATAAGGCTCAGCTCCATTATCAATGAGCTGAGGACACTTGATAAGGAGATTACATTGACAGAAGTCAATGATAAAATACTGATGTGCTTCACCAGCACATGGGATCTCAGAATCTGGCCAATCAAGGAGTCAAGAAGTACAACAGAGATCTCAACTGAAGCTCTTCATGGCAAACTCAAATCATTTGAGCAAGTACTGAAGAGCAGGGAAGCTGAAGCTGAAGCCAAAGCACCTACTCCAATAAGGAAAGAGCAAACCCTTGCTCTTAAGGCTAATGATGAGTCCAAAGTGACTCAATCAAATGAAGAACTGATGGCACTCTTTTCCAAAAGGTTCTACAAGATGGGCAGAAAGGATAACAGAAGGAAGTCATCAAAATATGATGACAAGCCAAGGTATGATAAAACCCCATCTAAAGAAATTATTTGTTATAGATGCAGGAAGCCTGGACACATTCTCCCTGAGTGTCCAGAGACAAAGCATAAGGAAAGGAGAAAAGAAAAGGAACATGAGAAGCACTACTCCAAGACATCTTCTCACAAATATAAGAAGAAAGAGAAAGGTCTTATTGCAAAAACCAGGAGTGATACTGAGGAAGACACTTCTACCTCTAGCTCCAGTGAAGATGATGAAGAAGAGAAGAAAGCTAAGGAGATTTGCCTTATGGCAATTAATGCATGCAACAGTAACTCAGCTGCAAAGATGACTGAAGATGAGGAGGATGAATTATCTTATGAAGACCAAGTAATTGCATCTTATGATTTTACTACTGATGAATTTAATCATGAATTTAAAACTCTTTGCCTAAGTTTTCTTAGCTCAGAAAAGGAGATTATGTTTCTTAGAGATAAACTAGCTGGATCAAAATCTCTATCTAGTGAAAACATTAGGTTAGAATTTGAACTCACTAGATCATCTGAAGAAATTAAATTTCTTAAATTAGAACTAGCTAAAGCTAAGAGGTTAGAGGATTCACTTAATGACAGAAGTCTTAAGTTGCTAGAAATCACAAGCACTGCCAACACAAGGACAGACAACAATAAGTTAGGCTTAGGTGCCTCCCCTGGTGAACCCCCATTGCTCCTTGAATACATTCTTTCTACTCCAGTAAAGTTTGTTTCTGAAAAAGGAATACACAACACTTAGGTTATTCAAAATTCTAAGAAAGCTTTAAATAAGATTAAGAGAGACAAAAGGAAACAAAAATTCATAGAAATACAAAAATCGTCGAACGCCTATCGACGATCGCTGCACCCATCGTCGAACGACAATCGACGATCTCTAAACTCACCTGCTGGGTATAACTACTTAGCAATGAGTGATCGACGATCTCAGCCTGAGTCGTCGAACAGAGATCGACGATCGTGGAATCAAGAATCCTTTTCTGTGAACCAAGATCGACGATCTGGGTACCGATCGTCGAACATCGATCGACGATCAGAACTAAATTTCCAGAATCACAACAATGCTTACAGAAACAATAAGTTTAATAGCAAACCTAGGTCATCTAATTGGATTATCCCACCTAGGAGATCTCATCCCTTAGGATATCACCCTAAACCTGCATACACTTTCATTTCTAGTTTTTCCAATGTGAAGAACAATGGACCCAAGGTTATCTGGGTCCACAATGTCTAATTTAATCTTATTGCAGGTGAAGACCTATCCTATCACTCAGGACAAGTAGTATTTGTATAGTGGATGATCCAAGCATATGACTTGAAACAAAGAGAACCTGTAAAGCTTTAAAGCCAAGTTGGGACCAAAGATGGTCTTTGGTGATTCCAGCTGTTGTCAGACTGAAGGATATGGTAAATTCACCATAGGGTAAGTGACTTTAGAGAAGGTAGCTTATGTCATAGGACTGAAGCACAATCTTATTTCTATAAGTCAGCTTTGTGATGCTGGCTACAAAGTTTCGTTCTCTAATACTCTGTGCAATATTACCTTGAATAATAAAATTGTATTAATAGGCATTATGCAAGGAAATATTTATCTTGTAGATTTTAAATCCACCTCTTCTAAAAATTTTTTATTTAATGAGGTGAGTAGCAAAAATACTTTGTGGCATAAAAGGCTAGGTCATGTTAACCTTAGGAATATATCTAGGTTATCTAAATACAATCTTGTCAGAGGTTTGCCCTCTCGCCCCTACAAGAAGGAAGGCCTATGCAAGGCTTGTCAACTAGGCAAGCAAACTAAAAATAGTTTCAAAGCTTTAAATAAAAGTGATTCACCTAGAATCCTGTACCTATTGCACTTGGATCTCTTTGGTCAAATAGCTATACAATGTCTAGAAGAGAAATTCTATACCCTAGTAATTGTAGATGATTACTCTGGGTTCACTTGGGTGTTCTTCTTGAGAACTAAATGTGATAACTTTAAAGTTCTTATAGATTTTCTACTTTGTATACAGACTGAGTACTCTACTCAAGTTGTCTTGATCAGAAGTGATCATGGTACTGAGTTTGAATCTCTTCTTATACAAGAATTCTGTGAGAAAGAAGGTATCATGCATAACTTCTCTGCTCCTAAAACTCCTCAACAAAATGGGGTAGTTGAAAGGAAAAACAGAACCCTGATTGAAGCTGCAGGAACATTATTAGCAGATGCTAATATGCCTCTATCCTTTTGGGCAGAAGCAGTTAGCATAGCTAACTATATACTGAATAGGATTCTGATACATAAACTAAAGGGGAAGATTCCCTATGAATTGATTAAAGAAAAGAAACCTAAATTAGATTATTTTAGAATTTTTGGCTGTGTAGTTTACATTCACAACAATAACAAAGACTACATTAGAAAGTTTTAAGCAAAGGATTCATTGGCAATCTTTCTAGGATATTCCCAAGTAAGCAAACCTCATAGGGTATTTAATAAATCCAAAATGAAAATTGAAGAGTCAATACATGTATCTTTTGATAAAACTAACATGTTTTACAGAGAGAAGGAAACTTCTTCCAGTAACTCTTTGTAGGTACCTGTCTTGTTCAAGAATTTTTATGAGCTGAAACTCACTCAGGAGATTCAACCTCAACCAACTCTTCAGATAGTTGATTCAGATAGTGATGAAGACCAAGTAGAAGTGATTGCAACTCAACCAATAGCCAATCTAATTCCACCTGAGGAATTGATTCCAACTGCTGTTGAAGATCACATACCACCAATTGATTATGTCACACTTAGAGATCATCATACATCTCAAGTGATTGGAGGCATTTCAACTGGTGTGCAAACTAGACATCAACAAATTCAAGATGTGATGCTTGCTTATTTTCTTTCACAGATTGAGCACCTAGCCATAAAAGATGCTGAGCAAGATCCCCACTGGATCATTGCTATGTAAGAGGAGCTAAATCAGTTTGAAAGATGTAAAGTTTGGAATTTGGTTCCAAGACCAAAAGGTCAACTAGTTATAGGCACTAAATGGGTGTTTAGAAACAAGTTGGATGCTCAAGGAATTATTATAAGGAATAAAGCAAGGCTTGTAGCACAGGGCTACAGAAAGGAAGAAGGCATAAATTATGATCAAACATTTTCTCCTGTTGCAAGGCTAGAGGCAATAAGGATCTTTCTAGCCTATGCAACCTACATGAAGTTTAAGGTGTTCCAAATGGATGTAAAGAGTGCATTCCCGAATGGAGAGCTAAAGGAAGAGGTGTTTGATGAACAACCCCCAGGTTTCACTTCTTCAACTCACCCCTCTCATGTTTTTAAGTTGCAAAAAGCTCTGTATGGACTTAATCAGGCTCCTAGAGCATGGTATGAGACTTTAGCTAGTTTCCTATAAGAACAGAAGTTTGTTAGAGGCATTGTTGATAGAACCCTTTTTATTAAGCTCCATAAGGACAAGATACTGTTAGTTCAAATTTATGTGGATGACATTATATTTGGTTCAACTGATCCCAAAGTATGCAAAAGGTTCTCAGACCTAATGCATTCTAAGTTTGAGATGAGTAGTATGGGTGAGCTGTCTTATTTCCTTGGTCTCCAAGTTAAACAAGATGCTGATGGCATCTTGATCTCCCAATCTAAATATGCCAAGGAATTGGTAAAGAAGTTTGGGATGGCAGATGCTTCTGCAATGCACACTCCTATGGCTACTAATGTAGTTATTGATTCTGATGAAAAGGGCAAGCCTATTGATCAAAAAAATTATAGGGCCATTGTTGGTTCCCTATTATATCTAACTGCAAGTAGACGTGATATAATGTTTGTCACATTCCTATGTGCTAGATTTCAGGTCAACCCTAAGGAATCTCACTTGACTCTTCTTAAGAGAATCTTAAGATACTTAAAGGTATGCCCAAATTTAGGACTTTGGTACCCAGCTGAATCGGAATTTGAGTTGATTGGATACTCAGATGCTGATTATGCTGGCTGTAAAGTTGACAGGAAGAGCACCTAAGGAAATTGTCAGTTCCAAGGTGAGAGATTAGTCTCTTGGTTTTGCAAGAAGAAGGCTTCTGTTTCAACCTCAACTGCAGAGGCTGAATATATAGCAGCTGCTAGTTGATGTTCACAAATACTGTGGATTCAAAATCAACTATTGGAATATGGGTACACACACAAAAACACCAAAATTATGTGTGATAGTACCAGTGCTATTTCCATAGCACAAAATCCTGTGCACCATTCTAGAATTAAGCACATAGACATCAGACACCATTTTCTTAGAGACTGTGTTAACAATAATAAAATAAATCTCGAATTTATACCCACAGATCTTCAAAGAGATGATATATTCACAAAGCCTTTAGATGAACAAAAACATCTATTCTTTTTGAATCAACTAGGCATGATGAATGGATCTGACTCAGTATAAAAATCTGCTAAGTTGAAATCTGTTCTGAGATCGTCGAACGGTGTTCGAAGTTTGTCGAACAGGTTGAGCTAAATCGTCGACCGTCCATCTACGATAGCTCTTTGCGTTTAGAGACAGGAATTGTCGATCGATGATCGACGACTCTGCTCCGGAAATCGATCGTCGATCGACAATCGACGACCGATTCTCTTGATCTTCATTCAGAGATTGACGACTCTAGTTTATTTCAAACCGATCGTCTATTTAGGTCTGAAGATCATCGACGGAGCTCGCCTAGTCGTATTCTGCTTCCAGGACTGTTTCGAGCTCTCGTCCCGCGCTTTCTCCTCTCTTTTCTTACGATTATTGTCGTCTCAGTTCTTCTCGTCGATTCCATGGCGATTGCATCTGCGACTTTTTCCGTGATGAAGTTTGACGCCGGATTCAGTGTCGATTTCGAGTCCTTCAGTGACTGCGAACAAGTTTTCAGAGAAATGTTGCAGTTATGCGACGACCAAGGACTCAAGAAGCTTACGTCTACAAAGATCAAAATCCATCTATCAGAGATAAAGGAATGGGTTTATACTTCTTCTCCCGATGACGAAGCGATTAAAGGAACCATCAACGGCATGGAGGTAATTCTTATTCCCGCAATTTTGACTGAAATATTTGAGTTAAAGAATTGATCAGATGATTATGAGTAAGATACTGTTGAATAAGGTAGGATGTTGCTAGAGATGTGTTGGGTATTGTATCCACAATTACCTGGATTTGAAGAAGACTCCAGTCAAGCTAAGATGGATTTACAATGTATTTGACATTCTTCCATCAAGTTGTGCTTGCAGCTATTCCATGCTAAGTACACACCAATGTCAGGGTGCAGTGGGTCAATATACACGGGTCTGCGCAACGTAATCCCTCGTTGAGTAGATCAGTGTGTTGACTCACATGTGCTCTCTCTATTGGAGTGTTCTTATTTTCAAGTACATGGTTAAGGCAGATCAAGAGCAGAAGAAGGAGCAAAGATGGTCAAAGACCAAGTCATCAAAGGCAGGAAGAGAAAATTCTTCTAAGTCAAAATTGATGGGAATCACTAAGTGATTCTCGCCGACTTCGACGGGAATCGTTAGTGATTCCCGCCAATTCGACGAGAATCAGTCTGCATTCCCGCCGACTTCTTCCGACTGACAGTTTTCGAGCAGAAATTCTGCCAAGGCTGAGTCGACGGGTAATCGTGAGTGATTCCCGCTGACTTCGACGAGAATCAGTCTGCATTCCCGCCGACTTCCTCTGGCTGACAGTTTTCCAACAGGAATTCAGCCAAGGCAGAATCGACGGGAATCGTGAGTGATTCCCACCGACTTCGACGGGAATCACCAATGATTCCCGCCAATTTTGCCTTAGGCAGTTTTCCTCGTTCGCTGGACCGAACCACCTTGTCGTGCGCTATTTTGGCCGGGGCTAGGGTTTCTCCTTGTGGGCCCCACAACGGTATTTAGGGTTGGATCAGGGTATATATATACATGTATTTCGAACCACTACAGTAACTATTCACGATAAATCAAAAGCGGCCGAGCGTGACCTAGCCGATCGAGGAAACCGCCGATCGCCTATCGCCGCTCGCTAGGAAGTCGTCGCTGATAATCTCCGATCATCTCTGATCTTCCGACGGCAGTACCGAGGCAAGCAGAGCATCTCACGTATCTCTCTTGAGATCTCTTGTCTTCCAATTCGTATAACGAGACTTGTTCTCCATTCCGAATTTGTGGAGACGATTGATCCGACTGAGATCATTGGTAGACCTAGCTTGCTTCGTCAAGAAGTTTGGATCTACAAAGCATCGCCGCCACATTTACTTGCCCCCGCTAATCTTGACAAGATCCTCTCCAAGAGAGAAATCCAGTTATGGTCTCTTCGTAACTTTCAAGAAAGTTTCAACGAACGAAGAAGGACATCGGAATCTCCAAAAGCTCTGTTTGTATTTTCTTTTACATTCAATTTCGATTTGTTGTAAAGGAATTTTTATTCCTAGTTGTAAGGGTTGGGTGCAACCCGTGGTGGTGGAGTTGTGACTCCTTTGTTGGAAGGGTTCCTTCTATAGTGTGAGGATTGGATTTCAAACCGTTTGGAGAAGTTACCGAGTCGTCCCTTGGTGGGAGATAGGTCGAAGGGGGAAGTGGACGTACCCAAATCGGGGAACCACTATAACTCTTTGTGTGTTTTCAGTGCTGTGTTTGTTAATTTGTGCAGGCTAAATTAATTCCGCAAAAGACCGCACGACACCTATTCCCCCCCCCCCCATTGTTGGATTTAGTCGACACTAGAGACTTTCAAGTTGTATCATAGGGAGGTTACTCATGAATAAGGTTAATACCTTGAGTAAGATCCTGTATCTAATGTCAAGAAGAAAACAAGACTCAAGCATTGAGCTATACACTGTTGTCTCTCCTTTGAGACTCCCTGCCTGCACAAAAGAATATTATCCCATATGGAAATTGAGAGTTCAGTTTCATCTGGAAGCCATTGACCCTCGTGCATTATTCATTATGGAAGAGGGTCCCTTCATTCCCATGAAGGCTTCTGGTTCTGGAAAAGATCTCCAAATCCCCAAGAGTCCCGCAGAGATGTTTGAGACTGAGCTCTCACTATTTACCTTGGAAAAGCTGGTTTGACAGATCATTTCTGATATTTGGTCTGGATCATCTCTTATAAGATTGGATAAGTGTAAGACTGAAAAGTCCATGTGGCAAACTATCTCTGACCTCATCGAGGGAACGAAGACTGCCGGGACTGAATGCCAGCAACAGGATAAAGCATATGTGGGGGTCCTCATCTCTGAAGATTAAAATCAAGAACAACCTCTCAATATCAGGGCTCCAGTGTCTCTATCTGAGACTGAAGAAGAGATTCAAGAATTTAGTTGTGATGAAGCTGAAACATCAGTCTCTGCAGACTATAACTCTAACCCTGATCAGCACAATCAGGATCAGGTATCTTCCTCTTATTGCTCCCTTCCTCTTGTATCTCCTGAAGACAAGAGAATTTCAAAGGTTTTTCCATCTTTTGAGGCAAGGGAAATTGACTGCTTCAATCAAAAGATTGAAACTCTTGATTCCCTTCGTAGAGCCATTCAGAAAAGCAACTTGCTTGTTGAGGAACAAGCTAAGGAAATTGCTCAGCTGAGGACCATGATGGACCTCCAATTGGAATCCATCAAGGTGAAGGACTCAAAGATCTCAGATCTAGAGTTTCATCTAGAGACCGAGAAGAGGATATTATCTAATTTTGCCAAGATAGATGCTATTAAGAGAAAGCGAGAAAATGGGTGGATCTCGCGAATTATAAAATCGTGGAGAAATGGGGAAACTATTTACAAACCCCCCACACCGAGTAGGAGGGGCACTCATCATTCCTTCAGGTATGACCATAAGAATAACTATGGTCATTGCAGGAATGATCGACCCTAATGTCAAAACACCCTTAGTGCAAGTGCTGTTATGGCTACCCATGAGAAAATACACACGGCTCATCATGAACCATTTGTAGTTGCGGCCTCAGCCCCCTCACTTCATGACATTGCTGGAACCTGCTCTCGCAGAACTTCTTACCACCCTAGGACAAAAGAAATGGGAGTTGGCAAACATGTAGCACGCATCACTGGGGCCCCCGAATGTTTGCTGGCTGAAAAAAAAGCACCATCCCCCAGGCCTCATGATACTCACCACATGTCTACCATCAGACCCCCCTCGAGTCTCAGTAGAAAGGGTAAATCTGAGAGCAGTTCCAGCATCGCCTCTTTCAGACCTTTGGTTATAACTAAGGGCATGTTTGGGAGGGCTTTCTAGCTCCTTTTCGTTTTCTAGAAAACGCCACCGCACATAATAAACTGTTTGGAATGTCTACCGGTGGGAAAAGCTACCACCAAAAATTCCTTTTTCTCCTCTATTTGAAAAGTCACTAGCCTCCTACTTTTCAACTTTTCGAAAAGTAATTTCTCATTCCGATACACAGCTGATGCTATGAAAACATTTTACTCTTTTGGATCTAGTTCGACAACCCTGCGAAAACACTAGCCTTTCTCTAGATCAATATTTCGCTCGGGTGCGAGTTTTTGGCACGGGGCGATTTTTTCGCCCTGGCGCGAATTTTTAACCCGAGCGCGAAATTTTTCGCCCGAGCGCGGAATTTTTCGCCCGTCCGCGATTTTTTCTCCCGGGCACGAATTTTTCGCCCGGACGCGAATATTTCGCCCGGGCGCGATATTTTCGCCCGGGTGGGGAATTTTTCGCCCGGGCGCGGAATTTTTCGCCCGAGCGGCATTCTTTCGCCCTTGTGCGAATTTTCCACCCGGGTGCAAATTTTTTCACCAGGGTGCGAATTTTTTCTCCCGGGGCGAATTTTTCGCCCGAGCGCGAATTTTTTGTCAGGGCGCGAATTTTTGGTCCGGTCACGAATATTTCGCCTGAACGTGAATATTTCGCCCAGGCGTGGAATTTTTCGCCCGAGCGACATTCTTTCACCCGTGCGCGAATTTTCCACCCGGACGCAAATTTTTTCACCCGGGCGCGAATTTTTTCTCTCGACGCGAATTTTTCGCCCTAGAGCGAATTTTTCGCCCGGGCGCGAATTTTTTCGCCCGAGCACGAATTTTTTCGCCCGAGCGCGAATTTTTTCGCTCGGGCGCGAATTTTTCGCCCAGGCGCTGTTTTTTCGCCCGATCGTGCATTTTTCGCCCGGGAGCAATTTTTTCTCCAGGCGCAATTTTTTTCCTCCGAACTCGATTTTTTCGCCCAAGCGCAGTTTTTTTGCCCGAGCACAGTTTTTTCACCCGTGCACAATGTTTTCGCCCAGGCGCGAAATTTTCACCCGGGCGCGAATATTTTGCCCGGGCACGATTATTTCGCCCGGGCGCGAATATTTCGCCCGGGCGCGAAGTTTTTGAGCGATGTTTTCACCCCGGCGCGAAATTTTTGACCGGGCGCAAAATTTTCGTCCGTCCGGAAAATTCACGCTTGGGCGAAAGATGTGCGTAATTTTAATAAAAAAAATCACTGCAACGGAGATTTGTCAAACAGTTTATAAAATGCTCTTTTCTGAAAATCTCTGCAAAAGAAGTTCACCCAAACGGATCTCCTTTTGCAATATACATTTTCCAAAAGCTCATTTTCCCACCTTCCTTTTGCTACCACTCCTTTTCCTTTCCGAAAAGCCCTCCCAAACAGAGCCTAACTCCGTTAATAGACCTGGTCAGAAAAGGAGGTACAATATTCATGAGTGTTGGTGTTGTGGCAGAGTGGGTCACTTTGCCATAGATTGTTGGCACAATCCTTCTGTGCAAAGGGCAAGGGTAGGTCCATATCCTTTGGAAAGAGACAGGCTTCCTGACAGAAATCCTGTAGGAAGGCATGCTGTATTTTATGCTGACAAGAACCTAGGACCCAATACCTATTGGGTTCCTAAGGTAAGGTAATTCTTTTTTGTAGGATAGTCTAGGTACCCATGAACCTGATGAGACCAAGACAAGAGATGTTCCAGGCTTGCTATGGAACAAGTATATTGGATACAAGATAATGCTAACCACAGTTTCCTACTTGTACATGATACCCTTCATACTTAAAATAGTGGATCTGAATGATCAACCTAGTAATCCCAGGTACGCACATTCAGTTTCGAAAATTGAATCGCATTACATAGATATACATATATATATATAGACATATATGTATATCTTTTTTCAAGATCTATATCTACACACCTGAAATGGAAGGAAACACAATCCAATAACCGTATGATCCTTATTTTAGAATCTGATAAATTTTCTATATCTTGATAATATGTGAGAGTGGGTTTCAATTGATCCGATTAATCTCAAGGGACTTGTACCAGTAGGTGCAACTAATATTTTTTAAATCTTGACTCACCAAGAAATAGCCAGTGATTATTTCTAGTGTTATCCTTCCATCGACTCGGCATAGCTATTCTGACCTGAAATTTTTTACCCATTATTTAAAAGGTAAAAGTTTCAAATTAGCAGGAATTCCCATCGCCTTAAAGGTTTAAATGTATAGGAATTCCCGTCGATGAGCGGAAATCTGCCGATGGTGAAAGAAGGTTTAAATGTATAAGAAATAGCAAGTGCTTAACGTTACCATTTTCCCGTCGAGAAAGAAGCTTGTTTAATCGAACGAAAAGCAGCGGAAACCCTTCCCGTCGACCCTTTAGCTTCCTGCGGAAAGCAGCGGAAACCTCGCCATTTCCCGTCGACCTTGAGGAAATCTCGTCGAATCCCTTCAGTAGATCTAGCGAAAACGAGCCTCCCGTCGCTCCCCAGTCGTAGTTCGTCGACTTCCGCAACCTTCGAGTCTACCGTCCGTCGCTCCCGTTGATCGTAGCCCGCAGTCATCTCCCGTCGATCGTAGCCCGTCGACTCTGCGTTCCCGTCATCAGCATCAGCTCGACGCACGTGTCACGCTGATCCATCGCCAGCCTTCAGTCCATACGTAAGCTTCTCATCAGCCTAGGGCTACTCTCCTCTCCCCTCCTGCTATGTGTCTCCTTCCTTGCACCCTCCGTGTGAGAAGTAACTTCAGTTGCTTCCTTGAGATTCTCCATTTTCAAGGATCATCCCTCTTTCTAGTTCATTTCCTACAAACTCTAGATTTAGATAGAGTTAATTCCTTGAGTGTAACTCGTTTAGGTTCATAATGGCTCCTCGAACAACGGTCGGGCTCCTTACTGGAAGTGAGTTGGTTAGGACAGGCTTTGCCGATGCTTCAGACGAATTTAGAAACATCATCTTGATGCTGGAACAAGCCGGGCTCTCCTTCATTCTCAAGCACCCGTGCAAGGTTCTAGACAAGGAATTTCTTGAGTTTTACGCAAACTCCAAGCTGCGACACAAGGACAACCTGATAAAGAGTAAGATAGCAGGTCTAAGGATAAAGTTGACGGCTGCCAAACTATCACATCATCTCTAGCTCTCCAGCTTTGAACAAGAGGACTATCTAGATGAAGATATCGTACGAGGACACTTATTTTCTGTGGATTTGCTAGAGGGACTAGGGCTATAAAATGCAAGGATATGAACGAAGAAGGAAAGCTTCTCTCAGATTTCATAGGGAAGGTTCTGATCTGCAAGCCTTGCTCACACGATCACATCTCAGGGGACATATTTAAGATCCTAATCGCCATAGTGTGCAGAAAGAAATTGAACTGGGGGGCCATGTTATTTGAGAAAATAAATGATACCCTACGTACTCCTAACTTTGGGAGAATCATCAGTCTCTACCTGAATCAGATGGATGGTGATAGATTTGATATGACTAAGGGAGTTCCCCTTCACTACCTAAAGAAGATGGACTCCAACATCTTTGATTGATGGGAATGAAGAATTGTCCAAGGGGGTGCATCTGGAACACGTGTTGATGAAGAAGACAGAGCACCAGAGTTCACAAATCCTTCGGATCAGCCCAGTCAAGTTCCTGATCTACTGAAAGCAGGAACTGAGGGGGAGTCGTTACCCAGTCCTTCTGCTGCTATAAGGATGGAAGCCTCAGTCACAGGATAAGTAAACACTGTTAATAACATCACCCTCATCGCTAAGGAAGCAGTGGAGACTCTCGCTACTGATCAGACTGACGAGGAAGAAGAAGAGGATGATGTGGAGAATATTGCTGTTAGTGAGGATGATGTGGATTCCCTTGAACAGCAAGTTACTGAGGAACTTGATGATGAGCCAGCTGGAAATGATATGGCCATGAGGGAGATTGATGTTGACCTCCCTTCTGAGGAACAGATTCAAGTGAAAATTCATGATGTATCTGGCGCATCAGTTAAGGGGGAGACCTCCCTGCCTCAGGAACAACCTGATACTATGCTGAAGGGGGTGATGAGTATATATGGAAACTTGGCAAATGCTTCCTCTATCCCTCCACTTGAGACTATAAATTTATCAAGCTCCACAAGTCTATCTGAAGAAGAGAATCCTGACCCACAGAGTCTTATCCCCCCAGAGCACGACTAGGCCATACATCAGGATCATCCATTACGACCTCGCCTGGCAAATCACACTGTAAATATCATTCAAGGTACTGTAGATGAACTTAAGACCTCCTTCAAACGATCTCACAACATGGTACTTAAATGAATTAAGCAATCAGAGGATCTGATGCTAAAGAATATTGTGGAGATAAATCACAAGCTGGATAAGATGGAACAAAAGTTTGAAGATAAGTATGCTGAGGCCGACACTACGGTCAATCTTCTGATGTAAGGGCTACAAAAAAATACAGCTGACCTGGTAGTGGTAAATCAAAATGCTCATGTTGTTGCCAACAACATCAAATTGTTCGATGCCAACATGGTCACACTCAACACGAATCAGAATACCCTGCTGACCGATTTTACTAAGAATGTAAAGCATATAGATGAGTCACTGCATTCTTATGCAAACTCAATTGCCTTAGAAGCCAAAAAGGTGGAGAAGGAATATGCAGCTAAGATGGTAGGGTTAGAGCAAATCATGGTCGACAACTTCAAGCAATCAAATGAGTATGTTTTTGAAATTTGTCATTGGCTAGCTCAGCAAGCTTCAGGTATACATATTCCTGTTAATCCTACTGATGATGTTACTGCTGCTGCTGATGAGGTTCTATTGCTGAGGAATTTCTCGTAAGTGAAGATGATGCCAGAAAGGCTGCTAAAGCCGCTGCAAAAGCTGCTCACAGTGCAATGTTTGATCAAGAAGTGATTGCGAAAGGGAAAAGAAAACTTCAAGAAGGAACTTCTAAAGAAACTCTAGCGGAGAAGAAATTAAGAAGGAAGGAAAGTGAAGTTAAGAATGAATGATGGAGTCCTGTGTCTAGGAACATCATACTGGATAAATTCATGCTACTACAGCGGGGAAAGCTTAATAAAAATGAAGTATATAGTCAGTATGAGTGGGAAAAGCACAAAGAATATGAGCCTAAAAGAAACATTTTCTTTAGGTTAAACACAGTGGAGAACAAAGCTCTTCCCCCCGGTACTACCTGAAGCCAAAGGAATTTTTTGAAAGGCAAAGTAAGAAGTACCTGGCTAAACAACTAAGAGATGCTGAGGCAAAGGAGGGATAGACTTGAAATCTAAACTTTTTATTTTTAATCTGCACGTACGTCTATTCTTGTAATCATAAATGAACAACTCTTTGAATATATATATATATATATATATATGATCATATGCTGATTCAATTTTTTTCTGAATGCGTGAAATTTTATTATTCTGACTTCTTATCTCGCATACTTTTATATATATCTTTTTGGTTGGTGTAATTCATCTTAGCTAGTAGGATTTTGGCTTCTTCAAATAGGGGGAGATTGTTGGGTATTGTATCCACAATTACCTGAATTTGAAGAAGACTCCAGTCAAGCTAAGATGGATTCACAATGTATTTGACGTTCTTCCATCAAGTTGTGCTTGCAGCTATTCCATGCTAAGTACACACCAATGTCAGGGTACAGTGGGTCAATATACACGGGTCTGCGCAATGTAATCCCTCGTTAAGTAGATTAGTGTGTTGACTCACGTGTCCTCTCTCTATTGGAGTGTACTTATTTTCAAGTACAGGGTTAAGGCAGATCATGAGCAGAAGGAGCAAAGATGGGTCAAAGACCAAGTCATCAAAGGTAGGAAGAGAAAATTCTTCTAAGTAAAAATCGACGGGAATCAATAAGTGATTCTCGCCGACTTTGACGGGAATCGTTAGTGATTCCCGCCGATTCCATGAGAATCAGTCTGCATTCCCACCGACTTCTTCCGGCTGACAGTTTTCGAACATAAATTCTACAAAGGCAGAATCGATGGGAATCGTGAGTGATTCCCGCCGACTTCGACGAGAATCAGTCTTCATTCCCGCCGACTTCCTCCGGCTGATAGTTTTCCAACAAGAATTCAGCCAAGGAAGAATCGACGGGAATCTTTAGTGATTCCGCAGACTTCGACGGGAATCACCAACAATTCCGACCGATTTTTCCTTAGGCAATTTTCCTCATTTGCTGGACCGAACCACCTTGCCGTCCGCTGTTTTGGCCAGGGCTAGGGTTTCTCCTTGTGGGCCCCACAATGGTCTTTAGGGTTGGATAAGGGTATATATACCTGTATTTTGAACCTCTACAGTAACTATTAACGAGAAATCAAAAGCGGCCGAGCGTGACCTAGCCGATCGCAGAAACAGCCGATCGCCTGTCGCTGCTCGCCAGGAAGTCGTCGCCGATAATCTACTATCATCTCTGAT
The DNA here is from genome assembly GCA_039513925.1 of Platanthera zijinensis. Lineage (NCBI taxonomy): Eukaryota > Viridiplantae > Streptophyta > Magnoliopsida > Asparagales > Orchidaceae > Platanthera > Platanthera zijinensis. The sequence continues at coordinate 121,493,048 of CM077092.1, forward strand.
CTTCCGACGGCAGCACCGAGGACAGCAGAGCATCTCACGTATCTCTCTTGAGATCTCTTGTCTTCCGATTCATAGAACGAGACTTGTTCTCCATTCCGAATCGGTGGAGATGATTGATCCGACTGAGATCATTTGTAGACCTAGCTTGCTTCGTCAAGAAGTTTGGATCTACAAAGCATCGCCGCCGCATTTACTTGTCGCCGCCGATCTTTACAAGATCCTCTCCAAGAGAGAAATCCGGTTGTGGACTATTCGTAACTTTCAAGAAAGTTTCAACGAACGAAGAAGGGCATCAGAATCTCCAAAAGCTCTGTTTGTATTTTCTTTTACATTCAATTTTGATTTGGTTTAAAGGAATTTTTATTCCTAGTTGTAAGGGTTGGGTGCAACCCGTGGTGGTGGAATTGTGACTCTTTTGTTGGAAGGGTTCCTTCCGTAGTGTGAGGATTCGATTTCAATCCGTTTGGAGAATTGACTGAGTCATCTCTTGGTGGGAGATAGGTCGAAGGGGGAAAGTGGACGTACCCAAATTGGGGAACCACTATAACTCTTTGTGTGTTTTCTGTGTTGTGTTTGTTAATTTGTGCAGGTTAAATTAATTCCTCAAAAGACCGCACGACACCTATTCCCCCCCCCCATAGGTGGATTTAGTCGACACTAGAGACTTTCAAGATGGGACATGCAGAAAGCATTCCTTCTAAGCTTTTGAAAGTAAATTTATCTATTGGATTTAAGTTTTTGGTTGATTTGGTTAGAAAGGTTCTGCTTAGACAGCATTCAACCCACGACAACATCAACAGGCAACAATTTGCTTTAATGTCAGCTATAGTGAATAAGAAAGCAATCAACTGGGCTGGATTGCTATTTGAGTATATCAGGAAAAAGAATAACAAGAAAGAGGTGACTCAAGGAAGGTTGATTGGGTTCTTTCTATCTATGAAAGCTTCCCAGATGTTAAGCTCTGCTCCTACAGCAATAAATGCCAGCAAAAGAATTGATCCTTCCTTGTTTTTTAAATGGAAAAGGACTATTCAGAAACCATTCAAGGCTGGGTCTGCCCCTATAACATCTGAGGGCACATGGGCTTCTTAAGCCACTTCCCAACCTAATGAAGAAATTCATCCTTCATCTTCCTTGCAATCCACCTCCATTGAAATTCATTCATCTCCTGTTAACCATCCATAACCATTTGCATCCCCAACACCAGCTCATCTAGCTGAGATAGAAAATCTCAACATAGATTCTACGTTCACTCTGCTTACCTCATCTTCTGTTCCAGCTCAGGAGAACATCATTTTTGATGTTCATCCATCCATCATTCCTCCATCATTCAAAATTTCACCTGAATTGATTGCTAATATCCTGGAGCTAATTACTATATCCATTAAAACCATGATTGTAGAAGCCATTGCACCTCTTTCCTTCTCTATTTCATCTCTTGCTGCTTCCATACATGCCCTCTAGGTCCCTTCTTCATCTAGGGGCCTGGGTTTAGTTCCCACTAAACCCAGGCAGGGGGAGATTCTCAATAAAGATGCTTCAGGCTCTACTTGGGCTCATGCTGTTGTGCATTCTCCAGCAGCAATGGAGTTAGAAATGTTTTCAGATGCAGTTCCAGAATCAGATGAAGCCATTCCAGATATAGTGCAGATGATAGTTGTAGATGCTCCAGTAGTTCTTGAAGATGAACTGGATGCATTTCTGGATTCAGATGATGAGTCTTCACTATCATCCTATGGAGACTGTTATATCAGTCAGACCACTCCTTCTGTGTTTGATCCCCTTCAGGCAATTGTGTGTTATCAAAGACCAATGGGCCTTAAGATTTTAGATTGTTTCATTATTTCTGAAACTATAGCTGAAGCAGTTTGTGCTTTCAAGTTCTTTCTTGAGGAGCTTTTCGCTCCTGTCATTGCCAGATATCTAGAAGGAGTTATTTCCTCCTTCTTGGAAGATAAGTGGACTTCAGTGGAATCTTCAGATAATGCTGTTAAGGAAAATCTCGAAGCTGTTAGACCAGATGAAGTTGTGTCAGTTGCTGCTCCAAAAATTATTTCAGAAGTTGCAGTTGCTGAATCACCTGTGCCATCTACTGTCTGGGATGACACCCCAGGTCCAGACTTGGATTCTCTTTTGGCTCATGATATCCTAGAAGAAGAAAGAGAAAAAGCTCTTCATAAAGCTAAAGAAAAAGAGGAAGCTTTGTTAAAAGATATTGATGATCTATATGCAAAACCTCAGTCCTCACATTCTGAGGATGAGGATGAGGATTCTGATGACTCAGTAGGAAATAAGAAAAAGAAAAAGATTGCTCAAAAGAAGAGGAAGTATGTAGCTCCAGCTCCTCCAAACCCAGATTATGATGTTCCCTATTATATTCTGAAAGGGATTGATCCTAAGTCTAAAAGCTTTGAGGCCTGGATGTGGTATTCCAAAAATGCCCAGAAAGCAAGGAAGAAAAGCAGGAAGAACTCTACTCCTCCCAAGGGAATTCATAGAGGTCCTCCTCCTCCTCCTCCCTCTGCTGGTGCATCAGGCAATGTAGCTCCCAGATCTTCTACTCCTCCTGCCAGACCAAATCAATGATATATCTATCAAAGGAAGGGCAGGCAGCCTCCTCCCAGCAGTTCTTATAATCAGTGGCAGCCTAGGCATTCAAACATCCCAAGAGAGCAAGTAAAGGAAGTTGTATATCAACAACCAACCTTCTCCCCTCCTCAAGCTCCTAGGTCTCCTCCCAAAAGAAAAGTTTCACCTCCAAAGAAGAAACCAGCTCAAGCTAAGCCATTAGATGCAGAAGGAAAAAGAGTTATATACTCTGATAACTCAAGCAGGAAGTATGCTGAATGTGCTCCTCCATCTAACCTTGTGATTCAAGAGCCAAAAGTTTCAAATGTCAAGCCATCTCAAGAGCAAGCTAAGAGTTTTCTAGCTCAATCAATAAAATTAAAGATTGTAAATCCATTGGATCCAACTGATGAAAGTACTTATGAAAGTCTAGAGCTTGATCATAATTTCAAAATGGCTAGACTTCTAGAATTAGTGGGAGCTGCTCAAATCAGAAAAGCTAAATCTGAAGGTCAAGATATCTCAGGATTATCTACAATGTCAAAGTACATATAGAAAGAATTGGATAGGTTCCAAGTTAGTTCAGAAGTATTTTTTTGCTTCAAAGTACATGGAAAGATATCCTAAAGCTATTCTTCCTAAAGCTGGAGAACAAAAGATTATTGGAGAGCAGGACTTGAAGTTATCTAAGGAGGATGCATATGATCCTCAGAGAAAAATCATTTTCTCTCCTGCTGCTTCTATTCCCCCTCCACATTCTATTAATAAAAAATTGTGACATTTTTTTTGATTATCTGATTTATTCAAATATGTTTGATGATATATCTATTGATGCCTCTTTATCTGTTTGTATTATATTCGTTGTTGTTTCAGTGACATCACCCAAATAGGGTGAGATTGTTGGTTCCTTAGTTTTGATTTGGGTAATGTCATCTCAATTAGGCTTAATTGACCCAAGAATTATCTATTGTCAATGGTTAGACTAAAGGTTAGTCTACCTTAGGTTAGTTGAGAAAGGATAGAAATGAAAATTGGTTAAGTATACATGTGTTCGACGATAGTCGAACCTTGCTCGACGATCTTCGATTACTGACCGATGATCTCAGAGTTATATGAACTCCGAAGTGGGCTCGACGATTTGCTTATTCAGATTGATGATCGTGTAGACTTGGTCAACGATCTCTGTTAAGAAAGTTTTTCTTCAGGTCGACGAACTTCTTGTTCAGATCGACGATCTTCGATCTATGGTCGACGACTTATGTCTGCTGTTATCAATATTCATTTCATTTGATCCCTTGTTTTATTTCCTCTGATTTAAGACATATTTTATTTAGGATATTCTACTTAAGTTAATGCTTATACTCTTTTGCTTATTTGCAATACTCCTAATGCATTAATTAAGAGTTTTGGCAGAATAAAGCCGTTTGTTTTATTAGAGAAAATCGTGGATTCTTTACAGCTGTAATATAGCCGTTAGGCTTTGTTTCCTGTGCCAATTTGTAAAATCAAATTGATAGGATATTTTTGATTTCCTTAAATCCTTTTTGGGAATGACAGAAAAGAATATAGTTGCAGTTTCCTTATTTGATTTATTGTATTATTTGGAAAGTCTTTTAAGTACAGGGCTCGAGGTAATTTTAAAAGAAGAAAGGTCTCTATATTAGCAGGGCAATCGATTGAATTCAACATATATACAACCCAGAATATTCTACCAAGAGACATGGAACTAGAACTTTATAGAAAAAGAAAAGTTCTTCTTCTTCCTGAGTTCATCCTGTCTTTAGGAAAACAAATACTCAGAGTTCAAGCCTTCAAGAAGAAGAACATTCCCAGATTGCTAAACATCATTGCTGCAAACCTCCCAGATTGCAAAAGATGTTGAAGAAGAAAATTCATCAAAATCTTGAGTCTTCTTCAAGGTTGCATCAGAAAGACATTCAAAGCAATCTTAAGTTCCTGCACCCTGAAGCAAAGCTACTTCCTGGACATTCTCTAAGCCAGGCGGAGCTTTGATTTTCTCAGAGCAATCCACTAGCTTCTCTGAACTCAGATAAGACACTTTTAATTCTTCTTTTAACCTCCTTGTAAAAGGGTTTTTACTCCCTTCAAAAGTGAACTATTGGTGGCAGGGCACCTGATCAAAAACCTGTGTGTTTGGTTTTTGGGCACCTGATCAAAAGCCTAAAGGGTCTTGAGATCTACCTGAAGCAGATCTACTGGTGGCAGGGCACCTGATCAAAAACCTATAGTGGATTCCTACCAGGGTGGTAGAAGAGTGGATGTACCCAATTAGGGAACCACTATAAATCTATTGTGTTGTCTGGTTGCTTATTTTAATTAATGCTCTGTGGCTGTGATAGTTTTAACTAGGTTACTAATTGCTGTGTTAGGATAAAAGCTCAACTGAAACTTCAGTGAGCTTCTCCTTTAATCACTATACTCTATTAGGCTATAACTTTAAAGCTTTTATCTTTCTATTCCGCAAATAGCTCGAAGAGAAGTGTTTAAAGTTTCCTTCTTTTTGAATACCTTATTCACCCCCCCCCCCTCTAGAGTAGTAAGTATCTTATCCCCTCACATTCAGAGTGTCTTTGACTTTGTCGTAGCATAGGAGGAAGAGAGTCTTAGGCTACGGGCCAAAAAGACTAGTAATGCTCAATGTTGAACCATCGGTCTAGGACATAGGATGGTGGTGGGACTAGGATTCGAGTATGCCGAAAAATATTCCCTGAGTACGAAGCGTGGGGTTGACCGTGCCCACAAATGTGGTGAATTGTGCTTAAGAGTCACGTTTTGATGCTATTATATGTACATGTTCTTTACCTACAGGGAATGGGTACTGCCACCCCTTGTGAGGGGAGGAGTCATTATAATTTGGTCAGCTAAAGCTGACCATTGCCTTATTTGCCACAACTTTGTGGATTGTTCATATGCTGGTGCTGGGGAGCTAAGTGGAAAGTAGCGGGCTGAAGCCCTCGTGCTATGCCAGCCCTCGAAGGCCAAGCAAAGCATCTTTATTACCTTCATGTGTTGCAAGACTGTGTATCGATGTATGCAAATCACCTTAATTTATTGAAACCATTTGTAAGGCCTTAAGGACAAACTCTCTGTGTATTTTGGTTATCATTCCTACTTGTTCGTTAGTGGACATTCTTGTATTTATGTTCTTAATACTCTTAATGCTTATGCTAGAATGCAACCCTGAGTTAGGATACTTAAATGGTTTCGGTTCAATGTGTAATTCCATTGAGTATACATGGAATATGGCTTGGGGCCCCGACCAGACCTTCTACTATGTTCTACGTGACAGATGGGGGTGTTACACACTCCCGTAACCTAGGGCGTGTTTTCTGAGTGATCGATTGAGGAAGGCCAGGAACGATTTGTATTAAATTCTGACGTTATGACGGGTCATGCCCTTTGTTTATGTCGTGACAGGGGGCGTGACCTAGGAAAACAGCTTCTGGTGGGAAAATTTCGTTTGTTGGCATGCAACGGTCAATCCGTGGGCTGTCACGACTGGGACCCTTGAAGGTCACAGGTACAAGTCACGTGCATAACTCCTGGAACATGGGAGTTTCTTTATGATTTTTCATGGTTTTTGGATCTAGACCACATCAGATGGTCGGGACACATCAATTAATAATACACGCCCCTAGGTCATGCCCGTGACCTAGGGCGTGTACTGCCATTTTTTTGTAAAATTCTACAAAAACCTGCAGAAAACAAAATTAAAATATGTTAGAACCAAAATTTTAAAAAGATAGTTTTTATTAAAAAAATAAACATAATTTAATTGAATAAATATAAATATTAATAAAACCCTATACTAAAATACGATAAAAATACTACTTATCAATGTAAAAAAAATAGAACTAAAATAAAGTACAGTAGCTGGAATAAAAAACTAGAAATGAAAGGGAATTTAGGAACTGAAATGTTGAAATAAATAAAAAAAGGAATCATTTTGTTCTGCAGTTTCATCTCCTTTTATGAAGGCATAACAATCACTCTATTCCTAGGAGACTTCTCTATTCATATGAGATAAGTTCTACTCTTTACTCTATTCATAAGAGGCTTCTCCATTAATAGGAGGCAAGTTCTTTACTCCATTCTTAGGAGGCATCTTTGTTTATAGGAGCAAGTTCTTTACTCTGATCTTAGGAGGCTTTGAAGTTTTTTGTCATATTAGGTTTTACCAACAAATTCATGTCTAATAGTTTTCTTCGTTGCACCTCTTAGGTCCATTTAACAAGACTGATGTTTAATAGATAATGCCTTATTATTAATTTCTTGTTACCTGTTATAATGATTCAATTACCGAGATCATACATACTTGCAAGAGGTATCTATTAGCCTCAATTGCACATATGGGGGCAACTCTAGTTACTTATTTATATGGGGCCTGATTATCCTCAAATTTAAAAATCATGATTTAATAAATATTTAAAACCCGAAATATATTCAAAACTTCGACCCGAGATTGAAAATTGTCTGAATATTAACTCAAAGATATGATCATGGCATAAACAAAATTAATTTCATCCAATTTAAACATCAATTAATTATTAGTTACTCCAAAGAGTTGGAAATAGATGAAATTAACACCAGAGGTTGCAATTGTCCAACATAAGCCCATATACTCCTTGAGTCGTTTTGAGCATCGGTTGAGCTTTGATAATTTTTTTGCCTCAAATAAACTTTTGCTTTTTCATTTTTAAAAAAATCTAAATTTCAAATCACCAAACCACGATAGTGGGTTTAAATGTAAAATACGATCTTCTTAAAATAATTTACATCTTTTTGAGGTCTTACGCAGCATCCAACTTCTTTTAAGCGGGCTTAATCATTTTAAATTATTAAAATATTAGGAATGCCTCAAAAATTCCTAAACAGTCCTATTGAATATATTTAGCCATTAAGAACCTCTCATAAACTATAAAGCATTTTTATTAGATAAATTTGTCTCAATTTTCTTTAAGCATCATCGTGCATAAATTAAAATCTCAAATATAGCAGAAATGTTTGAAAAATTGTCAATTTTTGTAAGATCATTCCATTTGTAAACTTAAATCAACTATAAGATTTTAAGAGATTTTAATCGGAGGAATTCACCTCTTTTAATTTCAAAATGTGACATCTAACATTTAAATTGCTTGAAAAACATCATTGCTTAACAAAAAAATTTCCAAATCATTATAGAGTATGTATTTGGGCTTTAAATATCACCGTGAATTATATTAGAATTTTATTATCATTTAGGTTCACTCAAATAAGCTAAATAAACATTATTTAAAATTTTAAAAATACTCAATTGTATCAGAAAAACACCAAATTTTTATGAGAGGAAGATATTCTCAAAAGGAATATTTTTCATGTTCAAAGATTTTCCATCAGAGCCCTTCATTGCCCCAAAAAATTAAATATCCCTTTGTTAATTAAAATCATAAAATTTATTAATTTTATAAATCAAAACAAATCCCATGTACCATAACCATGACCTTGCATGCCTCTACTGCTGGCTGTCGGCCGCCAACCAATCATGGCACTACCTCCAGCTAACTCCTCGGGGGTCGACGCTACCTCTATCGGTGGTCCGACGTCCTGTCCTCGCCGGCTGCCGCTGGAAAATATAACCCGAGAACTAAACAAATACTTGAGCTCTTCCAACTCTGTTTCCGGCAGCGCCTCTGCCCGAGGGCCTATTATGGAGGGTCAGAGGAACTCCTCTAGCGTGGCCCTTCCGTCTCCCGCCTAATAATAAGGTGCTGGAAGGGGCTCATGTCCCGAGCAGCCTGTCACCCAAGTCCAATATAACCTTGGGTGGGGTGGCGATGACACTCCGGTAGTATGAGACAAATGCAGGGTTTTTGAGGGTTGGGGAAGAAGAGGAGGCAGAGGATCCACCAAGTGGATGGGGGCTTGGGGACCTTCAGGAAGAGATGTCATGAGTAGGTGACATAGGTGGCGTGTTCAGGCTGGGTAGTTTCCGGTGAGGTGGGGACTAGACAAGGGTGGTCGGAGGTAGGGTGGGAGGTGAGAGTCTGTTGGGAGGGGGTAGGGGTCTTATATATCAAAGGAGGAGCCCCTTCCCATTCCCACTGTCGGTGTAAGACTAAAGAGTCTTAAGAGAAATGTTATTTTTCCTCTTCCATCTGACTTGGCCAGATGATATGCATCAGGAATGGTAGTACCTTCCAGGTGGAAGCATCATGGAGGGAAAGATTTAGCTTGTGTGGGTTTTTCTTGATATTAGGAAAGAGAGGGAGGAGTGGAAGTACTTCTTAGGCCTTATTCAAATCCCAAAGTCAAGCCTCCTTACTGGATTTTAGGGCCCACTTAGGGCTGGGAGGTGGGGCCAAGCAGGTTTAGAATATGGCTTGAGTGTTTGTGTTTCCAAGTTGAACTGGAAGTACTCAAGCAGTTATAACACTGTGAATGTAATATGAGTTTAAAGGGTGGAACATAAGAGTGTTTGGAGAAGTTGGAGGAAGGATTGTGTTGCCCTTACACATATCAGATATGTGTGAAGGACTAATCCTATTACTCATCAGAGTTGTGTGTATTGACAAGTCATGTCATTGTGTACTATGGCTTGACTTGAAGATATCGTTGTGTTGGATCGACAATATCGACATATTTAACATGATTTATCTGTTGTGGCTTGATAGGATGATATCGTCGTGTCGACTCGACGATATTACCTTATCGACTCGATGATATCGCCACATCTACTCGACGATATCGTCGCGTTGACTCGACGATATTGCCACGTCGACTCGACGATATCGCTGCATCGACTCGACGATATCGCCATGTCGACTGAACGATATCATCGTGTTTAAAATAATCTCTCTATTATTGCTCGAAACAACAATACCTTCATGTGAATCATTTCAATATAATGATATTTGATGTTTACTCCAATTCATGCCACGGGCCTGCTGATAGCAAAGGCGCATGTTTATTTTATATTCCTGAATATAAATATACATATGATAAGGTTTTCTTGCAATCTATTCCGCTGCACACATGTGATGTGTAATGACTCATGGAAAACCCAGCATTGAGTGGTTGTGTGAATATCTCTCCTTAAAATTCCAAAAATAGAGATTTTGAGGGGTTTGACCAAAGTCATGCCTAGGATTGGTTCCTTATGTGGGGTCAAGGTCAAGGTAGGTCCATGACGTCAAGTGATGAGTCAATATTGGGATATCAGAATAATATTCGTGTGCGCATGCTTTTTAGTTCACCATAAAGCTTGATTTGACCGATGTTGATCAAATGATCTCAGAATCGAGCATAACGAATTTTGTTGTCTTGCATTGACTATACAAATCCAATGCAACTGATTGTACTTGAATCAGAGCACATATGCTCAATAAGTTAAATCAGGTCTCTTTCTTTCTTTTAGGTTCTTTGCATGTGCTTGGGTAACTTTTATTAGGCCGATAGGGGTTCTAGTGAACCAATAAAATTCGGGATGTTAAAATTCAATAAAAATAAGATAGTTTTTCATCCCCAAAATTTTGATTAAAGTAGGGGGTTTTAAGGTATCGTACATGTGGAAAGAGTTTAGGGTGATTTTCTCGGACGAGACTCTCCGTATCCCAGGTGTACTCATCAGGTCCGCAATTTGACCAAAGAATTTTAACAATTATGATGGGCTTATTATATAGATTCTTGACTTTGAAGTCAACAATTTGCATTGGCTCTAGTTATATAGATCTGTCAGACCGTGATGGTACTTGTGGCGTAGCAAGGTACTGTTCTAATTTATGAAAAACACATCTTAATTCGGAGATGCAGAAGATTTTTTTAAGATTCCCCATTTCTGGGGGTAAAGCTAGCCAATATGCAACTGGGCCAGCTCGCTCGATAATCTGGTATGAAACCAAATAGTGTGGATCTAGCTTCTTCTGCTAATTTATCCAAGAGATTCTATGTACGAGCTTGTTCTATAAAAACACCATATCTCCCACACTAAACTCTACTTATCATTATCGGGCATCATAATACTTTGCTTTCCTGCTTTTTGCCTCCAGCATCAGGTTTTGAATCAATCTTAATGCGGTGGTGGTGTCATCTATGTATGTGATTCCCAAGGCTCAGGGTCCTCATCTTAGGCACAAGATAAGGGTGTTTAGCAGTACATCTCGTATAGGGTTTCATACGGTGCCATCTTGATGCTAGATTTGAAGTTGTTGTTGTATAAAAATTCTACGAGCGGTAAAATTTACTCCTAAAGCTCATTATGCTCAACTATTCATAATCAAAGTAAGTCTTCTATTATCTGGTTCGTCCTTTTAGTCTTCCTGTCTGTTTGGGGGTGGAATGCAGTGTTGAAAGCTAGCTTAGTACCTATATAAGCATGCACTCTTCTCCATTCCATTAAAGTGAGGTATCCATTGCGGTCAGAGACGATCGTTTTAGGTACTCCATGGAATCAAACAACCTTCTCAATAAAGAGTCAAGCCAGGATGTCGACACCATCACCCTATTGGTTTAGTATAAAACGTGTTACTTTTGTGAGGCAGTCTACCATGACGCATATAAACTCATTACTTATACGTGATCTGGTCAGACCGTTAACAATGTCTATCAAGATATCTTCAAACATCCACTCATGTATTAGCAAGGGTTATAGTAATCCTCTTGGATTCTAGCACTCAACCTTAATAATATGACATGCCTGGCAGTGTGCCACATAATTAGTGACATTCTTCTTTATACCCGACCAATACAGAGTGCGACGTAAATTAGTATGCATTTTAACTATACTAGGATGGATTGAGTGCCTTGATTGGTGCGCTATCCGCAGGATCGTTTCCCGGATTCACCCAATGGAGGGGATGAACACTTGATGCTTGAAATGCAAAATACCATCATTTAAGTTCCTACGTACTATCTTGTAGTGCTTGGATTATTGGAGCTAATTCAAGCTCAATCTTTTGGGTTTCACGGATCCGATCCTAGATATCACACTAGATCTCCATCCAATATAATTAGGCTTGGTAATTTATTGGATCTATCTAAGTGATAAGGATGATACTCAGACCTTCAATGAGTCGTGTCAATTCCTCTAATATTGCATCCATCCAACTCTCGGCCACTGCAGGTTATCGACTTAACACAACGATAACTTTATTGGCTTTGTCAGGGTGGTACTAGAGAGTGAAGTCATAATTGCACAGAAATTTTAACCACCGGTATTGGAGGAGGTTCAACTCCTTCTTAGTGAAAATATACTTGAGTCTTTTGTGATCAAAAAAGATTTCACAGCTGATCGCATATAAGTAATGCTTCTAGATCTTAAGAGTGAAAACTACCGCACCAAATTCTTTGTCACGAGATACGTAATTAAGCTCGTATGACTGGGGTAGAGGTTAAGTAGTTCTTCAAATCAATGAATGCTTCCTTGCTTTTGGGAGTCCAATAGAATACTAAATCCTTTCTTGTAAGGGCAATGAGGGATCAAGCTATTTTTTAGAAGCCCTCCACAAACTTCTGGTAGTATCTGGCAAGTCCGAGGAAGCTCCTGATATCTAAAGCTGATTTGAGTGGCAGCCAATTTCGTATAGCCTATACCTTGGTTTGGTCTACTACTACCCCATTCTTGTTGATAGTGTGCCCTACAAATCCGACCTCCTTGAGCTAGAACTCGTATCTACAAAATTTGACGAAGAGGGAGTGCTCCCGAAGCTTGAGTAACACCATTTGAAGATGTCTAGCATGATCCTCCTTAGTCCTTAAGAAGGAAATAATGTCACCTATAAAGATGATCAGGAAGTGGTCCAAATACAGCTCGAACACCTTGTTCATTAGTACCACATAAGTAAATTGTGTGTTGGTTAGTTCGAAAGGCAATACCTTGAACTCGTATTGGCCATATTCGGAGCTAAAGGCTATTTTGGGGATGTCCTCTTCCTGTATTTGAAGTTGGTAATATTCAGACCGTAGGTCCATTTTAGAGAAGATGGATAAACCTTACAGCTGGTCGTAGAGCTCGTCAATTCTTTGTAGTGAATAAGCATTTTGGACTGTGAGTCTATTGAGCTCCTTATAATTAAAGCACGGATGGAGAGATCCGTCCTTCTTTTTAACAAATGGTACTGAGGCTCCCAATGGTGAGGAACTTTGGCGGATGAATCATGCATTGATCAGCTCTTGCAGCTGAATCCAAAGCTCAGTTAATTCCTCCGGGTCCATCTAACAATGTGTCCGAGATACCACTACAACATTTTTGGTCTTTAGCAACACCTGACTTAACAACATTTATAAAAATGTTGTCTAAACCTTGATAGAGCACAGTTTATAAATGTTGCAATATGTTAGCAACTTTAGGTAACACGTTCTGGGTAACATTCAATAAATATTCTCTAATCCCTTATAGAGAACATTTTTCAAATATTGCATTTGACAGTTCACTTTAGACAACAAATATCACATGTTGTCTTTTAAAAAAATAATTTACAACAAGTTAAAAATGGGGCCTAAACCTTTGCAAATCACCAAAAATTATTATTTGCACACCTAAACTATTATTTAAGAAATTTATTTTATAAAAATCAAACCTAAATAAACCTATCAACCCTCGACATTTCCCCTCACTGCACGCTTTCCCCTTCTCCCACACCTGATACCCTTCCTCTTCCCGCACGCGCTGCGCGACTTCCTCGCCATTCCTCCGGCCAGACCAACGACAAGAATCGGAGTCCAACTTCTCTTCCTCTAGCGTCTGCAAGGTGGCCCTCCTATTCTCCCGCAATCAAGTCGCTCTTGTTCTGTCTACCAAGAATTGCATTGGGTGACCTAATCGAGCCAAGTGCCACTCCTTCCTCCTCTCCAGCCACGTCAGCGAGGAGCTTATTCCTCCAGCGTCTACAAGGTATTATTCCTCCTCCCTGTGAGGGGCGACTTCGACGCAATGCCCTAATTCCAAAATATTGCGTGCCTTTTTTTGCTAGACGCAGAGCCGTGTCATGAGACGCCGCCCCCACCGCGAGTCCCAGTGCTGGAATTGCTTCTTTTGTTCCTCGATTCCTTCCTACACTACGAGCCCTATCTCGCAGCATACCGCAGCCACTTCCTTATCAGGTCATGCCCTAAATCATAGTAGGAGATTATTCTGGCTTCCTTATTCAGTTTTCATTCAGTTTTCATTCAGTTTTCATTTTAGGTTATCTTTTTCGTTTGAGTTGTATGTAGTAATTAATGTGTGAATGTGAGTTGTTTTCATTTTCATTTTGGGTAAATTTATGAATTTTAGTCAAAATGTGAATATGAATGTGTGTGTGTGTGTGTGCCTGTATTGAAGAGTGTGTGTGTGTGATTGTATTGAAGAGTGTGTGTGTGTGTGTGTTTATGTATTGAAGAGTGTATGTGTGTGTGTGCACTTTATTATGTCATTTTGTTATGAGTTATTAGTGTATTTTAGTAGTTTGAAATTTTTTTGGTGTTTATTTTAATATCGCCGCTGACAATCAGAGCGACTTGATTAGAGTAAGCAAGATAGTTGAAGTTCATTTCTGTTATGTTGACTAGGGAGAATTGTAATGGCTAGGTTGAGCTACTAGAGCTTAATCATAGATTGTAATGGCTAGGTTGAGTAGATAAAATGGTTATACATGGATAGATTTTTATTAATACAATTTGTTAATTTTTTTGTTTTCATGACTCTGCTGTACTTCATAATTGTTGTTACTATTATTTTTTACTTATGTTGTTAAAGGTGTTTGAGGTGCAGCTATTACTCACTATCTGTTCTGCAGTGTTATGGGTTACTCACTACTTCTTAGTTTGATTGAGTATAAAACTCTTATAATGCGTGGGGATTTGGACCGTGCAAATGAAATTTTGCAATTGATTCCCAAGGAGCATCTCAATAGGTATTGCTTGTTTTTCTACAGCATTTTCCCCGGTGGAAATGTATTACTGTTATTAATTTTTTAAGCACCCAAATGCTAATTTGGGAAAAAGTTTTACAATTATTTGTTCTGCAGTGACAATAATTAAAATTTCAGACTTATTGTTGTGAGTCTTTTTAAAAGTTGCAAGTATGAGCAGTGGTAAGCCGATTCAAGATTGGTTGTGAAGTTGTTTGAAATAGTTGATGCAGTGGTAAGCCGACTCAAGATAAACACTAAATGCGATTCTACATTCAATGTATTAAGACAGTTGCATATGCAGGCCATTGCAATTGAAGCACAAAGTGAATCCACGTGGAAACAGTTGAGAGAACTGGTCATGTCTTCCGGAAAGGTATCCTGTACATTTTAGAAGCTTTATACACGTTTTTTTTCTCATTTTTATGGTTTAGAACAAGATTTTTTACCTTTACTTCTTTTAGTCATTTTAAATTGGTAATGACCATTTTATCTGAAATATAACTAATAGCATGAAGCATTTTAATCAATTGCTGAGACATACTTGAAAATAGTAAAAAGTTATACATGAACTTTTGTTTTTTTGTTCCTATGGGTGGTTTTCTCTGAATAGTGTAAGAACACAATTTTATTTATTTACAAAAATCTTCTAAATAGTGGTGTTTTATGTTACTTTTTCACTTCAAAAAATCTCTTTAATGAAGTGATACTTTCATTCTATCAGTAGTCTATTTTCTTTGGCTTTAGACATCTAAAGATCCACATTCCATTTCCACCAAATTGAATTTTAAATTGTCAAAGTCATAAAGAATAACATCCTTATCTTAGCCATGTGCATTTTCTGGTTAACTAAATGTAGCAAGTGGTAGTAGTGGTGGTGGTAGATGCATGGATTCCATATTTGATTATCAAACTCCTAGGTGAACTTGTTTTTCTTGTACTTGCTTAGTTTGTAGTTGTATTTTGTTGGATTTGCTTATGCAGTTCTGCATAATCGAAATCCATCTTCAGTTATGTTTATGCTTGGTTAAGCCATTCTTATAACATAAAGCTTCTACTAAAGTAAGCATGACTAACGAATGCAATGCCAATTCTTCTTTTCTTAAACTTCAAATGGAAAAAGGTTTCTCCTCCCATGCATTCGTGTGCTATGCCCTCCCTCGCAGCCTCCAATGGGACCCAGACCCAAATGCATTCATAACTATACTACCAGGTATGAAGAATTAAAGCATTAAGGGACATGCTGGACCGTGTATGGTGAATTAATAATAATAATAATAACACCAGTTGATTGATTGATTCTACACGGAGCCTCTATATTTAGATGTGCTCCTGCATGCATGTTGAAAGTCCACTTTACAGGAAACCAATATACATATATGCGTACAACTAATTACAATGAATTTAGGGAAAACATAAATAATAATCACTTGCCTATTATATAGAACACAAGAATACAGGATAATAATACGCCCCCTTAAAGGTGGGTATGCACATCATAAATACCCCAACTTGACTAGTAAAAAACTGAATTGATGTTTCCCAGGTGCCTAGCTTGGTGATGATTTTTCACTCTGAATTTGTTCGCCGACATAGTGACAATAAATTTCAATATGCTTCGTCATCCATTTGGTGGACTTCTCATCCACGTGTCGCTGCGATAGAGAGGAAGACTCGGACCGAGACAAGTTTAGCAACCAGTGCAAATGTCTCGTGAAAATATAAGCCTTCTACTTGCGTGAATCCTTTTGCAACATGACGGGTTTTGTACCGCTCTACGGTCCCATATGCCTTATACTTAATTTAATAAACCCACCTGCAGTCAATCGACTTCTTGCCAATAAGAGCTCTTCAATTAGAAAGTCCGGATTTGATTTGCTTTACAAGGCTGTGTTTTCGTCAACCATAGCAACCCGCCATCTTGCATCACGTACAGCCTCACATAACTTCTAGGTTCGACATGCAAGCCGATAGATGCCAAGAATTATTTATGGGGCTGCGAGAAATTGGCTGAGCGGGCATCATGCTTAGTATGGTAAAGGTTTCTCCTCCCATGCCACTATCTAAGATGTGTTTTGGCCTTATCCAGTTAAACTCTGAGATGGTCCATGTCTATATCCCTCCCTCTCTTTTGGGAGGAAGAACTATTTGACTGTAAGTAAATCTGAAGGGCTTAAGCTATTTTTGTTTGTCTAAGCATTCAATTTTTTTATTTCTTGCTTATATTTCTTGCTTTAGGTATTGATGCTTCATTTCTCTCCATTGAAGGTTGTAATGAACAATGAGGCTCTCTTCAAGCACAAATAAATTTTATGAAACAGCCAGCGCGACCGACATGAATGAGGGCAGCCCGCATGAATGACGGTGCTGCCCGCACGGATGATGGCGCAGCACGCACAGATCTAGATGATAGCGATTAGCGCAAAAACATGGATGAGGCGCGCGCAGCCTACTGAATTATCTCAATCTGAAACCACATGTATTGGTGTTTCTGATGATATTGATTTGCAACAGAACTTTATTAATTTGTTGTGGTGTTCCAGTGCGCTGTGTTGTGAATAACTTCTTTTAAGTTATTATATATGCAAATATAAATTTTTTGGAGCACAATAAATTTATGAGTTGTTCTTTTATTAAATGTAATTTTGTGAAATTATCAGTTCAGTTTTGAGGTTATTTATATGCCTCTATTTCAAACACTTCTAGTGATTTCCAAACATGTCATTAAATGTCACGCTCAACATCCTCTGACGGCAGTTGGCGTTTTTTTTAAAAAAAATCGCAATTTTTTGACAACAGTTTTAAAGTGTTGCCTTTGTAGCTTTTGACAACGTTTTTTAATTGTAACAGTACATGTCAACAGTTCTAAAATGTTGCAATAGGTCAACCACAAAACTGTTGCCTATTCTAAGGGTTTAGACAATAGTTTTTGTATAGTGTTGCCTAAAGGTATGAAAACTGTTGCCTTAGATCTTTGGCAACACGCCTATTTGAGACACCCCTATGACAACAGTTTTTTATGTTTTGGCAACACTTTGCAGTTTTAGGCAACAGTTTTCAAGTGTTGCTAAAGGCCGAAAATGGTGTAGTGTACCGGTCTAGCTCTGGGCATGAGCTTGATTTGGAAATCTACTTCTCTTTGCGGACGCAACCCTATGAGGGATTCTGGAAAAAATATCTAGGAGGTCCTGAATAACTGGAAATTTGGCGAGTACTTTAGTTTTGTACCCCCATCTTGATGTAGCTTTGGAACATTTCGTCAATTCGCCTGACTAATTTGGCGGTCTATATAGATGTTAAAATTTTGCGCGAGACAAAAGGAATACCTTTCAGGGTAATAGATTATCCATTCTGGTTTCAGAGGTTGATTTCCCTGGTCGAGCCATTGATCTGGGCATTGTGCTCGTCCAACCAGCCCAACTCCAGAATAATGTCAAAGCCAGTTATCGCCAATATTATTGCATAGATCTCAAAATCCATGTCTCCCAATAGAGCGTGGAACGAGCAATTTTTCGTAGAGGTCATATCTGATCCAACTTGAAGTCGTATCCGTATCGATATTCTGAATGATCAAACAATGTTTCTTTGGATGGATGAAATCCTGAGAGATGAAGGAGTGCGTAGCTCCAATGTCAAATAATGTTGTTGCGAGATGTCCATCTACCAAAAGTAAACCCAGTAGCATATATATACACAATAAACACAAAACTTTACAATATACATATGATATATGACCCCATACTAGATACTATCATCATATATATCACAGATGCCTAAGATATATACCTATAACACAATTCGGTGCAGGTCTGTGTTGAAGATCTATGGCATAAGCCTTTAACGATGCTACTTTTCCCTCACAAGGTCTGTCCCTTTCTCATAGCCTGCCTCTGCGACCTCCACGTACTTAGTATCTCACTATTGCTCCCTATACTTCTCCTAAATTGGTTATCCCTATAGCTTGAGGGCAGAACACTCTAATATGTCTAGTATGCTGGAAAATAAAGTAGTTCGCTACATATGGAAAGTCTCGACATGTTATGGGAGCTGGTTGAGGTGTTAGTAATAGTTCTGCCATGGGTACTGGTCATTGAGCTGGCTGCTATACTGGCGGGTGTGTGGGTTCCGGAGGTGCTAATCGGAATGCCTGGTGGCGATAACACTTCCTCCTATATTAGATCTGTTGTCGAGGGACTCCCCCCTATCTTGTCCTCGGGGATCCACAACCCGTCTCCTCTGCTGCTGCATGACCATCCTTTTTGTTGGGTTTTCTATGGAGGTTGGCACAACACTTGTGCATGCAGCGGAAGGAATAAAATAAGAACAACCCAAAGAGAAATGGATCGGGCCATGAATGTTGAATCAAGAAGTTATCAGAAATAACAAGATAATATTACCTCTTCGGTGTTGAGTCACAACTCAACAAAAGTGCTCCAAGATCTGAGTCCTATCGGTGGGGAGTTCCACGTAGAATAATGTCTACGTCTCTACAGAAATCCACACGAGCGGGAGAACACCTAGCTTCGTCGCACGAAGGGTCGGGAAGGAGATCGACCGCACCTTGCGATTCTACGGACTGCTAGGTCCGCGCCAGGAAAGGCAATACCGACGACGATCATCGGAGAGGAGGAGGTCGGCGGAGCACACACCGCGGCAGAACACTTCCATCTGGCGGAATCGGGATTGGGCGGATCGGGAGATCGGCGGAACAGTTCCGTCTGCTTCCGTTCGGCTACAGAAATCCCGATGTTGGTCGATTGATTTTCCCAAAACCCTAAGTTTCTATTTATACTCAAAGCATAAATAAACCTAGGCAAAATCGCTATCCGCAAACCACAGCAAAATAGGGTTTCCAGAATCGATCGGCGAGAATCACCTTGCAGAAACGGCATTGAGAGCGTTGAGTCATACTCGACGATTCTCGACGAATCTGCCTTGGCGTT
This sequence comes from Platanthera zijinensis, assembly GCA_039513925.1. Taxonomy (NCBI): domain Eukaryota; kingdom Viridiplantae; phylum Streptophyta; class Magnoliopsida; order Asparagales; family Orchidaceae; genus Platanthera; species Platanthera zijinensis. The sequence continues at coordinate 121,512,444 of CM077092.1, forward strand.
GAGAGCGTTGAGTCATACTCGACGATTCTCGACGAATCTGCCTTGGCGTTGAGAGCGTTGAGTCATACTCGACGATTCTCGACGAATCTCGATGAATTTGCCTTAGTCTCTAAGAACCTTCTTTGGCAACGTTTGCCCAACCCCATTCTGTGCGGTGATTGGTAACCCTTACCAACACAGTCGGTCTTCCAACTTCTCCACATGCTCTTATGTGCGACCCTGCAGGCTCATATCGCGTTTGTAGTGAGATTACATGTTTGATTACTTCTAGATCACCATGGTAACTCCAACAGTCTCCCACTTGATCTTGAAAGTATCAAACAAAAAACCTCACAAACAATGAGCGGCATCTAGCAATGCATCATTTCTCCCCAAGCAATAAGAGTTTAGAACTCATAAGCCTTTATGACCAATGTTCCAGCGTTGTCTTTGTCCCTTTGTCCCTTACATCTTGAAAGAACTGGAGGCATGGACCGTGTCACCCTCATAATTGCTCAATCCAAGTTTCCTGATCTAGAACGGACTTCCAGAGAATGGTGAGTCCAATATCATATATTGACTCATCCAAGCATGGCCATGGATTTCTCAGTCCAGTTCCATCAAGGGGCCCATGGATATAACTCCTGTCATATAGGAGGATAAATCCCATATCTGCTCACACACAAACACCCAAATGATTCGTAACATGCCCAACAACCACCCTTATCATCAACCTTTCTCAAGGAAGACTTTAGATTACATCAAAGCACGAATTTCCTCACTTGATAAATATTACGACATCAGGTCAAAGAACCACAACACCATTGCCAATAGAGACCTACTTGTGACACGATTAGATAACAATCCACAAAGTTGTCTCAGGATGGGTCTGTCCAGTACAACTTGTTCATTAACAAGTACCCACGTGATGACCCAATATCACAATATCATGACCTGTGAGAACTGGTCATCAGTCAACGCACGTGCTAGTCTTAAGGTATCATCATCACCCATTAGCTTCTATGATGATACAACGACCAGGGACCTTTTAAAAATGAATCTTCAAATAAATCATAGGCTCTCACATTCAAGTCACGTACTTGATGTCCTATGGAAGTGAACACTCTAAGGGTATTTATTATGTTACAATTTAACTATCACATAGGAAAATCATAATAAAAGAACTTGTCATTAATTGTAAAAAGAAACATTTGGTACACAATTCATCATATGAATAAATAATAAACAGCCAACAAAATATATGTTTACATGCAACCCACAAGACTCCCACTAGAGTTGATCACTTAGGTATTGCATACCCATTGATCTAGTATGACCATCATGCTTTCTCTGCGCGAGAGGCTTTGTCAGTGGATCCGCAATATTCTCCTCAGTCGGCACTCTGAAAATGTTCACATCTCCTCGTTCGACAATATCACGAATAAGATGGAACCGCCGAAGTATGTGCTTGGAGCTCTGATGGGATCTAGGTTCCTTAGATTGTGCAATTGCACCATTATTATCACAGTAGAGAACTACGGGACCAACAATGCTAGGAACTACATCAAGCTCGCCGATGAATTTCCTAATCCATACAGCCTCCTTCGCTGCATTAGCTGCAGCGATATACTCGGCCTCTTTTGTAGAATCAACAACTATCTCTTACTTGGAACACTTCCAGCTCACAGCTCCTCCATTATGGCAAAACACAAACCCTGACTGAGACTTTGAATCGTCCCTATCAGTTTTGAAGCTAGCATCTGTGTAACCCCTTACAACGAGTTCTTCCTCTCAACCATACAACAAGAACACATCCTTAGTCCTTCTCAAGTACTTCAGGATATTCTTGACTCAAATCCAGTGACACTCACCGGGGTTAGACTGATACCTGCTAGTCATGCTCAAAGCAAAGGAGACATCGGGTCGATTACACTACATTGCATACATGATTGATCCAATTGACGAAGCATATGGAATCAACTTCATGCGGTCCTTATCTTCACAAGATTTTAGGACAATGGTCCTTAGAGAGATTCACACCATGAGACATGGGTAAAAATCCTTTCTTGGACTCAAGCATGTTGAACCGCTTCAACACCTTCTCAATTTATGTACTCTGGGTCAAACCCAGCAACTTCTTCGATCTATCCTTATAGATCTTAATATCGAGTATGTAAGTCGCTTCACCCAAGTCCTTCATAGAAAAGCAGTTCCCTAGGTTGTTCTTAACAACTTTCAGGGTAGGAATGTCATTCCCAATCAAAAGTATGTCATCTACATACAATATAAGGAAGACAACAATGCTCCTACTGATTCGCTTGTAAACACGCGGCTCATCATCATTCTTGATGAAACCAAACTCTTTGATTTTCTCATCAAAACGAAGATTCCAACTTCGAGAGGCCTGTTTCAGTCCATAGATGGACTTATTCAGCTTGCATATTTTAGTGGCTTCATTTGGGGATAAAAAAAACCTCGGGTTGTGTCATGTACACTTCCTCAAGGAGGTTTCCATTAAGGAAAGCCGTTTTGACATCCATCTTCCAGATCTTGTAGTCATAATACGCAGCAATAGCAAGCAATATCCTAATGGACTTTACCATGGCAATAGGGGAAAAGGTCTCATTATAGTCAATACCATGAATTTTCTTGAAACCCTTAGCCACCAGTCGCCCTTTGAATGTATGTACATTCCCATCCATGTCGGTCTTCTTCTTGAAGAACCATTTGCACCCTATGGGTCGTACCCCTTCAGGTGGTTCCACCAAGTTCTAAACTTGGTTTGCATACATGGAGTCCATTTCGGATTTCATAGCCTCAAGCCATTTTTCGGAGTCTGGTCCATTCATAGCCTCTTGGTAGGTTGCTGGTTCATCATCATGATCCATAAGCAACACATTACCTATTTGAGACATGAGAAATCCATATCTCTCAGGTTCAAATCTTTGTCTACCAGATCTACGTAGGACCTGTATTTCTTGAGTAGGTTCTCTAGCTACAACATCTTGTAGTCCTGTCTCAGAATCCAATTTCGGTTCATTCACTATTGGTGGTTGTTGAACTTCATTAAGTTCTACCTTTTCAGTCTTTCTTGATAAAAACTCTTTCTCCAAGAAGACACAAGTCCTTGCGACAAACACTTTGCCCTCAGACGGTAGGTAAAAGTAATACCCTTTCGTTTCCTTAGGATATCCCACCAGATAACATTTATCCGATTTGGGTTCCAACTTGTCAGGTATTTGACGTCGCACGTATGCCTCACAGCCCCAAATTTTAATGAACGACATACTAGGACGCTTCCTAGTCCATATCTCATATGGTGTCTTCAGAACCGTTTTCGTTGGAGCGCGATTCAGTGTCATTGCAGCAGTCTCTAAAGCAAAACCCCAAAAGGAAATAGGCAAGTCTGTATGACTCATCATCGAACGTACCATGTCTAACAAAGTACGATTTCTACTCTCAGACACACCATTATGCTGTGGTGTTCTAGGTGGAGTGAGCTGTGATACAATACCACACTCTTTCAGATGATCTCGGAACTCATGACTCAGGTATTCGCCACCTTCAACAGATCGGAGTGCTTTAACCCTTTTTCCCAACTAGTTTTCTACTTCATTTTTGAACTCTTTGAACTTTTCAAAGGTCTCGGATTTGCACTTCATAAGATACACATATCCGTATCTACTTAAATCATCAGTAAATGTAACGAAGTAGAAATACCCACCTCTAGCCATGGAGCTCATGGGTCTACATGCATCACTATGTACAACACCTAAGAGATCCTCAGCCCTCTAAATATAACCAGTGAAAGGGGCTTTAGTCATTTTGCCTAACAAACAAGATTCGCATCGCTCAAATGATTCATAATCAAATGAGTCCAAAAGTCCATCTTTATGGAGCTTGGATGTGCGCTTCTCGTTTATATGGCCCAAACGACAATGTCAGAGATATGTAGGGTTTGAGTCATTTGTTCTTAGTCTTTTATTATTTTCTACATTATAGATCTGATGGTCCAAGTTCAAAACGTAAAGACCATTAAACAATTGGGCTACATCATAACAAACATCATTCTTAAATATAGAACAATAGTTGTTCTTAATTATAAAAGAAAATCCAATCATGTCCAAGCATGAAATGGATATAAATTTTCTAGTTATTGACGGAACAAAATAACAGTTATCTAGTTCTATTACAAGCCCACTGGGCAAAGAAAGACGATAAACCCCTATGGCTACAGTAGCAACTCTTGCTCCATTGCCGACGTGCAGGTCCACCTACCCTTTACTCAGCAATCTTCTCCTTCCCAGTTCTTGCACATTTGTACAAATGTGTGAACCACATCCGGTATCCAATACCCAAGATGAAGGAGCAGAAAGGTTTATCTCTATAACGTAAATATTTGAAGCGGAATTCATACCTCCCTTCATTTTCTACAGACCCTCAATGTACGAAGGACAGTTCCTCCTCCAATGACCAGCCTTGCCACAGTGGTTGCATTTCCCCTCCTTCACCATGCTCTTCTTTTTCATCAGTGCAGAAGACTTGGGCTCGACATGTGACTTGGGTCCCACCTTCGTCTTCTTAGAGCCCTTGGCCTTGCCCTTATGCACCATCAGTATGGGGCTGACAGGCTTGGCCTTCTTCATATTGATCTCGGCAGTTCTCAACATGCCTAGGAGCTCGGGCAGTGTCTTGTCTATTTCATTCATGTTGTAGTTCAAGACAAACTGCTCGTAACTATCTGGCAACGATTGCAGGATCAGATCTGTGGCCAACTCTTGACCCAGAGGAAAACCCAGTCTTTCAAGGTTCTCTATATACCCAATCATCTTGAGTACGTGAGTCCCTACTGAGTCTCGAACTCCCATCTTTCACTGAAACAACGCTTTTGTGACGTCAAACCTCTCTTGACGAGCTTGCCCTTGAAACATTTTCTTGAGATGCTCATCAATCTCCTTGCACCCCATGTTCTCATGTTGCTTCTGAAGCTCAGAGTTCATGGTGGAAAGCATAAGGCATTCGACGTCCAAGGCATCATCAGTATACTTCTTATAAGTATCTTTATCAGCAAGAGAAGAATTCTCGGTCGGCACCTCAGGGGCTTCTTCTTCCAAGACATAGAGCTTTCGCTCTTGCCTGAGAACAATTCTCAGGTTTCTGTACCAGTCCATGTAGTTAGTCCCACTGAGCTTATCCTTCTCAAGGATGGCTCTCAGAGACAGAGTGGAGTGTGAACCACTTGCCATGGAATTCTACAAGAATTCTTGCAGAATAAATCAGTACCAAAATTTCAAAATACAATTATTTTCTTAATTTGGACTTCAATTATAAACTCCCACTATTTTATTCGAAATAATAGCCCTCACTATCAATTCGGAGAGTTCATGCGAGCTACTCTCTTAGTGTACAAGATCCGTATTTCACCAACACTATGAGTCAGCTTTGGCTTTCCTCTCACAATGCAGTTATTTAGGTAGGCAACACTTGCCAATTGCATCCTCATGCAATTCTTGTATGGTTGGTGAATAACTCCTTATTCGCATCCATCATATGGTGCATGTCAACCCTATGCCTCTAGGCACTCAACTTTTGAGGTCACCTAGTTAAGATTGAACCGATGTCGACAGTGGGATATCACAATTTTCCGCTCGCACCCTTACCAAGATAGATTAATGCACCTTGCTTTGGCAAGCCCACACTTCATCGATCGAGGCAGGAAGAGTGTCATCCTTCAGAAGGCATCTGAACACTTAATATTAGAGGAAGGGATTTTAAATTACAGGTTAACAATTAACCACGATCAATATTTAATCAATGTGCACATCCACAGAAGAATAATTCTAAGATCCACATGCATCCCTTATGTGCACAACCTGACACTATCAACATTTGATAGAAAGGAAGGGCTAAATCTGAACATCCGGACTCTTCCAAATCTTCAGATTTACATGCATTGGACAAAAACAAAGACAACTCAACTTAAAGCAGTAGACAAGCTCGTCTCTCATTATTGGATGCAAAATCCAAAACAATACATTGGTTCACTAACCATTCGAGGGACAGTTACTGCTAAGGAGACAATAATTTCTAACAATTAGAAATAACCACGAAATTCCAGACGTTCCTGGCAGGGTTGCCAAGATTAAATCTAGACATTTAGAACACTTCTAAATCCCTAGGTTTACACGTACTGGAATAACCTAACTTCCCAAACAACAATCATGGACACAACCTGGCTCTGATACCACTGTTGGGTTTTCTATGGAGGTTGGCACAACACTTGTGCATGCAACGGAAAGAATAAAACAATAACAACCCAAAGATAAATGGATCGGGCCATGAATGTTGAATCAAGAAGTTATCATAAATAACAAGACAAAATTACCTCTTCGGTGTTGAGTCACAACTCAACAAAGGTGCTCCAAGATCTGAGTCCTGTCAGTGGGGAGTTCCACATAGAATAATGTCTACGTCTCTGCAGAAATCCACACGAGCGAGAGAACACCAAGCTTCGTCGCACGAAGGGTCGGGAAGGAGATCGACCGCACCTTGCGATTCCACGGACTTCTAGGTCTGCGCCAGGAAAGGCAATACTGACGATGATCGTCGGAGAGGAGGAGGTCGACGGAGCACACACGGCGGCGGAACACTTCTGTCCGGCGGAATCGGGATTGGGCGGATCGGGAGATCGGCAGAACTATTCCGTCGGCTTCCGTTCGGCTACAGAAATCCCAATGTTGGTCGATTGATTTTCCCAAAACCCTAAGTGTCTATTTATACTCAAAGCATAAATAAACATAGAAAAAATCGCTATCCGCAGACCACAGCAAAATAGGGTTTCAGAATCGATCGGCGAGAATCACCTTGCAGAAACGGCGTTGAGAGCGTTGAGTCATACTCGACGATTCTCGACGAATCTGCCTTGGCATTGAGAGCATTGAGTCATACTCGATGATTCCCGACGAATCTGCCTTGGCGTTGAGAGCGTTGAGTCATACTCGACGATTCTCGATGAATCTCGACGAATTTGCCTTAGTCTCTAAGAACCTTCTTTGGCAACGTTTGCCCAACCCCATTCTATGCGGTGATTGGTAACCCTTACCAACACAGTCGGTCTTCCAATTTCTCCACATGCTCGTATGTGCGACCCTGCAGGCTCATGTCGCGTTGGCAGTGAGATTACAAGTTTGACCACTTCTAGATCACCATGGTAACTCCAACACTTTTGTCCATCTCTAGGATCGTGAAATGGTATACGATATTGTTGTTGGAAGTTTGTGCTATCATAATCAATGACTTGTGGAGATTGTCGTGTAAACTATGGTAGAATCTAGTTGCTCGGTCCCTATCAATTGTCACTAGGGTCCCCGTTAAGTGGACTAGATGTATAAACTCTCGTTGGTACTCCAGCACAGTCCTCTCTCCCTAACCCATATATAGGAACCACTCCTATAACGCGAATCAGTCGGCATCTGATATGAAATTCTCTAAGAATGCATCTGAGAACTCAACCTAAAGAATCGCACTAAGTGGTCATCCTCTGAAAGTAGATTGGCTGGTTTTCAGCGCCAATCGCGGGCATCACCTTCAAACAGGGTCACTACTAAAGATACAATATCAATAGTTGGGCACATCATCCCAACTGAGTACTCCTCAATCCTCACTATCCACTTCTTTGCCTATATGGCGGACTTAGTGCCTCAGAATATAGGGGGTCTCAATACCCAGAAGTCCATAAAAAGGTTCGTAGGCACAATCAACTACTGCGATGGATGAATAATGGAAGCCTAGAAAGTGATAAGCAACGCTGCAAGAGTCCCTCCTAGCCCTATATCAGAAAACAGAACTACACGGGTGGTTGGGGCTGTTTTAACAGATAGTGGAGTAGAGGGGTAGTACTAGTTTCTGGAAGACGATCACTTATTACTTGACTCTGGTATCTGGAGAAGTAATATGAAAGAAGTAAGAAACTTTTGCAAAGTATGAGAATTTGAAAAAATTGGCTAACACGAAAACGAAGTGCATGTGGATGTGTAACTATGCAGCCTATAATCCTTAAACCTTTATCCTAAAGGGTCCACCAGGTTTCCTCTTCATGGGTCGTCCCAAATAGATAAATCGAATAGGGAAGGAAGGATTCTAAAGTACTCCACAAGAACGAATCATGAATGATCTTGGCACCATTGTAAAACCATCCCCCAACTAACCTAGACCGGGTCGGGTTGGGTCCGAGATAGGCCTTATGCCCAAGGCAGCCACCCTATGCTTTTCGACTTGCAACGACCAACTCTCCAAGCCCAAGATGAGCGTCTTGTCAGGCTATGAAATACATCACTTCACATCAAGTTAATTATGCAGAAGTAACACAGAACCAAAGATATATATATATATATATATATATATATATAGAAGACTGAGTCCATATGTTTATACTTGCAGCCTAGTAGGCTCAAAGAGACTAATACAACTTCTGCGCTCATACAACAACGCTATAAGGACTCAACATCTCTGAATTCAGGTGATGAAACTTGTGCATCGACTCGTGTGGGCTCTAAGACAAGTATACTTTCACATAGTAGCTGAGCCTCCTGCTGGTCTATCTCCTAAAAGGGTGTTTAACTACAAGCTAGTAAATGATTAAGTGGATACACACCTACTCCCATGGGGTCGTAGCCTGGACACGAGAGTGAGTATAACAAACCCATACAGGAAAATAGACGAAGTGATATAAATGGATCATATATATATATATATATATATATATATATATATATATATATATATATGCATAAAAACACATATAAACTTGGAGTATACTGAGCAGAAGAAATACTAATAATTAGACCTCAACATTTACATAAGTAGTTATTAAAACAAGCTCTACAAGTTAGTTTGCAACCAAACAGGTGTTCACAACCTGAAACAAATCCCTATGTTGACGAAGTTTGGACCGCTTCTCTTCTTGAGGGTAGCAACCCCTGCATGCCTTACTGATGTGGTCGTCTATTATAGTGGACGGTCCTGCCACTTTTGGGTGTGGTCATACCACATTAACTAGGCCCCAAAATACAATCTAGTGTACTCTTGGGTATGAGAGTTATCTGGCGATGTCTACAATCCAGCCAATCGATGGAGGAATCCAGCACGACATATCACGACCGAGCTCCTTATGGGAACATGCGTTCTGCATCTCTTGGTTTGAGAATAACAAATACTGTAATGTATTTGATATTGTCTTTTCTGTGTTTATAGTATGCAGGTCATATAGGTACACACAAAAATTAAATAAGGAGATAAGCACTTCGTCATGGGTTTGTATGCTTGAGAATCAGCAAAAAGATGAGCATTAAAAGCTGAATAAGTAAATGGCCATAACTTTTAAACCGAGAAGATTTTTGGGACATATAACACCATTACAGAATGAGAATGACGATATCTACAAACTAGCAATGGTATTGATACCGCCAGCAGTAGCAATATAATCAGCGGTAGCTAAAATTTTGGCGGGAGCCATTTCAACGTGACAGAAAAGGAAGGAGCCAGATTTAGAAAGTACCAATGCCAGTGGTAGTCCGATACAACCTGGAGATAGTGTTCTGGATGGTCCATTTTTAAAAAATTAAAGACCAAAAATTCTTATTTCAAAAGTTTCCTAACATGGAGAGAAAAAGTTTCCTAAAATGGTGATGGAAAGTTACCTAAATTCTAATTTCCAAAAGAAGAAGTGTAACGTCCCATTTCGTGCTAGACCCCTCACTCGCGTTTTGAGTCAAGAAAGCCGACTCATGCTCGGGGTGCACCAGTAACAGGCTTCGTGTGATACTCGACTAATATGGCAAATTTCACTTAGAAGAATTCTGGACCCAACCAGGCATTGAGTGTGTTTATTGGTCTCAACACCATTCGACGAGGCGTGGAGTGATACTTAATGCACAATAGACTTAAAATATTTCTGGATTCGGGATGCATCGAGTGCGTTGAGTGTCCTCAACTCCATTAGATGATTTGTTGAGTGATACTCGACGTATAATACTTAGAATAAAGTCTGGAAATCAATAGGCGTCGAGTGTGTTTAGTTATCTCAACGCCACAAGACGAAGCGTCGAGTGATACTCGACGAATGATAAATTAACTTAGAAAATTATTCAAGATTCAATAGGCGTCGAGTGATCACGACGAATCTCGACGATTTACGAGTAGTATATGTATACTCGACGATTTTGACTAGAATTTTCTGGACTTTGCAGGCATGGAGTGGACTCGATGCCACTCGATGAAGCATCGAATGCACTGAGTAAACTCGACGTCATTCGATGAATTATCCTGTATACTTGCCGATCCCGACGCTTTAACTTAGAAAGAGTCTGGGGGCATTGAGTGAACTTGACGCCACTCGACGAGGCGTCGAGTGATCACGATGAATCTCGACGATTCGTCGAGTGTGTATGGTATGCATCATGATTTTGACTTAGAACATTTTCGATAGACTGTGTTGCTGGTTCATGTGGACGGGTCGCACCGGTTTTTAGGAAATGCGCCAAACGGCTCCTTTGGACCAATCTTTTCAACATGACTTATTTAAAGTAATAATAGACGGTCCAATGTAAGGCCGACACATGACAAAGCAATTTAACCCTAATTCCTCTTATAAAAAGGAAGGGATGGGAAACCCTAGCGGTCACTTCATTCTCTTTCTAAGCAGTTACTTGCCGAACCCAACGAAGTGAAGAAGGCCGCCGGTGTCGGATTTTCTTGAGGAAATACTTCTCCTTCCAGTGAAGGACAACACCAACAAGGAAGAAGATGATGCCAAGGAGAGTGACGACATCCAAGGTCGGAGACGAGGTGAGCTTCCTACCCTCTTCCTTGGTGCTAGATCTGTAGTTATTACCTAGGAGAGATGTCAAATCAAAAGAGTTTGACTTGTGAGATGATGATCTCCTAGGAAGAGACCATGCTAGGACTTTGTCTTAGATATTTATAGCCTTCAACCTCTCCTCTCTTAGATGTGAAGTTGATGGAATTGGTTTCATGAAGAGAAATGGTCTATTGAGGGTGAATAAGGGAGGAGAAAAATTCTGGATGTAGTTTTGAACCAGTGGCTAGAGGAAGAAGATGAACCGATGTCATTCATCTTGCTTTAAGATGCATGCAAAAATCTGTTTTCTGCATACAACAGTCTTCGAGGCCAATTTTGAGTATGTTGCGGCCAGATCTGGGTTTTTGACTAAACGCAAAAGTTTTAGTCCTTTAAAAGTCCTTTCCAACCAATGGTTACACGTTTTCATACGAGTCCTATATCCTCGGGAAAGTCCAGTCGTAGTTTCTATACAATCATATCTTAAGTACATGTTGTTCTCGGGTTAGTGTAGAACCAGGTTTGAATTTGGTAGAGAGATAGTAGCAAAATAATATTGAGGTTTTGGTAAACTTAGTCTATACATAATCGTGATAAGTAAATGGTTGATGGGATTCATTTGGTAGATTCTTAAGTAAACAAATGGTTTGGTGAAATATGATTGTACAAATGATATTCTTGTGTAATCTGGTAGGGATGTGCATGATTATAATCAGGATAATGAAATAGTTTTGGAAGAGGATGTGATGCTAGATAATTGAATGAGTAACCTATAACTTTATTATTATGTTTGATGAATATGTGAAGTATCATTATGTTGTTGTGATTATCATAAGGAAGTATACTTGTTGGTGAATGCTTGATTATTTGAAAAGGAATTGGATGAGGTTAATGCATGGCCAGGTGATATGATGATTAATAGAATGTGTGTAGTAGTCCACTGCTTAGAGTTTTGTCTCCCTACGAGTAGCAGTGAGGGAGTGATATGTTGTATAAGGTGGCTTTCCACCTATGTGAATGATGAACCGTTGTATGCTTGGATGCATGAAAATGTGGAAGGTTGGAAGTGTGTGTTGGTTTGCCGCACTGGAATGATGTGTTGATAGGGGACTCGGTGTGGAGCCCTTCCATTCTGTTGAGCATGAGATGTGATTATAAGAGACCCAGTGTGGAGCCATTAGATGTGAAAATTGAATAAGGTGTGAGTCGACATGCAGTGTCGTGATCCTGGGTTAAGGACTGTGTGGCAGTTCTATGGGCTCGCCAGTCGTCACACCGACGGGAGTTGACAGATAGACTTTGGACAGTTTGGTTGTGTCCTCAGTGCTTATTCCCTAGGCCCTTTATATGCCAAGTGGACGGTTTGGCTGTGTCCTCGGTGCTTATTTATGAGGCCCTTTCCGTGCAACATTGGTAGGCCAGTTTGGGTTGTGTTCTTGGTGCACATCTACCCAAGACCCCTCTTGTTGATGCAAGAAATGCGCTTCCGGGTTCTTCGAATAGAAAAGAGGGGGGAGGAAACTGTCGAATAGTCGGTTACTAGCAACTAGGATTGTTGGTTGAGAATGAGAGATAGAAAAAGAGAGGGAAAGGAGAAGAAGGGGGATGCTTGTGGAGTCAACAGTTGACTTCACCCGCCGCGTCTTAAATACCACTCTTGCGACGAGCTTTTCCTTTAATCAAGTAGGGTTACAGCTTCTATTGCACCATTACATGAAAATGCAGTAAAGGGTATAATAGGGGAAGCTGGCGGCTAAGGAAGGAGGTGCCAGAAACTAAGTAAAAGAGGCTGTAGAGGACTGGAGAACTGAGGCTGCAGATGCTGCTCAAACTGCCTGCTGAGTACAGAAAAACTAAGTCCACAGCTCTTGATGACCTGGGAGAACTGGAAATTGGAGGCTGCAGCTTCTGCTCAAACTGCCGGTTGAGGGCAGAAAAAACTAAGTCCACAGCTTGATGACTACTTTGTAGTCATCGGTTTTGGTATAATTTAGTAGTTAAATCCCTAATTTTTATCATAACTTTATGTTTTGTATGCTTGTTTTGATGTCATTTTGTGTTTTGATATTAAAATCTTTAATTATATATTATGTCACTATATATTGTATTATGTTTCTTAATATTAGTTAATGTTTTGTAATTTTATTTTAAGGTTTTGTTATGTCATAATAATTAAACTTCATAGTTTTATTTATATGTTTTAATGTAATTTTCACTTTTATTTTATGTTTTATTATCATGTTATGTTATTTAACTAATGTATGTTTTGTTTTATTTTATTTGTAGGTTCATGGCCTTTGATCAAGTCTTGAAGAAATCAGCCCACAATCATTTTGGAGCAGCCCAAGATGCCAAAGCAGCCCCCCTACTCAAGCTCGGCCATTATACAAGCACATGGAGCAGCCCCTATAGCCAAAATCGAGCCTCCTCTCATTACCAAGCAGCCCATGAAGCCCCCTAGCCCTTTTGCAAGCCCAAAACCGAGCCCATGCAACCCCTTTAATTTAATTTGGAGCAGCCCCTCTTTCTTCCCTCATCATTTAATATTTTACATGCATTTTTCCTTCATATGGCCGGCCACTCCTTTACTCCCCTCTCTCTCTCCATCAATAAAATACATGCACCTTGCCACCTCCCTCTCCCTCTCTCTCCATTATTTAAATGTATTTCATGCATGAACCTTTTCTCCAAGCACATGGCCGGCCACCCTCCACTTTCATCCCCCCTTGTTTATTTATATTTTTTTTATTTTCACTTCTATTAAATATTATGCATGCATGTAGCCTCCTCTCTCCTTCCATTTAAAATAATACAATGAATCTCTCCTTCACTTCTCTCCCCTCATAAATAAAATGCATGAATCATTCCCCCTCCATGTGGCCGGCCACCCTTGGTCTCCCCTCATCTAGATCCTTCTCCATCTCCTATAAAAGCCACCCCATCCCTCAAGCCTAAGAGAGTTCTTTTTGGAAGTGAAGTTTTATGTTAAATTAGGAGTAGTTTTTTGTAAGAGAGTTAGCTAGAGAAAGTGAGAGTTCAAGTTCTTTTTTTCTTCTTTGTTGTAGTTCTTTTCATTGTTGTAATTTCTTTTAATAGAATAGTATTGTCTCCTTTTTATTATTTTCATGTACTTCTTTTTATTAAGTAATGCAAATGAATTCTCTTTCTTTTATTTTGATTCCCTTTCCAACTATGCTTAGCTAATTATATTTTGTGCCCGATCGCGATGAACTTTGCGATAAAATAACGCATCTTTAATTTTATGTTTGCATTTGTATTTTTTCTATTTTGATCCTTCCTTGATTTTTATCGTGTCGACTCCGTATTTCTTGTATACGGTAGTAGGCATTTGATCTCATATTTGAGTAGCCGAGAGGCTCGTGAATATGAAAGATCATTCAAGGAAGGAAGGAGTTGAACGCACCCCTAGAGATAGGATGACGTAAATCCTCCGGATTGGAGTCAAATCCAATAGTGCGGGTCACCTCGATAATGCGACTTTAGGCCTTTTTGACTTGAAAGAGATTTCGGTCGAAACGTCTATAAGTTAGGGGATTTGATGCTCTAGCGAGATTACTTCCTAATATCGGATCCGTCACGGTCTTAATAGATTTACAATTGTTAAACTAAATTATTTCGTTATTTTATTTCAAAGTGAATCGTCGATCGCGCACTCTTTTTTCGTAATAGTTTATTTCTCTTTTTAACTTAGTTTATTTCTAATTTTTAATCTCATTAATCGTTCAGTAGGATAATAGAATCGTTGTGAGTAATAGTACTTGCCTGCCCCGAGTTTTTATACGACCTTGATATTTTTCATATCCTATGCTATATTTCGATAGGTACACTTGCCTTAATCGAGTATAGATTGGAGAATACGATTTTCTCTATCAAGTTTTTGGCGTCGTTGCCGGGGAAATTTTTGGCAATATTACGAAAGCACCGAGTTTATTACTTCTACTAAAAAAAATTTAAAAAAAACAAAAAAATTATTATTATTATTATTATTATTATTATCCACCCACCTCATCTTATTTCTACCCAACCTAAAATCTCTCGAAAAGGGTAAGGGGCTTTAAGCGCCACCATTTTACCTAGTACCGGGCGAACCCTTCACCGGGTAGTCCTCGGGAAGTTCGAGAGTCAAGCCGTAAAAAAATCAATTTTTCAAAAAAATATATATATATCAAAAAAAAAACAAATCAAAAAAAGTAATTTTTTTTTCCTTCTGGTAGCAGTTTATTTTTCTTATGGAATCCTTGTATTTTTGCGCTTTTTGCGGGTCGTCCGACCATTTTTATTCTGAATGTCTTCCGGGATCCCCTCCCTCTCTTGATTTTAATTTTTCTGGGGAAGGTCAAACTGGCCAATTTGACCCTTACTCCAATTTTTGTCCAACTTGGGAGATGGGAAACCCGTATTTTTCTTATGATTTTGCCCCGCAAAGCGGGACACCTCTAAATTTTGATTTTAATTCTATCGATAATGGGTATTTTGAGTTGCAAACTTCTCTTAATAATATTAATTCGCAACTCAAAACCATTATGGATTCTTTTTCTCATGAGGCCGCTTCTTTTTCTTCGTCTTCTTCTCCGTCACCTCAAATTTCTTTATGTAATGAGTCACCGGATATCCCGGCTTGTCTTGTTCCTCTCGAGGAGGATAACTATTCTGATATCCCGGATTGTTTCCTTCCTCCTTTGGAAGACGCCTCTATGGATATTCCGGTGTGCTTCTTACCTGTTGAGGATGACGAGACGTTTCATATTTCTCATTCCGAAGACGTTGGTGATTCCATTACGCTTTCAAATTTAACTGTTCCAAATTTTCCTAGTTTTAGCGAGTCTTCTTCTTCTTATCCTTTAGATATTTCTTCTTTAGTTCTTCCTTCTACTCCTTCTCCCGAAATTTCACAAGACTCTCCTTCTCCTTGTGAAATTTCCTTTGATGAAAATTCTTTTTCTACTTCTTTTATTCCCCTTTCTATTTTTTCTTCTTTTTATTCTTCTTCTTTTGACGACCCCTTCTTTCCCGTTTTACATACGGCGGAGTTCTTCTATAACTCCGTCCGTTCATTTTTGGGCGTCATTCTCTTGAAGTTTCCACCGCATGGCGGTGCGATTCTTCAATTTTTTTTTTAATTTACTCCCCTAAGCGCATACTTAGGGAGTTACCTCTTCATTTCAGTTTTTATTTTCCCTTTAGCTAACAAATAACGTCGGGCTCGGCCGACGTTAAACAGAGAGCGCTCTTGGGAGGCACCCCTTGCTTATCCTTTTTCTTTTTTTTTGCTTATTTTGTTTCGCAGGAATAAAACCCCCGGCGGTTCGTTTGGCTCCATCAATTCATCTCTTCCTTAGGCCCGAACCGGTGTCCAGCTTAAGCATGGGGGAGCGACATCTGCATTCGGCCTTACGACTCCGGGGAAGTCGTTTTCTTTTTTATTTATTTACTTTTTTGTATCCCCCCTTCCCTTTCTTCTTCCTTTTTCTTTCTTGTTTTTATTTTTCATTGAGGGCAATGAAAGGTTTAAGCATGGGGGAGGGTTTTGTTGTTTTTTTTCTTTCTTTTCAAAAAAAAAACAAATGTTTAGTATAGTTTTTTTAAGTTTTTTTTTACTGCTTCTTTTAGCCTTATCAAAAATCCAAAAAATTAGAAAAATCAAAAAAATTCCAAAAAAAGATAATATTTCAAAATCCAAAAAAAATGAAAAATGTCAAAAAATCAAAAATATAATAAACCTCATGCTTAGCTTTTTGTTATTTTCAGAAATTTAGCTTGAGTTAGTTTATAAGCATTTTTATTTGCTAATCTTTATTTCATCATATTTAGTTAAAATCTAACTTTTAGTGATTTTGTTTTGAGAATCATCTTATGATTTAATTTGCTTAGAGTAATTTATTTAGCACTTTTTCTCTTTTATTTTAAATAGTTTCAATTTTGTAGTAATTTGGCTAAACAATTTTGGATTTTAAGTATTATTACTTCATGCTTTTAGATTCTTAGGAAATCTCAATCTACTAGTAGTTGCTCTTAGTGTTTTCGTTTATTTTCTAAAATTTTGTTGAACCCATCATTTTTTCTTTTATTGTTAGATCATATGTCATGGGAATAAGAGGATAAAATTCATTATTCCTTGGTAAACATATGCAACCCAAAAAAAATGAAGAGAGGAATTTAAAAGTTCATATATGTCGGGGGAAGTGATAGGATGTTAGTCTATCATTTTCTGGTATTACATATATTATTTAAAAAAAAACAAAAAAATGAGTGGGATGAGAGGATAAAATTCATCACCTCCAATCAAAGACCTCTTCATGTTAATTTCCTCCCTAAAACCCCCTTAGCCAATATCATTTTCTTAGTCTTTAAATTAAAATATGTGGAGAGCATAAGTAGTAGGTTGTCTTCTTCCTTAAGTTTCTCTTATGTCATGGTTTTTATAATCCTAATCTAACTTTGTTTGCACTTTACTCCATTTTGAATGCTAGTTAATTATTAGAGAATTTTTGGCTAAATTCTTCTCTCTTTTCACTTTAATTTCATAATTTAGGACTTGATTCTTAAATCTCTAAATTTTAAATTTGGCTAGATTTTGATGTAAATAAATTTTTAGTTTGTTTGAAAATTTTATAATGCCTTATAAATATTTCTCTTTCTTTTGCTCTGGAATAGCAAAAGCCTAAGCATGGGGGTGTTTGATGACTACTTTGTAGTCATCGGTTTTGGTATAATTTAGTAGTTAAATCCCTAAGTTTTATCATAACTTTATGTTTTGTATGCTTGTTTTGATGTCATTTTGTGTTTTGATATTAAAATCTTTAATTATATATTATGTCACCATATATTGTATTATGTTTCTTAATATTAGTTAATGTTTTGTTATTTTATTTTAAGGTTTTGTTATGTCATAATAATTAAACTTCATAGTTTTATTTATATGTTTTAATGTAATTTTCACTTTTATTTTATGTTTTATTATCATGTTATGTTATTTAACTAATGTATGTTTTGTTTTATTTTATTTGTAGGTTCATGGCCTTTGATCAAGTCTTGAAGAAATCAGCTCACAATCATTTTGGAGCAGCCCAAGATGCCAAAGCAGCCCCCCTACTCAAGCTCGGCCATTATACAAGCACATGGAGCAGCCCCTATAGCCAAAACCGAGCCTCCTCTCATTACCAAGCAGCCCATGCAGCCCCTAGCCCTTTTGCAAGCCCAAAACCGAGCCCATGCAACCCCTTTAATTTAATTTGGAGCAGCCCTCTTTCTTCCCTCATCATTTAATATTTTACATGCATTTTTCCCTCATATGGCCGACCACCCTCCTTTACTCCCCTCTCTCTCTCCATCAATAAAATACATGCACCTTGCCTCCTCCCTCTCCCTCTCTCTCCATTATTTAAATGTATTTCATGCATGAACCTTTTCTCCAAGCACATGGCCGGCCACCCTCCACTTTCATCCCCCTTGTTTATTTATATTTTTTTTATTTTCACTTCTATTAAATATTATGCATGCATGTAGCCTCCTCTCTCCTTCCATTTAAAATAATACAATGAATCTCTCCTTCTCTTCTCTCCCCTCATAAATAAAATCATGAATCATTCCCCCTCCATGTGGCCGGCCACCCTTGGTCTCCCCTCATCTAGATCCTTCTCCATCTCCTATAAAAGCCACCCCATCCCTCAAGCCTAAGAGAGTTCTTTTTGGAAGTGAAGTTTTATGTTAAATTAGGAGTAGTTTTTTGTAAGAGAGTTAGCTAGAGAAAGTGAGAGTTCAAGTTCTTTTTCTTCTTCTTTGTTGTAGTTCTTTTCATTGTTGTAATTTCTTTTAATAGAATAGTATTGTCTCCTTTTTATTATTTTCATGTACTTCTTTTTATTAAGTAATGCAAATGAATTCTCTTTCTTTTATTTTGATTCCCTTTCCAACTATGCTTAGCTAATTATATTTTGTGCCCGATCGCGATGAACTTTGCGATAAAATAACGCATCTTTAATTTTATGTTTGCATTTGTATTTTTTTATTTTGATCCTTCCTTGATTTTTATCGTGTCGACTCCGTATTTCTTGTATACGGTAGTAGGCATTTGATCTCATATTTGAGTAGCCGAGAGGCTCGTGAATATGAAAGATCACTCAAGGAAGGAAGGAGTTGAACGCACCCCTAGAGATAGGATGACGTAAATCCTCCGGATTGGAGTCAAATCCAATAGTGCGGGTCACCTCGATAATGCGACTTTAGGCTTTTTGACTTGAAAGTGATTTCGGTCGAAACGTCTATAAGTTAGGGGATTTAATGCTCTAGCGAGATTACTTCCTAATATCGGACCCGTCACGGTCTTAATAGATTTACAATTGTTAAACTAAATTATTTCGTTATTTTATTTCAAAGTGAATCGTCGATCGCGCACTCTTTTTTCGTAATAGTTTATTTCTCTTTTTAACTTAGTTTATTTCTAATTTTTAATCTCATTAATCGTTCAGTAGGATAATAGAATCGTTGTGAGTAATAGTACTTGCCTGCCCCGAGTTTTTATACGACCTTGATATTTTTCATATCCTATGCTATATTTCGATAGGTACACTTGCCTTAATCGAGTATAGATTGGAGAATACGATTTTCTCTATCACAGCTCTTGACGACCTGGGAGAACTGGAAATCGGAGGCCGCAGACCTATTTGATCAACTTTTACGGACTAGAAAACTGAGTCCACAGGCCTTGATCAAGCTGGCAGTTCTCCTCCCGCCTGTCCAGAATGAGAGGCCTTGGGGGCTATTTATAAGCCCGTGGAGAATCTTCAAGAAGCGGGGCCCAGTGACGTCATCATGGAGGACTGTGCGGAATCGGCGGACTAAGAAAATAAGTCCGCCTGGCATGCTGGAGAAGCTGGTTGACGACCTGAGCAGCCTCCGCGGACTCGGTCGACTGAGAAAATCAGTCCGCCCGACTGGCTGGAAGAGCTGGTTGATGACCTGAGCAGACTCTGCGGACTCAGCGGAATGAGAAAATTATTCCGCCCGAATGGAAGAGCTAGTTGACGACCTGAGCGGCTTCCGCGGACTCGGCAGACTGAGAAAATCAGTCCGCCCGGCTGGCTGTAGGAGCTGGTTGACAACCTAAGCTGACTCTGCGGACTCGGCGGACTGAGAAAATCAGTCCGCCCGACTGGCTGGAAGAGCTGGTTGACTACCAGAGCGGCCTCCGCAGACTTGGCATACTGAGAAAATCGGTCAGCCTGACTGGCTGGAAGAGCTGGTTGACGACCTTAGCGGACTCCACGGACTGGGGTTTTCTCTGCTGGAGAAAACTTCTGGGCAGCTAGAGGAAGGCATAACGCACCTGGCCGGACTAAAGAGGGCAGGGCGCCCCTTAACTAGAAACCTCCCAAGCTGTCGGCCTGGGCACAGGAGGCCGCCTAAGATTGCGGAGGCAGGATGCCTCCTAAGATGGCGGCAGCAGGAGGCCGGGCCCCTAGCGAGCTAGAGGCGGCTTCGGCGGGCAGCGGCAGGAGGTCGCGCCCCTTGGGCGAATAGATGAGGCAGCCTGAGGAGCAGGCCGCCCTCTTGTGGTCGACGGACACCTGTGCAAGAAGGGCTTGCCAAGCCTGCGACGGTGGCGCTGGCCGAGGGTTGACTCCGGCGAAACGACCCAGTGGACTGATGCAGGTTTCCTCCTGTAAGGAAGAATGCTTCACAGTTAGCTGGCCTAACCGCGTGGCCTGTGAGGGTGAGCTATGGGAGCAGCCCGCCGTCCCGCAGGGCACGCAGTAGCTATGCGACCAGGACGGTTAGACCGAGGAAGCCATCCTAACTGCACGGCCTAGTGAATAGGAGAAGGGAGTCCGCTTTGCCCAAAAAAGGAAGGCTGAGGCATATCGTGACCCTCGGGGGGTACCCCTGAGTGGGCCGCGAATTGCGAGCTAGAGACCATGGGAGTGATCGCCGATTTTGGGGTTAACATTATCCCCGCACTTTTTTACGTCCCGAAGGAAACTTCGAAAAAGTAGGAGACCCACGAAAATCGTGATCTTTCCCTCAAGAAAAGAAAGGGGAAGACCAGAGATTGGAAGTGATAGAACCTGATGTCTCTTCTCAGAAAAAATCTGTCAATGTCTATCTTTCCCCTAAAAGGAACTTGCTAGTATCTGCTAGCCTCTGCAAAAGTAGAGTGAGCAACCGGATATGATGGAAAATTAAGCTACAAGTACCTAAAGGGGACTTGCTAATATATGCTAGCCTCTGTAAAAGTGGAGTGAGCAAGTAGATAGGAAAAGAGAATAAGCTGCAAGTACCTGAGAGGAACTTGCTAATGTCTGCTAATATCTGCAGAAGGAGAGTTAACAAACATATATGATAGAAAACTAAATCGCAAGTACCTGAAGGGAACTTGCTAATGTCAGCTAATCTCTGCAAAAAGAGAGTTAGCAAACATATATGATGGTAAACTAAATCGCAAGTACCTGGAGGGAACATGCTAATGCTCGCTTATCTCTGAGCAGTTTATAGATAAATCTTCTACTAAAGTCATTGCGATAAGATAGATATGATTAGATTGCAGAAGGAACGTCCGTGAAATCCTGCTTTTGTCTAGCAAGCAAAATCAAGTAGGGATCAAGCCACAATATTAAACTTCTTGTTCGGTTAGATATCATATCTAATATGAAATCCAGACTAGTCAGATGAAAACACTAACTAGTATTCAACCAGATGGTTTGCCAATCAAAGAGAACCAGATTCTCTGACTGTCAGAAAAATACAATAAGAGCAACAAATAGCTTGTTAACCATCATCTGAGAGGCTTCAAGCAAGCATGGTTGTGGGGACTTTGATGTCCTTCTTCATCTCAAACTTGTAACAATCAAAGGGATCCTTCATCGTTAGCATCGATGGTTTCGTAAATGTTGATGTTGCTGACTTGGTTTGTCCTTTTTAAGCCCAGAGAGGGGTTTTATATTTATTTGCTCTTCATGACTTGGCTTAATTCCGCAAAGACCGTTGCGGATGAAAGTTTAAGCCAAAATAACAGCTTGAGCGGAGAGGAATCTCCTTGTCCAAGTTATGAAGAGTATCTTCCACCTCTTTACCCCTCGAAGCTTATGAATGGGACACTTTCTGGATTATATCACGGAATTCACCGGTTTCTGCATTTTCTCTATCAATCGGCAAAGAGCTCTACAATCTTCTATCAAATGACCTTTTTCCTTATGGAATTCACAATATTGGTCATTGCGTCTGAACCCTTGATTCGCAGGCTGAACAAGTTTCGAAGAACTTCTCCTGCTCCTCATGATGGAATTGAGGTTGCTTCCCTCGATGCAAGTGTACTTTTAAGCGAGACTAATCATATCTTGGTTTGTCTTTGGTGCTCGGACGTTAGCCACGAACTTGAGTGCTCCGTCACATAGGGTGTGAATAAGAGCCACTCTATACAATTCTTGATCGACGATCCCAATGTCCAAGACTTCTTTCTGGAAATGATTCACAAAATGAGACCAAGTCTCGCTCTCCCGTTTCTTGATCTCAAAGAGGGCTTCTGGACCGCGCTTTCTCTTGGTAGAGGTAGAAAACCTGAGTAGAAACACTCTTCGCAAATAAACAAAGGAAGAGATAAACTGAGGATGCAGTCCATAGAACCAATCTCTCACTTGACCATCAAAGGTTGTTATAAAGAGCTTGCATTTGATAGCATCTAGAAGGGCCTTGAGAGCTACGACTGATTCAAAGGCTTGAAGTTGATTCATTTGATCAGTCTTTCCAGTGTAGATTGGCCACCACAACCATTTAAAGTTATCTGGGGTTGGTTCATGCCGAACATTCTCTGAAAATGGTGAAGGCTCATCCTACTCTACCTGAAAGTTTAGGAATCTTACTGGACTTCCTCGAGCAGCTTCACGGAAGAAGTTTTGACGATTTGTAAACTCATCATTCTGAGACCGCAAAGGGGATGCAAGCCCTTGCGAAAAGGTTGGAATATAAAGAGGAGGATAGACCATCGGATAGGCCGGTGGATAAACTTGAGGAGTCTCAGATACTGGTGTTGGATTGACTAGAGGAGCTAGTGCTGCTGAAGATTGTGGCCAATTGTTGTGTGATAGTTGCTAGAGTACAGTTGATAACTTGAAACTGTTCTACAGTTTCTCTGCGAAATTGCTCTAAGGCCTCCCTGAGAGCTTCCTTGCTAGAGTGAAGGATGTCTAGAGTGGTCTGATGGTCCGACATTGTTTAGCCAATGAATTTCACCAACTAATCGAAATCTGAAGGTCGCGTGTTGATGTCGATGCAAGAAATGCGCATTTGGGTTCTGCGAAGAGAAAAGGGGGGAGAGGAAACTGTCGAATAGTCGGTTACTAGCAGCTAGGATTGTTGGTTGAGACCGAGAGATGGAAAAAGAGAGGGAAAGGAGAAGAAGGGGGCCTCTTGTGGCGGCAACAGCTGACTTCGCCCGCCGCGGCTAAAAAACCACTCTTGCGACGTGCTTTTCCTTTAATCAAGTAGGGTTACAGCTTGATATTGCACCATTACATGAAAATACAGTAAAGGGTACAACAGGGGAAGCTGGAGGCTAAGGAAGGAGGTGCCAGAAACTAAGTATAAGAGGCTGTAAAGGCTGGAGAACTGAGGATGCAGGTGCTGCTCAAACTGCCTGCTGAGGGCAGAAAAACTATGTCCACAACTCTTGACGACCTGGGAGAACTGTAAATCGGAGGCTGCAGCTTCTGCTCAAACTGCCGGCTGAGAGAAGAAAAAACTAATTCCACAGCTCTTGACCACCTGGGAGAACTGGAAATCGGAGGCCGCAGACCTTGCTTGATCAACTTTGGCGGACTGGAAAACTGAGCCTGCAGGCCTTGATCAAGCTGGCAGTTATCCTCCCGCGACTCCAGAATGAAAGGCCTTGGTGGCTATTTATAGGCCCGGGGAGAATCTTCTAGAAGTGGGGCCAAGTGACGTCATCATGGAGGACTGTGCGGAATCGGCGAACAGAGAAAAACATTCCGCCCGACTGGCTGGAGGAGCTGGTTTACGACCTGAGTGGCCCCGCGGACTCGGCGGACTGAGAAAATCAGTCCACCCGACTGGCTGGAAGAGCAGGTTGATGACCTGAGCAGACTCCGCGGACTCCGCAGACTGAGAAAATCAGTATGCCCGACTGGCTGGAAGGGCTGGTTGACGACCTGAGCGGCGGACTGAGAAAATAAGTCCGCCCGGCTGGCTGAAGGAGCTGGTTGACGACCTGAGCGGACCCCGCGGACTCGGCGAACTGATAAAATCAGTCCGCCCGACTGGCTGGAAGAGCTGGTTGACGACCTGAGCGGCCTCCGCGGACTCGGCGGACTTAGAAAATCAGTCCGCCTGACAGGCTGGAAGAGCTGGTTGATGACCTGAGCAGACTCCGCGGACTAGGGTTTTCTCTACTAGAGCAAACTTCCAGCCAGCTAGAAGAAGGTGTACCGCACCTGGCCGGACGAAAGAGGGCAGGCCTCCCCTAAACTGGAGACCTCCCAAGCTGTCGACCTGGGCACAGGAGGTCGCCCAAGCTGGGGGCAGCAGGAGGCCGTGCCCCTGGCGAGCTAGAGGCGGCAGCGGCGGGCAGCGATAGGAGGCCGCGCCCCTTGGGCGAACAAAGGAGGCAGCCTGAGGAGCAGGCCGCCCTCTTCGGGTCGAAGAACACCTGTACTAGAGGGGCTTGCCGAGCCTGCGACGGTGGCACTGGCCGAGGGTTGAATCTGGCGAAACGACCAAGCGGACTGATGCAGGTTGCCTCCTGCAAGGAAGAATGTTGCACAGTTAGCAGGCCTAACCACGTGGCCTGTGAGGGTGAGCTATGGGAGAAGCCCGCCGTCCAGCAGGACACGCAGTAGCTATGCGATCGGGACGGTTTGACCGGGGAAGCCATCCTAACCGCACGGCCTGAGCGAATAGGAGAAGGGAGTCCGCTTGGCCCAAAAAAGGAAGGCTGTGGAAGATCGTGATCCTCGGGGGGGGGGGGGGTACCCTTGAATGGGCCCCGACTTGCGAGCTAGATATCTTGGGAGGGATCACCGATTTTGGGGTTAACACCTCTGATCCATAGTATGCTTTTGAGCTCCGCTGTTTTATTCTTAGCATTGAGGCGTATGGAGGCCTCGACCCGGTAGTGTGGAGACCAGCCTAGTAGTGAAAAGCCTGTTCCACTATCACCGTCTGTCCACGATGGATGGCGCCTGAGAGGTTAGCTACCTGCTCGAAAAGTTGGAACTACAATTCTGTGTAAACATAGCAGTCTGTATGTGTTTGTGTGCATGGGTGAGTCATCGTATTGCATTACATACACAAGATCCTTATCATATAAGTTTATATTAGCACTCTTATATGATGAGTTACGTTACTGTTAAGTCGATAATTAACTTATATGTCTGTATGGGATTTCATATAAGTTTAGTTACTTTCCTGTTGTAGGTTCATAATTGTTTACTGTTATTGTTAGTTGAACTGCTAGTGTAGATTGATTTACTCATTTGCTGTACATGTTGGATACTCTGATATTGATAAGTCTTATACCCCTTGCTTGTACTACTGCTTACATATATATATATAATACCCTTTTTCCTTTCTCCACCTGGTGCCTAAGAATTGCTGTGGGAGCGGAAGTGATAGCCACTTCGTCAATATGACCAACGGTTGCTATACCTTCTTTTTTAGGAGAAACCCTACAGATAGAGCAACAACAGGTTGTGCAGGAGGGCAGCCAGGCCAGGGTGACTTTTCCTGAAGTGACGATACCATTGCCACCGTCAGTTACTGATGTGAGTTTTTGAGAGATTCTTGTTGTAGCCCTTTGGGCATAGTTTTTATGTACTCTGATATTATAGAAGCCTTATTGTTGCTTATTTTATTGATGTACTTATTGGACTTACATGTTGGTGTAGATTTTGACTTGTAGTAATATTCTTTATCTTGGGTTGGAATTGATGATAATGATCTTAGCCGGCAGGATAAGCATCATGTGCTACAGTCGACCCGTTTGTCGGCGTTACCGCAATTCTGCTGTTCTGGGCATAAGACTACACTCTGCCGTGTCTTGTATTCCAGGAGGGGTTCTTACAAATGGTATCATCTTTCAACGATCCTTAACTAAAAAAGTCATGGAAATTGGTGCTACCCCCATTCGATTGGTCAGTTTGCGAACAAACTGACATAGCGGAAGTAGTGGTTTCTCCTTGTGTAATTCACACTAAGTATGTCCAGTTGTTAGCTTGCGTTTAGCCAACCTGACCTTAGGTTTGAACCTTTATGTGTAGATTCTGGCGCGTGTAGAGCCAGTAGCGGGCACTCCCGCCCCTTCATTCCCTACCGAGTTCCAAAAGTCTGAGTTGGGACAAACACTTATGGTGATCATAGACGCCATCAAGTCTAAATAGGTCCCTATGCAGCAACAAGCCCCGGTATCCAACTTATTGAGCACCTTTCTAGTCCTCTCCCAGCATGGTTATCATGGGATGGAGTCGGCAGTACGACTGAAGAATGGCTCGTCACTATGCAAGAGTTAATGGCTGGAATCAGATGTCTATCCAATATGGTTGTGACCTTAGTAGTGTCACTCTTGGAAATGCATGTAAAGAGGTAGTGGATGTCCCTCATGGGTTCCACCTTCCAAGGATGAGTATACATGGAGATTAGTTGGAATGAGTTCTCTGGAGCTTTCTTGGAGCACTTCATTCCCTCGACCGCTCGAGAAAAACTTGAAGAAAGATTCCTGCAGTAGAAACATGGATCCAAGTCAGTTACAGAATATCAGCGGGAGTTTCAGCATCTCGCTACGTTTGCTGACTCATATGAGTTGGATGACCGAGGATATGCAAAATGATTTTACAAAAGGTTGCAATTTAACGCCCCAGTTTTCCAGACGTTTAGCCTCAGGAAGCTATCGCGCGGCGATAAGTAGATATCGCAGGCGATAGCCTTGTTTTGTCAAAACCAAGCATTAAGAGCGTTAAGTACAAGCGCGACAGTAGTTAGCTCCCGCTCAGTGGTCGCTTGGCATTGAGTTCATTGAGAGGTAGGCATTGAGTGGAGGCATTGAGTGGTAGGAGTTGAGTGAGCTACCACACAGCGTAATTCCTACCGCCGGTTTTAGCGCGACATTAATTTTTTGTCGAGCGCTCGGGAATCTACTGCCTGACGTTCGGTAGTTTCCGCTCGGCGATAGCGCTCAGGAGTAGTTCCGTCGTTTGGCATTTTAGCCGTCTGATTTCTCTTTGGATTTGATCCTATGGCCTAGGGCACTCCGTCCAACGGGCATAAGTAGGGCTGAATCGTTCTAAACCCTCACTTTGCTCTCATTTGAGAAAGATTTAGGGTTTGAGAGAGAGATTGGGGGAGGAAGAAGTAGGTCTTTCTCATCCATTGACGAAGCTTCAGGACTTCGGTCGTCGATCCGAGGCTAGATTCGTTGAGAGAACATGAAGGAACACATTTTCATCAGTGCAAGTCATGTTTTCCATGGTAAAGAAGAGGATTCGTGAGGTAATAACACTTCTCCTCTCGGTCTTTAGGATGCATGCATGGCCTCCTTGTTGTTCTTGCTTTCTTTCAAGCTTTTAGGCACAGTTCTCGCAAATGAGAGGGGTTCAGGTCGCTATGGTTCAAGAGGAGCTACTGGGCCGATTGTGTCTATCCCTTGCAAGATTTTGCACTAGAAATCCGCTCCGCTAGTGGATTAAGCATTGTTTGTGAAGCCTTACTCATGTCCGTTAGTCCTACTCGGTGATGTTGCATAACAAGCCTTAAGGATTTTGCTAGAAAACCATTTGAGGTAAGATGTCATCTGTGATGTGGTTTCCCACTTATTTTCGTGTGAGTACGAATGGTGTATTAGGGGCGGAAAGAATATTGATTGTGATGTGCTAAGGCACGGCTTTATCTCTGTGGTCGGCTGGCTAGCCCGTAACGTGCAAGTCAAGTATGGAGAGTGTCCCGACGAGACAAGTCCCCTTCTATGAAACAAACAAGAATGCCAAGCTTTGGACAAGCCCGAGCGATAAAGCCCACGAGCGGGTGGGGTCAAGCAAGGGTTCTTAGCATCGTTTTGTTGTTTGTGAGATGGAATCCTTACATGAGAAGTCAGAGCTTGCAGGCAAGCCCGAGTTTTGAGACCCACGAGCAGGTGGGGCCTTGGCAAGAGTTTCGTATGGCGGCTTGTATGCCGTTAGGGGAAATCGAAAGTACCCTTATGTTTGCGGCTTGAATGCCAATGGGGAAATAGGAAGTACCCATTTGATGATGTGTGATGATGTGTTAGATTCATGCATTCTAGGGTGCCTTGGGTGAAACCCAGGATTGCATACATGCTGCATTGTAGGCCCCGTTATTTTACATGCTCAATATAGAAACATGTTTTTTGTATGTGACATCCAAACCTATTTTATTACTTTCCAAGTTCATGTATATTTGCATACGAAGTGCTGACCTGCAGGGTGATGGAGTGCCTCGGGGTCCACCGGGGACGGCCGGGAGGAGATGTCTTGGTTATACAATCTAGGTCATCCTTTGCTGACCAATGTAACAATAAATATTTACATGGCAAGGATCGGAAGAGGGAGCAAGCTTGCCGGCCAAAAAGGCCTAAGCCTCATGTAGTGATCTCTTTGTTTAGTAGCTCTGTTTGGTTGAATGTTATGCTTAGTGCAATATGATTCCGGATTGCATGTCGAGGTAACCTTGGAGTGTTGATGGTGATGCTCCCGCCACTGGTTCTTAATTACGTTTCTGATGCGGCCTTTGATCCCCGACATAGAAAGTTTGTTTATTGGGACGATCGTTATAACATCCCTCAAACAACTAGACTCCTAGGACATTGTTTTGTCATGACAAGGTCATGACAAAACCATCAGAAGCTCAAGATCAAGTGGGCAAGGACCAAGGTGAAAAACCACCTTGGTCTACCTATAACACATCTTCAACATCAGACCTAAGGTCTTCCTTTAGGGCTTCAATTTGACCCCATAACCTTACAACAACACCCATTACACCTTGTTTAGTCCATAGGGTCACTAAGGACCCATGGAGGGCAGTCAAAGAGGTTAACTTGACCAAAGTCAACTCTAACCCTAAATGGGTCAAACTGACCTACATAGGGCCAACTGACCTTCCCATAGCCAAGTGGATGCCACTCATGTCCTCCTAACCCTAGTGTGAGGTTAATGGGTCACCTAGGACACATTGGAGTCAACCAAGGAGGCTAAGTTGATCCAAGTCAACCTTAGCCCTAAAAAGGTAAAAGTGCCCTTACTAAGGGTCAATTGACATCAAAGATGCCCAACAAACCCTAGCCAAGTACTTCTAGACCTTAGGAGAGGCCAATGGGTCACCAAGGACCCATTAGGGTCAACCCAAATGTTCATGTTGACCAAAGTCAACTCATGGGTCAAAGTGGTCAACTTAGGTTAACATAGCCCAATTCAAGTGGGCTAAGCTCAAGTGGTATGGCACATTAGTCTAAGGAAGTGGGGAGACACATTTTGGGGCCACCAAATTCATAAAGGTGACTAGGAGAGAGAGAGAGGAAGGAGTTACCCACTTTGGAGGAGAGAGAAAGTGGGGGCTTAATGGCCATCATGGCCATGGAGGTTTCATAACCACTCTTTTTGATGGGGCATTTACTACTTGGAAGCAGGGGAAGAGTTTCCAGAAGGTGGCCGGCCAGTGGGGTGGCTCAACCCCCTAAATTTGACTGAAACCGAAAATTAGGTTTAATGGCCATTAATGGTGTTTTGAGAAATTGGGGAGTTAAAAACCTCCTCTCCTAAATTCCTTCTTCAAAAACATTCACCAGGTCAAGAGAAGGCGTTTCCCCCGTTCCAATTCCAATTCCCTTACTGTTACTGTGGTGATTGCAGAGAAGCCCAAACCGGCGGTCAAAAACGGCAAGGAGGCACAACACTAGCTCTCAGACCGCATTTCAGGTCCTCCTCCTCTCCTTTTACTGTGGGTAGATCCTAGGATTCATTTAGAATGAGGATCGGGCTCAATTGAGCCCGATCAAACCTTCCTTTTTCCTGGTTTTTCCAAGAAAAACAACCTATCTGGATTATCAGAATCCTCCACTCCGGCGGCCATGCCGCCGCCCAGCGATTGCCACCACCTCGACGGAGGTGGTGGTGGCAGTGGCCGGCCAGGGAGGTGGACGGATGGCCGGGAAATGGGGGTGGATCATGCTCAAAGTCAGGTGAATCCTGGTCGTTGGATGGAGCTTGAAGATGACCCGATGCCGCCTGTTTTGCGCCAAGATTCATTCCTCCTTAGATATTTAACCTTGGGTTAAATAATTTCATTTCAATAATTCTGTCACACCTTTTCAGTTATTTTGTAAATTATTTTATAAATATCTAGATGTTAAATCAGAAAAGATGGTCAACATATAATTTATAGCCCTATGGTTCTAATTTATTTTAAAATTAATTTGAGTCAATTTGGACCCCTGGTTTGACCAGGGCCTCCATTTTGGTGGGGTCTATACCTAAGGCTAGGCAGATATTAAAATATGAGCCCCCACATCATCTCTTGTCCAAATGACTTAAAATTTGGACAAGGTGTCATTCCAACCTATACCTAGGTTCTGCCCAAAAATGAGAATTTTGGGGGAAAACTTTTCTATAGTTTTTGAAATTATTTAATTACCCTTGGGTAAATTTATTAAGGGATCAAATGACTGTTGGAGTTACCATGGTGATCTAGAAGTGGTCAAACATGTAATCTCACTGCAAACGCGATATGAGCCTGCATGGTCGCACATAAGAGCAGGTGGAGAAGTTGGAAGATTGACTGTGTTGGTAAGGGTTACAAATCACCATACAGAATGGGGTCAGGCAAACGTTGCCAAGAAGGTTCGTCGAGAATGATTCGTCGAGAATCATTCGTCGGGAATGATTCGTCGAGAATCAACGAGTATGACTCGCCGACTAAGGCAAATTCGTCGAGAATCGAACTGTTGGATTCCCGACAAATGGTGATGCTCGACGATTCCAGCTGATGATTCTCGACGATTCTGCAGATGA
The DNA here is from genome assembly GCA_039513925.1 of Platanthera zijinensis. Classification (NCBI taxonomy): domain Eukaryota; kingdom Viridiplantae; phylum Streptophyta; class Magnoliopsida; order Asparagales; family Orchidaceae; genus Platanthera; species Platanthera zijinensis. The sequence continues at coordinate 121,543,323 of CM077092.1, forward strand.
TTCTCGCCGATTCTATAAGTTGATTCTCGCCGAACCTAGAGCTGATTCTCGCCGAACGATTCAGAAACCCTATTTTGGGTGGTCTGCGGATAGCGACATTCCTAGGTATGTTTATACTTTTGGTATAAATTAGGACTTAGGGTTTTGGGGAAGCGATGGGTAATTTCTCCTGTGGCCGAATCGAAGCCGACGGAAGTGTTCTGCCGTTCTGTCGGTCCGCCGCATCCCGAACCCTGCCCGACGGAAGTGTTCCGCCGCCTCGTTCGCTCCGCCGACCTCCTCCTCTCCGATGATAGTCGCCGGTGCTGCCCTTCCTGGAGCAGACCTAGCAGTCCATGGAAGTGTAAGGTGCAGTCGATCTACTTTCCGGATCCTTCGTGAGACGAAGCTCAGTGTTCTCCCGCTCGTGTGGATTTCTGCAGAAACGTAGACGCTATTCTACGTGGAACTCGCCACCGACAAGGACTCATATTTTGGAGCATCTTCGTTGAGTTGTGAGTCAATGCCGCTAAGGTAATTTTACCTAGTTTTTCTTATCTTCTTGATTCAACATTCATGGCCCGATACCAATCTCTTTTGGGTTGTTCTTTATTATTTTATTACTTCCGCTGCGTGTACAAGTGTTGTGCCCACCTCATAGAGAAACCCAACAATGACCTCCAAACTCTCCCAAATTTTGGTGAGTGGTCCTTGGGGTCATCATAAGGCTCTGGCTAAAATTTCATTTCATTTGGAGATGATTTGGATTGAATTTTGCAAACCCTAGCCTTGCCATAATAAGGGTATTTAGGTCAAAAGTGCACTTTGAGGTTTGAGTGGTCAAATCACCTCAACAGAGGCTGAGATTTGGGCCACTATTTTGGCATGACATATAACACCCTCATATGGGATATGTTGTGGTTTGGGATTGAATTGCCTTAGGTTCCAAGTTCAATCCCTATGTTAGGACTTTGGGGGTTTGAGAAGGGAATGGGGTCAAATGCCCTTGTATGGACTTGAAAATTTGTAGAGGGGACCTTATGATAGCTAAGGTCCTCTGGTGAAAATACTAGTGGACTTAGGGACAGTTAAGCCTCTCAAAACCCTAACCCTAGTTTAGGTCACAAATTTTGTAATGGCATAATAGGCTATCAAAACTCAGTAAAAAATTGTGAAATTTGGGTAGTGTAGTCATGGGGTTAGTATGAGTCTTTGGAAATTTTAATGGGAATTTTGGAGCAATTATCTTGGTACTTCCTTTGTTATGTAAGTATTAGCCCATAATTGATTATTTATTATTTTGACCTCCCCTGACCAAAGGAAATTTGTGTAATTTCGGCATAAGGAGTTTTGGGTTATTAACCTCACACATGAATTTTATTACAATTTGTAGATGCATATTTATAGTAGTTCACAAGCTCATAAAAATGGAAACTTGTTCAATGTTTTATTCATAGCTCATTATTTGTTGTAAAATTGTGAAACCTGATCAGTACTGTTATTAGGTCAATACTTTCATGAGGAAATTTATTCATAATTTTTGGAAGTACAATTTCTATACTTACTTCATTAACATATGAAAATGGAATATGTTTAAAAAAAAATTTAGAGTTATTTATTTACTAGAAAAATTGGGAGACCTTGAATTTATAGTAACATAGATGCCTATCATTTACCTTAATTTTGTGATGCATCTTGCATGACTGAAAAGGGTACTTCATGTTCAAAACCAAGGCATTTTGAGTCCTTAGGAAATTAAATAAATTATCAGATAAATTAGGAAAATTATGAATTTCTAGATTTAGGTTAAACATGTCATGATAGACCCCCAATAATAATTATAGGGATATTGGATGATAATTTTGAGTACCTCCCATTGTATACATCATATAGCTTAGGATGGTCTACGTTTAGTAAAACTACAGAAATCATGATAAGGTGCAAAATGAACCTAGAGAGTTGAGATGTTGGTGTGTTGATCTGGTAAGTGAAATTAGTGCACAATTGGGAGTTGTGATTAGGAGTGGGTGGTTTGACAAGTGTTAAGAGGTGTTCGGGGTCGACGAAACATCGTCTTTCCCGTGGAGTAAGAGAAAGAGTCAAAACACATTAGGATTAGATCCAGATTAATACTAAGGGATCGGTAACCAGGTATTAACCTATAATAATAAGTGCCTTGCGAAAGGGAGCTTTGGACTTGAGCCCATCGTAGTTCCTAGTACCCCTTGAGAGTCCTTCACGGGGTATGCCGGGGGCAGTCCTGGGCTAACCTAAACTGTAGGTAAAACTGAATTGCAAGAGTAACTAGCATAAATAGGGTTTCACTTTCACTCACCTCGATGTCTCGGGATGTTAGGATGGGTCACTCGGGCCGTAGGCTCGATGGATTTTGTGATGGGCAGCTTGGCCCAACAAGCTTTTGCTCGATTATTGACTGTTATGGACAGGATGGTCCGAGGAGCTTTGGCTCGGTAGCTCATACATAAGTTGTATGTGCATTAAGAATAAGGTGGTGGGTCTTCGGTATTGGATGGTCGATGCACCGACGCCAATACGTTGACTCGGCAAGTGTGGTTTAGCACTTCACCATCAATGTCCGGTGTGCTAGCCGGCAAGAGTATGCAAGAGCTCCTCTTAGTGCACATGCGTTGAGGCGTACGATAGGTATGACTGGTAGCACAATTACCGGTTTAGAGGTGGGCGAGGCCCAACCCACCGCTTCTATTTTCCACTATGGAGGTATCCTGGGAGGTTTGGCTCCAGAAAAGGGGAACTAAAGGTCTGTGTACACAGAGTCGGGTGGGTGAGTTTTACTTGCATGTTCACATCATGGCATAATTACATGTCATAGTATAACCATTGCATATAACCCTGACACTTATTATATAAAGTGGTATGGGACGCTTTATACAATAAGCCCAGCAAAATGACCCCTTGGTTTATAAATTCACGCGAGCGTGCTTATAAGTTAAGGTTTTTATTCAGTAAATATATATATATTTATGCTTGCTAGAACAACGACACCATATCGTATAAATTGGTATGGGACTTTTTATACGATAGGAGCCTTGCAGAAGATCCCTTAGCTTATGTGTTTTCATATAAGTTAAGGTTACTTATTTGTTGTTCAGTTTTCTTGCTTTTATTACTACCACACATACTTATAGAACTACTAGACTAGCTCCGACATCACCTGTTATTTGTTATTCTCCACCATCATTACCTCTCCTTTCCTCCTCCCCGCTCGGTGCCTAGGATCCGTGGGGGAAGGGGTGGGGGATGATAGAACTAGTCTTTTAAACTAATAGTTTTCGAACCACATCATTTTAGGGAAGCGTGGAGCCCAGCATGGAGGAGAAGCCTCGGAGGTCAGCACGCTTGGAGATGGGGTAGTCTTGTACCGAAGTTCAGATAACTGGGACTGTGAGTCCCGATCGTTATTAGATGATTACTTTTGCTTCCGCGCTGAGTGATATGTAGTGAGGATATTAATATACCAGGCATGAGCCCTATTTTCTGTACTTTTATTATATCTGTGGACACTCCCATCGTGGAGAATATTTACTATATATGTGATGTTTGTGTACATTCCCTTTATTATATTGCTACTGTTGTGATCGCATCGGCAGGCATGATCGGCATTTTGTAGTAGCGACCTTCCCGGGTGTGAAGGTGTCAATGCAAAGCGGCGGTTTTGGGCCTAAGACCTCGGTGATTTAGAAAAAAAAGGGGTCATACAAGTGGTATCAGAGGAGACCTCGATCGAAAATTTGCAGTCCATAAACCTTGGGTCACCCCCGCACGAGTTTAGTTTGGGGACAAACTAAGCAGCGGAAGTAGTGGTGTGCCCATATGGGGGATCACATGTAAATTGTCCATCTTTAATTAGGTTTGAGTCAATTACTTACGAATGACTTTTGTTACGCAACCCCTAGCACTGCCTACAACACAGGGCGAAGTCCAGCAGACTCCGAATGTTGCACCACCTCCCCCGATCCCCACTCCGTTCCTACAGTCGGAGATGGGGCATACTCTGACAGCCATACTGGATACTTTCAGGACTCAGCAGGTTCCGTCTCAACAACCAAACCCGGGCCAACTAGTTTAGTATCTTCCGAGGACTTTCTCCCCCGTCTTACTTAGGTACAGAGTCGGGTGTTCGGACAGAGGAATGTCTGGATATCATGTATGAGATACTGACTGGGATACAGTGCCCTTAGGAGGAGAGGGTGACTTTGGTGGTCTCTTGCTTGGAGTCCTATGCCAAGAGATGGTAGAATACATCGCTGGATACGACGTTTGTTGATAGACAGGTTGTAGAGATTGCTTAGGAGGAGTTCAAGGCCGCACTATTGGAGCATTTTGTTTCGCAAATCTTATATCTTATCGATGCTTGCTCTCGGCCTCCTCCTTCATCTTTTAAGCTCCATTTCAAGATTGAAGCCATAACCAACAAGCAAAGGGAAGATTTCAACCTTCTTCCGCATCATGACACGAAGAATACAGTTCCATTGGAAGGTAGTGACAGCCTTCTCTACCCCAGACATAGTTGAGGACCAAGATTGGATGCGGATTGATAACCCGACAATTCCTTCTGCCACCATTCAACGAGCCTTCATATTCGGTCAAACTCTTGACTTGTTCTTGCTTTCTTTTTGAATATGTGTGTTTAAATCTATTTATGTAGATGATGTGCACTTCAATTGTAAACATTATTTGTTTCATGTCTATGTGAAAATATTTTCTTTTACCTCTTTAGTTGCTTGAGTAGCACCCGCATTTCCCTCCTCCACCACATTCTGTTCTTCCTCTCTAGCGATTGCTGGTGGTGTACGTAGCGAAGAGGTGCTCAAGACCCTCATTCTGCCATTCTCACCACCTCATCTGCAAGCCTACTCGTCCATTCTCCTAGCGATTCGATTCATAGTGGCCCGTATAGTCTTCCATCCTGCCTGGTGAACCATCGAATAGAGGTGTGGCATATGAGTAGTTTATAGTATTTTACTTTCTTTATCCGCTGCAAATCAAAACCCCCTTTGTAAACCCGACCTAAGGACTTCAATCTCAAGTCCTCCTCAAAATTAACTCCACCTTACTGTGTTCCCTCGAGATTGATACTTTGGAAAATTCGCTAATTTTATATTACTTGTGCGACTGGTACACTTGTCGTTCATCACATCAAGTTTTTGCCGTCGTTGCCTGGGAGGTTTTTCACACCCATGGGTCAATTCTTCGTAGTCGATGTAGATCTTGGATCATCGGAGTTCTTTGTTCACTAACGGGAGGGAGACAATGATAGTACGTTTTGAAGTTTAAACTACTAGGGTAATTATAAGTCTTTATTATAAGAAATATATCTTTTAAAGCTTTATTTTGACCTCCTATTGTATATATTAATAACACTAATTTTTGTTTTCTTTATTTTACAGGATTGCAGGTTTTCAGAATCTTCGTCGAGCTCAGCCATTCATTTTGTGCCCAGCCATTTCGTCGACCTCAGCCATTTCGTCGAGCTCAGCCATTTCATCGAGATCAGCCATTTCGTCGAGCTCAGCCAATTCATCGAGCCAAGCCATTTTGCCAAGATATGCCTTCTTTCGGTGTTTGACGTTCGTCGAGCTCTCCAGAATTCGTCGACCTTTCACCTTCATTCTGAGTTCGACAATTGGTTCCTTCAGCCCCAGTTCGTTGAGCTCAGCCATCAGTTATGCGTTCGACGTTTTCATCTTTGTGTCGACCTCCCGTCCACATTCTGCGTTCGACGAACTCCTCCAATTTCGTCAAGCTCCTCCTTCTCCTCTGATTTTGTCGAGCTCCGCCAATTCGTCGAACACATTTCTCATCTTCTGGAAAAAGAAGCCCCGTTTATTTTTGATTACCTTTGTCTATCTGCCTTTGAATTAATAAAAGAAAAGTTAATTAATGCCCCTATTATGATAGCTCCGGTGTGGGACCTTCCCTTTAAAATTATGCGTGATGCGAGTGGTTTTGCGGTGGGAGCCGTACTAGGACAACGAATATCTAAAAACTTCCACCCCATCTATTATGCAAGTAAAACACTTACATCGACATAAAAGAATTATACCACGAGAAGGAGCTCCTAGCTGTTGTTTTTTCTTTTGAAAAATTCCGTCCTTAAATTACATTTCCAAAATTATCGTTTTTACGGACCACTCGACCCTCAAGTATCTTATTTCTAAGATGGATGCCAAGTCGCGTCCGATTCGCTTGTATTACTCCTCCAGGAGTTTTACTTATAAATCCGTGATAAGCGAGGAGCTCAGAATTTGGCCGTGGACCATCTCTCACGATTAGATAATCCCTATATAGAAAAATTTGATGAAAAATATTTTAATGATTTCTTCCCCGATTAGAAGTTGCTTTTAATTAACACATCCCCTTCTCCTTAGTTTGCATACATAGCCAACTATTTAGAGGCTCGTGTGCTCCTGAAAGAGTTCCCCTCTCAGCAAAAGAAGAAATTCTTTTCTGAGTTGAAGAACTATTTTTGGGAGGACCCGCATCTTATCCGAGTCTGTGTGGACTAAGTGATAAGGAGATGTGTTTCTTCGGAAAAAATGATTAGATATTTTAAAACATTTGCATAAAGGACTGACTGGTGGTCACTATCAAGCAACTCGCACCGCTCACAAAGTGCTTTGCGCAGGTTTATACTGGCCTAGCCTGTTTAAAGACGCGTAAGCCTTTGTGTGTAGGTTTGATAGTTGCCAATGGTCGGGAAATATTTCCAATAAAATTTTGCTGCAAAATTATTTCCTTGAGTGTGAAGTTTTCGACCTCCGGGGAATTGATTTTGTTGGCCCTCTTCCTTCTAGCTTCAAAAATAAATACATTTTAGTTGCTGTCGATTATGTTTCACAATGCGTTGAAGCCCAAGATCTTCCTACTAATGACACCCGTGTCATAATTATGTTTTTGAAAAAATTATTATCTCGATTCGGTACGCCACGAGCCTTTGTTAGCGATAGGGGTACAAATTATTGTAAAGTTTTTAAAAATTCTTATTAAATACAGCGTTACGCATAAGTTTTTAATTGCCTACCACCCCCAAACTAACGGATAAGTCGAAGTATTGAACAAAGAGATAAAAGAATTTTAGAAAAGACGGTTTTCACCTCTAGAAAAGACTGGTAAACCAAATTAGACGATGCTCTATGGGCCTACCGAATAGCGTATAAAACTGCCATCGGATGTACGCCGTATCGGTTGCTTTATGGAAAATCGTGCCATGTACCAGTAGAATTAGAAAGCCATGCTGTTTGGGCCTTAAGGTTTTTAAATTTTGATCCCCACACTGTCGGCAACCTTAGAAAATTTCAACTTAATGAACTCAATGAGTGGCACTATTAAGCATACAAAAATAACAAATTTTATAAAGAGCGGACGAAACGTTTTCATGACAAGCACCTAAAGCACCCAAAAACCTTCAAGCTGGGCGACCAAGTTCTTTTATATTATTCACGATTACGTTTATTTCCGGGTAAGTTAATATCACGATGGTCAAGACCGTTTACTGTTAAAGAAGTAAATGGGCAAGTTAAAGTCACGATTCTAATTTCACACCTGATAAGGGTGAGTTCAAAGTGAATGGGCAGCATTTTAAATTTATTTATGTGGTGATGTCAGTCCAAACTGTATTAATTTTATTCTGCATGATCTGAACTTTAACTAGCTTAAGACATTTTATTTTTGTTAAAACTGTAATTATTATTTTGGACAATATTATTTTGGGAAAAAAATTTTTGGACAATATTATTTTGTTGCGTCAAGCTCAAACGACATTTTAAACAAAGGGCGCACTTGGGAGGCAACCCAAGTTATTTTTCTGTTATCTTTATTTTACACTTTTTACCCCGGACAGCTCCGACAAGCTGAAGCCTCTGCGATCGCCTGCTCCAATGCTGGTGAATCCATCACGAAGTCCAAGGAAGATATTTCATGAAGTTCTAAAGCACAAGCATGTAGGAGCGGCATCACGCAACCTTCCGCGACTCACAAATCCGGGGAAGTACCTATTTTCAATTTTGTACTTATATTTATGTTTTAATTTTTCTCTCTCCTTTCCCCCTTTTCTCCATTGAGGACAATGTCCATTTTAAGCTTGGGGGAGGATTACCTCCTTCTCTTTTCTTTATTTTGTTTCCTTTTTAAAAAAATCAAAAAAAAATTTATATCTTAAAATTTTAAAAATTTATAATATCTTTAAAAATCCAAAAAAAGAGAATATTTCAAAATAAAAATATATATATATGTTATTTGTTTAGTTTAAACTAATTTGGTATTTCAATTGTACCCCTTGCTTTTATTTTGTTTTTCTCAAAATTCCATATAATGACTTAACTAATTATTATATTTTTAATCACTCTTTCTAACTATAATTCACAAGTAAAATGTTTGCCATGTTGTGTTCCTAATTCACGGTAGCATGCTAACGTGAAACATTTTTCTAAAACTCGCATTTTATTATGATTTCTCGTTCTTTATTTTCTTTACTTCCTAAAACCTTTCATCCAAAATTTTACTTTTTCTTTTTGGATACTTTTTGTAAAATCAACTTTTAGTAGTGTAGTAGATGTGAATGATTCTAGACTCGTATTATTCTTATTTTCAAAATAAGTTCATTAGTTTCTATTTAATATCTAGGACCTAATTTTTTAAATAATTCAAAACTAATGCTTTAGGCAAATTTTAGGAGTATGAATATGATGTAGGCCATCTTTGTTTTTCTTTGAGCCTTCTCGCCAACCCAAAAATTATTCCCCTAGTTAGCCGCTTTTGAGCCTTTTTCCTTTTCCATTTGATAGCTCCACTTATCATTTCATTTTTCACCAAAGCCAAATTTTCCAACCTATCGTATCACACTAACTTTTTGAGTTTCATAAAGTTTCATGTTGTGATAGGGTTTTTTTGTGATTTTTGGAGAAATCAAAGAAAAAGTATGCTAAAAAATGTTTAATTTTGTGGCCAATTTCAAAAAGAAAAGACAAATTTTTTATGGCTTTTTTTTAAAAGAAAAAAATATGTTATCTTTGAAAATTTCGAAACTCTTTATTTTGGTTTAGTGTGATTTTAAGCTTCATGTTTATATTTGAAATCCATTACTAATTATATTGCTAAACCAAACATTTCGGTCCTAATAAGTCCCGTTGATTCATGCTCCTAGGTTTTTCTTTTAGCTAAGTGAAGAAGAAAAGTAGATTAGTTAAGTCTTGGATTTGAATTTAGATTTTTGTTGTTTGATTGATTTTGGTATAAAATGCCTCTTAGAATCTAGTAATAATTCAATGCTCTATTTCATTTGTTGTCTTGCTTTAACTTATTTAACGAATTCTGTTAAAATCTTGGATGAATTATTTTTTAGTAAAGTTTATAAAAGTTGAAAGCATGTTTAAACAACTGTTTTAGGATTACGTTTCACATTATTCCTACTTTTAATTTCACAATGTACTTGTGTTAGCATGATTATAATTTTCCTGATTAGTCACTTTTATGTTAACTAGTTTTTTATATTTTTGCTTGAGGATAAGCAAAGCTTAAGCTTGGGGCAGTTTGATAATACGTTTTGTAGTTTAAACTACTAGAGTAATTACAAGTCTTTATTATAAAAAAACATATCTTTTAAAGCTTTATTTTGACCTCATATTGTATATATTAATAACACTAATGTTTGTTTTATTTCTTTTACAGGTTTGTAGGTTTTCAGCAAATTCGTCGAGCTCGGCACTTTCATCGAGCTCAGCCATTTCATCGAGCTCAGCCAGTTCGTCAAGCTCAGCCATTTTGTCGAGTTCATCCAATTCATCGAGCTCAAACATTTCTCTATGCTCCGCCTTATTTTTGCATTCAAAGTTCGTCGAGCTCGCTAAAATTCGTTGACCTCAACAATATCGTCAACCTTCCGCCTTAATTCTGAGTTTGACGAATGGTTCCTTCAGCCCCAGTTCGTCGAGCTCAGCCTTCGGTTCGGCGTTCGATGTTTTTCTATTTTCATTGACCTCCCGTCCATATTTTTCATTCGACGAACTCCTCCAATTTTGTCGAGCTCCTCATTCTCCTTTGATTTTGTCGAGCTCTGCCAATTCGTCAACCTCCCTCCACTTTCTGTATTCGACGTTCTTCGACCTCACCTTCAGTTAAATTTCGTCGACCTCGCCTTCAGTTTGACGTTCTTCGACCTCCCATCCACCTTCTATTTTCAGCATTTGTCGAGCTCTCCCTACTTCTCCTCTGATTTCGTCGAGCTATCTCTCCTTCTTTCGTCGAGCTTAACTATTGCCAGAGGACAAGTCCCGTTTTTTCGCAAAAGCCTGCTGCTGCAATAAATGCACGTCACCCGTACCGAGGCAATCATCATTTCTTGCCAGATCTCGTACCAAGGTCAACTCATGGCTGGATGCATGGGCATTTCCTGCTCTTTGAAAAATCTATAAATTGAGCCCCTCCCCTTGTGAAAAGGATATAGAATTTTGGGAGAGGGGAAGTGTTGCCATTTTCAGTTCTCCCTTAGTGTTCTTCCTCTCTCCTATTTTCATTACAGTTTTTCTGTTTAGTTTAATTTTTACTCTTCTGTAATAGTTTAGTTTAGTTTTAGTTTTAGTATTAGTGCTAGCTTAGTTTACATTTCCTTCAAGTATAATATCTTTTATTTCAAGTTGTAAGCTAGTTGTTTGATTTAATATAAAGTTTGTTTACTTTTACTTGTCTCTATTTTGTTTCCATCCACTCCTACTTATCTTTCTTCCTCCACTTCACTATGAGTAACTAATCCTCCTTTTACTCGATCTTGATGATCCGAGATTTGAGTTGATTAAGTTGTGATGCTCTAGTTTGCTTTTTCTTTCTAAGTTTTAGACCTTTGATTTACTCTTTAAAAATCATGTTTGGAGTTATATCATCGATATATAATTTCTATATTCATTTCCACTCTTAGCTAGCCGAGAGGCACGTAGTTTGCAGTGAATGCTCAAGAGTAAAGAAAGTTGCTCGCACCCCTAGAGAGAGGCAGACGTTAAATCTCCCGGATTGGAGTGAAATCTAATAGCAGGGTTCACAACATAAAGCGAGCTTTTTTCCTCGAATTTGGACAAGATTTTTGTCGGACCTTCCTAAACTCAGGTGGGTACGACTTCGAGAGAAGCGTGTTCATGCTTTAGAAACCTCCATGATCAAGGTCATTTGCCTTATTAAGTTAGAGTTTATTATCGCATTTTTGATCAACTTAGTCCGAGGTGATTCTCGATCGAGTGCATTTATTTATCATTATTTAAACCCTCGTTTTAATCGCTAGTTGTGCTCTCTCTATTTAAGTGCAAGTTTTTTTCTTTATGCAAGTAGTCTCTCTTATTAATTTAGTTAACAACCTTAAAAGTTTCTTTGATAAGATAATAGTCTTCGTGTGCGTAAAATTACTCAACGGTTCCCGGATTTTAATACGACACTTGTGACCCCTTGCTACAATTAGATAGGTATACTTGCGTAGATGGATTGCTAGTTCGGTTTTTATTCTCTTTGCGAATATTCTTCAACCAAACAATGTTCTTCTACGACAGAGACTTTTGAAACTATCCACAAGAAGGCGGCAAAACCCTAGAATTTACATACTCCCATCGTTCTTCATTCCTTCCATTAGAATCCTTATCAGTCACAGAAACCAAGGCAGCATTTTATATGTCTTCATGAAAATAGGCTACCACCGGCAGTAAGGCTAGCGCCCGGCGGTAGGTTCGCGTGCTTATTGTTCCAGCTGTCCTCTAAATCTGGAAAGAAATATTCAAAAATGAATATTTGTCGTTTCATTTGTGCTAGCGCCGCGCGGTTACAGCTTCCGCCGCGCGGTAATGTTGGACGCAATGATTCGAGAACAACACATCAATATTCGCCAATCCGCAAGCGCGATGCGGTAGGGATAGCGCTGATTTCTTCTCGAACACCAAGTCTAAAAAATTCAATGCGTTTGCTCCTGCGGTAGTACTGGAGTCAGGCGGTAGGCCAGTATCTCGACGAATTTGGCTCGACGTTCGTCGAAATGCAAGCGCAGAGCGGTAAGGCTAACGCCGATTTCTTCCCGAGCGCTATGTCCAAATAATTCATTGTGGTAGCGCCAGGGGTAGGACTATCGCTAGGCAGTAGGCTCGTGTCTCGACAAATCTTTCTCGAAGCTCGTCGAGAGGCTAGCGCGGCGCAGTAAGTGATAGCGCTTGGCGGTAGCATCCATAGGATCATTTTTCCTTTGCTTGCATCTGCCAACCTGCACACTCTATCAACACACGATATGATCAAATACAACCTGGGAGTTGATATTCTCAAACACAAGGAATGTGAAACCTTTGTTCCAACAGCAGAGATGCAAGAGGAGAAGCAGTCTAAGTTTGCGACCTTCATGTTAGAAGGCGACACTAAGTTGTGGTGGGTGAGCCATAGCGGCCACAAGTTTCTTGGATGCACCCCGTCCATAGGAGAGTTTGGGCATACATTCTTAAAGAAGTATATCCCTTCGTCAACAAGGTTAGCCCATCAGAGACAGTTTCTGCAGTTGGTGCAGCGGGATAAGATTGTAGATGAGTACGTTCAGGAGTTTACTCGATTGGGTCGTTATGCTGGAATGACCATGGTTGACGAGGATGAGAGGGATAATCTCTTCTACCATGGGTTGAGAGAGAACTTGAGGCAACCCCTAATAGCTATGAAAAATGCGGGCTTCAACGAGTTAATTGAGGCTGCCAGGATGATGGAAAGTGATATAGAGTGAACCCAACGTCTTAAGGAACTTGCAGTAAAGTAGGCTTCGTGCTAGTTTTTGGTTACCCCTCTAGGGTATTGTTTGATATGGGATCGTCGCACTCCTTTATGGCGGAAATATTTATCTGAAGAATTGGAGTAAAGCCCTTTTCGGAAGACGCAGATCTTAGGGTGCACATGCCCAATGGGTTTTTTATGACCACCGAGACGAAAGTGCGCATTGGTTGGAGTTTAGACAGAGTTGACTTCATGTTAGTAGTAGTGATTCTACCGTTAGTCGAGTTCGATATGATCTTGGGGATGGACTGGCTGGCCGAGCAGCGTGCCAGTATTGACTGCCTATCAAATATGGTGACCCTACAAAGCGAAGGTAAGAAAGAAGTCAAATTTGAGGGCCTTAGTGGAGTGGCATGTTCCCTGATTTCGGCCATATAGTTGGTGCTAACATTTAACCGGCAGGAGCAGCTTTTGTGGCATTGTTGGAAGTTCACCTTTCCAAGCAGTCACTTGGAGAAGTGCCGGTAGTGGCAGAATTCGAGGATGTGTTTCCTTAGGAGCTTCTTGGAGCACCACCTTGACCGTAGATCGATTTATCGATTGAATTAGTGCTAGAAGCTTGGCCGATGTCACATCCTCCTTTTAGGATGGCACTGAAGGAGTTGGCCAAGCTTAAGATACAGTTACAGGAACTGTTGGAGAAGGGGTACATTAGACCCAGTTCTTCGCTATGGAGCGCTCCAGTGTGGATCGTGAGGAAGAAAGATGGTAGTATGTGGTTGTGCATTGACTACCAGGAGTTGAATAAACTTGCCATCAAGAATAAGTATCTGATTCTAAGGATAGATGACCTGTTCAATCTGTTGGTAGGGTCAGTGGTGTACTCTAAGTTGGAATTGAAGTCAGGGTACTACAAGTTGCGGATTTGAGAAGAGGACATATGCAAGACAGCTTTTGCTACGAGGTATGGCCACTTTGAGTTCTCGGTGATGTCGTTCGTGTTGACGAATATGCCCTAGGTAATTATGGATTTGATGAACCGAGTTTTTCGGGAGTACTTAGACTCGTTTGTGGTGGTCTTCATTGATGATATTTTGGTGTACTCCAAATCGGAGGTGGATGATAAGACTCATTTGAAAGTAGTCTTGCAGACTTTGAGAGAGAACTAACTTTATGCAAAGGTCTCGAAGTGTGAGTTCTGATTTTAGAAAGTGGCATTTTTGGGCCATGTGATAGGTGGTGAGGGGGTGACGGTGGATCCAACAAAATTTGAGGCCATCAAGGATTAGCTAGTTGTGAGCACCATGGAGGAAGTCAGGAGTTTCCTTGGACTAGCCGGGTACTAAAAAAGATTTGTGGAAAAAATTTCGTTGATAGCTCTGCCCCTCACTACTCTGACTCGTAAGGACCTGAAGTCTGTGTGGACTTAGGAGTGAAATCAAGCATTTGATATCTTGAAGGAAAGGTTGATTTCAGCTCAAATCCTAAGTCTCCCTAAAGGGACTAAAGTCTTTCAGATTTTCAGTGACGCGTCAGGATGCGATTTGGGTTGCGTGCAAGTACAACATGGCAATGTGATAGCATTTGGATCTAGACAGTTAAAGCCTCATGAGAGAAATTATCCCGTCCATGACTTGGAGTTGGCGGAGGTAATTTTTTCATTGAAATTGTGGTAGCACTACATGTATGGTTGAAAGGTGGAGATCTTTACGGACCATAAAAGCCTGAAGTATCTTCTAGATCAAAATGATTTGAACATCCGATAACGCAGGTGAGTCGAGTTCCTTGGGAACAACAACGTGGCGATTCAGTATATGCCAAGCAAAGCCAACGTGGTGGCGGATTCCTTCAGTAGGAAGTATTATGGGAAAGGGAATTGGATGGAAGCTCATGATGAGCTGTAAGTGTGGGACTGTGAGTCACTTGGCAATGAGTGTGTAGCCAGAGGTGAGTCTACCACGGCTCGATTAAACATGACAGATTTACAGAACGACTTGTCCGACCGTATTCAGGAAGCGACCAATGTGGATGTGGATTTCCAGCCATTTGTGGTGGAAGCTCAAAAAGGTGAGGGTAGTACCTAAGAGATGATTGATGGAATCTTAAGGAAGGACGGAAGGGAATGTGTACCGCAGTTCGACAAACTCCTCATGGAGTTGATTTTTGAGGCACATTTCATGAAGTACTCCATTCACCCGAGCAGTACAAAGATGTACTTAGATATAAAGAAATCCTTTTGGTGGCCTGATTTGAAGCAGGAGTTAGCTTTGTACGTGAGTCGGTGTAAAACTTATGCCTTAGTGAAGGCTGAGTGTCAAAACTAGACGGGTTCCTGAAGCCTCTTCCTATCGCTGAGTGCAAATTTGATTACATCTTCATGGATTTTGTACATTGCCTACCTCAGTCGCAGTAGGGTAACAATGCGATTTGGGTGATCGTGGATTACTTGACCTATGTAGCTCACTTCATCCTGAATCGAAAGGAGGACAGTGTGGAGAAGCTTATAGAACTGTACGTTCGCAATATTGTGCGGTTGCACAGAATTCCACGAAATAATTGTTTGTGATCGTGAAGGACGGTTCACGTCTAAGGACTAGAGATTGGTAAAGAAAAGTCTGGGCATAATACTCAAATTTAGTATGGCATTCAATCCTCAAACTGATGGTCAGATCAAACGGACGAACCGTACTATACAGGATATGAGAAGGTATACCCTTAATTTTTGCAAGAGGTGGGAAGATCACCTTTTCATGGTGGAGTTTGCCTACAATAACAGTTTCCATGCGAGTATCAAGATGATGCCATACGAGGATTTTATCGAAGGCGGTGTTGAAGACTGATGTCATGGATAGAGACAGGAAATACTAAAATATTGGGAAAAGAGGTGGTGGCTGATGCTTGTGAGTTGGTGCAAACAATTCAGGAGCGCATGAAGGTTGCTCAGGATCAGGAGGTGAAGTATTTCAATGCGCGCCATAGGAACGTTGAGTTCGCGGTAGACGACTAGGTATATCTAAAGATTAAGTCGTTCAAAGGTGTTTCGCAGATTCGCCAACTCAAGAAGTTGAGTACGTGGTTTTTGGGGCCGATCGAGGTTGTGGCATGTATTGGAGAAGCAGCCTACCATTTGGCGTTGTCCACAGAGCTGAGTGGATTACACGATGTCTTCCATGTATCAGTTTTGAGGAAAGCCTTGATGGAGACGAGCATTGTGGTCGAGTCAGCAGCGGTGCCAGTAGAAGAGGATTTGAGGACGAAAACCCGTCCTATCGGCATAGAGGATTCAGAATTTTGGCATTTGTAGAGCAAAGAAGTTAAGCTCGTGAAAGTGCGCTGGGATAAAAGCGGGCGATGTGAATTCTCATGGGAGCATGAGCAAGCAATGCGGGAGGACTTCCTAGAACTTTCTACATAAGGTATGCTTTTTGATTTGAGTGCATGCTAAATTTCGAGGACAAAATTCTTCTAATGGGGAAGGAGTTGTAACACCCCAGTTTTCCAGAACTTAAGCCTAAGGAAGCAATCGCGCGGCGATAGCCTTGTTTCGTTGAAACCAAATGTTAAGAGCATTGAGTACTAGTGTACGACGTTAGTTAGCTACTACTCGGTGGTAGCTTGGAATTGAGTGCGTTGAGTGGAGGCGTTGAGTGGTAGGCATTGAGTGAGCTACCATGAAACGTTTTTCCTACCGCCGACGTTAGCGCGACATTATTTTTTGGCTGAGAGCTCGGGATTCTACCACCGGGCGATAGTTAGTTAGCGCACGGTGATAGCGCTCTAGAGCAATTCCGTCGTTTGGCAATTTAGCCGTCTGATTTCCCTTAGGATTTAATCCTACAGCCAAGGACACTCTATCCAAAGGGCATAAGTAGGGCTGAAACCTTCTGAACCCTCACTTTGCAATCATTTGAGAAAGAGTTAGAGTTTGTGTAACGGCCTCCGCAGCACCACGCTCGCATGGACGGGCGCCGGTACCCCCAACACCATGCTTGAAAGGGTTCAGCCTAACAAGGTCTGCAGACCATGTACCCCAAAGCCTCTCCGCGCCAGTTTCTCGGCCGCGGCGCATTATTGAGGTCGGGTCTCGAACCCGCAACCTCCTTGATAAAGAGTCTTCAAACCACGCCTCATCACCAACTAAGCTGAAAATTACACTTTTTGTAATGGCCCAGGCCCGGCTCCACCAAGGGAGACCAAGCGGGACCCAGCTTTCAAAGTTAAAGGGCTGCAGCCCGTACACCCCAAACCCTCTCGCACCTATTTCTCGGTCGCGCGCATTGTTGAGGCCGGGTCTCGAACCTGCAACCTCCTTGATAAAGAGTCTTCAAACCACTCCTCTTCACCAACTCCCGATGATGAACTCATTTTACTTACCAGATCAATACTCTAATATCCCAACTCTCTAGGTTAATTTTGCACCTATTGTGATTTCTTCTTTTTTTTACTAAACGCGGACATTCCTACCGCTATATGATGTATACAATGGGAGGTACTCAAAATTATCATGCAAAATCCCTATAATATTTATTGGTGGTCTATCGTGACATGATTAGCCTAAATCTAGAGGTTTATAATTTTCCTAATTTACTTGATAATTTATTTAATTTCCTAAGTGATCCAAATGCCTTTGTTTAACATGAAGTACTTTTTTCAAGCATGCAAAAATGTTCCACAAAATTATGTTAAATACAAGACAAATACTTATCTGTAAATTCAAGGTCTTCAAATTTTAAGTAAGAACTTAAACCCCTAAACATAATTTTTGAACATAACCTACATTAACCAATTTAAAGAGACAAGTACTACCAATATACTTCTAATAATTCTGAGAAAATTCAAGGATGAAGATAAAGATATATAAACACTCTAGGTCAAGTTTCATAATTTATCAGTAAATAATGAACTCTAAACTTGATTTTTCATAATAATCTAAGTTAATAGGTTAATGAACTATGTACAACAATTATTAATTTAAAAATTGTAATAAAATTTCAATATGAGTATATTGACCTACAAACACTACTGATCAAGTTTCGTAATTTTCCAATAAAAAGGGAGCTCTAAATCTATTATTGATCATATTCCCATATTTATATACTTGTGAAGTAAGTACTAGAAATTTACATCTAAAAATTACAATAAAATTCATGTATGATCATAATGGTCTAAAACTCACTCTGCCCCAATTTCGTAATCATCAAATGGATATTAAGGTCCTAATAAAAACATAACTAATTAAGGCTAATGCTGGTGTTACAAATGTGCTACTAAAATTATTGATTTGAAATTCCCAATAAAATTATCCAAGGCTTATAATGACATTATGACTACACTACCCAAGTTTCACAACTTTTTATTAAGTTTTGGTGGCTTATCTTGCATGTACAAGTGTTGTGCCCTAAACTAGGGTTATGGTTTTGAGGGGTTGTTCCATCTCAAAATCCTCTAAGATTTTTACTAGAGGACCTTAGCTACAATAGTATCCTCTCTACTAACTTTCAAGTCCATACATGGGCATTTTACCCATACCCTTCTCAAACCCCCAAAGTCCTAACAAGGGTTTGAACATGGGACTTAGGGCAATCTTACCCCAAACCACCCTATATCCCATATGAGGGTGTTAAATGTCATCTCAAACTTGTGGCCAAAATTTAAGCCTCTGTTGAGGTGGTTTGACCACTAAAAATTCAAAGTGCACTTTTGACCTAAATACCCCTTATTAGGGCAAGGCGAGGGTTTGCTCAAATCCTACTCAAATCAACTCAAAAAGAGGTGGAAATTTATATAGACCATCCTAATGACCCCAAGGAGATCTCACCAAAATTTGGAAGGGTTTATTGGTCATTTGGTCCCCCAATTAATTTACCATATGATAATTAAATAATTTCAAAATATATAGAATAATTGTCCCCAAAAATTCTCGAAGCAATGGTGCATGGTTAGTCAAGAGTGAGCTTGATTTAGGCCATCTTTTTGGCCCGGTTGAGCCTTGTACGCATCCCAATGATAATCCTTGCTAGCCTATTTTGAGCCTACCCCTCCTATTGATTTAGCCCCACTTCGCGATCACCAAAGCCTAAAAGCTTTTCTTAGTTGCACACACCAATCTCGATGTATTAGTATGTCAATTCTTCCATTAGTGTTGTTGATGTGGTAAAATTTCTTGTGAATATGTGGATGTGATCCAAAGTTTCTATTTGCTGAAATTGTTAAAATAAAACGATGATTTGAAAAAATATATAAAAATGAATTGTAAAAAAAAAGTGAAAAGAAAACATATAATTGAAAATTCTATTTGAGATGTGTTTGTATTTCGAGTAGGCGGTGCACACACCCATATTTTAAAAATTAAGTCTGGGGGTGTGGTGTACCTGCATGTATTTTAGTTAATGGATAGATTATTTTTTTATACTAGCTCATTTGGGTTAGGTGTGTAGCCTTCTTTTTTATCTTTGTTTACCTCACCGAAACCCAAGCCCAATCTCTTTACATAAAGTCCTACGGATTCACACTTGAGTCGCACTAATACCGTGGAGAGTGTGTGAACGGGCAAGTGTATTGTCCCCGACATTGGTGGATTCCTTTGGAGGTAATCCTAAGCGCCGATCTTTGGCAAAGCTCACCTTAGTGGCATGTCTACTTTCTCCCTGGGCGTGACCAGAAGATTCACCGTGATTCCATTTTTGAGTAGTAATAAAATTTTGATACGCTTTGTCAAAAGTATAAACTATTTTGAATACTTAGAAATTTCCTTTATTATATTTTTACGCGCACAAGCATGCGACTTCGCATGGTACTCCATATCTCAATTTCTTTATTAGCTATTTTATTTTCCCTATCTACATAGATTTTGTTTGCTCGGGACGCGCAAACAGGTAAGTCTGGGGGTGTTATGAGTCCTATTTACATAGGGTATTTCGGACTCATCTGGGCTTGCTTTCTCACTCGTGCACCGCATTTTAGCTGATAAACGGTTATATTTGCTTTGTTCTTTCTATGACCACTTTGTGCACTGTTTTGGCCCATGGGTGTGCAATTCCGCATTTTGTTGTCGGGGGTAAGCACTTGGTGCTCCCCGTGGCTCATTCTAGATTTTTTTGATTGCATTCTTGTGCTGGGAGCTTTTGCTCAAGCTTGGTTTTATTGCTATGCAGGTAGTCGGGATGTCCATGATTCATTTTCTAGCTTCTGTGTAAAATGCACGGTCGTGCGAATTTCTTCTTGTATGGCTTGAGATTAATCGTGCGATATACACAACAATTCTAGGGGCGTCTGAGGTTAGCCGTGCGTTTTGTTCCTGTACGGTTTTGTCCAAACCGTGCGAGAAGGAAGCGCACAGTCTGCATTTTTTTCTCTGAATTTCAGCTTTCTGTGGTTAATCATGCGTTTCTTTCACGCACGAGCATACGGGCCCGTGCACGAGTAAAATACAAGGTTCCCCTGTATTATCTTGTTTTCCTGCGCTCTGTGTTTACCTATGCGATTTCCTTCACGCACGAGCGGAAGTGCCCGTGCGTGAGTAAAACGCACGGGTCAATGCATATTAATCCGCAAGCATGGCATGGCTGTTAATAAAGCACGGTTAGCGCACGGTCGTGCGCCAAACCGTGCGTTACTCTTTTTCTGACATGCTTCTATTTAAGCGCAGATTTTCCTCCATTTCGGGACAGATTTTTCTCCCGCAATTCCTTCCACTGTTTTAGGGCAAAGCTCTGCCTTTCCACCTCCGCCCTTCATCTTCCACCAAGGAGAAAAGCCCCGTCCATGCTCACAAAGCCTACATCTTGTCGGTGCTTGCTCTCGGCCTCCTCCTTCATCTTTTAAGCTCCATTTCAAGATTGACTCCATAACCAACAAGCTAAGGGAAGCTTGCAACCTTCTTCCTCATCATGACACGAAGAAAACGGGTCCATTTGAAGGTAGTTACAGCCTTCTCTACATCGGACGTAGTTGAGGACTGAGTTTGGACGCGAATTGAACTTCCGGCGATTCCTTCTGCGACCATTCGACGAGCCTTCGGATTCCGTCGATCTCTTGACTTGTTCTTGCTTTCTTGTTGAATATGTGTGTTTAAATCTATTTATGTAGATGATGTGCACTTCAATTGTAAACATTATTTGTTTCATTTCTATGTGATCCAGTTTTGTTTTACCGCTTTAGTTGCTTGAGTAGCGACCGCATTTCCATCCTCCACCACATTCGGTTCTTCCTCTCTAGCGATTGCTAGAGGTTTGCGTAGCGAAGAGGTGCACACGACCCTCATTCCGCCGTTCTCACCACCTCATCCGAAACCCTAATCGTCCATTCTCCTAGCGATTCGATTCATAGTGTCCTGTATTGTCTTCCATCCCGCCTGGTGAACCATTGAATAGCTGCATTGCATAGGAGTAGTTTATAGTATTTTACTTTCTTTATCTGCAACTAATAAAAACCCCCTTTGTAACCCCGACCTAAGGACTTCAATCTCAAGTCCTCCGCAAAATTAACTCCACCTTACTGTGTTCCCTCGAGATCGATACTTGGGAAAATTTGCCCATTTTATATTACTTGTGCGACTGGTACACTTGTCGTTCAACGCATCAAGTTTTTGGCGCCGTTGTCGGGGAGCTTTTGCACACCCATTGGTCGATTCTTCGTAGTCGATGTAGATCTTGGATCGTTGCAGTTCTTCGTTCAATAACGGGAGGGAGACAATGATAATACGTTTTGTAGTTTAAACTACTAGGGTAATTACAAGTCTTTATTATAAAAAACATATCTTTTAAAGATTTATTTTTACCTCCAAATGTATATATTAATAACACTAATGTTCTTTTTTTTATTTTATAGGTTTGCAGGTTTTCAGAAATTTCGTCGAGCTCAGCCATTTCATCGTGCTAAGAAATTTCGTCGAGCTCAACCATTTCATCGTTCTCAGCCATTTCGTTGACCTCAGCCATTTCGTCAAGCTCAACCAGTTCATCGAGTTCAGCCATTACGTCGAGCTCAGCAAATTCGTCGAGCTAAGCCATTTTGTAAAGATCCGCCTTCTTTTTGCATTCTACGTTCGTCGACCTCGCCAGAATTCATCGACCTCAGCAATTTCGTCGACCTTCTGATGCAGGCCACTATCCGCCAACGAGATAACCTTAGCGTTCTATCGCACGAGACGCCTAACACCCACAACGCTAGCCACACAAAGCTCAAACGCAGCGCACTACTATGCAAACTAAACAAGTAAACCAACACGGTAGCCACACCGCCGGAAAGATCGGACAAGCGGCTAGAGGCCGCTATCCTTTCAAGCAAAAGGGACCCACCCGGTCCGGACGAGCGATGTTGTACCAAAGAAGATCTACCCGAAAACACGATCGAGAAACGGTAGATCTCCCCCAACAAAAAGAGCGGGGTTCGCCAAACCCTTTTCGGAAATAAAGCGTAGTGATGTTGCAACACTTAAAGCAAAACCCACGAAAATCAACGATTCGCAAGCAACACAAAAATTACTCCAGCCGCTAGAAAAATCAAGAGGGAAACACACCGAAGTGGAGAGGTTCGTTACCCAAGTCGGAATGGATGATTCCGACTGTTTTACCAAAAGGTCACTCGCCCGCGGTTCCGCCGGAGTTGCACCGAATGGAGTAAGAGATTCCGCCGTCGCCGCGTCACGCCGTCTCCAAGTTCCTCGGAGCTTGAAATACTCCACCTCCACCAACAGGAGGGTAGTCGGCCAAGAGGGAAGGGAGGTGGTGGTCGGCCGGTTGGGGGAAGAGGTGGTCGGGTAAAGGGCGGTTTGGGAGGAGGAGATGGCGTGGAGGATGTAGATGGGAAGAGGGAGGAAGGGAAGAGGAAGGGGGGCGGCTTTTGAGAGTGGAGAGAGGGGGGCGGCCGAAGTAGTGAGGAGGAAGAGAGAGAGAGAGGGGGCGGCTAAGAGGATGAGAAGGAGAGGGATAAGTTTAGGGTTTTCAATTTTCTTCTTCAATACTTCAAAAGGGAACATCCTATGCCTATATATAGGCTTACAACCATCATTCGGCTATTAGCAGCCCACAATAAAAAATAAAGCTAATAATGTTTTTTGTTAAACTTAAAGAGACTAATAAAATGCCTAAACAAGTGGCACAACAAATACGCTAAATAAAATGACATAAATAAAAGATTAAACGGGCTTGAGCCGAGGGCGGAGATTATAACGTCGCCCCGAGTGGGCACCATGGCGACGCGAGTCCTTTGTTGGAGACGAGGGAGGGTCTTCAGCAAGCTGTGGTTCGTCGTCTCCACCAATCCTCCCCCCCTTAAAAGGACTCATCACCGATGAGTTGTCCTGCAGATATCGTCGTAGAAGAGCATCGTCCAAGAGCGCGACCTCGGATTCTGGAAGCCAAGAGTCATCCGAGGAGGGGCGGCCACGCCAACGAACCAAAAACGCCGCACGTCGCCATCCGGAGTGGGAAGTACATCATCCTGTAGAATCCTGTCGGGCAAGAAAGCTGTCCTGGCAAACCTGGAAAAAGCATTAGGCAGTAACGGGGGAAAATCTAATTCATCAACATACGACGTACCTCCTTTGGAGACCGACGGAACGAGTGATCTCGTACCCCACTCAGTCTTACGCCCAAGAGAATCTGTGGTAGATGTAAACGGAGAGGACGATAATTCTAGCGGCGGAGCAATATATGGCGTTAAGTCCGAAACATTAAAAATAGGGGAAATACCCCAATCAGTGGGTAATTCTAAAAGAAATGCATTTTCGCCTAACTGCTTTAAGATCCGAAAAGGACCCGCTCGCCGGTCCGCTAACTTTTTTAAGGTGCTCGTAGGCAGCCGTTCAGGGATGAGACGGACCATGACTAAATCGCCGACTTTCAGGGGAGACGCTCGTTTATGTGTGTTGGCATGAACTTGATAGGACGCATAGTGAGCGGTAAGCATCTCATTAATGTGTTTATGCAGGTCATGGATGTGAGAGGCAAAATCTTGTGCGAATTGGCTTGATTTAAAAGATGGGGGTAACGGAATCAAGTCAAGTGGCACCGGGGCCTTATAGCCATGCACAATTTCATTCGGGGACAGACCCGTGGACCTATTTTTGGAATTATTATATGCCAATTGAGCATGCGGAAGGATAAGATCCCATGTACCCTTGTGGTCTCCCACAAGGCAGCATAGCAGACTACCCAAACTTCTATTTACAACCTCCGTTTGCCCATCCGTTTGCGGATGGTAGGCCAAAGAAAATAGGAGCTTGGTGCCCATTATCCTCCACAAAGTTTTTCAAAAATAGCTCGTGAACTTGACATCCCTATCAGTAACTATCGATTTTGGTACGCCGCGGTGACCCACTACCTCCTTAAAATAAAGTTGCGCGACATGGGATGCATCGTTAGTTTTATTGCAAGCGATAAAATAAGCCATCTTGGAGAAACGGTCAACGACAACTAAGATCGAATCGTGACGCCTAAATGTGATCGGAAGGCCTAGAACGAAGTCCATGCTAACGTCTTCCCAAGGCGTCGAAGGGATCGGGAGAGGGGTATAAAGCCCCGCGTTCGTCTTGTTCCCCTTTGCCAACTGGCACGCCCGACAACTCCCCACGATCTTACTAACCATGGTCTTAAGGCCGGGCCAATAAAATTTGTCCTCAACTAACGCGATAGTCTTGTCACGGCCAAAATGGCCTCCCAACCCGCCACTATGCAGTTCCCACACAATGAAGTGACGTAGGGATGAGCGGGGAATACATAGCTTCGAGTGGTTGAAAAGATACCCGTCACGAATGTAAAACGCGGAAATGGTTGTGGGCAGGTTATCCTGAGTGGTGAAGTATATGTCCTTGAAATCGGGACAGTGGGCATATTCGTCCTTAATCCTGTCAAAGCCAACCACCTTAACTTCTAATGTGGATAGTAATAACGTGACACGACTAAGAGCGTCCGCTACGCGATTGAGGGTACCCTTCAGATGCTTAATGATGAATGTGTACTCCTGAAGATAGGAGACCCATTTAGCATGTCGCGGACTCACCTTTGACTGCGAATTGATAAATCGGAGCGCCTCGTGATCGGATAGGATGACGAACTCCTTAGGAAGCAAGTAGTGCCGCCAATGTTGGAGGCATCGGATGACCGCGTAGAATTCCCGATCATAGTTAGAATAGTTCAATTTCGGGCCGGCCAGTTTCTCACTGAAGTATCCCACCGGGTGACCTTCTTGGCTCAATACGCCCCCGATCCCCACTCCCGAGGCGTCACAAGATAATTCAAAAACCTTGGAGAAATCCGGGAGACGCAAGAGGGGGGCCTCGGACATGCGCGCCTTAATTAATTGAAAAGCCTTGGCGGCCGACTTAGTCCAAGAAAACTCACCCTTCTTCATGCACTCGGTTACGGGGGCCATTATGCTACTAAAATCCTTAATAAACCGTCGGTAGAAGGTGGCGAGTCCGTGGAAACTCCGCACATCCCGAATGTTGGCGGGCTCGGGCCAATCCTTTATGGCTTGCACCTTCTTAGGGTCTACATGGATTCCCCTTGAACTAACGATATAACCGAGGAACTCGACGGAAGTCACGTGGAAGGTACATTTTTTAATGTTCACGAATAATTTTTCCGACCTTAACGTGGTTAGGATGATTCTTAAATGCGTCGCATGATCACTCGTGTGGTGCTAAAGATTAGGATGTCGTCGAAGTACACCACAATGAATTTCCCCATGTAAGGTTGGAAAACATGGGTCATCATCCTAGAAAACGTGCTGGGCGCGTTGGATAGCCCAAACGGCATCACTAACCACTCATAAAGGCCCTCCTTAGATTTAAAGGCGGTCTTCCACTCATCTCCTTCTCTAATTCGGATCTGGTGGTAACCACTCCTAAGGTCCAACTTGGAGAAGATCGTGGCGCCGGCCAACATATCTAACAAATCGTCGAGACGGGGGATGGGGAATCGGTACTTGACAGAGATTTTGTTTATGGCCCGGCTATCCACACACATCCTCCACGTGCCGTCCTTCTTGGGGGCCAGTAAGGCGGGTACGGCGCAAGGACTCATGCTATGGCGGATAAATCCCTTTCGCAATAATTCCGAGATCTGGGTTTGTAGTTCTAAATGCGCGGACGGATTGAGGCGGTAATGGGGAAGGTTGGGTAGGGAGGAGCCGGGAATGAAGTCGATGGCGTGTTGGATGTCCCGCATGGGGGGTAACTCAGACGGTAGCTCGTCCGGATACACATCCACAAATTCTTCTAGGAGCGACTTCAATGCCGAGGGTAAACTTTCACATATCGTCGCATCGTCCTTGACTTGGAGGCAAACTAAAGCGTAAAGGACTCCGTCCATGAAGGTAGCCCGGGTCAGTTCCTTCCTACCAATAAGACCCAACGCTCTCTTCTCAACGGGGATGACGGTGTCCTTGGACGGGATCGAAGGGTCCTTCGGAGGAGAGGGCTTCAAGACGATGACGCGGCCATTAAACTTGAATTCATAAGTGTTAGCCCGACCATAGTGGGTGACGTCATGGTCAAACAACCAAGGGCGTCCGAGTAAGACGTGACACGCATCCATGGGGATGACATCACACCAAACCGATTCGGTGTAGGCCTTGATGGTGAGGGGAACTAGGCAACGCTTCGCTACGGGGAGGGATGACTTGTTCACCCACGCTACCTTATACGGGTGAGGGTGTGGTTCAGCAACTAGGGACATGCGTTTCACGGCGGCTTCCGACACGACATTCATGCAACTACCGCTATCTATGATCAGCCTACACCATTTTTCACTGCTCTTGAAATTTAACATGAAGATATTTGTCCTATTCCATTCGTCTAACGGCCGCGGGGTGGCCAAAATACATCGCATCACCATCATGTGAGATTCGTCGTCCATGTCACTCGGCACGCCGTCCGACTCACTAAAATCACCTGCTTCGTAAGTAAGGTCGTCAGACCCGCCCGCGGCATCTAACAGGGCTAGGGGCTTGGGTTTTGTAGGACAATCACTAGCATAGTGTCCTTGAACCCCGCAAGCAAAACAGGTGACGTTCGTCCTGCTGACTCTTCCTATCGGCACTCTTTCCCCAGTCGGACTCCTATTGTTTTTAGCCGTCACCACAATGGAGGATGAATCAGAGGACCGATACTTTCCTTTATCCTTATAGCTGGTTGCAGGGGGCGGTCCTAAGATGGACTTGCCCTTTTGGAAAGGACGTGACTTTCCTTTAAGCGCATTGTGCTTTTCGATATCTAACGCAGCGTTGAATGTCACGTGTAAGTCCGTGTGGCCATATCGCAATAGCTTCCCTTGAATATCGGGGTTGAGGCCCTTACGGAACCTAGATAGGGTGACCTCGGGCATTTCCTTCACATCACAACGGACCATCATATCCTTGAGCAAGCTCATGTACTCGGAAACCGACCTCGCCCCTTGCTTAAGGGTAGCCAAATCATCGAACATCTGTGTTCGATGGTACGTGGGAACGTATTGCTCGGTCAACCTAGCCTTCATATCTCCCCAACCGATGGGCCTAGCACCGTTCTCAACTCGCAAGCGCCTCTCTTCATTCAGCAAAAAGATCTTGGCTCGCCCTAACAATTTCATCCTCGCCACACGCACCTTGTCCGCATCGTTGAGAGCGTACCATTCGAAGTAACACTCAATTTCCAAGACCCAATCTTGGAAGACTTGAGGATCTCCCAACCCATCATAGGAGGGTGGCTTGACTCGGATGGCCCGAGTAAGGTCAAACTCGAAGGGGGCTCGAGGAGCGTATTCCTGCGGGTGATTGGGGTTGGCTTGGTGTTCTCCATCCGCTCGTTGGTGAGCGGGGGATGACGGGGTCCCCCTTGCTGGACACCTAGGGCATGAAGGGCCTCTCTAATGGCCGTCATTTGCTCCGTAAAGTCTTGCCGAAGCTCCTCAATCTCATTGAGGCCACGGACGTTACCCGCTTCGTCGTCCATGGTGGAAGACGATGGGAAATACTCCGTTCCTAGCCTTGTGCGCATGCAACAAGTTGTCAGCCGATTTAGACAAACGAACTATGATTTAATCCCGATAGGAGACTTTAGAAAAGATTTGTTTTTTTTTATATTCCTACAGGAAAAAATTAGAGGATTATTAAAATAATTTTTTTTGATTTTTTTTAGAAAATTAAGAAATCTAGGACGCTATTGGCAGACCAAGGAAAAAAATTTTTTTTGATTTTTTTTTGACACAAAACGCACCCTAACGTGGGAGAAAAAAAATGGAAGGCAAGAAAGGGGAGGGTGTCAATTAAGAAATTGACACGAACCACCTCTGATACCAAATTGATGCAGGCCACTATCCGCCAACGAGATAACCTTAGCGTTCTATCGCACGAGACGCCTAACACCCACAACGCTAGCCACACAAAGCTCAAACGCAGCGCACTACTATGCAAACTAAACAAGTAAACCAACACGGTAGCCACACCGCCGGAAAGATCGGACAAGCGGCTAGAGGCCGTTATCCTTTCAAGCAAAAGGGACCCACCCGGTCCGGACGAGCGATGTTGTACCAAAGAAGATCTACTCGGAAACACGATCGAGAAACGGTAGATCTCCCCCAACAAAAAGAGCGGGGTTCGCCAAACCCTTTTCGGAAATAAAGCGTAGTGATGTTGCAACACTTAAAGCAAAACCCACGAAAATCAACGATTCGCAAGCAACGCAAAAATTACTCCAGCCGCTAGAAAAATCAAGAGGGAAACACACCGAAGTGGAGAGGTTCGTTACCCAAGTCGGAATGGATGATTCCGACTGTTTTACCAAAAGGTCACTCGCCCGCGGTTCCGCCGGAGTTGCACCGAATGGAGTAAGAGATTCCGCCGTCGCCGCGTCACGCCGTCTCCAAGTTCCTCGGAGCTTGAAATACTCCACCTCCACCAACAGGAGGGTAGTCGGCCAAGAGGGAAGGGAGGTGGTGGTCGGCCGGTTGGGGGAAGAGGTGGTCGGGTAAAGGGCGGTTTGGGAGGAGGAGATGGCGTGGAGGATGTAGATGGGAAGAGGGAGGAAGGGAAGAGGAAGGGGGCGGCTTTTGAGAGTGGAGAGAGGGGGGCGGCCGAAGTAGTGAGGAGGAAGAGAGAGAGAGAGGGGGGGCGGCTAAGAGGATGAGAAGGAGAGGGATAAGTTTAGGGTTTTCAATTTTCTTCTTCAATACTTCAAAAGGGAACATCCTATGCCTATATATAGGCTTACAACCATCATACGGCTATTAGCAGCCCACAATAAAAAATAAAGCTAATAATGTTTTTTGTTAAACTTAAAGAGACTAATAAAATGCCTAAACAAGTGGCACAACAAATACGCTAAATAAAATGACATAAATAAAAGATTAAACGGGCTTGAGCCGAGGGCGGAGATTATAACGTCGCCCCGAGTGGGCACCATGGCGACGCGAGTCCTTTGTTGGAGACGAGGGAGGGTCTTCAGCAAGCTGTGGTTCGTCGTCTCCACCACCTTCCGCCTTCATTCTGATTTCGATGAATGGTTCCTTCAACCCTAGTTCGTTGAGCTTAGCCTTTAGTTCAGTGTTCGATGTTCTCCTCTTTGCATCGACCTCCCGTCCACATTCTGCGTTCGACGAACTCCTCCAATTTCATCGAGCTCCTCCTTATCCTCTGATTTCGTCGAGCTCCGCCAATTCGTCGAACCCCTTTCTCATCCTCTTGAAAAAGATGCCTCGTTTATTTTTGATGACCTTTGTCTATTTTCCTTTGAATTAATAAAAAAAAAAGTTAATTAATGCCCATATTATGTTAGCTGCGGTGTGGGACCTTCCCTTTGAAATTATGTGTGATGCGAGTAGTTTTGCGGTGGGAGCCGTACTAAGACAATGAATATCTAAAAACTTCCACCCCATCTATTATGTAAGTAAAACACTTACATCGGCATAAGAAAATTATACCATAACCGAGAAGGAGCTCCTAGCTATTGTTTTCGCTTTTGAAAAATTCCGTCCTTATATTACGTTTTCCAAAATTATCATTTTTACGGACCACTCGACCCTCAAGTATCTTATTGCTAAGATGGATGCCAAGTCGCGCCTGATTCGCTGGTCTTACTCCTCCAGGAGTTTGACTTGGAAATCCGTGATAAACGAGGAGCTGAGAATTTGGTCGTGGACCATCTCTCACGATTAGATAATCCCTATATAGAAAAATTTGATGAAAAATCTTTTAATGATTTCTTCCCCGATTATAAGTTACTTTTAATTAACACATCCACTTCTCCTTGGTTTACATACATAGCCAACTATTTAGTGGCTCATGTACTCCCGAAAGAGTTCTCCTCTCAGCAAAAGAAGAAATTCTTTTCTGAGTTGAAGAACTATTTTAGGAGGACCCGCATCTTATCCGAGTATGTGCGGACCAAGTGATAAGGAGATGCATTTCTTCGGAAAAAGGATTAGATATTTTAAAACATTTGTATAAAGGACCGACTGGTGGTCACTATCAAGCTACTCGCACCGCTCAAAAAGTGTTTTGCGCGAGTTTATACTGGCCTAGCCTAATTAAAGACGCGTAAGGCTTTGTGAGTAGGTGTGATAGTTGCCAATGGTCGGGAAAATTTCCAATAAAATTGAAATGCGCTAAAATTATTTCCTTGAGTGCGAAGTTTTCGACCTCTAGGGAATTGATTTTGTTTACCCTCTTCCTTCTAGCTTCGAAAATAAATACATCTTAGTTGCTGTCGATTATGCTTTCACAATGGGATGAAGCCCAAGCTCTTCCAA
The DNA here is from genome assembly GCA_039513925.1 of Platanthera zijinensis. Lineage (NCBI taxonomy): Eukaryota > Viridiplantae > Streptophyta > Magnoliopsida > Asparagales > Orchidaceae > Platanthera > Platanthera zijinensis. The sequence goes on from CM077092.1 coordinate 121,573,787, forward strand.
CTAACGACACCCGAGTCATAATTACATTTTTTTAATAAAAAAATCTCGATTTGGTACGCCACGAGCCTTCATTAGTGATAGAGGTTCACATTTTTGTAATGCGTAGTTTTAAAAAAGTCTTATTAAATACGGCGTTACGCATAAGCTTTTAACTGCCTACCACCCCCAAACAAATGGACAAGTCGAAGTATTGAACAGAAAGATAAAAAGAATTTTAGAAAAGACTGTTTCCACCTCTAGAAAAGACTTGTCAACCAAATTAGACGATGCTCTATGGGCCTACCGAACAACGTATAAAACTGCCATCGGATATACGCCGTATCGGTTGGTTATGGAAAACCGTGACATTTACCCGTAGAATTAAAACACCGTGCTCTTTGGGCCTTAAGGTTTTAAAATTTCGATCCCCTCTCGGTCGGCAACCTTAGAAAAATTTAACTTAACGAACTTGATGAATGACACTATTACGCATACAAAAATAACAAATTTTATAAAGAGCGGACAAAGTGTTTTCACGACAAGCACCTAAGGCACCCAAAACCTTCAAGCAGGGCGACCAAATTCTTTTTTATACTTCACGATTACGTTTATTTCCGGGCCAGTTAAAGTCACGATGGTCAGGGTTGTTTACTGTTAAAGAAGAGAATGGGCAAGTTAAAGTCACGATTCTAATTTCACACCCTGATAAGGGTCAGTTCAAAGTGAATGGGAAGCATTTTAAATTTATTTATTCTGTGATGTCAGTCCAGAATGTATTAATTTTATTCTGCATGATCTGAACTATAACTAACTTAAGACATTTTATTTTTATTAAAACTTTAATTATTATTTTGGATGATATTATTTTCGACAAATTATTTTTGGACAATATTATTTTGTTGGGTCAAGCTAAAACGACATTTTAAATAAAGGGCGCTCTTGAGAGGCAACCCAAGTTATTTTTCTGTTCTCTTTATTTTACACTTTTTGCCCCAGACGGCTCCGACAAGCTGAAGCCTCTACGATCGCCTGCTCAAATGTTGCTGAATCTATCACGAAGTCCAAAGAAGACATTTCATGATGTTCCAAAGCGCAAGCATGGGGGAGCAGCATGCATCACGCAACCTTTCGTGACTCGCAAATCCGGGAAGTACCTATTTTCAATTTTGTACATATATTCATGTTTTAATTTTTCTCTCTCCTTCCCCCCTTTTCTCCATTGAGGGCAATGTCCATTTTAAGCTTGGGGGAGGATTTCCTCCTTCTCATTTCTTTATTTTGTTTCCTTTTAAAAAAAAAATTTATATCTTAAAAATTAAAAAAAATTGATAATATCTTTAAAAATCCAAAAAAAGAGAATATTTCAAAATAAAAAAATATATATATTTTATTTGTTTAGTTTAAACAAATTTTTGGTATTTCAATAGTACCCATTGCTTTTATTTTGTTTTTCTCAAAATTCCATATAATGACTTAGCTAATTATAATATTTTTAATCAATCTTTCTAATTATATTTTACAAGTAAAATATTGGTCATGTTGTGTTCATAATTCACTGTAGCATGCTAACGCGAAACGTTTTTCTAAAACTCGCATTTTTATTATGGTTTCTCGTTCTTTATTTTCTTTACTTCCTAAATACCTTTCATCCACTATTTTACTTTTTATTTTTGGATACTTTTTGTAAAATCAACTTTGATTAGTGTAGTAGATGTGAATGATTCTAGGCTCATATTATTCTTATTTTCAAAATAAGATCATTAGTTTCTATTTAATATCTAGGACCTACTTTTAAAAAAAATTCAAAACTAATGCTTTAGGAAAATTTAAGGAGCATTAATATGATGTAGGCTATCTTTGTTTTTGTTTGAGCCTTCTTGCCAACCCAAAAATTATTCCCCTAGTTAGCCTCTTTTGAGCCTTTTTCCTATTCCATTTGATAGCTCCACTTATCATTTCATTTTTCACCAAAGCCAAATTTTCCAACCTATGGTATCACACAAACTTTTTGAGTTTCATAAAGTTTCATGTTGTGATAAGGTTGTTTTGTGATTTTTGGAGAAATCAAAGAAAAAGTATGCTAAAAAAATGTTTAATTTTGTGGCCAATTTCAAAAAGAAAAGACATATTCTTTAGGGCCTTTGTGTTGGATCCCTAGTTCGATTTTGGCTAGGTTCACTAACTTAGCCTGAGTGTGACCCAACATTGTATAGCTAGGGTCATGAGTAGTAGTCCTAGAGTTTAGGCTAAGTCCTGATTAGTGCTACCTCCTTGGAAAAGCCAGAAGAGAACTTCAGAGAATCAGATTTAGCAGCTTTCATAAGAAAGTGATCAGTTCGAAATTCTTCGAACTTAGCTCGACAATCATCGATCTCAGATCAACGAACTCATAGTTAATTCTCTGAGCTTAGCACGTCATTCTCAGAGCTCAGGTCGACGCTTAGTTTTCTTCTGTCAGTTTCTCAGCTCGACGAACTCAGAGTGCAGATTTGGAAAGTTATTCTCAGTTAGCAGATCACAAAGCTCAGGTCAACGAACTTGAATTCCCTTGTCGATGATCTTTGATATCTGGTCGACGAATTCTATTTTGCATTCGAAGTTTTCTGTGTAGTTCAAGAATGAGTCCTTCCCTCTTCTGTTCCTTATTAGCAGTATTATTCTGAGCATTTAATGCAAATCTTCTTCTGAATATAGTCGTTATTTGGCTGCATTAAATGTGGTATTCTTCAGAATAAATATTTGCTTATTCTATCAAGAAAAGTTGTGAAACTCATTAATGCTATTATTCCAGCCGTTTTCTATTCCTCACAGCAGCTAACATTTATGGAAAGATTTCAAAAAATAAAAATGAATTTTATAGCAGTGGAATAAAAGTAATTCTCTACTCTTCGAAAAATAAAACAATAGATAAGAAAGACAGTAAGAGAGACAGGAAGAGATATCGAGAAGCACTTCACATGAAATACTGAACAAGCACTCAATGCTCTCAATGCCTTTTTCATTCTCTGCCAACACTTTAATTTGAAGACAAACAAATCATCTAGATCAGAGTCATTCTATTCAACATCTGTTATTGGATTTACTGGACCTTGGTAGATCAAGCTGAAGACCTACTCACCTTTTACCAAAGATCTGTTCTTCCTAAAGAATTATACTTCTCAGGGGGACCTTTGAAAAAAAAGAGTCCACACAGTATTCTAAGTTGTATTTGAGAAAAGAGAAGACTTCCATCCCAATGTGCAGGGATATAACTCTCTTCAAAAGTTAGTTTGGTTGACAAGTCTCCCTCCAAAAGACTTGAAGTTGGTTTTTGGGAACCTAATTAAAAGCCTGAAGGGTTTCCTGATCTACCTGAACCAGATCTTGTGGTGGAAGTCACCTGATCAAAACCTGCTAGTGGATTCCTACCAAGAGTGGTAGAAGAGTGGATGTACCAAAGTTTAGGGGAACCACTATAAACTTCTTGTGTCGTCTGGTTGCTCTTTTTCATTTGTTTTTGCTGGGCTTATGATTGCTGAATTATTTAGCTTAGTTTTCTTAATCCTTAACTTATATATGGTATTTCTATATTTACTCTGATATAATCTAGAAAAAGATCCAAAGTTTTAATACTCTATTCACCCCCCCCCCCCCCCTCTAGAGTAATCTGATCTAACACCCTCCTTTCAATTGGTATCAGAGGTTGTTTTTGTTTGGTTTTACAAGTTAACACTTGAACCAAGATCCAGCTAGATAAGATTTTCCTCTTCCCAATTATTCTCTATCAAAATGGCACAAAATAAGGACTATGCAAGCACCAGACCTCCACTATGCAACCTAAATAAGTTTGCCATTTGGAAGGCAAGAATTAAGTTGTATATGAATTCTATTGATGAGGGTATATTTAACTCTATATTGACAGGACCTCCTACTAAAGAAACTACTTTAATTTCTACTTCAAGAACTCATGCTGTTCCACCACCTGAGTGGAAAGATGCCTAGAAGAAAGCCAAGATGGCAGATGCAAGAGCCATGAAAATTTTTGCTCAGACTATGTCTGATGACATTTTTCAGAAAGTGGCTAAGTTCACTTCAGCCAAAGCCACCTGGGATTCCCTAAACCAGATTGTGGTTGGATCTGCTGATGTGAGAAAGGACAGAATATCCAATCTTAATTGCCAGTATGAGAACTTCAAGAAGGAAAAAGCTGAGTCAGTCAGTGACATGTATAATAGGCTAAGCTCAATCATCAATGAGCTAAGGACCTTAGACAAGGAAATTACCCTGACTGAAGTGAATGACAAGATCCATATGTGCTTCCCCAGCACATGGGATTCAAGGGTCTGTCTTATAAAAGTATCCAGAAGCATGACTGAGATATCAACTGAGTCTCTCCATGGAAAGCTCAAATCATATGTGAAACTGATGAAGAACAGAGAAGCAGTAGCTCAATTAAAGACTCTAACACCTACTAGGAAGGAGCATAACATTGCTTTTAAGGGTGCTGAGGACTCTAAAGGGACTCCAGTCAATGAAGAACTGATGAGTCTATTTGCCAAAACATTATTCAAAATCACAAAGAAGGACTTAAAAGGATGTCATTTAGACAAGATGACAAACCAAGGTATGACAGAACACCTTCTAAAGAAGTTGTCTATTTTGGTTGCAGGAAGCCAGGACACTATATATCTGAGTGTCCAAAAACTCAGAATAAAGATAGGAGAAGAGAAAAAGATTCAAGAAGAACTCATCACAGCAAACCCCCCTCAAGCAAACACAAGAGGAAAGAAAAGGGTTTTGTTGCTGAGACCTAGAGTGATAATAAAGAAGAGTAATCCTCTTCCAGCTCCAGTGATGATGAATAAGAGCAAAAGGCAAACTAAGTTTGCCTATTGGCAAATGATGCCAGCAGCAGCAAATCAGATGCTGAAGATTCAGATAATGAAGAATCAATGTTTGCTGAAGATCAGGTAATTGCTTCCTATGATTTTGAATCAGAAGAATTTAAATCTGAATTTAAAAATCTTTGCTTAGACTTAATAATCTCTGAGAAGAAAATCATACTTCTTAGAGAGAAATTAACTAATCAAGATAAATATCTTTCTGAAAAAGCTAAATTGTCAATTGAACTAAATTCAGCGAATAAACAAATAGTTTTTCTTAAAATTGAACTAAGTAAGGTCAAGAAACTAGAGGAATCTCTAAATGGCAGGAACATGAAATTACTAGATATAAATAGTACCTTAAATGCTAGGACTAATAACTTTAAACTAGTATTAGGTGCCTCATCTAGTGAACCACCTCTAATCCAGAAGAACAATCTATCAAAACATATAAACTTCATTTCAGATAAAGAAAAGATGAACACTGAAAAGGTTAATAAAATTAATAAAGTTCTAAAGCAAATGGAATTAAAACAAAAATCTAAGAACAAGAAAAATAATAGATATAACAATGTTCAGCAGTGTTCGTCGAACTCAGATCGACGAAATGTGAACAGTTCGTCGACCTCAGAACGAAGAACTCTGAAAACAAACCATAATAATAAGAATTCTTCGATCTACGATCGAAGAAACCAGTACGGTTCATCGACCAAAGATCGACGATATTGGTGCCCTGAGAATGAATACTTTCCTTCTTCGAGCAGAGATCGTAGATCTCAATCCAATTTGTCGAGCTTAGGTCGACGAACTCACCAGAATTCGTCGATCCTAGATCATAATTACATAAACTTAAATTCCAACAGAAAGTGTAACATTAAACATAACCAACATAGGGAGAACATCACCCCATTCACCAAATAGATAATTCCTCCTCGAAGATTTCACCCCTTAGGTTATAAGAACCAACCTGAATGTTCATTTATATCCAATTTTTCATTTGAGAAGAAACAAGGACCCAAGGTTACTTGGGTCAAGAACTATTAATTTATTTCATTTCAGGTAAAGACCTATCCTATCACTCAAAATAAGTGGTATCTGGATAGTGGGTGCTCTAAGCACATGACTGGGTGCAAGGACAGCCTCATCAACTTCAAGGCTAAACTTGGTCCAAGAGTCATCTTTAGAGATTAAGGTTTTGGACCGACAAAAGGCTATGGAGACTTCAATAGTGGAGATGTCACTTTCAAAAAGGTAGCATATGTTAATGGTCTCAAGCATAACCTCATATCCATAAGTCAGTTATGTGATTCAGGTTATCAGGTTTGCTTTTCTGAATCTCAATGTATTATTTCTGCAAACAATCAAACTGTTTTAACTGGAATTAGACAAGAAAATATATACTTAGTAAACTTTAAATCTGCCAGTAAAGAAATCTATTTATTTAATCTTGTTAGCAATAAAAATGATTTGTGGCATAAAAGATTAGGTCATGTAAATTTGAGAAACATAGTTAGGCTTTCTAAAGATAACCTTGTTAGAGGATTGCTTTCTTACCCCTATAAGAAGGAAAGTCTCTACAAGGCTTGTTAGTTAGGCAAGCAAACTAAATCTAGTTTTAAATCATTAAACAAAAGTGACTCACCTAAGATATTGTAATTACTATATATGGACCATTTTCACCCTATAGTAGTACAAAGCCTAGGAGGGAAATCTTATACTTTAGTGATTATAGATGACTTTTCTAGATTCACTTGGGTATTCTTTCTGAGATCTAAGTCAGATACTTTCAAGGTTCTTACAGATTTTCTCAAGAACATATAGATTGAGTACTCTACTCTAGTTATATTGATCGGAAGTGATCCTGGTACTGAGTTTGAGTCTCTTCTAATGCAAGAGTTCTGTAGGAAAGAAGGTATCAGACATTTCTTCTCAACTCCTAGAACACCTCAACAAAATGGTGTTTCTGAAAGGAAGAATAGAACACTAATTGAATCTGCAGGCATATAACTTGCGGATGCTTATTTGCCCCTATCCTTTTGGGCAGAGGCTGTAAGCACAAAAAATTATGTGCTGAATAGAATTCTTATACACAAACTTAAGAATAAGACTCCTTATGAGTTACTGAAAGGGAAGAAACCTAAAGTCACCTATTTTAAAGTATTTGGGTATATATGATATATTCATTACAATGATAAGAAATATATTAGAAAATTTGAAGCAAAAGCTGCAATGAGAATTTTTCTAGGATATTCCCAAGTCAGCAAAGCTTATAGGGTGTTTAATAAATCATCTTTAAAAATTGAGGAATCTGTGCATGCAAATTTTGATGAATCTAATATGTATTGCAAGGAGAAAGAAATCTCTACTAATGAGCTATTGCAGGTACCTCACTTATGTGAGAAAATGGAAGAACTAAACCTTACACCAAAGGATATATCACATCCTCCTCCACAATGTGATGAAGAAACTGATGAAGAAATTGTGGAAGCAGTTGAACTTCCTCCAACATCAGATGTAATTCCACAAGAGAAATTCATTCCAAATTTTGTTGCTGAACCAACTCCACCATCTGATCTTGTCAACTAAGGGATCACCCTAGATCTCAAGTGATTGGAGACATGTTAGTAGGTGTACATACAAGGCATCAACTCCACCATGATTTGATGCATGCCTGTTTTCTCTCTCAAGTTGAGCATCAGTCCATAACAGATGCAGAGCAAGATCCCCACTTGATTATTGCAATGCAAGAGGAGCTCAATCTGTTCTAGAGATGTAGAGTTTGGGACTTGGTTCCAAGGCATAAAGTGTATCCAGTAATTGGGACCAAGTGGGTCATCAAGAATAAGCTTGATGCTCAAGGTGTGATTGTAAGGAATAAGGCTAGGCTTGTTGCTCAAGGCTATAGGCAAGAGGAAGGGATTATTTATGATCAAACCTTTGCACCTGTTGCCTGGCTAGAGGCAATAAGGATTTTCCTTTCTTATGCTGCTTTCAAGAAATTCAAAGTCTACCAGATGGATGTAAAAAGTGCATTTCTGAATGGAGAACTAAAAGAAGAGGTTTATGTGGAACAACCTCCAGGTTTTATCTCTTCATCTCATCCCTCTTATGTTTTTAGATTGCATAAAGCTCTCTATGGTCTAAAGCAAGCTCCAAGAGCTTTGTATGAAACCTTAGCTAGTTTTCTTTTAGAGCATAAGTTTTATAGAGGCATAATAGATAGGAATTTGTTTTTCAAGCATCATAATGATAAAATTCTTTTGGTACAAATATATGTAGATGACATAATATTTGGCTCTACAGATCTCAAACTGTGTAAAAGGTTTTCTAACCTTATGCATTCCAAGTTTGAGATGAGTAGCATGTGTGAGCTTTCCTACTTCCTTGGCCTCCAAGTGAAGCAGACTCCTAATGGCATTTTCTTATATCAATCCAAATATGCTAAAGAGCTGATTAAAAGATTTGGGATGGCAGATGCCTCAGCTAAGAAAACACCTATGACTACAAATGTTATGGTTGATTCTGATGAATAAGGGAAACCTGGTTATCAAAAATTGTATAGGGCCATTGTTGGGTCCCTTCTATATCTCACATTAAGTAGGCATTATATAATGTTTGCTACATGTCTTTGCTCTAGGTTCTAGGTGAACCCTAAAGAATATCACCTAATTTTATTAAACAGGATTTTAAGTTATATAAAGAGTTGCCCAGATCTAGGACTCTGGTATCCAACTGAATAAGAAATTGAGTTAACTAGATACTCAAATGCTTACTTTGTTGGATGTAGAGTGGATAAGAAAAGCACTTCAGGCATATGCTAGTTTCTTAGTGCTAGACTTGTCTATTGGTTTTATAAAAAGCAGACATCTGTGTCTATATCAACTGTAGAAGCTAAATATATAGCAGCTGGCAGTTGCTGCTCACAGATGCTATGGATACAAAATCAACTCCTGGATTATGGTTACAACTTAAATAATTCAACTCTATTTTATGATAGTACCAGTGTTATATCTTTAACACAGAATCCAGTGCATCATTCTAGAACCAAGCATATAGATGTTAGACATCATTTTATTAGAGAATGTGTGGACAAGAAGAAAATTAATATTACTTTCATTCCCACTGATTTGCAAAGGGTAGACATCTTCACCAAATCCTTGGATGAGAAGAAACATCTATCCTTTATGAATCAGCTAGGAATAGAGAATGGTGATACTTTAATTTAATTCTCTGTCTGTGGTCAAAGAACTTACCAAAATTCGTCGACCTGAGATCGACAAACTAAAGGAAGTTCTTGAGATTTTTTGTTGACCTGAGATCGACGAACTCTCTATGGAAGTCAATTTTAGTCGACCTGAGATCGACGATCTGGCTTCAGAAATGTTTTCATCAACCTGTGTACGATGAAAAGTTTTCCCCTCTACTAACTAAGATCGACGAATTCTTTTGATTATAAAACATTTCGTCGACCTCAGATCGAAGATTTCTCTTTTTTCGCAGGACGAAGTTTGTCGGTTCATATTCTGAAAAACCTTATAACTAGGTTTTCTTCGACCTCCATCCCGCGCTTTTTGTTCCCCAGCACTTGATATTTTTTACTTTCGTGTAGCAGGAAACTAATGAAGATTCCAATAGGAGCTCTTTCTGGCATGAAGTTCAATATGGGTTTCGACATCGATTTTGATTCTTTTCAACAATCAGACCAGATCTTCAAAGATATTCTGCAGTTATTTGAGGAACTCAATTTGAAGACCCTAATGTCTACCAGAATGATGATTGCTGGTTCTGAAATAAAAGAGTGGGTTTATACTTCATCTACTCCAGACGCTGACACGATGGTTGGATCTATATCGGGTAACGCAGTTTCCTTAACCCCAGATACTCTTTCTGAAATATTTGGACTAATTAACGGTGAAGAAGATATTGAACTTGAATCTTCTTAATATGAGGAAATGTTGACTTTGATGGGTTATTATGGAGACAACCCAAATTAATTGTTGAAGAATCACCTATCTACTAAGTATAAATTTCTTATAGATATTGTCGGTGAAGTGTTGTTGGGCAAGCATATAGACCATGATCATACTACCAGGCAGCAGTTCATAGTGATGAGTGTTGTGGTAAATAAGAAGGCTGTTAATTGGGCCAAAATTTTGTTCAATCTGATTAGAAAGAAGAACAACAAGAAAGAAGTTTGCTTTGGAAGAATACTTGGAATCTTCTTTAATACTAAGGCTGCTTAATTGCTGGTCGCCCCAACCATATTCATCAATGCCTCTAAGAGGCTGACCTGCGCCATGTTTGGCAGGTGGGAGAGGACTATCCCAAAGCAGTCCAGGGCTTCCTCCTATAAAACCTCTGAGAGTGCTAGGGTAGTACCTGCCACTCCCCACCCTGTATAAGAAAGTTCCATTCTCCCTCTTGATCAAACCCTTTCATCATCCCTCCAACAAATTTTCACAGCTCCAACATATCTACATATACCTCCTGCTTCCCCATACACCCTACTTCTCCAATTCATCAACCTACACCTCCTCAGTCCCCCATTATTTCATCCCCAGTGCAACAACAACAACAACTTTTAGAATAATCTCAATCTCCAGATTCTATAACTCCACCTCTATCCCCGTTTCCATCTCATCTTAAAAATCTCACTTCTCTGCCCTACTTCAACCTTCTTTCACTCCCAAGTAATTCTTCAGATCAACCAATGTTAGATTATCATCCATCATCCACTTCCAACATCAATCCATCTATCTCTACCCAAACCCCTCCAGAATTCTTAAATTCATCTTATCCCTCCATCTCTCTCATCTTAGCATCCATCATACCCCTTCTCAAACAACTGATAGCAGAGGCTATTAAACCTCTTGCTATGTCTATCTCTACCCTTGCTGCTAGGCTTTCTACCATCTCTAACCCATCCTCTTCTGTCAGGGGCCTGGCTCTAGTAGCCACTAAAACCAGGAAGGGGGAGATACTCAGTGAAGAGGTTGCTCAAGCAGTAGTAGCAGATACAGTAGTAGTAGCAGCAGCAGATACAGAAGTAGATAGAGAATTTGTAGCAGAAGCTGACATTATTGATACTGAATTTATTGATGCAGATCTTGTTGAGTTTTTGGATACTGAATTTGAAAGCAATCCTTTGGAAATTCTTTATGGAGATTGCCTCATTGCTCCAGATTTTGACCTAGATTCAGTTCTAAGATCTTTTAATCTTTTGTATAGAAATTATCTTCTTTTTATATCTTTTCATTGGTATGCATATATTGTTTGCTACTCAGCTCCCATCAGTTCAGAGACCTTGCAGCAGATATAAAAAAGTTTTGAAGCTCCTGAGCATGAACTCATCTTAGTTCCAGAGGCTGAGCTTATCTAGGATATGGATCTGGAAACTGAAGAAGTCCCTACTTAAATCATTCCACCTCTTGCAGTTCCTCCTCTAGTTCTCCCTCCTCCAGCTTGAAAACAAGTTCCAAAAGAAGTCATTGCTGAGATTTATGCTATGTATGATAATCCTAAAGGATCTTCTGATGATGATCAATCTGATGACTCAGATTCTGATGATAGTCAAAAGAAAATTTCTAAGAAAAGGAAAGCCCCTCCTAAGGCAATTCCAAATCCAAATCCAAGTAATTACACTCCATACTATATATTGTAAAAGATTACTCCCTACCATGGTATGCCATAGTGGATGTGGTTGTCTAAGAATGAGAAAAAGGATAGGAAGAAGAGAAGAAGGTACTCTCCTCCTCCTCAAAAGTTCAGGAGAGGTCCTCCTCCTCCTCCCTCTTCAGGTTCCTCAGGCATTTTATCTCATAAGCTTGCTTCTATGATAAAGACTTATCAAAGACAACCAAGACAAAGATATCAACGTCCTCTTCAAGCAATCGACCTTCAGATTCTTCAAAGAAAGTTCCTACTGAAGAACTAATGCAGGATTCTAGTTCAAAAAGGTCAATCTCCTCCAATTCCTTTTGTTGATCAAGAACAGGAGACTTCTGCCAAGATGGTAGATTCCATGAACTTATAGGACTTTCTCAAATTAGCAAAGCAAAAGCTGAAGGCAAAGATATTTCTCAATTCTCAACTATGTCAACCCACAAAAAAGAAGAATTGTTCAGGTATGCTAAGGCTAATAAATTTTTCAATGTTGATGATTATATGAAACTCTACCCAGAGGCTGTCGTACCCAGAACCTCATCTCAAACTATGATTGGAGCATCTGACATGTATATGTCAAAGAAAGAAGCTGCTAACCCTAACAGAGTAATCAAATTCAGACAACCTTCTAAAGATTTAGACAAAGACAAAGCCTAGAAGAAGAAATGAGTTTCCTTTCTTTTAGTTTCTAGTGGTCTTTTGAACTCTATTCTCTTAGTTTATCATGAAGCACAACTCTGTAAATATCTACTGAATATTTTTATTCTGTCAGATATATTTTCTTCTGCTTTATGATTGTTTTGTTTTTGTGTTAGTGACCTCACCCAAATAGGGTAAGATTGTTGGATCCCTAGTTGGATTTGGGCAAGGTTCACTAACTTAGGCTGAGTGTGACCCAACATTATATAGCAAGGGTCATGACTAGTAGTCCTAGAGTTTAGGCTAAGTCTTGTTTAGTGCTACCTCCTTGGACAAGCCAGAAGTGGACTTCAGAGAATTAGTTTTAGCAGCTTTACGAAGACAGTGATCAGTTCAAAATTCTTCGCACTAAGTTCGACGATCATCGATCTCAGATAAACGAAATCAGAGTTAATTCTCTGTGCTGAGCTCGATGTTCTCAGACCTCAAGTCGACACTTAGTTTTATTCTGTCAGCTTCTCAGCTCGATGAACTAAGAGTGCAGATATGGAAAGTTATTCTCAGTTAGCAGATCGTAGAGCCTAGGTCAACGAACTTGAATTCCCTGGTCGACGATCTTTGATCTCCAGTTGACAAATTCTATTTTGTGTTCGAAGTTTTCTGTGTAGTTCAAGAATGAGTCCTTCCCTCTTTTGTTCCTTATTAGCAGTATTATCCTGAGGATTTAATGCAAATATTCTTCCGAATATAGCCGTTATTTGGCTAATTAAATGTGGTATTCTTCCGAATAAATATTTGCTTATTCTATCAAGAAAAGTTGGGAAACTCATTAATACTATTATTCCAGCCATTTTCTATTCCTCACAGCAGCCAACATTTATGGAAAGATTTAGAAAATTAAAAGTGAATTTTTCAGTAATGGAATAAATGTAATTCTCTCCTCTTCGAGAAATACCATAATAGACAAGAAAGAAAGTCAGAAAGACAATAAGAGATATCGAGAAGCACTGCACATGAAATACTGAACAAGCACCCGAAGCTCTCAACGCCTTTTTCATTCTCTACCAACACTGTAGTTTGAAGAAGAACAAATCATCTAAATCAAGAGTCTTCTTCAACTTCTGTTCCAGAAATCCTCAGAGACATTCTATTCAACATCTGTTGCTGGATTTCCTGGACCTTGGCAGATCAAGCTGAAGACCTACTCATGTTTTAGCAAAGCTATGTTCTTCCTGAAGCATTATACTTCTCAGGGGGGAGCTTTGACAACAAAATAATCCACACAGTCTTCATAGTTGTATTTGAGAAAAGAGAAGACTCCCATCAACATTTTCCATCCAATTGTATAGGGTTATAACTCTCTTCAAAAGTTAGTTTTGTTGACAAGTCTCCCTTAAAAAGACTTGAAGTTGGTTTTTGGGCATCTGATCAAAAGCTTGAAGGGTTTCCTGATCTACCTGAACCAGATCTTGTGGTGGCAGTCACCTGATCAAAACCTGCAAGTGGTTTCCTACCAAGGGTGGTAGAAGAGTGGATGTAGCCAAGTTTAGGTGAACCACTATAAACTTGTTGTGTCGTCTGGTTGCTCCTTTTCATTTATTTTTGATGTGCTTGTGATTGTTGAATTGTTTAGCTTAGTTTTCTCAATCCTTAACTAATATATGGTATCACTATATTTACTCTGATATAATCTAGAAAAATAGCCAAAGTTTTAATACTTTATTCACCCCCCCTCTAGAGTAATCTGATCTAACACCCTCCTTTCACTTTGTTTTAAAAAGAAAAAAATATGTTATCTTTGAAAATTTTGAAACTCTTTATTTTGGTTTAGTGTGATTTTAATCTTCATGTTTATCTTTGAATTTCATTCTTAATTATATTCCTAAACCAAATATTTTGGTCCTAATAAGTCTGTTGATTCATGCTCCTAAGTTTTTCTTTTAGCTAAGTGAAGAAGAAAAGTAGATTAGTAAAGTCTTGAATTTGAATTTAGATTTTTGTTCTTTGATTGATTTAGGTATAAAATGCCTCTTAGAATCTAGTTACAACTCAATGCTTTATTTCATTTGTTGTCTTACTTTAACTTATTTAAATAATTCTGTTAAAATCTTGGATGAATTATTTTTCTTAATAATGTTTTAAAAGTTGAAAGCATGTTTAAACAACTATTTTAGGTTTTACGTTTCACATTCTTCCTACTTTGAATTTTGCAATGTACTTGTGTTAGCATGATTAGAATTTTCCTGATTAGTCATTTTTATGTTAATTAGTTTTTTATATTTTTGCTTGAGGACAAGAAAAGCATAAGCTTGGGGGAGTTTGATAATACGTTTTGTAGTTTAAACTACTAGGGTAATTATAAGTCTTTATTATAAAAAAACATATCTTTTAAAGCTTTATTTTGACCTCCTATTGTATATATTAATAACACTAATGTTTGTTTTCTTTCTTTTACAGGTTTGCAGGTTTTCAGCAATTTCTTCAAGCTCAGCTATTTCGTCGAGCTCAGTCATTTCGTCGAGCTCAGCCAGTTCATCGAGCTCAGCCATTTTGTCGAGCTCAGCCAATTCGTCGAGCTAAGCCTTTAGTTCTGTGTTCGACTTTTCTCTCTTTTTATTGACCTCCTATCCATATTCTGCGTTCGACGAACTCCTCCAATTTCATCGAGCTCCTCCTTCTCCTATGATTTTGTCGAGCTCTGCCAATTCGTCGACCTCCCTCCACTTTCTGCATTCAACGTTCGTCGACCTCGACTCCAGTTCAATTTCATCGACCTCGCCATCAGTTTGACGTTCGTTGACCTGCCGTCCACCTTTTGTTTTCAGCGTTCGTAGAGCTCTGCCTCCTTCTCCTCTGATTTTGTCGATCTCTCTCTCTCCTTATTTCGTCGAGCTTACCTATTGCCAGAGGACAAGTCCCATTTTTTCATAAAAGCCTACTGCCGCCATAAATGCCGTCACCCGTACCGAGGCAATCATCATTTCCCGTCAGATCTCGTACTATGGTTAACTCATGGATGGATGCATGGGCATTTCCTGCTCTTTGAAAAATCTATAAATAGAGCCCCTCCCCTTGTGAAAAGGATATAGAATTTTGGGAGAGGGGAAGTGCTGCCATTTTTAGTTCTTCCTTAGTATACTTCCTCTTTCCTGTTTTCATTTCAGTTTTTCTGTTTAGTTTCAGTTTTACTCTTCTGTAATTGTTTAGTTTAGTTTTAGTTTTAGTTTTAGTGCTAGCTTAGTTTTCATTTCCTACAAGTGTAATATCTTTTATTTCAAATTATAAGCTCGTTGTTTGATTTAATATAAAGTTTGTTTACTTTTACTTGTCTCTATTTTATTTCCATGCACTCCTACTTATCTCTCTTCCTCCACTTCACTATGAGTAACTAATCCTCCTTGTACTCGATCTTGATGATCCGAGGTTTGAGTTGATTAAGTTATGATGCTCTAGTTTGCTTTTTCTTTCTAAGGTTTAGACCTTTTATTTACTCTTGAAAAATCATGTTTGGAGTTATATCATCGATATATAATTTCAATATTCATTTCCACTCATACCTAGCCGAGAGGCTCGTAGTTTGGAGTGAATTCTCAAGAGTAAAGAGAGTTGCATGCACCCCTCGAGAGAGTCAGACGTTAGATCTCCCGGATTGGAGTGAAATCTAATAGCGGGATTCACAGCGTAAAGCATGTTTTATGCCTCCGATTTGGACGAGAGTTCGGTCGGACCTTCCAAAACTCAGGTGGGTTCGACTTCGAGAGAAGCATGTTCATGCTTTAGAAACCTCCACGATCAAGGTCCTTTGCCTTATTAAGTTAGAGTTTATTATCGCATTTTTGATCAACTTAGGCCGAGGTGATTCTCGATCGAGTGCATTTATTTATCATTATTTAAACCCTCATTTTAATCGCTAGTTGTGCTCTCTCTGTTTAAGTGCAAATGTTTTTCTTTATGCAAGTAGTCTCTTTTATTAATTTAGTTAACAACCTTAAAAGTTTCTTCGATAAGATAATAGTCTTCGTGTGAGTAAAATTACTCAATTGTTCCCGGATTTTAATACGACACTTGTGACCCCTTGCTATAATTCGATAGGTATACTTGCCTAGTTGGATTGCTAGTTCGGTTTTAATTCTCTTTGCAAATATTCTTCCACCAGACAACTTTCTTCTACGACATAGACTTTTGAAACTGTCCATAAGAAGGCGAACGAACCCTAGAATTCACGTACTCCCGTCATTCTTCAGTCCTTCAATCAGAATCCTTATCACGCACAGAAACCAAGGCGACCTTTTATACGTCTTCATGAAAATAGGCTACCGTCGGCAATAAGGATAGTGCCCGGCGGTAGGTTCGCGCGCTTGTTGTGCAAGCTGTCCTCTAAATCTGGAAAGAAATATTGAAAAACGAATATTTATAGTTTCATTTGTACTACCGCCGCGCGGTTATAGCTTCCATCGCGCGTTAATGTTGGACGCAACCATTCGAGAACAGCGCGTCAATTTTCGCCGATCGGCAAGAGCGACGCGGTAGGGCTTGCACCGATTTCTTCTCGAGCACTATGTCCAAAAAATTCTTTGCGTTAGCGCCTACGGTAGTACTGGCATCAGGAAGTAGGCAAGTATCTCGACGAATTTGGCTCGACGTTCGTGAAATGCTAGCACGACGTGGTAAGGCTAACGCAGATTTCTTCCCGAGCGCTAACTCCAAATAATTCATTGTGGTAGCGCCTGGTGCAGGACTATCGCTAGGCAGTAGGCTAGTTTCTCGATGAATCTATCTCGAAGCTCATCGAGAGGCTAGCATGGCGCGGCATGTGATAGAGCTTGGTGGTAGCATCCATAGGAGCCTTTTTCCTTTTCCTGCATAGGTAAACCTGCACACTCTATCAACACACGACATGATCAAATACAACCTGGGATTTAATATTCTCAAACACAGGGAATGTGAAACATCGGTTCCAACAGCAGAGATGCCAGAGGAGAAGCAGTCTCAGTTTGTTACCTTCATGTTAGAAGGCGACGCTAAGTTGTGGTGGGTGAGCCATAGCGGCCACCAGTTTCCTGGACGCACCCCGTCCATAGGAGAGTATGGGCATGCATTCTTAAAGAAGTATATCCCTTTGTCAATAAGGTTAGACCTTCAGATATAGTTTCTGCACTTGGTGCAGCGGTATAAGACTGTAGATGAGTACGTTCAGGAGTTTACTTGATTGGGTCGTTATGCTGGAACGACCATGGTTGACGATGATGAGAGGGACAATCTCTTCTACCATGGGTTGAGAGAGAACTTGAGGCAACCCCTAATAGCAATGAAAAATGCGGGATGCAATGCGTTGATTGAGGCTGCCAGAACGTTGGAAAGTGATATGGAGTGAACCCAACATCGTAAGGAACTTGCAGTCAAGTAGGCTTCGTGCTAGTTTTTGGTTACCGCCCTAGGGTATTGTTCAACACGGGATCGTCGCACTCCTTTCTGGCGAAAAGGTATATCCAAAGAATTGGAGTAAAGCCCTTTTCAGCAGAAGCAGAGCTTAGGTGCGCATGCCCAATGGGTTTTTTTTGACCACCGAGACGAAAGGGCGCATTGGTTAGAGTTTAGACAGAGTTGACTTAATGTTGGTAGTAGTGGTTCTACCGTTAGCCGAGTTTGATATGATCTTGGGAATGGACTGGCTGGCCGAGCAGCATGCTAGTATTGAGTTCCTATCTAATGTGGTGACCCTATAAAGTGAAGGTAAGAAAGAAGTCAAATTAAAGGGACTTAGTGGAGTGGCCTGTTCCCTTATTTCGACAATGCAGTTCTTGCTGACAGTTAACCTGGAAGGAGCAGCTTTTGTGGCATTGTTGGAAGTTCACCTTTCCAAGCAATCACTTAGAGAAGTGCTGGTAGTGACAGAATTCGAGGATGTTTTTCCTGAGGAGCTTCCTAGAGCACCACCTTGACCGGAGATCGATTTCTCGATTGAGTTGGTGCTAGAAGCTTGGCTAGTGTCACATCCTCCTTTTAGGATGGCACCGAAGGAGATGGCTGAGCTTAAGGTAATGTTATAGGAACTATTGGAGCAGGGGTACATTAGACCCAGCTCTTGGCAATGGAGCGCTCCAGTGTGGTTTGTGAGGAAGAAAGATGGTACTATGTGGTTGTTCATAGACAACAAGATGTTGAAAAAACTGACCATCAAGAATAAGTATCTGATTCCATGGATAGATGACCTGTTCAATTAGTTGGTAGGGTCAATGGTGTACTCTAAGTTGGACTTGAAGTCAGGGTACTACCAGTTGCGGATTTGAGATGAGGACATACGCAAGACAGCTTTTGGTACAAGGTATGGCCACTTCGAGTTCTCGGTGATGTCGTTCGGGTTGACGAATGTGCCCTAGGTAATTATGTATTTAATTAACTGAGTTTTTCGGGAGTACTTAGACTCGTTTGTGGTGGTCTTCATTGATGATATTTTGGTGTACTCCAAATCGGAGGCGGATGATGAGACTCATTTGAAAGTAGTCTTTTAGACTTTGAGAGAGAACTAAATTTATGCAAAGGACTCGAAGTATGAGTTCTAATTTTAGAAAGTGGAATTTTTGGGCCATAGGATAAGTGGTGAAGGGGTGCCGGTGGATCCTGCTAAATTTAAGGCTATAAGGGATTAGCCAGTTGTGAGCACCGTGGTGGATGTCAGGAGTTTCCTTAGACAAGCCGGGTACTATAGAAGATTTGTGGAAACAAATTTGCCGATAGCTCTGCCCAACAATACTCTGACTCATAAGGACAAGAAGTCTCTTTGGACTTAGGAGTGAAATCAAGCATTTGATACCTTGAAGGAAAGATTGATGTTAGCTCAAATCCTAAGTCTCCCTAAAGGGACTAAAGTCTTTCAAATTTTCAGTGATGCGTCAGGATGCGGTTTGGGTTGCGTTCTAGTATAACATGGCAATGTCATAGCATTTGGATCTAGATAGTTGAAGCCTCATGAAAGAAATTATCCTGTCCATGACTTGGAGTTGGCAGCGGTAATTTTTGCATTGAAATTGTCATGGCACTACGTGTATGGTGTAAAGGTAGAGATCTTCACAGACCACAAAAGCCTGAAGTATCTTCTAGATCAAAAAAATTTGAACATGCAGTAGCGTAGGTGGGTCAAGTTCCATGGGGACTACGATGTAGTGATTCAGTATACTCCAGGCAAAGCCAATGTGGTGGCAGATTCATTCAGTAGGAAGTTTTCTGGGCAAGAGAATTGGATTGAAGCTCATGATGAGCTATAGGTGCGGGACTGTGAGTCACTGGGCAATTAGTGTGTAGCCAAAGGTGAGTCTAGCGTGACTCGATTGAACTGGATAGATTTACAGAACGACTTGTCCGACCGTATTCAGGAAGCGACAAATATGGATGTGGAGTTCAAACCATTTGTGGTGGAAGCTCAAAAAGGTGAGGGTAGTACCTGCGAGATGATTAATGGAATCTTAAGGAACGACGGAAGGATATGTGTACCGCAGTTCGACAAACTCCCCAAGGAATTGATGTTTGAGGCTCATTTCATGAAGTACTCCATTCACCCGAGCAGTACAAAGATGTACTTAGATATGAAGAAATCATTTTGGTGGCCTGATTGTAAGCGGAATAGAGCTTTGTACGTGAGTGGTGCCAAACTTGTGCCTTAGTGAAGGATGTGTGTCAAAATCCAAGCGGGTTCCTGAAGCCTCTTCCTATCGCTGAGTGTAAATTTTATGACATCTCCACGGATTTTGTACATGTCCTACCTTGGTCATAGTATGGTAACAATGCAATTTAGGTGATCGTGGATTGCTTGACCAATGTAACTTCATCCCAAATCGGAAGGAGGACAGTATGGAGAAGCTGGTAGAATTGTACGTTCGCAATATTGTGCGGTTGCACAGAATTCCAAAGATTATTGTTAGTGATCGTGAAGGACAATTCACGTCCAAGGACAAGAGATTGGTACAGAAAAGTCTGGGCATAAAGCTCAAATTTAGTATGGCGTTCAATCCTCAAACCGATGGTAAACCGAAAGGACGAACCGTACTATGGAGGATATGCTGAGAATGTATACCCTTAATTTTGGCAAGAGGTGGGAAGATCACCTTTTCACGGTGGAGTTTACCTACAATAACTGTTTCCTTACGAGTATCAAGATGATGCCATACGAGGATTTTTAACGAAGGCGGTGTCGAACACCGATGTCATGGATAAGGCAGGAAACACATAAATATTGCGAAAAGAGGTGGTGGTTGATGCTTGTGAGTTGTTGCGAACAATTCAGGAGCGCATGAAGGTTCCTAAGGATCTAGAGGTGAAGTATTTGAATGCGCGCCATAGGAGCGTGGAGTTTGCGGTTGGATACTAGGTATATCTAAAGATTAAGTCGTTCATAGGTGTTTCGCTGAATTGCCGACTCAAGAAGTTGAGTCCGAGGTTTTTGGGGCCGATCGAGGTTGTGGTACGTATTGGAGAAGTAGCCTACCATTTGGCGTTGTCCACAGAGCTGAGTGGATTACACGATGTCTTCCATGTATCAGTTTTAAGGAAAGCCTTGATAGAGACAAGCGTTGTGGTCGAGTGGGCAGCAGTGCAAGTAGAAGTGGATTTGAGGATGAAAACCCATCTAATCGGAATAGAGGATTCAGAATTTTGGCAATTGCGGAGCAAAGAAGTTAAGCTCGTGAAAGTGCGCTGAGATAAAAGCGGGCGAGGTGAATTCTCATGGGAGCGTGAGCAAGCAATGCGGGTGGACTTCCCATAACTTTCTACATCAGGCATGCTTTTTGGTTTGAGTGCATGCTAAATTTCGAGGACAAAATTCTTCTAAGGGGGAAGGAGTTGTAACACCCCATTTTTCCAAAGCTTTAGCCTCAGGAAACTATCACGCGATGATAGCCTTGTTTCGTTGAAACAAAGCGTAAACATCATTGAGTACGAGCGCATGACGTTAGTTAGCTACCGTTCGGTGGTAGCTTGGCGTTAAGTGCGTTGGGAGGCATGCGTTGAGTGGAGGTGTTGAGGGGTAGGTGTTGAGTGAGCTACCATGTAATGTTATTCCTACCGCCGGCGTTAGCGCAACATTATTTTTTGACTGAGCGCTCGGAAAGCTACCACCCGATGATAGTTAGTTACCACACGGTGATAGCGCTCTGGAGCAGTTCCTTCGTTTGGCATTTTAGCTGTCTGATTTCCCTTAAAATTTAATCCTACAACACAGTACACTCTATCCAAAGGGCATAAGTAGGGATGAAACGTTCTGAACCCTCACTTTGCTATAATTTGAGAAAGAGTTAGGGTTTATGTAACGGCCTCCCCAACACCACGCTCGCAAGGACGACCACCAGTACCCCCAACACCACGCTTGAAAGGGTTTAGCCTAACAAGTTCTGCAGACCATGCACCCCAAAGCCTCTTCGTGCATGTTTCTCGGCCGTGGTGTATTGTTGAGGTCAGGTCTCGAACCCGCAACCTCCTTGATAATGAGTCTTCAAACCACTCCTCGTCAACAACTAAGCTGAAAAGTGCACTTTTTGTAACGGCCCAGTCCCGGCTTCACCAGGGAGACTTAGCAGGACCCAGCTGGCACCATTAAAGGGTTGCAACCCGTACACCCCAAACCCTTTCCCGCCTTTTTATTGGCCACGCGTATTGTTGAGGTCGGGTCTCGAACCCACAACCTCCTTGATAAAGAGTCTTCAAACCACTCCTCATCACCAACTCCCGATGATGATCTCATTTCACATACCAGATCAATACTCTAATATCCAAATTCTCTAGCTTCAATTTGCACCTATTGTGATTTCTACATTTTTAACTAAACGTAGACCATCCTAAGCTATATGATGTATACAATGGGAGGTACTCAAAATTATCATCCAAAATCCTTATAATATTTATTGGAGGTTTATCATCACATGATTAGCCTAAATCTATAAGTTTTTAATTTTCCTAATTTACTTGATAATTTATTAAATTTCCTAAGTGATCCAAATGCCTTTGTTTGAACATAAAGTACCTTTTTCAAGCATGCAAAATGTTCCACAAAGTTATGATAAATACAAGACAACTACTTATAATTAAATTCAAGGTCTCCAAATTTTTAGTAAGAACTAAAACCCCTAAACATAATTTTTGAACATAACCAACATTAACTAATTTAAAGAGACAAGTACTGCCAATATACTTCTAATAATTCTGAGAAAATTCAAGGATGAAGATAAAAATATATAAACACTACAGGTCAAGTTTCATAATTTATTAGTGAATATTGAACTCTAAACTTGATTTTTCATAATAATCTAAGTTAATAAGTTAAGGAACTAAGTACAACAATTATTAATCTAAAAATTGTAATGAAATTTCCATATTAGTATATTGACCTAGAAATTTTACTAATTAATTTTCATAATTTTCCAATAAAAAGGGACCTCTAAATCTATTATTAATCATATTCCCGTATCTATATACTTGTGAAGTAAGTACTGGAAATTTACATCTAGAAATTACAATAAAATTCATGTATGATCATAATGGTCTAAAACTCACTCTGCCCCAATTTCATAATCATCTAATGGATATTAAGGTCCTAATAAAAACATAATTAATTAGGGCTAATGCTGGTTTTGCAAAGGTGCTACTAAAATTATTGATCTGAAATTCCCAATAAAATTATCCAAGGCTTATAATGATATTATCACTACACTACTCAAGTTTCACAACTTTTCATTTAGTTTTGGTGGCTTATCTTGCATGTACAAGTGTTGTGCCCTAAATTAGGGTTAGGGTTTTGAGGGGATTATCCATCTCCAAATCCTCTAAGATTTTTACTAGAGGACCTTAGCTACCATAGTATCCTCCCCGTTAACTTTCAAGTCCATGCATTGGCATTTGACCCCATGTCCTTCTCAAACCTCCAATGTCCTAACATAGGGTTTAAACATGGGACCTAGGGCAATCCTACCCAAAACCACCCCATAACCCATATGAGGGCGTTAAATGTCATGTCAAACCTGTGGCCAAAATTTTAGCCTCTGTTGAGGTTGTTTGACCACTCAAAATTCAACGTGCACTTTTAACCTAAATACCCTTTATTAGGGCAAGGCTAGGGTTTGCTCAAATCATACTCAAATCAACTAAAAAAGAGGTCGATATTTATACAGACCCTCCTGATGACCCCAAGGACCACTCACAAAAATTTGGAAGGGTTTAGTGGTCATTTGTTCCCCCAATTAATTTACCATATGATAATTAAATAATTTAAAAAAACTATAGAAAAATTGTCCCCAAAAATTCATGAAGCATTGGTGCATGGTTAGTCTAGCGTGAGCGTGATTTAGGCCATCTTTTTGGCCCGGTTTAGCCTTGTACCCATCCCAATGATAATACTTGTTAGCCTATTTTGAGCCTACCCCTCCTATTGATTTAGCCCCACTTCGCGATCACCAAAGCCTAAAAGCTTTTCGTAGCTGCACACCCCAATCTAAAGGTATTAGTATGTAAATTCTTCCATTTGTGTTGTTTATGTGGTGATATTTCTTGTAAATATGTTGATGTGATCCAAAGTTTTTATTTGCTGAAATTGTTAAAATAAAAAGATGATTTGAAAAAATATATAAAAATGAATTGTAAAAAAAAAAGTGAAAAGAAAAAGTATAATTGAAAATTCTATTTAAGATGTGTTTGTATTTGGAGTAGGCGGTGCACACACACATATTTTAAAAATTAAGTCTGGGGGTGTGGTGTACCCGCATGTATTTTGGTTAACGGATAGATTCTTTTTTATGCTAGCTCATTTGGGTTAGGTGTATAGCCACTTATTTATCTTTGTTTACCTCACTGAAACCTAAGCCCCATCTCTTTACCTAAAGTCCTACGGATTCATGCTTGAGTCGCACTAGTACCGTGGAGAGAGTGTGAACGAGCAAGTTTATGGTCCCTAACATTGGTGGATTCCGTTGTAGGTGATCGTAAGCCCCGATATTTGGCAAAGGTCACCTTAGTGGCCTGCCTACTTTCTCCCTGCGTGTGACCAGAAGATTCACCGTGATTCCATTTTTGAGTAGTAATAAAATTTTGATACGCATTGTGAAAAGTATAAACTATTTTGAATACTTTGAAATTTCCTTTATTATATTTTTACGCGCGCAAGCATGCTACTTCGCATGGTACTCTGTATCTCAATTTCTTTGTTAGGTAGTTTATTTTCCCTATCTGCATAGATTTTGTTTGCTCGGGACGTGCAAATAGGTAAGTCTGGGGGTGTGATGAGTCCTATTTATATAGGGTTTTTTGGACTCATCTGGGCTTGTATTCTCACTCGTGCACCGCATTTCAATTGGTCATCGGTTATATTTTTTTGTTCGATCTATGACCACTTTGTGCATTGTTTTGTCCCATGGGTGTGCAATTGCGCATTCTATTGTCGGGGGTAAGCACCTGGTGCTCCCCTAGTTATTTCTGGATGTTGTTGATTGCATTCTGGTGCTAGTAGCTTTTGCTCCAGCTTGGTTTTGTTTCTATGCAGGTAGTCGGGATGTCCAAGATTCATTTTCTAGCTTCTGTGTAAAAAAGCACGGTCGTGCGAATTTCTTCTCGCATGGCCTGAGATTTATCTTGCGTTATACACAACAATTCTGGGGGCTTCTGTGGTTAACCGTCCATTTTGTTCCTGCACGATTTTGGACAAACCGTGCGAGAAAGATATGCACGGTCTGCATATTTTTCTCTTAATTTCAGCTTTCTGGGGTTAATCTTGTGTTTCCTTCATGCAGGGGCATACGCGCCCGTGCACGAGTAAAACGCACGGTTCCTCTGTATTATCTTATTTTCCTGCGCTCTATATTTACCTGTGCGATTTCCTTCACGCACGGGCGGAAGTGCCCGTACGCGAGTAAAACGCATGAGTATACGCATCTTCATTCGCAAGCTTAGCCTGACAGTTAATAATGCACGGTTAGCGCACGGTCGTGCGCCAAACCGTGCGTGACTATTTTTCTGACCTGCTTCTATTTAAGCTCAGATTTTCCTCCATTTCGGGATAGATTTTTCTCCCGCAATTCCTTTCGCTGTTTTAGGGCAAAGCTCTGCCTTTCCACCTCCGCCCTTCTTCTTCCACCAAGGAGAGAAGCCCCGTCCATGTTTACAAAACCTACATCTTGTCGGTGCTTGCTCTCGGCCTCCTCCTTCATCTTCTAAGCTCCATTTCAAGATTGACGCCAAAACAAACAAGCAAAGGGAAACTTGCAACATTCTTCCGCATCATGACACAAAGAAGACGGGTCCATTGGAAGGTAGTGTCAGCCTTCTCTACCACAGACCAAGCTTGGACGCGGATTGACGGCCCGACGATTCCTTCCGCGACCATTCGACGAGTCTTCGGATTGGGTCGATCTCTTGACTTGTTCATGCTTTCTTTGTTGAATATGTGTATTTAAATCTGTTTTATAGATAATGTGCACTTCAATTGTAAACATTATTTGTTTTATATCTATGTGAACCAGTTTTGTTTTATTGCTTTAGTTGCTTGAGTAGCGCCAGCATTTCCATCCTCTACCATATTCGGTTCTTCCTCCCTAGCGATTGCTAGAGGTGTGCATAGCGTAGAGGTGCTCATGACCCTCATTCCGCCATTCTCACCACCTCATCCGCAAGCCTACCCTTCCATTCGCATAGCGATTCGGTTCATAGTGGCATGTATAGTCTTCCATCCCGTTTGGCGATCCATCGAATAGTGGCATTGAATAGGAGTAGTTTATAGTATTTTACTTTCTTAATACGCAGCTAATCAAAACCCCCTTTGTAACCCTGACCTAAGGACATTAATCTCAAGTCCTCCTCAAAATTAACTCCACCTTACTATGTCCCCTCGAGATCGATACATGAGAAAATTAGCCCATTTTAAATTACTTGTGCGACTGGTACACTTGTCGTTCAACGCATCAAATTTTTGGCGTCGTTGATGGGGAGCTTTTGCATACCCATGGGTCGATTCTTCGTAGTCGATGTTGATCATGGATTGTCGGAGTTCTTCGTTCACTAACGGGAGGGAGGCAATGATAATACGTTTTATAATTTAAACTATTAGGGTAATTATATGTCTTTATTATAAAAAACATATCTTTTAAAGCTTTAATTTGACCTC
Organism: Platanthera zijinensis; assembly: GCA_039513925.1. Lineage (NCBI taxonomy): Eukaryota > Viridiplantae > Streptophyta > Magnoliopsida > Asparagales > Orchidaceae > Platanthera > Platanthera zijinensis. Next base: position 121,600,070 of record CM077092.1, read on the forward strand.
CTATTGTATATATTAATAACACTAATGTTTGTTTTCTTTATTTTACAGGTTTGCGGGTTTTCAGCAAATTTGTGGAGCTCAGCCATTTTGTCATGCTCAGCCATTTCGTCGAACTAAGCCATTTTGTCGAGCTCAGCCAGTTCGTCGAGCTCATCCATTTCGTCGAGCTCAGCCAATTTGTCGAGCTGAGCCATTTTGCCAAGATCCTCCTTCTTTCTGCGTTCGACGTTCATCGAGCTCGCAAGAATTCGTCGACCTCAGCTATTTCGTCGGCCTTCCGCCTTAATTCCGAGTTCGACGAATGGTTCCTTCAGACCCAGTTCGTTGAGCTCATCCTTCAGTTCTGCGTTCGGCATTTTCCGCTTTGCATCGACCTCCCGTCCACATTCTGCGTTCAACGAACTCCTCCAATTTCGTCGAGCTCCTCCTTCTCATCTGATTTCGTTGAGCTCCGCCAATTCGTCGAACCCCTTTCTCATCTTCTAGAAAAAGATGCCCCATTTATTTTTGATGATTTTCGTCTATCTGCCTTTGAATTAATAAAAGAAAAGTTAATTAATGCCCCTATTATGATAGCTCCGGTGTGGGACCTTTCCTTTTAAATTGTGTGATGCGAGTAGTTTTGTAGTGGGAGCCGCGCAAGGACAACGAATATCTAAAAACTTCCACCCCATCTATTATGCAAGTAAAACACTTACATCAGCATAAGAGAATTATACACCAACCGAGAAGGAGCTCCTAGCTGTTGTTTTCACTTTTGAAAAATTCCGTCATTATATTACGTTTTCCAAAATTATCGTTTTTACAGACCACTCGAACCTCAAGTATCTTATTGCTAAGATGGATGCCAAGTCACGCCTAATTCGTTGGTCTTACTCCTCCAGGTGTTTGACTCTGAAATTCTTGATAAGCGAGGAGCTGAGAATTTTGCCGCGGACCATCTCTCACGATTAAATAATCCCTATATAGAAAAATTTGATTAAAAATCTTTTAATGATTTCTTCCCCGATGAGAAGTTGCTTTTAATTAACACATCCCCTTCTCCTTGGTTTGTATACATAGCCAACTATTTAGTGGCTCGTGTACTCCCGAATGAGTTCTCCTCTCAGCAAAAGAAGAAATTCTTTGCTGAGTTGAAGAACAATTTTTGGGAGGACCCGCATCTTATCCGAGTCTATGCGGACCTAGTGATAAGGAGATGTGTTTCTTCGGAAAAAGGATTAGATATTTTAAAACATTTGCATAAAGGACCGACTGGTGGTCACTATCAAGTTACTCGCACCGCTCATAAAGTGCTTTGCGTGAGTTTATACTGGCCTAGCCTGTTTAAAGACATGCAATCCTTTGTGAGTAGGTGTGATAGTTGCCAACTGTCGGGAAATATTTCCAATAAAATTGAAATGCCGCAAAATTTTTTACTTGAGTGCGAAGTTTTCGACCTCCGCGGAATTGATTTTGTTGTCCCTCTTCCTTCTAGCTTTGGAAACAAATACATTATAGGTGCTATCAATTATATTCAACAATGGCCTGAAGCCAAAACTCTTCCTACAAATGACACCCGAGTCATAATTATGTTTTTGAAAAAAAGTATTTTATTGATTTGGTATGCCACGAACCTTCGTTAGTGATAGGGGTTAACATTCTTGTAACGCGCAGTTTTAAAAAATTCTTATTAAATACGGCTTTACGCATAAGCTTTCAACTGTCTACCACCCCCAAACTAATGGACAAGTCGAAGTATTAAATAGAGAGATAAAAAGAATTTTAGAAAAGACTGTTTCCACCTCTAGAAAAGACTGGTCAACCAAATTAGACGATGCTCTATGGGACTACCAAACAACGTATAAAACTGTCATCGGATGTATGCCGTATCGGATGGTTTATGGAAAATCGTGAAATTTACCTGTAGAATTAGAACACCGTGCTCTTTTGGCCTTAAGGTTTTTAAATTTCGATCCCCACTCTGTCGCGACCTTAGAAAATTTCAACTTTACGAACTCGATGAGTTGCACTATTACGCCTACAAAAATAACAAATTTTATAATGAGCAGACGAAACGTTTTCACGACAAGCACCTAAGGCACCCAAAAACCTTCAATCCGGGCTGTAACACCCCAAAAAGTCTCTAATTTGGATTTGAGGTGCAGGTTGGTTTACACGGCCTGGGACACGGGCGTGTCCCAGGGCGTGTCGGGGGTACACGGCCTGGGACACGGGCGTGTCCCAGGGAGTGTCACTCAAATAAAATGCGTTCTGAGTCAGAAGATTACACGGCCTGGAACCAAGCCTTGAACACGGGCGTGTCAGATTGGACACGGGCGTGTCCGATGCCGTGTGCCTACCCGTGTACTGCTGGTTGAGTTTGGAGCTCGATGAAGCAGGGGGACACGGGCGTGTCTCAGGACTGACACGGGCGTGTCAGGTTCGACACGGGCGTGTCGATGCCCGTGTTCTGGTAAAGTTCAGTCGGTACGAATACCGCGTGTGCCGCTTAAGGGTACATGGCCTGTGACACGGGCGTGTCACAGGCCGTGTCAGCCAAAAAAATGGGGTTTTGGGAAAATCGTGGCCGTTTAATTTCTCTCTTTGGATCCAAGGGCTGAGGTGATTCCTGGCTGGATTTAAACAGCAGAGGCTGATGAAGAAAGTCATTCTTCATTTGATTAAGGAAGAGAGAAAGAGAGAGGAGGAAGAAGAAGGAGGAGGAGATCAAGCCACCGGCGGAGCTTCCCCAACTCGCTTCACCGCCTTTCAAACCCTTTAAAGGCGTGTCCAGGATTTGGCGTTTGAAAAAGCTAAGTCCGAGGTATCTTGGTCCGTTTGAGGTGGTGGAGCGAGTTGGGGAAGCTGCTTATCGAGTAGCACTTTCAGCAGACTTGGGTGGATTACATGATGTATTTCACATCTCAGTCCTTCGTAAGGCGGTGAAGGATCCAGCTCAAGTAGTGGAGAATGATCGGGTACCGGTCGAGTATGGGCTATCAACGAGGGTTCGACCCATTCGGATCGAGGATCGAGCCGAGAAACAGTTGCGGAACAAAGTGATCGGGATGGTCAAGGTCCGATGGGACAATTGTGGCCGTGAAGAGCTAACATGGGAGCGAGAGCAGACCATGCGAGCTGAATTTCCCGAGCTGTTTGTATAAACTATAGACAGTGTATCTTTTGTTATAACAGAGTTATCAAGTTATAGCATTGTTTTCCTTGTTTCCTTGCCGTGCAAATTTCGGGACGAAATTTTGTTAAGGGGGGGAGGATTGTAACACCCCAAAAGTCTCAAATATGGATTTGAGGTGCAGGTTGGTTTACACGGCCTGGGACACGGGCGTGTCCCAGGGCGTGTCGGGGGTACACGGCCTGGGACACGGGCGTGTCCCAGGGCGTGTCAATCAAATAATAGGCATTTTGAGTCAGAAGATTACACGGCCCGGAACCAAGCCTTGAACACGGCCGTGTCAGGTTGGACACGGGCGTGTCCGATGTCGTGTGCTTACCCGTGTACTGCTGGTTGAGTTTGGAGCTCGATGAAGCAGGGGGACACGGGCGTGTCTCATGATTGACACGGGCGTGTCAGGTTTGACACGGGCGTGTCGATGCCCGTGTTCTGGTAAAGTTCAGTCGGTACGAATACCGCGTGTGCCACATAAGGGTACACGGCCTGTGACACGGGCATGTCACAGGCCGTGTCAGCCAAAAAAATGGGTTTTTGGGAAAATCGTGGCCGTTTAATTTCTCTCTTTAGATCCAAGGGTTCAGGTGATTCCTGGCTGGATTTAAACAGTAGAGGCTGATGAAGAAAGTCATTCTTCATTTGATTAAGGAAGAGAGAAAGAGAGAGGAGGAAGAAGAAGGAGGAGGTGATCAAGCCACCGGCGGAGCTCCCGTGGTCCGATTCGTGATCCGAGGCCAGCATTGTGAAGGCAAAGCTGCTGCGGTTCTTTCTCACCGGCTAGTTTTCGATGGCTCACAAGAGATCGACAAGGGTAACGATCTCCCTTCTTGGACATGTGAAGTCCTTCTTTTCTGCATTGCATAGGGAAAACCCTTCCTCGCGAGTGTGCGGTGGGTTGTGGTGTCCCTTGGGGTAGATATGTGAAGTCCCCCTTGTTAGAGTCTGGAATTGGAGTACGGATCGAGGCATTCTATGTGAAGCCCATCTGGACATGCTAGTCTAGATTGGTGATGCTTGTTTGCATATCGGAGAAGGCTCCGTGATTATGGCTTGTGTTGCCTTGTGCCTACCTGTTGCTTGGTGCAGCAGGAAGTACTGGATGAAGTCCAGGAAATGAAGAGGGTTGGATACAACTCTTGTGGTCGTGCATTGCCACTTTATGAGCGGTTGAGCCGTTGGGCTGCAACTTGATGAAAAGGCAGATTGCCGAACAGGAAAGGTGAAACCGACCCGCGCCTATAAATTGCCATGGATACTTCCGTATTCGAGGTTGCACGGCGACTTGAGCAACGGGGGGTGGCTGATCCGTACCTGCGTTAGGTCCGTCCGACTTGGAAGCCTGGTTATGGGTTTTGTTGGAGCGCCTAATGAGAGTCTTAGTCCCGCGCGCCGGAAAGACTAGAATGCTCAAATACCGTGTAGACGGTGGTGTTGACCCTAGTATTCCGGTACACCAAGAATGTGCCCTGAGTGCACGGACTGTCGGGCCATGTGGCCGATAGTTGTGATGGCTTGAATGTGCCTGCGCGCACATAGTTGCTATATGATGATGCCATGCTATGTAGGGAAAGAATGCTAATGCCCCGAGAAAGGGGTAGGATTGTTATAATTGGGTCAGCTGAATGCTGACCGTTGCATTGTTTGCCACCATTTGGGTGGATTGTCCCTATGCAGGTGCTGGAGAGCCAAGTGGTAAATGAAGGGCTGAAGCCCTACTGCTGTTGCTGCTGCTGCGGCTAGCCCATGAAGGCTAAGCGAATGTTTTTGCTTGTTTTCTTTTACTCATGTATGGACGGCCTGCGCGCCGAGGTTTGTAAACCATATGGTGTGGAAAGAGGAACTGTAAGGCCTTAAGGCCAAACTCTATGTATTTGTTGTACATTCCGTGGCTATATATATAAAGGTGGTTTATATATTGGACATTCCTGGTTAGAGTTCAAATTACAACTTAAAGCTTCCGCTAGAATGCTCTGTGTTAGGATTCGTGTATGGTTTGGTATTATCCTGTGACCTCACCGTCTGTTTGTGGCATATAGTGTGGGGCCCCGGCCGGACCTTCTACTATACGTCATGTAACGGATGGGGTCGTTACATTTTGGTATCAGAGGGAGTTTTCGATCCTCCGACCTGTGGGTTATGGGCCCACCATGCTTCCGCTGCACCACTCTGATAGGGAAAATCCACCCAAACGGTGGCAAACAATGGAACGGTCAGCATTCAGCTGACCCAATTATAACAATCCTACCCCTTTCTCGGGGCATTAGCATTCTTTCCCTGCATAGCATGGCATCATCATATAGCAACTATGTGCGCACAGGCACATTCAAGCCATCACAACTACCGGCCACACGGCCCGATAGTCCGTGCACTCAGGGCACATTCTTGGTGTACCGGAATACCAGGGTCAACACCACCGTCTACACGGTATTTGAGCATTCTAGTCTTTCCGGCGCGCGGGCCTAAGACTCTAATTAGGCGCTCCAACAAAACCAATAACCAGGCTTCCAAGTTGGACGGACCTAACGCAGGTACGGATCAGCCACCCCCCGTTGCTCAAGTCGTCGTGCCACCTCAAATACAGAAGTATCCATGGCAATTTATAGGCGCGGGTCGGTTTCACCTTTCCTGTTCGGCAATCTGCCTTTTCATCAAGTTGCAGCCCAACGGCTCAATCGCTCATAAAGTGGCAACGCACTACCACAAGAGTTGCATCCAACCCTCTTCATTTCCTGGACATCATCCAGTACTTCCTGCTGCATCAAGCAACAGGTAGGCACAAGGCAACACAAGCCATAATCACGGAGCCTTCTCCGATATGCAAACAAGCATCACCAATCCGTCATATCTGCGCGTTCCTTTTTGTGTTGTTTTTCTTGCTTTCGATCGCTAATGTGTGTCTTGTCCACCTATAGGTGACGCGTAGTGGTGCTGGGCAGTCTGAGCCCCAGTGCTCTGATGAGAGTGCGGCACCAGCTGAGGTGCCAACACCTCCTCCATCTGCGGAAACTGTTCGCTTAGTTGCTGAGGCTCTATTTGCCATGATTCAGCCGACCGGGCAAGCGCAGCCGGCAGTAGTGCCAGTTCGTGTTGATTTAAGACCCGAGCCGGTTGAGGCTGTAGATCCACGAGCAGCTGACCGACAGTTGAAGCAATTCATGAGCTTCAGTCCGCCTACGTTTACGGGACTGGGATCCTCAATGCAGGCAGAGGATTGGTTATCGCGTGTCAAGCGGATAATTACAGCGATCAGGGCGGAGGAAACTCTAAAGGTCACCTTGGCCACCTTCATGCTTGAACGAGAGGCGCGGTTGTGGTGGGATGAGGTTGAGGTACACCATTTGGCGGGCAGGCAATTAACGCAAGTATCGATTGAGGAGTTCTCTCGAATATTTCTGGCGAAGCATGTCCCAGCGGCGCAACGCATTGCTATGGAAAATGAGTTCCAACGGTTAAAGCAAGGAGAAGATAGCGTGGATATCTACTTGCATGAGTTTACCAGGTTGGGGCGGTATGCGGGAACAATCTTCGTGGATGACCAAAGGAAAACGAATCGGTTCTATGAAGGATTGCGGGATGAGTTGAGGTTCCTGCTTTCAAGTTCAGTGAACCAAGGGTTTCAGGCATTGGTTGATACTGCATGTGCGTTGGAGAAGGACATGCGGCGGGTGCAAGGGAGCAAGGGCTTGGTTGTGTCAAAGCCAGAGGTTCAAGCACCTCGCCCTAGCAAATCGTTCTACCAGAAGAAAGGGGGCAAGAGGTCCAAGCCGTCCGGGCAAGTGACTACGACCGTTGTGTCGGGGGCGACATCAAGGCCGGATTCTCGTACATGCTATAACTGTGGCCGGGTGGGGCATATAGCCCGTGACTGTAGGGTTTTTCAGCCCAAAGGGGAAAAGAAGACGGGTGCGTCTTATGCTGAGAAGGGCAAAGCGCTGGTTGATTCCTCTGCGTCCCAGGCACAGCCCCGAATCTATCAGCTTAGCCAGCAAGAGGCGATTAAGCAAAGTGACATCGTCACAGGTACGAGTTGATTATAGCTTACTTGCTTACGTGCTATTGCTTTTGGTTATGTATATCTTGTGCATGATGTGTGTGCTGCAGGCTTTGTCCTGATTCGGAATAATCTGGCGAGAGCCCTGTTTGATACGGGTGCTTCGCATTCTTTTCTGTCTGAGGATTTCGTATCTCGAATTGGGGTACCGAGTCATGTGACGGTGGATAGTACAAGGGTGCTATTGCCAAATGGCTGTGTGATGCTTGCGGATAGGGCTTGCGATGCGGATGTGCAAATAGGAAGTCGGGATTTCGGTCTAAGTGTAGCTGTGCTACCGTTATCGGAGTTTGATGTGATCTTTTTTATGGACTGGCTCTCGGAGCAGCGTGCCTTTATTGATTGCAACTCCAAGGAGATTACACTGGGCAAGAATACCGGACTTGTGACGAAGTTCGCTGGTATGCGAGGAGTTGGCGGGACTCTGTTGTCTGCGCTCCAAGTCGTCAATGCTGTTCGGAAGGGCGCGGAGTTATTCTTCATGCTAATTCAGGCTGTTGAGCCAAAGGCCAGTGTCGGTGAAGTACTGGTTGTGTCAGAGTTTGCCGATGTGTTTCCTAAAGATCTTCCTGGGTTACCACCCCAGCAGGAGAATAACTTCTCTATTGAGTTGGTGCTAGGTGCTAAACCAGTGGCCCGCTCACCATATCGCGTCGCGCCAAAAGAGATGGCTGAGTTGAAAGTCCAATTGCAAGAGTTGTTGGAGCAGGGATACATACGCCCAAGTATGTCACCTTGGAGCGCGCCTGTTATATTTGTGAAAAAGAAAGACGGTAGTTTACGGTTATGTATTGACTACCGCGAATTGAATAAGCTGACGGAGAAAAACAAATATCCGATTCCCCGGATTGATGACCTATTTGATCAGCTGGCAGGATCAACGGTCTATTCCAAGTTGGATTTGAAATCGGGATATTATCAGCTGAGAATTCGGGAAGGTGACATTCCCAAGACGGCGTTTGGAACACGCTACGGTCATTATGAGTTCACGGTAATGCCGTTTGGCCTATGTAGTGCGCCTTCGGTATTTATGGACCTAATGCATCGAACGTTCCGAGAGTACTTGGATTTGTTCGTGATTGTGTTTATCGATGACATCTTAGTATACTCTCAGTCGGAAGAGGATCATGCAAACCATTTACGGTTGGTCTTGCATACCCTGCGGAGGAATAAGCTTTATGCCAAGTTCTCAAAGTGTGAGTTCTGGCTCTCTTCAGTAGCCTTTTTAGGCCATGTGGTAAGTGGAGAAGGTATCGCGGTGGATCCGTTGAAGATAAGTGCCATTCGAGATTGGCCAGTGATGTCTTCAGTGGTCGAGGTCAGGAGCTTCCTTGGGCTTGCGGGCTACTATAGACGGTTTGTGGAAAACTTCTCACGGATTGCTTTACCTCTGACCACGCTGACGAGAAAAGATCAAAAGTTCATTTGGACGCCGGAGTGCGCGCGAGCTTTTGAAGACTTGAAGAGTCGTTTGACCACGGCGCCTGTGTTGACATCGCCATGTGGTACAGATGGGTATGAGATCTATAGTGATGCCTCCGGGAGCGGCTTAGGCTGCGTTCTTCTGCAGTTTGGTAAAGTGATTGCTTATGGCTCGCGCCAGTTGAAAGTGCATGAGCGGAATTACACCGTCCATGATTTGGAGTTGGCGGCGGTAATCTTTGCGCTCAAGTTATGGCGACACTATCTATATGGCGTTAAAGTGGACATCTATACATATCACAAAAGCCTAAAGTACTTGTTGGATCAGAAGGATCTGAATATGTGACAACAAAGATGGATGGAGTTCCTTGAGGACTACACTTTCGAGATTCACTATACTCCCGGGAAGGGAAATGTGGTCGCTGATGCGTTGAGTCGGAAGACTCCGATACGGGCAAGCTCGTTGCAGAGGCATGATCAGCGTTTAATCCAGGAATTGGAAGCATTGGAGATATCTTGTGTTGACAAGGGTTCGTCGACCGATGCATGCTTGAACTGGACGGAGGTGCAATATGACCTTACGGACAGAGTTCGGCGAGCAACGGAGTTGGATGAAAGTCTCCAGCGCTATGCTAAAGATGGGTCGGATGACCAATTCTCTTGGGATAACGGTTTGTTACGAAGAAATGGTCGAGTGTGCGTCCCGATCGTGGGTAAATTGAGGGAAGAGTTGATGTACGAAGCTCACTTTGCAAAGTACTCAGTTCACCCAGGGAGCACAAAGATGTACAGAGATCTGAAAAAGCTGTTCTGGTGGCCCGGACTAAAGAAAGATGTAGCACGTTATGTGGCGGAATGCCATACTTGTGCATTGGTGAAAGCGGAATGCCAGAAGCTTGGCGGTTTCCTGAAGTCGTTACCTATTCCGGAATGGAAGTTCGATGACATTTCGATGGATTTCGTGCACGGGTTGTCGAGATCTCAACGCGGTCATGATTCAATCTGGGTGATTGTGGACCAGTTGACAAAAGTGGCGCACTTCCTTCCAAACAGAAGAGACGATTCAGTGGAAACCTTGGCCAAGCTTTATGTGGAGCAGGTTGTTCGACTGCACGGTGTTCCTCGGAGCATGAGTAGTGACCGTGTTGGGCGGTTCACATCGAATGATTGGCGGCTAGTTCATCAAATGTTGGGTACAAAATGGAGGACATGGAGAACATGCTCCGCATGTGCGCCCTAGACTTTGGTAAGAGATGAGAAGATTATATATTTCTTGTCGAATTTGCCTATAATAATAGCTACCAAGCGAGCATCGGTATGGCACCATTTGAGGCTTTATATGGTCGTAAATGTCGTACACCGTTAGCTTGGGCAGAAGCAGGCGAATCTAAGCTTAGTGGGAAAAAGGAAGTCGAAGAAGCTACCTCGCTCATACGCTCTATTCGGGAGAGGCTATTGATAGCCCAAGATCGTCAAGCAAAGTACTACAATGCCAAACACCGGAACGTGGAGTTCGCGGTGGGTGATTGGGTATATTTGAAGATCAAACCCTTCAAAGGCGTGTCCAGGATTCGGCATTTGAAAAAGCTAAGTCCGAGGTATCTTGGTCCGTTTGAGGTGGTGGAGCGAGTTGGGGAAGCTGCTTATCGACTAGCACTTTCAGCAGATTTGGGTGGATTACATGATGTATTTCACATCTCAGTCCTTCGTAAGGCGGTGAAGGATCCAGCTCAAGTAGTGGAGAATGATCGGGTACCAGTCGAGTATGGGCTAATGACGAGGGTTAGACCCATTCGGATCGAGGATCGAGCCGAGAAATAGTTGCGGAACAAAGTGATTGGGATGGTCAAGGTCCGATGGGACAATTTTGGCCGTGAAGAGCTAACATGGGAGCGAGAGCAGACCATGCGAGCTGAATTTCCCGAGCTGTTTGTATAAACTGTAGACCGTGTACCTTTTGTTATAATAGAGTTATCAAGTTATAGCATTGTTTTTCCTTGTTTCCTTGCCGTGCAAATTTCGGGACAAAATTTTGTTAAGGGGGGGAGGATTATAACACCCCAAAAAGTCTCAAATTTGGATTTGAGGTGCAGGTTGGTTTACACGGCCTGGGACACGGGCATGTCCCAGGCCGTGTCGGGGGTACACGGCCTGGGACACGGGCATGTCCCAGGGCGTGTCACTCAAATAAAATGCGTTCTGAGTCAGAAGATTATACGGCCTGGAACCAAGCCACCGGCGGAGCTCCCGTGGTCCGATTTGTGATCCGAGGCCAGCGTTGTGAAGGCAAAGCTGCTGCGGTTCTTTCTCACCGGCTAGTTTTCGATGGCTCCCAAGAGATCGACAAGGGTAACGATCTCCCTTCTTGGACATGTAAAGTCCTTCTTTTCTGCATTGCATAGGGAAAACCCTTCCCCGCGAGTGTGCGGTGGGTTGTGGTGTCCCTTGGGGTAGATATGTGAAGTCCCCCTTGTTAGAGTCCGGAATTGGAGTACGGATCTAGGCATGCTGTGTGAAGCCCATCTGGACATGCTAGTCTGGATTGGTGATGCTTGTTTGCATATCGGAGAAGGCTCCGTGATTATGGCTTGTGTTGCCTTGTGCCTACCTGTTGCTTGATGCAGCAGGAAGTACTGGATGATGTCCAGGAAATGAAGAGGGTTGGATGCAACTCTTGTGGTAGTGCGTTGCCACTTTATGAGCGGTTGAGCCGTTGGGCTGCAACTCGATGAAAAGGCAGATTGCCGAACAGGAAAGGTGAAACCGACCCGCGCCTATAAATTGCCATGGATACTTCCGTATTCGAGGTGCCACGGCGACTTGAGCAACGGGGGGTGGCTGATCCGTACCTACGTTAGGTCCGTCCGACTTGGAAGCTTGGTTATGGGTTTTGTTGGAGCGCCTAATGAGAGTCTTAGGCCCGCGCGCCGGAAACACTAGAATGCTTAAATACTGTGTAGACGGTGGTGTTGACCCTGGTATTCTGGTACACCAAGAATGTGCCGTGAGTGCACGGACTGTCGGGCCGTGTGGCCGATATTTGTGATGGCTTGAATGTGCCTGCGCGCACATAGTTGCTATATGATGATGCCATGCTATGCAGGGAAAGAATGCTAATGCCCTGAGAAAGGGGTAGGATTGTTATAATTGGGTCAGCTGAATGCTGACCGTTGCATTGTTTGCCACCATTTGGGTAGATTGTCCCTATGCAGGTGCTGGAGAGCCAAGTGGTAAATGAAGGGCTGAAGCCCTACTGCTGTTGCTGCTGCTGCTGCGGCTAGCCCTTGATGGCTAAGCGAATGTTTTTGCTTGTTTTCTTTTACTCATGTATGGCCGGCCTGCGCACCGAGGTTTGTAAACCATACGGTGTGGAAAGAGGAACTGTAAGGCCTTAAGGCCAAACTCTATGTATTTGTTGTACATTCCGTGGCTATATATATAAAGGTGGTTTATATATTGGACATTCCTGGTTAGAGTTCAAATTACAACTTAAAGCTTTCGCTAGAATGCTCTGAGTTAGGATTCGTGTATGGTTTGGTATTATCCTGTGACCTCACCGTCTGTTTGTGGTATATAGTGTGGGGCCCCGGCCGGACCTTCTACTATACGTCATGTAACGGATGGGGTCGTTACACGGGCGACCAAGTTCTTTTATATAATTCACGATTATGTTTATTTTCGGGCAAGTTTAAGTCACGATGGTCAGGGTCGTTTACTGTTAAAGAAGTGAATGGGCAAGTTAAAGTCACGATTCTAATTTCACACCCTGATAAGGGTGAGTTCAAAGTGAATGGGCAGCATTTTAAATTTATTTATGTGGTGATGTCAGTCCAAACTGTATCAATTCTGCATGATCTGAACTTTAACTAACTTAAGACTTTTTATTTTTGTTAAAACTTTAATTATTATTTTGGACAAAATTATTTTGGACAAATTATTTTTGGACAATATTATTTTGTTGCGTCGAGCTCAAATGACATTTTAAACAAAGAGCGCTCTTGGGAGACGACCCAAGTTATTTTTTTTTTGTTTTCTTTATTTTTACACTTTTTATCCCGAACGGCTCCGACAAGCTGAAGCTTCTGCGATCGCCTGCTACAACGCTGCTGAATCCATCACGAAGTCTAAAGAAGACATTTTATGAAGTTCCAAAGCGCAAGCATGGGGGAGCGGCATCACGCAACCTTCCGCGACTCTCAAATCCGGGGAAGTACCTATTTTCTATTTTGTACTTATATTTATGTTTCCTTCCCCCCTTTTCTCCATTGAGAACAATGTCCATTTTAAGCTTGGGTGAGGATTTCCTCCTTCTCTTTTCTTTATTTTGTTTCCTTTCAAAAAAACAAAAATTTATATCTTAAAATTTTTTAAAAAATAATAATATCTTTAAAAATCCAAAAAAAGACAATATTTCAAAATAAAAAATATATATGTTATTTTTTTAGTTAAAATTAATTTTGGTATTTCAATAGTACCCCTTGCTTTTATTTTGTTTTTCTCAAAATTCCATATAATGACTTAGCTAATTATAATATTTTTAATCAATCTTTCTAATTATATTTCATAAGTAAAATGTTGGTCATGTTGTGTTCCTAATTTACGGTAGCATGCTAACGTGAAACATTTTTCTAAAACTCGCATTTTTATTATGGTTTCTAGTCCTTTATTTTCTTTACTTCCTAAAAACCTTTCATCAACTATTTTACTTTCTATTTTTGGATACTTTTTGTAAAATCAACTTTGAGTAGTGTAGTAGATGTGAATGATTCTAGACGAGTATTATTCTTATTTTCAAAATAAGTTCACTAATTTCTATTTTATATCTAGGACCTACTTTTTGAAATTTTTCAAAACAAATGTTTTAGGCAAATTTTAGGAGCAAGAATATGATGTAGGAAATCTTTCTTTTTTTTGAGCCTTCTCGCCAACCCAAAAATTATTCCCCTAATAAGCCGCTTTTGAGCCTTTTTCCAATTCAATTTGATAGCTCCACTTATAATTTCATTTTTCACCAAAGCAAAATTTTCCAACCTATCGTATCACACTAACTTTTTGAGTTTCATAAAGTTTCATATTGTGATATGGTTGTTTTGTGATTTTTGGAGAAATCAAAGAAATAGTACGCTAAAAAAATGCTTAATTTTGTGGCCAATTTCAAAAAGAAAAGACAAATTTTTTATGGCCTTTGTGTTGGATCCCTTGTTGGATTTGGGCAAGATTCACAAACTTAGACTGAGTGTGACCCAACAATGTATAGCTAGGGTAATGAGTAGTAGTCCTAGAGTTTAGGCTAAGTCCTTATTAGTGCTACCTCCTTGGACAAGCTAGAAGTGGGCTTCAGAGAATCAGATTTAGCGGCTTTCAAAAGACTGTGATCAGCTCGAAATTCTTCGAACTCAGCTTGACGATCGTCGATCTCAGATCAACGAACTCAGAGTTAATTCTCTAAGCTGAGCTCAACGTTCTCAGAGCTCAGGTCGACGCTTAGTTTTCTTCTGTCAGTTTGTCAGCTCGACGAACTCAGAGTGTATATTTGGAAAGTTATTCTCAGTTAGCAGATTACAGAGCTCAGGTCAACAAACTTGAATTCCCTGGTCGAAGATCTTTGATCTCAGGTCGACGAATTCTGTTTTGCATTCGAAGTTTTCTTTGTAGTTCCAGAATGAGTCCTTCCCTCTTCTATTCCTTATTAGCAGTATTATTCTGAGCATTTAATGCAAATATTCTTCTGAATATAGTCGTTATTTGGTTGCATTAAATGTGTTATTTTTCATAATAAATATTTTCTTATTCTATCAAAAACAGTTGGAAATCTCATTAATGTTATTATTCCAGCCGTTTTCTATTCCTCACAACAGCCAGCATTTATGGAAAGATTTCAAAAATTAAAAGTGAATTTTTCAGCAATTGAATAAAAGAAATTCTCTCCTCTTCGAGAAATGCAACAATAAACAAGAAAGACAGTCAGATAGACAGGAAGAGATATCGAGAATCACTGCACAGGAAATACCAAACAAGCACTCGACGCTCTCAACGCCTTTTTCATTCTCTGCCAACACTGTAGTTTGAAGAAGAACAAATAATCTAGATCAAGAGTCTTCTTCAACTTCTGTTCCAGAAATCATCAGAGACATTCTATTCAACAACTGTTACTGGATTTCTTGGACAAAACAAGAATCCACACAGTCTTTTCAGTTCTATTTGAGAAAAGAGAAGACTTCCATCATCATTTTCCATCCCATTGTACAGGTTTATAGCTCCCTTCAAAAGTTAGTTTGGTTGACAAGTCTCCCTCCAAAAGACTTGAAGGTTGTTTTTGGGCACCTGATCAAAAGCCTGAAGGGTTTCTTGATCTACCTGAACCAGTTCTTGTGGTGGCAGACACCTGATCAAAACCTACTATTGGATTCCTACCAAGGGTGGGAGAAAAGTGGATGTACCCAAGTTTAGGGGAACCACTATAAACTTCTTGTGTCGTCTGGTTGCTCCTCTTCATTTGTTTTTGTATGTTTGTGATTGCTGAATTATTTAGCTTAGTTTTCTTTATCATTAACTAATATATGGTATCACTATATTTACTCTGATATAATATAGAAAAAGAGCCAAAGTTTTAATTCTCTATTCACCCCCCCCCCCTCTAGAGTAATCGGATCTAACACCCTCCTTTCAATTGGTATCAAAGGTTGTTTTTGTTTGGTTGTACAAGTTAACACTTGAAGAAAGATCCAGTTAGATCATTTTTTCCTCTTCCCAACTATTCTCTATCACAATGGCACAAAACAAGGATTATGCAAGCACCAGACATCCAGTATGGAACCTAAATAAGTTTGCCATCTGGAATGAAAGAATTAAGTTGTATAATAATTCTATTGATGAGGATATATTTAACTATATCTTGACTGGACCTCCTACTGCAGCAACTACTTCAATTTCTAATTGAAGCACTCATGCTATTCCACCACCTGAGTGGACAGATGCCTAGAAGGAAGCCAAGATTACAGATGCAAGAGCCATGAACATTTTAGCTCAGACTATGTCTGATGACATTTTTTAGAAAGTGGTTGAGTGCACTTCAGCCGAAGCCATTTGGGATTACCTAAACTAGATGGTGGTTGGATCTGCTGATGAGAGAAAGGACAAAAGATCCAATATCATCTCCTAGTATGAGAACTTCAAGAAGGAATAAGTTGAGTCAGTCAGTGACATGTACAATAGGCTAAGCTCAATCATCAATAAGCTAAGGACCTTAGACAAGGAAATTACCCTGACTGAAGTGAATGACAAGATCCTGATATGCTTCCCCAACACATGGGATTCAAGGATCTGGCCTATCAAAGAAGCTAAAAGCATGACTGAGATATCAACTGAGTCTCTCCTTGGAAAGCTCAAATCATATAAGCAATTGATGAAGACCAGAGAAGCAGCAGCTGAAATAAAGACTCCAATACCTACCAGGAAGAAGCATAACATTGCTTTCAAGGCTGTTGAGGACTCTGAAGGGACTCCAATCAATGAAGAATTGATGAGTCTATTTGCCAAAAGAATCTTCAAAATGGCAAAGAAGGACTTCAGAAGGAAGTCATCTAGACAAGATGACAAACCAAGGTATGTCAAAACACCTTTTAAAGAAGTTGTCTGTTTTGGTTGCAGGAAGCCAGGACACTACATCTCTGAGTGTCCAGAAACTCAGAAGAAAGATAGGAGAAGAGAAAAAGAGTCAAGAAGTACTCATCACAGCAAACCCTCCTCAAGCAAACACAAGAGGAAGGAAAAGGGTTTTGTTGCTGAGACCTGGAGTGATACAGAAGAAAAGTCATCCTCTTCCAACTCCAGTGATGATGAAGAAGAGCAAAAGGCAAAGGAACTTTGCCTAATTGCAATTGATGCCTGCAGCAGCAAATCAGATGCTGAAGATTCAGATAATGAAGAATCAATGTCTGCTGAAGATCAGGTAATTGCTTCCTATGATTTTGAATAAGAAGAATTTAAATCTGAATTAAAAAAATTTTTCTTAGAGTTAATAAGCTCTGAGAAGGAAATCAAACTTTTTAGAGAGAAATTAACTGATCAAGATAATTATCTTGCTGAAAATGCTAAATTGTCAATTGAACTAAATTCAGCTAATGAACAAATAGTTTTTCTGAAAGTTGAACTAAGGCCAAGAAACTAGAGGAATCTATAAATGGTAGGAGCATGAAATTACTAGACATAACTAGTACCTAAATGCTAGGACTAATACCTGTAAACTAGGATTTGGTGCCTCATCTAGTGAACCACCTCTAATCCAGAAGAATAATCTATCAAAACCTGTAAAGTTAATGAAGTTCTAAAGCAAATGGAATTAAAATAAAAATCTAAGAACAAGAAAAATAATAGATATAACAATATTCAGCAGTTTTCGTCGAACTCAGATCGACGAAACGTGAACAGTTCGTCGACCTCAAAATGACGAACTCTGAACACAAACCATAATAAAAAGAATTCTTCAATCTACGATCGACGAAACCATACATTTCGTCGACCAAAGATCGACAATATTGGTGCCCTGAGAATGAATACTTTCCTTCTTCGAGTAGAGATTATAGATCTCATTCAAATTTGTCGAGCTCAGGTCGACGGACTCACCAGAATTCATTGATCCCAGATCATAATTACATAAACTTTAATTCCAACTGAAACTGTAATATTAAACCTAACCAGCATAGGGAAAACATCAACCCATTCACCCAATGGATAATTCCTCCTAGAAGATTTCACCCCTTAGGTTATTTGAACCAACCTGAATGTTCATTTATATCCAGTTTTTCATTTTAGAAGAAACAAGGACCCAGGGTTACCTCGGTCAAGAACTTTTAATTTATTTCATTACAGGTAAAGACCTATCCTATGTAACACCCCAAATTGTTGTAGGAGCGACGGGGATCGAATTTGGCCAAGACAAGTTTTTGGTGCAGGTGACACGGGCCCCGACATGGGCGTGTCGGAGGCCATGTCGGGCGTGTCAAGCTCGGGCCGTGTAGTCGACCAGTTCAGGTCGACGATGGTCGTGTGGTGGAACACGGCCTAGGACACGGGCGTGTCCCAGGCCGTGTCATATCTGGGCTGTGCGGTTGGGTACACGGGTAATGACACGGGCACGAACACGGGCGTGTCTAGTTGGACACGGGCGTGTCTGATGCCATGTCACCAAGCCGTGTACATCTCTGACTGCGAAGTGTTGACAAATTGCACACGGGGGCATGACACGGGTCCCGACACGGGCGTGTCGCAGGCGACACGGGCGTGTCGGAGGCCGTGTCACATGCCGTGTTGCTGGTTTTCAATTTTGGTCGAGACGGCGAATGAGCTACACGGCCAGGCACACGGCCGTGTGTGAAGCCGTGTTCGGCCCAGTTTTTGGGATTTCAGATCTAATCCTGGCCGTTCGTTTCCTTGGCTATGGATCTGACGGTGGGGGGCTGCTCCAGGGTGGTTTTAGCCGGGAATAGGGTTTTAAAACCCTTATTTCACTTGGGCTCTCTCTCTCTAAAACTTAGAGAGAAGGGAGAGCTTGGAGGAGGAAGAAGGAGGTCAACTCCGGCGGCCGGTGGAGATTCGGAGCTCCGTTTCGCGAGCAGAGTTCAGATCCGCGAAGGTGGGAGCGTTGCGGTGGTTTTCAACCGAGCAAATCTTCTCCATGGCTAGGAAGAGGGGACGGAAGGTAACGACGCTTCTCCTCTCGGTTTTTAGGATTTAGGATGCATGAATAGCATCCCCTTCCTTTCGTATTTTGAGCACCGAATCTCTCAAATGTGAGGGATTCGTGTAGCCTAGGTTCAAGAGGACCTCCGGGTTGAGTATGCTCATCCCGGCATGCTTTGCATTAGAGATCTGCTCCGTTAGTGGATTAGGCATTGTGGGTGAAGCCGTGGTCGCGATTGTTGGTCCGACCCGGTGATGTTGCATAGCGAGTTTTGGGGTTTCGATAGTTATCCGCAGCGGGAATACGCCGTTGTATGTATGCATTTTCCCCCTCATATTTGAGTGAGTACTCGTAGTCGGAACCGGACGAGGTTAGCTCCGCTTTGTGCGGTAGATGGTTTCCTTGGAGCACGGGAAAGAAACGGAGCGAGTGGCGATTGGGGTGGGGAAACCTTTGTTTGTACTGTGCTATGGCGCGGCTATGTCTCCGTGGTCGGCTGGCTACCCCGTGGCGCACAAGTCATGTGGGGGAAGTGTCCCGGCGAGACTAGCCCCTTCTGTGGACTGACGAGAATGTCGAGCGGAGGACAAGCCCGGGCAATGTGGCCATGAGCGGGTGGGGTCCAGCAAGGCTTCTTAGAATCGGTCAGTGTGAGACGGAACCCTGACGTGCAAAGTCAGAATGTGCGGGCAAGCCCCGGGGTATGTGACCCTTGTAACACCCCAAAAAGACCCCAAAAAGACTCAAATTGGGTTTGAGGTGCAGGTCAGGTTACACGGCCTAAGACACGGGCGTGTCCCAGGGCGTGTCGGGGGTACACGGCCTGGGACACGGGCGTGTCCCAGGGCGTGTCACGCAAATAAAATGAGGTTTGAGTCAGAAGATTACACAGCGTTGAACCAAGCCTTGAACACGGGCGTGTCAGGTTGGACACGGGCGTGTCTAATGCCGTGTGCCTACCCGTGTACTGCTTGCAGCTCAATGAGGCAGGGGTGCCATGGGCGTGTCTCAGGAATGATACGGGCGTGTCAGGTTTGACACGGGCGTGTCGATGCCCGTGTTCTGGTAAATCTCAGTCGGTTCGTATACCGCGTGTGCCGCTTAAGGGTACACGGCCTGTGACATGGGCGTGTCACAGGTCGTGTCAGCCAAAAATTGAGTTTTTGGGCAAATCGTGGCCGTTCAGATTTCTCTCTTTTGATCCAAGGGCTCAGGTGATTTCCTGGCTGGATTTAATTCATGAAGGCTGATGAAGACTTCATTCTTCATGTGCTTAAGGAAGAGAGAAAGAGCGAGGAGGAAGAAGAAGAAGGAGGAGATCAAGCCACCGGCGGAGTTCCCATGGTCCGATTCGTGATCCGAAGCCGACGTTGTGAAGGCAAGGCTGCTGCGGTTCTTTCCCACTAGCTAGTTTTCGATGGCTCCGAAGAGATCGACAAGGGTAACGATCTCTCTTCTTGGACATGTGAAGTCCTTCTTTTCTGCATTGCATAGGGAAAACCCTTCCCCGCGAGTGTGCGGTGGGTTGTGGTGTCCCTTGGGGTAGATATGTGAAGTCCCCCTTGTTAGAGGCCGGAAGTGGAGTACGGCCCTAGGCATGCTGTGTGAAACCCATCTGGACATGGTCTGGATTGGTGATGCTTGTTTGCATATCGGAGAAGGCTCCGTGATTATGGCTTGTGTTGCCTTGTGCCTACCTGTTGCTTGGTGCAGCAGGAAGTACTGGATGATGTCCAGGAAATGAAGACGGTTGGATGCAACTCTTGTGGCCGTGCGTTGCCACTTTATGAGCGGTTGAGCCGTTGGGCTGCAACTCGATGAAAAGGCAGATTGCCGAACAGGAAAGGTGAAACCGACCCGCGCCTATAAATATCCATGGATACTTCTGTATTCGAGGTGGCACAGCGACTTGAGCAACGGGGGGGTGGCTGATCCGTACCTGCGTTAGGTCCGTCCGACTTGGAAGCCTGGTTATAGGTTTTGTTGGAGCGCCTAATGAGAGTCTTAGGCCCGCGCGCCGGAAAGACTAGAATGCTCAAATACCGTGTAGATGGTGGTGTTGACCCTGGTATTCCGGTACACCAAGAATGTGCCCTTAGTGCACGGAATGTCGGGCCGTGTGGCCGATGGTTGTGATGGCTTGAATGTGCCTGCGCGCACATAGTTGCTATATGATGATGCCATGCTATGCAGGGAAAGAATGCTCATACCCCGAGAAAGGGGTAGGATTGTTATAATTGGGTCAGCTGAATGCTGACCGTTGCATTGTTTGCCACCGGTTGGGTGGATTGTTCCCATGCAGGTGCTGGAGAGCCAAGTGGTAAGTGAAGGGCTGAAGCCCTACTGCTGTTGCTGCTGCTGCTGCGGCTAGCCCTTGAAGGCTAAGCGAATGTTTTTGCTTGTTTTCGTTTACTCATGTATGGCCGGCCTGCGCGCCGAGGTTTGTAAACCATACGATGTGCAAAGAGGAACTGTAAGGCTTTAAGGCCAAACTCATGTATTTTTGTACATTCCGTGGTTATATATAAAGGTGGTTTATATATTGGACATTCCTGGTTAGAGTTCAAATTATAACTTAAAGCTTCCGCTAGAATGCTCTGAGTTAGGATTCGTGTTTGGTGTGGTATTATCCTATGACCTCACCGTCTGTTTGTGGCATATAGTGTGGGGCCCCGGCCGGACCTTCTATGATACGTCATTTAACGGATGGGGTCGTTACATTTTGGTATCAGCTTCGTTCGGTCTTCCTCTTTCGAATTCGTGGACGAATTCTTTTATGGGGTGGCGAGCGCGTGTTTATGCGCCCTGCTGTAACGCTAATGAACTCTGGAATGTCCACTAAGGAATGTACAAAATCTTGTTTGAGGAATCTGCGCGTTCCTTTTTGTGTTGTTTTGCTTGTATACATTCGCTAATGTGTGTTTGTCCACCTATAGGTGACACGTAGTGGTGCTGGGCAGTCTGAGCCCCAGCGCTCTGATGAGAGTGCGGCACCAGCTGAGGTGCCAACACCTCCTCCATCTGCGGAAACTGTTCGCTTAGTTGTTGAGGCGCTATTTGCCATGATTCAGCCGACCGGGCAAGTGCAGCCGGCAGTAGTGCCAGTTCGTGTTGATGTAAGACCCGAGCCGGTTGAGGCTGTAGATCCATGAGCAGCTGACCGACAGTTGAAGCAATTCATGAGCTTCAGTCCTCCTACGTTTATGGGAATGGGATCCCCAACGCAGGCAGAAGATTGGTTATCGCGGGTCAAGCGGATAATGACAGCGATCAGGGCGGAGGAAACTCTAAAGGTCACCTTGGCCACCTTCATGCTTGAAGGAGAGGCGCGTTTGTGGTGGGACGAGGTTGAGGTACACCATTTGGCGGGCAAGCAATTAACGCAAGTGTCGATTGAGGAGTTCTCTCGGATATTTTTGGCGAAACATGTCCCAGCGGCGCAACGCATTGCTATGGAAAATGAGTTCCAACGGTTAAAGCAAGGGGAAGATAGCGTGGATATCTACTTGCATGAGTTTACCAGGTTGGGACGATATGCGGGTACAATCTTCGCGGATGACCAAAGGAAAACGAATCGGTTCTATGAAGGATTGCGGGATGAGTTGCGATTCGTGCTTTCGAGTTCAGTGAACCAAGGGTTTCAGGCGTTGGTTGATACTGCGTGCGCGTTGGAGAAGGACATGAGGCGGGTGCAAGGGAATAAGGGCTTGGTTGCGTCGAAGCCAGAGTTTCAAGCACCTCGCCCGAGCAAATCGTTTTACCAGAAGAAAGGGGGCAAGAGGTCCAAGCCATCTGGGCAAGTGACTACGACCGTGGTGTCGGGAGCGACATCAAGGCCGGATTCTCGTACATGCTATAACTGTGGTCGGGTGGGGCATATCGCTCGTGACTGTCGGGTTGTTCAGCCCAAAGGAGAAAAGAAGATGGGTGCGTCTTATGCTGAGAAGGGCAAAGCGGTGGTTGATTCATCTGCGTCTCAGGCATAGCCCCGAATCTATCAGCTTGGCCAACAGGAAGCGATTAAGCAAAGTGACGTCGTCACAGGTACGAGTAATTAGCTTACTTGCTTAAGTGTTATTGTTTTTGGTTATGTATAGCTTGTGCATGATGTGTGTGCTGCAGGCTTTGTCCTGATTTGGAATAATTTGGCGAGAGCCCTGTTTGACACGGGTGCTTCGCATACTTTTCTGTCTGAGGATTTCGTATCTCGAATTGGGGTACCAAGTCATGTGACGGTAGATAGTACAAGGGTGCTATTGCCGAATGGCTGTGTGATGCTTGCGGATAGGGCTTGCGATGTGGATGTGCAAATAGGAAGTCGGGATTTCGGTTTGAGTGCAGCTGTGCTACCGTTATTGGAGTTTGATGTAATCTTTGGTATGGACTGGCTCTCGGAGCAGCGTGCCTTTATTGATTGCAACTCCAAGGAGATTACATTGGGCCTGAATTCCGGACTTGTGACGAAGTTCGCTGGTATGCGCAGGAGTTGGCGGGACTCTGTTGTCTGCACTCCAAGTCGTCAATGCTGTTCGTAAGGGCGCGGAGTTATTCTTCACGCTAATTCAGGCTGTTGAGCCAAAGGTCAGTGTCGGTGAAGTGCTAGTTGTGTCAGAGTTTGCCGATGTGTTTCCTAAAGATCTTCCTGGGTTACCACCCCAGCGGGAGATTGACTTCTCTATTGAGTTGGTGCCAGGTGCGAAACCTGTGGCCCGCTCTCCATATCGCGTCGCGCCAAAAGAGATGGCTGAGTTGAAAGTCCAATTGCAAGAGTTTTGGAGCAGGGATATATACGCCCAAGTATGTCACCTTGGAGCGCGCCTGTTTTATTTGTGAAAAAGAAAGACGGTAGCTTACGGTTATGTATTGACTACCGCGAATTGAATAAGCTGACGGAGAAAAACAAATATCCGATTCCGCGGATTGATGACCTCTTTGATCAGTTGGCAGGATCAACGGTTTATTCCAAATTGGATTTGAAATCGGGATATTATCAGCTGAGGATTAGGGAAGGTGACATTCCCAAGACAGCGTTTGGAACACGCTACGGTCATTATGAGTTCACGATAATGCCTTTTGGCCTATGTAATGCGCCTTAGGTATTTATGGACCTAATGCATCGAACGTTCCGAGAGTACTTGGATTTGTTCGTTATTGTGTTTATCGATGACATCTTAGTATACTCTCAGTCGGAAGAGGATCATGCAAACCATTTGCGGTTGGTCTTGCATACCCTGCGGAGGAATAAGCTTTATGCCAAGTTCTCAAAGTGTGAGTTCTGGCTCTCTTCAGTAGCCTTTTTAGGCCATGTGGTAAGTGGAGAAGGTATCGCGGTGGATCCGTTGAAGATAAGTGCCATTCGGGATTGGCCAGTGATGTCTTCAGTGGCCGAGGTCAGGAGCTTCCTTGGACTTGCGGGATACTATAGACGGTTTGTGGAAAACTTCTTACGGATTGCTTTACCTCTGACCACGCTGACGAGAAAAGATCAAAAGTTCATTTGGACGCCGGAGTGCGCGCGAGCTTTTGAAGACTTGAAGAGTCGTTTGACCACGGCGCCTGTGTTGACATCGCCATGTGGTACCGATGTGTATGAGATCTATAGTGTTACTTTCGGGAGCGGCTTAGGCTGCGTTCTTCTGCAGTTTGGTAAAGTGGTTGCTTATGGCTCGCGCCAGTTGAAGGTGCATGAGCGGAATTACCCCGTCCATGATTTGGAGTTGGCGGCGGTAATCTTTGCGCTCAAGTTGTGGCGGCACTATCTATATGGCGTTAAAGTGGATATCTATACAGATCATAAAAGCCTAAAGTATTTGTTGGATCAGAAGGATCTGAATATGCGACAACGAAGATGGATGGAGTTCCTTGGGGACTACACCTTCGAGATTCACTATACTCCCGGGAAGGGAAATATGGTCGCTGATGCTTTGAGTCGGAAGACTCCGGTACGGGCAAGCTGGTTGCAGAGGCATGATCAGCGTTTAATCCAGGAATTGGAAGCATTGGAGATATCTTGTGTTGACAAGGGTTCGTCAACCGATGCATGCTTGAACTGGACGAAGGTGCAATATGACCTTACGGATAGAGTTCGGCGAGCAACGGAGCTTGATGAAAGTCTCCAGCGCTATGCAAAAGATGGGCCGGATGACCAATTCTCTTGGGATAACGGTTTGTTACGAAGAAATGGTCGAGTGTGCGTCCCGAGTGTGGGTAAATTGAGGGAAGAGTTGATGTACGAAGCTCACTTTGCAAAGTACTCAGTTCACCCAGGGAACACAAAGATGTACAGAGATCTGAAAAAGCTGTTCTGGTGGCCCGGACTAAAGAAAGATGTCGCACATTATGTAACATCCCATTTTCAAATAGACCCCCCTTAGGAGTGACTTGAACATACCTACGTCATAACAAGTCCTAGGTTGAACCTAGGAGGTCAAGTGACCTAACTAGTTAGTTGAGACTCACTTGGGCTATAAATAGTAAAATCTTAAAACCCTGATTTTGGTGGCCTAGTGGGTTCAATCTGACTCCAAGGCATTCCAAGACCTAATATGAGATCAATGGGTCACCAAGGACCCATTGGGTGCAAACCTAATGGCTAAGCTGACCCAAGTCAACTTAAGCCCTAGTTAGGCCAAAGTAACCCTGCCCTGGATCAACTCACCCTCTTTATCCCAAGTCTACCCTACCTAACCATACCTAGGCCTTAGGGGAGGTCAATGGGTCCCTAGGGGTCTATTGATGTTGACTCAGAAGGTCAAATTGACCAAGTCAACCCTAAACCCAAATCAAGTCAAACCTAGCTCAATTGGGTTAACTCAAGCTCAAGCCGCCTCATATAGACTCATAGGGTTTTATTAGGAGTTATTATGGCTGCCTATAGCCTAAACCCAAGGCTAGCCAACATGTTGACTAGGAGAGAGAAAGAAGAGAGAAATAGTCTAAATATAGGAGAGAGAAAGTGTGAATTAAGGGTATTTTCATGGTAGAATGGTGAGCCCCCCTCTCATATGGCATTTAAGGTTTTAATATTAATTTTATGGGCTTCCTTTAGGCTTCTAGGGGAAGAAAATTCATGAGGATGACTAGGAGAGAGAAAAAATAAGTATTTGGTTATATAGAGGAGAGTGAAAAGGTGGTGGAGAGGTGAAGAGGTGTTTTGAAGAGAGAGGAGGCATGAGTTCGGCCAAAGAGGGGCCAACAGCCACCTAGAGGTTGACACCTCTTCCCCCCACCCTTTTCCCGGCCATCAAGAGGTGTTTCCACCCTCTCTCTCCTCTAACCACCCCCCCAAATGAAGAGGTGTTTTGCCTCTTGGAGAAAACCGCCCCTCTCCCCCTCTCCTCTTTATATACTCACTTAGGAGAGAGGGGAGACCATTTTTGAAATCAGAGAAGGGGGGGTGAACCCTTGCCGAAGCCATCAAGGAGAGAAACGCCGCCACCGCCGCCGCCACCCCGCCGCCACCATGGCATCCCGCAGTTCAACTCGCATCCAAGCCCGAAATCAGGTCCTCCCTCACCTCTTCTCTCATGTTTAGATCCTAGAATTGTTTAGGAGTTGAGTTCATGCTCAAACGAACCGGAGAAAAAGCTTAAAAATTCAGAAATCTCCATTTTTATGGAGTTTTTGGTGGGCTCGGGTAGGGCGGCGCCGCCACCTCCGACCGCCCTAGCCGCCGGAAAGGTTAGCCCCCACCACCGGGAACATGTAGGAGTTGATTCCCGGTGGTGGCGCCGCCCATGGAGGCCGGGAAAAGGCCCGTGATAACCACTTCTCACGGTTCTGGTTCAGGCCATTTGGAGAAGACGAAGTACAGCTGCCGTCCGATCGCTTTAAGATTCGTGCAGGATCAAAATAAATACTTATAAACCCATATTTTTTCGGATTTTCTGTATTTAATAAAACAGTTTCACTGTAAATTAAATTTAGGCACCTTATGGGCACCACATGAAAAAGAGTACAACATGAAAGTTGTAGGTCTTTTGAATACCTACAATTTGATATGTAGTGGTGAAAAATTGGATGAGGGGACTGCCCTGTAGAGCCTTTTTAGTAAGGGTATGTCCTACAACTAGGGTAGTTTTCTTCTAAAAATTATTTAGGCCCTTTAGGGGCATGTTCATCAAAAATGATCAACATAAATATTGTAGGAATTTTTATTATCTACAGTTTGATATGTAATGAAAAATTTTAGGACAAGTATTCTGACCTATAGGGCCATTATTCTAGGGTAGGTCCTACAAATAGGGCAGATCTTTGAAAAATTCCCCACACCTAATCCTTGGTCCAAATGCTTTTAAATTTGGACAGGGACTCAATATCACCTATACCTAACTCCTGTAAAAATTGGAGACCATTTGGGATAGTGTAACTTAGGGTTCTGCCCTAAACCTAGAAAAGCTAGGGTAAGGTAGTTGAAGGGTCAAATGACCTCCAAACCCTCCCAAATTTTGGTGAGGTGTCCCTGGTATAGGTATCTAGTTCTGGTTCAAATTTCAACTCATTTGGTTGAGTTTTGATTAGGAACCCCCTAAACCCTAGTTTTGACCTAGTAGAAAGAAGTTTAGTGAGAAGGTTCCTTGCACTCTGGTATGATCATCTCACCTCAACAGAGGTTCAGATTTTTACCACTTGTTTATTTTGGTCCTAATATTACCCTTAGGGAAGATGGGATGATTTAGGGTAAGTTTACCCTAGGGCCCAGGTTCAAACCCTAAATGTGGACTTTGGGGGTTTGTGAAGGACATAGGGGCAAATGCCCTTGTATGGCCTTGAGATTTGGTGGAAAGGTTGTTAATGAGTTTGTAACTCTCTGGTTGTAATGTTAGATAATTTTGATGTAGGTAGCTACCTCAAAACTTAAACCCTAGTTTTAGGGTAGAAGGGATTTTAGGTCAAAATAGTATTTTAAACTCTTTTAAAAGCCATGAAATTGGGGTAGTGTGTTTCTAGGGTAGTTAGGACCCTTGGAAAATTTTACTAGAATTTCTGGATAGGTATTTCTAGTACTTCATTCATGAATGTGGGTATAGCCCTTTTTGATGTTTTATTTATTAAAGATTTTTAATTCAAATAAGGCCCCCTTGAAACTCTGGAATTAGATGTTTTTGGTCAGTAGGAATTCCCATGAATTTTAGTTCAATTTTATGTTGATTAAACAGAATAGTTCCTTCACAAGTATTATTAAAGGGCTCTATGTTTTAAAAATATTTTATGGCATAAATATTCTCTGGAAAATTATGAAAGTTGGTAAATGGTGTTTTTAATTCATTATGAATCAGTGAGATTTTATTCAGAATTTTTGGAGTTATGAATATAGTACTTGATTCACAAGCATGCTAGATTAAGAATTTAGTAAATGATTTATTGAAAATTAATTCCCAGTAGGAAAATTATGAAACTTATCTAGTACTGTTTTCATTGTGTTATTGGTACCCTGTAATTGATTCAAATCATTTGAATGAAGATTTGATGTAGTTTATTCATTAGTCATGAAAGAAATGAATTATTGATAAAACCTGATTAGGCCCTTTAGACCTTAGAGAAAAATGTCAGACCTTGGATATATCCTTTTTAGATATAACAGAATTTATTATGAATTTATTATGATTTTTACATAGCTAAAAAGTCTACTTCATGTTCAAATTGGTAGACCTTGGATTTGTAGGAAAATTAATTAATTATTAGATTAATTGAGAAAATAGTTATAACCTGTAATTGATTCATTTATGACATGATAGGACCCCAGTAAATAACTTAGGTCATACGGATGAAGACACAAAGGACATCCTATCAAGGTCATCATATAGTGTAGGCTGGTCTGCATTTAGCATTTTCGTAAAAGATCGCATTTGGAAACGACTTAGGGCAATGTTGGAGTTTCTCAATATGCTGATTGGGAACGATTTAGATAGGTTGTCATGGAAGGTTCTAAGGAGTGACGAGAAGTGAGTGGTTGTGGTAGAAGGAGCACGGACTCGACGAAAGATCGTCATCCCCGTAAGAGTGAAGAGTCAAATTCACTCTAGGTTTAGTTTAATGTAATTTATTAAGGGAAAGGGTAAGAATAATTAGTTGAAATAAGTTTACACTTCACACACTAGTTAGATAGACATTTGGAAAAGGTTAAGTCGTCC
This sequence comes from Platanthera zijinensis, assembly GCA_039513925.1. Classification (NCBI taxonomy): domain Eukaryota; kingdom Viridiplantae; phylum Streptophyta; class Magnoliopsida; order Asparagales; family Orchidaceae; genus Platanthera; species Platanthera zijinensis. The sequence goes on from CM077092.1 coordinate 121,628,530, forward strand.
CGAGGTGTTCAAAGGGGCGCCATCCCGCGGTGCTCAAGGGATGAGGTTTGGAATTGAGCCGGACGGTTTAGTCCGGGGAGCTTAGTCTCGGTTTGTGGTTGAGCCTGACGGTTTGGTCCGGGAGCTTTACTCTTGACTTCTTATATTAACTGCTGCATGTGCATAAAAATAGGAAAGATTAAGGTGGTGGGTTCTCGATATCGGGGAGTTCGATTGCACCGACACCGATATCGTTGACTCGGCAAGGTGACAAGCACTTAGCCAAGGTTAAGTCCGGCGGTCCAGTCGGCAAGAGTACGCAGGAGTCCGCTTTGTGCACCAAGCGTTGAGGGCGTACGATAGGTCAGACCAGTGGTGCTTTTACTGGTTTTGAGGTGGGCGAGGCCCAACCCACCGCTTCCGTTTCCCACTACGGGAGTATCCTGGGAGTTATCTCCAGAAAAGGGGAACTAAAGGTTTGTGTACACAAAGTTGGGTGTGTGAGTTGCACTGCTTGATCATCATACCCACCATATAGCTACATGTCATAATCATTCATAACAACATTGACACCTAAAGTATAAGTGGAATGGGACGCTTATACTTTAGGACTTGCAAAACGACCCCTTGGTCTATAAGCTTGTGTGGGCAAGTTTATAAATTAAGGTTAATTTGATATATGTATACCTGCTGCGTGATAACCGACACCCCAACGTATAAGTGGAATGGGACATTTATACGATGGGAGCCTTGTAGAAGATCCCTTGGCTTATGTGTACTCACATAAGTGGAGGTTTAATTTCTTACTTACTTACCTTTCTATTTTACCTATTACAACACTTATATTGCTCCCCTATCATAACTTGCTAGTTAGTTCCACCGTCATCTGTTTTTGACTACTCTCCACCTTCATGTCCTTCCCTTTCTTCCTCTCCGCTCGGTGCCTTAGGGCATGGGGGAAGGGGTGGGGGATGATAGGGCTTAGTCTTATAGACTAACGGTTTTCGAACCACATCATTTTAGGGAATCGTGGAGCCCAACCTGGAGGAGCAGCCCAGGAGGCCGGTGCGCTTGGAGACAGGGCAGTCTAGCTCAGGAGTTCAGACAGCCGGGACCGTGAGTTCCGTTCCTTAGTAGCAGTTTGTTTTTCAGCTTCCGTTTGAGTGACTATGTAGTGAGGTGTTGTTGTACCGGGCTTAAGCCCACTTCCTTTCAGTACTCTATTTTTACTCTGATGTTATACTGTGGACACTCCTTCGTGGAGTTTACATATATGTGATTTATTATTGTGGATTGCATTTCTCCTTCTTTACTACTTGCTACTTGATTGTGATCGAAAAGGCCGGCAGAATCGGCGCGTTGTAGTGACGACCTTCCCGGGTGCGAAGGTGTCACCGCAAAGCGGCGGTTCTGGGCATACGACCCCGAGTTTTGAATCGAAAAAAATGGGGTCTTACAAAGTGGTATCAGATCCGGCCGATGCACGGGGTTTCACGAGTGCGTGGTCGGCGGAAGAAGCTCAGTCCGAGATACATGGGGCCTTTCAGGATCCTGGAGAGGATCGGTCCATTAGCTTACAGACTGGAGCTATCGCAGGAGCTGTCCAGCCTACATGATGTGTTCCACGTATCTTCTCTCAGGAGGGCTCTACTACGCCCGGAGCTACAGATTACCACCACTGATGGGCCAGTAGCTACCGATCGGTCCGTTCAGGTGGAGCCGATATGGATAGACGACCAGGGGATACGGGTCTTGCGCCGCAAGAAGATCCCGCTAGTCAAAGTCTTATGGAGGAATCATGGGCAAGAGGAGTATACTTGGGAACCCGAGGACTTGATGCGAGGGAAGTACCCAGAGTTGTTTAGCCAGGTAATATCTCCTAACTTCTCAAGATGCTTGTAATTATTTTTCTCTACTTGTTTTACACCAGAGTATCACCTAAGATTAGAGGCTAATCCTTTGTTTATTGGGGCTAGCCCCTTTTTATTAGCCTTGGTAAAGCAATTCAACCCTCGTGGGATGTTACAAGCTTAAGATAACCGATAGGAAAGCTCCCATAGACTTAACCTTAATTTCGGGGACGAAAATTTTGTTTTGTTTATTGGGATTTGTAACATCCCATTTTCAAATAGACCCCCCTTAGGAGTGACTTGAACATACCTACGTCATAACAAGTCCTAGGTTGAACCTAGGAGGTCAAGTGACCCAACTAGTTAGTTGAGACTCACTTGGGCTGCAAATAGTAAAATCTTAAAACCCTGATTTTGGTGGCCTAGTGGGTTCAATCTGACTCCAAGGCATTCCTAGACCTAATATGAGATCAATGGGTCACCAAGGACCCATTGGGCGCAAACCTAATGGCTAAGCTGACCCAAGTCAACTTAAGCCCTAGTTAGGCCAAAGTAACCCTGCCCTGGATCAACTCACCCTCTTTATCCCAGGTCTACCCTACCTAACCATACCTAGGCCTTAGGGGAGGTCAATGGGTCCCTAGGGGTCTATTGATGTTGACTCAGAAGGTCAAATTGACCAAGTCAACCCTAAACCCAAATCAAGTCAAACCTAGCTCAATTGGGTTAACTCAAGCTCAAGCCGCCTCATATAGACTCATAGGGTTTTATTAGGAGTTATTATGGCTGCCTATAGCCTAAACCCAAGGCTAGCCAACATGTTGACTAGGAGAGAGAAAGAAGAGAGAAATAGGCTAAATATAGGAGAGAGAATGTGTGAATTAAGGGTATTTTCATGGTAGAATGGTGAGCCCCCCTCTCATATGGCATTTAAGGTTTTAATATTAATTTTATGGGCTGCCTTTAGGCTTCTAGGGGAAGAAAATTCGTGAGGATGACTAGGAGAGAGAAAACATAAGTATTTAGTTATATAGAGGAGAGAGAAAAGGTGGTGGAGAGGTGAAGAGGTGTTTTGAAGAGAGAGGAGGCATGAGTTCGCCAAAGAGGGGCCAACAGCCACCTAGAGGTTGACACCTCCTTCCCCCACCCTTTTTCCCGGCCATCAAGAGGTGTTTCCACCCTCTCTCTCCTCTAACCACCCCCCCCCCCCCACATGAAGAGGTGTTTTGCCTCTTGGAGAAAACCGCCCCTCTCCCCCTCTCCTCTTTATATACTCACTTAGGAGAGAGGGGAGACCATTTTCGAAATCAGAGAAGGGGGGGTGAACCCTTGCCGGAGCCATCAAGGAGAGAAACGCCGTCACCGCCGCCACCGCCGCCACCACCATGGCATCCCGCCGTTCAACTCGCATCCAAGCCCGAAATCAGGTCCTCCCTCACCTCTTCTGTCATGTTTAGATCCTAGAATTGTTTTGGAGTTGAGTTCATGCTCAAACGAACCGGAGCAAAAGCTTAAAAATTCAAAAATCTCCATTTTTATGGATTTTTTGGTGTGCTCGGGTAGGGCGGCGCCGCCACCTCCGGCCGCCCTAGCCGCCGGAAAGGTTAGCCCCCACCACCGGGAACATGTAGGAGTTGATTCCCGGTGGTGGCGCCGCCCATGGCGGCGGGAAAAGGCCCGTGATAAACACTTCTCACGGTTCTGGTTCAGGCCATTTGGAGAAGACGAAGTACAGCTGCCGTCCGATCGCTTTAAGATTCGTGCAGGATCAAAATAAATACTTATAAACCCATATTTTTTTCGGATTTTCTGTATTTAATAAAACAGTTTCACTGTAAATTAAATTTAGGCCCCTTATGGGCACCACATGAAAAAGAGTACAACATGAAAGTTGTAGGTCTTTTGAATACCTACAATTTTATATATAGTGGTGAAAAATTGAATGAGGGGACTGCCCTGTAGAGCCTTTTTAGTAAGGGTATGTCCTACAACTAGGGTAGTTTTCTTCTAAAAATTATTTAGGCCCTTTAGGGGCATGTTCATCAAAAATGATCAACATAAATATTGTAGGAATTTTTATTATCTACAGTTTGATATGTAATGGAAAATTTTAGGACAAGTATTCTGACCTATAGGGCCATTATTCTAGGGTAGGTCCTACAAATAGGGCAGATCTTTGAAAAATTCCCCACACCTAATCCTTGGTCCAAATGCTTTGAAATTTGGACAGGGACTCAATATCACCTAGACCTAACTCCTGTAAAAATTGGAGACCATTTGGGATAGTGTAACTTAGGGTTCTGCCCTAAACCTTGAAAAGCTAGGGTAAGGTAGTTGAAGGGTCAAATGACCTCCAAACCCTCCCAAATTTTGGTGAGGTGTCCCTGGTATAGGTATCTAGGTCTGGTTTAAATTTCAACTCATTTGGTTGAGTTTTGATTAGGAACCCCCTAAACCCTAGTTTTGACCTAGTAGAAGGAAGTTTAGTGAGAAGGTTCCTTGCACTCTGGTGTGATCATCTCACCTCAACAGAGGTTCAGATTTTTACCACTGGTTTATTTTGGTCCTAATATTACCCTTAGGGAAGATGGATGATTTAGGGTAAGTTTAGCCTAGGGCCCAGGTTCAAACCCTAAATGTGGACTTTGGGGGTTTGTGAAGGACATAGGGGCAAATGCCCTTGTATGGCCTTGAGAATTGGTGGAAAGGTTTTTAATGAGTTTGTAACTCTCTGGTTGTAATGTTAGATAATTTTGATGTAGGTAGCTACCTCAAAACTTAAACCCTAGTTTTAGGGTAGAAGGGATTTTAGGTCAAAACAGTATCTTAACCTCTTTTAAAAGCCATGAAATTGGGGTAGTGTGTTTCTAGGGTAGTTAGGACCCTTGGAAAATTTTACTAGAATTTTTGGATAGGTATTTCTAGTACTTCATTCATGAATGTGGGTATAGCCCTTTTTGATGTTTTATTTATTAAAGATTTTTAATTCAAATAAGGCCCCCTTGAAACTCTGGAATTAGATGTTTTTGGTCAGTAGGAATTCCCATGAATTTTAGTTCAATTTTATGTTGATTAAACAGAATAGTTCCTTCACAAGTATTATTAAAGGGCACTATGTTTTAAAAATATTTTATGGCATAAATAGTCTCTGGAAAATTATGAAAGTTGGTAAATGGTGTTTTTAATTCATTATGAATCAGTGGTATTTTATTCAGAATTTTTGGAGTTATGAATATAGTACTTGATTCACAAGCATGCTAGATTAAGAATTTAGTAAATGATTTATTGAAAATTAATTCCCAGTACGAAAATTATGAAACTTATCTAGTACTGTTTTCATTGTGTTATTGGTACCCTGTAATTGATTCAAATCATTTGAATGAAGATTTGATGTAGTTTATTCATTAGTCATGAAAGAAATGAATTATTGATAAAACCTGATTAGGCCCTTTAGACCTTAGAGAAAAATGTCAGACCTTGGATATATCCTTTTTAGATATAACAGAATTTATTATGAATTTATTATGATTTTTACAAAGCTAAAAAGTCTACTTAATGTTCAAATTGGTAGACCTTGGATTTGTAGGAAAATTAATTAATTATTAGATTAATTGAGAAAATAGTTATAACCTGTAATTGTTTCATTTATGACATGATAGGACCCCAGTAAATAACTTAGGTCATACGGATGAAGACACAAAGGACATCCTATCAAGGTCATCATATAGTATAGGCTGGTCTGCATTTAGCGTTTTCGTAAAAGATCGCATTTGGAAACGACTTAGGGCAATGTTGGAGTTTCTCAATATGCTGATTGGGATGGATTTAGATAGGTTGTCATGGAAGGTTCTAAGGAGTGACGAGAAGTGAGTGGTTGTGGTAGAAGGAGCACGGACCTGACGAAAGATCGTCATCCCCGTAAGAGTGAAGAGTCAAATTCACCCTAGGTTTAGTTTAATGTAATTTATTAAGGGAAAGGGTAAGAATAATTAGTTGAAATAAGTTTACACTTCACACACTAGTTAGATAGACATTTGGAAAAGGTTAAGTCATCCCGAGGTGTTCAATGGGGCGCCATCCCGCGGTGCTCAAGGGATGAGGTTTGGAATTGAGCCAGACGGTTTTGTCCGGGGAGGTTAGTCTCGGTTTGTGGTTGAGCCGGACGGTTTGGTACGGGAGCTTTACTCTTGACTTCTTATATTAACTGCTGCATGTGCATAAAAATAGGAAAGATTAAGGTGGTGGGTTCTCGATATCGGGGAGTTCGATTGCACCGACACCGATATCGTTGACTCGGCAAGGTGACTAGCACTTAGCCAAGGTTAAGTCCGGCGGTCCAGTCGGCAAGAGTACGCAGGAGTCCGCTTTGTGCACCAAGCGTTGAGGGCGTACGATAGGTCAGACAATTGGTGCTTTTACTGGTTTTGAGGTGGGCGAGGCCAAACCCACCGCTTCCGTTTGCCACTACGGGAGTATCCTGGGAGTTATCTCCAGAAAAGGGGAACTAAAGGTTTGTGTACACAAAGTTGGGTGTGTGAGTTGCACTGCTTGATCATCATACCCACCATATAGCTGCATGCCATAATCATTCAATAACAACCTTGACACCTAAAGTATAAGTGGAATGGGACGCTTATACTTTAGGACTTGCAAAACGACCCTTGGTCTATAAGCTTGTGTGGGCAAGTTTATAAATTAAGGTTAATTTGATATATGTATACCTGCTGCGTGATAACCGACACCCCAACGTATAAGTGGAATGGGACATTTATACGATGGGAGCCTTGTAGAAGATCCCTTGGCTTATGTGTACTCACATAAGTGGAGGTTTAATTTCTTACTTACTTACCTTTCTATTTTACCTATTACAACACTTATATTGCTCCCCTGTCATAACTTGCTAGTTAGTTCCACCGTCATCTGTTTTTGACTACTCTCCACCTTCATGTCCTTCCCTTTCTTCCTCTCCTCTCGGTGCCTTAGGGAATGGGGGAAGGGGTGGGGGATGATAGGGCTTAGTCTTATAGACTAACGGTTTTCGAACCACATCATTTTAGGGAATCGTGGAGCCCAACCCGGAGGAGCAGCCCAGGAGGCCGGTGCGCTTGGAGACAGGGCAGTCTAGCTCAGGAGTTCAGACAGCCGGGACCGTGAGTTCCGTTCCTTAGTAGCAGTTTGTTTTTCAGCTTCCGTTTGAGTGACTATGTAGTGAGGTGTTGTTGTATCGGGCTTAAGCCCTCTTACTTTCAGTACTCTATTTTTACTCTGATGTTATAATGTGGACACTCCCTTCGTGGAGTTTACATATATGTGATTTATTATTGTGGACTGCATTTCTCCTTCTTTACTACTTGCTACTTGATTGTGATCGAAAAGGCCGGCAGAATCGGCGCGTTGTAGTGACGACCTTCCCGGGTGCGAAGGTGTCACCGCAAAGCGGCGGTTCTGGGCATAAGACCCCGAGTTTTGAATCGAAAAAACAATGGGGTCTTACACGTTATGTGGCTGAATGCAATACCTGTGCGTTGGTGAAAGCAGAATGCTAGAAGCCTGGCGGTTTCCTGAAGTCGTTACCTATTCCGGAGTGGAAGTTCGATGATATTTCGATGGATTTCGTGCACGGGTTGCCGAGATCTCAACGCGGTCTTGATTCCATTTGGGTGATTGTGGACCGGTTGACGAAAGTGGCGCACTTCCTTCCAAACAGAAGAGACGATTCATTGGAAACCTTGGCCAAGCTTTATGTGGAGCAGGTTGTTCGACTGCACGGTGTTCCTCGGAGCATCGTTAGTGACCGTGATGGGCGGTTCACATCGAATGATTGGCGGCTAGTTCATCAAATGTTGGGTACAAAGTTAGCGTTTAGTACGGCCTTTCATCCCCAAACGGATGGCCAGACTGAACGAACCAACAAGACGATGGAGGATATGCTCCGCATGTGCGCCCTAGACTTTGGTAAGAGATGGGAAGATTATATATTTCTTGTCGAATTTGCCTATAATAATAGCTACCAATCGAGTATTCGTATGGCGCCATTTGAGGCGTTATATGGTCGGAAATGCCGTACACCGTTAGCTTGGGCAGAAGCAGGCGAATCTAAGCTGAGTGGGAAAAAGGAAGTCGAAGAAGCTATCTCGCTCATACGCTCTATTCGGGAGAGGCTATTGATAGCCCAAGATCGTCAAGCAAAGTACTACAATGCCAAACATCAGAACGTGGAGTTCGCGGTGGGTGATTGGGTATATTTGAAGATCAAACTCTTCAAAGGCGTGTCCAGGATTCGGCGTTTGAAAAAGCTAAGTCCGCGGTATCTTGGTCCGTTTGAGGTGGTGGAGCGAGTTGGTGCAGCTGCTTATCGGCTTGCACATTCAGCAGACTTGAGTGGATTACATGATGTATTTCACATCTCAGTCCTTCGTAAGGCAGTGAAGGATCCAGCTCAAGTAGTGGAGAATGATCGGGTACCGGTCGAGTATGGGCTAATGACGAGGGTTAGACCCATTCGGATCGAGGATCGAGCCGAGAAACAGTTGCGGAACAAAGTGATCGGGATGGTCAAGGTCCGATGGGACAATTGTGGCCGTGAAGAGCTAACATGGGAGCGAGAGCAAACCATGCGAGCTGAATTTCCCGAGCTGTTTGTATAAACTGTAGACCGTGTACTTTTGTTATATCAGAATTCTCAAGTTCTAGCATTGTTGGTTCTTATGTCCTTACCGTGTAAATTTCGGGACGAAATTTTGTTAAGGTGGGGGAGGATTGTAACACCCCAAAAAGACCCCAAAAAGACTCAAATTGGGTTTGAGGTGCAGGTCAGGTTACACGGCCTGGGACACGGGCGTGTCCCTGGGCGTGTCGGGGGTACACGGCCTGGGACACAGGCGTGTCCCAGGGCGTGTCACGCAAATAAAATGAGGTTTGAGTCAGAAGATTACACGGCCTTGAACCAAGCCTTGAACATGGGCGTGTCAGGTTGGACACGGGCGTGTCTAATGTCGTGTGCCTACCCGTGTACTGCTTGCAGCTCGATGAGGCAGGGGTGCCACGGGCGTGTCTCAGGAATGACACGGGCGTGTCAGGTTCGACACGGGCATGTCGATGCCCGTGTTCTGGTAAATCTCAGTCAGTTCGTATACCGCGTGTGCCGCTTAAGGGTACACGGCCTGTGACACGGGCGTGTCACAGGCCGTGTCAGCCAAAAATTGAGTTTTTAGGCAAATCGTGGCCGTTCAGATTTCTCTCTTTTGATCCAAGGGCTCAGGTGATTTCCTGGCTGGATTTAATTCGTGAAGGCTGATGAAGACTTCATTCTTCATGTGCTTAAGGAAGAGAGAAAGCGCGAGGAGGAAGAAGAAGGAGGAGGAGATCAAGCCACCAGCGGAGTTCCCGTGATCCGATTCGTGATCCGAAGCCGGCGTTGTGAAGGCAAGGCTGCTGCGGTTCTTTCTCACCGGCTAGTTTTCGATGGCTCCGAAGAGATCGACAAGGGTAACGATCTCCCTTCTTGGACATGTGAAGTCCTTCTTTTCTGCATTGCATAGGGAAAACCCTTCCCCGCGAGTGTGCGGTGGGTTGTGGTGTCCCTTGGGGTAGATATGTGAAGTACCACTTGTTAGAGGCCGGAAGTGGAGTACGGCCCTAGGCATGCTGTGTGAAACCCATCTGGACATGGTCTGGATTGGTGATGCTTGTTTGCATATCGGAGAAGGCTCCGTGATTATGGCTTGTGTTGCCTTGTGCCTACCTATTGCTTGGTGCAGCAGGAAGTACTGGATGATGTCCAGGAAATGAAGAGGGTTAGATGCAACTCTTGTGTCCGTGCGTTGCCACTTTATGAGCGATTGAGCCGTTGGGCTGCAACTCGATGAAAAGGCAGATTGCCGAACAGGAAAGGTGAAACCGACCCGCGCCTATAAATAGCCATGGATACTTCTGTATTCGAGGTGGCACGGCGACTTGAGCAACGGGGGGTGGCTGATCCGTACCTGCGTTAGGTCCGTCCGACTTGGAAGCCTGGTTATAGGTTTTGTTGGAGCGCCTAATGAGAGTCTTAGGCCCGCGCGCCGGAAAGACTAGAATGCTCAAATACCGTGTAGACGGTGGTGTTGACCCTGGTATTCCGGTACACCAAGAATGTGCCCTGAGTGCACGGACTGTCGGGCCGTGTGGCCGATGGTTGTGATGGCTTGAATGTGCCTGCGCGCACATAGTTGCTATATGATGATGCCATGCTATGAAGGGAATGAATGCTCATGCCCCAAGAAAGGGGTAGGATTGTTATAATTGGGTCAGCTGAATGCTGACCGTTGCATTGTTTGCCACCGGTTGGGTGGATTGTTCCCATGCAGGTGCTGGAGAGCCAAGTGGTAAGTGAAGGGCTGAAGCCCTACTGCTGTTACTGCTGCTGCTGCGGCTAGCCCTTGAAGGCTAAGCGAATGTTTTTGCTTGTTTTCGTTTACTCATGTATGGCCAGCCTGCGCGCCGAGGTTTGTAAACCATACGATGTGCAAAGAGTAACTGTAAGGCTTTAAGGCCAAACTCATGTATTTGTTGTACATTCCGTGGTTATATATAAAGGTGGTTTATATATTGGACATTCCTGGTTAGAGTTCAAATTATAACTTAAAGCTTCCGCTAGAATGCTCTGAGTTAGGATTCGTGTTTGGTATGGTATTATCCTGTGACCTCACTGTCTGTTTGTGGCATATAGTGTGGGGCCCCGGCCGGACCTTCTACGATACGTCATTTAACGGATGGGGTCGTTACAACCCTTGTGCGGGTGGGGCCTTTGCAAGGTTCCGTGTGACGGCGTGTGTGCCGTTAGGGACATGGTGGTTCCCTTGTGGTTGCGGCTTTAAGCCAATGGGGAAACGGAAGTACCCAGTGTTTGATGTTGTGCTAGATGCATACGAACTAGGGTGCCTTGGGTGAAACCCGGGTTGCATTCATGCTGCATAGTAGGCCCTTTCACCTCGTACAAAACATAGAGAACATGTATGCTGTATGAGACATCCAAGCCTGTTTTACCGCTTTAAAATATATTTGCTCTTTTGGTATACGAAGTGCTAACTTGCAGGTGGAGTAGTACCCCGGGGTCTGTTAGGGACGGCCGGGAGGAGATGTGTTTGTTACACAGTAGAGGTCAGCCTTTGCTGACCCACGTTACTTCAAATCCTTACAGGGCAAGGATCGCATGCAGGAGCTAGCGCGCCGGGCGAAAAGCCCTAGGCCTCATGAAGTGTTGCCGTGCTTGGTTTCTCCTTTTATGTTTGCTACTTTTGTTATGTTTATGTCCGGCTTGCATGCCGAGGTAGCCTAGGAGTGCTTGGCACATTGATATGTTTTGGACTATTATTGTGTAAGGCCTTAAGGCCATTTGATACTCTATCATTAGTGGATAACTTCTGTCGGTTTGTTCTGTTTCCGCTGTGTTTGTCTAGAGTTTTGAGATTGGGTAGTTTTCATATCCTCTTTTAATACTAAAGCTGTGGCGACCGTATGTTGTGGGGCCCTGGCCGGACCCATATTATATGGTCTTTACAGGGGAGGTGTTACAATTTGGTATCAGAGCCAGGTTTGCGTTCCAACGAGAAGTTTCGCAGGTCGAAAGTATAAGTCGAGTCGCGTATAAGAAGTTATCCACATAGGAGTATCGCAGGACCATGAGTGTCCTGGTGTTCGAGTCTTGCGATTAGAGACTGATTTGTGTTTTCTTGCTTGTGTTTAGAGTGCAAGCAACGAGGTTGGGACCTCGAGGCCAAGAGAAGAGATCTCAGTAAGTAGTGCGACTGCGCAAGGTCCGCTAGGGATGGGGGTCACACCGGTCGACTTCTGTCGTATGCTTGCAGAAGCGATGGTGGCGGCCCAAGCTGCAGCGACAGCACAGGTAGCAGCTCCCGTTTCTCAGGTGGCAACTCATGCTACCCCGGACACGGTGGCGACCGTGCAGGTTGAGGAAGCCAGGCGGGCAGAGCCGCAGGCCGAGAGAGTGGTTGTCGGGGATGGGGAACGGCAAATGAAGTACTTTCTGAGTTTCCACCCTCCCACCTTCAAGGGAACCGGCACACCCACAGATGCAGAGGATTGGTGGGCTAGAATTCAGGAGCTTTTGAGGGCGGCAGAGGTGCCAGATGAGAAAAAGGTTGAGTTCGCAGCCTTTATGTTGGAGGGAGATGCCAAGTTATGGTGGGTAAGCCACAGTGGCCGGCAGTTTCTAGGACGCACACCGTCCATCGAGGTGTTTGGGAATGCCTTCCTGAAGAAGTACATACCCGCCTCAACGAGGTTAGCCCTCCAGAGGCAGTTCCTATATCTGGTGCAGCGAGACAAGTCAGTGGATGAGTATGTTCAGGAATTTACTCGCTTGGGTCGCTATGCGGGAACGACCATGGCAGACGATGAAGAGAGGGACAATCTCTCTACCATGGATTGAGGGAGAACCTAAGACAACCCCTCATATCGATGAAACGTGCGGGTTTCAACGAATTGGTGGAGGCGGCCCGAATTTTGGAGAGTGACATGGAGCAATCCCAGCGTCGCAAGGGTTTCACACCCAAGCAGGGGGAGGAGAAGAAGCCTGCCCAGTCACATGGAAAGGCGGAAGGGAGCCGATGGAAGAAGAAGCCTTCCCCATATAAGTCGGGCGAGAAAAGTAATTGGACGTCCGGAGGGTCACGCTCTAAGGGCCCTCAGACGTGCTATAGTTGTGGCAAGCCGGGCCACATAGCAAGATTTTGTACCCAAGGGGGCACTGAGCAAGAGCCAAGGCAGGAGAAAACTGTGCGCTCCGGCCCCAGTGCCGCAGAGAAAGGGAAGATGGCGGAGTCGAGTGCTTCTCGGTTTCAACCAGTGCAGAAAGGGCCTACAACTTGGGCAACAAGAAGCAATCCGTCAACCCGATGTGGTGACAGGTACGAGAGTTCAACCTGCACCTTAGATTCCTGTCTTTCAAGCCTTTATGTTTGTTACATGTGTGTAGGCTTTATAATGGTATCTGGGTACCCCGCTAGGGTACTCTTTGATACGGGAGTGTCGCACTCCTTCCTTGCGGAAGGCTTTATCCGGAGGATCGGAGTGGAGTCTTTCTCGACGGACTCCGAGTTGAAGGTGCGCATGCCCAATGGGTCATCTATGACTACCAGGGCTAGAGGCCGGATTTGTTGGAGTCTTGAGGGAGTCGACTTCGTATTGGTAGCGGCGATTTTGCCGTTGTCCGAGTTCGATGTGATTTTGGGGATGGATTGGCTAGCGGAGCAGCGTGCCAGTATCAACTGTTTGTCCAAGGTGGTAACCCTGAGGGGCGTGGGGCAAGCGGAAGTCAAGTTTGAACGTCTGCATGGAGTGGCCTGCTCCCTAGTTTCGGCACTTCAGTTAGTGCGAGCTGTTAACCAGGGAGGTATAGCTCTAGTAGCGTTGTTGGAGGTTAGCCTCTCCAGGCTGTCTCTAGGAGAAGTGCCCGTGGTGGCGGAGTTTGGAGATGTTTTTCCCGAGGAGTTACCGGGAGCACCTCCTCGGCGGGAGATTGATTTCTCCATCGAGTTGGTGCCCGAGGCTAGACCAGTGTCGCGTCCACCCTTCAGGATGGCACCAAAGGAGTTGGCCGAGCTCAAGGTTTAGTTGCAGGAGCTTTTGGAGCAAGGGTATATCAGGCCCAGCTCTTCACCGTGGAGTGCGCCGGTGTTATTCGTAAAGAAGAAGGACGGTAGTATGCGTCTGTGTATAGACTACCGAGAGTTGAACAAATTGACTGTCAAGAATAAGTATCTGATCCCTCGGATAGACGATCTCTTCGACCAGTTGGTGGGGTCGATGGTGTACTCCAAGTTGGACCTGAAGTCCGGATATTATCAGTTGCGGATTCGTGACGAGGACATACCCAAGACCGCGATTGGTACGAGGTATGGTCATTTTGAGTTCTCGGTGATGCCGTTCGGGCTAACGAACGCGTCGTCCGTGTTCATGGACTTGATGAACCGAGTGTTTCGCAAATATTTGGACTGGTTCGTAGTCTTCTTTATCGATGACATTTTGGTGTATTCCAAGTCGGAAGCGGAGCACGAGTCGCACTTGCGGACAGTGTTGCAAGTATTGAGAGAGAACCAGCTTTATGCGAAGTTCTCCAAGTGCGAGTTCTGGTTGGAGAAATGGGCATTTCTAGGCCATGTGATTAGTGGGGATGGGGTGGCGGTGGATCCAACGAAAATAGAAGCCATCAGAGAGTGGCCAGTTTTGAGGACCGTGGCGGAAGTCCGAAGTTTTCTTGGACTAGCTTGGTACTACCAAAGGTTTGTGGAAAACTTTGCGCGGATAGCTCTACCCCTCACTTCACTAACTCGCAAGGATCAGAAATTTGTATGGACTCAAGAGTGCAACGAGGCGTTTGAAACCCTGAAGGAAAGGCTAATGACGGCGTCGATCCTAAGTCTGCCAAAGGGGACCGAAGGGTTCCAGATTTTCAGCGACGCATCCGGATGCGGTTTAGGGTGCGTGTTGGTGCAGCATGGTAGTGTGATAGCTTTTGGGTCGAGGCAGCTGAAGCCTCATGAGAGAAATTACCCCGTCCATGATTTTGAGTTGGCGGCGGTAATTTTTGCGTTGAAGTTGTGGAGGCACTACGTTTATGGTGCAAAGGTGGAGATCTTCACGGACCACAAGTGTCTGATGTATCTCCTAGATCAGAAGGACCTAAATATGCGGCAGCGTAGGTGGGTCGAGTTCCTGGGGGACTACGAGGTGGCGATTCAGTACACGCCAGGGAAAGCCAATGTGGTGGCAGATGCTTTGAGTAGGAAATACTCGGGGCAAGGAAATTGGATTGAAGCTCACGATGAGCGGTTAAGGCGGGACTGGGAGTCCCTTGGTTTGGAATGTGTGGCAAGAGGCGAGTCTAGCGTGGCTCGACTAAATTGGATTGAGATGCAGAGTGACTTATGCGATCGTATTCGGGAAGCGAACCCGTGTAGATGCAGAGTTCCAACCTTTCGTGGAGGAAGCTCTAAAGGGCGAGGGTAGCGCCTCAGAGATGGGTGATGGGATTCTGAGGAAGGGCGGAAGGATTTTTGTACCGCAGTTCGGCAAGCTCCGCGAGGAGTTGATGTTTGAGGCCCACTTCTCTATGTACTCCATTCACCCGGGTAGTACAAAGATGTACTTGGACTTGAAGAAGTCCTATTGGTTGCCTGGGATGAAGCGGGACGTGGCTTTGTGTGTGAGTCGGTGCAAACATGTGCCTTGGTGAAGGCCGAATGTCAGAGGCCGGGCGGGTTCTTGAAGCCTCTTCCAGTCCCCGAATGGAAATTTGATGACATCTCCATGGATTTTGTGCATGGGTTGCCTAGATCGCAGCAGGGTAATGATGCCATTTGGGTGATTGTGGACCGCTTGACCAAAGTGGCACATTTCATCCCAAACTGGAAGGAGGACGGTGTGGAAAAGTTGGTGGAGTTGTACGTCCGCAATATTGTACGACTCCATGGGATTCCGAAGAGTATAGTCAGCGACCGGGATGGACGTTTCACGTCTAAGGATTGGCGGTTGGTGCATAAGAGCTTGGGCACAAAACTCAAGTTCAGTACGGCTTTTCATCCTCAAACCGATGGGCAAACTGAGAGAACGAACCGTACTTTGGAAGATATGCTAAGGATGTGTACTCTCGACTTCGGCAAGAAGTGGGAGGATCACCTCTTCATGGTGGAGTTTGCGTATAACAGTAGTTACCAAGCTAGTATCAAGATGGCGCCATACGAAGCTCTGTATGGGAGGCGGTGTCGAACACCGATGTCTTGGACAGAGGCGGGAGACACCAAGCTTTTGGGAAAGAAGTGGTAGCCGATGCTAGTGAGTTGGTGCGGACCATCCAAGAGCGCATGAAGGTAGCTCAAGATCGGCAGTCGAAGTATTTCAATGCTCGCCACAGGCATGTGGAATTCGCTGTGGGCGACTGGGTGTATCTTAAGATCAAGCCGTTCAAAGGCGTTTCGCGAATTCGCCGACTGAAGAAGCTGAGTCCGATATTTTTGGGACCATTCAAGATCATCGAGCGAGTGGGAGAGGCAGCGTACCGGTTGGCGTTGTCCACAGAGCTAAGTGGATTGCATGACGTTTTTCACGTCTCCGTCCTGAGGAAAGCATTGTTAGAAGCCAGCGTAGTGATTGAGCCGACGGCGGTGCCGGTAGTGGAAGACTTGGGGACACGAGTTCGTCTAGTCGGGATAGAAGACTCAGAGGTTCAGCAATTGCAGAACAAGGAGGTCAGACTCGTAAAGGTCCGTTGGGACAACTGTGGTTGCGAGGAGCTCTCAAGGGAGCGAGAGCAGGCCATGCTAGAGGAGTACCCCGAGCTTTTCTCCTCAGGTACTGTTTAGTTTTGTTTACCTTCCATGTTTTAAATTTCGGGACGAAATTCTTTTAAGGCGGAGAAAATTGTAACACCCCAAATGGTTGTTGGAGTGACGGGGATCGAATTTGGCCAAGACAAGTTTTTGGTGCAGGTGACACGGGCCCCGACACGGGCGTGTCGGAGGCCGTGTCGGGCGTGTCGAGCTCGGGCCGTGTAGTCGACCAGTTCAGGTCGACGATGGTCATGTGGTGGAACACGGCCTAGGACACGGGCGTGTCCCAGGCCGTGTCACACCTGGGCTGTGCGGTTGGGTACACGGGTAATGACACGGGCACGAACACGGGCGTGTCTAGTTGGACACAGGTGTGTCTGATGCCGTATCACCAAGCCGTGTACCTCTCTGACTGCGAAGTGTTGATAAATTGCACACAGGGGGCATGACACGGGTCCCGATACGGGCGTGTCGCAGGCGACACGGGCGTGTCGGAGGCCGTGTCACATGCCGTGTTGCTGGTTTTCAATTTTGGTCGAGACGGCGAATGAGCTACACGGCCAGGCACACGGCCGTGTGTGAACCCATGTTCGGCCCAGTTTCTGGGATTTCAGATGTAATCCGGGACGTTTGTTTCCTTGGCTTTGGATCCGACGGTGGGGGGCTGCTCCTGGGTGGTTTTAGCCGGGAATAGGGTTTTGAAACCCTTATTTCACTTGGGCTCTCTCTCTCTAAAACCTAGAGATAAGGGAGAGCTTGGAGGAGGAAGAAGGAGGTCAACTCCTGCGGCCGGTGGAGATTCGGAGCTCCGTTTCGCGAGCGGAGTTCAGATCCGCGAAGGTGGGAGCGTTGCGGTGGTTTTCAACCGAGCAAATATTCTCCATGGCTAGGAAGAGGGGACGGAAGGTAACGACGCTTCTCCTCTCGGTTTTTAGGATTTAGGATGCATGAATAGCATCCCCTTCCTTTCGTATTTTGAGCACCGAATCTCTCAAATGAGAGGGATTCGTGTTGCCTAGGTTCAAGAGGACCTCCGGGTTGAGTATGCTCATCCCGGCATGCTTTGCATTAGAGATCCGCTCCGTTAGCGGATTAGGCATTGTGGGTGAAGCCGTGGTCGCGATTGTTGGTCCGACCGGGTGATGTTGCATAGCGAGTTTTGGGGTTTTGATAGAAATCCGCAGCGGCAATACGCCGTTGTATGTATGCGTTTTCCCCCTCATATTTGAGTGAGTACTCATAGTCGGAACCGGACGAGGTTAGCTCCACTTTGTGTGGTAGATGGTTTCCTTGGAGCACGGGAAAGACACGGTGCGAGTGGCGATTGGGGTGGGGAAACCTTTGTTTGTGCTGTGCTAAGGCGCGGCTATGTCTCCGTGGTCGGCTGGCTACCCCGTGGCGCACAAGTCATGTGGGGGAAGTGTCCTGGCGAGACTAGCCCTTTCTGTGGACTGACGAGAATGTCGAGCGGAGGACAAGCCCGGGCAATGTGGCCATGAGCGGGTGGGGTCCAGCAAGGCTTCTTAGAATCGGTCAGTGTGAGACGGAACCCTGACGTGCGAAGTCAGAATGTGCGGGCAAGCCCCGGGGTATATGACCCTTGTGCGGGTGGGGCCTTTGCAAGGTTCCGTGTGACGGCGTGTGTGCTGTTAGGGACATGGTGGTTCCCTTGTGGTTGCGGCTTTAAGCCAATGGGGAAACGGAAGTACCCAGTGTTTTATGTTGTGCTAGATGCATACGAACTAGGGTGCCTTGGGTGAAACCCGGGTTGCATTCATGCTGCATAGTAGGCCCTTTCACCTCGTACAAAACATAGGGAACATGTATGCTGTATGAGACATCCAAGCCTGTTTTACCGCTTTAAAATATATTTGCTCTTTTGTTATACGAAGTGCTAACTTGCAGGTGGAGTGGTACCCCGGGGTCCGTTAGGGACGGCCGGGAGGAGATGTGTTTGTTACACAGTAGAGGTCAGCCTTTGCTGACCCACGTTACTTCAAATCCTTACAGGGCAAGGATCGCATGCATGAGCTAGCGCGCCGGGCGAAAAGCCCTAGGCCTCATGAAGTGTTGTCGTGCTTGGTTTCTCCTTTTATGTTTGCTACTTTTGTTATGTTTATGTCCGGCTTGCATGCCGAGGTAGCCTAGGAGTGCTTGGCACATTGATATGTTTTGGACTATTATTGTGTAAGGCCTTAAGGCCATTTGATACTCTATCGTTAGTGGATAACTTCTGTCGGTTTGTTCTGTTTCCGCTGTGTTTGTTTGGAGTTTTGAGATTGGGTAGTTTTCATATCATTTTTTAATACTAAAGCTGTGGCGTCCGTATGTTGTGGGGCCCCGGCCGGACCCATATTATATAGTCTTTATAGGGGAGGTGTTACATCCTATCACTCAAAATAAGTGTTATCTGGATAGTGGGATCTCTAAGCACATGACTGGATGCAAGGACAACCTCATCAACTTCAAGGCTAAACTTGGTCCAAGAGTCATCTTTGGAGATTAAAGTTTTGGACGGACTGAAGGCTATGGAGACTTCAATAGTGGAGATATCACTTTCAAAAAGGTGGCATATATTAATGGTCTCAAGCAAAACCTCATATCCATAAGTCAGTTATGTTATTCAGGTTATCAGGTTTGCTTTTCTGAATCTCAATGTATTATTTCTGTAAACAATCAAACTGTTTTAACTGAAATTAGACATGGTAACAAATACTTAGTAAACTTTAAATCTGCTAGTTCAGAAATCGGTTTATTTAATCTTGTTAGCAATAAAAATGATTTGTGGCATAAAAGAATAGGTCATGCAAATTTGAGAAACATAGCTAGGCTTTCTAAAGACAACCTTGTTAGAGGATTGCCTTCTTACCCCCATAAGAAGGAAAGTCTCTGCAGGGCTTGTCAGTTAGGCAAGCAAACTAAATCTAGTTTTAAATCATTAAACAAAAGTGACTCACCTAGGATATTGTACTTATTACATATGGACCTTTTTGGTCGTATAGTAGTACAAAGCCTGGGAGGGAAATCTTATACTTTAGTGATTGTAGATGACTTTTCTAGATTCACTTAGGTATTCTTTTTGATATCTAAGTCAGATACTTTTAAGGTTCTTACAGATTTTCTCAAGAACATACAAATTGAGTACTCTACTCCAGTAGAATTTATTAGAAGTGATAATGATACTGAGTTTGAGTCTCTTCTTATGCAAGAGTTTTATAGGAAAGAAGGAATCAGACATTGCTTATCAGCTCCTAGAACACCTCAACAAAATTGGGTTGCTGAAAGGAAGAATTGAACACTAATTGAATTTGCAGCCACATTACTTGCAGATGCTTATTTACCCCTATCCTTTTGGGCAGAGGCTGTAAGCACAACAAATTATGTGGTGAATAGATGTCTTATAAACAAACTTAAGAATAAGACTCATTATAAGTTACTGAAAGGGAAGAAACCTAAAGTCATATATTTTAAAGTATTTGGTTGTATATGTTATATTCATAACAATGACATGAAATATATTATAAAACTTGATGCAAAGGCTGTAATGAGAATTTTTCAAGGATATTCCCAAGTCAGCAAAGCTTATAGGGTGTTTAATAAATCATCTTTAAAAATTGAGAAATATGTGCATGTAACTTGTGATGAAGCTAATATGTATTGCAAGGAGAAAGAAATTTCTACCAATGAGCTATTGTAGGTACCTCACTTGTGTGAGAAAATGGATGAACTAAACCTTACACCAAAGGTTATATCACATCCTCCTCCATAATGTGATGAAGAAAGTGAAGAAGAAACTGTGGAAGAAGTTGAACTTCCTCCAACAGCAGATGTAATTCCACAAGAGGAATTCATTCCAAATGTTGTTGCTTAACCAACTCCACCATCTGATCATGTCACACTAAGGGATCACCCTAGATCTCAAGTGATTTGAGACATGTCAGCAGGTGTATAGACAAGACATCAACTCAACCATGATGTGATGCATGCCTTTTTTCTCTCTCAAGTTGAGCCTCAATCCATAACTGATGTAGAGCAAGATCCCCACTGGATTATTACAATGCAAAAGGAGCTCAATCAGGTTAAGAGATGTAGAGTTTGGGACTTAGTTCCAAGGCCTAAAGGCTATCAAGTAATTGGAACCAAGTGGGTTTTCAAGAACAAGATTAATGCTCAAGGTGTGATTATAAGGAACAAGGATAGGATTATTGCTCAAGGCTATAGGAAAGAGGAAGGGATTGATTATGATCAAACCTTTGCACCTATTGCTAGGCTAGAGGCAATAAGGATTTTCCTTGCTTATGCTACTTTCAAGAAATTCAAAGTCTACCAGATGGATATAAAAAGTGCATTTCTTAATGGAGAACTAAAAGAAGATGTTTATGTTGAACAACCTCTAGGTTTTATCTCTTCATCTCATCCCTCTTATGTTTTTTGATTGCATAAAGCTCTTTATGGTCTAAAGCAAGCTCCAAGAGCTTGGTATGAAACCTTAGCTAGCTTTCTTTTAGAGCATAAGTTTTCTAGATGCATGGTAGATAGGACTTATTTTTCAAGCATCATAATGATAAAATTCTTTTCGTACAAATATATATAGATGACATAATATTTGGCTCTACAGATCCTAAACTGTGTAAAAGTTTTTCTAACCTTATGCATTCCAAGTTTGAGATGAGTAGCATGGGTGGGCTTTCCTACTTCCTTGGCCTCCAAGTGAAGCAGTCTCCTGATGGCATTTTCTTATATCAATCCAAATATGCTAAAGAGCTTATTGAAAGGTTTGGGATAGCTGATGCCTCAGCTAAGAAAACACCTATGGCTACAAATACTGTGGTTGATTCTTACGAATAAGGGAAACCTGTTGATCGGAAATTGTATACGGCCATTGATGGGTCCCTTCTATATCTCACAGCAAGTAGGCCTGATATAATGTTTGTTACATATCTTTGTGTTAGGTTACACCTGAACCCTAAAGAATCTCACCTAATTTTATTAAAAAGGATTTTAAGTTATATAAAGAGTTGCCCAGATATAGGACTCTGGTATCCAACTGAATCAAAATTTGAGTTAACTGGATACTCAGATGCTGACTTTGCTGGATGTAGAGTGGACAGAAAAAGCACATCAGGCATATGCCAGTTTCTTAGTGCCAGACTCTTCTCCTGGTTTTGTAAAAAGCAGACATATGTGTCTACATCAACTACAGAAGCTGAATATATAGCAGCTGACAGTTGCTGCTCACAGATGCTATGGATACAAAATCAACTCCTGGATTATGGTTATAACTTAAATAATTCAACTCTATTTTGTGACAGTACCAATGCTATATCTCTAGCACAGAATCCAGTGCATCATTCTAAAACCAAGAATATAGATGTTAGACTTCATTTCATTAGAGAATGCGTGGACAAGAAGAAAATTAATATTACTTTAATTCCCACTAATTTGCAAAGGGCAAACATCTTCACCAAATCCTTGGATGAGAAGAAACATCTATCCTTTTTGAATTAGCTAGGCATGATGAATGGTGATACTTTAATTTAATTCTCTGTGTGTGGTCGAAGAACTTACCAAAATTCGTCGACCTGAGATCGACGAACTAACGGAAGTTCTTGAGATTTTTTGCCGACCTGAGATCGACGAACTCTCTGTGGAAGTCAATTATCATCGACTTGAGATCGACGATCTAGCTTCAGAAAAGTTTTCATCGACCAGAGTACGATGAAAAGTTTTCCCCTATTCTGACTGAGATCGACGAATTCTTTTGATTATAAAACATTTCATCGACCTCAGATTGAAAATTTCTCTTTTTTCGCAGAACGGAGTTTGTCGGTTCATATTCTGAAAAACCTTATAACTAGGTTTTCTTTGACCTCCATCCCGCGCTTTCTGTTCCTCGACACTTGATCTTTTTTCTTTCATGTTGTAGGAAACTAATGGCGATTCTAGCATGAGCTCTTTCTGGTATGAAGTTCGATATGGTTTTCCACATCGATTTTGATTCTTTTCAACAATCAAACCAGATCTTCAAAGATATTCTACAGTTATTCGAGGAACTCAAGTTGAAGACCCTAATGTCTACCAGAATGAAGATTGCTGATTCGAAAATAAGAGAGTGGGTTTATACTTCATCTACTCCAGACGCTGACACGATGGTTGGATCTATATCGGGTAACGCTATTTCCTTCAACCCATATACTCTTTCTGAAACTTTTGGACTAGTTAACGGTGAAGAAGATATTTAACTTGAATCTTCTGAATATGAGGAAATGTTGACTTTAATGGGTTATTGTGGAGACAACCCAAATAAATTGCTGAAGAAGCACCTATCTGCTGAGTATAAATTTCTTGCAGATGTAGTCGGGAATGTGTTGCTGGGCAATCATACAGCCCATGATCAAATTACCAGGCAGCAGTTCTTAGTGATGAGTGTTGTGGTAAATAAGAAGGCTGTTAATTGGGCCAAAATTTTATTCAATCTGATTAGAAAGAAGAATAACAAGAAAGAAGTTGGCTTTGGAAGGATTCTTGGAATCTTCCTTAATGCCAAGGCCGCTGAATCCCTGGTCGCCCCGACCATATTCATCGACGCTTCTAAGAGGCTGATCTGCGCTTTGTTTGGCAGGTGGGAGAGGACTATCCTAAAGCTGTCCAGGGCTTCCTCCTCTAAAACCTCTGAGAGTACTAAGGCAGTATAAGCCACTCCCCACCCTGCAGAAGAAAGTTCCATTCCCCCTCTTGACCAAACCCTTTCATCATCCCTCCAACAAATTTACTCAGCTCCAGCATCTTTACCTATTCCTCCTGCTTCCCCCATCCACCCTACATCTCCAGTTCATCAACCTACACCTCCTCAGTCCCCCATCATTTCATCCCCAGTGTAAGAACAACAATTTTAGAACAATCTCAATCTCCAAATTCTACAACTCCACCTCTATCCCACCTTCCATCTCATCTTCAAAATCTCACTTCTCTACCCACCTTCAACCTTCTTTCATCCCCAGCAATTCTTCAGATGAACTAATGTTAGATTTTTATCCCTCATCCTCTTCCATCATCAATCCATCTATCTCTACCCAAACCCCTCTAGAATTTTTAGATTCATCTTCTCCCTCCATCTCTCTCATCTTAGTATCCATCAAACCCCTTCTCAAACAGCTGATAGAAGAGGTTATTTCACCTCTTGCTATGTCTATCTGTACCCTTGCTGCTCAGCTTTCTACCATCTCTGTCCCATCCTCTTCTGTCAGGAGCCTTGCTCCAGTAGCCACTGTAACCAGGCAGGGGGAGATACTCAGTGAAGAGGTTTCTCAAGAAGAAGTAGCAGCAGTAGCTGATACAATAGTAGTAGCAGCAGGTACAGAAGTAGATACAAAATTTGTAGCAGAAGCTGACATTATTGATACTGAATTTATTGATGTATATCTTTTGGAGTTTTTGGATACTAAATTTGAAAGCAATCCTTTGGAAATTCTTTATGGAGATTTCGTCATTGCTCCAGATTTTGACCTAGATTCAGTTCTAAGATCTTTTGTACAGAAATTGTCTTCTTTTTGTATCTTTTAATGGGTGTACAGATATTGTTTGCTACTCAGCTCCAATCAGTTTAGAGACCTTGCAACAGATATAGAAAAGTTTTGAAGCTCATGAGCCTGAACTCATCTTAGTTCTAGAGGCTGAGCTTATCTAGGATATGGATCTGGAAACTGAAGAAGTCCCTACTAAAATCACTCCACCTCCAGCAGTTTCTCCTCCAGTTGTCCCTCTTCCAGCTGGAAAACAAGTTCCAAAAGAAGTCATTGCTGAGATTGATGCTATGTATGATTATCCTCAAGGATCTTCATATGATGATCAATCTGATGACAGTAGAAAGAAAATATCTAAGAAAAGGAAACCCATCCTAAGGCAATTCCAAAGCCAAATCCAAGTAATGACACTCCATACTATATATTGCAAAAGATTACTCCCTACTCTAGTATGCCAGAGTGGATGTGGTTATCTAAGAATGAGCAAAAGGATAGAAAGAAGAGAAGAAGGTACTCTCCTCCTCCTTAAAAGTTCAGGAGAGGTCCTCCTCCTCCTCCACCCTCTTCAGGTTCTTCAGGCAATTTATCTCAGAATCCTGCTTCATTGACAAAGACTTATCAGAGACACCCCAGAAAAAGCTATCAACAGTCCTCTTCAAGTAATCGACCTTCAGATTTTTCAAAGAAATTTCTACTGAAGAACCAATGCAGGATTCTAGTTCAAAAAAGCCAGAGTCTCCTCCAATTCCTTTTGTTGATCCAGAACAGGAGACTTCTGCCAAGATGGCTAGATTCCATGAGCTTATAGGACTTTCTCAGAATAGCAAAGCAAAAGCTTAAGGCCAAGATATTTCTCAATTCTAAACTATGTCAACCTACAGAAAAGAAGAATTGTTCAGGTATGATAAGGCTAATAAAATTTTCAATGTTGATGATTATATGAAACTGCACCAAGAGGCTATCGTACCCAGAACCTCATCTCAAATTATGATTGGAGCATCTTATATGTATATGTCAAAGAAAGAAGATGCTAACCCTAATAGAGTAATCAAATTCAGACAACCTCTTGAAGATTCAGACAAAGACAATGCCCAGAAGAAGAAATGAGTTTCCTTTCTTTTATTTTTTAGTTGTCTTTTGAACCTTATTCTCTAAGTTTATCATGAAGTACAACTCTGTAAATATCTGCTGAATATTTTTCTTCTATCAGATATATTTTCTTCTGCTTTATGATTGTTTTGTTTTTGTGTTAGTGGCCTCACCCAAATAGGGGGACATTGTTGGATCCCTAATTGGATTTGGGCTAGGTTAACTAACTTAGGCTGAGTGTGACCCAACATAGTATAGCTAGGGTCATGAGTAGTAGTCCTAGAGTTTAGTCTAAGTCCTGATTTGTACTACCTCCTTGGACAAGCCAGAAGTGGACTTTAGAGAATCAGATTTAGCATCTTTCATAAGAAAGTGATCAGTTCAAAATTCTTCGAACTCAGCTCGACGATCGTCGATCTCAGATCGACGATCGTCAATCTCAGATCGACAAACTCAGAGTTAATTCTCTGAGCTGAGCTCGACGT
The DNA here is from genome assembly GCA_039513925.1 of Platanthera zijinensis. NCBI lineage: Eukaryota > Viridiplantae > Streptophyta > Magnoliopsida > Asparagales > Orchidaceae > Platanthera > Platanthera zijinensis. Next base: position 121,653,786 of record CM077092.1, read on the forward strand.
TCTCATAGCTTAGGTCGACGCTTAGTTTTCTTCTGTCAGTTTCTCAGCTCGACGAACTCAGAGTGCAGATTTGGAAAGTTATTCTCAGTTAGCAGATCGCATAGCTCAGGTCAACGAACTTGAATTCACTGGTCGATAATCTTTGATCTCAGGTCAACGAATTCTGTTTTTCGTTCGAAGTTTTCTGTGTAGTTCCAGAATGAGTCATTCCCTCTTTTGTTCCTTATTTGTAGTATTATTCTGAGAATTAAATTCAAATATTTTTCTGAATATAGTCGTTATTTGGCTGCATTAAATGTGGTATTCTTCAGAATAAATATTTTCTTATTCTATCAAGAACAGTTAGGAAACTTATTAATGTTATAATTCCAGCTGTTTTCTATTCCTCACAGTAGCCAGCATTTATGGAAAGATTTCAAAAATTAAAAGTGAATTTTTCAGGAGTGGAATAAAATTAATTCTCTCCTCTTCGAGAAATACAACAACAGACAAGAAAGTCAGTCAGAGAGACAAGAAGGGATATCGAGAAGCATTGCACATGAAATACTGAACAAGCACTCAACGCTCTCTACGCCTTTTTCATTCTCTGCCAACACTGTAGTTTGAAGAAGAACAAATCATCTACATCAAGAGTCTTCTTCAACTTCTGTTCTAAGAATCCTCAGAGACATTCTATTCAACTTCTGTTCAAGAAATCCTCAGAGACATTCTATTCAACATCTTTTACAGGATTTCCTGGACCTTGGCAGATCAAGCTGAAGACCTACTCACCCTTTAGCAAAGCTCTCTTCTTCCTGAAGCATTCTACTTCTCAGGGGGAGCTTTGACAACACAAGAATCCACACAGTCTTCTCAATTGTATTTGAGAAAAGAGAAGACTTCCATCAACATTTTCCATTTCATTGTACAGGGTTATAGCTCCCTTCAAAAGTTAGTTTTGTTGACAAGTCTCCCTCCAAAAGACTTGAAATTGGTTTTTGGGCACCTGATCAAAAGCCTGAAGGGCTTCCTGATCTACCTGAACTAGATCTTGTGGTGGCAGTGACCTGATAAAAACCTGCTTGTGGATTCCTACCAAGGGTCGTAGAAGAGTGGATGTACCCATGTTTAGGGGAACCACTATAAACTTCTTGTGTCGTCTGGTTACTCCTTTTCATTTGTTTTTGATGTGCTTGTGATTGCTGAATTGTTTAGCTTAGTTTTCTTAATCCTTAACTAATATATGGTATCACTATATTTACTCTGATATAATCTAGAAAAAGAGCCAAAGTTTTAATACTCTATTCACCCCCCACCACCTCTAGAGTAATACGATCTAACACCCTCCTTTCACTTTGTTTTAAAAAAAATATATGTTATCTTTGAAAATTTTGAAACTCTTTATTTTGGTTTAGTGTGATGTTAAGCTTCATGTTTATCTTTGAATTCCATTCCTAATTATATTCCTAAACCAAACATTTTGGTCCAAATAAGTCCTGTTGATTCATGCTCCTAGGTTTTTCTTTTAGCTACGTGAAGAAGAAAAGTTGATTAGTTAAGTCTTGTATTTTAATTTAGATTTTTGTTCTTTGATTGATTTGGGTATAAAATGCCTCTTAGAATCTAGTAACAACTCAATGCTCTATTTCATTTGTTATCTTGCTTAACTTATTTAAAGAATTTTGTTAAAATCTTGGATGAATTGTTTTTTTTAGTAAAGTTTATAAAAGTTGAAAGCTTCTTTAAACAACTATTTTAGGATTACGTTTCACATTCTTCCTATTTTGAATTTCGCAATGTACTTGTGTTAGCATGATTAGCATTTTGCCTAATTAGTCACTTTTATGTTAATTAGTTTTTTATATTTTTTCTTGAGGATAAGCAAAGCTTAAGTTTGGGGGAGTTTGATAATACGTTTTTTTGTTTAAACTACTAGGGTAATTACAAGTCTTTATTATAAAAAACATATCTTTCAAAGCTTTATTTTGACCTCCTATTATATATATTAATAACACTAATGTTTGTTTCCTTTCTTTTAGAGGTTTGTAGGTTTTCATCAATTTCATCGAGCTCAGCCATTTCGTCGAGCTCAGCCATTTCGTCGAGCTCTGCCAGTTCGTCGAGCTCAGCCATTTTGTCGAGCTCAGCCAATTCATTGTGCTCAGCCATTTCTCTAAACTCTGCCTTATTTCTGCATTCGAAGTTCATTGAGCTCTCTAAAATTCGTTGACCTCAACAATTTCGTCGGCCTTCTGCCTTCATTCTATGTTTGACGAACGGTTCCTTCAGCCCCAGTTCGTCGAGCTCAGCCTTCAGTTCTGCGTTCAACGTTTTCCCCTTTTCATTGACCTCCCGTCCATATTCTTGCGTTCGACGAACCCCTCCAATTTCATCGAGCTCCTCCTTCTCCTCTAATTTTGTCGAGCTCTGCCAATTCGTCGACCTCCCGCAACTTTCTTCATTCGACTTTCATCAACCTCGCCTTCAGTTCAATTTCGTCGACCTCGCCTTCAGTTTGACGTTCGTCGACCTCCCGTCCACCTTCTGTTTTCAGTGTTCGTAGAGATCTCCCTCCTTCTCCTCTGATTTCATCGAGCTCTCTCTCCTTCTTTCGTCGAGCTTACCTGTTGCAAGAGGACAAGTCCCATTTTTTCGCAAAAGCCTGATGCCGCCATAAATGCACGTCACCCGTACCGAGGCAATCATCATTTCCCACCAGATCTCATACCAAGGTCAACTCATGGCTAGATGCATCGGCATTTCCTGCTCTTTGAATAATCTATAAATAGAGCCCCTCCCCTTATGAAAAGGATATAGAATTTTGGGAGAGGGGAAGTGCTGTCATTTTCAGTTCTCCCCTAGTGTTCTTCCTCTCTCCTGTTTTCATTTGAGTTTTTCTGTTTAGTTTCTGTTTTACTCTTCTGTAATAGTTTAGTATAGTTTTTAGTTTTAGTTTTAGTTTTAGTGCTATCTTAGTTTTCATTTCCTGCAAGTGTAATATCTTTTATTTAAAGTTATAAGCTCGTTGTTTGATTTAATTAAAAGTTTGTTTACTTTTACTTGTCTCTATTTTGTTTCCATGCACTCCTACTTATCTCACTTCCTCCACTTCACTATGAATAACAAATCCTCCTTGTACTCGATCTTGATGATCCGAGGTTTGAGTTGATTAACTTATGATTGTCTAGTTTGCTTCTCCTTTGTAAGGTTTAGACCTTTTATTTACTCTTGAAAATTAATGTTTGAAGTTATATCATCGATATATAATTTCCCTATTCATTTCCACTCTTAGCTAGCTGAGAGTCTCGTAGTTTGGAGTGAATTCTCAAGACTAAAGAGAGTTGCACGCACCCCTCGAGCGAGGCAGACATTAAATCTCCCGAATTGGAGTGAAATCTAATAGCGGGGTTCACAGCAGAAAGAGAGCTTTATTCCTCCGATTTGGACGAGAGTTCGGTCGAACCTTCCTAAACACAAGTGGGTATGACTTTGAGAGAAGCGTATTCATGCTTTAGAAACCTCCACGATCAAGGACCTTTGCCTTATTAAGTTAGAGTTTATTATCGCATTTTTGATCAACTTAGGCCGAGGTGATTATCGATCGAGTGCTTTTCTTTATCATTAAGAGTACTAAGTTGTTAGCCTAAATCACCTAGAGGGGGGGGGGGTGAATAGGTGAAATGCGTGTCAAATGCGGAATTAAAAATAACACAGCACACATCAAGCAATCACAGACGACAAGAGATTTATAGTGGTTCCCCAATCTTGGGTACGTCCACTTTACTCACCGATCTAGCAAATCACTAGACTCGGCTACTCCACTATCTCGGATTGAAAACAATCCTACACCTCGGAACCACGTTCCTACAAACTCGATCCAAATCGGATCTACACTCGGAAGATAAAGCCTTCCTACAAATCTCGGAGAAAAACTCCTACAAAGAAATTTGGTTTGAAAATAAAATACAAACAGTAATATTCTCAGATTTGGATCTTGACAGTCTTCTTCCTTGAGAGCTTTGGCTTGATCAGAATATGTTGAAGACGACTTGAGAGAGATCCATAAATCTGAAAAACGGATCACCTCGATCAAGAAAATAGATCTGAAATCTATGAGGCTTGGTGAGATCGAGTGATTAACTTTCGTCTGGATCGCTGGAGAATCAGAGTTGAAAACAGCGATCAAAGATCGTCGATCCAGAGCTTCTTCCATGAACGTCAATGGCGGCAGCGTGAGAAATTAGGGTTCACGGAACTTTTTCTCTTTCTTAAAATAAAATCTCTATTCACTTGTTATTAGTCAAATCTGAGAGGACCTATTTATAGGTGGACTCCAACGGTCAGAAAATTAATTAGGGATGACACGTGGACCAATCAGAAATGATTAATTTGAAATACACTGCGAAATTGACTTAGAGAATTTCAGGAAAATTTAAACAGATATACTCGAGTCATAGAAGAAACATACTCGAGTATCAGATGGTATATACTCGAGTGGATAGAAGGAGTATACTCGAGTATAAGAAGAGAAGCTACTCGAGTGATTCAAAGATCAGCACTCGAGTGAATTTAGAACTACTCGGGTATGTACTCGAGTAAAAACACTTAGAGAAAATTTCTGAGATAAGATAGGAAAAACTACTCGAGTGAAAGGGTTGGAGATACTCGAGTGAGGGGAAAAAGAACTACTCGAGTATCTGGGGAAGATTACTCGGGTAATCACTAAGCTACTCGAGTATGAATAACAACTACTTGAGTACAGAATCACTTACTCGAGTATATAGGGAACTACTCGAGTATGTAGACTTAGAATTTTTCTGAGATGGGAAGCACAGATCTACTCGAGTATTAACAGAACATTTACTCGAGTAACTAACCAACTACTCGAGTGCAAGATATCATCTACTCGAGTATAATGTAGTCTACTCGAGTATGTACCCTAACTTACTCGAGAGCAGACTCACTTACTCGAGTGTAAAAGGAGGTACTCGAGTATGTGGACTTAGAGAAATTTTTGGATCTAATAACAGAAGGATCTACTCGAGTATAATATATGACTTACTCGAGTGACTAACTATCTACTCGAGTATAAACTTATCTACACGAGTATACAGAGTCACACGAGTATGTCTGAGGATCTACTCGAGTACTAAGTCATTTACTCGAGTATATGAGGAAGGCTACTCGAGTATGTGGACTTAGAAAAATTTCTTCTGAAAAGATAAACTTCAACACTTCAGTCCACCAATCCAAGTGCATGTAGGAAGTGTATCCCAATAGAGAGGCTATACATGGGCCAACACTTTGAATCACATAATGAGAGATTACATTGTATGGTCCTGTGTTTGGTGACCCATTATAGACTGACATTGGTCTACACTTAGCAATAAAAACCTGCACACATACAACTTGAACACAATATCAAATACACCTTAATTCATCTTAGTTCAAGGTCTGGCCTCCTACATATCTGAGGTATTGTGGAGAAAAATCCCAACAATCTCCCCCTATTTGTAGATGTCAGCACCCTCTATACTAAGGTGAATTACTTAAAGTAAAAAGAACAACATATACCAAAAGAATATAAACTGAAGCAGGATAAAGAGTCAAAAAGCCATAATCAGAATCAAATATATATATATATAGAAATGTTTTTAATAGATTAAAATATCCATTTCCACATTCTCATAGACTCAAGAAGGGGCTCCTTTGTGCATTCTTTCTCTCTTCAGCTCTTGTCTCTCTAGGTAACTGAAAGGTTTAGGAAAATAAGTTCTGGGCCTAGGAGAAGCAGCTGGGTTGTTGTATCCCCAATTCCTGTCATGAAGTCTGATCTTGATCTGAGATGCTTCATAAGCCTTCCATTCTGAATAACTGTAATAGTGATCTCTGTTCTCACCATGATCTGTTACTAACTTCAGGGTATCAAGGATTAGAGATTTGGAGGTTGGACTCCAAACTTCAGAATGAATAATTTCTTATCTACCTTCAGAAGCTTGGGCAGGCTCTTTTCTAGGTGCAGAACGGCTAGCAGAAGCACCATCACCATATTTTCTTTTCTTTCTTGGGGCACCTAGAGAACTGGGAGGAATTTCATCTTGCCACATATCAGAATAGGAGAGAGGGGGCTCAGTCACATCACCATCAGGTCTGGGTGAGAAGACTGGCACACCTTCTGGTATGGTTGCCTGAGCTGGGGCATCTGCTGGAGGTTGATCTTCAAGAGGATTTAAGAAGCTGGGAATGATGGTAGGATTGAGCTGGGCATTAGGGAAATTCTGATTGTTTACCCATACAGCTGTATCATAAATGTAGAATTTGACAGATTGGAGCTGGGCTAGGATGTCTGCTTTCATATCTTTTACAAGACCATCCACACCTACTTGAGCTTGTTTAGATAGTTTTTCAACTTGTTCTTTTACAGCTGCTTGAGCTTGTTCAGATAGTTTTTCAACTTGTTCTTTTACAACTTTCTCCCCTTGGTGATATCTACAGCTAGCTTGGCAATTGCTTCATCTTTGAAGGTGCCAACTTCTTCACATACTTTCATCACATTTGCTTCAGCATTCTTGTCCATTACTATCTGATTATGTGCAACAGTTTCTTGTTGATTTCTTAGTTCACCTATGCTTGTGATAGTGTGATCTAGTGCTTTTCCACCTAGCTGAAACCACCTCTTGAGCTCATCAGTATTGGCTTGAATTTCAGCAAAGCCTCTACTCATCTCCTTTTCAAGAGTAGTGACCTTGTTATTTACTGAGGTTAGAGATTCATCAAAGTACTTTCTCTGTTCAATTAGCATCTGTTCAATCTTACTCACAAGATCTGAAGAAGAAGAAGGAGCTGAGGTTTGTGCAGGAACTGAAGGAGCAGGAGCAACCCATGGAGGGATTTCAGTAATTTTCACTGAACTGACAGCTCTTTTGAAGGGTTCTACCAAACTTGAATCTTCAGTGTTGATGAAGGAAGGAAGGGTGAAGTCCAGTGTCCTCAGAGGAGCATCCACTGGTTCTGGAGATACTTCCTCATCATCAGACAATAGAATCTGTTCAGGCTGGCTGGACTCTTTAGCTGAGGACTGAGCAGGAGATTGTACAGGAGACTGAACTGGATCCTGAGCAGGAGATTGTACAGGAGTCTGAACTGGATCCTGAGCAGGAGACTTTATAGCTGATTCATTCTCAAACAGGGGAGCATCTGAGCTGAGCTCATCAATGAATCTATTTATATCTACTGCTGTAGACAGTAAGGTTGCTGGATTTGGAATTTCTGAATCAGGATTTGCTGGAGGAGGAGAAGCTCTGACTTTTGCTAGTTCTGAAGGTTCTGAGGAAGCTGGGTACTTAGGATGAGAAGAGGCAGGCTCCCCCTCAACTATTGCACCATAGGTAGCAGCAGTTTGATGTAGAGGAGGAGATGGAATCCTGTCTTCAGATATAATGGGTTCTTGGGACATTCCTGAAGGAACAGCAGCTTTGGATACCTGGGCAGAGTTCAGAATTTTAATGTCATATCTCTGGATGGAGGATATGGAAAATTTCTTCATGTGATGGAGGGGAGTCCCTTTGGATAGGTCAAAGACTGATGGGTTAATCTCATGAAGCAGGAGGGAGATAATTCTGCCAAAGCTGGGATGCTTGATGCTGTCTCTGATTTTGTCTAGGATCAACAGTCCAAACTGGAACTGTTTGCGGCAGATGATAGCTTGCATTATGTCAAACATTTCCATAGAAATGTCTCGAATGGAATACGTCTTGCACAACAGTACCTTAGCTATAACATCCACTAGGAATTTTCCTTCTGAATTGAAGTCGGCCCTGCTAAAGGAGTGGGCTTGAGGGTTAGCTCCACAGAATAAGCTAGCCCTTACTGAATCGTCTGCAGTCATTTCGGCATCTTCATCGACCACTGGAAGCTTTAACAGAGTTGCAAGAGAAACTTTATCCAGTCGAATTTTTATCCCTCTTACATTGGTTTTCAGGAGCTTTCCATTACGCTTTATCTTCAGTTTGTGATAGAATTCCTCAACTGCTGGGAAAATGACTCGGCACGGCGACATGAGAACGAACGACAGTCCGGCGATTTCGAACAGAATCAGAAGATTGCGGAAATTATCTGAAAGATCGGCTATACCCAAGGGGGCGAGTTCAGAGCCGATGACGATTTTAGAGGAGGGGTCCATCTGCGATTCTGGAGGATGAGAGAGGCGAAGAAGGCGATGCTCTGTGAATTTCAGAAGATGAGGAGTCGGCGGCTACTCGAGTGAATGAGAAGTGGAAAGGGTTTCTCAATTTTTCTATATATATATATATAATCCTAATTAGGTTTTAGGAAAAGTAAATATAATTTCATACCTGAATGAAGCGGCAAATAGCTCGGTGCGAAAAGAAAAATTAGAAATCCAAAATAGAAGTCCGTATACTCGAGTAGATATCATCATACACGAGTATTATACGGAACATACTCGAGTAGGTAACACCATACACGAGTAGTAGACAAAATATACTCGAGTAGGTAGTGTTCATACACGAGTATTTTGTCAAATTCTCGAGTAGGTCAGACTTCTTACTCGAGTATTTTCCGTTTACTCGTGTAAGTCTTGATATACTCGAGTATCTAATACTTGAAAGACAATTTTCCTTGGTAGATGTCTATTGCCACTGAAAACTTTATCTCTGATCAGCCAACACCACTGATTTCTTCTTGATTTGTGAGTCCATCACTAGTCTTCTTTGTTGAGCAGTCCGAGTTCCGTTTTGAAGAACGAGAACTTGGACTCGTCCAGCAGCTTAGTGAATATATCTGCAACTTGTCTATCTGTGGAGACATATTGTAGATCTATGTCTCCATTTTCCACATGCTCCCGGATGAAATGATAACGAAGCTCTATGTGCTTGGTCCGGCTGTGGGAGACTGGGTTGTTGGCTATTGCTATAGCGCTGGATGAGTCGCAAAATAAAGGAATGTTCTGAAACTTCATGTCGTAGTCTTCAAACTGGTTCTTGATCCATAAAAGCTGTGCACAACAGCTGCCTGCAGAGATATACTCTGATTCAGCCGTTGAGATGGCTACACAGTTCTGCTTCTTACTGCTCCAGGAAATAAGTCTTCTTCCGAGGAACTGGCAAGTCCCGGAAGTGCTTTTCCTGTCGTCTTTGGTACCTGCAAAGTCTGCATCTGAAAATCCAATTAGTTCACTATCATTACTTCTTGGGTACCATAAGCCAAGATTTGGTGTACCTTTGAGGTATCTCAGGATTCGCTTTGCAGCGATGTAGTGAGATTTCTTAGAGTTCACCTGAAATCTAGCACATACACATGTTGAGAACATTATATCTGGTCTACTTGCAGTAAGGTAGAGCAAGGACCCAATTATGCTTCTGTACTTGGTTTCATCAAAAGGTTTCCCTTTCTCATCCTTTTCTAGAGACATAGCTGAGGCCATTGGAGTCCTCATAGAGGTTGCATTCTCTATTCCGAATTTCTTAAGTAGCTCATTGGTGAACTTGGTCTGTGAGATGAAAATTCCATCCTCAGATTGTTTCACTTGAAGCCCTAAGAAATACTTCAGCTCTCCCATACTGCTCATTTCAAACTTCCCTTGCATAAGTTTAGAAAACTTCTTGCAGAGGTTGTTATCTGTAGAGCCAAAAATGATGTCGTCGAAATAGATTTGCACTAGCAGAATCTTGCCTTTTATTTCCCTAAGAAATAATGTCTTGTCTATCTTTCCTCTTGTGAACTTGTTCTCAAGAAGAAAGGTGGACAACGTCTCATACCAAGCTCGAGGAGCTTGTTTAAGACCATATAGTGCCTTTTGCAGTAAATAAACATAATTAGGAAAGGTTGAATCAACAAAACCTGGCGGTTGCTCTACATACACTTCTTCCTTTTTGTCACAATTTAGGAAGGCGGACTTGACGTCCATCTGATAGACGGTAAAGCCCTTAAGTGCAGCGTAGGCTAGAAATAACCTGATCGCCTCCAGTCTTGCTACTGGAGCATAAGTCTGGTCGAAGTCGATTCCTTCTTCTTGATGATAGCCCTTGGCGACAAGTCTGGCTTTATTCTTTATAATTGTTCCATCTTCGTCCATCTTGTTCCGGTAGACCCATTTTGTCCCAATGACGTTCTTACTCTTGGGTCTAGGAACAAGTGTCCAAACTTTGCATCGTTTGAACTGATTCAGCTCTTCTTCCATGGCTAGAATCCAGGATGCGTCGGAGTTGGCTTCCTCAAACTTCTTTGGTTCAACCTGTGAAAGAAAACTCAAGTATAGATTCTCGTTAGTTGTACCTCGACGAGTTCTGACGCCATACCGAGGATCTCCTATGATTTGATCAACGGGGTGATCCTTCAAGTGTCTGAACTCTAAAGTCCTTGCATCTGGGATCTCTTCAGCCACTGGAGTTGCATCTTCAGATGGGATGTGTTCTTTATTTTGATCATCTACCTCTTCAATGGGGGTTGTAGAGGTGATCTTGATGAACGTCTCATCCTTATCTTTAGTAGTTTCATCCAGGCTAAGTTCTTTCAACTTTATACCTGCATCTACAATAGGCACACTAGACAAGTTGCTTTGTAGCAGACTCGTCTCATCAAATACAAGATGTATCGACTCTTCCACCACCAGAGTTTTTCTATTGAATACTCTATAAGCCTTACTATGGCTACTATAACCTACAAAAATACCTTCAAAGCTTTTCTCGCTAAACTTGGTAGTGTGATACTTACCGTTGTTAAGTACGAAGTACTTACAGCCAAAGATTCTAAAATACGAAATGGTTGGTTTCCTGCCTTTTAAAAGTTCATAAGGAGTCTTATCATGGTTCTTGTTGATGAGAGCTCGATTTTGCACGTGACAAGCGGTGTTGACGGCCTCAGCCCAGAAGTACTCTGGAAGTGAAGCATCACTCAACATGGTCCGACAAGCCTCTATGAGTGTTCTGTTCCTTCTCTCAGCTACTCCATTTTGCTGTGGAGTGCGAGGAGAGGAAAACTCATGAAAGATACCTTGACTTTCACAGAATTCTGTCATGGCTCCAGACTTGAATTCCGTTCCATTGTCACTTCTGATTTTGACTACGGAACAGTTGTATTCATTCTGGATCTGCCTAACAAAATTAGTGAAAATACCGAAGGTATCTGACTTGTGTTTCAGAAAGAACACCCACGCAAAGCGCGAGTAATCATACACAATAACCAACGTATATTCCTTACCTCCCAAACTTCTAACCTGCAGTAGACCAAACAAATCCATATGGAGAAGCTGTAAGCTTCTATTGGAATCCTTGCCTATTATGCTTTTAAACAAACTTCTTGTTTGCTTGCCTTTGATACAAGCGTGACAAGGACTGTCCGTAACGCACTTGGCATTAGGTGCATCACGTACTAAGTTTTGAGAGAACAATTTATTAATAGTTTTGAAATTGATATGTGCTAGTCTCTTGTGCCACTGATCAGCAAGAGATGCACTACTTTTTGCCAAAAGACACACTGGTATCGAAGAGTCTATACAAATGAAATTTAAACAGAAAATATTTCTGCTTCGAGTGCCTGATAAAATAGTTTTCATGTTGTTAACCGATTTTATCAAACACTTGTCAGCATGAAATTCAACTACGTATCCTTTGTCGCATAATTGGCTTATGCTGATGAGATTGTGTTCCAATCCTTCAACATAGGCAACATCCGAAAAGGATACGCTACCGTTAGAGATCATACCATAGCCTTTAGTTATTCCTCGATCTGAACCTCCAAAGATGACCTTTGTTCCGTTGCAGACTGAGGTGTAATTCTGGAGTAGGCTCCTTGTCCCGGTCATATGCCGAGAACATCCGCTGTCCAAATACCAGATTAGCATTTTGGTGGCCTTTGGACATACCTGCAATTACAATCACTTAGCCTTAGGAACCCAAACATGTTTGGGTCCTTGGTCTCGAGTTAGAAAACTTCCCCTACAAGTATTAGCCTCATGAGTGGTCATTCTCACATTGCTAACTTGAGGGGTTGCAGCATTACTAGGATTGAACCAACAATCGATGGCAAAGTGACCAATTCTGCCACAACACCAACAGTCGAACCTGTTGTATCTTTGCCTTGTGTAGTCCTGCTTGACTTTCTGGAATGAAGGTCCAGCAGGAGCTTTACTCTTAGAGGAAGAGGCTTCATGATGATGGCAATTACATGAAGTCTTCTCCTTCATAGGCTTTTCTACAATGGGTTTTACTTTTGGTGTCTTTTTGATATTGTGACCATGAGCATAAGGTCCATAGCTTTGAAGTTGAATCTCTTCATAAGGTGCTTTGAAGGCACTCTCGCCGAAGTTATGAGGACGAGTCCAACCTTGGTATCTTGACTTAGGCTTCTCAGGGATCGGCCTGGAAAAGTGTCCATAGGTAGACTCATAGTCGAGCTCGTTCGTAGGAAAGACCACTTTCTTGAACAGAACAAGTTCCAAGGGAGCTTTCCCTTTTTCTTCAGCTAGAGCCTTCCGGGCAGCCTTATTCTTTCTCTTTGCCTTGTTTCTCCTAGAGGATTTACTAGAAGAGCCAATGTGGCCTAAACCAGCACCCTTGGCCTTAGCAGAGAACTCAGCAACGATTGGAAGAACTGTCTTAGGCTTAGAGAAACTCTCAATAAGTTTTTTTTCAGCCTCGAGTTGTTGTTCCAATTCTTTGATGATTTCCTCTTTAAGGTCGAGGTGCTTGAGAGCTTGATTGTATTCATCCATAGCACTATTGAAGTTCTCTTGAAGAGAGTTAGTCTTAGCGACTTCTTCTCTCAAGCTGCTCTCACTAGCCTGTAGAGATTTTATCTCTTTGGCTTGAGTTTTCACTACTCTACGACATTTCTCGTAGGTCATGAGCAACTCTTTGTACTGGGCCATGAGTTCAGATTCATCTTCAGAGGAATAGCCCTCTTGCTCATTATCATCATCAGAATAAGAGAGAGGAGTGTGAGATTTTACCTCCCCAGTGAACTGGGGGACTTGTTCATCATCTGAGTGAGCCATGAGCCCAAAGTAAGCTTCCTCTTCTTCACTCGACTCAGATGAGTCGGAGTCGCTGAGAGTTTTGCTCTTCTTGGCTACTAGACTCTTCTCTGTCCTCTTCTTATGGTGTGAGGATTCTTTTCCTCTCTTCTTCCACCTTCTTTCTTTTTGTGAGGGCAGTCGGCGATGATGTGACCTGGCTTATTGCAACAATAACAAACGATGTCAGTCGAAATCTGTTTGTTCTGTTTAGAGTTATACCTGTCATGGCTACTTGACCCTTTCTTTCTCTGATCACCATCACGTCGTGATCTTCTGAATGAGGCATCATTGCCTCTCCATTGCTTCTTCTTATTTAAGAATTTCTTGAATTGCCGGGAGAGCAATGAGAACTCTCCTTCAGATAGTTCTGAGCCAGATGAGCTTGGATCAGATGATTCTTCTTCATCAGCTTCAGGAACTGGGGCAGGAGAGCTAGCCTTTGTCTTCCTTGAGCTATCTGCCTTTAGAGCGACAGACTTCTCCTTGGATGCAGACCTGCTGATCTCTTCTTCAGCTTTTCTTGAGTTGATTTGTAGCTCGTAAGACATAAGCTTTCCGAACAGATTCTGCGGGTCTGTCTCAGCTAACCTTCCAAACTCCCGAATGGCACATACCTTATTGTCCCATTCCTTGGTTAGGGATCTTAAGAATTTGTCATTGAGTTCCCCATTGGTGAAGACACGTCCATAAACTCTGAGGCCATTTACTATCTTGGAGAAGTTCTCAAAAGTGTCAGCTATGGCTTCCTTATGACCCTGCCTGAAGGCTTCATATTTTTGGTTCAGTAGGGACCTTCGATCATCCCATACTTCTTCTGTACCTTCCATTAGAGTCACTAGGGATTGCCACATCTCCTTGGCAGACTGGCAATGAATCAGATTATGCAGCATTCAGTCATCGACTGCACTTGCGATAATATTTTTGGCTTTCTTGTCCAACGAGACAAGTGCAATCTCGTCCTTATCGAGATCCATCAATTTCTTTGGAACTTGCTTAGATGAATCTATGGTGGAGGTGGTCATAGGAATGTGGGGACCTTCTTCAACTATCATGAAGATCCGGGGATCTACTGCTTCCATGAAGAACTTTACTCTTTCCTTCCACATAGGAAAATTGTTCTTGGTGCAGATAGGGAGTTTAGCAAAATCCTTGGTCTTACTCATGCTTGATACTATTCAAGAAACAACTTAGAGGGATAAGTTCAAGGTGTTAACCTTTTAATGATCAACCTCCCTCTGATACCAATTGAGAGTACTAAGTTGTTAGCCTAAATCACCTAGAGGGGGGGTGAATAGGTGAAATGCGTGTCAAATGCGGAATTAAAAATAACACAGCAAACATCAAGTAATCACAGACGACAAGAGATTTATAGTGGTTCCCCAATCTTGGGTACGTCCACTTTACTCACCGATCTAGCAAATCACTAGACTCGGCTACTCCACTATCTCGGATTAAAAAAAATCCTACACCTCAGAACCACGTTCCTACAAACTCGATCCAAATTGGATCTACACTCGGAAGATAAAGCCTTCCTACAAATCTCAGAGAAAAACTCCAACAAAGAAATTTGGTTTGAAAATAAAATACAAACAGTAATATTCTCAGATCTGGATCTTGACAGTCTTCTTCCTTGAGAGCTTTGGCTTGATCAGAATATGTTGAAGACTACTTGAGAGAGATCCACAAATCTGAAAAACAGAATCACCTCGATCAAGAAAATAGATCTGAAATCTTTGAGGATTGGCGAGATCGAGTGATTAACTTTCGTTTGGATCGCTGGAGAATCAGAGTTGAAAACAGCGATCAAAGATTGTCGATCCAGAGCTTCTTCCGTGAACATCAATGGCGGCGGCGTGAGAAATTAGGGTTCACGGAACTTTTTCTCTTTCTTAAAATAAAATCTCTGTTCACTTGTTATTAGTCAAATCTGAGAGGACCTATTTATAGGTGGACTCCAACGGTCAGAAAATTAATTAGGGATGACACGTGGACCAATCAGAAATGATTAATTTGAAATACACTGTGAAATTGACTTAGAGAATTTCAGGAAAATTTAAGCAGATATACTCGAGTCATAGAAGAAACATACTCGAGTATCAGATAGTATATACTCGAGTGGATAGAAGGAGTATACTCGAGTATAAGAAGAGAAGCTACTCGAGTGATTCAAAGATCAGCACTCGAGTGAATTTAGAACTACTCGAGTATGAGAGTATGTACTCGAGTAAAAACACTTAGAGAAAATTTCTGAGATAAGATAGGAAAAACTACTCGAGTGAAAGGGTTGGAGATACTCGAGTGAGGGGAAAAAGAACTACTCGAGTATTTGGGGAAGATTACTCGGGTAATCACTAATCTACTCGAGTATGAATAACAACTACTTGAGTACAGAATCACTTACTCGAGTATATAGGTAACTACTCGAGTATGTAGACTTAGAATTTTTCTGAGATGAGAAGCACAGTTCTACTCGAGTATTAACAGAACATTTACTCGAGTAACTAACCAACTACTCGAGTGCAAGATATCATCTACTCGAGTATAATGCAGTCTACTCGAGTATGTAACCTAACTTACTCGAGAGCAGACTCACTTACTCGAGTGTAAAAGGAGGTACTCGAGTATGTGGACTTAGAGAAATTTTTGGATCTAATAACAGAAGGATCTACTCGAGTATAATATATGACTTACTCGAGTGACTAACTATTTATTCGAGTATAAACTTATCTACACGAGTATACAGAGTCACACGAGTATGTATGAGGATCTACTCGACTACTAAGTCACTTACTCGAGTATATGAGGAAGGCTACTCGAGTATGTGGACTTAGAAAAATTTCTTCTGAAAAGATAAACTTCAACACTTCAGTCCACCAATCCAAGTGCATGTAGGAAGTGTATCCCAATAGAGAGGCTATACATGGGCCAACACTTTGAATCACACAATGAGGGATTACATTGTATGGTCCTGTGTTTGGTGAACCATTATAGACTGACATTGGTCTACACTTAGCAATAAAAACCTGCACACATACAACTTGAACACAATATCAAATACACCTTAATTCATCTTAGTTCAAGGTCTGACCTCCTACAAATCTGAGGTATTGTGGAGACAAATCCCAACAATCATTATTTAACCCCTCATTTTAAACGCTAGTTGTGCTCTCTTTGTTTAAGTGCAAGTGTTTTTCTATATGCAAGTAGTCTCTTCTTTTAATTTAGTTAACAACCTTAAAAGTTTCTTCGATAAGATAATAGTCTTCGTGTGAGTAAAATTACTCAACGGTTCCAGGATTTTAATACGACACATGTGAACCCATGCTACAATTCGATTGGTATACTTGCCTAGTTGGATTGCTAGTTCGGTTTTTATTCTCTTTGCAAATATTCTTCCACCAGACAACTTTCTTCTACGACGGAGACTTTTGAAACTGTCCACAAGAAGGCGGTCGAACCCTAGAATTCACGTAATCCCGTCGTTCTTCAGTCCTTCAATCAGAATCCTTATCAGGAACAGAAACCAAGGCGGCCTTTTATACTTCTTCATGAAAATAGGCTACCGCCGGCGGTAAGGCTAGCGCCCGGCGGTAGGTTTGCACGCTTGTTCTTCCAGCTGTCCTCTAAATCTGGAAACAAATATTCAAAAACAAATATTTATCGTTTCATTTGTGCTAGCGCCGCGCGGTTAAAGCTTCCGCCTCGCAGTAATGTTGGACGTAACGATTCGAGAACAGCGCGTCAATATTCGCCGATCGGCAAGCACGATGCAGTAGGGCTAGCGCCGATTTCTTCTCGAGCACTAAGTCCAAAAAATTAATTGCGTTAGCGCCTGCGGTAGTACTTGCGTCAGGCGGTAGGCCAGTATATCGACAAAATTGGCTCGACGTTTGTCAAAATGCAAGCGCGGCACGGTAAGGCTAATGCCGATTTCTTCCCGAGCGCTAAGTCCAAAAAATTCATTGTGGTAGCGCTTAGGGTAGGACTATCACTAGGCTGTAGTCTAGTGTCTCGACGAATCTGTCTCGAAGTTTATCGATAGGCTAGCGCGGCGCGGTAAGTGATAGTGCTTGGCGGTAGCATCCATAGGAGCCTTTTTTTCCTTTGCTTGCATCTGTCAACCTGCACACTCTATCAACACACGACATGATCAAATACAACCATGGAGTTGATATTCTCAAACATAGGAAAGTGAAACATCGGTTCCAACAACAGAGATGCCAGAGGAGAAGCAGTCTCAATTTGCGACCTTCATGTTAAGAAGGTGACACTAAGTTGTGGTGGGTGAGACATAGCGGCCACCAGTTTTCTGGACGCACCGCGTCCATAGGAGATTTTGTACTTGCATTCTTAAAGAAGTATATCCCTTCATCAATAAGGTTAGCCCTTTAGAGATAGTTTCTACACTTTGTGCAACGTGATAAGACTGTAGATGAGTACATTCAGGAGTTTACTCGATTGGGTCGTTATGCTGGAACGACCATTGTTGACGATGAAGAGAGGGACAATTTCTTCTACCATGGGTTGAGAGAGAACTTGAGGCAACCCCTAATAGCTATGAAAAATGCGGGCTTCAACGAGTTAATTGAGGCTGCCAGGACATTGGAAAGTGATATGCAGTGAACCCAGCGTCGTAAGGAACTTGAAGTCAAGTAGGCTTCGTGCTAGTTTTTGGTTACCCCTCTAGGGTATTGTTTGATATGGGATCGTCGCACTCCTTTATGGAGGAAATATTTATCCGAAGAATTGGAGTAAAGCCCTTTTCGGCAGACGCAGATCTTAGGGTGCGCATGCCCAATGGGTTTTTTATGACCACCGAGACGAAAGGGCGCATTGGTTAGAGTTTAGACAGAGTTGACTTCATGTTGGTAGCAGTGGTTCTACCATTGCCGAGTTCGTTATAATCTTGGGAATGGACTGGCTGGCCGAGCAGCATGCCAGTATTGACTACCTATCTAATGTGGTGACCCTACAAAGCGAAGGTAAGAAATAAGTCAAATTTGAGGGCCTTAGTGGAGTGGTCTGTTCCCTGATTTCATCCATGCAGTTGGTGCTGACAGTTAACCTGGTAGGAGCAACTTTTGTGGCATTGTTGGAAGTTCACCTTTCCAAGAAATTACATGGAGAAGTGCCGGTAGTAGCAGAATTCGAGGATGTGTTTCCTGAGGAGCTTCCTTGAGCACCACCTTGGCCGGAGATCGATTTCTCGATTGAGTTAGTTCTAGAAGCTTAGCCGGTGTCACGTCCTCCTTTTAGGATGGCACCGAAGGAGTTGGCTGAGCTCAAGGTACAGTTAAAGGAACTATTGGAGCAGGGGTTCATTAGACCCAGCTCTTCGCAATGGAGCGCTCCAGTGCGGTTCGTGAGGAAGAAAGATGGTAGTATGTGGTTTTGTATAGACTACCAGAAGTTTAATAAACTGACCATCAAGAATAAGTATCTGATTCCATGGATAGATGACCTGTTCAATAAGTTGGTAGGGTCGGTGGTGTACTCTAAGTTGGACTTGAAGTCAGGGTACTACCAGTTGCAGATTTGAGATGAGGACATATGCAAGACTGCTTTTAGTATGAGGTATGGACACTTCGAGTTCTCAGTGATGTCGTTCGGGTTGATGAATGTGCCCTAGGTAATTATGGATTTGATGAACCGAGTTTTTCGGGAGTACTTAGACTCGTTTGTGGTGGTCTTCATTGATGATATTTTGGTGTACTCTAAATCGGAGGCGGATGATGAGACTCATTTGAAAGTTATCTTGAAGACATTGAGAGAGAACTAACTTTATGCAAAGGTCTCAAAGTGTGAGTTCTGATTTTAGAAAGTGGCATTTTTGGGCATGTGATAAGTGGTGATGGGGTGACGGTTGATCAGCAAAATTTGAGGCCATCAGGGATTAGCCAGTTGTGAGAACTGTGGCGGAAGTCAGGAGTTTCCTTGGACTAGCCGGGTACTATATAATATTTGTGGAAAAAATTCGCCGATAGCTCTGCCCCTCACTACTCTAACTCGTAAGGACCAGAATTCTGTGTGGACTTAGGAGTGAAATCAAGCATTTGATACCTTGAAGGAAAGGTTGATGTCAGCTCAAATCCTAAGTCTCCCTAAAGGGACTAAAGGCTTTCATATTTTCAGTGACGCGTCAGGATTCGGTTTGAGTTGCGTGCTAGTGCAACATGGCAATGTGATAGCCTTTGGATCTCGATAGTTAAATCCTCATTAGAGAAATTTTCCCATCAATGACTTGGAGTTGGCGGCGGTAATTTTTGCGTTGAAATTGTGGTGCCTCTACGTATATGGTGCAAAGGTGGAGATCTTCACGGACCACAAAAGCCTAAAGTATCTTCTTGATCAAAAAATTTGAACATGCGGTAGCGCAGGTGGGTCGAGTTACTTGGGGACTACGACGTGGAGATTATGTATAAGCAAGGAAAAGCCAACGTGGTTGCGGATTCCTTCAGTAAGAAGTATTCTGGGCAAGGGAATTGGATTGAAGCTCATGATGAGCTGTAGGTGCGGGACTATGAGTCACTGGGCAATGTGTGTCTAGCCAGAGGTGAGTCTAGCACGGCTCTATTGAACTGAATAGAATTATAGAACGACTTGTCCGACCGTATTCAGGAAGCGACCAATGTTGATGTGGAGTTCCAGCCATTTGTGGTGGAAGCTCAAAAAGGTTAGGGTAGTACCTGGGAGATGATTGATGGAATCTTAAGGAAGGACGGAAGGGTATGTGTACCGCAGTTTGATAAACTCCTCAAGGAGTTGATGTTTGAGGCTCATTTCAAGAAGTACACCATTCAACCGAGCAGTACAAAGATGTACTTAGATATGAATAAATCCTTTTGGTGGCCTGATTTGAAGCGGGATTTAGCTTTATAGGTGAGTCGGTGCCAAACTTGTGCTTAGTTAAGGCTGAGTGTCAAAAGCCAGGCAGATTACTGAAGCCTCTTCCTATCGCGGAGTGGAAATTTGATGACATCTCCATGTATTTTGTACATGCCCTACCTTGGTCGCAGTAGGGTAACAATGCAATTTGGATGATCATGGATTGCTTGACCAATGTAGCTCACTTCATCCCGAATCGGAAGGAGGACATTGTGGAGAAGCTGGTAGAACTGTACGTTCGCAATATTGTGCGGTTGCATGGAATTCCCAAGATTATTGTTAGTGATCGTGAAGAACGCTTCACGTCCATGGACTAGAGATTGGTAGAAAAAAGTATGGGCATAAAGCTCAAATTTAGTATTGCGTTTAATCCTTAAACCGATGGTCAAACCGAAAGGACGAACCGCACTATGGAGGATATGTTTAGAATGTATACCCTTAATTTTGGCAAGAGGTGGGAAGATCACCTTTTCATGATAGAGTTTGCCTACAATAATTGTTTCCTTACAAGTATCAAGATGATGTCATATGAGGATTTTTATCGATGGCGGTGTCGAAGACCGGTGTCATGGATAGAGACAGGAAACACCAAAATATTGGGAAAAGAGGTGGTGGCTGATGATTGTGAGTTGGTGCGAACAATTCAAGAGAGCATGAAGGTTGCTCAGGATCAGGAGGTGAAGTATTTCAATGCGCGCCATAGGAACGTGGAGTTCGCGGTAGGAGACTAGGTATATCTATAGATTAAGTCGTATAAAGGTGTTTCCCAGATTCGCCGACTCAAGAAGTTGAGTCCGAGGTTTTTGGGGCCGATCGAGGTTGTGGCACGTATTGGAGAAGCAGCCTATCATTTGGCGTTGTCCACAGAGCTGAGTGGATTACACGATGTCTTCCATGTATCATTTTTGAGGAAAGCCTTGATGGAGACGAGCGTTGTGGTCGAGTCGGCAGCGGTGCCTGTAGAAGAGGATTTGAGGACGAAAACCCGTCCTATCGGCATAGAGGATTCAGAATTTTGGCATTAGTGGAGCAAAGAAGTTAAGCTCGTGAAAGTGTGCTGGGATAAAAGCAGGCGAGGTGAATTCTCATGGGAGCGTGAGCAAGCAATGCGGGAAGACTTCCGAGAACTTTCTACATTAGGTATGCTTTTTGGTTTGAGTGCTTGCTAAATTTCGAGGACAAAATTCTTCTGAGGGGGAAGGAGTTGTAACACCCCAGTTTTCTAGAGCTTTAGCCTCAAGAATAAATCGCGCGGCGATAGACTTGTTTTATTGACCAAGCATTAAGAGCGTTGAGTACTAGCGCACGACGTTAGTTTGCTACCGCTCGGTGGTAGCTTGACGTTGAGTGCGTTGGGAGGCAGGCGTTGAGTGGAGGCGTTGAGTGGTAGGCATTGAGTGAGCTACCGTGCAACGTTATTCCTACCGTCGGCGTTAGCACAACATTATTTTTTGGCTGAGCGCTCGGGAAGCTACCACCCGACGATAGTTAGTTACCACACGGTGATAGCGCTCTAGAGAAGTTCCGTAGTTTGGCATTTTAGCCGTCTGATTTCCCTTAGGATTTAATACTACAGCCAAGGACACTCTATCCAAAGGGCATAAGTAGGGCTAAAACGTCCTGAACCCTCACTTTGCTATCATTTGAGAAAGAGTTAGGGTTTGTGTAACGGCCTCCCCAGCACCACGCTCGCAAGGACGACCGTCGACACCCCCAACCCAACGCTTTAAAGGGTTCAGCCTAACAAGGTCTGCATACCTTTCACCCCAAAGCCTCTCCCAGCCTGTTTCTCAGTTGCGGCGCATTGTTTAGGTCGGTTCTCGAACCCGCAACCTCCTTGATAAAGAGTCCTTCAAACCACTCCTCATCACCAACTAAGTTGAAAATTGCCCTTTTTGTAACGGCCCAGGTCCGGCTCCATAAAGGGAGACCCAGCGCGACCTAGCTTGCACCATTAAATAGCTGCAGCCTGTACACCTTAAACCATCTCGCGACTATTTCTCGGCCGCGCGCATTGTTGAGGCCGGGTCTCGAACCCGCAACCTCCTTGATAAAGAGACTTCAAACCACTCCTCATCACCAACTCCCGATGATGAACTCATTTCACTTATCAGATCAATACTCTAATATCCCAACTCTATAGGGTCATTTTGCACCTATTGTGATTTCTACAGTTTTTACTAAACGCAGACCATCCTATGTTATATGATGTATACAATGGGAGGTACTCCAAATTATCATACAAAATCCCTATAATATTTATTGGAGGTCTATCATGACATGATTAGCCTAAATCTAGAAGTTTATAATTTTCCTAATTTACCTGATAATTTATTTAATTTCCTAAGTGATCCAAATGCCTTTGTTTGAACATCAAGTACTTTTTTCACGCATGCAAAAATTTTCCACAAAATTATGATAAATACAATACAACTACTTATCAGTAAATTAAAGGTCTCCAAATTTTTAGAAAGAACTTAAACCCGTAAACATAATTTTTGAACATAACCTACATTAACTAATTTAAAGAGACAAGTACTGCCAATATACTTCTAATAATTTTGAAAAAAATTCAAGGATGAAGATAAAGATATATAAACACTCCAGGTCAAGTTTCATAATTTATAAGTGAATAATGAACTCTAAACTTGATTTTTCATAATAATCTAAGTTAATAGGTTAATGAACTAAGCACAACAATTATTAATCTAAAAATTGTAATAAAATTTTCATATGAGTATATTGACCTAGAAATACTACTGATCAAGTTTAATAATTTTCCAATAAAAATGGATCTCTAAATCTATTATTGATCATATTACCGTATTTATATACTTATGAAGTAAGTACTCGAAATTTACATCTAAAAATTACAATAAAATTCATGTATGATCGTATTTGTCTAAAACTCATTCTACACTAATTTCATAATCATCTAATGGATATTAAGGTCGTAATAAAAACATAATTAATTAGGGCTAATGCAGGTATTGCAAAGGTTCTACTAAAATTATTAATCTGAAATTCCCAATAAAATTATCCAAGGCTTGTAATGACATTATTAGTACACTAGCCAAGTTTCACAACTTTTCATTAAGGTTTGGTGGCTTATCTTGGTTGTACAAGTGTTGTGCCCTAAATTAGGGTTAGGGTTCTGAGGGGTTTTTTAATCTCCAAATCCTCTAAGATTTTTACTAGAGGACCTTAGCTACAATAGTATCCTCTCTACTAACTTTCAAGTCCATACATGGGTATTTGACTCCATGCCCTTCTCAAACCCCCAAAGTCCTAACATAGGGTTTTAACTTGGGACCTAGGGCAATCCTACCCCAAACCACCCCATAACCCATATAAGGGTGTTAAATGTCGTGTCAAACAGCTGGCCCAAATTTCAGCCTCTGTTGAGGTGGTTTGACCACTCAAAATTCAAAGTACACTTTTGACCTAAATACCCCTTATTAGGGCAATTCAAGGGTTTGCTCAAATCCTACTCAAATCAACTTAAAAAGAGATGGAAATTTACAAAGACCCTCCTGATGACCCCAAGGACCACTCATCAAAATTTGGGAGCATTTAGTGGTCATTTGGTCCCCCAATTAATTTACCCTAAGATAATTAAATAATTTAAAAAACTATAAAAATTTGTCCCCAAAAATTCTCATTTTTGGGCAGTACTTAGGTATAGATTAGAAAGACTCTCTGTACAAAATTCAAGTCATTTGGACAAAGGATGAAGTGGGGGCACTCATTTTAGTTTCAGTCTAACCCTATGTATAGACCCCACCAAAATAGATTCCCTGGTCAAACCAATTGTCCAAATTGACTCAAATTATTCTTAAATTAATATAGACCCCTAGGGATACAATTTATATGTTGACCACTTTCTTTGATTTAGCCTCTAAGTATTTTTAAATTTATTTACAAGGTGATGGAAATAATGTGACAGAAATCATTAAAATGAAATAATAATATAAGCTCCATCACGAATCTTGACGCACGATCCAGTGGCTCTGGCTCATCTTCTTCCTCCAGCCGATGGGTAGGATTGACCCATCCTAGAGCTACTTCCATCCGCCAACACCGGCCACCCGACCACCACCCTAGCCGGCCACCGCCACCACCACCTCCGTTAAGGTAGTGGCTATCGCCAGGCGGAGGCACAGCCGCCGGAGGGGCGGATTCCCGGCGATACCGACAAGCTTTAATTTGCAGAAAAACCAGGAGAAATCTTCTCCTGATTAAGCTCAATTGAGCCTGAATCTTAGCCCTAATAATTCCTATGATCTACCAACAGGAAAAGAGGAAGGGGAGGACCTTATTTGCGGCCTAGAGGCGGGTTGATCATCGGGATGCCATTTCCGATGGTTGCGTCGCTCAGTTTCTGAAATAACACAATGAACTCCTCCGGCTCTTTAAGGTAAGATGTGTAAATGATTCCTAGAAGTCCAATGAGGATTTAGAACAATAAAATGGGGAAGGGGGTGGTCATGGCATCAATGCAATTAATGACCATTGATGAAGCTCTCGGCCAAGTGGTGGGGGGGGTTTGAAACTGCCTTGTAGTGGCCGGTAAATGGCTGGAAACTTCTCCTCTTCCCCACTGGAGTTGAATACAACCAATAAAGGTGGCCCTTGGCCTCCCTAAGCCATAAATGGCATTTACCTCCTTTTATCTCTCCTCCATTAAAGGAGAATTGAAGCTTTCTCTCTCCTTCCCCTTATGTCTGATTTTGTTCATGGAACAAGCCTAAATTCAGACCACTAAGCTATTAAAAAGTGGTTAGGAAGTGGTTAGCCCAAGTGGCTAGGGGCCTGAGCTTGGGTTAGCCCTTTTTGAGCTAAGTTTGACTTGACCTAGCTTAGGGTTGACTTTGGTAAAATTGGCCTTTTGTGTCACAATCAATGGGTCCTTGGTGACCTATTGGACTCCCCTAGGGTCTAGGTTGTGATGGGTAGGGTTGAATTGGTACCTTGAAGGTCACTTGACCCATATTAAGGGCACTTTGACCACTTTGCGGTTTGAGTTGACTTAGGTGAACATAGCCACTAGGGTTTACCCCAATGGGTCCCTGTGACCCATTGACCTCACTTTAGGGTTTGGAGGGTATGGGTGGGGTCCACTTGGCTAAGGGAAGGTAAATTGACGCTATATAGGTCAGTTTGACCCATTTAGGGTTGGGGTTGACTTAGGTCAACTCAAGCTCTATGGTACACCCCAATGCGTCTTTGGTGACTCATTGACCCCTATTTAGGTCAAGGAAGGCCTTGGTAGGGTTGGTTGGGCCCATTAAGGGCACATTGCCCTTAGTTAGTGCATCTTGCCCTATTTAGGCCTAAGGTGATCCTTGGCAACTTGGCCATCCTGGGTTGACTCAAGTGGGCCCTTAGGGCCTTTTAATAGATTGGTGAGGTCATGGTCGGGTCTTAGAGTCATGGTGAAGCCCAATAATCATCCTAAACTAGGGTTTAGGAATCTACTATTTGCAGACCATAGTGATCTCACCTACATTCCTAGGTCTACATGGTGTTTTTGGGCTCCTAGGGTTTTTTCATGACCTAGTCATAACAAAACCACTCCTAGGAGGTCTAGTTGTCTGAGGGATGTTACAGTTTGAGAGAGAGATTGGGGGAGGAAGAAGAAGGCCTTTTTCCGCAATTGACGAAGCTTCGGGACTCCGATCGTCGATCCGAGGCCAAATCCGTGTAGAGAACTTGAAGGCACACATTTTCATCCGTTCAAGTCGAGTTTTCCATAGAAAGGAATAGGAGTTATAAGGTAATGACAATTCTCCTATCGGTCTTTAGGATGCGTGTATGACATCCAAGTTGTTCTTGCTTTCTTTCAAGCTTTTAGGCACAGGATCTCTCAAATGAGAGGGGTTCGGGTTGTCATGGTTCAAGAGGAGCCACCGGTTCGATAGTGTCCACCCCAGGCATGATGTTGCACTAGAAATCCACTCAGCTAGTGGATTAGGCATAGCGGGTGAAGCCGTAGTTGCGTCCGTTAGTCCGACTCGGTGATGTTGCATAACGAGCCTTAAGGATTTTGCTAGAAATCTGTTTACGGTAAGATGTCATTTGTGATATGGTTTCCCCATTATTTTCATATGAGTACGAATGGTGGATTATGGTGGGAAAGACTATTGATTGTGATATGTTAAGGCGCTTCTTTGTCTCTGTGGTCAGCTGGCTAGCCCATGACATGCATGTCATGTGTGGAGAGTGACCCGGCGAGACAAGTCCCTTATGTGAAACTGACTAGAATACCAAGTTTGGACAAGCCCGGGCGATGAAGCCTACGAGAGGGTGGGGACAAGCAAGGGTTCTTAGCATCAGTTTTTTTTGTTTGTGAGACGGAATACTTACATGAGAAGTCATAGCTTGTATACAAGCCTGGGTTTTGAGACCCACGAGCAGGGTGGGGCATTGGAAAGAGTTCCATGTGGCGGCTTGTATGCCATTAGGGGAAATTGAAAGTACCCATGTGTTTGCGGCATGAACCCCGATGGGGAAATTGGAAGTACCCGTTTGATGATGCGTGTTCATGTGTTAGATTCATACGCTTTAGGGTTACTTGGGTGAAACCCAGGATTGCATACATGGTGCATTGTAGGTCCTTTATTTTACCTGCTCAACATAGAAACATGTTTGTTGTCTGAGACATCCAAACCTGTTTTATTACTTTCTAAGTTCATGTATATTTTCATATGAAGTGCTGACCTGCAGGGTATGGAGTGCCCCGGGGTCTGCTATGGATAGCCGGGAGGAGATGTGTTGGTTACACAGTTGAGGTCAGCCTTTGCTGACCCACGTTACAACCAATTTTACAGGGCAAGGATTACAAGCGGGAGTAAGCTCGCCAGCCAAAAATGCCTAAGCCTCATGAAGTGATCTCTTTGTTTAGTAGCTTTGTTTGGTTGAATGTTATGTTCAATGCACTATGATTTTGGCTTGCATGTCGAGGTAGCCTAGGAGTGCTAATACACGTTTTAAAGTTGAAGTTATTTTTTCAGTTTTTAGACTGATGAATGTTGTAAGGTCTTAAGGCTATTTTTATACTCTTGTTGATGGTTCATAACTTATAGTGTGGATGTATTTTTCCGCTATTTTTGGTCTTAGTTTTGAGTTGGGTAATTTATATCATCTTATAATGCTTAAGCTGTGGAGTCTGTATGTTGTGGGTCCCCGGCCGGACCTATATTATACAGTCTTTACAAGTGAGGCGTTACATGTGAGATCCCCAGAGGCAAGCACTTTTATTTATAGCGGACTCGAGTTTAACATAGATAATTGATATGGCAAAAATATTTGAGGAGGATCACTTGGGAGGTGGTAAGAGACCCACTAAGGGAGTAATGGAAGCATGCCTAGTTATAGGAGGAGGCAGGACAAAAGAGGAAGGTGAAATAATAGAGGCGAAGGTCTCTTCCAATAAAATTTTAGAATGGAGCGTCAAGCCCCGCAACCAGCACTACCTCCAATGCAACAATTGTACCTACAGCCTACGGAGTAGCACGAGCGAGTTTGCTTCCAGTGCAATCAGTCGGGCCACATCAGGCGCTTTTTCCCACAACTAGGTGGAGATGTTCCCCCTGCTTTCCCTCCGGCAGCACCACGAGGACGGGGACATGTGCGTGGTCGAGGCCGAGGACGACGAGGAAGGAATCCTGGACCTGCTCAGGAGCAGATGTTTGCGCTGGATATGGTGCAGGTGCGGAATCCTAAGGAGGTGATTTCAAGTATGTAATGACTTGGTTAAAATATTCCTTAAGCATTTTTATTTAATTGCCTAAGTAATGTTAGGAATCTAGCTTGAGTCTTTATAATTGATACTTAGGCACCGTGATGGTTAGTGGGAAACTAGCTCATACACTATTTAATATATGGGCAACTCACTTGTTCATTTCGGCGGACTTTGTTCAAGACCTAGAAGAAGTACAATATTTCACTGGTGTCGCTCGGAGAGTACGTCTCCGGGATGGCTCCGAGATGACTTTGTCTGCAAAGTGTGATTTAGAAGTATTTCTTGGGGGAAAATTCTTTGAAACCCCTGCAGCGGTGTTGGGAATCGCAAAATTTGATCTCATTCTGGGCTTGTCGTGGTTGGATTGGCACCATGCCAAGATAGATTGTGTGGCGAAGCAAATCACCTTAAGGCATGGAGACTCGGAGGTCATTTTCCAAGGTATCAAATTTGCACCCCATATATTATTGTCTTCGACTCAAGCCCTTAAGGCCCATAAGAAGGGGGGCGAAGTATATATGATATGTTTTGAATTAAAAGAGACTGCACCAAGTATGAAAGATGTGCGGGTAGTGCGGGACTTCCCTGAGGTATTTTCTAAGAAGTTGTCAGGATTACCCCCACATAGAGAGGTGGATTTTCAGTTTAAATTAGTACCGGGTGTCAAGCCTGTCTCTCGGACACCTTACCGAATGGGAAAAGGAACTCGCCGAGTTTAGGGTTCAGTTACCGGAGTTGATAGAATCAGGGTTTGTTCGTCCCTGTTCATCACCTTGGGGAACCCCTATTCTATTTGTCAAGAAGAAGGACGGAACATTAAGATTGTGCATAGACTATCGAGAGCTCAATCGGTTCATAGTGTGGAACACCTATCCCCTACCCAGAATTGATGAGTTATTCGATCAGCTGGTAAGAGCGCATTGGTTTTCCAAACTGGATTTGCACTGGGGGTATTACCAGTTGACGATACAAGAGGAGGATATTAAGAAATTAACATTTAGCTCATGGTTTGGCTTATATGAATTCACGGTGATGCCGTTTGGGCTCACAAATGCCCCTTCTGTGTTCATGAGTTTGATGAACCATGTGTTCGAGCCGTACTCAGATGAATTCACTTGTGCACGCAGCGGAAGGAATAAAACAAGAACAACCCAAAGAGAAATGGATCGGGCCATGAATGTTGAATCAAGAAGTTATCAAAAATAATAAGACAAAATTACCTCTTCGGTGTTGAGTCACAACTCAACAAAGATGCTTCAAGATCTGAGTCCTGTCGGTGGGGAGTTCCACGTAGAATAATGTCCACGTCTCTACAGAAATCCACACGAGCGGGAGAACACCTAGCTTCGTCGCACGAAGGGTCGGGATGGAGATCGACCGCACCTTGCAATTCCACGGACTGCTAGGTCCACGCCAGGAAAGGCAATACCGACGATGATCGTCGGAGAGGAGGAGGTCGGTGGAGCACACACGGCGGCAGAACACTTCCGTCCGGCTGGGTTTGGGATTCGGCGGATCGGTAGAACAGCGGAACAGTTCCGTCGGTTTCGATTCGGTCAAAAAAGAAAAGCCCGATCAATCCGATACATATCCTTCCCAAAACCCTAAGTGTCTATTTATACTCAAAGCATAAATAAACCAAGGCAAAATCGCTATCCACAGACCACAGCAAAATAGGGTTTCAGAATCGATCGACGAGAATCACCTTACAGAAACGGCGTTGAGAGTGTTGAGTCATACTCGACGATTCTCGACGAATCTGCCTTGGCGTTGAGAGCATTGAGTCATACTCGACGATTCTCGATGAATCTGCCTAGGTGTTGAGAGCGTTGGGTCATACTCGATGATTCTCGACGAATCTGCCTTGGCATTGAGAGCATTGAGTCATACTCGACGATTCTCGACGACTCTCGACGACTCTCGATGAATTTGCCTTAGTCTCTAAGAACCTTCTTTGGCAACATTTGCCCGACCCCATTCTGTGCGGTGATTGGTAACCCTTACCAACACAGTCGGTCTTCCAACTTCTCCACATGCTCTTATGTGCGACCCTGCCGGCTCATTTCGCGTTGGCAGTTAGATTACATGTTTGAAAACTTCTAGATCACCATGGTAACTCCAACAGTCTCCCACTTGATCTTGAAAGTATCAAACCAAAAACCTCACAAACAATGAGCGGCATCTAGCAATGCATCATTTCTCCCCAAGCAATAAGAGTTCATAACTCATAAGCCTTTATTACCAATGTACCAGCGTTGTCTTTGTCCCTTTGTCCCTTACATCCAGAAAGAACTAGAGGCATGTACCGTGTCACACTCATAATAGCTCAATCCAAGTTTCCTGATCTAGAACGGACTTCAAGAGAATGGTGAGTCCAATATCATATATTGACTCAACCAAGCATGGTCATTCATTTCTCAGTCCAGTTCCATCAAGGGGCCCATGGATGCAACTCCTGTCATATAGGAAGACAAACCCCATATCTGCTCACACACAAACACCCAAATGATTCGTAATGTGCCCAACAACCACCCTTATCATCAACCTTTCTCAAGGAAGACTTTAGATGGCATCAAAGCACGCTCTTCCTCACTTGATGAATGCTGCGACATCAGGTCAAAGGACCACAACACCATTGCCAATAAAGACCTACTTATAACACGATTAGATATTCAATCCACAAAGTAGTCTCAGGATGGGTCTGTCCAGTACAACTTGTTCATTAATAAGTACCCACGTGATGACTTGATATCACAATATCATGACCTGTGAGAACTGGTCATCAGTCAATGCACGTGCTAGTCTTAAGGTATCATCATCACCCTTAACTCCTATGATGATATAACGACCAGGGACCTTTTAAGAATGAAGCTTCAAATATATCATAGGCTCTCACATTAAAGTCACGTACTTGATGTCCTATGGAAGCGAACACTCTAAGGGTATTTATTATGTTACAATTTAACTATCACATAGGAAAATCATAATAAAAGAACTTGCCATTAATTGTAAAAAGAAACATTTGGTACACAATTCATCATATGAATAAACAATAAATAGCAAACAGAATATATGTTTACATGCAACCCCCAAGACTCTCACTAGAGTTGATCATTTAGGTATCGTATACCCATCGATCTAGTATGACCATCATGCTTTCTCTACGCGGATGCTTTGTCAGTGGATTGACAATATTCTCCTCAGTCGGCACTCTGCAAATGTTCACATCTCCTCGTTTGACAATCTTACGAATAAGATGGAACCGCCGAAGTATGTGCTTAGAGCACTGATGGTATTTAGGTTCCTTAGATTGTGCAATTGCACCATTGTTATCACAGTAGAGAACTACGGGGCCAACAATGCTAGGAACTACATCAAGCTCGCCGATGAATTTCCTAATCCATAAAGCCTCCTTCACTGCGTTAGCTGTAGCGATATACTCGGCCTCTGTTGTAGAATCAGCAACTGTCTCTTGCTTGGAACTCTTCCAGCTCACAGCTCCTCCATTAAGGCAAAACACAAACCCTGACTGAGACTTTGAATCATCCCTATCAGTTTGGAAGCTAGCATCCATGTAACCACTTACAACGAGCTTTTCCTCTCCACCATACACCAAGAACACATCCTTTGTCCTTCTCAAGTACTTCAGGATGTTCTTGACTACAATCCAGTGACACTCACCGGGGTCTGACTGATACCTGCTAGTCATGCTCAAAGCAAAGGAGACATCGGGTCGAGTACACAACATTGCATATATGATTGATCCAATTACCGAAGCATATGGAATTAACTTCATGCGGTCCTTATCTTTACAAGATTTTGGACACTGGTCCTTAGAGAGATTCACACCATGACACATGGGTAAAAATCCTTTCTTGGACTCAAGCATGTTGAACCGCTTCAACACCTTCTCAATGTATGTACTCTGGGTCAAACCTAACAACTTCTCCGATCTATCTCTATAGATCTTAATACCGAGTATATAAGTCGCTTCACCCAATTCCTTTATAGAAAAGCAGAATTCCTAGGTTGTTCTTAACAACTTTTGGTGTAGGAATGTCATTCCCAATCAAAAGTATGTAATCTACATACAATATCAGGAAGACAACAATGCTCCCACTGATTCGCTTGTAAACACAAGGCTCATCTTCATTCTTGATGAAACAAAACTCTTTGATTTTCTCATCAAAACGAAGATTCCAACTTCGAGTGGCCTGTTTCAGTCCATAGATTGACTTATTCAGCTTGCTTATTTTAGTGGCTTCATTTGGGGATACAAAACCATCAGGTTGTGTCATGTACACTTCCTAAAGGAGGTTTCCATTAAGGAAAGCCGTTTTGACATCCATCTTCCAGATCTCGTAGTCATAATACGCAACAATAGAAAGTAATATCCTTATGGACTTTACCATAGCAATAGGGGAAAAGGTCTCATCATAGTCAATACCATGAATTTGCTTGAAAACCTTAGCCACCAGTCGCCCTTTGAATGTCTGCACATTCCCATTCATGTCGGTCTTCTTCTTGAAGACCCTTTTGCACACTATGGGTCGTACCCCTTCAGGTGGTTGCACCAAGTTCCAAACTTGGTTTGCATACATGGAGTATATTTCGGATTTCATAGCCTCAAGCCATTTGTCGGAGTCTGGTCAATTCATATCCTCTTGGTAGGTTGCTGGTTCATCATCATGATCCATAAGCAACACATTACCTATTTGAGACACGAGAAATCCATATCTCTCAGGTTCAAATCTTGGCCTACCAGATCTACGTAGGACCTGTGTTTCTTGAGTAGGTTATCTAGCTACAACATCTTGTAGTCCTGTCTCAGAATCCAATTCCGGTTCATTCACTATTGGTGGTTCTTGAAATTCTTCAAGTTCTACCTATTCAGTCTATCTTGATAAGAACTCTTTCTCCAAGAAGACACCAGTCCTTGTGACAAACACTTTGCCCTCAGATGGAAGGTAAAAGTAATACCCTTTCGTTTCCTTAGGATATCACACCAGATAACATTTATCCGATTTGGGTTCCAGCTTGTCAGGCATTTGACGTCGCACGTATGCCTCACAGCCCCAAATTTTAATGAACGACATACTAGGACGCTTCCCAGTCCATATCTCATATGGTGTCTTCAGAACCGTTTTTGTCGGAGCGCGATTCAGTGTCATTGCAGCAGTCTCTAAAGCCAAACCCCAAAAGGAAATAGGCAAGTCTGCATGACTCATCATCGAACGTACCATGTCTAACAAAGTACAATTTCTCCTCTTAGACAAACCATTATGCTGTGGTGTTCTAGGTGGTGTGAGCTGTGATACAATACCACACTCTTTCAAATGATCACGGAACTCATGACTCAGGTATTCGCCATCTCGATAAGATCGAAGTGCTTTAACCCTTTTTCCCAACTTGTTTTCTACTTCATTTTTGAACTCTTTGAACTTTTCAAAGGTCTCGGATTTGCACTTCATAAGATACACATGTCCGTATCTACTGAAATCATCAATAAATGTAACGAAGTAGAAATACCCACCTCTAGCCATGGAGCTCATGGGTCCACATACATCACTATGTACAACACCCAAGAGATCCTCAGCCCTCTCAGTATAACCAGTGAAAGGGGCTTTAGTCATTTTGCCTAACAATCAAGATTCGCATCGCTCAAATGATTCATAATCAAATGAGTCCAAAAGTCCATCTTTATGGAGCTTGGATATACGCTTCTCGTTTATATGGCCCAAACGACAATGCTAGAGATATGTAGGGTTTGAGTCATTTGTTCTTAGTCTTTTATTATTTTCTACATTATAGATCTGATGGTCCAAGATCAAAATGTAAAGACCATTAAACAATTGGGCTACAGTATAACAAACATCATTCTTAAATATAGAATAACAGTTGTTCTTAATTATAAAAGAAAATCCAATCATGTCCAAGCATGAAATGGATATAATGTTTCTAGTTATTGCCGGAACAAAATAACAGTTATCTAGTTCTATTACAAGCCCACTGGGCAAAGAAAGACGGTAAACCCCTACGGCTACAGCAGTAACTCTTGCTCTATTGCCGACGTGCAGGTCCACCTCCCCTTTACTCAGCAATCTTCTCCTTCCCAATTCTTGCACATTTGTACAAATGTGAGAACCACATCCGGTATCGAATACCCAAGATGAAGGAGCAGAAAAGTTTATCTCTATAACGTAAATATTTGAAGCGGAAGTCATACCTCCCTTCATTTTCTGCAGACCCTCAATGTACGAAGGACAGTTCCTCCTCCAATGACCAGCCTTACCACAGTGGTGGCATTTCCCTTCCTTTACCGTGCTCTTCTTTTTCATCATTGCAGAAGACTTGGGTCCCACCTTCGTCTTCTTAGAGCCCTTGGCCTTGCCCTTGCCATTATGCACCATCAGTATGGGGCTGGCAGGCTTGGCCTTCTTCATATTGATCTCGGCAGTTCTCAACATGCCTAGGAGCTCGGGCAGTGTCTATTCTATTTCATTCATGTTGTAGTTCAAGACAAACTGCTCGTAACTGTTCGGCAATGATTGTAGGATCAGATATGTGGCCAACTCTTGACCCAGAGGAAAACCTAGCATTTCAAGGTTCTCTATATACCCAATCATCTTGAGTACGTGAGTCCCTACTGAGTCTCGAACTCCCATCTTGCACTGAAACAACGCTTTTGTGACGTCAAACCTCTCTTGACGAGCATGCCCTTGAAACATTTTCTTGAGATTCTCGTCAATCTCCTTGCACCCCATGTTCTCATGTTGCTTCTGAATCTCAGAGTTCATGGTGGCAAGCATAAGGCATTCGATGTCCAAGGCGTCATCAGTATACTTCTTATAAGTATCTTTATCAGCACGGGAAGAATTCCCGGTCGGCACCTCGGGGACTTCTTCTTCATAGACATAGAGCTTTCGCTCTTGCTTGAGAACAATTCTCAGGTTTCTGTACCAGTCCATGTAGTTAGTCCCACCGAGCTTACCCTTCTCTAGGATGGCTCTCAGAGATAGAGTGGAGTGTGAACCACTTGCCATGGAATTCTACAAGAATTCATGCAGAATAAATCAGTACCAAAATTTCAAAATACAATTATTTTCTTAATTTGGACTTCAATTAAAAACTCCCACTATTTTATTCAAAATAATAGCCGTCACTATCAATTCGGAGAGTGTTGGGATTTGTCTCCACAATGCCTCAGATTTGTAGGAGGTCAGACCTTGAACTAAGATGAATTAAGGTGTATTTGATGCTGTGTTTAAGTTGTATGTATGCAGGTTCTAATTGCCAAGTGTAGACCAATGTCAGTCTATAATGGGTCACCAAACACAGGACCATACAATGTAATCCCTCTTTGTGTGATCCAAAGTGTTGACCCATGTATAGCCTCTCTATTGGGATACACTTCCTTCATGCACTTGGATTGATGGACAGAAGCATTGGAGCAAATTTCCTCTTAGAATTTTCCTAAGTCCTTTATACTCGAGTATTTCCTTGTAATACACGAGTAAGTATTTCCTGATACTCGAGTATATATTCTGATACTCGAGTAGGTATGTTTATACTCGAGTAAGTGTTTCCTGATACTCGAGTATATATTCTGATACTCGAGTAGGTATGTTTATACTCGAGTAAGTGTTTTCTGATACTCGAGTATATATTCTGATACTCGAGTATATATTCTGATACTCGAGTATATATCCTGATACTCGAGTAAGTATGTTTATACTCGAGTAAGTTTTCTCTATACTTGAGTATATCTTCTGATACTCGAGTAAGTATGTTTATACTCGAGTAAGTGTTTTCTGATACTCGAGTATATCTTCTGATACTCGAGTAAGTATGTTCATACTCGAGTAATTGATCTTTGATACTCGAGTAAATTCTTCCATACTCGAGTATATCCTCTGATACTCGTGTATGTTAACGTCTCTCAGTTATATTTTCTGATACTCGAGTTTAGCCTTTTGATACTCGAGTATATCGTCTTGATACTCGAGTATACTTTCTATTACTCGAGTATACAATTCTGATACTCGAGTATACCATTTTGATACTCGAGTAATTCATTCTTCTCTCCTGTAATTCTCTCTTTCTATACTCGAGTATACTGCTTCTTGCTACTCGAGTAATCCATCTCTCCATACTCGTGTATATCCTTCATTACTCGAGTATCGCAGTCAACTTCTCCAGAATTATTCTAAGTCCATTTTCATCATGAATATTTTGAATCTGTCAATTCTGATTGGTCCACGTGTCATCAATAATCAATATTTTGACCGTTGGAACCCACCTATAAATAGGTCTTTTCAGAAATGACTTTTCAAGCGGTATTACAGAAATATTCTTTTTAAGAAAGAGAAATTCCGTGAACCCTAATCTCACGCCGCCGCCATTGCCGTTCACGGAAGAAGAAGAAGAAAAGTTTGGATCGCCACCTTCGTTTTCATCGATCTTTTCTCCAGCGATCCAGAAGAAAGAGAATCACTCGATCTTGCCAAGCCTTGAAGATTCCAGATCTACTTTCTTGATCGAGGTGGTTCTAGATCTCAGATTCGTGGATATTTCTCTAGTCGTCTTCTACATTTTCTGATCAAGCCGAAGTTCCTAAAGAAGAAGACAGATCCAGATCTGAGATTGTTGTTTTGATTTTTGTTTTCAAACCAAATTTCATTGTAGGAGATTCTTCTCCGAGACTTGTAGGAAGTTTTGTCTTCCGAGTTTTTGTAGATCCGTTTTGGGATCGAGATTTGTAGGAACGTGGTTCCGAGGTGTAGGATTGTTTTCAATCCGAGATAGTGGAGTAGCCGAGTCTAGTAATTTGCTAGATCGGTGAGGAAAGTGGACGTACCCAAGATTGGGGAACCACTATAAATCTCTTGTCTTCTGTGATTGCTTGATATTTGCTGTGTTAGTTTTTAATTCCGCATTTGACACGCAACTCACCTATTCACCCCCCTCTAGGTGATTTAGGCTAACAACTTAGACCTCTCAATTGGTATCAGAGGGAGGTTGATCGTTAAAAGGTTAACACCTTGATCTTATCCTTCTAAGTTGTTTCTTGTAAAGTATCAAGCATGAGTAAGACCAAGGATTTTGCTAAACTCCCTATCTGCACCAAGAACAACTTTCCTATGTGGAAGGAAAGAGTAAAGTTCTTCATGGAAGCAGTAGATCCCCGGATCTTCATGATTGTTGAAGAAGGTCCCCACATTCCTATGACTGCATCCACCATAGATCCCACCAAGCAAGTTCCCAAGAAGCTGATGGATCTAGACAAGGATGAGATTGCACTTGTCTCTCTGGACAAGAAGGCTAAAAATATTATAGCAAGTGCAGTCGA
The DNA here is from genome assembly GCA_039513925.1 of Platanthera zijinensis. Classification (NCBI taxonomy): domain Eukaryota; kingdom Viridiplantae; phylum Streptophyta; class Magnoliopsida; order Asparagales; family Orchidaceae; genus Platanthera; species Platanthera zijinensis. The sequence continues at coordinate 121,690,779 of CM077092.1, forward strand.
CGATTCAATGCTGCAGAATCTAATTCATTGCCAGTCTGCCAAGGAGATGTGGCAATCCCTTGTGACTCTAATGGAAGGTACAGAAGAAGTGAGGGATGATCGGAGATCCCTTCTGAATCAAAAGTATGAAGCCTTCCGGCAAGGTCATAAGGAAGCCATAGCTGACACATTTGAGAACTTCTTCAAAATAGTAAATGGCCTAAGAGTGTATGGCCGTGTCTTCACCAACGGGGAACTCAATGACAAATTCTTAAGATCCCTAACCAAGGAATGGGATAATAAGGTATGTGCCATCCGGGAGTTTGGAAGGTTAGCTGAGACAGACCCGCAGAATCTGTTCGGAAAGCTTATGTCTTACGAGCTGCAAATCAACTCAAGAAAAGCTGAAGAAGAGACGAGCAGGTCTGCATCCAAGGAGAAATCTGTCGCTCTAAAGGCAGATAGCTCAAGGAAGATAAAGGCTAGCTCTCCTGCCCCAGTTCCTGAAGCTGATGAAGAAGAATCATCTGAGCCTAGCTCATCTGGCTCAGAACTATCTGATGGAGAGTTCTCCCTACTCTCAAGGCAGTTCAAGAAATTCTTGAACAAGAAGAAGCAATGGAGAGGCAAGGATGCCTCATATAGAAGATCACGACATGACAGTGATCATCGGAAGAAAGGCTCAAGTAGCCATGACAGGTATAATCCTAAACCGAACAAACAGGTTTCTACTGACATCATTTGTTACTGTTGCAATAAGCCAGGTCACGTCATCGCCGATTGCCCTCACAAAAAGAAAGAGGGTGGAAGAAGAGAGGAAAGAAATCCTCACACCCCAAGAAGAGGACAGAGAGAAGCCTAGTAGCCAAGAAGAGCAAAACTCTCAGCGACTCTGACTCATCTGAGTCGAGTGAAGAAGAGGAAGCTTACTTTGGGCTCATGGCTCATTCGGATGATGAACAAGTCCCCCAGTTTACTGGGGAGGTAAAATCTCACACTCCTCTCTCTGATTCTGAAAATGACAATGAGCAAGAGGGATATTCCTCTGAAGATGAATCTGAACTCATGGGACAGTATAAGGAACTACTCACCGCTTACGAGAAATGTCGTAGAATGGTGAGAAGTCAAGCCAAAGAGATCAATTCTCTACAGGCTAGTGAGAGCAACTTGAGAGAAGAAGTCAATAGGACTAACTCTCTTCAAGAGAACCTAAATGAAGCTATGGAGGAATACAATAAAGCTCTCAAGCACCTCGACCTTAAAGAGGAAATCATCAAAGAACTGGAAAAACAACTCGAGGCTGAAAAGAAGCTTGTTGAGAGTTTCTCTAAGCCTAAGACAGTTCTTCCAATCGTTGCTGAATTCTCTGCTAAGGCCAAGGGTGCTGGTTTAGGCCACATTGGATCTTCTAGTAAATCCTCTAGGAGAAACAAGGCCAAGAGGAAGAATAAAGCTGCCCGGAAGGCTCTAGCTGAGGAAAAAGGGAAAGCTCCCTTGGAACCTGTTGTGTTCAAGAAAGTTATCTTTCCCACGAACGAACTCGATTATGAGTCCACCTATGGACACTTTTCTAGGCCGATCCCTGAGAAGCCTAAGTCAAGATACCAAGGTTGGACTCGTCCTCGTAACTTTGGCGAGAGTGTCTTCAAGGCACCTTATGAGGAGATTCAGCTTCAAAGCTATGGACCTTATGCTCATGGTCATAATTTCAAAAAGACACCAAAAGTAAAACCCATTGTAGAAAAGCCTATGAAGGAGAAGACCTCATGTAACTGCAATCATCATGAAGCCTCTTCCTCCAAAAGTAAGGCTCCTGCTAGACCTTCATTCCAGAAAGTCAGGCAGGACTACCCAAGGCAAAGATACAACAGGTTCAACTGTTGGTGTTGTGGCAAAGTTGGTCATTTTGCCAGTGATTGTTGGTTCAATCCTGAAAATGCTGCAACCCCTAAGGTTAGCAACGTGAGAGTGACCACTCATAAGGCTAATACTCGTAGGGGGAGTATTCTAACTCGAGACCAAGGACCCAAACTTGTTTGGGTTCCTAAGGCTAAATGATTGTAATTGCAGGTATGTCCAAAGGCCACCAAAATGCCAATCTGGTACTTGGACAGTGGATGTTCTCGGCATATGACCGGGACAAGGAGCCTACTACTAAACTACACCTCAGTCTGCGACGGACCAAAGGTCATCTTTGGAGGTTCAGATCGAGGAATCACTAAAGGCTATGGTATGATTTCTAACGGTAGCGTATCCTTCTCGAATGTAGCCTATGTTGAAGGATTGGAACACAATCTCATCAGCATAAGCCAACTATGCGACAAAGGATACGTAGTTGAATTTCATGCTGACAAGTGTTTGATAAAGTCGGTTAACAATATGGAAACTATTTTATCAGGCACTCGAAGCAGAAATATTTTCTGTTTAAATTTTATTTGTATAGACTCTTCGACACCAGTGTGTCTTTTGGCAAAAAGTAGTGCATCTCTTGCTGACCAATGGCACAAGAGACTAGCACATATTAATTTCAAAACTATTAATAAATTATTCTCTCAAAACTTAGTGCGTGATGCACCCAAGGTCAAGTGCGTTACGGACAGTCCTTGTCACGCTTGTATCAAAGGCAAGCAAACAAGAAGCTCGTTCAAAAGCATAATAGGCAAGGATTCCAATAGAAGTTTACAGCTTCTTCATATGGACTTGTTTGGTCCACTGCAGGTTAGAAGTTTGGGAGGTAAGGAATATACGTTGGTTATTGTGGATGATTACTCGCGCTTTGCGTGGGTGTTCTTTCTGAAACACAAGTCAGATACCTTCGGTATTTTCACTAACTTTGTCAGGCAAATCCAGAATGAATACAACTGTTCCGTAGTCAAAATCAGAAGTGACAATGGAACGGAATTCAAGTCTGGAGCCATGACAGAATTTTGTGAAAGTCAAGGTATCTTTCATGAGTTTTCCTCTCCCCGCACACCACAGCAAAATGGAGTGGCTGAGAGAAGGAACAGAACACTCATAGAGGCTTGTCGGACCATGTTGAGTGATGCCTCACTTCCGGAGTATTTCTGGGCTGAAGCCGTCAACACCGCTTGTCATGTGCAAAATCGAGCACTCATCAACAAAGACCATGATAAGACTCCTTACGAACTTCTAAAAGGCAGGCAACCAACCATTTCATACTTTAGAATCTTTGGTTGTAAGTGCTTCGTACTTAACAATGGCAAGTATCACACTACAAAGTTTAGCGAGAAAAGCTTTGAAGGTATTTTCGTAGGTTACAGTAGCCATAGTAAGGCCTATAGAGTTTTCAATAGAAAAACTCTGGTTGTGGAAGAGTCGATACATCTTGTATTTGATGAGACGAGTCTGTTGCAAAGCAACTCGTCTAGTGTGCCTATTGTAGATGCAGGTACAAAGTTGAAAGAACTCAGCTTGGATGAACCTATTAAAGATAAAGATGAGACGTTCATCAAGATCCCCTCTACAACCACCTTTGGAGAGGGAGATGATCAAGATGAAGAAGACATCCCAGCTGAAGATATAACTCCAGTGGCTGAAGAGATCCCAGATGCAAGGACTTTAGAGTTCAGACACTTGAAGGATCATCCTGCTGACCAAATCATAGGAGATCCTCGGGATGGTGTCAGAACTCGTCGAGGTACAACTAACGAGAATTTACACTTAAGCTTTCTCTCACAGGTTGAACCAAAGAAATTTGAGGAAGCCAACTCCGACGCATCCTGGATTCTAGCCATGGAAGAAGAATTAAATCAATTCAAAAGATGCAAAGTCTGGACACTTGTTCCTAGACCCAAGCATAAGAACGTCATCGGGACAAAGTGGGTCTACCGGAACAAGATGGATGAAGACGGAACAATTATAAAGAATAAAGCCAGACTTGTCGCCAAGGGATATCGTCAAGAGGAAGGGATCGACTTCGACCAAACTTATGCTCCAGTAGCAAGACTGGAGGCAATCAGGTTATTTCTTGCCTACGCTGCACTTAAGGGCTTTACCGTCTATCAAATGGACGTGAAGTCCGCCTTCCTAAATGGTAATATTAAGGAAGAAGTGTACGTAGAGCAACCCCCAGGTTTTGTTGATCCAACCCTTCCTAACTATGTGTATTTATTACAAAAAGCACTATATGGTCTCAAGCAAGCCCCTCGGGCTTGGTATGAGACGCTATCTACCTTTCTTCTTGAGAACAAGTTCACGAGAGGAAAGATAGATAAGACATTATTTCTTAGGGAAATAAAAGGCAAGATTTTGCTAGTGCAAATCTATGTCGACGACATCATTTTTGGCTCTACAGACAACAACCTCTGCAAGAAGTTTTCTAAACTTATGCAAGGGAAGTTTGAAATGAGCAGTATGGGAGAGCTGAAGTATTTCTTAGGGCTACAAGTGAAACAATCTGAGGATGGAATTTTCATCTCTCAGACCAAGTTCACCAAAGAGCTGCTTAAGAAATTCGGAATGGAGAATGCAACCTCTATGAGGACTCCAATGGCCTCAGCTATGTCTCTGGACAAGGACGAGAAAGGGAAACCTTTTGATGAAACCAAGTACAGAAGCATAATTGGGTCCTTGCTCTACCTTACTGCGAGTAGACCAGATATAATGTTCTCGACATGTGTATGCGCTAGATTTCAGGTGAACTCTAAGGAATCTCACTACATCGCTGCAAAGCGAATCTTGAGATACCTCAAAGGAACACCAAATCTTGGCTTATGGTACCCAAGAAGTAATGATAGTGAACTAATTGGATTTTCAGATGCAGATTTTGCAGGAAGCAAAGACGACAGGAAAAGCACCTCCGGGACTTGCCAATTCCTCGGAAGGAGACTCATTTCCTGGAGCAGTAAGAAGCAAAACTGTGTAGCCATCTCAACGGCTGAATCAGAGTACATCTCTGCAGGGGGCTGTTGTGCACAGCTTTTGTGGATCAAGAATCAGTTTGAAGATTACAACATGAAGTTCCAGAACATTCCACTGTTCTGTGATTCTTCCAGCGCAATTGCAATAGCCAACAACCCAGTCTCCCACAGGAGGACCAAGCACATAGAGCTTCGCTACCATTTCATCCGAGAGCATGTGGAAAATGGAGATATAGATCTACAGTATGTCTCCACAGACAGGCAAGTTGCAGATATCTTCACCAAGCCGCTGGATGAGTCCAAGTTTTCATTCTTCAAAACTGAGCTTGGACTGCTTAACAAAGAAGACCAATGATGGACTCAGAAATTTAGAAGAGGTCAGACATGTTGGATACTCTGAGGTACATTGTTTTTCCTTTGTTTAGTGAAAATTCCTTCAAGAAATTTGAGACTCGAGAATAGTTACATTTACACGAGTGAAATAGTGAATACTCGAGTAACAAGACAAATATACTCGAGTAATCAAATCAATACTCGTGTATGCACTCCTTATACTCGAGTATGAAAAGTCTTCAGAATTTAATACTCGTGTATTGAACTTCATATACTCGAGTAATCAGATTGATACTCGAGTATAAATTTCTTATACTCGAGTATGGAAAAATCCGTCTAGACTTAATACTCGTGTATACTCAGTCCATACTCGAGTATACGTTAAGGATTACTCGTGTATGCCGTAAACTTCTCTCGTGTAATCGGATTTCTCTGGAATTTTTCAAACTCTCTATTCGCACAACTAAATTGCCGCCTCTTCAGGTATGTCTTTTACTTAATTCATTTTTAAACCTAATTAGAATTATTTATATATATATATTCAAAACGACAAAGTCCTTTCCACTTCTCATTCACTCGAGTAGCCGCCGGCTGTTCGTATTCCGAAACCCTGTTCTTCATATTCCGTCGCCGCAGATTTCCGTCTTCCTCATTGCAGAATCGCTGATGGCTCCTCCCTCCTCCAAGTTTGGAATCGGCTCGGAATTAGTGACTGATGGCATAGAAGATATCTCCGATGATTTCAAGAACCTTCTGATTCTCCTGGATACGGCCGGATTAACCTTCGTTCTTCAAGAACCTTGCCGCCTTTTGCTTTCTGATGTTGAAGAGTTCTACAAAAACTTGAAGATTAGGCACAATGGTACAGTTCTGAAATCAAAGGTAAGGGGAGTTGATGTTCGGTTAGATAAAACCTCTGTCGCCACTCTGCTTCGGATGCCAGTGGTCGACGAAGAAGATGATTTAGACAAGGCAGATGCCGACCGCACCTCCTTATTCTGTGGTCGAGATCCAGAAGGTGGAGGTGAAACCCTGAACCGCTCTCTGTTCAATCCGGAAGGGAAGTTTCTAGTTGACATCATTGCCAAAATCCTCTGGTGCAAGACTTACTCCATTCGAGATGTATCACAAAATCTTTTTGATGTTATGCAAGCTATTGTCTGCAGGAAGAAGTTTCAGTTTGGAATGATGATACTAGATAAGATCAAAGAAAGCGTCAAACATCCCAGCTTTGCCAGGATTATCTCCCTCCTCCTCCATGAGATAAATCCTACAGTGTTTGACTTCTCTAAAGGGACTCCTCTTCACCACATGAAGAAAGTCTCAATATCATCCATTCAGAGGTATGACCTCAAGATCATGAACCCTGCCCAAACCTCCAGACAGCAAGCTGTCATCAGGACCCCATCTCCTCCTCAACATCAAATTGCTGACACTCTGGGTGCAGCAATTGAGGGGGAGCCTGCCTCTTCTCTACCTCAGAATCAGGTCTCTTCACAATCAGTAATTCCAGAAACAGAAGAAGTAAGAATTCCTACTCCTCCAATCTCTCCTCCTCCAGCAGATGTTCAATCAGCAAATGCAGACTCAGAGATTCCAGACTCAGCAGCCCTTTTGTCTACAGCTGAGGATATCAACAAATTCATTGATGAGCTCAGCTCAGATGCCCCTCTCTTCCAAAATGACTCAGCTGCTAAGTCTCCAGTTCAGTCTCCTGCAAGAACTCCAGCTCCATCTCCTGCAAGATCTCCAGTCCATTCTCCTGAGAGTGAGCCTAGTAAATCAGCTCATATTCTCCTGTCTGATGATGAGATGTCTCCAGATCCTGTGGAGGCACCTCTGAAGAACTTGGACTTCTCCATGCCCTCTCTCCTACCCTCAGAAGAAGATGTTGACACAGTTCCATTCAAGAGAGCAGTCAGCTCAGTGGTGATCTCAGAAATCCCTCCCTGGACTGCTTCTGCTTCTGCTTCTGCCCTTGCTCCTGCTGCTTCAGCTCCTGAACAAACCTCAGCTCCCTCCTCTTCATCCTCAGATATTATTAGCAAGATAGAGCTTATGCTAAAAGAACAGAGAGATTACTTTGATGCCTCTCTGCAATCAGTAACATCCAAGGTCTCTGCTCTAGAAAAAGAGATGAGCAGAGGCTTTGCAGAAATCCAAGCAAATACTGATGAACTAAAAAGGTTGTTCCAACTTGGAGGCAAAGCCATAGACCACACCATTACAAGCATTGGTGAACTAAGAAATCAGGCTGAGACAGTAGCTCATAACCAGCTCAAGCTAGATGAGAGAGCTGAAATGAATGTTGTGAAAGTGTGTAATGAGGTGGGCACCTTCAAAGATGAAGCCATTGCAAAGCTAAACATAGATATCAGCAAGGGGGAGAAAGTTGTAAAAGAACAAGTGGACAAACTAAATGAGCAAGCTCAAATAGCTGTAAAGGAACAAGTTGAAACTCTCTCTAAACAGGCTCAAACAACAGTGGATGGAATTGTAAAGGAAATGAAAGCAGACATTCTCTCTCAACTACAATCTGTAAAGTTTTATACCTATGATACTGCTGTGTGGCTGCATAACATGAACTTCCCCAATGCTCAGCTCAACCCAGCCATCATTCCTCATCACCTAAATCCTCTTGAAGAGCAACCCTCTACAGATGCCCCTGTCCAAGCTACCATTCCAGAAAGTGGTGTGCCAGTCTTCTCTCCTAGACCTAAAGGTGATCTGACTGAGCCTCCTCTTAACTACTCTGACATGTGGCAAGATGATTTTGTTTCCAGTTCTCAAGGTCCATCTAAAAGGAAAAGAAAGTATGGTGAAGGTGCTTCTGCAAGTCGTTCTGAACCCAGAAGAGATCCAGCAATTGTTCACTCAGAGGTGTGGAGTCCAACCTCCAAATCCCTTATTCTTGATACCCTGAAATTAGTGACAGATCTTGGTGAAAACAGAGACAATCATTACAGCTACTCAGAGTGGAAAGCATATGAAGCCTCTCAGATCAAAATCAGACTCCATGACAGAAACTGGGGACACAACAACCCTGCTGCTCCTCCCAGGCCCAGGACCTATTTCCCAAAGCCTTACAGCTACCTGGAGAGGCAACAGCTCAAAAGGGAAAGGATGCACAAGGATGCTCCTTCATGAGTGGATCTGAGAAAGTGGAATTGGACTATTTTGCTTATGTGCTTTAAAAACATTGCCTTATATATATATATATATCTTTAATTCTGACTATGGCCATATTTTGTTTACTCTGCTTTAGTTAAGCTTATTCTCCTGTTATATGCTTGCTGTTCTTTTACTCTTAAGCAATTCACCTTAGTATAGAGAGTGCTGACATCTACAAATAGGGGGAGATTGTTGGGATTTGTCTCCACAATGCCTCAGATTTGTAGGAGGTCAGACCTTGAACTAAGATGAATTAAGGTGTATTTGATGCTGTGTTTAAGTTGTATGTATGCAGGTTCTAATTGCCAAGTGTAGACCAATGTCAATCTATAATGGGTCACCAAACACAGGACCATACAATGTAATCCCTCATTGTGTGATCCAAAGTGTTGACCCATGTATAGCCTCTCTATTGGGATACACTTCCTTCATGCACTTGGATTGATGGACAGAAGCATTGGAGCAAATTTCCTCTTAGAATTTTCCTAAGTCCTTTATACTCGAGTATTTCCTTGTAATACACGAGTAAGTATTTCCTGATACTCGAGTATATATTCTGATACTCGAGTAGGTATGTTTATACTCGAGTAAGTGTTTCCTGATACTCGAGTATATATTCTGATACTCGAGTAGGTATGTTTATACTCGAGTAAGTGTTTTCTGATACTCGAGTATATATTCTGATACTCGAGTATATATTCTGATACTCGAGTATATATCCTGATACTCGAGTAAGTATGTTTATACTCGAGTAAGTTTTCTCTATACTTGAGTATATCTTCTGATACTCGAGTAAGTATGTTTATACTCGAGTAAGTGTTTTCTGATACTCGAGTATATCTTCTGATACTCGAGTAAGTATGTTCATACTCGAGTAATTGATCTTTGATACTCGAGTAAATTCTTCCATACTCGAGTATATCCTCTGATACTCGTGTATGTTAACGTCTCTCAGTTATATTTTCTGATACTCGAGTTTAGCCTTTTGATACTCGAGTATATCGTCTTGATACTCGAGTATACTTTCTATTACTCGAGTATACAATTCTGATACTCGAGTATACCATTTTGATACTCGAGTAATTCATTCTTCTCTCCTGTAATTCTCTCTTTCTATACTCGAGTATACTGCTTCTTGCTACTCGAGTAATCCATCTCTCCATACTCGTGTATATCCTTCATTACTCGAGTATCGCAGTCAACTTCTCCAGAATTATTCTAAGTCCATTTTCATCATGAATATTTTGAATCTGTCAATTCTGATTGGTCCACGTGTCATCAATAATCAATATTTTGACCGTTGGAACCCACCTATAAATAGGTCTTTTCAGAAATGACTTTTCAAGCGGTATTACAGAAATATTCTTTTTAAGAAAGAGAAATTCCGTGAACCCTAATCTCACGCCGCCGCCATTGCCGTTCACGGAAGAAGAAGAAGAAAAGTTTGGATCGCCACCTTCGTTTTCATCGATCTTTTCTCCAGCGATCCAGAAGAAAGAGAATCACTCGATCTTGCCAAGCCTTGAAGATTCCAGATCTACTTTCTTGATCGAGGTGGTTCTAGATCTCAGATTCGTGGATATTTCTCTAGTCGTCTTCTACATTTTCTGATCAAGCCGAAGTTCCTAAAGAAGAAGACAGATCCAGATCTGAGATTGTTGTTTTGATTTTTGTTTTCAAACCAAATTTCATTGTAGGAGATTCTTCTCCGAGACTTGTAGGAAGTTTTGTCTTCCGAGTTTTTGTAGATCCGTTTTGGGATCGAGATTTGTAGGAACGTGGTTCCGAGGTGTAGGATTGTTTTCAATCCGAGATAGTGGAGTAGCCGAGTCTAGTAATTTGCTAGATCGGTGAGGAAAGTGGACGTACCCAAGATTGGGGAACCACTATAAATCTCTTGTCTTCTGTGATTGCTTGATATTTGCTGTGTTAGTTTTTAATTCCGCATTTGACACGCAACTCACCTATTCACCCCCCTCTAGGTGATTTAGGCTAACAACTTAGACCTCTCAGAGAGTTCATGCGAGCTACTCTCTTAGTGGACAAGATCCGTATTTCACCAACACAATGAGTCAGCTTTGGCTTTCCTCTCACGATGTGGTTATTTAGGTAGGCAATGCTTGCCAATTGCATCCTCATGCAATTCTTGTATGGTTGGTGAATAACTCCTTATTCGCATCCATCATATGGTGCATGCCAACCCTATGCCTCTTGGCACTCAACCTTTGAGGTCACCTAGTTAAGCTTGACCCAATGTCGACAGTGGGATATCACAATTATCCGCTCGCACCCTTACCAAGATAGATTAATGCACCTTGCTTTGGCAAGCCCACACTTCATCGATCGAGGCAGGAAGAGTGTCATCCATCGGAAGGCTTCCGAACACTTAATATTAATGGAAGGGATTTTGATTATAGGTTAACAATTAACCACGATCAACATTTGATCAATGTGCACATCCATAGAAGAACAATTCTAAAATCCACATGCATCCCTTATGTGCACAACCTGACATTATCAACATTTGATATAAAGGAAGGGCTAAATCTAAACATTCGGACTCTTCCAAATCTTCAGATTTACATGCATTGGACAAAAACAAAGACAACTATACTTAAAGAAGTAGACAAGCTCGTCTCTCATTGTTGGATGTTAAATCCAAAACAATACATTGGTTCATTAACCATTTGAGGGACGGTTACTACTAAGGAGACAACAATTTCTAATAATTAGAAATAACCACAAAATTCCAGACGTTCCTGGCAGGGTTCCAAGGGGCAGAGCCCCTAACCTGTGGGTTATGGGCCCACCGATCTCCCTTGGAAAAACCATCAACAATTGATGTACAAGGAATAAATCTAGATATTTAGAACACTTCTAAATCCCTAGGTTTACACGCACCGGAATAACCTAACATCCAAAATAACAATCATGGCCGCAACCTGGCTCTGATACCACTGTTGGGTTTTCTCTGGAGGTTGGCACAACACTTGTGCACGCAGCAGAAGGAATAAAACAAGAACAACCCAAAGAGAAATGGATCGGGCAATGAATGTTGAATCAAGAAGTTATCAAAAATAATAAGACAAAATTACCTCTTCGGTGTTGTGTCACAACTCAACAAAGATGCTCCAAGATCTTGAGTCCTGTCGGTGGCGAGTTCCACGTAGAATAATGTCCACGTCTCTGCAGAAATCCATACGAGCGAGAGAACACCTAGCTTCGTCGCACGAAGGGTCGGGAAGGAGATCGACCGCACCTTGCGATTCCACCGACTGCTAGGTCCGCGCCAGGAAAGGTAATACTAACGACGAACGTCGGAGAGGAGGAGGTCGGCAGTGCACACATGGTGGCGGAACACTTTCGTCCGGCGGGGTTCGGGATTCGGCGGATCGGTAGAACGGCGGAACAGTTCCGTCAGTTTTGATTCGGTCAAAAAGGAAAAGCCCGATCAATCTGATACATATCCTTCCCAAAACCCTAAGTGTCTATTTATACTCAAAGCATAAATAAACCTAGGCAAAATCGCTATCCGTATACCACAACAAAATTGGGTTTCAAAACCGATCGGCGAGAATCACCTTGCAGAAACGGCGTTGAGAGCGTTGAGTCATACTCGACGATTCTCGACGAATCTGCCTTGGCATTGAGAGCATTGAGTCATACTCGATGATTCTCGATGAATCTGCCTTGGCGTTGAGAGCGTTGAGTCATACTCGACGATTCTCGACGAATCTACTTTGGCGTTGAGAGCGTTGAGTCATACTCGACGATTCTTGACGACTCTCGACGAATTTGCCTTAGTCTCTAAGAACCTTCTTTGGCAACGTTTGCCCGACCCCATTCTGTGTGATGATTGGTAACCCTTACCAACACAGTCGGTCTTCCAACTTCTCCACATGCTCTTATGTGCGACCCTGCAGGCTCATATCGCGTTGGCAGTGAGATTACATGTTTGACCACTTCTAGATCACCATGGTAACTCCAACAGATGTTTGCGCTGGATATGGCATAGGTTCGGAATCCTAAGGAGGTGATTGCAAATATGTAATGACTTGGTTAAAATATTCCTTAAGCATTTTTCTTCAATTGCCTAAGTTATGTTAGGAATCTAACTTGAGTCTTTATAATTGATACTTAGGCACCATGATGGTTAGTGGGAAACCAGCTTAAACACTATTTAATATAGGGGCCACTCACTTGTTCATTTCGGCAGACTTTGTTCAAGACCTAGAAGAAGTGCAATATTTCACTGGTGTTGCTCGGAGAGTACGTCTCCCGGATGGCTCCGAGATGACTTTGTCTGCAAAGTGTGATTTAGAAGTATTTGTTGGGGAAAAATTCTTTGAAACCCCTGCAGCGGTGTTGGGAATCGCAGAATTTGATCTCATTCTGGGCTTGTCGTGGTTGGATTGGCACCATGCCAAGATATATTTTGTGGCGAAGCAAATCACCTTGAGGCATGGAGACTCGGAGGTCATTTTCCAAGGTATCAAATTTGCACCCCGTATATTATTGTCTTCGACTTAGGCCCTTAAGGCCCATATGAAGGGGGGCAAAGTATATATGATATGTTTTGAATTAAAAGAGATTGCACCAAGTATGAAAGATGTGCGGGTAGTGCGAGACTTTCCTGAGGTATTTTCTAAGAAGTTGTTAGGATTACCCCCACATAGAGAGGTGGACTTTCAATTTAAATTAGTACTGGGTGCCAAGCCCGTCTCTCGGACCCCTTACCGAATGGGTCCAAAGGAACTCGCCGAGTTTAGGGTTCAGTTACCGGAGTTGGTAGAATCAGGGTTTGTTCGTCCCTATTCATCACCTTGGGGAACCCCTATTCTATTTGTCAAGAAGAAGGACGGAACATTAAGATTGTGCATAGACTATCGAGAACTCAATCGGTTCATAGTGTGGAACACCTATCCCCTACCCCGAATCTATGAGTTATTCGATCAGCTGGTAGGAGCGCATTGGTTTTCCAAACTAGATTTACGCTAGGGGTATTACCAGTTGACGATACAAGTGGAGGATATGAAGAAATTAACATTTAGCTCATGGCATGGATTATATGAATTCACGGTGATGTCGTTTGGGCTCACGAATGCCCCTTCTATGTTCATGAGTTTGATGAACCGGGTGTTCGAGCCGTACTCAGATGTCATCGACATCATGTTCATTGATGATATTTTGGTCTATTCGAAGATAGAGGGAGAGCATGTAGAACACTTGGCCTTGGTTTTGAAGAAGTTAAAAGAGCATGCCCGATTCGCTGAGTTCAGCAAGTGTGAATTTTGGCTTCGAGAAGTTGCCTTATTGGGCTATGTGATTAGTGGAGGTGGACTGGAAGTGGACCCGGCCAAGGTGCGTGCCTTGAAGGAATGGTTGCCTTTGAAGTCAACGGCCGATGTGCGAAGCTTCCTTGGACGTGTTGGGTATTATCACAAGTTCGTGAAAGGATTCTCGAAGATAGCCCTCCCCTTCACTTCTTTGATGAAGAATGGTGTGTCATATGAGTGGACACCCCAGTGTGAGGCTGCATTTCAAGAGATGAAAGGTAGACTTACCACTGCACCTATCCTAGCTGATGTCGCGGCCTCGCCACCACTACTTGATGATGATCCTGTTGCCGAGGCGCTACAGCATAAAGACTTTCGGAGCCATGATGACGCTAACGGAAGACACCGTTACAACCTCCTCCTGCGGCATGCTAAGCCCACCCGAAGGCTCATTTTAAATTTATGCACTTGAGTTGTTTTATTTATCTTTTATATTTGAGAATATAAAATTATTCCATGCTTGGGTAATAATTTTATATTCATGAGAGGACTTTTATTTTGTTATTTCCTGCATTTAAAACATTTGGTGTGTTATTATCCGCCCGGAAGGATGAGATTTCATCTCCATCTTGGACGGCTCTAAGTATGTTTGTAACTCCTATTTAAGGAGAACCTTTTATGAGAATATTAGAGAAGATTTTTGCTTAACCCTAAATTTCTCTCCTATTTAAGGAGAACCGTTTATGAGAATATTAGAGAAGATTTTTGCTTAACCCTAAATTTCTCCCTAAGAAAATTCGGCCAAGAGGGAACCTCCCTAGCCGCCGGCCCCAAGGTGGTGTGAAGCCGCCCCATGCTCCCTCCACCCCTCTTCGGTGCGACTCCGGCGTGGATTCCTTCGGTGCGACTCCAACGAAGAAGGTTGCAGCCCCCATTCGGTGTGACGTTGGTGGACCCGTGGAGAAAGTGATTCTCCCACTTTATCTTGTGTGCAAAGTGAATCCGGGTTGGGTAATTTCTCCTTCCCCATCTTGTGATTTCTTGCTTTAGTTGTGGAGATTGAGCAACCGTTGTTTCCGTTGTTTTTAAATACATCGCTTGCAATTTCTGAAATTGATTTCATCGTTGACGAACTTCTTTAATCCAAATCAGGTAGATCCTATTTGCTTGAGTGGATCTTTGCCTATAGCCTAGATCTTCCTCTCAAAAAAGAGTGGCAACCTTTACGTTAATTTGTGGAATCATCCGCTCTTTTTCTTGATCGTTGTTTTTGAGTCGATCACTCCTCCTTGTGGTTTATGCACTGTGTTTGAGCCGATCCATAATGAGACGTTTGATGCCTGTGTAGGTGCAGTAGATCTAAGGCGTGTTGGGCATGGTAGGTCTACTTTGTGTCAGTAACGCTCTCCGAATATCGGATACCTGCTACATCAATTTTGTATCAGAAGCAGTCGTCTCAATTCTTAATTGAAACGTCATCGCTTGAGTTTTCTTGACACGCACAATAAAAAAAACAACAAAATTTTTTTTCTGGTCTGCCAATAGCGCTCTAAAATCTGTAATTTGCAGCGAAAAGTTAAAAATAATTTTTTAAACGTTCTACATTCTTATCACGTCGAGAAATTATAAAAATATTTGGTTTTGAATATAGGGTCAGCCTGAGGAAAAATCATCTTTCCAAAAAATTCTACACTTGAATGCGCACTAGACTAGGAACAGAATATACTATACCTTCATCATCTAGGATGGCTGCAAATGAGCAAGGGAATCCCAGCGCTGAGGCTATAGAGGGTCTACGTAACGAAATGAATGAGATTAAAGCCATGTTAGGACAAATCCTTTCGAATCAAGGAGGGCCGCCACCGCCACCCGTTAATGTTGCACAGCCCCACCGACGCCAACAAATCCCTGATTCGGATTCTGATGGGGACTCTCCCCGAGTGCCCCCTCGAGAACACCGCCCCGAACGAGGCTTTGATATTACTAGGGCTATTAAGATTAATGCACCCACTTACGATGGCATGGGATATCCCCAGATCTTCCTTAATTGGACGGTGGACATGGAATGTTATTTCGAATGGCACAATCTTACGGACCCTCAAAAGATCCAAGTTGCCAGGATGAAGTTAACAAGTCGTGCGAAGATGTATTGGCTGAATGAGGAACGAAGATTAGGAAACGTACATGGGTCACCACTTATAGGTTGGCCGGTGATTAAAAATTCGCTAACCGATTATTACATCCCTGCGTACCACCGAACACAGATGTTCGATGAGCTTGCAACCCTACGACAGGGCTCAAATTCGATAGCTGAGTACATGGGAGAGCTGATGGACCGTTTGGTGCATTGTGATCTTAGGAAGATCCCCGAGGTCACCTTATATAGATTTCGTAAAGGGCTTCAACCCGAGATTCAAAGGAAGCTCTTGCGCTACGAACATAAGGACCTGAATACGACCTTCAATGCCGCCCTCGACATTGAAAAACATCGTGCCTCTAAGGCCCATTCCCGCTACTCTCATGCGAAGAATAAGTCCACAGCTTGAGCATCTGCCTCCACATACCCGAATAAGTGGAAGTTTAGGTCCACCGAGTCGAAGTCGGTAGTGATCACTGCTAGGAATGCTAAGAACCCCGCGAGTGAGCGTATCCCTAAAGGGAAGGTTTGTAAGACCAATACCACATGTTATTCTTATGGCATTTAAGGTCACTATGCCTTTGAGTGCCCAACGAAGACTAAGGCCATAGCCCTTTTAGAGTCGACTACCGACCTCGCTGATTACGTTTAAGAGGCTGCAGAGGAGAGTGACCTAGATGGAGTCCCAAGTGATTTAGAGGACGATCACCACTTATGGTGATGCATTGTATCTTGACTTCTCCTTGTCCGTTAGATGATTGGAAGAGGACGAGCCTATTTTCTCTGATTTTTAAGAGTGGTGAGAAAATTTACAAACTGATTATCGATAGTGGTAGCTGTGTGAATGTCGTTTCTGAGAATGTTGTTATACGTATGGCTTTCACCACACGGTCCTACCCAACTCCATATCAGGAAGCTTGGATCAATAAGGTTACCGTTCCGGTCATCAACCGATGCCTAGTACCCCCTCTCGATCAAATCCTATACTGACGAAGTGTGGTGTGATGTCCATCCAATAGACGCTTGTCACGTGTTGTTGGTCCGTCCATGGCTATACGACCGCGACATGAGACACTTTGGGAGATCCAACATGTACGAGTTTAAAGTTAATGACAAAGTCATTACGTTGAGGCCGACCATTCCGAAGGAACCAGTAGCTGTGGCTAAGGACCCCACTATCCTAGTAGAGAGGATGGCGTTGAGTCTAGTGGGTAAGAAGGAATTTGTGAAGGATTCTTTTCTTGATGTAGTGTTGTATGCTTTAGTACTTATGAGTGAAAAGACTTATTGTTGAGTGTCGGATGACTTAACTTGTGAGCTACGGGCATTGTTGGAAGAATATTAGTTTGTTTACCCGGATTAGATACCTCAACGTTACCACCACTTCGGGATATACAGCATGCGATAGACCTTATTCCAGGTTCGTCCCTACAAACCAACCCCATTATAGACTTCATCCAACTGCCCATAAGGAGTTACAGACCCAGATTGAGGATCTGTTGAAGAAGGGGTTCATTAGGAGTAGTTTGAGCCCATGTGCGGTACCAGCCTTGCTTGCCCCCAAGAAGGATGGTACATGGTGGATGTGTGTGGATAGCCGCGCTATCAACAAGATTACTATCAAGTATAGGTTTCCTATTCAACGATTAGATGACCTCTTAGATGTCTTATCAGGCGTCATGATCTTTACAAAGTTAGACTTACGGAGTGCCTATCACTAAATTAGGATCCGTGAGGGAGATGAGTGGAAGACTGCGTTTAAGTCTAAGATGGGTTATATGAGTGGCTTGTGATGCCCTTTGGGTTATCCAATGCCCCCAACACCTTCTCACGGATGATGACACATGTCTTTCAGCCATTCCTGAAGAAGTTTGTGGTAGTTTATTTTGATGACATCTTAGTCTACAGCACCACCACTGCCGAGCACATCTCCCACATGAGAGTGATTCTTTCCACCTTAAGGAAGGAAACATTATTTCTAAACTTTAAAAAGTGAACTTTTTACGCTTCAGAGGTAGAGTTCTTGGGTTATATAGTCGGGTCTGAGGGAATACGAGTTGACCCTGGTAAAGTTCAAGTGATAAGGGACTAGCCCGAACCGACTAGCCTACGTGAGGTGCGTAGTTTCCATGGTTTAGCTACTTTCTATCCCCATTTCATACGTGATTTCAGTAGCATCATGGCCCCCATTACGGAGTGAATGAAGAAGGGAGAGTTCACCTGGATGAATTCTGCCACCCATGCTTTCCAACGCATTAAGAAGCTTATGACTGATGCACCTGACTTGTGTCTACCTGACTTCACCAAAGTCTTTGAGTTAACTTGTGATGCTTCTAGGGTGGGAATAGGAGGTGTCTTGAGTTTGGAGGGGCACCCAGTTAGTTACTTTAGTGAGAAGTTAACCGGCGCTAAGCTAAATTATTCGAACTATGATAGGGAGTTTTATGCAGTTGTACGGTGTTTGCACCATTGGAGGCACTATCTCCTCTCCAAGGAGTTTGTATTCCTCTCTGATCACGAAGCTTTGCACTTCATCAATGGCCAGCATAAAATCAGTCCGTGTCACTCTAAGTGGGTAGCTTTCCTACAAGGTTACACGTTTAATCTTAAGTATCTTAAGGGTTCAGATAACCGAGTCGCGGATGCTCTTACTCGCCTTACCCTCTTGCTTTCCACTATGGAGGTTAACGTTGTAGGATTTGAACAAATTAAAGATGAGTACGGTACCTTCCCAAGTTTTAAGGAGTCATATTTATCTGCTCAGGATAGCTCCCCCGCGACTATATCTTCGTTTGTTATTAGAGACGGCTACGTCTTTAGGCATGGGAAGTTGTGTATCCAACATTCATCTATACGACTTCATATCATCTGGGAGCTGCATAGTGGAGGGTTGTGTGGCCACTTCGGTAAGGATAAGACAATTACGCTAGTTGAAGAGAAATTTTACTGGCCAAAACTTAAGGCGATGGTAGGAAGGGTAGTATGTAGGTGTCGTACCTGTTAAGTATCCAAGGGCACCAAAACCATCGTAGGATTATATACACCCTTGCCTATCCCTTCCACACCATGGGAAGACATGAGTATGGATTTTGTTCTTGGCCTACCCACCACTTTACGCCATCACGATTCTATTATTGTAGTTGTGGATAGGTTTTCTAAAATGATGTATTTTATTCCGTGTAGTAGGACCAATGACGCGTCTCACATTGCGAAATTGTATTTTAAAGACGTCGTTAGTCACCGTAGAGTACCGAAGACAATAGTCTCAGATAGAGATGTAAAGTGTACGAGTTATTTTTGGAAAACACTTTGGATTTTAATGGGTACCAAATTATTGTTTTCCGCCGCTTACCATCCAAAAACCGATGGGCTGACGGAAGTGGTTAATCAGAGCTTAGGGAATCTTCTTCGATGTCTTTTGAGCGATCACAAAAGCACTTTGGATCTACTTCTTACCCATACCCAATTGGCCTACAATAATTCAAAAAATAGGTCCACGAGTTATTCTCCCAATGAGATTGCGGGTACAAGGCCCCTGTGCCACTTGACTTGGTTCTGTTGCCTCCAACGTACAAAGCAAGTCAATCCGCACAATCCTTCGCCCAACACATTCATGACCTACACGCACGTATACGGGCTACCTTAACTACTCAATACGAGTCTTATCAAGCGCACACTAATCAAAATAGGAGAGTGTCACACTTGAATGTCGGCGATCTGGCCTTAGTCCGGTTAGTTCCCGAACGACTGCCAATTGGCACCGTTAAAAAGTTAGCACCAAAGCGCGTCGGCCCTTTTCGGATTATAAAGAAGCTAGGTGATAATGATTTCGTATTGGATTTGCCTGCTGATTGGGGTATCTCCCCCATTTTTAATGTCTCGGATTTGACGTTGTTTATTTCGCCTCACAATAGTTGAATTCTTTGTCATCATCTTCTTCCACTAAAATTTCTAATGGGTTGGGGAGTGGTACTTCAGATGATATCTCTCTTTCGGTCCCCACAAGTATATCATCAGATCGTGAGTTGCATTCCTTTATTCCTACTGCTAACATGTTCACCAGGTTTCCCAAGACATTTCTTACTCCAAATAGGATACTTGCGGCTGAGGCACTTGCTACTATCGATGGTGATACCTACCGCTTCCTCATCCGTTGGCGTGACCGCCCCCCATCAGACGACTCATGGGTACTCGAGACGGAGCTTAGACGCTTGGATGCCGCTCTTCTCCACCGCTACTTCTTGGACAACGCATCCGAGATTTTAGCGGGGGAGGATTGATGCCGCAGCCTCGCCACCACTACTTGATGATGATCCGGTTGCCGAGGCGCTACAACATAAAGACTTTCAAAGCCATGATGACGCTAACGGAAGACAGAGTTATAACCTCCGCCCGCAGTGTGCTAAGCCCACTTAAAGGCTCGTTTTAAATTTATGCACTTAAGTTATTTTATTTATCTTTTATATTTGAGAATATAAATTTATTCCATGCTTGGGTAATAATTTTATATTCGTGAGAGGACTTTTATTTTATTATTTCCTGCATTTAAAACATTTGGTGTGTTATTATCCGCCCGGATGGATGATATTTCATCTCCATCTTGGACGGCTCTAAGTAAGTTTGCAACTCCTATTTAAGGAGAAACTTTTATGAGAATATTAGAGAAGATTTTTGCTTAAAACAAAATTCCTCCGTAAGAGAATTCGGCCAAGAGGGAACCTCCCTAGCCGCCGGCCCCAAGGTGGTGTGAAGCCTCCCCTTGCTCCCTCCACCACTCTTTGGTGCGAATTTGGCGTGGATTCCTTCGGTGCGATGCCACGGAAGAAGGTTGTAGCCCCCAGTCGGTGTGACGCCAGTGGATCCGTGGAGAGAGTGATTCTCCCACTTTATTTTGTGTGCAAAGTGAATACGGGTTGGGTAATTTCTCATTCTCCCTCTTGTGATTTCTTGCTTTAGTTGTGGAGATTGAGCAACCGTTTTTTCCGTGGTTTTTAAATAAATCGCTTGCAATTTCTGAAAATGATTTCATCATTGACGAACTTCTTTAATCCGGATCGGGTAGATCCTATTTGCTTGAGTGGATCTTGGCCTATAGCCTAGATCTTCCTCTCAAAAAGGAGTGGCAACTTTTACGTTAATTTGGGGAATCATCCGACTCTTTTTCTTTATCGTTGTTTTTGAGTCGATCACTCCTCCTTGTTGTTTATGCGCTGCGTTTGAGCCGATCCGTAACAAGACGTTTGATGCTTGTATAGGTTTGGTAGATCTAAGGAGTTTGGGCATGGTAGGTCTACTTTGTGTCCGTACCGCTCTCTGAATATCGGATACCCTCTACGTCACTAGCTCTTACATCTGGGAAAGAATTATTTCATTTTCACACTAATGCGTCCTATCAAATGATGGGAGTAGTATTGATGCTGCATTGGCACGTGATCTCTTATGCTTCAAGGCAGTTGAAGAAGCATGAGGTTAATTACCCACTACATGATTTAGAGTTAGGAGTAGTGGTGTTCGCCTTAAAGGTTTGGAGACATTATTTATATGGCTTCCACTGCGAAATCTTCTCGGGTCATAAGAATTTAAAGTATGTTCATACTCAAAAGAAGTTGAATTTGAGGTAGCGGCGATGTTTAGAATTTTTGTGTGATTACGAGTTTACATTGAAACACCACCCTGGGAAAGCAAACTCCATAGCAGATGCCTTGAGCAGAAAAGTACAAGAGTCGAGCCCTTTGTCTCGGATGATGAGTATGAAATTGGCTCGAGTACTCGAGGAGATGGAGATTACATTAGTGTGTAAGGATTATTCCGGGACATATAATGAATATCTAACTGCCATAAGTATAATATGTGACATTCGAGATCGAATTCAGGCGGAGCAAGGGAAGGATGCTGCTTTGGCCCCTGTGATTATAGTTATTGAGGAAAGCATTGAGTGAGCTTGACACACTCGATGCCTTTCGATGAATCGTTGAGTAAGATATTATTGCGTTGAGATACTGGTTATCGCGTGGCGATAGCCCAGCTCTCAACGCTCTCAATGACATGAAGCGTTGAATGAACTCAACACACTCGATGCTGTAAAATATTGAGTAAGCTATCGGAACCGTGACAGTTGATATCACCAGGCGATAGTCCCACGTCTGATAGACATATGTCAGATGACCGGATTGCGGCCGATGAGCGGTGGTTGACTATAGTCAAGGTGGTTAATGTTGCTATCGCCAGGCAAAAGTCGATATCGCTAGGCGATAGCCGATATCGCCAGGCGATAGCCGATATCAAATGACTATATCCTTTTATTTGACTTTTTAGCCAAAATTGTGGCCTTTGTTCCCATTTGATGAAATGATCCTATGGCTGCATTAATCACAAGGCCACTTTTGTAGAGGAGTAAAGGAATTAGAATTCATTCTCTTCTTCTCACTCTCTCTCCATCTTTCATCTAAGTTCTTGAGAGAAAGAGCTAAGGGTTAGAGCTAAGGGCTGGAGCTGAGCTTGAATAGCTTGGTGAAGGAGATCCAGTAGTCGGAAGTAAGAGCTGATGCTAGATCAACTAAGAGGGAAGTAAGGTTCTCCATTCCGTCCGGGTAGAAAAGCTTCGTCATGGCTTCGAAGAAAACTACAAGGGTAACGATCCTCCATCTTATACAAGTGAAGTCCTTCTTTTGGCATATGCAAGGAATCCCCCACCAAAAGGTGGAGAATCGAGGGGATTTCTATGGGTCGATACATAGTATCCCCTGGTTTGTTTTTCCATTTAGATCCGAAAATCATAGTACGGAATAAGCATGCTGTGTGAAGCACATCTAAATAAGTTGGTCTGGATTGGTGATGTTTATTTTGCATGCCGGAGAAAACTCTGAGTATAAACGGGTAGTTTATAGGGTCTGTGGGGTTGTACCTATGCACTGAGAGTAGAAGGAAGTACTGGAGTTGAACTTCAGGAAAATACCGACGAAATACCACATTTTGAATAACTGTTGGGTATCGCCGAGTGATAGTGAGTATTGCTGATAGCGATAGCTCTTGGTGAGCTATTTGTGCTATAAAAGACAAGTTTTCTTGGCACTGCAGGATGCTGCAGGGTTTTGGGTTGAGTCTAGGCACAAAAAGAGAACTTCTGTTAGTCCTGCCAAGCGACCGTGACAAGCGCTGGTGATAACTCCCTTTTGATTGTGACGCTTGTCTCTTAGAGACTGTGAGTCTAATCTGTGAGCTAAGAGCTCCTAAAGGCCATGAGAACCATTGTACATAATGTTGTTTGTGTTTTGAGATACGAGAAAGGGGAGGGCGACCTGCGTCTCATCGACCTGCCTTAGAGTATGACTTTCGGCGTGCGGGCAAGGCGTTTTTAGCAATGAGAAAAGGCTGATCTGTACTTGCTCGATGTCGATCGGTTAAATAGACCAAAAGTACATGGGAGTTACTGGTGGCAATGAGAGAGAGGGAGTATTAGGCTATAAGATGGAAAGAATAAAAATCCTCATAAATTGATCGTCATGTCTGGGACCTCTGAACGGTTGTGTAATCCGGGAAACTGGCACATCGAAAATGTGCCCTGAGTGCACGGAGAGTCGGTAGTTAAGACCGGCATTTTTGACATATTGAACTATGTGTGAGTGCACGCACTTGTGATATATCTGCTTTTAATAATATTTTGCATGCAGGGAAGGAATACCGCTGCCCCGGGAAAGGGGTAGGGCCATTATAAATTGATCAGCTAATTGCTGACTGTTGCCTTGTTTATCATCCTTGTGGTGGATTGTCCATATGTAGGTGCTTGAGAGCCGAGCGGGAAGTAGCGGCCTGAAGCCCCGGAAGCTATGCCGATCCTCGAAGGCCAAGCGAAGTTTTATTTCTTTCATGTGTGGTCGGCCTATGTGCCGATGTATGTAATCCAAACCTTATAAAGAGTAAATGTAAGGCCTTAAGACTAGAATAGTTTTAAGCTACTGTTGACTATCGCTGAGCGACAGTGACTATCACTGGGCGATAGTAACTTTTGTGTATTTTTGTAATAAACATTCATGTGTCAATATAGTAGACATTACTGTTTTACTTTATTTCAAATCTTAACCCCTGAAGCTTCCGCTAAAATGCTCTAAGTTAGGATGCATGTAATTTTTTGATATTAACATGTAATTCCACTGCCTTTTTGTGGAATATGGTGTGGGGCCCTGACCAGACCCTCTATTATATTTCATGAGACGGGCGGAGGTGTTACAATTTGGTATAATCTTGTCTTGGCCTTCCTACTACGAATTCGTGGTCGAATTCTTTTGAGGGGTGGTGAGCACATGTTAGTGCGGACCGTTATAACATAAATGAAATCAAGAATGTCCACTTAGGAATGAAAATACACCTGTTTGAGGAACATGCGTGTTCTAACTAGTCGTTGTTGCTTTTGCAAAGTCACTATAGTGTGTCTTTTACACGTATAGGTGACTCGAAGTGTTGTAGGGTAGTCTAAGACCGAGCGTTCTGTTGAAAGTGAGGCACCAGCTAAGGTGCCCACACCTACTCCTTCTGCGAAGACAGTGCGCTTATTTACTAAGGCATTGTTTGCGATGATACACGCACAACCTACTGGGCAGGCACAGCCTACAATGGTGCCAGTAGAGGTCGGCATGAGTCCAGAACTTGTGGAGGCTGTGGTACATATACGACTAGCGGAATGATAACTGAAGCAGTTCTTGAGTTTCGGTGCTCCTACGTTCGCGGGGGAAGGGTACCCAACGCAGTCATAGGACTGGCTTGCGTTAGTTAAAAGAATTTTGATGACAATAAGAAATGAGGATGGACAGAAAGTCACCTTGGCAACTTTCCTGTTGGAAGGAGAGGCTCGGCTTTGGTGGGACGAAATGGAGATGCACCACTTAGCAAGCAGACAACTAACGGAGGTTTCGATACCATTCTTCGGAAAGAATCTGCTATCGTCGTAGTGAATTGCCATGGAAAATGAGTTCCAACATCTAACTCTGGGATAAAGTAGTGTCGACACCTACTTACATGAGTTTATAAGGTTGGGACGCTATGCGGGGTCTATCTTCACTAAAGAAGAGCAGAAAACCAATAGGTTCTACGAAGTGCTGCGGGATGAGATGAGATTCCTTCTCTTGAGTTCGGTGACCATAGGGTTTCAAGCATTGGTGGATATGGCCCATGCATTGGAGAAAGATATGAAAAGGGTGTAGGGCAAGAGGGACTTGGTTGTAATAAAGCAAGAATTCAAAAGTACCGCATCCTGGAAAATATGACAACCGCAAGAGGTCAAGTACAAAGTCCAATTCTTCGGGATAGGCTCCAACTACTGTGACTTCTTACGTGAAGTCTGGGCAAACCGCCCTTGCATGTTATACCTATGGCAAGGTGGGTCATCTAGAACGGGATCGTTGGGATGGGAGCCCAACGGGTGAGAAGAAGGCAGGAGCAACATATGTTCAAAAGCGAAAGACAGTGGCATCCACTGCGTCCCAATATGCTCCAGCTCAACCGAGGGTGTACAATCTTGGTTAACATGAGGCCATAAAGAAAAGTGACTTTATCATAGGTACGAGTAAAGATACAGTTTTACTTCTATTTATACTTCATACCATGTGCGTTGCTTTTGTGTGATTTGTGTATATTATGCTTTGTCCTTATTCGGGACTGTACGGCGAGAGCACCGTTCGATACGGGTGCTTCACATTCGTTTCTAGCTGAGGACTTTGTGTCTTGGATTGGAGTACCTACTTGAGCACCGAATATAGCCAATCGATATTGTTGCCTAACGGATGCATGATGCGATCAAATAAGTCTTGCTGTGTTGATGTACGAATAGGAACTCGGGATTTCGGATTGGAAGCATTTGTGTTGCCACTATTGGATTTTGATGTAATGTTTGGAATGGAATGGCTCTCGGAGCAGCGTGCCGTTTTAGATTGCAACTCAAAGGAGATAACACTGGGACAGAATATCGAGCTAGAGACTAAATTTGTTGGCATGCGAGGATCGAGCAAGATATTAATGTCCGGTCTCCAAGTCGTCAAAGTTGTTTGGAAGGTCACATAGTTATTCTTCACGCTTATAGAGGCTGTTGAGCTAAAATCTAGTGTGAGTGACGTTCCGATTGTATAAGAGTACGCAGATGTGTTCCCAAAGGATCTTCCGGGGTTACCTTCCCAAAGAGAAATTGACTTCTCTATTGAGTTGGTGCCAGGTGCGAAACCTATGGCCCGATCACTGTTCCGTGTAGCGCCAAAGGAAATGGCGGAACTGAAGGTCCAACTGCAAGAGATGTTAGAGAAAGTATATTTATTCCCAAGTATATCACCTTGGAGCACACCTGTCCTCTTTGTGAAAAGGAAGGATGGTAGCCTACGATTGTGAATTGATTATCGAGAACTGAACAAGCGGACGTAGAAGAACAAGTATCTGATACCACAGATTGATGACTTGTTCGATCAGCTAGTTGGATCAACGATATACTTAAAGCTAGACCTAAAGTCTGGCTATTAATAGTTGAGAATTTGGGAATGTGACATTCCCAAAACAGTATTTGGAACACACTACGGTCATTACGAGTTCACGTAATGCTGTTTGGCCTATCTAATGCGTCATCGATTTTCATGGACCTAATGCACAAAATATTTCGAGAGTACTTGGACTTATTTATAATCGTCTTTATTGACGACATTTTAGTGTCCTATTAGTCTGAAGAAGATCATGCGAACCATTTATGGATGGTGTTGCACTTCCTTAGAAGAAATAAGCTCTATGCCAAGTTCTCAAAAAGTGAGTTCTGGTTATCGTCAGTGTCCTTTCTGGGCCATATGGTTAGTGTAGAAGATATAACAGTGTATCTGGTGAAGATAGTTGTCATACAAGAGTGGCTTGTTCTGTTTACTCTAGTTGATGTTCAGAGTTTCCTTGGACTTGAGGGCTACTACATGCGCTTCGTGGAGATCTTTTCACGAATAGTATTACCTCTCACCATACTGACAACAAGAGGTCAGAAGTTTGTTTGGATGCCGGAGTGCGCTCGAGCTTTTGAAGAGTTGAAGTTTCGCTTGACCACGATGCCAATCTTGACGTCGCCATGTGGTTCAGAATGCTATGAAATTTATAGTGATGCGTCAGGGAGCGGCCTAGGTTGCTTTCTTCTTCAGCTCATAATGGTGATCGCTTATGGCTCACACCAGTTGAAAGTGCATGAGCGGAACTATCCCATCCCCACTTAGAGTTGGCGGCGGTGAAATTTGCACTTAAAGTGTGGCATCATTACTTATATGGCGTGAAAGTTGACATCATTACAGACCATAAGAGCCTTAAATATCTCTTGGATTAGAAAGATCTAAACATGCGACAGCAGAGGTGGATGGAGTTCCTCGGGGACTACACCTTACAGATTTATTACACTCCGGGGAAGGGAAATTTAGTCGCAGATGCCTTGAGTCGGCGGACTCTGGCAAAGACAAATTGGGTGCAGATACATGATGAGCTCTGATCCAGGAATTGGAGAACTTAGAAATTTCTTGTGTTTACAAGAATGCCACTGCAAATGCATGCCTAAACTGAACAGAGGTTCAATATGACCTCACGGACAGTATTTTGCGAGCAACGAAACTCAATGAGAGTCTACAATGTTATGCATGGATGGGTCAAATGCCCAATTCTCCTTGGATGACGGCCTTTTGAGGAAAGATGGTCATTTGTGTATCCCGGATGTGGGTAAACTACGTGAGGAGTTGATGTACAAAGTACATTTTACAAAGTACTCAATTCAGCCAGGGAGCACGAAAAAGTACAAGGACATGAAGAAGGTGTTCTGCTGTCCAGGTTTGAAGAAAGAAAGACCATTACGTGGCAAAATGTCAAACTTCTTTCGTAGTTAAAGCTGAATGCTAGAAACCTGGAGGTTTCCTGATGTCCTTACCAATCCCGGTATGGAAGTTCGATTACATTTCTATGGATTTCATGCATGGACTACCGAGATCTCAGAGCAAAAATGATGTCATGTGGGTGATTGTAGATCGGTTAACAAAAATGTCGCACTTCATAGTTAACAGGAAGGACAATTTAGTGGAAAAATTTGTTATGTTGTACATGGATCACACAGTACGATTGCACGATGTGCCCCGTATCATCGTTAGTGACCGAGATGGGCATTTTACTTCAAGTGATTGGAGGCTAATCCACCAACGGTTTGGTACCAAGTTAAAGTTCAGTATGGCCTTCCATCTACAAACGGATCGTCAGACCGAGAGGACCAATAGAACAATGGAGGATATGCTCCGTATGTGCGCCCTGTATTTTAGGAAGAGGTTGGAAGATCACCTCTATATGATTGAGTTTGCCTACAACAATAACTATCAAGCTTGCATACAGATGACGCCCTTTGAATCTTTATATGGTAAGAAGTGCAGTACACCAATAGCTTGGGCGGAAACAGGCGAGTCAAAGCTATAAGAGAGCGGCTTCTTATAGCCCAAGATAGGTAAGCAAAGTACTACAATGACAAGCACCGAAATGTGGAGTTTGGGGTTGGCGATTGGGTATATATAAAAATAAAGCCCTTTAAAGGTGTATCCAGGATTCGACATTTGAAAAAGTTGAATCCGCAATATCTTGGTCTGTTTAAAGTGGTTTAGCGAGTTGGAGAAGCTTCTTATTGGTTAGCTCTGTCTACGGAACTAAGTGGTTTGCACGATGTGTTTCACATATCGATGCTGTGAAAAGCTGTGAAAGATCCAGCTCAAGTGGTTGCGGATGATCAAGCACCGGTCGATAGTCGGCTAACGGTGAAAGTTTGGCCCCTTCTAATCAAGGATATGGAGGTCAAGCAACTGCGAAACAAGATAATTGGGATGGTCAAACTCCGGTGGGACAACTGTGGCCGTGAAGAGCTGACATGGGAGCGTGAGCAAACCATGCACGAGGAATACCCCGAATTGACTAAAATTTCGGGACCAAATTTCTGTAAGGAGAGGAGGGTTGTAACACCCCATATTTGATAGTAGAACTTTTGGTTGCTATCGCCGAGCGATAGTGGGTATCACTGGAAGAGATAGTAATACACTCGGTTCCATAAAGCATTGAGTGAGCTTAACACACTCAACTCCATTCGATGAATCTTTGAGTAAGAGACTATCGTATGGCGATAGTGGGTATTGCGTGGCGATAGTCCAACTCTCAATGCTCTCAATACTATGAAGCATTGAATGAACTCAACGCACTCTACTCCATAAACTTTGAGTAAGCTATCAGAACGGTGATAGTGGATATTGCTAGGCAATAGTGCCACGTCTGTTAGACACGTGTCAGATAGATGGATGGCGGTCGATGAGCGGTGGTTGACTAGGGTCAAGGCAGTTACTATCACTATCACCAGGCGATAGCCAATATTGCACGGCGATATTCTTTTGTTTGACTATTCAACCAAAATCGTGGCCTTTGTTCCCTTTTGATTAAATGATCATGTGGCTGGGATTAATCCCAAGGCCACTTATATTAAGGAGTAGAGGAATGAGAATTCCTTCTCTTCTTCTCACTCTCTCTCCTTCTTTCATCTAAGTTCTTGAGATAAAGAGCTAAGGGTTGGAGCTAAGGGCTGGAGCTGAGTGTTGGAACCCTTATACTAATTTGGGCTAGGATCACTATTTTTTGTTTAGGATGATTAGTTGACCCATTTTGTATTGTCTAGGGTCATAGGTTTATTTCTATGGTTGCTACTTCATAAGAATTCTAGAAAAGTGATGCTTGACGAACGTAGAATTCAGATCGACGAAAGCTAAGCTCAATTCGACGAACGCCGAGCTCAGTTTGACGAACTTAGAGTTCTAACTCTGAGTTTAGCTCGATGAACTATGGGATCCTTTTGACAAACGATGATCATAACTCAGAAGCTCAGCACGACAAACTCCAGGCTCTATTCTACGAACTCCAGGCTCAGCTCGACGATCTCCAGGCTCAATTCGATGAATTTCTTGTAGTGTTAAATTCGATGAATTTCTTGCAGTGTTCAATGTTCAGGCATTTTTATATTCTGAAGGCAGATTGATTTTGAAAGGCTTAATTTCACTCAGTTACACTCTTATATTTAATGCTAAATATTCATAATGAATATAGCCATTTTAGGCAGCATGAAATATGGATTTATCACAGAGTGTAATTCTAATTTATTACCCTGAGCAGTTACAATTCTCATAGATTCTTTAGGCATTTCTGAATAGTTTTAATTCAAATGTTTGAATTCTTCTCAGAGATTATATATTTAGATTATTGCTTCTTCAAAGGGTTACACTCTAACAGATCTCATAAATTTATATAGTTAGACTTTTAAGGTGACACACTGTTACTTATTTAGAGACTTACAGATCAATATACTTTTTAACAGATTTTGTACTCCAGTCTCTACAAGTGAAAAGTCTTCAACCAATCAAATAGAAGAAGGCCAATACCCTGAAGAAAAGCATCCCTTCCTGATCTCAAATCTCTACTCAAATCAGGGGGAGCTTTTTGCATCTTCATCCACTAAAGTCTTCTCAGAGATCTTTGATAGAGAAGACATCATCAACTCTCTTAGTTTATTTCTTAAACTATATACATGGTTCTTAACTCCCTTCAAAAGTTATCTCTTGGTTCATAAGTCACCTGATCAAACCAAGCACTTGATCAAAAGCTCAAAGGGTTGTAAGATATCCATTAAAAAATAGATTTTCTGGTGGCAGGGCACCTAATCAAAAACCTGTGGTGGATTCCTAACAGGGTGGTAGAAGAGTAGACATACCCAGGTTTATTGGGGAACTACTATAAATCCTTGTGTCGTCTGTGATTGATTGCTTTCTTTATTTGTTGATAGTACATTTTATAGTCAAAACTATTATAGTATTTAAAGGGTTTTAATTCACAAATAATTTATTATACGCTTATATGTTGGCCTCCTTTTGTATATATTATAGTCACTAATATGTTCTCTTCTTTTTGCAGGTTTTCACATCTTTCGGCCAAAATGACCTGACACGCCCCCTGACATGCCTTCCCTGGGCATATCACAGGGCGTGTAACCCGATCGCAAGGAAGTTTGAGGACAGAATCCAAATCCCGAGAGAAAACACTTGACATGCCCCCCTAACACGCCCTCCCTGGGTGTGTCCCTGGGCATATCACCCTCATCCCGTAGCCTACAGGCAACCATTAAAGATTTTTTGTTGCTGTACGTCAACCCGTACGTGATACTCCCCCTACACGGGCATGGCCCGGGGGCATGTAGCACCATTTCCGACGACCGACGTATTTCTGACGACCGACGTATTTCCGACCAATGATTTTGACATGACATGCCTTACATGCCCCCCAACACGGGCATGTGCCAGGGCCTGTCCACTGTTGTACAGAATCAATCATCATTCCTGCCAGAATCCAGCGCCCGAGGTAAACCCTATACTTTACACGCCCCCTTACACGCCCTCCCTAGGCGTGACAGGCGGCGTGACCGACCCAGAAAAAAAATCTATAAATTCAGACCCCCCCTTGTGTCCAGAAGAAGTTTTGGTGTGTGAGGGGAGGTGCTGCCCTTTTATTTCTTTGAGTATTTCTTGTGTTCTGCCTCTCTCTATTTATCATTTTAAGCTTTTCATAGTTCTAGCTTAGTGTACCTCTTTTGTAATAGCTTCTGTAATTTCTTTAGTAGCTTAATGTTAATGCTAGCCAAGGTTTTTAATTTCCATGCACTTGTAATCTTTTATTTCAAGTTGTAGCTCTATTTTAACATTAATATAAAGTGCCCATTTTTCTTGATTTCATAATGTTCTTCTACCCATCTCTCTTCCTCCACTTCTCCATGATTAACTAATCCTCCTTGTACTCGATCTTTA
Organism: Platanthera zijinensis; assembly: GCA_039513925.1. Lineage (NCBI taxonomy): Eukaryota > Viridiplantae > Streptophyta > Magnoliopsida > Asparagales > Orchidaceae > Platanthera > Platanthera zijinensis. The sequence continues at coordinate 121,722,412 of CM077092.1, forward strand.
TGATCTGGGGTTCGAGTTGATAAAGTTATGATGCTTTAAGTTTACTTTTTCTTTTTAGAGTTTCGGCCTTTGATTTACTCTTGAAAATTCATGCTTGGAGTTATATCAACGATATATTTATTCCATCTTTGTTTTCACTCTTACCTAGACGAGAGGCTCGTTGTTTAAAGTGAATACTCAAGAGTAAAGAGAGTTTCACGCACCCCTCGAGAGAGACAGATGTTAAATCTCCCGGATTGGAGTGAAATCCAATAGCGGGGTTCACCTCGTAAAGCGAGCTTTAGGTCTCCGATTTGGACGAGAGTTCGGTCAAACCTTTCTAAACTATTTGGGCACGACTTCGAGAGAAGCGTGCTCAAGCTTTGGGAACCTCTACGGTTAAGGACCTTTACCCTATTAATCTTAGGTTTATTATCGCGTCTTTAATCAACTTTTTCCCATGTTATTCTCGTTCGAGTGCTTCCCTTTATCATCGTTTCAACCCCTCGTTGCACTCAATTTTAATAGCTCTTTACTTAATCGCAAGTATTTTTCTTCTGCTTGTCTTTTAGTTAAAAAACCCAAAGAAAAAGTTCTTTCGATAAGATAATAGTCTTCGTGTGAGTAAGATTACTCAATATTTCACAGATTTTAATACGACACTTGTGTCCCCTAGCTACAATTCGATAGGTATACTTTCCTAGATGTATTGCAAGTTCGGTTCTTATTCTCTTCACGATTAGTAGACATCCAGTTTTTTGCGCCGTTGCTGGGGAGCAACTTTTGTTGATAATTCAAAATCACGAACCTATTACTCTTATCATTTCTCTTTCTCACCCTCTTTCTTAAAAATTAAAAATTCAAAAAACATAATAACGCTCTTAATAGAAACTCGCATCATAATTTTTTTACACCACCTTACTCTCTCGAAAATTGCAATGTGGCTTAAATACCACTATCTTTTCTAGTACCCTGCGAACCCTTTATTGGGTAGCCCTTGGGAAGTTTGGGAGTTAAAAAAATGTATTTCAAAAATTTGTAACCCTTTTTTCTAGTTTTTTTTCTCTTCCTTTATCTTCTCTTCTTCTAATGCATGACCCGCGAAAATCCGTTGGTTATTTTGGACTTGGACCACGAAATTGAGCGTACTCTTCGGAGAATATCGTGATTTGAGGGCCCTAATCTCCAAACACCTACTGAGGATTCCGAGTCATTTTCTACCTTAAGAATAGAAGAACCCAACGTAGAGGAAGCCCTGCATAGGCATATGTCCTATTATGCAAGGCCGAATCTAGAGGGTAAAAAATCAAGCATAGTTAATCCTGCTGTAGCTAATAATAACTTCGAACTAAAACCTAGCATAATTCAAATGGTGCAGCAGTATGTGCAATATAACGGACTTCAAGATGAAGACCACAATGCACACATCGCTAGCTTTCTTGAGATTTGTGACACCTTTAATATCAATGGTGTTACAAATGATGTTATTAGGCTAAGACTCTTCCCCTTCTCCCTTAGAACCAAAGCTAAATAGTGGTTGATGACTCTGCCAAGAGGGAGCATCACCACTTGGGATCAACTAACCGAAAAATTTCTGACGAAGTATTTTCCGCCAGCTAAAACTGCAAAACTTAGGAATGATATTTCTGTCTTTGGTCAAATAGTTTCTGAATCTCTATATGAAACCTGGGAAAGATTTAAAGAACTCTTAAGATGATGCCCCCATCACGTGCTGCCTGTATGGTTACAAGTGCAAACGTTTTATAACGGGCTAAATCAAAATAAAAAGCAAAATGATAGACGCAGCTTCCGATGGTACTTTAAGTCCTTCAAGGTTCTCCCTTTCTCTTAACCACCAGCTTTTTGCCATCTTCAGCTGGTAACTAGCGACCACCACTCTCTGGTTAGTAGAAATCCCGTAGTATGAGAACATCTCCTTGATCGCTATAATCCAGTCATCTAAGGCCATGAAATCAGCTCTACCATCGTAGGTAGGAGGTCCTAATCGCTGTAAATATGAGATAAAGTTCATCTTTTGTGGAAAAAAACTGGAGGCACTAGAGGAGAAGGGGGAATAAGAATAGCTTGACCCAAAAAAAGGTCTTGCCCTCAAATTAGTTGCCCGGAAATAACAGACAACAAAGCTTGGATCTGCGACTGTATCTCTAACATTTTCCTGGACAGAGCCACATGGCTCTGTCATAGTCCTTCGATCACTGCTTCACTCTGTATCCAAGATGACTCGCCCTCAGACTAGGGAGTCTACTTTATTGCAGGATGCTTCAATAGTATTCAAATAACATAACAAATAACTAATCAATACCTAGCTTATCGCTAGTACAACATAACTTAGTTCAGACAATACATGTACAAATACTTGTTCAAGCTAATAACTTGCTCTGGGAATTTCATTAATGATGTTATGCTTAAACTTAGGATGATATACCGTCATCCTTCTGACTCATGTGCATAAACCATGAAAGCATGAATTTTTATTCTTTTTGACTAAAAACCATGCGTGTACATATGTTATCATATAAATCTTTAGCTTGGCACGTGTGCTAAAGCAATGTTATGTCATGCATGTTGTGCAATGCAATCTAATAAAGGCCATTGTGCAAGTTATGAGTGGCATACAAATGAAATATTATGCATCCCACACTACATAATATCGCATGCAATGAAAAGTAAAATATTATGTGCATTCATGTGATGATTGTTATGCATCCCATACTACATAACACTCACATGTTGTTTCCTATGAGGATCTATATACAAACACATATTATGTATCCCATACTATATAATATGCCTTGTATACTTCTTTTCATGCTTATGAGTGTAGTGTTCATGCTTTAGTCAAGATGTAATGATGACACATCGGTAGGTGTATGCAATGGAATAAGAAAACTAAAACAAACTTGAGATGGTTGCTCGACCAATTGTCAAACCACCTATTACTCTGATACCAACTATCAAGACCCGCATTTTCTCCGTATTTAAACAATATATCAGAGTAAGAGAAAATATGCGTCATGATGTCACGCTGAGCAGGGGATAATTGTTGATGCTCAGGCAAAACTCCAACTCTATATTTAAATGGAATTCATGAGTTATTGTGAAAAAAATCCAGTTAAGTCTAAGTGGATAGATGTATCCCTCGGCTTAGTGGATCAACAAGTCAACAAGTAAAGATATAATTATACGTTGTGGAAAATAGTTTTATTATATTATTTGACATCCTACATGAGCAAAAATATCCATACAAGACAACTCATGGTATGCATGACTCTATATTTAGTATAAGTATAAAAATAGCTTTTACGTTCGTCAAACATAGTGGTTTCTGTTTGAAAGATGGAATGTATGAAGTAATAGAGGTAATACTTTTATACTTTTAAAATATCTAACATGTAACCGAGCATAAAACCTTCCCAGAGAGCAAGTAAAGACCAACAATTCATAAAGAAACAGACTTAGCAACAAGCAAGAACTATATCATTTAAAAAAACTCCAGTGGGCTTCAACAGCTTGACAAAAACCCACTAAAAGATATGTATGTCTGAACTAAAAGAAAACAAACAACAACTACCTCACAATAAGTGAGGAAAAGAGATAACTGCAGCCACAAGCAAGCACCAAAATCTAGCTGCTCAACCGGCTACTTATCCAAACCTAAGGCATTCAAAGTAAGAACACCTTAGCAAGAGTAAAAATACAAGTGGTGAAAAGGTAAACAATAAACAAAAGGTACAAGGGTTTCCAATCCTAACATGAGGAAGAAGCTGACAAACCTCAGCAATTAAGCCAAAATACTGATACGAATAATCAACCTATAAATTCCAAAAGGGCGGAATTTTCACCAAGTGCTATAAAGATTTATTCTTTACGGAACATGTAAATAAATAACTGTAAGTATAAGGAATTAATTAGCTCATAACTTGGTGAACAACAAAACACCAACCATTCTAGCACCTGCGGTGGTGGGAACCTACCCAACACACAAACAACAAAAACTTCACAAGGGACAAAAGAAAGGTGGTCTTATACCTTGAAACACCCAGAACTGGGGAAAAACCGGCACCTATGGTGGTGGGAACAAACCTAACACGCCAGCAATCACTTACCCACACCGGGCAAATCCACCAGGGAAATAATTCACCAAAAAAACATCAGGTTGGTGGTCCTTTATCCACTGCCAACCTAGCCATAAAGATACAACCAAAACATTGACCACCATAGTCAAACACAAGCAAACCATAACCAAAACACTGGGCTTCTCCAATAATAAATGGAGGAATAAATCCCAGTAATTGACCTAGGGCAAAACCAAACAAATTAGACAAAATTCGGCCACAAAAACCAAGTCCATACTGATTCATCGAATATACATGATGAATACAGCAGGCTCCCGATGATTTTTACTTAGCAAAACAAGCCCACTAGAGATATATGACGAAACAGTGAAATACCCAAAGTCTGCAGAAAAGCGTCGAGTACACTCGATGCCGCGTCGAGTACACTCGATGCTACGTCGAGTACACTTGGCGCTAACAAGATACTCAACGAAAATTCCTTGACTCAATTCCACGTTGAGTCCACTCAATGCCGCGTTGAGTCCACTCAATGCCGCGTTGAGTCCACTCAACGCTTTTGACTTAGTCTAAAAGCTACTCAACGCCAAAGCTTCACTCAACGCCGCGTTAAGTGCATTCAGCACACTCAACACTGTTTCCTTAGCCTTAAATACCACTCAACGCCAAATCTTCACTCAAGGCAAAGTGACCTTCACTCAACGCTGTGTTGATTTCATGCAGCGCACTCAACGCTTTTGACTTAGCGTCAAATTATCACCCGACGCACTCAACGCCAAACTAGTGTTACTCAACGAATTCCTCGAGATTACTCGACGAATTTAACTTAGTCTAAAACATCACTCAATGCCAAGTTAACCTCACTCAACGCCATGCCTGACATTTGTCTACTCGACCCATAATAATCGATGAATACAGCAATACTTAATGCCAAGTCCTATACTCCACAAACTCAACGCCTGATACTCGATGAATTGGACTTAACTCTATGCCAAGAACTACCCGTCGAATTTCAACGGATACTCGACGAACTCAACACCTAATACTCGACGAATTTTACTTAGGTTAAGACTATTTTTCGACAGTTTTGACTTTTGTCAAAATCGGCTAATTTCACTAGACTAATCAGCAATATAAGACAAAATTAACTTAAGCTAACTGCAAAACCTGACAAAATCCACACACTGCCATACAAGGTGAATTAATCTAGGGCTAACAAACCTATTTTCGACGGATCTACACCTTGGTTAATCAGTCAAACATGACGAAAAACACATCCCACCGGGAAAATATACCCTATGCAGCAGGTAGGTCATGGTCGAACCCTAACCTATTCCCAAATTCTAAGAAGAGAAAGAAAAGTAATAGAGAATGCAAGGAATGAAAACTTGGCAAGGGGAAGAAATCACAACATGCCTCCATCTTGCTGAAATCCGGTCGCAAAACCAATCCTCTTCACGGATCTGATCGCAATAACACCTAAGCAGCAATCCCTGAAACTTTTTGAGAGGAGAGAAGGTCAAAACCGCATACCTTAATCTATAAAAATCCAAGAAATGGGAAAAACTCATCGTAGAAATGTAGGTCTTGTTGAGAGCTAAACTTGTCTACTCTCTGACGACGATTTCGTGCACCATAGCTCCTACAATCGACGGTCGAAGGCTTTGCAAGGACCGCCGTTCCCACTATTCTGCAATATAGCCTGACGGTTTTAAGAAAGATGATGAATAGGGTTTTCGTCTAATTGCAAGGCTAGTTATAGGGGATAGATAATATAATATATTATTATTATAATTAAAACATCCAAATGACCAAAACTCGGACTAATTCGAATTTCCACGAAAATCGCTCCGTAGTTAAATTTTGATGGTACGAATCCAATGACGATGTTGAAATCGAAATCCGACGGACTAAACTCGTGTAAACACACCCCAAAGTCAAAACATCAAATATCCCAAAAATGCTATGTCGTGTTCCAAAATGAACCCCGGCTCAAACGGGAATACCAAATCATAGGAGAAAGTAGCCAAGCTAATACTCCCAAACCAAAACCTCAGATACCAACGAGCAAAAGCAACGCTCAGACAACAAGACCCACCAACTATGCGTCAACGTAACTCCTTGATGTCAAAATACGTCAGTAAAGGGATATTAAATAAACCTTGAAAAATCAGGGGCGTTATAGCTATAGTGATGTGGTGTAGCAATGGTATCACCACTAGAGGATGCTTATTTTGTGGATACAACATCAATAAGTGTACTACAATCTCAAGACAAGTCATTCACCCATATTATTGTCTCATCCAGTGCAATTTCTATTGTTAAGATTCCTGTATCATATAGCAGGACTAAGCTTCTAGAAATTAAATAACTAGGTTATCAGAGAACATGTAGATAGTGAAGACAGTTGCCTTGAATATGTCCCCACTGATAATCAAGGTGTTGATATCTTCACTAAGTCATTGGATGATACTAAGTTCAACTCTTTCAAGGTTGAGTGGGGAATGCTTAATGTTGTATGACTCATACACATTAAGTATTTCAGATAATAGATCTATATATCTATATTTTTAATTTAGATTCATACTAAAGTCTATCTGCCTATTTGTAATACTTTTTTTAACAATGTTAGATAAATAGTTAGCAGCTAATAACCTTAACTTGATAGGATAAATTTCATTGAGATCAACTGAAATAATGTTGGTTTCACTGAAATATAGTGTTCATACACTTGTATCAAGGTAAGCTAAAGAATCAACTCTTCTTATGCATGATGGTCAAAAGGACTAAGAGTAAAGTTCTCCCATGATTCTTCTCTTCCTTCAATAGATGTATGCCTATTAAAGAAGCCAGAAAGGGGGAGAAGGTTGTGGCAATACTTGGAAGGGAAGTGATGTCGAAGCAATACTTGACATGACCAGAGTAAAGCTGAGTCAATGCATATTACCTGGAAATATTCAAGTAGTATGAGGAATGCAATAACTACATATTAGCCAAGTTGAGTCAGTGCATATTATCAGGAAAGTGCTCTTTTCTAAGTTTTTTGGTGTTGAGTTAAGCTTACTCACTCAATGCCAATACTAATGATGCTTGATTTTGGCTAAATCTATAGATGGTGACGTCAATAAATTCAACACGTCGACAAAATTCAAAATAATGCGGGAATGATGTTGTACACCTTTAATGGGGCTAGTGGCCAGCTGTTTGTCCCTTTATATTAAAGGAAGGTGGTACATGGCAAAATCACAGCCACCAATTCTTGTGAGGCCCACTACTAAAAGAGTCATTGATTGGCAATTATAAAAGGAAGAGATCGGCCAAGATGCGGACAATGATTAGGGTTTTCTGTTTATGCAGAGTGGCGGAATTTCTTCTTCTTCCTCGTAATTGTGTCTAAGCTTGAATCTATAGTTCTGCACAGTCAACCCGAAAGAAAAGGAGATAGATGTTGCAATTTTCATTTGCGACAACATGCTTGGAAGAGGTTCTGATAAAGAAGAAGAAGCAGATATTTCAGATTTTTGTAATCAAGATAGCTGATTGAAGAATATAAGATCAGACAGATTATTTGTCTTCATTAGCAAGTTCAGAAATTCATTTCTGAGTTACTTCACAGCACTAACAGAGCATTTCCTAAGGATAAGTTTTTGGAGTAGTGAAGAAGATCAAGGTTTCTAAGAAAGAAGAAGGAGCAGTGCCATCTTGGTTTTGCAGTGAAGGTTGGTTGATTGAAGAAGATCAAGAATAGTTAATTCATCTATCTTCATCAGCAAGACCAGTAAGCTCAGAGTAATTCTCTGAGAAAGAAGATGCAGCAAGGGCCGACCCTTGTTGTAGGTACTTCATAGATCCAGCCGATCATTTTTGAAGAACTTTTTCTTGATGGTGTGAAGAAGAAAGCCTGAAGAAGCAGTGATCTAAAAGCAGACTTAGAGGACTTTTTCTTTGGATCCAAAGTCAGGGCTGAATCTCCTCAGCCCAGGAAAGAAAGAAGAAGCAGAGCAGTTGTCTACAACTTACTTCCAGCACAAGCCAAAGCATGGTGAAGATCTGCATCCTTATTGATAAGAATAAGTTAGGGTTGGGATTCTCTTAACTCCGGTAACAGTAAGACAAGTTGCAATCACTTCTCAGTTCTAGCAGGAAATATTTATGGTGCTGAGAAGAAGAGGATAGGGTAGATTATTTCTCAGTTCAGGTAGCAGTATGATCTGGGATTATTTCCCTAGAGTCAAAGTTGGGTTGAGTTTATCTCAGTGTAGAAAGGTTGGCATAGAGAAATATCTCTTGTGTCAAGATAACTCACCAACCCACTTCCATCTTGTAGGATCCTTTTTAGATCTAAGTGGTATGAGCAAATTTGCTCTGTGGAAGGATCCAAGTTTGGATCTGAGTTGTAGGGCTGTTTATCCCATGTGTAGGATCTAGGTGCAGATCTGAGAGTAGGATATTGTTGAGAATCTGAGGTAGGTGATCAGTTGATCACTAAGAGTAGGATCCAGTTTAGATATGAGGTAGGATATTTGGGTCTGAGGTAAGAGAGTCATTCTCTTTGAGTTGTGGGGCACTTGTGCCTGATTTATAGGATTTTTTAGATCTGAGGTAGGGCCTTTGTCCCTGAGATGTAGGAGAATAATTCTCTCTGAGGTAGGATCCTTTATGGATCTGAGGTAGGGCTATCCTTGCAGCCTGAGTTTTAGGGCCTTTGGGCCTGAGGTAGGTGATCTTTGGATCACTGAGTTATAGGGCCTTATGCCTGAGCTGTAGGTCTTGTAGGAGACCGAGTGCTCCTGCAGGATCCTGTTGTAATCTCTTAGGAGCCGAGATTGGAGAAGTGTCTTGTCTAATAATAAGTTAAAAATATGGGAGGGAAAGTGGACGTACCCATAATTTGGGGAACCACTATAATTTTTATGTGTGTTTTTCTATGTGTTTCTTTGTTGCAGGTTATTTGGTTCTTGAAAGCCAAAATCTACTAACTCACCAAGCAATTAAAGAAGAAAATAAAAAGTCTTTAGAGACTAAGAAACCTATTTACCACCCCCCCCTCCCCCCCTCCCCCCCTCCCCCCCGCCCTCTAGGTCATTTAGCTATCATTGAAAACAAAGACTTTCAGGAGGCTTGTAGTAAGATCTATGGAGAGATATGCTTTAGCTTGTCGGTTCTTATAGAAGGACCGGCAAAATCAAAAGTAGACTATATTTTTCATAGCCTTAGTCTCTAGATTCATAGAGATATACTGTATTCTGTTTTATCACTTTTGAAATAAAATATTATCATTTCTGTTGGTATATGTTTCTAAGTGTTTAGTTTTGTCCATGAGAAATTAGTTTTGATCTCTTTAATTATTTTATCAAGTAAAATCTGTTTAGAAAAAATTACTGTTAACCCTTATTCACCCCCCCCCTGTAAGAGCGCCTTACGATCCAACAAATATTTTCATCTTCAATAACAAGTTCAGAGAGTAATCTCTCTGAGGTAAAAGAAGGGACAGTGCAAGACCTAGTTGCAGTTACTTCACAGATCAAGCAAAACATTCTTGAAGATCTATTCTTGGAGGTGTAAAGAAGACAGGACTGAGTCATCTCAGTTCAAAAAGAGGCAGACTCAAAGATATCTTCTCTGGAGTCATTCAACATCAACTACTAACCATACTTTCTGTAGTATCTTAATTGATCTGAGTGTAAGCCTAAATTATAAAGGTTGAGGTAAAATATTTCTATAGATCTGAGCTATAGGGCATTAGTGCCTGAGGTGTAGGATCCTCCTATGGATCTGAGATAAGGACTGCGCGCCCGAGCTGTAGGAGAGTTTCTCTCTGAGATAGGATCCAGTGGTGGATCTGAGTGTAGGGCTAACTTCGTAGCCTGAATGTAGGACTTTGAGTTAAACTCTAAGGTTGGGTCTGTGTGCCTGAGTTATAGGAGAATATTTCTCTGAGTGTTGGGCCTTGGTCCCGAGTGTATGACTTGGAAGAGTCTGAGAAATCCCGAGGAATTTGTGTTGTAAGCTCATAGAGCTGAGTTTGGAGAAGTTGGCCTTGTCTAACAAACTATTTGAAGGGTGGGAGGGACAGTGGATGTACCTATACTGAGGGGAACCACTATAAATAACTTGTGTGTTGATTGTTTGATCTTGAAAGCTAACCTAAATTAAAACACAACTCACCAAATCAGAAGAAAGTATTATAAAGACATAAAGACCTATTCACCCTCCCCCCTCTAGGTGTTTAGTTACTCTTGAAACTAAAGACTTTCAAGTCGTATCAGAGGGAGGTTACTCAAAAAGGACTTAACAGTTTTAGCTGATCTCCAGGAGTAGCTAAAGTATATTCTTTATGGGTTTAGGAGAGAAGCATAAAGAGTTGGGCTCAATGAAGCTTCCAATATACAGGAAAGAGAGCTTTGGGATCTGGATCCCAGGATCTTCATAACAGTGCAAGATGGACTTGTCATCCCTATGAAGATCTAAGCTCTAGATGTCAATATCTAGGCACCTAAGAAGTATACTGAGATGACAAAGGATGAGTTCATCCTGCCTATAATGGACAAGAGGGCACAGAACTTAATTGTGAGTGCCATTAATGATTCAACATTCCAGAACCTTGTCCACTACAGAATTGTCAAATAAATATGGGACACATTGATTGTCTACATAGAGGGAACAAAATAAGTTAAGGATGACAGGAAATCCCTACTGAATCAGGAATATGAGGCTGATGGCCGCAGAACAGAGACCGACTATGGGTGGTTCGAAATTGTAAGATTTCGCGGGCCGAGTTAGAAGATCGAGTTTTCTAACGAGAGGAGGCAAGTGCACTTATTACGTAGTACTCGGTATTCGGGAGAATACCGAGGTCGTATTGTTCTCGGGGGCGCATTGATTATATTTACTCTTCCAGGAAGACTATTATCTTACTATCAGTAAGGTGGGATTTTTAGTCAAATTAAAACGGGAAAAAAGGGCAGTTTTTTACTAAGTTAGTTCGATGATGGGTTAACGCTCGGCATCGAATCGGATTAAGACTAAAATAATTCTTAACAATTATTGAACTTTGCTTTTAAATTAATAAAAGGCACTGAGTCGTGGAGGTTCCATAAATATTAGCGCACTTATCTCTAGGAATATTGCTCACTTGAACATTAAGACTATTCGACCGATCGTTAGACCGACGAAGTATTCCACTTAATGCCCGCTTTACGCTAAGAACCTCGCTATTGGGTGGGGAACCCAATTCGGTAGAACTACACTCGTCCTCTTTTGAGGGTATGTACGCAATTCTATTTACCGAAGGGGGATCGGTCCATACGTGCGGCCTCTCGGCGTTGTGTATGGAAAACGAAAATAGAGCCCACACATCGATTACGTTGTCCTATGCATCGTTAACCCGGGGCAAACCTTAAGTCCATAAATTAAAATTAAAATAAAGTTCTATAATTATTTCAAATCATTTTATTTGTCCCAATGCTCTTCGATGCCGAAGGATAATAGAGATTAGCCACTCATCGGTATGGGGATGGCTCTATGGTTTTTAGTTAAACGTGAGTTTGAAATTAAGCACTAAACAATTATAAGAGAAAACATATAAAAAAACAGGACATTTAGATAAATTGATGGAAAGCTAATTGATGAAGGCACTCAAGCACACTTCAAAACCATAAAGAAATAAAATAAAGCAAGTCCTGCTCAAACGAGTAGGGGGGAAATAAATGCAAGTACAAGTCCTGCTCAAAACTGAGTAGGCGATAAATTAAAGCAATGCGCCATTTAACTCTTAACGAGTAGGCGGAAATAAATGCATAAATAAAAAGAAACTAAGTTACAAAAAATGAAAATTACAAGTCCCACTCAAATGAGTGGGCGGAAAATTAAAGCAGAGCGCCGTTTAACTCTTAACGAGTAGGCAGAAATAAATGCACACACACACACACTCTACTTAATTGAATAAAGCATTAGAGAAAGCATGAAAAGTTGGCACCTACACTCACACACTCTACATAAATGAATAAAGCAATAAAAGAAAGCACAAAAGATTATTCTCGTACACTCACACACTCTACATAAATGAATAAAGCAATAAAAGAAAGCACAAAATGTTATTCTCATACACTCACACACACAACATGGAGTTTAAAAGAACAAAATGAAAATTTAACTCATACACTCACACACACATGAAAATAACACAAAATTAAAGTTACCTAAAAATTAAAACTACAACTTTTCTACCCTTAGAACTTGCCAAAAATAATTAAAAAGATGAAATAAAAATTGTTTGAACACTTGGAATTGAACATAAAGCAAACATAAAAGTTCTTTAAAAATTAAAATGATAACTTTTCTACCCTTAGGATTTTATAAAAGTTATAAAGAAGTGGTAAAAAGATGTAAATAAAATGAAAGGGTTTTACATTCCTATAAAAAACTAAGTTAAAGAAAATCAAAATCATTTTTTAACCCCTTTTGTAAAACCTAAGAGTAGAGATAGAAAACCTAAAACCTAGAGAATAAAAAAAATAAAATCAAGTCTAACCTAACATACTTGCAAAATGAAAATAACAAAAATGAAAACATCACTTATACACTCACACACACTTTCATAAAGAGGAAAAACAAAGATGAACATAAGGATAAAAGGAGAAAGAGAGTTAGCCAACCAAATTCATTTTCATTCCATGTAGAAAGAGAAAAAAACAACATTTTATTTATGATTAAAAAGGCTATTACAAACTATTACAAAGCAAAAGGAAAAGCTAAAACAAACATAAGAAGGGAGAGAGAAAGTCTCCTTACATGAAGATGAAAGTGCACCAAGGGCAGCTCACAAAAGACACTAAATTTGGCCCAAAATAGTGAACCCTTGGCCCTCACAGAAATTTTTTATTTATAGACAAAAAGTTCGGGTTTGTCACGCCCTAGTCACGGGCGTGACAGGGGGCGTGTCGGTCAGTTGTGTGTTTTGACTTGGCAAAATCTGGCAGCTGGCTTGCTTCTAGAAGCTTGGGTGCGTGACACGTGGCGGTCACGGGCGTGACAAGTGTCCGTCACGGGCATTATATGATGGTGTTGAGTGGTGCTGAGAGGTGAACAGTAAAAGCGTTGAGTGGCGTTGAGTGGCCACAGCGTTGAGTGCCTGACACGGGCGTGTCGGTCTATGACACGGGCGTGTCAGGTCATAAATTTTTGACTTTTCTGGAAATTTTCTGAAATGCAAAATAAACTAAGTTAGAAGTAAAATTTTACAAATCTGAATAATTTATTGAAGTAAATTGACTGAGAACAAAGGAAATAAATAAAAAATTACTTAACTAATATACCTAAAAATAGGTATAAATACAACTTATCAAATACCCCCATACTTAAGCTTTTGCTATTCCAGAGAAAAAGTTTGAGGTGAACTTATAAGGAATAATAAAAAACCCTATGTTCTGCTACCGCTAAATTAATTATAAGAGAGATCTAATTAAATATACGGGGTATAAGAGTTAAGTCCTAAAATTATGTAGATGATTTAAACAGGGAAAAAGTTTTGGCCAAAAGACTTCTTGATGTAATCAAATAGAAAGCAATATTTGTATTGGTTAGATTAACAGAAAATAGTTTGGAATTATATGAACTTTACCTTATACGAGTTTTACTGGAAATAATGCAATTTACGAATTATGCTCTCAAAAAGATTTTGAATTAATTCTAGAGTCATGAAATTGGCTAAGGGGGTTGATGTTGGTTTATGAAGATGCTTGGATTTTGAGGCGAGGTAATTTCTTCATGAACCTCCAAATTTTTTTGATTTGGATGTTAAAGGAAAACAAAATCTTATTTTCTTTAACATGAAATTTTTTTTCTTCTTCATAATAAGAATTAACCCAATGTATATGTATAGGAGTAATTAATTTTATCCTCTTACTCCATAACAAATAATCTTTTAATTTATTGGGTGCCTATGTTTACGGAATGAAATCTTATTGCCATTGACATAGGATCTTTTTTTTGGGGAAAATTTTTTATCATACCAAGTAGGTTATGATAAGTAAGGGGAGAAAAGAGAACTAGATTTTTAATTAAAAAAATTTTGAGAGCAACCTTTATAAAATGTACGTTCCAATTTTTCAGAAATCTAAAAGTAAGCATAATTGAATTCTATAGTCGTTATTTTCTAAAATAGTACACGTGCTCCTATCTATGAAAAATTAGAAGTAGTGCCTAAAGCGAGTCCCCTATTTTTAACAAAGTATAATAAATTCTTTAAAACTTAACCCCGACTATTTAGATTTTTCAATCTATAATTAACAAACTAATAGTGAACAAAGAATTGATCAAATTTGCATATAAATAAACTCAAAACAAAAGTTTTGGATAGCAAGAAACTTAAGAATGATATATTTTATTTAATTATTTCATATATTATATTTATTTTTTTTTTAATTTTTGAAGTTATTATCTTTTTTTGTATTTTTGTATTTATTTCTTTAGTATATACATACTAAAGAAAGAAAGATGAAAAAATAAAATTTTTTGGATTTTTGAGTTTTGTGAAATTTTTTGTATTTTTAAGTTTTATGAATTTTTTTTATATAATTTTTAGAAAATTTTCATTTTATTTACAAAAATTTGGGAGAAAAAGAGAAATTATTTACAAGGATGAGAGGGAATAAGAGAGAGGGGAAAGAAAAAGAATATTTACAAAAAGTACTTACAAAAAGTACATAAGACTAAAATATTTACAAGAATATTTACAAGAATATTTACAAAAATATAAACTAGGTTGTCGCGATATGACTCGTTATGTGGATGGCACGATGAGCCGGATCTCGAGGACCGAGTTAAAAAAAATCAAAGTTTCAAAAATGAAACTTCAAAAAAAAATTTGATTTTTGTGTTTTATATATATTTGTATTTTTTAAGTTTTGTTTTTAAGTTATTTTTTTTTGTAAGTGAAGAAGAAAGTACGAAAATACGAAAACACCCCCATACTTAGTTCCAACATTGTCCCCAATGTTGTATGCTAAGCATGAGGAACAAGACAGAAGATATATGTACAAAAAAAGGAAAAAGAGGGGGCAAAAAACGTCCCTGATCCGCACTCGGGGAAGCCCATTAGAAACCCTGCAATTATTAGAAAAATAGAAAATAATGATAAATAAACACGTAAAAAAAGATAAGCATGGGGTGCCACCTAGGAGCGCTTTGTTTATAGTCGCGTAGCTTGACTATATTGGCGGGTTTATAAGTCGAGGAGGAATATGGTTTCGCTATACTCGATCACTGGGTCGCCCGCTATGTAAGTCTTTAACCGATGACCGTTTACTTTAAACGAGCCTTTTTCTGGGTTGGAGACGAGTACAGTCCCATATGGAAAAACTTCTTCAACTAAGAAGGGACCGGACCAACGAGATTTGAGTTTGCCAGGAAAAAGTTTAAGACGAGAATTATAAAGAAGGACTAGATCACCTGGAGAAAAAATTTTGGGGGTTAAAATTTTTCGATCGTTATATAACTTAGAACGCTCCTTATAGAACGTATTGCTCTCGTAAGCGTTCGCACGCCATTCATCGAGATGATTTAGTTGAAGTTTTCTATTCTGAGCGGCTAAGTTAGAGTCGAGGTTTAAGAGTTTTAATGCCCAAAGTGCGCGGTGCTCAAGTTTTAAGGGTAAATGGCACGCTTTGCCATAGAATAATCGAAACGGAGTACAACTGGTAGCGGTTTTGTACGCCGTACGATACGCCCATAACGCGTCGTCAAGCTTAACGGACCAATCTTTCCTATTAAGTAAAACTGTTTTTTCTAATATGTGTTTTATCTCTCGATTTACTACCTCAACTTGGCCACTTGTTTGCGGGTGTTAGGGGGTGGCAAGTTTGTGCGTGACTCCGTATTTAGCTAATGTCTTAGCCATTAGAGCGTTACAGAAATGTGTTGCCCTATCACTAACAATAGCGCGAGGTGTGCCGAAGCGAGAAAATAATTTTTTTAGAAATGTAACGACGACTCGCGCATTGTTGGTGGGGAGTGCTTGCGGTTTCGCCCACCTTGATACGTAGTCGACCGCCACTAAAATATACGTATTTTTATAAGAAGGAGGTAGGGGGCCTACAAAATCTATGCCCCACAAATCAAAGACTTCCCATTCTAAAAACATGTTTTGGGGCATCTCATCTCGACGCGAGATGTTACCCGACCGCTGACAGCTATCGCATGCGCGGACAAAATTGTGCGCGTCTTTGAAGAGAGTAGGCCAAAAGTTGCCCGCCTCTAGTGCCTTCTTAACGGTCCTGTTGGCTTGATAGTGCCCCCCGGCTGGACCCTCGTGGCAGTGCATCAATATTTACGTGCACTCAACACCCGTGACGCATCTTCGGACCGCTTGGTCCGCGCAGATCCGAAAAAGAAATGGGTCCTCCTAAAAGAAATTTTTCAAGCCGAAAAAGAATTTCTTCTTTTGCTGACTTGAGAATTCTTTTGGAAGCACCCGCGTGACTAAATAGTTCGCAAAATCTGTGAACCAAGGCGAAGATGACGAAGAAGAACGAAGGGCAAGAAGGCGTTCCTCGGGGAATCTGTCATTTATTTCAGATTCGACGAGCGCTTCCGCACCAGGATTTTCTAAACGGGAGAGGTGGTCTGCCGCAAGATTTTCCGCACCCTTCTTGTCCATGATCTCCAATTCAAATTCTTGAAGGAGGAGAATCCATCGAAGAAGGCGGGGTTTCGGGTCGGTTTTGGCTAGTAAATACTTAAGGGCAGAGGGATCGGTAAAAACGATAACTTTAGAAAGCGTTAAATACGAGCGAAACTTATCGAAGGCGAAAACGACGACTAAGAGTTCCTTTTCCTTCGTCGTGTAATTCACTTGTGCGGAAGTGAGCGTCTTGCTAGCGTAATAAATAGGATGAAAATGTTTTTCTACGCGTTGGCCAAGAACGGCGCCTAAGGCAATATCACTAGCGTTGCACATGCTTTCGAACGGAAGGGACAATATAGGGGCCACTAGAATTGGAGAATTGATAAGTTTTTATTTTATAAAATTAAAGGCAGACTCGTAATCGCTACTAAATACAAAAGGTGATTCTTTTTCCAAGAGGTGAGTAAGCGACTTTGTTATTTTTGAAAAATATTGAATAAAACTCCTGTAAAAGCCTGTGTGGCCTAAGAAATTCCTAATAGATTTTATGTTAGTCGGCTAAGGAAGCTTTTCTATGATTTCTACTTTGGCCTTATCGACCACTATCCCCTTAATCGAAATCTTATTGCCGAGGAACAAACCTCCTCGAACCATAAAGTTGCACTTCTCCCAATTTTAAACAAGATGCGTGTCCTTGCATCGCTGGAGCACACGATCGAGATTACGAAGACAATCCGAGAATGAGCATCCGAATACAGAAAATTCATCCATAAATACTTCCATAATATCTTCTACTAGCTCGCCAAAGATCGCTAGCATACATCTTTGGAATGTAGCTGGCGCATTGCAGAAGCCAAATGGAATTCTTCGGTAGCCGAAGGTGCCAAACGGGCAAGTAAAAGTCATTTTCTCTTGGTCCTCGGGGGAAATGGGGATTTGGAAAAACCCCGATAAACCGTTGAGAAAACAATAAAATGGATGACCGGAAAGACGCTCGAGAATCTGGTCAAGGAATGGTAGTGGGAAATGGTCCTTGTGGGTGGCATCATTAAGTTTGCGATAATCGATGCACACACGCCAACCCGTAACAGTACGAGTTGGGACGAGCTCGTTGTGCTCATTCGCCACTACGGTCAGACCGCCCTTCTTGGGCACGACAAGAATGGGACTAACCCATGCACTATCAGAAATGGGATAAATAATCCCCGCATCTAATAATTTAATTATCTAAGTTTTAACGACGTCTTTCATGTTTGGGTTAAGACGTCGCTGCGGCTGAATGGTTTTGCGGAAATTATCATTTAAGAAAATTTTATGAGTGCAGAACAGACACCGACTGTGGGTGGTTCGAAATGGTCAGATTCCGTGGGCCAAGTTAGAAGATCGAGTTTTCTAACAAGAGGAGGCAAGTGCACCTATCGCATAGTACTCGGTATTACGGAGAATACCGAGGTCGTATTGTTCTCGGGGGCGCGTCTATTATATTTACTCTTCCAGGAAAACTATTATCTTACTATCAGTAAGGTGGGATTTTTAGTTAAATTAAAACGGAAAGAAAGAGAGCCGTTTTTTACTAAGTTAGTTCGATGACGGGTTAACGCTCTGCATCGAATCGGATTAAGACTAAAATAATTCTTAACAATTTTTGAACTTTGCTTTTAAATTAATAAAAGGCACTTGGCCGTGGAGGTTCCATAAATATGAGCGCACTTATCTCTAGGAATATTGCTCACCTGAATATTAAGACTATTTGACTGATCGTTAGACCGACGAAGGATTCCTCTTAATGTCCTCTTTACGGTAAGAACCCCGCTATTGGGTGGGGAACCCAATTCGGTAGAACTACGCTCGTCCTCTTTCGAGGGTATGTACGGAATTCTATTTACCCAAGGGGGATCGGTCCATGCGTGTGGACTCTCGGCGTTGTGTATGGAAAACGGAAATAGAGCCCACACATCGATTATGTGGTCTTATGCGTCGTTAACCCGGGGCAAACATTAAGTCCTTAAATTAATATAAAAATAAAGTTCTTTAATTTTTTCAAATCATTTTATTTGTCCCAATACTCTTCGATGTCGAAGGCTAATAGAGATTAGCAACTCATCGCTATAGGGACGGCTTTATGGTTTTTAGTTAAACGTGAGTTTGAAATTAAGCACTAAACAATTATAAGAGAAAACATAGAAAAAAATAGGACATTTAGATAAATTGAAGGAAAGCTAATTGATGAAGGCAGTCACGCATACTTCAAAACCATAAAGAAATTAAATAAAGCAAGTCCTACTCAAACGAGTAGGGGTGAAATAAATGCAAGTACAAGTCCTACTCAAAACTGAGTAGGCGGTAAATTAAAGCAATGCGCTATTTAACTCTTAACGAGTAGGCGGAAATAAATGCATAAATAAAAAGAAACTAAGTTACAAAAAATGAAAATTACAAGTCCCACTCAAATGAGTGGGCGGAAAATTAAAGCAGAGCGTCGTTTAACTTTTAACGAGTAGGCGGAAATAAATGCACAAACGCACACACTCTACATAATTGAATAAAGCATAAAAGAAAGCATGAAAAGTTGGCACCTACACTCACACACTCAACATAAATGAATAAAGCAATAAAAGAAAGCACAAAAGATTATTCTCATACACTCACACACTCTACATAAATGAATAAAGCAATAAAAGAAAGCACAAAAGGTTATTCTCATACACTCACACACACAACATGGAGTTTAAAAGAACAAAATGAAAATTTAACTCATACACTCATACAAACATGAAAATAACACAAAATGAAAGTTACCTAAAAATTAAAACTACAACTTTTCTACCCTTAGAACTTGCCAAAAACAATTAAAAAGTTGAAATAAAATTTGTTTGAACACTTGGAATTAAACATAAAGCAAACATACAAGTTCTTTAAAAATTAAAATGATAACTTTTCAACCCTTAGGATTTTATAAAAGTGATAAAAAAAGTGGTAAAAATATGAAAAGAACAAGAAAGGGTTTTACATTCATTAAAAAAACTAAGTTAAAGAAAATCAAATTCATTTTTTAACCCCTTTTGTAAAACCTAAGAGTAGAGATAGAAAACCTAAAACCTAGAGCATAAAAAAAATAAAATCAAGTCTAAC
Organism: Platanthera zijinensis; assembly: GCA_039513925.1. Classification (NCBI taxonomy): domain Eukaryota; kingdom Viridiplantae; phylum Streptophyta; class Magnoliopsida; order Asparagales; family Orchidaceae; genus Platanthera; species Platanthera zijinensis. The sequence goes on from CM077092.1 coordinate 121,742,242, forward strand.
CTAACATACTTGCAAAATGAAAATAACAAAAATGAAAACATCACTTATAAACTCACACACACTTTCATAAAGAGGAAAACAAAGATGAACATAAGGATAAAAAGGAGAAAGAGAGTGAGCCAACCAAATTCATTTTCTTTCCATGTAGAAAGAGAAAAAAAATAACATTTTATTTATGATTAAAAAATCTATTACAAACTATTACAAAGCAAAAGTAAAAGCTAAAACAAACATAAGAAGGGAGAGAGAAAGTCTCCTTATATGAAGATGAAAGTGCACCAAGGGCAGCCCACAAAAGACACTAAATTTGGCTCAAAAAAGTGAACCCTTGGCCCTCACAGAAATTTTTTATTTATAGTCAAAAAGGTTCGGGTATGTCACGCCCTAGTCATGGGCGTGACAGGGGCGTGTCGGTCAGTTGCATGTTTTGACTTGGAGAAATCCGGCAGCTGGCTTGCTTCTGGAAGCTTGGGTGCGTGACATGTAGCGGTCACGGGCGTGACAAGTGTCAGTCATGGGCGTGACATAATGGCGTTGAGTGGCGCATAGAGGTGAACAGTGAAAGCGTTGAGTGGCGTTGAGTGGCCACTGCGTTGAGTGCCTGACACGGGCGTGTCAGGTCAAAAATTTTTTACTTTTCTGGAAATTTTCTGAAATGCAAAATAAACTAAGTTAGAAGTAAAATTTTACAAATATGAACAATTTATTGAAGTAAATTGACTGAAAACAAAGGAAATAAATAAAAAAAGACTTAACTAATATACCTAAAAATAGGTATAAATACAACCTATCAGAGGCATTTAAGCAGTGTAAGAAGGACAGCATAGCTGAGTGCTATGAAAAGTTATTCAAAGTGGTAATTGAGCTAAGGACCTTTGGAAGGGTCTTCAGCAATTATGAGTTGAATGACAAGTTCCTCAAATCTCTTAATAAAGACTAGGACACCAAGATATATGCCATCAGATAGATGGTCAATCTGGATGAAACTCCTCCACACACATTGTGTGGAAAGTTTCTCTCTAATGAGATGTAGTTATCTGCTAGGGAGGAGGAGGAGACTAGCAGTAAATCTCAAGCCAAGGAGAAGATAGTGGCCTGAATGGCCGAGAGATCTAAGAAGAGCAAGGAGAGGATTGTCTCTCCCCCAAGGAGGCCTGCTGATTCTAAGAGCTCTGAGTCATGTTCTTACGACAGTAACTTGTCAGATGAGGAATCTGATGCCTTCTCTAGGCAGTTCCAGAAGATGATGAAGAGGAGGCAGTGGAAGTACAGTCTTTTCTCTTCCTCTTATTACAAGAGGGATTTCAAGAGATCTATGAAGAAGTTCTCAAAAGGAGATAGGTCTGAACTAAACCTAACAAACATAGTTCTTCTAAAATTGTTTGTTATTATTGTAGCAAGACTGGGCATGTCATAGCTGACTTCCATGTCAAGAGAAAAGAGACTAGTGAGAAGAAACATCACCACAAATAGGGCAAGAAGAAAAAGACCTTCATTGCCAAGAATGAGAATAGTTGGAGTCAAAGTGACTCAGCTTCTTAAAATTCTGAAGAAGAAGAAGAAGCCTATATGGGGTTGTTTATTATTGTTGATAATGAAGATGAAGACAATCTTTCTGCTGGAATAAGTATTATGGCCGCTCTATCATACTTAGATAGTGATACTGAGGTGGATGAAGATTAAAACAACAGTTTTGGGCTAATGGACATGTCAGATGAAGAATCCATCGAGGATCAATCTAGTCCAGATATGGTACATTCTCTTTCCAGTACGTCCTATAAATCTGACTATGATACTAGTCCGAATTTTAATGCATCTTCTTCCTGTGATTAAGTTGGTTCAGAATCTTAGGAAGATCTCAATCAACTGATTGACAAGTATGGTGCCTTTTTGGATGCTTTGAAAAGGAGCAAGAGGTTGTCCAAGAAATAAGTTGAGGAGATTGTCTCCCGACAGCTTGCTACTTGCCCACTATCTGAGTCAGCATCCTTGCTGGATCAGATAAGGAGGGAAATCAGCCAACTGAAATCCATCTCAATCATCCATATTGGAGCTATTAGCCATAAGAACAAGATCATTATGGATCTTGAAGAAAATCTCCTCAAAGAGAGGAAGCTAGTGGCTTAGTACTCCAAGCCTAAATCAGTATGGCCACTCATTGATACCTTCACCTCCCAAAATAATAAGAGGGGACTGGGGTACATTTAGAGGAACACTAGAAGAAGGAATAGGAGGAACGGAAAGGCCTCTATTCAGCATGCTATCTCCTTTGAGAACATTGCGCTGCCATCCAACAAGTATGACAGAGAAAGCATATATGGTCACTAGTTATATGGTATATTTCACAAGTGAGAACAAAAACGTTCACAACTATAGTGGCATGCTCTTCCGGCTCAAAGATATCTGAAGAATAATTCTCCTTCATCACTCGAGAGTTCAAGAAGTTCCTCAAGATGAGGAATCAAAGAAAGAGAGACGGCTCCTCCCCCAGACATTAGAAGAAGAATTACTCTTATGACAGGTATGAGTCTAAACAGAACAAACATCACTCTGCTGACATTATCTGCTTTGGATGCAATAAGCTAGGCCACGTCATTGCTGACTGCCACCAAAGCAGGAGAGATAAGGGTAAAGGAGAGGAGCACAAGTCCTGTAGAGATAAGAAGAAGGAGAGGAGCTATATTGCTAAAAAGCAAAAGGAACTGAGTGAATCTGATTCGTAAGACTCAAGTGATGATGAGGAAGCCTACTTAGGGCTAATGGGTCGCTCCGACTCAGATAGAGACTGTCCCCCATTTACTGGGAAGGTAAAAGATCGCACCCCCCTCTCTGACTCTGACTCTGACTCTGAGTCTCCTAAAGATGATCACGACGACAGTCCATCTGCCCGTGAAGCTGAACTCCTCAAAAAGTATGAGCTTCTGCTCAATACTTTCGAAGAGTGCCGAAAAAGGTTGAGCACTCAGAAAAAGGAAGTCAAATTCCTTAAGGCTGAGGGTGTGTCCCTAAGAGAAGAGATCACTAGCTTGATTTCTCTCCGACAAGAACATCTGGACCTGACTTCTGAGCACTCAGATTCTCTATGGCTCCTTGACAAAAAATAGGAAGAAATCAATAAACTGGAAGAACAGCTTGCGGCAGAAAGGAAGATTGTCAAAAGCTTCTCTATGCCCAAGACCGTTCTTCCTCTGGTTGATGTATTTTCTGCTCAGGCTAAGGGGGCTGGCTTAGGGCATGTGGGAGTGCCTTGCAAATCATCCAGGAGAAATAGAAATCAGAGGAAAAATAAGGCTGCTAAGAAGTCCTCTACTGCAAAAAAAGGAAAGGCCCCACTCGGTCCTATTTCATTCAGAAAGCCTGGCTTTCCTTACAATGAGCAGGACTTTGAGTCAACCTATGACCACTTCTTCCGGCCCTCGGTTGAAAAGCCCAAGAGCCGGTATGATGGTTGGACCTTCCCCTGCAACTACGGTGAGAGTGTCTTCAAGGCACCTTATGAGGAAATCCAAGTGGAGAATTATGGCCACTTCTCTAGAAGCCATAATAGGAAGCAGGCACCAAAGGCCAAGCCTGTCATATTGAAGGAACAGGAAGTGAAGAAGTCGTGTGACTGCTGTCATCATGATGCCTCCACCTCCAGATCCAAGGCCCCGGCTGGAGCCACCATTCCAAGGGTGAAGCAGGAGCCTAGGAAACGGTATAACAGGTTTGACTGTTGGTACTGTGGTAAAGTTGGTCACTTCGCCGTGGATTGCTGGTTTAATCCAAGATTCAACGATACTCCTCATGTTAGTAATGCGAGGTCGACCACTCGTAGGGTTAACCACCCGAGGGGGAGTATGCTAACAAGGAATCAAGTACCTAAGTTAAATTGGGTTCCTAAGGGAAACTAATTCTGTTTTGCAGGTATGTCCAAAGGCCACCAAAACGCCAATCTGGTACATAGACAGTGGATGTTCCCGACATATGACCGGGACAAGAAGCATGTTGCGTGATTACTCCCCAGTCGAAAATGGACCCAAAGTCATCTTTTGAGGATCTAAACGAGGAGTCACCAGGGGTTATGGTATGATTTCCAACGGTGTATTCTCTATAACAGACGTGGCCTTTATTGAAGGGTTAAACCATAACCTGATCAGTGTAAGCCAGTTGTGTGATAAAGGATACGACGTTAAGTTTTGCAAGGAAAAGTGCTTGATAATATCGTGTGCCTCTTCGGAGACGGTATTAACTGACATTAGGAGCAGAAATATCTTTTGCTTAGATTTTCTTAGCTTAGACTCTTCTACCCCCGTGTGCCTAGTAGCAAAAGGCAGTGCATCTCTCTGTTAACAATGGCACAAGAGATTAGCACATATTAATTTCAAGACTATTAATATGTTGTTTTCCAAGAATTTAGTAAGGGATGCCCCTATTATTAAGCTCATCAAAGATAGCCCTTGTCCTGTATGCCAGAAAGGCAAACAGACTCGGGCTACCTTTAAGGGCATTGCAGACAAAAACTCCTCCAGATGTCTTTATCTTCTGCATATGGACTTGTTCGGTCCAGTGCAAGTTCATAGCTTAGGAGGCAAATCGTATACGCTAGTGATTGTTGATGATCACTCTCGGTTTACATTGGTGTTCTTCTTGAAATGAAAGTCAGATACGTTTTTCATCTTCACTAATTTTATCAAGCAGATTCAGAACAAACTTAACTGCTCCGTGGTCAAAATCAGAAGTGATCATGGAACAGAATTCGTGTCTAGTGCTATGACAGAATTCTATGAAGAACATGGTATCTTTCATGAGTTTTCCTCCTCGGGTACTCCTCAGCAATACGGAGTTGCGGAGAGGAGAAATAGAACGCTCATTGAAACATGTACGACAATGTTGAATGACGCTTCTCTTCCAGAGTACTTTTGGGAAGAGGCTGTCAATACGGCTTATCATGTGCAGAACCGAGCATTGATCAACAAGAATCATCATAAGACGCCTTATGAGCTATTAAAAGGAAGGAAACCGAACATGTCCTATTTAAGGATTTTTGGCTGCAGATGCTATGTACTCAATAATGGGAAGTACCCACGTACTAAATTCGGAGAAAAATGCTTCGAAGGCATCTTCATGGGCTATAGTAGCATCAGTCGGGCATATAAGGTTTTCAATAAGAAAACCCTAGTGGTAGAGGAGTCCATTAATGTTGTATTTGATGAAGGAAGCTTGCTTCACAACAATTCTTCCAGTAGCATTCTTGAAGATGCAGGTGCAAGGCTTGAATAGCTAAGTCTCTATGAGACTGCTAAAGATGGAACTCCCAAGTACGTCAAGGTCTCCATCTCAATGCAAACTGGAGAAGATGACGATTAGGATGGAGAAAATCCTCCAGAAGAGGGAGGAACCCGAGAAGCTGTTAGAGCTCCAGATGCCAGACTCTTAGAGCTCCGACAAGTGAGGGATTATCCTAGAGATCAGATCATAGGAGATACTCGTGACGGTGTCAAAACTCGCAGAGGTACAATTAATGAGATTATGCACCTTAGATTTCTATCACAGGTTGAGACAAAGAAGTTCGACGAAGCGAACAAAGATATGTCATGGATATTGGCAATGCAAGATGAACTGCATCAATTGAAACGATGCAACGTCTGGACGCTTGTTCCAAGACCAAAGAAACAGAATATGATCGGCACTAAGTGGATCTTCAGAAACAAACTGGATGAACACAGGGTCATCATCAAGAACAAGGAAAGACTGGTGGATCAAGGTTACAGAAAAGAGGATTGGATTGACTTCGACCAAACCTTTGCACCAGTTGCAAGGCTCAAGGCGATCAGGTTGTTCCTGGTATATGCCTCTCACAAAGGATTCACTGTCTATCAGATGGACGTGAAATCTGCGTTCCTAAATGGAAATTTGAAAGATGATGTATATGTCGCGCAACCCCTAGGTTTTGTTAATCCAGCATTCGCTAATCATGTTTACTTTCTTAATAAAGCATTATATGGCTTAAAACAAGCTCCTCAAGCTTGGTATGAGACTCTGTCTAGTTTTCTTCTTGAGAACAAGTTCTCGAGAGGAAAAATAGATAAGAGATTGTTTCTTAGGGAAGTCAAAGGAAAGATTTTGCTGGTACAAATCTTTGTCGATGACATAATATTCGGCTCAACAGACAACAACCTGTGCAAGAAGTTTTCTAAACATATGCTAGGGAAGTTTGAAATGAGAAGCATGGGTGAGCTGAAGTACTTCTTGGGACTTCAAGTAAAACAGTCTGAGGATGGAATTTTCATTTCTCAGATGAAGTTCACAAATGAACTCCTCAAGAAATTCGGAATGGAGAATGCAACCTCTATGAGGACTCCAATGGGATCCACTGTGTCTCTGGACAAGGATGAGAAAGGGAAACCTTTTGATGAAACCAAATACAGAAGCATAAATTGATCCCTGCTCTACCTTACTGCTAGTATACCGGATATTATGTTTTCCACATGTGTTTGTGCCAGATATCAGGTGAACACTAAGGAATCTCATTATGTTACTGCAAAGCGAATTCTTAGATACCTTAAAGGTACACCAAATCTTGGCTTGTGGTACCCAAGAAATAATGATGTCGAGCTGATAGGCTTTTTAGATGCTGATTTTGCAGGAAGCAGGGATGATAGGAAAAGCACTTCCGGGACGTGCCAATTCCTCGGAAGAAGGCTTATTTCATGGAACAGTAAAAAGCAGAACTGTGTCGCAACCTCTACGGCTGAATCAGAGTACATCTCAGCAGGCAGCTATTGCGCACAACTTCTATGGATCAGAAATCAACTCGAAGATTATGACTTGCAGTTCAGAGAAGTTCCTATGTATGGCGACTCCTCGAGCGCAATAGCAATTACGAATAATCCTGTGTCGCACAGAAGAACAAAGCATATTGAAGTGCGCTACCACTTCATTCGGGAGCATGTGGAAAACAAAGATATCTCTCTCTGCTATGTCCCCACGGATAAGCAGATTGTAGATATCTTCACAAAGCCCTTAGACGAGGCCAAGTTCAGTCTCTTAAAAATTGAACTCGGCATGCTAAACTATGAAGATTGAAGACGGAAGGGCTCCAGGCTCTTGGATCAAGGGGGAGCATCATCGAGGAACTCAAGATCGGGCACGGATGCAAGAACTGAGGGGGAGTCTTGTGTTCCAAGTGAAGTCCCAGATTTGCAGAAGCCGAAAAGGGGGAGATTTCCCTCTCTGCTAAGGCTAAGGTGGCTGCCAATATTAAGTATGCTCTCAGGAAAATGGTAATGAATTTCACTCTCAACTGAATTTTCATTTTATGATTTTCATTCCCATCTTTTCTATTCACCTTAGCTTGTAGGGTTTAGGCTTCTTCAACTAGGGGGAGATTGTTGGGTATTGTATCCACAATGTACCTGATTTCAAGAATCCCCTGAACAAGCTAAGTTGAATTGATAATGTATTTGACGATCTTCTATCAAGTTGTGCATGCAGCTATTCCATGCTAAGTACACACCAATGTCAGGGTGCAGTGGGTCAACATACACGGGTCTGTGCAATGTAATCCCTCGTTGAGTAGATTAGTGTGTTGACTCACGTGTTCTCTCTCTATTGGAGTGTACTTATTTTCAAGTACAGGGTTAAGGTAGATCAAGAGCAGAAGAAGGAGCAAGGATTGGTCAAAGACCGAGTCTTCAAAGGAAGGAAGAGAAAAATCTTCTAAATCAAAATTGATGGGAATCACTAATTCATTCCCGCCGACTTCGACGGGAGTCACTTGTGATTCCCGCCAACTTTGACGAGAATCGTTAGTGATTCCCGCCGATTCGACGAGAATCAGTCTGCATTCCCGCTGACTTCTTCCGGCTAACAGTTTTCCAACAGGAATTCTGCTAAGGCAGAATCGACGGGAATCGTGAGTGATTCCAGGCGACTTCGACGGGAATCACCAACGATTCCCGCCGATTTTGCCTTAGGCAATTTTCCTCCGTTCGCTGGACCGAACCAACTTGTTGTGCGCTGTTTCGGCCGGGGCTAGGGCTTCTCCTTGTGGGCCCCACAACAGTCGTTAGGGTCCGATCAGGGTATATATATACGCATATTTTGAACTTCTACGGACAGACATTCTCGGAAATCGATAGCAGTTGATGCCGTACCCTAGCCGATCGCGGAAACCGCCGATCTCCTGTAGCCGCTCGCAAGTTCATCGTCGCCGTTGTTCTTAGTGCTTCTCTGATCTTCCGACGACAGTACCGAGGCGAGCTGACTGTCTCACGCATCTCTCTTGAGATCTTTTGTCTCTCGATTCGTTGAACGAGACAAGTTCTCCATTCCGAATCGCTGGAGACGATTGATCCGACTGAGATCGTTGGTAGACCTTGCTTGCTTCATCAAGAAGTTTGGATCTACAAAGAATCGCCGCCGCAATCACTTGCCGCCGCCGATCTTGAGAAGACCCATTCCAAGAGAGAAGTCTGGTTGTGGACTCTTCGTATTTTTCGTGCAAGCTACAACGAACGAAGAAGGACATCGGAATCTCCAAAAGCTTTTTTTGTATTTTCTTTTACATTCAATTTTGGTTTGTTGAAAAGGAATTTTCATTCCTTGTTGTAAGGGTTGGGTATAACCCGTGGTGGTGGAGTTGTGACTCCTTTATTGGAAGGGTTCCTTCCGTAGTGTGAGGATTGGATTTCAATCCGTTTTGAGAAGTGACCGAGTAGTCCCTTGGTGGGAGATAGGTCAAAGGGGGAAAGGTTACGTACCCAAATCGGGGAACCACTATAATTCTTTGTATGTTTTCTGTGCTGTGTTTATTAATTTGTGCAGGTAAAATTAATTCCGCAAAAGACTGCACGACACCTATTCCCCCCCCCCCATAGGTGGATTTAGTCGACACAAGAGACTTTCAGGACGCTTACATAATAAGACTTGCAAAACGACCCCTTGGTCAATAAGCTTGTGTGGGCAAGTTTATAAATTAAGGTCAAATTCTTCATATATATATTGTTGTGAATAACCGACACCCCAACGTATAAATTGGTATGGGACTCCTAATATGATGGGAGCCCTGCAGAAGATCCCTTAGCTTATGCATTTCCGCACATAAGTTAAGGCTATTTTTCATACTTTACTCTACTGCCACATATACTATAAAATTGCTAGTATAGGTCCGCTGTCTTCTGTTTCTTGTTTACTCTCCACCTTCAAGTCCTCCCCTTACTTCCTCCCCGCTCAGTGCCAAGGGGCCATGGGGGAAGGGGTGGGGGATGATAGGGCTTAGTCTTATAGACTAACGGTTTTTGGACCACATCATTTAGGGGATCGTGGAGCCCAGCATGGAGGAGTAGCACCGACGTCGGCCCGTTTGGAGATAGGGCAGTCTAGCTCAGGAGTTCAGACAGCTGGGACTGTGAGTCCCTGATCTCAGTAGTGATTTATTTTTGCTTCGCTTGAGTGACTATGTAGTGAGGATTTTATGTATCGGGCTTAAGCCCTTAATTTCAGTACTTTTAGATTTTGTGGACTCTCCCTTCGTGGAGATTTTATTACTCGGATGTGGTTTATTGTGGACATTCAGTTAGAGTTTTTACCTAACTTGTATTTACTCTACTTTGGTTGCTTTTCTGTGATCGAATTGCCTGGCAGAATCAGCGTTTTGCGGTGATGACCCTTCTGGGCATGAAGGTGTCTCCGCAAAGTGGCGGTTTTGGGCCTAAGACCCTGGTGTTTAGAAAGAAAAAAATGGGGTCTTACAAGTGGTATCAGAGCGAAACCTCGATCAGGAAAAGTACCAGTCCACAAATCACTGGGTCACCCCTGCGCGGGTTTAGTTTGAGGACAGACTAAGCAGCGGAAGCGTGGTGTGCCCATGTTGGGGATCACATGTAATTGTCCACCCCTTTTATAGGTTTAGGGTCGTTGCTTATTATATTTTGTTTTGTAGCCTTCAACACAACCCACACCACAGGGTTGGGTCCAGCATGTCTCGAGTGTTACACCAACTCCTCCGCCCCCCTCTCCATTCCAGACATCAGAAATGGGGCAGACCTTGACAACAATACTGGATGTGTTCAGGGCCCAATAGGCCCCGGCTCCGCAGCCAAACCCGGGGGCCAACTGGTTGAGTACCTTCAGAGGTTTGTCTCCCCCGTCCTACTTGGGAACAGAGTTAGTCGTTCGGATAGAGGAATGGCTTGACATCATGTATGAGATGCTGACTGGAATTCGGTGCCCTTGGGAAGAGAGTGTGACCTTGTTGGTCTCCTGCCTAGATTTGCATGCAAAGAGATGGTGGAAGACCTCGCTGGACACGACATTTATGGACAGGGAAGTAGCAGAAGATTTCTTAGGAGGATTTCAGGGGCGCGCTGTTGGAACACTTTGTTTCACAGTCGGCCAGGGACGAGCTGGAGGATAGATTTTTACAGTTGAGATAGGGGAACAAGACGGTAGTGGAGTACCACTGAGAGTTCAACCATCTAGCCCGGTTTGAGGACTCGTATCAGTTAGACGAGGCAGGATATACCAAGAGGTTCTACAAGGGCCTGCGAGAGGAGCTAAGGGAGACTCTACTGTTTCTATCCGACGGGCCCATTTCCTGGATACTAGAGATGGCTAAAAGGATAGAGGCTGATTGGCAATCTACTCGGGTTCGGAAACGACCAGCGGAGGATCAGGGTCGAGGAGCAAGGAACGATCAGAGACGAGCCTGTATCACGGACGGGAGATGGGTCGAGGACCATCCTCGTCAGGAGTCAAGACAGGAAATAAGGGAGCCAGTGGTGGTGGCTCCACCACCTCTTCAGACATGGGAGGGTCAGACACACCGGGGGAATGGCATATCCTCCGCCAGAGTGCTTCCACTGCCATCAGGTTGGGCACATCCGCAGAAATTGCCTTATGAGAGGGGCACCCCCACCAGCTCCACCGGCTGCCCAGCCAGCGCAGTATTTTGGAAGCCGAGGTCGTGGTCGAGGATGTGGATACCAAGGGGGAGATAGTAGACAAGAAAGGGAGCAGGTGTATGCTTTGGACCTTGCGCAGCCTCGGAACCAAGAGCAGGTCATAGTAGGTACGCCGAGTTGTTTAATTGTTTAAAAAGAATTCCCCTTTCTCAGTTGACAAATTTGTAGAACTGCACTAGATAGAATTAATAGGAAAGAAAACTCGTTATAGAATCCTAAGATATTTCACCACCCCAGGTATAGTCTTCATCAGCGCCAAGCCTGCCCGCACGCTTTTCGATACCGGAGCTTCTCACTCCTTCGTGTCAGAGACGTTTGTAGAAGGATTGGAAGGCATGGAGCGATTCACGGGCTTGGATATGAGGGTGCGACTACCCGATGGATCTGAACTCCTTACCTCGAACCACTACAACATGGAGGTAGAAATCGGTTGAAAGGCGTTTGAGGCTCCAGCGATGCTTTTGAAGTTGACGGACTACGACTTGATCCTGAGCATGGTATGTCTGCACTGGAACATAGCCCAGATTGATTGCCAAGCAAAGAGGATCACCGTGAGGCACGGGGACTCTTTTATTGTCATCGAAGGTATAAGACCTGCCTCTCGTATACTCTTATCTTCAGTACAGACCGTTAAGGCCCATCTTCAGGGAGAGGAGGTTTATACGATTCTATTTGAGATGGTGGAGGTCAAGGAGTCTGTGATAGACATCCCGGTGGTGTGAGATTTTACTAACGTCTTTCCATAGAAACTGCCAGGACTATCTCCGTACCGAGAGCAGGACTTCCAGATACAGCTTGTGTTGGGGTCCAAACCAGCATCTAGGGCCCCTTACTGGATTGACCCGAAAGAGTTGACAGAGTTCCAAAGTCAGTTGCAGGAACTAGTAAAGGCAGGGTGTAACACCTCTATCCGTCAAGAAGAATATAATAGAGGGTCCGGTCGGGGCCCCACACCATATTCCACTAATAGGCGGAGACGTTACGAACTAATATCATAACCAATGCATCCTAACACAGAGCATTCTAGCGGAAGTTTCACGGTTGAATCTTTGAACTCAAGATAAAGAACACTGTCCACTATAACATAGGAATGTACATAAACATCAAAAGAGTCTGGCCTTAAGGCCTTACAACAATTTCTCTGAACAAGAGTGTGGATTACAGACATCGGCACACAGGCCGACCACACATGAACAAAAGAAACAAAACAATGCCTTCGAGGGCAGCAACACAGCTTTGGCTTCAGCTCACTAAGTCCCGCTCGGACCAGCACCTCCAGTACCTGTAAGAACCAATCCACCAAGCGGTGGCAAATAGGGCAACGGTCAGCATTCAGCTGACCAATTATAACGACCCTGCCCCTGGCACGGGGCAGCGGAATTCCATCCTTGCATAACAATCTTCCAATATGATATATATAGCAATTCAAGCAAGACGTGCACGACCGCACAGTCACATATCACAAACGCCGGCACGACGGCCCGACGTCCCGTGCACTCAAGGCACTCTCGGGTGCACCGGAAACACCGGATCTCACCATTGAGCATTTAGTCCGGCACGCAGGCCTAGGACTCTCATTATGCCGCTGACGAAATCCCAATTCCTTGGCGCTCTCATGTCCAGCCTACATAATGCAGGTACAGATCAGCCACCCCCCGTTGCTCAAATCGCCTTGCCCAACCAAGTACATCGTACTTGAGGCCACATTTAAAGGCGCGGGTCGGTTTCACCTTGCCTGTTCGGCACGAAGCCTTTTCATACAGTTGTAGCCCAACGCCCTTTTCATACAGTTGCAGCCCAACGCTCAACCGCACACAAAGTGGAAACTCACGGCCACAAGAGTTGCACCCAACTCTCACAATTTCCTGGACTTCCTCCAGTACTTTATCCATCATGCATCCAAGCAACAATCACGGAGTCTTCTCCGATATGCAAACACGCATCACCAATCCAGACCAATATGTCCAGATGGGCTTCACACAACATGCCAAGATCCGTACTCTAATTCCGGACTCTAACAAGGGGGACTTCACATATCTACCCCAAGGGACGCCACAACCCACCGCACACTCGCGGGGATGTGTTTTCCCTATGCAATGCAGGAATTAAGGACTTCACATGTCCAAGAAGGAAATCGTTACCCTAGGAATTCGCTTCGGAGCCATGGAGAGAAATTTGAGACGGATGAAAGCCTTCGCAGCAGCGTTGCCTTCGCAAATCCGAACTCGGCTCGCGATTTGGACCACCGTAGCACCACCGGCAGCCGAATTCCACTTCTTCTTCCTCACCTTGCTCTCACCTCTCTCTTAAATCTAGAAAGAGAGTATGACTTAGAAATGAGCTTTTCCTCCTCCTTTCCCGGCCTTATCAGCCCAGGAATGAGCCCCAGCCACAAGATCCTCTTTAAGGAAAAATGAACGGCCACGATCTGCCTTAAAAACTACACTTTTTGGCCGACACGGCCTGTGACATGCCCGTGTCACAGGCCGTGTACCCTTAAGCGGCACACGTACCGACTGAAAACTACCAGAACACGGGCATCGACACGCCCGTGTCGAACCTGACACGCCCGTGTCAGTCATGTGACACGCCCGTGTCACCCCTGTTACACGGTACTCAACGAGCGCTAAAACCAGTCAGAGCAATACACGGGTAGGCACACGCCCTCGGACACGCCCGTGTCAAATCTGACACGGCCGTGTGCAAGGCTTGGTTCCGGGTCGTATACATTTCTGACTCAAACTGGCTATTTATTGAGTGAAACGCCCTGGGACACGCCCGTGTCCCAGGCCGTGTACCCCCGACACGCCCTGGGACACGCCCGTGTCCCAGGCCGTGTCAACCAGCCTGCACCTCAAATCCAATTTTGAGCTTTTTGGGGTGTTACAATCCTCCCCTCCTTAATAAAATTTCGTCCCGAAATTTGAAGACAGTAGGGAGAAAATAACAAAACATTATATGTTTCTCTTACATATACAACGAGCGAACAAGTTACGAAAATAACTCGGGAAATTCAGCTCGCATGGTCTGCTCGCGCTCCCATGTTAGCTCTTCTTGGCCACAATTGTCCCATCGGACTTTGACCATCCCGATCACTTTGTTCCGCAACTGTTTCTCGGCTCGATCCTCGATCTGTATAGGCTTCACCTTTGTCATTAGCCCATACTCAACCGGCACTCGATCATTGTCAATTACTTGAGCTGGATCCTTGACTGCTTTGCGTAGCACCGAGATGTGAAACACATCATGCAATCCACTCAATTCCGATGAAAGAGCTAGCCGATAGGCAGCTTCCCCAACTCGCTCCACCACTTCAAACGGACCAAGGTATCGCGGACTTAGCTTTTTCAACTGCCGAATCCGAGATACGCCTTTGAAGGGCTTAATCTTTAAATAGACCCAGTCACCCACCGCGAACTCCACGTTCCGGTGTTTAGCATTGTAATACTTGGCTTGCCGATCCTGGGCTATTAGGAGCCTCTCTCGAATAGAGTGTATTGTTGAGGTAGCATCCTCGACCTCCTTTTTGCCTAAAAGTTTGGTCTCGCCAGTTTCTGCCCAAGCTAGCGGTGTACGACACTTACGACCATACAGCGCTTCAAATGGGGCCATGCCTATACTCGCTTGATGGCTATTATTATAGGCAAACTCCACCATAACAAGATGCTCTTCCCACTTCTTACCGAAGTCCAGGGCGCACATACGGAGCATATCCTCCATCGTTCTTTTGGTTCGCTCAGTTTGGCCATCCGTTTACGGGTGAAAGGCCGTACTGAATGCTAACTTCCTTCCCAACATCTGATGAACTAATCTCCAATCCTTCGAGGTAAAGCGCCCATCTCGGTCACTTACGATGCTCCGGGGAATACCGTGCAATCGAACAATCTGCTCCACATAGAGCTTTGCCAACGTTTCCACTGAATCGTCCCGCTTGTTCGGTATAAAGTGAGCCACCTTTGTCAACCGGTCTACAATCACCCAGATTGAGTCATGGCCACGCTGAGATCTCGGCAATTCGTGCACGAAATTCATAGAAATATCCTCAAACTTCCATTGCGGAACCGACAACGACTTCAGGAAACCACTCGGCCGTTGACATTCTGCCTTTACCAAAGCACAAGTACGACATTTCGCTACATACGCGGCTATGTACTTCTTTAAACCAGGCCACCAGAACAGTTTCTTCATGTCCTTGTACATTTTTGTGCTCCCAGGGTGAATTGAGTACTTTGTAAAGTGTGCTTCATATAGCAATCCTTCTCGCAATTTACCCGCACTAGGGACGCACAATCGACCATCTTTCCGTAATAAACCGTCATCCCAGGAGAATTGATCACCAGACCCCTCCTTTGCATAGCGTTGGAGACTTTCATCCAACTCCATTGCCCGCCGAACCCTGTCAGCAAGGTCATATTGAACCTCCAACTAGTTCACGCATGCAACAGTCAAAGAATCTCTTTCCACACAAGATATCTCCAAAGCTTCCAACTCCTGGATTAACCGCTCATCATGTATCCGCAACCAATTTGCCCGCACCGGAGTCCGACGACTCAAGGCACCAGCGACCACATTTCCCTTTCCGGGAACATAGTGAATGTCGAAGGTATAATCCCCAAGGAATTCCATCCACCTCCTTTGTCGCATATTCAATTCCTTTTGATCGAGCAGATGCTTTAAGCTTTTATGATCTGTATAAATCTCCACCTTCACGCCATAAAGATAATGCCGCCACAACTTTAGCGCAAAGATCACCGCCGCCAACTCCAAGTCATGGACGGGGTAATTACGCTCATGCACTTTCAATTGACGTGAGCCATAGGCGATCACCTTGCCAAACTGCAGGAGAATGCAGCCTAAGCCGCTTCCTGACGCATCGCTGTATATTTCAAATCCATCTGTACCACATGGCGACGTCAAAACAGGCGCCGTGGTCAAACGACTCTTCAGCTCCTCAAAAGCTCGTGTGCACTCCGGTGTCCAAACGAACTTCTGATCCTTTCTCGTCAACGTAGTCAGAGGCAAAGTAATCCGGGAGAAGTTCTCCACGAATCGTCTATAATAGCCCGCCGGTCCAAGGAAACTCCTGACCTCGGCCACTGAAGACAACACTGGCCAATCACGAATGGCACTTATCTTAGCCGGATCCACCGCTATGCCCTCTCCACTTACCACATGGCCTAGAAAAGCCACCGACGAGATCCAGAACTCACACTTAGAGAACTTGGCATACAACTTATTCCTTCGCAAGGTATGCAATACCACCCGCAAGTTGTTTGCATGATCTTCCTCCGATTGTGAATATACAAGGATATCATCAATAAATACAATCACAAACAGATCCAGGTATTCACGGAACGTTCGATGCATGAGATCCATGAAGACCGAAGGCGCATTACATAAGACGAACGGCATCACTGTGAACTCATAATGACCATAGCGTGTGCCAAACGCTGTCTTGGGAATGTCACCTTCCCTAATCCGCAACTGGTAATACCCGGACTTCAAATCCAACTTTGAATAGACGGTTGAGCCTGCTAGTTGATCGAACAAGTCATCGATCTGTGGAATTGGATACTTGTTTTTCTCCGTCAGCTTGTTCAGTTCGCGATAATCAATACATAGTCTCAAACCACCGTCTTTCTTTTTCACAAAAAGAACAGGCGCGCTCCAAGGTGACATACTTGGGCGTATGTATCCCTGCTCCAACAACTCTTGCAACTGAACTTTCAATTCGGCCATTTCTTTTGGCGCTACCCGATACGGCGAACGGGCCACAGGTTTCGCACCCGGCAACAGCTCGATAGCGAAGTCAATTTCCCTTTGGGGAGGTAACCCCGGAAGGTCCTTTGGAAACACATCAACATATTCTGACACAATCGGCACTTCACTCACACAGGCCTTCGGCGCCACCGCCTCTATGAGTGTGAAGAACAACTCCGCACCCTTTCGAACTGCTTTAACAACTTGGAGAGCGGATAACAACATCCCACTCATCCCTTGCATACCAATGAACTTGGTCTCTTGTTCGGTATTTTGCCTAAGTGTGACTTCTTTTGAAGTACAATCAATACAGGCACGCTGCTCTGAAAGCGAGTCCATACCAAAGATTATATCAAACTCTTTGATCGGCAATACTAATGTTTCCACCTTGAACTCCCGACTTCCTATCTTGACCTCAAGACCTCAAGATCGATCCGCGCACAGCAAACATCCGTTAGGCAACAACAACTTTACACTGTCTATCGTGGTCCGGATAGGCACCCCGACACGAAAGACAAAGTCCTCAGACAGAAACGAATGTGAAGCACCTGTGTCAAACAGTGCTCGCGCCGAATACTCTCGTATAAGGACAAACCCTGTGATGACATTCGCCTGCTTAATGGCCTCCTGTTGTCCAAGGTTGAAGACCCTGGGCTGCGCGTGCGAGGCAGAAGACTCCACCACAGCCTTCCCCTTCTCCGCATAAGACGCTCCCGTCTTCTTATCACCCTTTGGAGGACCTGATCGACATTCACGTGCGAAGTGTCCAACCTTCCCGCACGTATAACAAGCACGAGATCCATACCCAGATGTATCCGTCACAGTCGCAGAAGGAGCTTGTCCAGAATACTTAGACTTCTTATTCCATCTCTTTCGGTAGCCAAACTTTTCCGGACGCGGCGGCTTAAACTCTGGCTTCGCAACAGCCAAGTTGCCCTTTGCTTGCCCCCGTTTCATGTCCGTCTCCAAAGAACGAGCCGTACAGACTAAGGCTTGGAATCCCTGACTCACAGAACTCGAGAGCAAATACCGCAGCTCATCTCGCAGTCCCGCATAAAATCGACTAGTCTTACGCTCTTCTTCGGCGAAGATCGTGCCCGCATATCTTCCCAAACGGGTGAACTCATGCAGGTAGTCATCCACACTTCGATCTCCCTGCGCTAAGCGTTGAAATTCCATTTCCATCGATATCCTTTGCTGCATCGGCAGATGTTGTGCTAAGAACAATCGAGAAAATTCTTCCATTGTAACCTCTGCCAATTGCCTGCCGGCCAAGTGATGCATTTCAATCTCATCCCACCACAATCGCGCCTCTCCTTCCAGTAGGAAAGTGGCTAACATGACTTTCTGTTCCTCCTCAACCTTGATAGCTCTCATAATCCTCTTGATCCTTGCAATCCAATCCTCTGCTTGGGCCGGTGTACCCGCCCCATGAAACTGCGGAGGGTTAAAGCTCAAGAATTTCTTCCATTGTTGATCTGCTACCCGCGGATCAACTTCGGCTTCTACCAGTTCTTGCCGTACCCCAGCTTGCGTTGGCACCACTGCAGGACGTGCCTGCCCAGCCTGCTGAGCATTCATCACAGCAAGTACCGTTTCCGTGATGAGACGGACTGTTTCAGCGGATGGCGGAGTTGTGGGCACCTCGGCTGGCGCCGCACTCTCAACAGAACGTTGTGGTTCGGATTGACCCGCAACACTTCTGGTCACCTATATGTGTAAAATACACAGGTTAACAACCAATGCAAACGGCAACCATACAAAAAGAATACACAAGTTCAACAAACAAGTGTATTTGCATTCCTAAGTGGACAATCTTGAGTTCAAGTTAAGTGTTATAACGACAGCCAGCACTGACACGTGCTCGCCACCCCTCAAAAGAATTCGTCTGCGAATTCGGAAGAGATCGACCAACAAGCAGATACCAAATTGTAACACCTCTATCCGTCAAGAAGAATATAATAGAGGGTCCGGCCGGGGCCCCACACCATATTGCACTAATAGGCAGAGACGTTACGAACTAATATCATAACCAACGCATCCTAACACAGAGCATTCTTGCGGAAGTTTCACGGTTGAATCTTTGAACTCAAGATAAAGAACACTGTCCACTATAACATAGGAATGTACATAAACATCAAAAGAGTCTAGCCTTAAGGCCTTACAACAATTTCTCTGAACAAGAGTGTGGATTACAGACATCGGCACGCAGGCCGGCCACACATGAACAAAAGAAACAAAACAATGCCTTCGAGGGCAGCAACGCAGCTTTGGGCTTCAGCCCGCTAAGTCCCGCTCGGACCAGTACCTCCAGTACCTGTAAGAACCAATCCACCAAGCGGTGACAAACAGGGCAACGGTCAGCATTCAGCTGACCAATTATAACGACCCTGCCCCTGGCACGGGGCAGCGGAATTCCATCCCTGCATAGCAATCTTCCAATATGATATATATAGCAATTCAAGCAAGACGTGCACGACCGCACAGTCACATATCACAAACGCCGGCACGACGGCCCGATGTCCCGTGCATTCATGGCACTCTCGGGTGCACCGGAAACACCGGATCTCACCATTGAGCATTTAGTCCGGCACACAGGCCTAGGACTCTCATTATGCCGCTGACGAAAGCCCAATGCCTTGGCGCTCTCATGTCCAACCTACATAACGCAGGTACAGATCAGCCACCCCCCGTTGCTCAAATCGCCTTGCCCAACCAAGTACATCGTACCTGAGGCCACATTTAAAGGCGCGGGTCGGTTTCACCTTGCCTGTTCGGCACGAAGCATTTTCATACAGTTGCAGCCCAACGCTCAACCGCACACAAAGTGTCAACTCACGGCCACAAGAGTTGCACCCAACTCTCACAATTTTCCTGGACTTCCTCCAGTACTTTATCCATTATGCATCCAAGCAACAATCACAGAGTCTTCTCCGATATGCAAACAAGCATCACCAATACAGACCAATATGTCCAGATGGGCTTCACACAGCATGCCTAGATCCGTACTCCAATTCCGGACTCTAACAAGGGGGACTTCACATATCTACCCCAAGGGACGCCACAACCCACCGCACACTCGCGGGGAAGGGTTTTCCCTATGCAATGCAGGAATTAAGGACTTCATATGTCCAAGAAGGAAATCGTTACCCTAGGATTTTGCTTCGTAGCCATGGAGAGAAATTTGAGACGGATGAAAGCCTTCGCAGCAGCGTTGCCTTCGCAAATCCGAACTCGGCTCGCGATTTGGACCACCGTAGCACCACCGGCAGCCGGATTCCACTTCTTCTTCCTCACCTTGCTCTCACCTCTCTCTTAAAGCTAGAAAGAGAGTATGACTTAGAAATGAGCTTTTCCTCCTCCTTTCCCGGCCTTATCAGCCCAGGAATGAGCCCCAGCCACAAGATCCTCTTTAAGGAAAAATGAACGGCCACGATCTGCCTGAAAAACTAGACTTTTTGGCTGATACGGCCTGTGACACGCCCGTGTCACAGGCCGTGTACCCTTAAGCGGCACACGTACCAACTGAAAACTACCAGAACACGGACATCGACACGCCCGTGTCGAACCTGACACGCCCGTATCAGTCATGTGACACGCCCGTGTCACCCCTATTACACGGTACTCAACGAGCGCTAAAACCAGTCAGAGCAGTACACGGGTAAGCACACGCCCTCGGACACGCCCGTGTCAAATCTAACACGGCCGTGTGCAAGGCTTGGTTCCGGGCCGTGTACATTTCTGACTCATACTGGCTATTTATTGAGTGACACGCCCTGGGACACGCCCGTGTCCCAGGCCGTGTACCCCCGACACGCCCTGGGACACGCCCGTGTCCCAGGCCGTGTCAACCAGCCTGCACCTCAAATCCAATTTTGAGCTTTTTGGGGTGTTACACAGGGTTTTTCCAGCCAAGCTCTTCACCGTGGGGAGCCCCGGTGCTATTTTTCAAGAAGAAGGACGGAAGTCTCTTCTTGTGTATTGATTATCGAGTGCTGAACAAACTGACGGTCCAAAATACATACTCGCTGCCACGGATTGACGAGTTGTTTGATCAACTGGAGGGAGCGCATTTCTTCTTGAAACTTGACTTGAGATCAGGTTATTATCAGCTACGGATTCGAGAGGAAGACATTCGGAAGACTGTCTTCAGTAGTAGGTACGGACTATTTGAGTTTTTAATGATGCCCTTCGGGCTATCAAATGCGTCGTCAGCATTTACAAGCCTCATGAACAGGGTATTCGAGGAGTATTTGGATGTATTCGTCATCGTATTTATTGACGACATCCTCATTTACTCAAGGACGGAGGAGGAGCATACCTGGGAATCGCAGGACATGATGCGACAAAAGTATCCAGAGCTGTTCAGTCAGGTATACCTCATAACCTCTCAGGATGTTTGATTTACCTTCCTGTTTTAAACTAGTAGGACTGGAGTTTCAAGATTATGGGCTAATCTTTTGTTTATTGGGGTCTAGACTTTGCCAATTGGGCGAATTAGTCATATTTTTGAGTTTCCCTTTAAACCTCACTTAGCAAACATGGCGTCGTGATGAAATCTTTCACTTCTCATAGTATGTTACAAGTTTCTTTTTCTTCGATAGCAGTCCCTGTAGGCTTAACCTTGATTTCGGGGACGAAATCTTTGTTTTGTTTATTGGGATTTGTCACATCCCATTTCCAACTAGACCCCTAAGAATGGTTTTGGTCATGACTAGGTCATGACAAAACCCTAGGAAGCTAAAAAGGGCCAGGTAATCAAAGGCCAAGGTGAGAATAACTTTGGTCTACCAATGGCAAAACCTCATCACCAAACCTAGGGATTGACCTTAGGGATTCAACAGGACTCCATTACCCCACCACAACATCACTCACCTAGTAGAGGGTCGACTAGAGCCTTAAGGGTCCATTAGAGTCAACCCAAAGTGCCCAACTTGACCTAGGACCACCATAGGCCTAAATTGGGCAAGGTGCCCCAACTAAGGGCAGTTGGCCTCAAATGTGCCCAACCAACCCTGCCCAAGCCTTCCTATACCTAAAGTGGTGTCAATGGGTCACCAAAGACACATTGGGTTCAGTCCTAGAGGCCAAGATGACCACAGTCAACTCTTGCCCCAAAGTGATCAAAGTGCCCTTACCAAGGGTCATATGACCCTCAAGGTGCCCAGTTGGTCCTGTCCCACCCAACCTAAGCCTTATGAGAGACTAATGGATCACCAGGGACCCATTAGGGGCAACCCAAAAGGTCAAAGGGACTAAAGTCAACCAAAACCTACTTTGGGTCAACCTAGCCCAAATAAGCTAGCATGAGCTCAAGCCTCCTTATATAGCTTTATTAAGAATATTATGTGTATGTGTGGGCTGCCAATAAACCCCCAAGGTTGACCAAGTAACCTTAGTGATTAGGAGAGAGAGGAGCTTCATTCCATGGTAATGGAGGAGAGAGAAAAAAAGGAGAGAAAGAAGGGGCAAGTCAACCAGGCCAAGGGAGGCAAAATGTGACCCTTGATGGCTGGATTCAACTCCCCTGGGGAAGGAGAGAAGTTTCCAGCCATTTTTGGCCACTAAGGGGCTGGTTCAGCCCCCTCCTCCTAACCCGAGACTAAGCTTTTAATGGCATTAATGGTCATTGAAGTTTTGGCCTCTCCCCTCCTCAACCGAGCCTTTAAACACCACCAGTGGCCCAAGAGGAACATTTCCCGACCTTTTACTGAAGATTCGAGCCCTCCCACTATACTATTGTAGAAGTCGTGCAACGCCGCCAACAGAAATGGTTTCCCGATGATCGTCGCGCCATCAGGCCGCCGGCAAGGTCCTCCTCCTCTCCTTGTCTCATGGGTAGATCATAGGAATGCTTAGGTCCAAGGTTCAGGCTCAATTGAGCCCGAACCAATTCTTTATTTTCATGGTTTCGGGCCGAAAAAACTTCCTTGCAAAACCGCTGAAATCCGCCCCTCCGGCGGCTGCACCGCCGCCAGTCGATAACCACCACCTCAATGGAGGTGTTGGTGGCGGTGGCTGGCCAGGGAGGTTGCCGGATGGTCAGCTGTGAAGGTTTGAAGTTGGCCAAGCTGCACGCAATTGGGACCGTTGGCTGGAGGTAGATGATAAGCCCGGGCCGCAGGATCCGCGCCAAGATTCGTGCCGCATTAGATTTCAAACTATAGGATTATATATTCCATTTTATTTCATTTTGTCACACTTTTTGTATTTAATGTCTTTAATTTTTAAAAATACTTAGAGTCAATTTCAGAGGAAATGGCAAACATAGAAATTGTAGCCTGATGAGTCTAGTTTACTGAAAATTGGTTTTAACCAATTTGGGTGCCTGGATTGACCAGGGCACTAATTTTGGTGGGGTCTATACATATGGTTGGACAGAAATTGAAATTGCTGCCTAACCCTCATCTTTGGTCCAAATGACTTGAAATTTTGGCAGGGAGTCACCCTAGACCATATCTAGACCCTACCCAAAAATGTGAATTTTGGGGAACAATTTTTCAATAATTTTGTAAATAATTCAATTTCTCTAGGGTAAATTAATTTATGGGTCAAATGAACTCCAAACTCATCCAAATTATGGTGGATGATGCATGGGGTCATTATTAACCTCTGGTAAAATTTTATTACATTTGGAGGTGATTTGAATTGAAATCTTGCAAACCCTATTCTTGCCATAATAAGGGTAATTTGGTCCAAATGCTCTTTTGGTGTTTAAGTTGTCCAATCACCTCAACAGAGGCCTATTTTTGGGCCACTGATTTTATGTGGTTTGTAAGACCCTCCTATATGATTTGGGGTTGTTTGGGGTTGGGTAGCCCTAGAGACTTAGGGTAGGCCCCTTTATGGAGGTTTTTAGGGTTTGAAGGTCATGGGGTCAAATGACCTTGGAATGACTTGACACTTGGTGGAAGGGATCATAGGGTATCTATGGCCCTCTGGTTGAAATTTTAGTGAGTTTGAAAGCCTTTTACCCCCTCAAAACCCTAACCCTAGCTTAGGGCACTCACCTAGTAGTGATAGAAAATGTCACTAGAACTCACTAAATAGTGATGAGATTTGGGTAGAGTGGTGTTTAAAGTCAGAACAAGCTCTGGCGATTTTGTTATTAATTTAGGATTATTATTTTGGATACTTCATTAACAATCTAGTAGTTTGTATTATTTGCTTAGAAATTTATTATGAAGTAACTACTTGCTAGAAATTGATGAAATTTAGTCAGAGGACTTTTTATTATGTTTTAAAGCTCTTTGAATTATTATGGGATTTTTGGAAGACTATTTCTAAGGGTTGCTTCATTAAGTATTATTGTCCATGAAAACTTAATTAAATTTATTTTGGTGTCTAGCAAGTCTGTAAAGTTATGATTTTTGCTCAATTACCCTTTCTGTACCATATTAAGATTTTGTAATTTTTATATAATTTTCTGATGAATAATTTTGGTACTTCCTTCTTTACATATGATTAAGGGAATTATTTTGGATAAATTAATTAAAGGTCCAAAAATTTCTAGAAAATTATGGAAATTAGTATCTAGTAATATATCACTGTTATTTAGAGATAAATTTTTTTTGGGTGGCCATTACTTATGTAGATCATGTAGTTCATGTTCAAAATTGTCAATTGCCAAACATTTGGGAAAATGCAATAAATATCAAATTAATTAGAAAAAAATATGAATCTCTGATTTTAGACTAAACTTGTTATGGTAGACCTCCGGAAAATTTTAAGGATGATTTGGAAGACAATCCAGTGTACCTCATTTACACATTTAATATAGTATAGGGTGGTCTGCATATAGTAGCTGCGGAAACTGAACTAGAGTGGATAGTGAATTTCAAGTTTAAAATCCTTAGTAGGTTGTTAATTTGGGTAAATAAAGGAGTTCATTATTGGAAGACAGGATTAGAAGAGTGTGAGGTTGAGAAGTGTAGGTGGTGCTCGAGACCGACGAAAGATCGTCTCATCCCGTGGAGCGGGAAGGTCAAAATCACCCTAGGATAGATCTAGTGTAATATGAAATGGGAATGGGTAAGGGAAGCAACCAATAACAATAATTTCCTTGCAAAAGGAAATGATGGGCTTCAGCAACCATCATAGTCCTAGTGCCCTTTGAGAACCCTTCACGGGGTATACCGGGGGCAGTCCTGGGCTAACGTAAATTGTAGGAGTGATAAACCATAAAGAGCAACTAGCATAATTAGGGATTCACTTCCACTCGCCTTGATGTCTCGGAATGCTTGGTTGGTTCATGAGGGCTAATGCCCTGGGGGTTTTGGAGATGGGCATGTTTGCCCGGTGAGCTTTGGCTCGCTGAGTTATTTGAGACGGACGGGATAGTCCAGTGAGCCTTGGCTCGGGGATTAGATTCATAACTATTGCATGTGCGTAAAAGGAAAGGTGGTGGGTCTTTGGTATTGGAGGGTCAATTGCACCGACACTAATACATGGACTTCGCAAGTGTTGTTTAGCACTTTGCCAAATAAAGTCCGGTGCGCCAGCCGACAAGAGTACGTAGGAGTCTGCTTCGTGCACCAAGCGTTGAGGCGTACAATAGGTCTGACCGGTAGTGCTTTACTGGTTAAGAGGTGGGCGAGGCCCAACCCACCGCTTCCGTCTTCCACTACGGAGGTATCGTAGGAGGTGAGGCTCTAGAAAGGAGGAACTAAAGGTCTGTGTACACAGAGTTGGGTGGGTGAGTTGCACTTGCATGATCGCATCATACCCACTTACATGTCATAACATAATCATTGCATATAACCCCTGTCACCTATTATGTAAGTGGTATTGGACGCTTACACAATAGGACTTGCAAAATGACCTCATGGTCTATAAGCTTGTGTGGGCAAGTTTATAAATTAAGATCAAATTCTTCATATATATATTACTGTTAATAACCGACTCCCCAATGTATAAATTGGTATGGGACTTTTTATACGATGGGAGCCCTATAGAAGATCCCTTGGCTTATGCATTTCTGCACATAAGTTAAGGTTACTTTTCATACTTTACTCTACTGCCACATATACTAAAAAATTGCTAGTATAGGTCCGTTGTCATCTGTTTCTTGTTTACTCTCCACCTTCAAGTACTCCCCTTTCTTCCTCCCCGCTCAGTGCCTAGGGGCCATGGGGGATGATAGGGCTTAGTCTTATAGACTAACAGTTTTTAGACCACATCACTTAGGGGATCGTGGAGCCCAGCATGGAGGAGCAGCCCCGGAGGTCGGCCTGTTTGGAGATAGGGCAGTCTAGCTCAGGAGTTCAGACAGCTGGGACTGTGAGTCCCTGATCTCAGTAGTGATTTATTTTGCTCCTCTTGAGTGACTATGTAGTGAGGATTAAATGTATCGGGCTTAAGCCGTTAGTTTCAGTACTTTTAGATTTTGTGGACTCCCTTCGTGGAGATTTTATTACTCTGATGTGATTTATTGTGGACATTCGGTTAGAGTTTTTACCACACTTGTATTTACTCTACTTTGGTTGCTTTTCTGTGATCGAATCGGCCGGCAGAATCGGCGTTTCGCGGTGATGACCCTTCAGGGAGTGAAGGTGTCACCGCAAAGCGGCGGTTATGGGTCTAAGACCTCGTTGTTTAGAAAGAAAAAATGGGGTCTTACAGTAGGTAACCATGATAATTTTCAAACTAATAAGAACCTAGGACCCAAAACTAATTTGGGTTCTAAGGATGAGTGATTCTTTATTTGATGCAGTTGAATCCAAGTGGCCATAACCCTATATGGTACTTGGATAGTGAATGTTCAAGACACATGACTGGAACAAGAATAATGTTGAGGGACTATGTACCCATAGAGAATGGACCCAAAGTAATCTTTGGTGGATCAGAAAAAGGAATCATCAAAGGATTTGGTAATATTTCTAGTGATTCAATTACCATCACTAAAGTGGCTTATGTGAAGGGTCTAAAACATAACCTGATTAGCATAAGTCAACTTAGTGATCTAGGTTATGACATCTCTTTCCTCAAAGGGGAGTGCCAAATAAGGAGGTCAAGTGATTAAGAGATCATTTTGACTGGCACTAGGAAAGGGAATGTATATTGTCTTAACCTAGATTGTGAGTTTAACATTCACCCATTTGCCTACTTGTAGGTGAGAAAGCTTCACTATGTGTCAAATGGCACAAGAGGCTAGCTCATCTGAACTATAAGTCTATTGGATAGCTGTTTAGCATGGGATTAGTGAGGAATTGTCCTCAAGTCAAGTGCATTAAAGAGGGAGTGTGTTCAGCTTGCCAAAAGGGCAAACAGACTAAGTCCTCTTTCCATGCACTAGATACCAAAGATTCAATGAGATATTTATATCTCTTGCATATGGATTTGTTTGGTCCTATGCCAGTTCATAGTCATTATAGGAAAGTATACACGTTTGTTATTATGGATGACTATTCTAGATTCACATGGGTTTTCTTCTTAAGGCAGAAATCTGAAACTCCAACTATTTTTCAGACCTTTGTTAGACAAGTTCAGAATGAATTTAACAATTCAGTGGTCAAAATCAGAAGTGACCATGGAACTGAATTTTAGTCTGAATGTATGACAAAGTTCTGTGAAGAACTGGGGATCCATCGGAGTTCTCCTCACCTAGAACACCCCAACAAAATGGTGTTGTTGAAAGGAAGAATATGACTCTAATTTAGGCAAGTAGAACACAACTTAGTGACACTACTCTCCCTCAATACTTCTGGGTAGAGACAGTAAATACTGCATGTCATGTACTCAATAGAGCCTCCAATAATAAGAAACATAAGAAGACTCCCTATCAGATTTTGAAAGCTAGAAAACCAAATATTTCCTACTTCAGAATCTTTGGTAGCAAGTGTTATGTCCTAGTTAATGGTAAGCACTACCAAACTAAGTTTGATGCCAAATCCCTAGAAG
Organism: Platanthera zijinensis; assembly: GCA_039513925.1. Taxonomy (NCBI): domain Eukaryota; kingdom Viridiplantae; phylum Streptophyta; class Magnoliopsida; order Asparagales; family Orchidaceae; genus Platanthera; species Platanthera zijinensis. The sequence continues at coordinate 121,769,847 of CM077092.1, forward strand.
GGATATTTGTTGGGTAGAGCAATAATAGTAGTGCATACAAGATCTTTAACTTGACTACTCAAGTTGTAGAAGAATCAGTCCATGTTGTATTTGATGTGTCTAAATTAATTAACAGTGAATTGTCTAGTTCTTCAGTTAGTTATATAGGTCTAACAGACAGTCTGGACAAGCTGACCATCAATGATGAAGTTCCTGCTATGATGGATGAAGAGAAGAATGCATGTTGTCTAGGGGGAGAACAAGACTCACTGGAGGAAGAAGATAATGAGGAGCATCAGGTTGATGAAAATGAAGAAGGCCAAGAGGTTGGAAGATTTCCTCCAGCAAGAAGACAGCTAAAGGATCATCCAGCTCATCAAATCATTGGTGATGCAAGTCAATGTGTACTAACCAGGAGTAAGAACATAAACTCAGTTTTATGTTCAAGTTTCTTGTCATAGATAGATCCCAGGAAGTTTGAAGAAGCCATGCTAGACACAAACTGGATTGTTGCTATGCAAGAAGAGCTGAATCAATTCAGAAGGTGTAAAGTCTGGGAACGGGTTCCTAAACTAAAGGATCACAACATTATATGATCCCAGTGGATCTATAGAAACAAACTTGATGAGAATGGCACTATAATCAAGAATAACGCTAGACTGGTAGCAAAAGGCTACAGGCAAGAGGAAGGGATTGACTTTGATCAAACCTTTTCCCCAATGGCAAGGCTGAAGTCTATAAGGTTGTTCTTGGCCTATGATGCCTATCAAGGGTTCAGGGTATATCAGATGGATGTAAAGTCAGCATTTCTAAATTGTGACTTAAAAGAGGAAGTCTATGTTGAACAACCCTCAGGTTTTGTAGATTCTCATTATCCTCACTATGTATATAGGCTTAGGAAAGCCCTATATGGTTTGAAACAAGCCCCTAGGGCTTGGAATGAAACCTTGTCTGCTTTTCTTATTAAGAATAAATTCTCTAGATGAAAGATAGACAAAACTCTATTCTTTAGGGAATCTAAAGGCAAGATAATCCTAGTTTAGATGTATATTGATGACATTATCTTTGGATCTATTGAAAACCAACTTTGTAGAAAGTTTGCAAAACTTATATAAGGGAAGTTTGAGATGAGCAGTATGGGTGAGCTGATGTTCTTCTTGGGACTTCAAGTAAGACAGTCCTATGATGGATTATCCATATCCCAGTCTAAGTTCACCAAGGAGTTGATTAAGAAATATAGGATGGACTCAGCCTCCACCATGAAAACTCTAATGGGAACAAGTATGCTTATATGCAAAGATGAGACAGGGAAACCTGATGATGAATCTTTGTATAGAGGGATAATTTGCTCCCTACTCTACTTGACTGCTAGTAGACCTGACATCATGTATGCTACATGTGTCTGTGCTAGGTACCAAGCTTGCCCAAAGGAATCTTATTATACTGCAGTTAAAAGAATTTTGAGATATCTTAAGGGCACACCTAATCAAGGTCTTTGGTACCTAAGAATAAAGATTTCTTAGTAATAGGTTTCTCATATGCAGACTTTGAAGGATGTAAAGAATACATGAAGAGTACTACAGGAACCTGTCAATTCCTAGGTTGGAAGGCTGGTGTAATGGTGCAGCAAGAAGCAGACCAGTGTAGTTATATCAACAGCTGAGTATGAATATGTAGCTGCAGGCAGTTGTTGTGCACAATTATTGTGGATAAAGCACCAACTTGAAGATTATGACATCAAAGTAAGTAGAATTCCACTGTTTTGTGATTCTACAAGTGTTATTTCTATTGCTAAGAATCATGTATCACATAGTAGAACCAAGCATATAGAAATTAAGTTTCATTTTATAAGAGAACATGTGGAGAAGGAAGATATTAATCTAGAATTTGTAAACACAAATAGTCAAATTGCTGATATTTTTACAAAACCTCTGGATGAAACTAAATTCAATCATTTTAAAATTGAATTAGGTATGTTGAACCTAGAGTAGGTCAGCACAAGCATTCCTAAGTAGATTAAGTAAGCACAATATTTCTCAGGAAATTTGTGTAAGTACAATGTTTGTGTCGACAGAAACAAATTATGTCGACACACGCAGTATGTTGTGTCGAAAAAGGAAAAGGATGTGTCGACACAGACACAGTATTTGTGTCGACAGAAGAATAGGTGTCGACACAACTATGTTGAGACTTTAAGTTAGCTGATTTTTATGTCGACACACAAAAATCAAAGTCGACACTCTGTGTTGAGACATGACCAGTCCATGTCGACACTTACATAAGTATGTCGACACATAGACGTGTAGACTAAACCTAAGTAGTGTCGAGACCTAGATCTTTTCTGTCAACACATATAAGTGTTGTCGAGACCTAGTATTATTACTAAGGAGCGTCTTTTGAACTCCACTTTACACCTAGACTATAAATAGGTGAAGCCCAAATCTTATTGACTATGATTTCAGATTTCTCGACTCTAGACCTTGTGTTAACTTCGATATTCTCTTCTCTTCTCTCTCTCTCCCTTTTATCAATGGCGCCCATCAAGGAAGACAAGGTGAACGAAGGCTATGAGTTTGTTCGTGATGGATTCACGACAGTGTCTCCAAAAATCCAGGGTGAAATTACCATAATTTCATAGAATGGTTTGGAATTCTTGGTCTCAGAACCGACTAAGATTTGGAAGAAGGAAGTCATGGAATTTTATTCATCAGCCACTGTGGATATAGACGGGAAGAAGATCCAAGCCACAGTACAAGATTCCTGAGTGAAACTTGCACTGAAGACGATTAGGAAATCACTCTAATTCCTAGGGTTAAGGACGACGATGACATCATTCCATCAATGACAAAAGATGCCTTAAGCTGGTGCGGGCTAAGCCCTAATATCAGAGTTGCATCATCCATTACTAGGAAAGGGATGAATTCACAAGGCATGTTTCTGTCTGAAATCATAGGCAAGGTTATTCTGTGTAAGGCATGTGGAGATGACAGAGTTTCAGTCTCCATGTTCAATCTAATGACAAGGTTCATCTTCACTGTAAAAACAGACTGGGCATCAGTAATATTTGACAAAATATAAGAAGGAATAAAGAAACCAAATCTGGAAAGGATCTCAGCTTATGTTTATCTTCAGCAATACCAGATGTAATGAGCTAACTTCTAGGATCCAATATCAACCATATGAGGAGAATGGATGTAAGAATTCTGTCTAGGTGGGATAGAGTATTAACCAAGGAGGTTTCCACTCCACAAAAACAGACCAAGAAAGAAAAAAAGAAGAAGGAAGCTGTTCAGCAAGCAGAATCCTCTAGTGATTCTGAAGAGGAAGTGGTGTTCAGTTCAGATGAAGACAGGCCACAAAAAGATGCTCAAGATCAAGTAGAGAGTAGTGTGCTCCCAGAGCAATAGGTAGTCTCCACTCAAGGGGGAGAAACTCCAGAACCAACATCACAAGATACTATACTTTCTGAGCTACCTGCTCAAGGGGAAGGAATTGATGCTGCTGCTCAAGGGAGTGAGTATGCATCTAATACAGTAATGGATATTGTATCAGATATAAATAAAGAAGCATTGGACATTGCTGAGAAGGAGGCACAAGATGTGCAGAATGAGCAAGTATCTCCTTTAATAGAACAGGCCCTGGACAAAAATCTGGATGTCCAGGGAGAACCTTTTATTTTCCAAACTAACCTAGTTCCTCCTGTACAGATACAAAAAGAGGTAACAATAGAAGAGTTATTTCCTGATTTACCAGTTGCAAGGACTGAGGGGGAGCAATCACAGGTAGCAAAAGACCTGCCAAGAACTGAGGGGGAGGAGCTCCTGAATGAACCATCTAAAAAAGAAAGAGTTTATATAGAAAGCTCATCATAACCCTCTGATGATGAGGAAGCCTCTATGGCTAAGAAGAGAAAGATGGTTGCAATAAGGAAAAAGAGCTCAGGCTATAAGAAAGCCTTACACACAGTCATACAACCAACTGCTCCAAGCATGGACTTCAGTTTATTACTGGTCCAACTGCAAGTAAAATTGAATTAACAAAGGCAGTCTCTAGAGAAGTATGTGGATGAGTCTAATAAAGAACTGCAGTTTCAGCTGGCTCAAGACATAAAATCAATCATATTTGAAGTCAATCTGCACAAGAAAGAGATGACAGATTTCTTCCATAAGGAAGGCAATGTTGTAGTATATTTGGCTGAGCAACAACAGCTACTGAAGACTGAGGTTGAGGACATTGCCACAAAGCAAGGTTATATTTAAGAAAATCAATTCAGGTCCAATGAAAACCTCAAATACTCCCATGAAGAAATCATCAAAAAACGAGGCAGTCTCTCCACTGATTTTAAAACTAAGATATCAAAACAAATACAATAAGATCTAGCTGGTATCCAAATAGCTATTGGAGCCTCTCAAAAGACCATTTCTGATTACCTAACTAAGTTCAAAGCTTACTATCAAGAAGGTATAGAATATCTTTCTGATCTGATAAGGTTTCAAAAGCCTGATCTGAGAGATCATATAACAAGAGAAGTCATAAAGGGGGAGAGATTGTTAGCCAAAGCTAGCTCTGATCATGCAAAATTGATCTTTAATTCCATCAGAGCTACACTTGGCTTTCCTCCTTTGTGTAATGATGACAATGTTGCTGAGTCTTGAGTGCAACCTGCTAATATTGAAGGAGATCAGCCTGAAAAGGCACAAGTTATTTACCCTCCTACTAACTTTTATTTAGTTCAACAAGAAGTGCAGAAAATGTATAGCCCTCCACAGGAGGCACAAAATGTGATTGTTGAAAAGTAGACATGTCAGAGGCTGCCAAGGATGCTCAGAAGAATGCACAGCTATCAAAGAAAAGGTTCAGAGAACAGGCTGAGTTGAAGCCATATTTTGAGCAATGGAGCCCTACTTCCAGGAATATTATTTTGACTTCCTGGAAGGCTGTAAAGGACAAGACCTATGATAGGGGTAAATGCTATTCTGAGCAAGAATGGAATAAGTATCAAGCCAGGAAAGAAGCCATTCTTCGGTACAGAAGAAGTGCAAAAGCTGGGAAGTTAGCTGTTAATGCTATGGAGCCTAGCAGGTACTTCCCCAAGCCATTTCACTATTTTGAAAGACAAAGGATAAAGGCTGAAGAACTGAAGAAGAAAGATCTCAAAGGGAATAAACCTGTTGATGATACAAAACCCACTGTGCAGGCAAAGATTAAGTCTGGAAAAAGCATTGTAATTAAGGAGCCTAGTCAATCATAGAATAGATAGGGTTATGTGTAGAACAATGTAACTTTTTGTTTTTGTTCTAAGGAAAAACGTGTAAACCCAGAACTTTCTGATTAATATATAAAATCATCTTCACTATTAATTTTAGTTGTTTACATTGTTTATATATTATCTTGCACTGAAATGAATATACATCTATTTTTATGTGTTTTATTATGAGAGATGTATATCTTTGACTAAGGGTTATGATATCTCCAAATAGGGGGAGATTGTAGGGTACATAGAAAATATGTACCAGATTTGGAGAAGCCTCATCTTACTCAATGATATACATCAATTTGTATTTGATGGATGTTTGAGTTTCATTGTGCAGGTGTAAGGTTTGCATGAAATTTTTCTAAGTACAAGTATCGACACTTGTGAAGAATTGTGTCGACACCCAGAAGTTGTGTCGACACTAAAAGCAAGGCTTGTGTCGACACCCAGGCATTGTGTTGACACCTGAAGAAGAAGCTGTGTCGATATCCAGAATTGTGTCGACACCTAAGCCAAGAATTGTGTCGACACCTAAAGAAGAAGTTGTGTCGACACCAAGGAGTTATGTCGACGCCAGAAGAAAGATATATGTCGACACTCAGGAATTGTGTCGACACCTAAAGAAGGTTTGTGTTGACAAGCAGGACTTGTGTCGACACAAACTCAACGCCATTTGTCTACAACTAAGTCAAGACCAGAAGTAGTTGTGTCGACACACAGGACTTGTGTCGACACACACTCAATGATATCTGGACGACACTCAACACTATCAAACAGCAATAGCTATACTGAGTCAGAAGGCTTGTGTCGACACACAGGACTTGTGTCGAAATACACTCAATGACGTCTCGACACACACTCAACGACAGCTGGATATACACTCAACACCATCTGCCAACATCAGTTATGTCAAGACCAGGAGGAGTTGTGTCGACCACAGGACTTGTGTCAATACATATAAACAGAAGCTGTGTCGAGTAGTTGAAGAATGACTATGTCAACACATGGAGTGTTATGTCGACATAATCAAGACTTGTGTCGACACTTAGTCTATTTGTGTCGACACATGTGAAGTAGTTTGTTGAGTGGTTATGCTGAGTTGTAAAGTCTTTAAGGAATCAGCTGTCATGACTGGTGACTCGACAGCTGTCATAACCAACAGGTCTGACACCTTTGTCAGAACTGTCAGAAGGTTGTTACAAACTGGATCAGCTGGTAAGCATGAGGAAAATCTATATAAGGGACTGATCCTTGATAATCACAATAACAGAACTAAGGAAGTAATCAAGCTATTTCAGGAAAGAGAATCTGACAACAAGAAAAGGGGAAATCCTTAAGAAGGCAGATCTAGAGCAGTCTACAAGAGAAGATTTAGATCTTATTTTGAATTCAAGGAAGGAGCTGACAGGAGATCAACTTCTACATCAAGAAGAGTTCTATGTTATTTTGTTCTATCAAGAAGCTTTGAAACAGCAAAGTCGGGTTGAATCTAAAGATTCAGTTTATTCAAGAACTGATCAAGAAGCACACACCTATAGAGAGATTTATCTGGTGATATCTTTGTATATCTTAAATAATTAATTTCTTGTAGGATCTTTTGTAAGATCTGAGATATAAACCTATAATTATAAAGTCTGAGGTAGGGCCGAGTGCCTGAGGTGTAGGACTAGTAATAGTCTGAGTTATAAGCCTAGTGATAAAGGCTGAGGTAGGGCTGAGGCTTAAGGTGTAATATCCCATTTCCAAGTAGACCCCTAAGAGTGGTTTTGATCATGACCAAGTCATGATAAAGCCCTAGGGAATTAAAAAGGGCCAGGTAATCAAAGGCCAAGGTGAGAATCACCTTGGTCTGCCTATGACACAACCTCATCACCAAACCTAAGGTTTGACATTAAGGCTTCACCATGACACCATGACCCCATCACAACACAACTAACCAATTAGAGGACCCACTAGAGCCTTAAGGGTCCATTAGAGTCAACCCAAAGTGGCCAATTTAACATAGGACCACCATAGGCCTAAATTTGGCAAGGTGCCCTAACTAAGGGCAGTTGGACTCAAATGTGCCCAACCAACCTTTCCCAGGTCTCCCTAGACCTAAAGTGGTGTCAATGGGTCACCAAAGATCTATTGGGGTAAACTCTAGAGCCTGAGTTGACCCAAGTCAACCCTTGATATAAAGTGGTCAAAGTGTCATTGCTAAGGGTCATGTGACCTCTAAGGTGACCAGTCAACCCTACCCAACCCTACTTGGACTCTAGGGGAGGCCAAATTATCACCTAGGACCCATTGGGGTCAACCCAAAAGGTCAAATTGGCTAGGGTAAACCCTAGTCTATGTTTGGGTCAACTTAGCTCAAATGGGCTAACCCAAGCTTAAGCCATTGTTTCCCTTAGGCTCACTTCATTTCTCATTATTATTATGAGTAAAATGGCTTCATATATCCTATGGGGTTTGACCAATCAACTTGGAGACTAGGAGAGAGAAAGGGAGCATCATTCTATGGTAATGGTGGAGAGAGAAAATGGGGGGAAGAGAAATGGTGTGGGGACCGGCCAAAGGAGGCCAACAACCACCCATTATGGCTGCAATAAACTCCTCTAGGGGAGAGGAGTTGATTCCAGCCATTTCCCGGCCACAAAGGGGCAGTTTCATCCCCCCTCCTCTCAACCCGAGCCATGCTTTAATGGCTTTGTTGGGCACTAAAGAACCAGCCGCTCCCCTCCCCAATTGAACATTTAAACATCATCAGTGGGCTGAGGGGAGCATTTTCGAACTCTTACCTGGAAGGAGCAAGCCGCCCCACTATGTTGTTGTAGAAGCCTAGCGCCGCCGCCATCGTCCATGGTGTTCCGCCGCTCCTCTCGCCTTTAGGCCACCGGAAAAGTCCTCCTCCACCTCTTTTTCCATGGGTAGATCGTAGCAATTACTAGGGCCAAGGTTCGGGCTCAATTGGGACCGATCAAAATCCAAATTTCCATGGTTTTCGGCCAAGAAATAGCTTGGTTGGATCGCCGGAATAGAAGTCTCCGGCGGTTGTGCCGCCGGCTGGGGGTATCCCCCACCTCCCCGAAGGTGGTGGTGGCGGTGGCCTGTCGGGGAAGTGGTCGGGTGGCCGGGAAATCGGCCCGCAAGCTGCTCCAGGACGAGACGATCTGGGCCGTCGGCTGGAAGTAGAAGACAACCCGATGCCGTCTATTTAGACGCTTTAGGATTCGTGCAGGATGAATATAGATTTTAATTATTTTTATTTCACTTTATTCTACCACACTATATGTAGTGTTTATTTTTGATTTTTAAAAATACTTAGGCTCATTTAATGGGAAAGTCATCGACATGAAATGTCTAGACATAAGGGTCTATTTTAATAAATAATTGATTTGGACCCATTTGGACCTTTGGTTGGGCCAGGGTACCCATTTTGGTGGGACCTATACCTAGGGCTATCCTGAAATTCAAATGGATGCCCACCTTTCATCCCTTGTCCAAATGAGCTGTAATTTGGGCAGGGGCTCTACCTTAGCTATACCTAGGGCCTGTCCAAAAATGGAAATTTTTGGAGAATATTTTTCTATATTTTTTGAAAAATATAATAAACCATGTATAAATTAATTAGGTGTCATAAACACCTCAAAATTTCCCCAAATTTGGGTGGGTTGTCTTAGAGGGCATGTTAAGGCTCTGGTAAAAATTTCATCTCATTTGGAGATGTTTTGATTAGGTTTTTGTCCAACCGTAGGTTGACCTTTATAGGTTAATTAGGTCAAAACACCCCCCTTGGGGTTTTGAGTGGTCAAATCACCTCAACAGAGGCTGAAATTTTGGTCACTGACTTTTTATGGTATGACACACCCTCAATGGAATTTGGGGTGGTTTGGTGAAAGGTAGCCCTAGAACTCTAGGGTAGGCCCTTTTTTGGGATTTTTAGGGTTTGATGGTCATTGGGTCAAATGACCTTGGAATGACCTGAAAATTGATGGAGTGGACCATAGGGTGTATATGGTCCTCTGGTTGAAGTTTCACTGAATTTTAAAGTCTTTAACCCCCTCAAATCCCTAACCCTAGATTAGGGCACAAATCCCAATAGTTGAGTTTAGGCAATCAAAACGTTTCACAATAAATTGAAACTTGGGCAGGGTATTTATCTGATAGGAAGTTGTCCTAAAATAATTTTGGTAGAATTTTTAGACTAGTCAAATCAGTACTTCCTTTATAACCCTAGCAATGCCCCTAAATTTTATGTTGCTTGTTATGAAAATTATGTCCATTGAAAAGTTGTGAAATTTAGAATTTGGAAGTTTTACATCATGATAGCCCCCTCTGTTTTTTTATTGAAAATTTTAGATGATTAGTTTAGGTACTTGATTCATAAATTATGAATTATGGAATTTTGATCATAAATAGATGTGGAGCTTAATATTATTATCAAAATTATGAAATCTGGTCAGTAAGTGTTTTAAATCAATATGTAGGTTCAGGAATTTTCTCATAATTTTGAAGTGAGTATTTAAAGTACTTCCTTCAATAACCCAAGAGTATGGAATTATCATTATAAATTAAATTACGAGATACTGTTCACTGAAAAATTAGGGGAATCCTTCTAGAGTGTTTTTAGACCATGATGATCTTACTGGATGTATTTTATAATTTTTAGAACAATATTTCTGACCTTTGATTCTTAAAATGGTATTGTTGACCTTATGTTCTAAATTGTGATTTGGTGGCCTAAATCATTCTAAAAATTCATATATCTTGGATTTACTGTTAAATAACTGTTTAGTATTTATCAGTATTTTATGAAGCTCTATAAATACATGAAAAGTGCACTTCATGTTCAGAATCTTCATTTCCTAATGTTGGAAGAAAATAATTAAATACTCATTAATTTAGGAAAATTATGAAGCACTGGCTTTTATCTCGTTAGGTCAGGATAGGCCCCCATAAATTATATTAAGCCATTCGGATGAAAATTTATAATGCTACTTATTACGTGCATCATATCGTTAGGTAAGGACTACGAATAGCCTTAATGAAGAAAGTGAGTAATGGTGGGTTAGGCCTAAGATTGGAGAATTCAAATAGCTTTGGTTTTGGATAAGTAATATGGGTTACCATGGAAGATGTTTGGGAAGGGTAGTAAGAATTGGTTTGGCTAGAGTGTATATGTGCTCGGGTTCGACGAAAGATCGTCTTTCCCAAAGAGAAGAAGGTTAAAAATCACAGTAGGTTAGTATATCGTAACACGAGAAGACAATGGGTAAGGGGAATCAACCAATAACAATAAGTGCCTTACGAAAGGGAACGATGGGCTTCAGCTACCATCATAGTTCCTAGTTCCCTTTAAGAGACCTTCACGGGGTATACCGGGGGCAGTCCTGGATTAACATAAACTATATTAACAAACTGATAAGAGTAACTTAGTAATTGGGGTTGCACGTTTCACAAACACTGTTAGCACAGGAATATAGTTGGGAGCTTTGGCTCGGTTTGTGAAGTGACGGACAGAATGGTCCGGGGAGCTTTAGCTCGATTGGTTAAGAGACGGACGGAATGGTCCGGGGAGCTTCGGCTCGATTGGTTTGATACGATAAATACTGCATGTGCATAGTCAAGAAAGAAAAATTAAGGTGGTGGGTCTTCGGTACTACTGCAGGGTCAATGGACAAACGCCAATACGCTGACTCGGCAAGTGTGGTTAGCACTTCGCCAAAAGAAGTCCGGTGCGCCAGCCTGCAAGAGTACGTAGGAGTCCGCTTCATGCACCAAGCATTGAGGCATACGATAGGTCTGACCGGGAGTGCATTACTAGTTTAGAGTTGGGCGAGGCCCAACCCACCACTTCCGTCTGCCACTACGAAGGTATCCTGGGAGGTAACGGCTCTGAAAGGGGGAACTATAGGTCTGTGTGCACAGAGTCGGGTGTGTGTGTTGCACTTGCATGATTCATCATACCCACTAGCATGTCATGGCATAATCGAATCATTTAACCCCTGAAACCTAATGTATAAGTGGAATGGGACGCTTATACAATAGACCTTACAAAACGACCCCTTGGTCTATAAGCTTGTGTGGGCAAGTTTATAAATTAAGGTCATTTTTTATATATATATATACTGCTGTTTGATAACCGACACCCCAACATATAAATTGGTATGGGACTTTTTATACGATGGGAGACTTTCAGAAGATCCCTTGGCTTAGGTGCTTCTGCACATAAGTTAGGTTACATTTCCAACTTTCTTGTTCTGTCATATTTGGTACAGAATTGCTAGCATAGATCCGTTGTCAGCTGCTTTTGATTTATTCTCCACCTTCATGTCCTCCCCTTTCTTCCTCTCCGCTCGGTACTTAGGAGCAATGGGGGAATGGTCGGGGGATGATAGGGCTTAGTCTTATAGACTAACAGTTTTTGGACCACATCATTTAGGGGATCGTGGATCCCAGCATGGAGGAGCAGCCCCAGAGGTCGGCCCGTTTGGAGATAGGGCAGTCAGCTCAGGAGCTCAGCCAGCTGGGACTGTGAGTCCCGACATATAGTAGATGTTATAGTTTGCTTCCGCTTGAGTGACCTGTAGTGAGGATTATGATGTACCGGGCATAAGCCCTTACTTTCAGTACCTTTTATACTATTTCTGTGGACTCTCCCTTCGTGGAGACTTTTATTTCAATACATGTGATTTATGTGGACTTGCTTTTAATTTATTTTGCTACCTTTCTGTGATCGAATTGGCCGGCAGAATCGGCTCTTTGTGGTGATGACCCTTCAGGGCGTGAAGGTGTCACCATAAAGCGGTGATCCTGGCCCTAAGACCCCGGTGTTTAAAAGAAAAAAATGAGGTCTTACAAGTGGTATCAGAGAAACCTCGATCGAAAAAGGAAGCAGTCCACAAAATCCCTGGGTCACCCCCGCACAGGTTTAGTTTGAGGACAAACTAAGCAGCGGAAGCGTGGTGTGCCCATGTGGGGATCACATGTAATTGTCCACTATTAATTAGGCTTGAGTCAATTGCTTACAAACGATTTTTGTTGTGCAGCCTCCAACACAGCCTATACCACAGGGCAAAGTCTAGTAGACTCCGAATGATGCACCACCTCCCTTGGTCCCCACTCCGTTCCTACAGTCGGAGATGGGGCAGACTCTGACAGCCATTCTGGAGGCTTTCAGGGCTTAGCAGGTTCCGGCTCCGCAGCCAAACTCGGGAGCCAACTGGCTGAGCATCTTCCAAGGACTCTCTCCCCCGTCCTACTTAGGGACAGAGTAAGCTGTCCGGACAGAAGAATGGCTGGACATTATGTACGAGATGTTGACAGGGATACGGTGCCCCTTGGAGGAGAGAGTGGCATTGATGGTCTCTTGCTTGGAGTCCCGCGCCAAGAGATGGTGAAAGACATCACTGGACATGACCTTTGTGGATATGGAGATTGTAGAGATTAATTGGGGGAGTTCAGGGCCACGTTACTAGAGCATTTTGTTTCACAGTCGGCTAAGGATGAGTTGGAGGATAGGTTTTTACAACTGAAGCAGGGCACCAGGACGGTGGTGGAGTACCACCGAGAGTTCAACCACCTAGCTCGGCTTGCGGACTCGTATCAGTTAGATGAGGCTAGATATATCAAGAGATTCTATAAGGGCCTCTGAGAGGAGCTGAGGGATGCACTGCTGTTTGTATATGATGGGCCCATTTCCCAGATACTGGAAATGGCTAAAAGGATAGAGGCTGATTGGCAAGCTACTCAGGGCCAGAAACGTCCAACGGAGGATCAAGGTCGGGGAGCAAGGAACGATTAGAGACGAGCCCATGTCACGGACGGGAGAAGGGTCGAGGACCAGCCTTGTCAGGAGGAAAGAAAGGAAACAAGGGAGCCAGTGGTGGTGGCTCCACCACCTCTTCAGACACGGGAGGGCCAGAGACCCGGGGGGATGTCATATCCCCCGCCAGAGTGCTTCCACTGCCATCAGGTTAGGCACATCCGCAGATATTGTCCTATGAGAAGGGTACCCCCACCAGCACCACTGGCTGCCCAGTAAGCGCAGTATTTTGGAGGCCAAGGATGTGGCCGAGGACGAAAATACCAGGGTAGGGATCGTAGACAAGAAAGGGAGCAGGTGTATACTTTTGACCTAGCACAGCCTTAGAACCCAGAGCAGGTCATAGCAGGTATAGTCTTCATCAGCGGCAAGCCTTCCCGCATGATGTTCGATACCAGAGCTTCTCACTCCTTCGTGTCGGAGACGTTCGTAGAAGGATTGGAAGGCGTGGAGCGATTCACAGGCTCGGTGATGAGGGTGTGACTACCCGATGGATTTGAACTCCTTACCTCAGACCACTGCAACATGGAGGTAGAAATCGGTAGTCCTCCTCCACCTCTTTTTCCATGGGTAGATCGTAGCAATTACTAGGGCCAAAGTTTGGGCTCAATTGGGCCCGATCCAAATCCAAATTTCCATGGTTTTCGGCCAAGCAATAGCTTGGTTGGATCGCTGGAATAGACGTCTCCGATGGCCGTGCCGCCGGCTGGGGGTAGCCCCCACCTCCCCGAAGGTGGTGGTGGCGGTGGCCGGCCGGGGAAGTGGCCTGGTGGCTGGGAAATCGGCCCGCAAGCTGCTCTAGAACGGGATGATCTGGGCCGTCGGCTGGAGGTAGAAGACAACCCGATGCCGTCTTTTTAGACGCTTTAAAATTCATGCAGGATGAATATAGATTTTAATTATTTTGATTTCACATTATTCTGTCACACAATATGCAGTGTTTAGTTTTAATTTTTAAAAATACTTAGGCTCATCTAATGGGAAATTGATCAACATTAAATGTGTAGCCCTAAGGGTCTAGTTTAATACAAAATTCATTTGGACCCATTTGGACCTCTGGTTGGGCTAGGGCACCCATTTTGGTGGGACCTATACCTAGGGCTATCCTGAAATTCAAATGGATGCCCACCTTTCATCCCTTGTCCAAATGAGATGCAATTTGGGCAGGGGGTCTACCTTAGCTATACCTAGGGCCTGTCCAAATATGGGAATTTTTGGAGAATATTTTTCTATTGTTTTTAGAAATATTTAATAAACCATGTATAAATTAATTAGGTGTCATAAACACCTCAAAATTTCCCCAAATTTGGGTGGGTTGTCTTATAGGGCATGTTAAGGCTCTGGTAAAAATTTAATCTCATTTGGAGATGTTTGGTTAGGTTTTTTTCGAACCCTAGGTTGACCTTTATAGGGTTAATTAGGTCAAAACACCCCCCTTGGGGTTTTGAGTGGTCAAATCACCTCAATAGAGGCTGAAATTTAGGTCACTGACTTTTTATGGTGTGACACACCCTCCAATATAATTTGCGGTGGTTTGGTGCAGGGTAGCCCTAGAACTCTAGGGTAGGCCCTTTTTGAGTTTTTTAGGGTTTGATGGTCATTGGGTCAAATGACCTTGGAATGACCTGAAAATTGGTGGAGATGACCATAGGGTGTATATGGTCCTCTGGTTGAAGTTTCATTGAATTTGAAAGTCTTTAACCCTCTCAAATCCCTAACCCTAGATTAGGTCACAAACCCCAATAGTTGGGTTTAGGCAATCAAAACATCTCACAATAACTTGAAACTTGGGCTGGGTATTTATCTGATAGGAAATTTTCCTAAAATAATTTTGGTGGAATTTTTAGACGAGTAAAATAAGTACTTCCTTTATAACCCTAGCAATGCCCCTAAATTTTATGTTGCTTGTTATGAAAATTATGTCCATTGAAAAGTTGTGAAATTTTGCATTTGGAAGCTTTTACATCATGGTAGCCCCCTCTGTATTTTTATTGAAAATTTTAGATGATTATTTTAGGCACTTGATTCATAAATTATGAATTATGGAATTTTGATCATAAATAAATGTGGAGCTTAATATTTTTATCAAAATTATGAAATCTGGTCAGTTCTGTGGAAAGGCATTTGAGGCTCTGGCGACGCTTTTGAAGTTGACGGACTACGACTTGATCCTGGGCATGGTATGGCTACACTAGAACCTTGCCCAGATTGATTGCCAAATAAAGAGGATCACCGTGAGACACGAGGACTCTTTTATTATTATCGAAGGTATAAGACCTGCCTCCCGTATTCTCTTATCATAAGTTCAGGCCGTTAAGGCCCATCTACAGGGGGAGGAAGTTTATCAGGTTCTATTTGAGATGGCGGAGGTCAAGGAATCTGTGACAGACATTCCAGTAGTACGAGATTTTGCCGATGTTTTTCCAAAGAAGCTGACAGGTCTACCTCCACACCGGGAGCAGGATTTCAAGATACAGCTCGTGTTGGGGGCCAAGCCGGCATCTAGGGCCCCTTATAGGATGGCCCCAAAAGAGTTGACAGAGTTCCGAAGTCAGTTGCAGGAACTAATAGAGACTGGGTTTTTTCGGCCAAGCTCATCCCCATTGGGGAGCCACAGTGCTTTTTGTCAAGAAAAAGGATGGAAGCCTCCGCTTGTGTATTGACTACCGAGCACTGAACATACTGACAGTCTGTAACATATACCCGCTGCCACGGATTGTTGAGTTGATCGATCAACTGGAAGGAGCACATTTCTTCTCGAAACTCGACTTAAGGTCAGGGTACTACCAGTTATGGATTCGAGAGGAGGACATTCTGAAGACCTCCTTCAGCAGTAGGTACGGACTGTACGAGTTTATAGTGATGCCCTTCTGGCTCACAAATGCACCTTCAACATTTATAAGCCTCATGAATAGTGTATTCGAGGAGTATTTGGATGTATTCGTCATCGTATTTATTGACGACATCCTCATCTACTCAAATACAGAGGAGGAGCATACACGACACCTGACGTTGACTCTAGAGAGGCTACGGGAGCACCAACTGTACGTGAAGTTCAACAAATGCTAGTTTTGGTTAAAGGAGGTGGCCTTCTTAGGTCATATTATCAGCGGTGCTGGGTTAGCAGTAGACCCGGCCAAGATTCGGGCGGTTCAGGATTAGCCACCGTTGAAGATAGCCATGGATGTAAGGAGTTTCCTGGGACTTTCCGGATATTACCGGATGTTCGTCGAAGGATTCTCCCGAATCGCACTCCCTCTTACTTCCCTGACGAAGAAGGAATCCCCTTTCGTTTGGACGCCACAGTGCGAGGCGGCCTTTGTGGAGTTTAAAGTTCTTCTTACCTCGGCTCCCATTCTCGCCCTTCCGTTAGGAAGGTAGGGATTCCAGGTATACATGAATGCCTCCTATTAGGGGATGGGTGTCGTTTTGATGCAGAACGGGCACGTGATAGCCTACGCCTCCCGGCAGTTGAAGATACATGAGAAGAACTATCTGGTGCATGATCTGGAGATGGGTGCAGTGATATTTGCTCTGAAGATTTGGCGACACTACCTTTATGGGGTTCACTGTGACATCTTCTCAGATCACAAAAATTTGAAAAACGTTGACACACAGAAGGAACTCAACATCAGACAGAGACGTTGGGTCGAGTTCCTGTCAGATTACCAGTACACCATGCACTACCATTCTGGGAAGGCGAACGTGGTGGCAGATGCTTTGAGCCGGAGAGGAGATACCTCAGGGAAGGGACCACATCTGATGTCCATGGAGCTAGTCCGGTCTTTCATAGATATGCAGATATCCCTAGTATCCGAAAATGACGCCGAGCTGTATATGGAGTATCTAGCATCGATGGTAGCCATAGATGATATTCGGGACCGCATCCGGGACGGACCGAAGACAGATGCGTGGGCAGAGCCGGTATTATAAGCCTTGGAGGAGGGTTCGACGGGAGATTATTCACTGAGAGATTGATTGCTATATTTCAGAGGCAGGGTATATATACCCGCAGGAGGCTAGATTCGGGAGGACATCATGGCAGAAGCACATTGTAGCATATATTCTATAGACTCGGGGATCACCAAGATGACTGATGACTAGTTTTAGTCATCCCTTTTGGGGGTATTTTAGTAGCTTAAATCCCTAAGCATTATTATAAATTTTTGTTTTGTATGCTTGTTTTGATGTCATTTTATGTTTTTGATATTAAAATCTATTTAATCTTATGTTACTATAATCAATATTAGTTTATGTTTTGATGTTTTATTTTTAATGTTTTTTTAATGTTTTGTTATTTTATTTTAATGTTTTAATAATATTGATATGTATTTTTATTTTTAATGTTCTTGATGTTATGTGTTTTAACTTTGATTATAACATAACTAATGTTTTATTTTTATGTTATTTTTGTAGGTTGGCCGGCCCTTCCCTCAAGTGCAACTCAAGCCCACCTATTGGAGCAGCTATTGAAGCAACCCGAGCCCCTTGATTCAAGCACAAGTGCAGCCACCTTGCATGGCCGGCCAAACCTCCTACCCGAGCCCTTGATGCAGCCCAAGCAGCCCACATTTATAGCTGCCCGGCCTCCTCCTTTTGGCCCACTTAAGCATGGAGCAGCTCCCCCAAACCTCCTACCCGAGCCCACCATGCAGCAGCCCCCCTCTTTTCATTAAATGTCATGCATGAATATTTTCATGCATGGCCGGCCCTTTATTTCTAGTGCATGCATTTTTGCCATCCTCCTCTCTCTCCATTTAATACAATGCATGACCCTTCTTCCCATGTGGGCGTCCCCTCTCTTGTTCTCCCCTCTTTTATTTTCCATTCATTCCCCCCCCCCCTTCATATTTTACATTCTCCATTTAATACAATGCATGCATCCTAGCTTTTTCTCTCCCCTCCATTTAATACCATGCATGAATCATCCCCATGAGGTGGCCGGCCACCCCTTGCTCTCCCTAATCTAGATGCTTCCCTCCTCTCCTATAAAAGGAACCCATGTCCCATGCTAAAAAAAGTTGGATGGGAGAGAGAGCAAGTGAGCAAGAGAGTTCTAGTACATGTATTTTCTTTTCATTGTTATAGTTCTCTTTTCATTGTTGTAATTTTCTTCTTAGTATAATATTGTCATCTTTTTAATATCATTGTGTACCTCTTTTTATTAATCAATGAAATTCTCTTCTCTTTATTTTGTTGTTTCCTTTTCCAATATGCGTAGCTAATCTCACTTAGCATTCGATCGTGAGGATCCATGAAGTGAGATGAGAGTTTATTTTCTTTCTTAGTTTTATTTTTGTTATTCCATGCTCGATCCTTCTTTGATTTATTTTGAGTTGACTCCGTATTTCCGGTATACGGTAGTAGGCCTTGTTCTCATTTCATAGTAGTCGAGAGACTCATGATTTGAAAGATCACTCAAGGAAGAAAGGAGTTGAACGCAATCCTAGAGATAGGACGACGTAAATCCTCCGGATTGGAGTCAAATCCAATAGTGCGGATCACCTCGATAATGCAACTTTAGGCTTCTTTGGTTTGTAAAAAGATTTCGATCAAAGAGTCTATAAGTTAGGAGACCTAATTCTCTAGCGAGATTTTGTCTTATTTTCGGATCCATCACGGTCGAGTATGGTTTGCAAAAATTAAAACTATCTTTATTTTTATCTCTCTCCTCTAATTTCATGGTGATTCACTGATCGGGTGCTAGCTTTTTAATATAAGTTTTTCGTCTCGCAAATTATCATTTATTTCACTTTTAAAAATTCTCAAAATCCAACAATTTTTCCGGTAGGATAATAGTTCAAGCGTGAGTAGTAGTACTTGACAGCCCCGTGTTTAAATACGACCTTGATACTATGATTCGACAGGTACGCTTGCCTGTTCGGGTTTTAGCCCATCAAGTTTTTGGTGTCGTTGCTGGTGATTTTTCTTCGTCAATATTTTGAAAATGCTTTCGCTATTACTTCTGCAAAAAAAAAAAAATTTATTTTCGTTTATTATTATAATCAACTCACATATCTTATTTCTACCACACCTAAATTCTCTCGAAAAGTATAAGGGGCTTTAAGCGCCACCATTTTACCTAGTACCTTGCGAACCCTTCACCGGGTAGCCCTTGGGAAGTTCGGGAGCCAAGCCGTAAAAAAAAATCTATTTTCAAAAAAAAAACAAAAAAAACTCTTTCTTCTCTTTCTCTATTTCAAGTTTTCATTTTCGTTTTCCTTCGTTTTCTTTACTAGTGCATGACCCGAGTGAATCCGTCGCAACTTATTGATTTGGACCCAGAAATCAAACGCTCCTTTCGGAGACAACTACGATTCGGGGCTTCGACTTCTCAAACAGCGGTTGAGGATTCCTACGGGGATTGCAATTTAAATTCTAGATGGGAGACCCTAACCCAGAAATGGCTCAACAAAGTACCATGTCCGATTATGCTCGACCCAATCTGGAGGGGACTGAAACAAGTATTGTTCGACCTGCGATTGCGAACAATAACTTCGAGCTCAAGCCTAGCATCATACAAATGGTACAACAATATGTACAGTTCGACGGATTGCAAGATGAAGATCCAAACTTACATATTGCTAGCTTTCTTGAAATTTGTGATACCTTTAAGACCAATGGTATCTCAGACGATGCGATAAGTCTAAGACTCTTCCCTTTCTCCCTAAGGACCAAAGACAAACAGTGGTTGAGTTCTCTTCCAAGAGGATCAATCACTACTTGGAACATCTTAGTTGAAAAATTTCTTGCAAGATATTTTCCCCCTGCCAAAACTGCTAAGCTTAGAAATGATATTACTTCTTACTCTCAAATTGCTTCTGAGACCCTCTATGACACTTGGGAGAGGTTCAAAGACCTTTTGAGAAGATGCCCACATCATGCTATGCTTGTATGGTTGCAGGTCCAGACATTCTATAATGGGCTAAATCAAGAAACTAAACAGATGATAGATGCCGCTTCCGCTGGTTCTTTAGACCGCAAAACTCCGGAAGCCGCTCTTGAGCTTATCGAGGACATGGCGATGAACACATATCAGTGGAATTCGTCTAGGACTCGCCCATCAAAACCTGCAGGTTTATATGAAGTGGATTCGGTGTCACAACTAGCGCTACAAGTGGAAATGCTGAACAAGAAGATCTCGGAGATGAATGCTCCCTCCGCCGCTAAGGTATATGAAAATGCTGCTGCTACCGAGCAGGTGGATTATCTGGGGAACATACCCAGGCCTGCTCAAAATATTTCTGGAAACAATTTTTCTGCTTTTTCGAATTTTTCTTCTCCTCCTGGTTTTAATTCTTCTTCTAATTCTTATCACCCCGGATGGCGTAACCATCCTAATTTCTCGTGGAGTAATAACGCTAATGTCGTACGTCCACCACACGATTTTACACCACCACCACCACAACAAAACCAAAATTTTCAAAAACCTTCCTCTTTGGAAGAGATTCTCTCTAAATATATCAGCTCTAACGATACTATTATTCGAAACTTAACAGGGTCAGTAAAAAGTTTAGAAAATCAAGTCGGCCAACTCGCCAAGGCCTTTTCCGAGATACCACCTGGAACTCTTCCCTCTAACACTGAGCCTAACCCAAGGAAGCACACAAATGCGATTTCCCTTTGGAGCGGTAAGGTTATTTACGAGCCAACCACAAGGGAAGAGCCAAAGGTGATTGTCCCTCCTGTTATTATCCCCACGGAAAATAATAAATCAAATCTTGAGAATGAAAAATCTATTTTTGAAAAAGAAAAAGATATCTCTGTTTTTACTGATTCTGAAAAAGAAAAAAATGATTTTCAAAATGATGCTCCAGTTATTATAAAGGAATTTCCACCACCTCCTTATCCGTCTCGACTTAGGCAAGACAAACAAGATAATCAATATCAACGCTTTCTTGAAATATTCAAACAAATTCATATTAATTTGCCATTTCATGAAGCGATTAGTCAAATGGCGAAGTACGCGAAGTACCTTAAAGACTTATTAACAAACAAAACGAAATTGGAAAATTTATCACATGTAACATTAAATGAAGAATGCTCGGCGGTCGTTAAGAACTCTACTCTTCCTAAAAAGATAAACGATCCGGGTAGTTTTTCCATTCCTTGCGTCTTTGGTGATCTGTTTGTTAAACATGCGTTAACGGATCTAGGAGTGAGCATCAATTTGATGCCTTTTTCTTTATTCAAGAATCTTGGTTCTGGCACTCTTAGCCCTACAAGAATGAGTATCCAATTAGCTGATAGGTCCATTAAGTATCCATTAGGTATCGTTGAGGACGTGCTAGTAAAGGTCGACAAATTCATCTTCCCGGTGGATTTTGTCATTCTTGATATTGAAGAGGACGTCGAGGTCCCTCTTATCCTTGGCCGACCATTCCTAGCCACCTCTCGAGCAGTTATTGATGTTAGTAAAGAAAAGTTGTTTTTGCGTGTGGGAGATGATGAGGTCACATTTTCCATTAATCAATCTATGAAAAATTCTTTAAAAAATGATGACTCATGTTTTTTTATTGATGTTTTAAATGAAGATTCTTCCCTTTCCCTTTCCAACATTTCTTCTAATGAATTTTCCTCTTTTTTTTCTGAAATTTCTTCAAATGATTTTGAAAACACGATGATGTCAATACAAGAAAATCTTGAAAATGATTCTGTATTTAGTAGAAAAAAGTATGAAAATCCCATTTTTGAAAAAGAAAAGAATTTAAAAAACACTTATGACGAACCACCTCATCTTGATTTAAAACCACTTCTTGACCATCTCAAATATGCCTTTCTTGCAAAAGACTCTAAATTGCCAGTTATAATCTCGGCTTTGCTTTCTCAATCCGAAAACGATCAATTGATCAAACTACTACAAAAGCATCGTCGAGCTATAGCGTGGCAAATTTCTGATATTCCTTGCATAAGCCCCTCCTTCTGCACCCACAAAATATTTTTTGAAAATAATTCTAAGGGTGTAGTCCAACCTCAACGTCGTCTTAACCCCAACATGAAAGAGGTTGTGAAGGGTGAGGTTCTTAAGTTATTAGATGCGGGGATCATTTATCCCATTTCGGATAGTCAGTGGGTAAGTCCGGTCCAGGTAGTTCCTAAAAAGGGTGGAGTCACGGTAATAACTAATGAAAATAACGATCTAATTCCGACTAGGACGGCAACGGGATGGAGGATGTGCATCGACTACCGTAAATTAAATGATGCCACTCGTAAAGATCACTTCCCCCTCCCCTTTATCGATCAAATTTTAGAACGCTTATCCGGGCATAGTTTTTATTGTTTTCTCGACGGTCTTTCGGGATACTTTCAAATACCTATTGCACCCGAAGACCAAGAAAAGACAACATTCACTTGCCCCTTTGGAACCTTTGCCTACCGTAGGATGCCTTTTGGGCTATGCAACGCACCAGCTACCTTTCAGCGGTATATGGTAGCCATCTTCGATAAATATGTAGAAAATATTATGGAAGTTTTTATGGACGACTTTTCCGTTTTTGGCGACTCATTTGAACTATGTTTAAAAAATCTAGGAAAAGTTTTAAAACGCTGTGAGGAGACAAATCTAGTTTTAAATTGGGAGAAGTGCCACTTTATGGTACGTGAAGGTTTAGTCCTTGGCCACAAAATTTCCGCTAAGGGAATTGAAGTGGACAAGGCAAAAATTGAAATAATTGAAAAGTTACCGCCACCTACAACTGTTAAAGCAATTAAAAGTTTTTTAGGGCACGCGGGTTTTTATCGTAGATTTATTAAAGACTTTTCAAAAATCACTAAGCCTCTCACCCACCTTCTCGAAAAAGACACTCCTTTTGTTTTTGATGAATCTTGTCTCGAGGCATTTGAATTAATAAAATCAAAACTTATAAATGCTCCTATTATGATCGCCCCAGTTTGGGATTTACCATTCGAAATAATGTGCGATGCGAGTAATCATGCAGTAGGTGCGGTTCTAGGTCAACGAATTGCTAAGAACTTTCATTCGATTTTCTACGCTAGTAAAACTCTAACTTCTGCTCAAGAAAATTACACCATAACGGAGAAAGAACTTTTACCGATTATTTTTGCGTTTGATAAATTCTGACCATATCTTACTCTTTCTAAAGTTATTGTTTTCACGGATCATTCCGCTTTGAAGTACCTCCTTTCTAAACTGGATGCCAAGCCGCGTCTTATTCGTTGGATCCTCTTACTTCAAGAATTCGACTTGGAGATTCGGGATAAGAAAGGAGCGAAAAACCTAGCAGCTGATCATCTCTCTCGTCTTGAAAATCCCTAAGCATTATTATAAATTTGTGTTTTGTATGCTTGTTTTGATGTCCTTCTATGTTTTTGATATTAAAATCTATTTAATCTTATATTACTATAATAAATATTAGTTTATGTTTTGATGTTTTATTTTTAATGTTTTTTTATGTTTTGTTATTTTATTTTAATGTTTTAATAATATTGATATGTATTTTTTTTAATGTTCTTGATGTTGTGTGTTTTAACTTTGATTATAACATAACTAATGTTTTATTTTTATGTTATTTTTGTAGGTTGGCCGGCCCCTCCCTCAAGTGCAACTCAAGCCCACCTATTGGAGCAGCTATTGGAGAAACCCGAGCCCCTTGATTCAAGCACAAGTGCAGCCACCTTGCATGGCCGGCCAAACCTCCTACCCGAGCCCTTGATGCAGCCCAAGCAGCCCACATTTATAGCAGCCCGGCCTCCTCCTCTTGGCCCACTTAAGCATGGAGCAGCTCCCCCAAACCTCCTACCCAAGCCCACCATGCAGCAGCCCCCCTCTTTTCATTAAATGCCATGCATGAATATTTTCATGCATGGCCGGCCCTTTATTTCTAGTGCATGCATTTTTGCCATCCTCCTCTCTCTCCATTTAATACAATGCATGACACTTCTTCCCATGTGGCCGTTCCCTCTCTTGTTCTCCCCTCTTTTATTTTCCATTCATTCCCCCCCCCCTTCATATTTTACATTCTCCATTTAATACAATGCATGCATCCTAGCTTTTTCTCTCCCCTCCATTTAATACCATGCATGAATCATCCCCATGAGGTGGCCAGCCACCCCTTGGTATCCCTAATCTAGATGCTTCCCTCCTCTCCTATAAAAGGAACCCATGTCCCATGCTAAAAAAAGTTGGATGGGAGAGAGAGCAAGTGAGCAAGAGAGTTCTAGTACAAGTATTTTCTTTTCATTGTTATAGTTCTCTTTTCATTGTTGTAATTTTCTTCTTAGTATAATATTGTCATCTTTTTAATATCATTGTGTACCTCTTTTTATTAATCAATGAAATTCTCTTCTCTTTATATTGTTGTTTCCTTTTCCAATATGCGTAGCTAATCTCCCTTAGCATTCGATCGTGAGGATCCATGAAGTGAGATGAGAGTTTATTTAATTTCTTAGTTTTATTTTTATTATTCCATGCTCGATCCTTCTTTGATTTATTTTGAGTCGACTCCGTATTTCTGGTATACGGTAGTAGGCCTTGTTCTCATTTCATAGTAGTCGAGAGACTCATGATTTGAAAGATCACTCAAGGAAGGAAGGAGTTGAACGCAATCCTCGAGATAGGACGACGTAAATCCTCCGGATTGGAGTCAAATCCAATAGTGCGGATCACCTCGATAATGCAACTTTAGGCTTCTTTGGTTTGTAAAGAGATTTCGATCAAAGAGTCTATAAGTAAGGAGACCTAATTCTCTAGCGAGATTTTGTCTTATTTTCGGATCCGTCACGGTCGAGTATGGTTTGCAAAAATTAAAACTATCTTTATTTTTATCTCTCTCATCTAATTTCAAGGTGATTCACTGATCGGGTGCTAGCTTTTTAATATAAGTTTTTCGTCTCGCAAATTATCGTTTATTTCACATTTAAAAATTCTCAAAATCCAACAATTTTTCCGGTAGGATAATAGTTCAAGCGTGAGTAGCAGTACTTGACAGCCCCGTGTTTAAATACGACCTTGATACTACAATTCGACAGGTACGCTTGCCTGTTCGGGTTTTAGCCCATCAATGACGGCAGACTTGAAGAAGATGATGTTCTAGCCGGGGATGAAGAAGGATATTACATACTTCATGACTCACTGCGAGGCATGCCAGTTGGTCAAGGCGGAGTGCAGAAACCCCGCGGGATTGCTACAGGCACTTCAGGTGCCGGAGTGGAACTTTGAGGACATTGCAATGGATTTCATTCATGGCCTCCCCCGATCACGGACGGGAAACGATTCGATTTGGTCATCGTCGACTGGCTGATGAAGTTGGCCAGATTCATTCCAATCAAGAAGGATGACTCGGTTGGGGTACTGGTGCGGAGATTCGTAGAGCAGTTCATTCGTTACCACGGGGTGCCCAGGACGATCGTGTCAGATCGGGATGGTCGGTTCACATCCAGAGAGTGGAGATTTGTGCAGACTTACTTAGGCACACAGCTGACCTTCAACACAGCTTTTCATCCCTAGACAGATGGGCAGATAGAACGCACCAATCGAACGCTGGAAGATCTTTTGAGGCTATGCATTTTGGACCGCGGGGAACCGTGGAAGAAGCTCTTACCCCTGGTCTAGTTCTCCTATAACAACAGCTATCAGTCCAGCATAAGGATGGCGCCTTACGAAGCCTTGTATGGAAGGAAATGCAGGACCCCACTTTCTTGGATTCAGGATGAGGATCCGAAGGTGTTGGGATCGGATATTGTTGAAGACATCGAGGCTCAGGTGAGGCTGATCAGAGACAGTATGTTAGAGGCACAGAGCAGACAAGCTAAGTACTATGACGCCCGACATCGTCAAGTGGAATTTCAGGTGGGCGACCGAGTGTTTTTGAAGATCTGGCCCATGCACGGAGTTTCACGGGTGTGTGGTCAGAAGAAGAAGCTCAGCCCTAGGTATATGGGCCCTTATATATTATTGGAGTGGATCGAGCCCCTAGCCTACACACTGTAGTTGCCACCAGAGCTGGCAGGGTTACATGACGTGTTCTATATTTCTTCACTTATGAGGGCTCTACTACGCCCGGAGCAGTAGATTTTGACCACAGATGGGTCGGTTGCTTCAGACCGGTCAGTTCACTTGGAGCCGGTTCGGATCGATGACAGAGGAGTACAGACCTTGCGTCGCAAGAAGGTTCCGTTAGTCAAATTTCTGTGGAGGAACCACGGTCAGGAGGAGCATACCTGGGAACCGCAGGACCTGATGCGACAAAAGTATCCGGATTTGTTTAGTTAGGTATACCTCACAACCTCTCAGGATGTTCAATTTACTTTTTTATTTTAAACTAGTAGGACTGAAATTTTAAGAATATGGGCTAATCTTTTGTTTATTGGGGTCTAGACTTTGCCAATTGGGCGAATTGGTCTTATATTTGACAATCACCTTTAAACCTCACATAGGAAACATGATGTCGTAATATAATTTTTCACTTCTCATGGGATGTTACAAGTTTCTTTCTCTCCAATAGGAGTTCCCGTAGGCTTAACCTTGATTTCGTGGACGAAATCTTTGTTTTATTTATTGGGATTTGTAACATCCCATTTCCAACTAGACCCCTAAGAGTGGTTTTGATCATGACCAGGTCATGACAAAGACCTAGGGAATTAAAAAGGGCCAGGTAATCAAAGGCCAAGGTGAGAATCACCTTGGTCTGCCTATGATACAACCTCATCACCAAACCTAAGGTTTGACCTTAAGGCTTCACCCATGACCCCATCACAACAGCACTAACCAATTAGAGGACCCACTAGAGCCTTAAGGGTCCATTAGAGTCAACCCAAAGTGGCCAATTTGACATAGGGCCACCATAGGCCTAAATTGGGCAAGGTGCCCTAACTAAGGGAAGTTGGCCTCAAATGTGCCCAACCAACCTTGCCCAGGTCTCCCTAGACCTAAAGTGGTGTCAATGGGTCACCAAAGATCCATTGAGGTCAACTCTAGAGCCTTAGTTGACCCAAGTCAACCCTTGATCTAAAGTGGTCAAAGTGCCCTTTTTAAGGGTCATGTGACCTCTAAGGTGCCCAATCAACCCTACCCAACCCTACTTGGACTCTAGGGGAGGCCAAAGTATCACTTAGGACCCATTGGGGTCAAACCAAAAGGTCAAATTGGCTAGGGTCAACCCTAGTCTATGTTTGGGTCAACTTAGCCCAAATGGGCTAACCCAAGCTTAAGCCATCATTTCCCTTAGGCTAACTTCATTTCTCATAATTATTATGAGTAAAATGGCTGCATATATCCTATGGGGTTTGAACAGTCAACTTGGTGACTAGGAGAGAGAAAGGGAGCTTCATTTTATGGTAGTGGTGGAGAGAGAAAATGGGGGGAAGAGGAATGGTGTGGGGACCGTCCAAAGGAGGCCAACAGCCACCAGTTACGGCTGCAATCAACTCCTCTAGTGGAGAGGAGTTGATTCTAGCTTTACCCGGCCACCAAGGGGAAGTTTCAGCCCCCCTTCTGTCAACCCGAGCCATGCTTTAATGGCTTTGATGGGCATTAAAGAACCAGCTGCCCCCTCCCCAATTTACCATTTAAACATCATCAGTGGGCTGAGGGGAGCATTTTCGAACTCTTACCTGGAAGGAGCAAGCCGCCCCACTGTGTTGTTACAGAAGCCGAGCGCCACCGCCATCGTCCATGGTGTCTCGCCGCTCTTCTCGCCTTCAGGCCACCGGAAAGGTCCTCCTCCACCTCTTTTTCCATGGGTAGATCGTAGCAATTATGAGGGCCAAGGTTCGGGCTCAATTGGGCCCGATCCAAATAAAAAATTCCATGGTTTTCGGCCAAGAAATAGCGTGGTCGGATCGCCGGAATAGTCATCTCCGGCAGCCGTGCCGTCGGCTGGGGGTAGCCCCAACTTCCCCGAAGGTGGTGGTGGCGGTGGCCGGCCGGGGAAGTGGCCGGGTGGCCGGGTGGCCGGGTAATCGGCACGCAAGCTGCTCCAGGACGGGACGATCTGGGCCGTCGGCTAGAGGTAGAAGACAACCTGGTGCCGTCTATTTAGACGCTTTAGGATTCGTCCAGGATGAATATAGATTTTAATTATTTTTATTTTACATTATTCTGTCACACTATATGCAGTGTTTAGTTTTAATGTTTAAAAATACATAGGCTCATCTAATTGGAAAGTCATCAACATGAAATGTGTAGCCCTAATGGTTTATTTTAATCCAAAATTAATTTGGACCAATTTGGACCCTTGGTTGGGCAAGGGCACCCATTTTGGTGGGCCCTATACATAGGGCTATCCTGAAATTCAAATGGTTGCCCGCCTTTCATCCCTTGTCCAAATAAGCTACAATTTGGGCAGGAGGTCTACCTTAGCTATACCTAGGGCCGGTCCAAATAAGGGAATTTTTGGAGAATATTTTTCTATAGTTTTTAGAACAATTTAATAAACCATGTATAAATTAATTAGGTGTCATAGACACCTCAAAATTTCACCAAATTTGGGTGGGTTGTCTTAGAGGGCATGTTAAGGCTCTGGTAAAAATTTCATCTCATTTGGAGATGTTTTGATTAGGTTTTTGTCCAACCCTAGGTTGACCTTTATAGGTTAATTAGGTCAAAAAACCCCCCTTGGGGTTTTGAGTGGTCAAATCACCTCAATAGAGGCTGAAATTTTGTTCACTGAATTTTTATGGTATGACACACCCTTCAATGGAATTTGGGGTGTTTTGGTGCAGGGTAGCCATAGAACTCTAGGGTAGGCCCTTTATGGGATTTTTAGTGTTTGATGGTCATTGGGTATAATGACCTTTGAATGACCTGAAAATTGATGGAAAGGACCATAGGGTGTATATGGTCCTCTGGTTGAAGTTTCACTAACCCTAAATTTGAAAGTATTTAACCCCCTCAAATCCCTAACCCTAGATTAGGGTACAAATCCCAATAGTTTGGTTTAGGCAATCAAAACATCTCACAATAACTTGAAACTTGGGCAGGGTATTTATCTAATAGGAAGTTGTCCTAAAATAATTTTGGTGGAATTTTTAGACTAGTAAAATCAGTACTTCCTTTATAACCTTAGCAATGCC
Source organism: Platanthera zijinensis (assembly GCA_039513925.1). NCBI lineage: Eukaryota > Viridiplantae > Streptophyta > Magnoliopsida > Asparagales > Orchidaceae > Platanthera > Platanthera zijinensis. The sequence continues at coordinate 121,798,922 of CM077092.1, forward strand.
CCTAAATTTTATGTTGCTTGTTATGAAATTATGTCCATTGAAAAGTTGTGAAATTTAGAATTTGGAAGTTTTACATCATTGTAGCCCCCTCTGTATTTTTATTGAAAATTTTAGATGATTAGTTAAGGTACTTGATTCATAAATTATGAATTATGGAATTTTGATCATAAATAGATGTGGAACTTAATATTATTATCAAAATTATGAAATCTGGTCAATGAGTGTTTTAAATCAATATGTAGGTTCAAGAATTTTCTAATAATTTTTAGGTGATTATTTACAGTACTTGCTTCAATAACCCAAGAGTTTGGAATTATCATTGTAAATTAAATTAGGAGATACTGTTCACTGAAAATTGGGAGAATCCTTCTAGAGTGTTTTTAGGTCATGATGATCTTACTGGATTTTTTTTATAATTTTTGAAACAATATTTCTGACTTTGATTCTTTAAATGGTATTGTTGACCTTATATTTTAAAATGTGATTTGGGGGCCTAAACCTTTCTAAAAATTCATATATCTTGGATTTACTGTTAAATTACTGTTTAGTATTTATCATGATTTTATGAAGCTCTATACATACCTGAAAAGTGCACTTCATGTTAAGAATCTTCATATCCTAGTGTTGGAAGAAAATAATTAAATACTCATTAATTTAGGAAAATTATGAAGCACTGGCTTTTATCTCATTAAGTCAGGATAGATCCCCATAAATTATATTGAGCCATTCGGATGAATATTTATAGTGCTACCTATTACGTGCATCATATCGTTAGGTAAGGACTGTGAATAGCCTTAATGCAGAAAGTGAGTAATGGTGGGTTAGGCCTAAGATTGGAGAATTCAAATAGCTTTGGTTTTGGATAAGTAATATGGGTTACCATGGAATATGTTTGGGAAGGGTAGTAAGAAGTGGTTTGGCTAGAGTGTAGATAAGCTCGGGTTTGACGAAAGATCATCTTTCCCGAAGAGAGGAAGGTTAAAAATCAAACTAGGTTAGTCTATAGTAACACGAGAAGACAATGGGTAAGGGGAATCAACCAAAAACAACAAGTTCCTTGCGAAAGGGAACGATGGGATTCAGCTACCATCATAGTTCCTAGTGCCCTTTGAGATCCCTTCACGTGGTATACCGGGGGCAGTCCTTGGTTAACATAAACTGTATTAACAAACTGATAAGAGTAACTTAGTAATTAGAGTTGCACGTTTCACAAAAACTGTTAGCACAGGAAGATAGTTGGGAGCTTCGGCTCGGTTGGTTAAGAGACAGACAGAATGGTCTGGGGAGCTTCGGCTCGATTGGTTAAGAGACAGACAGAATGGTCCGGGGAGCTTCAGCTCGATTGGTTTGATACAATACATATTGCATGTGCATAGTCAGGAAATAAAAATTAAGGTGGTGGGTCTTCGGTATTGGAGGGTCGATGCACCGACGCCAATACGCTGACTCGGCAAGTGTGGTTAGCACTTCGCCAATAGAAGTCCGGTGCGCCAGCCGACAAGAGTACGCAGGAGTCCGCTTCGTGCACCAAGCGTTGAGGCGTACGATAGGTCTGACTAGTAGTGCTTTACATGTTTAGAGGTGGGCGAGGCCTTACCCACGGCTTCCGTCTGCCACTACGGAGGTATCCTGGGAGGTAATGTGTTGGGTCCGGCGTTCCTTCACTTGACTCGTGGCGCTCTGCTACTTATATAAAAAATTAAGTAGCACCCTCTCCAACAGTCCGGGCTTTTGGTGTAGTTGGGTATGCGCTTGATCCTTCAATTGGTATCAGAGGAGGTCACGGGTTCAAGACCGGAGGGCGCTATTAAATCCTGATTTTTCCCTTCTACCTGTGTGGGTCCGGTGGGTCAGGCAACCGTGGACATGTGGTAACCCCACCTCTGAGCCGTGTGGGCCATGTGGTAACCCCACCTCTGAGCCGACAGGTTGTGCTGGACGCCGGGGGGGGATTGTTGGGTCCGGCGTTCCTTCACTTGACCCGTGGCGCTCTGCTACTTATATAAAAAATTAAGTAGCACCCTCTCCAACAGTCCGGGCTTTTGGTGCAGTTGGGTATGCGCTTGATCCTTCATAATGGCTCCGAAAGGCGGAACTAAAGGTCTGTGTGCACAGAGTCGGGTGTGTGTATTGCACTTACATGATTCATCATACCCACTAGCATGTCATGGCATAATCGAATAATTTAACCCCTAACACCTAATGTATAAGTGCAATCGGATGCTTATACAATAGGCCTTTCAAAACGACCCCTTGGTCAATAAGCTTGTGTGGGCAAGTTTATAAATTAAGGTCATTTTTGATATATATACTGTTGTTTGATAACTGACACCCCAACGTATAAATTGGTATAGGAATTTTTATACAATTGGAGCCTTGCAGAAGATCCCTTGGCTTAGGTGCTTCCGCACATAAGTTAAGGTTACATTTCCTACTTTCTGGTTCTGTCATATTTGCTACAGAATTGCTAGTATAGGTCTGTTATCACCTGCTTTTTATTTATTCTCCACCTTCATGTCCTCCCCTTTCTTCCTCTCCGCTCGATACTTAGGAGCCATGGGGGAAGGGGCGGGGGATGATAAGGCTTAGTCTTATAGACAAACGGTTTTCGGACAACATCATTTAGGGGATCGTGGAGCACAACATGGAGGAGCAGCCCTGGAGGTCGGCCTGTTTGGAGATAGGGCAGTCTAGCTCAGGAGCTCAGCCAGCTGGGAATGTGAGTCCCGACTTATAGTAGATGTTATAGTTTTCTTCCGCTTGAGTGACCTGTAGTGAGTATTATGATGTACCGGGCATAAGCCCTTACTTTAAGTACCTTTTATACTATTTCTGTGGACTCTCCCTTCGTGGAGACTTTTATTTCTATACATGTGATTTCTGTGGACTTGCTTTTAATTTATTGTGCTACCTTTCTGTGATCGAATCGTCCGGCAGAATAGGCACTTTGTGGTGATGACCCTTCAGGGCGTGAAGATGTCACCGTAAAGCGGCGATCCTGGGCCTAAGACCCCGGTGTTTAAAAAAAATGGGGTCTTACATAAGATAGGATTCTTGGGAAGAATCTGAGGTAAGACTTGTATATGTCTTAGCTGTAGGAACCAATCTGGTTCTGAGTTGTAAGATCTGTGGATCTGAGCTAGTGGAAGGAAGTTGGGGTGAATCCAGTTCTCTACTGGATAGTCGAAGGGGGAAAGTGGATATACCCATACCTTGGGGAACCACTATAAATCTGGTGTTTGTTGTGCTGTGATTTATGTACTGTATATTGTATTTCCTGTGTTGTGTTAATACTAGTTAAGTGCTTGAATTATAAAAGAAAATTAGAACTTATAACCCCCCCCCCCTCTAGGTGTCTAGGCTCTTGAAATAAGTCTTTCACAAGGTTTACTTGAAGATCCTCCCCCGACATGGTGAATCTCGACTCCATCGACAACGAAAGTTGAGCCTAAGATACATGGGCTCATATACCGTAAAAGAGTGTATCGGTCAAGTGGCGTACAAGTTGGAACTACTCCCGGATCTTCTGGGGTTGCATGATGTATTTCATGTCTCTTCGTTGAGACGCCCACTATTACGCCCCGAGCATGCTATTCAGGTGTCCCAAGGACTGGTGGAACCCGACCGATCTATGTCTGTCAAGCCGGTGCGGATCATGGACACTGAGACAAAGGTTCTGTGATGTAAGAGAGCTCCCCTCGTCCGAGTACAATGGGATAACTGCGGGAACGAGGAGTCTACTTGGGAACCTGAGGACCAGATGCGAGAACTTTACCCCGACCTCTTTATGCCAGGTAACACATAGCAAATTTATATCTCTTATTTAGGGTATGTCTCCTTATGTTTTCAGAAATACTATAACCCAATCGAATTTTCGAGGACAAAAATTTTGTTAGACTTTTTAGATTAGTAACATCCCAATTTTGATTTTCTAACCCCCTCGTATCATTTGACCTGCTAAGGTTTTGTGGGCTGGGTTGACACCCAAATAGTAGGATGATAACCTATTGGGAATTAGTGACCCAATAAGTCATTTTCTCCACCTTCCGGGTCACACGGGTCTTATGTGACTAAAATAAATATCGGACCCATATAAGTGTGTAAATTAACCCACTATCTTGGTAAGCTCAATGAACACATCAATAGTGCACCAATATTCAAAATAAGTCAAATTAACTCATCATGATACTTATTCACCAAGTTGATTGTCCTGAATCATGTAAAACTCAAAACACATTGATTTTTGTCTAAACGCACACCAATCTTCCTAAATAATAGGATAATGGAATCGTGATGAATGCACTCCTATCAACTCCAAAACTTTATCAAGACACCTTAAGAATATTTGAAGTATGATGGGCCAATAAAAATTAATTAACCTTTTAAAAAAAAATTATTTATTATGTGGGTAATTAATTTATTAAATAAATTGGAGATTTAAGATAAATAGCAAATAATATTATTATTGGCTCAAATTTTTATCATAACACCCTAAACATATTTGAAAGAGATTTAGTAATTAAAATTTATTATTTATAAATATAAATTATTTATTTTGATTTTATTATGTTGAAAACACCAAATAAATAAAAGAAAATATGAAAATACATTCAAAAATTACGAAATAATTTCTTAAAATACGTTATAACTTTAGTAGGCTGCCATAAAATTTTTGTTTAAAATAATTAACGGTTATTTAATTATTACATTTATGAGCATCTATTAATAGGTTTAAACCCCCAAATTAACTCCCCATTTAATGTGGCGGCTGGACATTCAACTCCCCCTATTTTTAATACCTTGGAAAGGCTAAACCGGCTGTAAGTTGGCGGACTCACAAAAAAGGACTGAATGCTCCTCATTAAAACCCTCCCAATACACATGTGACTACCATCCTTCCTATATAAACCCCTCAAGATTAGGGTTTTGTATTTTTTTCTAGCACCATACCACCCTAACCAGCAAGAGACCACTCCCCGACGACCTTCTGGCGAGCCTTCTCCATGAACTCCGGTGAACTCCACCGCCATGGCCACACGACGATCCCCTCGCCTAAATGACATGAATATAAGTTCCTCCGACTCCTCTCCGCCCTTAGATCCTTTTCTCGTCGATCTTTGTCGTTTCCGACCACCCGAGACGGCATTCCCAGCCATGGAAGCTTCTGACCACCCCCACGACCTCTGCCACTGTTGCAGGTTTCGGCCTCACATGGGGCGTGTGAAGCGGAGGAAGAGTCCCCACGACCCATCCTCAAGGCCCTTGAGGCGAAGAGGTTCGACGGAAACCGCTTCGGTGGCATCTTCTTTCCGTTCAAAAAAATGATAATAAAAAATTTCTGTTAAATTTTCCGGCCACCGCTGGCAGCGGCCGGCCGCCGGAAGTGTAACATCCCATGTTACTTCTATACCCCTAAACTTAGATTGGTTGGGCATGGGGTGGGTGTTAGGGAAATTAGCTAGGTTTGACCCTAGGTAATGGGTTGTAGCCATGAGGGGCCCACTATAGGGCCCAAGTCAAACTAGGTCAAACTAGCTTAATAGGAACCCCAGCCACACCATGATCCCCACCACATTGCCCTAACCCTAAGGTCAATCTAGGTGAACCCTAAGGCATGTCATTAGGTCAACCCTTTGACCTTGTTGACCCAAGTCAACCTTAGCCCCAAATTGGTTAAACTCATACCTATATCCCCAATTAAACCAAGTGGGGCACACCTTGACCCAACCTAAGTTGGGTAGTGACATTAAGGCTCATAACCCTCAAGTGGGGCCATCCCACTCACCATGGTTGACCAAATAAACATTTTGACCAAAAGAGGAAGAATTGAACCCAAGTCATTTCCATTGGGCCAAGCCCACCCAACTCAGCCCAATGCCAACTCAAATAGTCAAAGTCATCCCCTACCCCTCCAATTTGAAGAGAGAGAAAGCATGCAGGGAAAATTTGGAGAAATCACCCAAAAATAGGAGAGAGAAATGGCATAAAGTGAAAAGAAGGCCACATGGACTTCATTCCATCAGCCCCAAAGCTGCTAGCCGACCCCCTTGTGACTATTAGAGGGAGTTTGAACTGTTAGTGGTAACATGGAAGCAATGGTGATACAACCAAAGCTTAAACCGAGCTCCCCGTTGTGTTAACTCCCAATATACCCCCTCTCAGCCCGATCTACTCACTCCATCAGCTTCAGAGGGACGAGAGCAATAGAATTCGATACCTAGAGATAGAAATTTGGTGGGGAATCCAGGAAACCTAGAGGAGATCACCGGAGCAGCTCGGCCATGGCCAACCGCCGCCAACCTCGCCGCCAGGCCGTCATTCGGGTCTATTTCACCTCACGTCTACCCATACTAGCTTCCTAGTTCCATTAGGAGAGGTATCAGGCTCAATTGAGCCCGGTCGCTGGTAGGTAAATCATGGTTTTTCTGAGAAAATCCATTTCTCTCGGTCCGCCATCGCCGCCGTCCCCCGCCGCCTCATCACCGGCAAAAGATGGCCACCACCACCGTGAAGGTGATGGCACCGTTGTTCAGGGGTGACACAGCCTCAGGTTGCCGAAAATGGCCCCGCAAGAAGTCCCGGGTCAGCTCGATCTCAGCCATTAGACCATCGAGGAAGAAATCCAGCAGCCGCTGGATGTGCTTTAAGATTTGTGCAAATAATTTAATTAATTCTGTATTAATTCATATGATATGAATAGTTCCTTTTTATGTCACAATTCAACAGTAGCTTTGAATGTTAATTTTAGGGCCCTTAAATCAATCTTTTGAAAATGTGATCAACATGGAAAATGTAGCCAGTAGGGTTAGCTTTAATTTGCCACCCTTAATTTGAGTTTTAGTCCAGTGGTCTGACCTATAGGACTGTTCTACTAAGACTGGTCCTAGGCAAGGGTGTAAATTCAAATGCATTCTCGGGCAAAACCATATACCCACATGACCTAAAATTTTGGTCAAATGCTTTTTATGGTCATACTTAGATCCTGTGAAAATATGAAATTTTTGGAAGAAAGTTTCGTATAGTTTTTCTCATAATACACCAATTTAAATTAATGAAATATTTTGAGTAATATGACTCCAAATGGCCCCAAATTTTGGTGGCGGGTCCTTTGGGACATATTATGTGTATGGTAAAGTTTTCAGCACATTTGGACCACTTCATGTTGGGTTAACCCACTTGCATGTGTTGGCTATATATAGCTTTATGGTGCAAATAGCAATTTTTGAAATATTGCATATTCAGCTGATTTGATACATTAAAAAATCATGGAACTTATTCCAGAGGCTCATTAGAATAAATTTTACCTCTCATAGAGATTTTGATTTTTGGAAGCAAGAAGCCAATTAATTTGAATTTTTTAAAGATAGGCCATTTAAGGATAAAAATTTGAAAATAGTGTTATCAAGAGTTAAAAGTCTCAAATCTTGCCTAGAAATTAAGGGAGTCATATGTAATCCCTGGAAAAATTTATGGCCCTGATTAGTTGATTTTATAATGATAGTATGTACTTTTGACCATTTTGCCCTTTTGGGAAATCATTTAGTTATGAAAAAAATATACATCAGAAAAGATATGAAAAAATTCTAGTGCTGTATAAATGTATGTTTATCCTTGTATAATTATCTCAAAATTTTTGGACTCCATAATAATGTTTAAACTAGCATAATGGAATTTTGGTAAATTAGTAAAAATTGAATTTTATGGGTCACTACATTTTAGAAGTTGATGAAACTCTTCCATTTGCCTTAAATTAATGATATTTATGCTTTGTGATTTTCCTATAATTTTGAGTAATGTATTCCTATACTTCATTTGGAAAATGGTAATTATGTGAGTTTTGTATTAATCAAGGAATAAATAGAAATATTCAAAGGAAAATTATGAATTTTAATAGACAGCAATATTTTACCATGATACAACTCAGGAGAAATTTCTTAGGTTGTGGATTATAATTTGTATTACTTCATGTATTAAAAGACCTAGGGAATTAGTTAAATAATTTAATTAGAGGCTATAATGACTTAAGAAAATTATGTAAATCAATATGCTCACTTAATTAGTCCATACCATCCTTGGATAAATCATTTGGGGCAGGAGGCCGAAGGAGTTGGAAGTTCTATTTCGGGGTGGTATTAGGTCATTGGCTGCGCATAGTGAAAGTAGGTTATACTATAAGGACCACCAGGGGATGGATCGACGGTTGAGCTAGAGATCACAAGTGGAGTATAACCCTGGTTGGTAGTGTTGTCTTAGTGATGAGAGCAAAAGTGCAAGCCTTTGGATAACAACTAGGTGGAGGCCGGTAGAAGACCGTCGCCCTTCAATAACATCTTAAATCATTAGGATCGCCCAAGAGTAATAATGAGAGAAAAAAGGGAATCATGGGTAGGAACCCACTAAAGTAAATATCCTTGAGAAAGGGAGCTTTGGGCTTCAGCCCATCGTAGTTCCTAGTGCCCCCGAGAGCCCTTCACCGTGTATACCCTGGGCAGTCCTGGGATTAATCTTAAGTCACTAAGTATAATAACCCGTAGAGAAGAGTAGCCTAATAGGTTAGGCATCGTATCATCATCCTCACCCGTATTGGGTTGGAGGGATTCATGGTAATATTCTCACCCGTGTAGGGTTTGAGGGATTTGTGTTATATGCTCACCCATGTAGGGTTGGAGGGATTTAGGACACGCTGGTCCTGCGAGCTGAAAGCTCGAGCTGTAATACTTGCATGTGCATAAACATACTAGTGGCGGGTCACGCGATACTGGGCCAATCGTCACACCGATGGCAGTACGGTGACTCAGGAGGGTGTGTGGGTTGAGGGGCCAGCAGGTTGTTTATATTGCGGTCTGGTGGACAATCCCCGAAAACGCACACCCGACCCAACAAGACTGATGGGTAGTCAGCAATTAGTACGCAAGACTCTAGAGTGCACATAGGACATGTACAGAGGCGTATGGGAGGTCTAGGTTTGGTTGTGTGCATACCTGCCTAGGAGTGGAGACGCCCGCTCCACTGCTACCGTTGCCACAACGGTGGTACCAGAGAATGATGCTAGCTCCAAAAAGCGGGAACTAAAGGTCTGTGATCACAAAGTCGTTGTGTGTGAGTTGCATTTGCATGATTCATAATAACCCGCATGAATTCATTCATATTAGGTTATACGCTTCATGGATCCTTATCATATAAATTAGTATGGGCTCTTTTATATGATAAGTTAAATTTTGAAACTCTAACTTATATGTTTGTACGGGCACTCATATAAATTAGGGTACTTCTGTGATGGTAGTGTAGTGGTAATATAGCTTTTCTTACTATCTTTTACTTTAGCATTTACTTACTTCAGTTTCCTACTTGCGTACTACCTTCTATTCTTCTTTTACTATACTTATATCTTTTATATAGAACTGTTAGAGTAGTATTACTTGTACTTCTCATATACTTATTAGTATAGGGCCACTATCATCTGCTTATACTTGTCACCCCTTGTTGCCTTCCTCTTTGTCCACCCGCACGGTGCCTAGGAGTTGCGGGGCGGGGTGCGGAAGAAACGACTTAGTCTTTTGACTAACGGTCGGTGACCAACTATTTTTAGGGGCTCGAGGAAATGGGGTGCCAGCACGACCAGCAGGGCGAGGTGACAGGACATGAGGAGCCCGTTCGACTACCACCTTCTACTATTACTGCAGAGCTACCACAGGTGGGATGAGTTAGAGATGATAGTGTCTTCTGCTGTTAGAGAGAGAGAGGGATTTTTATATATGATGTATAGGGCATAAGCCATTTTTACTTTTCATTGATGTACTCTATCTGGACTGATGCATTTTCCATTTATAAATATATGCTGTGACTGTGGACTATTTACTTGCTTCTGCTACTCATATTTGCTCTGGGGTATGATCGTGTTAGCCGGCAGAATCGGCGTCTTGTGGTGTCAACCCACCTGTGTGGTAGTATCACCGTAAGGCGGCGGTTCTGGGCATAAGATTCGGGTGTGCTTCCAAATTGGGAAGTAGGATCTTACAAACTGGTATCACTTGACCACACGATCATGTGAGAACAAATTCCACAACATTGGAACACCCCGCTCGAGCATTAGTTTGTGGATAAACTATGTAGCGGAAGTGATGGTGTGCCCTTGTAAAAGTCACACGATTAGTCCAGTTAACACAATGAGTTAGGCCAATCCTGTTAAACCTTATCTGTTTTGCAACCTCCGCAGGTCGCTCCACAGCAGAATATGGTTCCTCCCCCTCAAGCTGCTACTCCCTTTTTGCAGACTGAGATGGGGAAAACTCTGACGGCTATCCTGGAAGCCTTGAGAGCCCAGCAGGTCCCAGACCCAAAGCCTAATCCGGGGTCGAACTGGTTGAGTTCCTTCAAGAGTCTGTCTCCACCGATGTACCGTGAGACATAGGATGCTGTGAAGATGGAGGAGTGGCTGGAGACTCTTCAGGAGCTGTTGGCTGGCATCAGCTGCCCAATCAGCCAGGCAGTCCCCCTTGCCACCTCGGTACTGGATGCACATGAGAAGAGGTGGTGGAAGTCTATATGAGACTCTGTATATGTTGATAGGGAGCTGATGGATATTTCTTGGGAGGAGTTCAGCGATACATTCTTAGAGCACTACGTATCAACCACAGACAGAGATGCTTTGGAAGCGAGGTTTCTGAACATTTAGCAGGGGAGCAGATCCATGATCGAATACCAAAGAGAGTTCTCCAATCTAGCTAGATTTGCGGGATTCCAAGACTGGGATGACCAGAAGAATGCTAAGAGGTTCTACCATGGGCTCCGAGACTCCTTGAGTCACCCCTTATTATTCATATCTCATGGCACCACTGCACAGATTATAGAGATGGAAAAGAAGCTGGAGGCTGACCAGCTAATGGTACAAGGCAGAGGAAAGAGACCGCTAGAGGGGTCATCATCCGGGGAAGGTAGCAGGGCATCTCAGAGAGGCAAGGTTATAGGATACAAGAGGGGTGGGGATGTCGTCGTCCCAACATCAGGCTGGAGCAGGGGCATCCTACAGTCCTAGCTCCCCCACCTCTACAGATGCAGGGACCAATGAGGCAAGATAATCGTGGTCAGAGACAGGATGATCGGGGCCAGAGACAAATCATATGCTTTGGATGCAGCCAGTCTGGGCATATCAGGTCGCAATGCCCACATCAGATCCACCCTCTTCCTCCTCCTCCACCTCCAGTGGCCCCTCCAGCACACCAGGGTTGAAGACGAGGATGAGGTTGAGGCCGAGGTCGTGGACATCATGGTCGAGGACGTGGTCAGCAACAGATGTATGCACTAAACCTCACGAAGCAAAGGAACCCCGAAGAAGTTATTACAAGTACTTAAATTTTTATAATTTAGAATTTTAAACCTTAATAGTACCTTGAAAACTATAAAAGAAAAAATATCCCTTTTAACTCAAATAAACCCCATGTAATACCCCAGAAATCTAAAAAAGCCAAAGTGGGATTAAGGTTGGCTGACACGGCCTGAGACACGGGCGTGTCTCAGGGCGTGTCAAGTATACACGGCCTGGGACACAGGCGTATCCCAGGGCGTGTCCCTCTTCTCGACGAGCACTCGAGAACTAATCGTCGAGAGGCGAAACGGCCTGTGACACGGGCGTGTCACAGGGGCGTGTTGGGCACACTGCCATGGATACGGGCGTGTGCCTTAGCCGTGTCCTGCTCGGGTGATTTTGGAGATCGTGTTACAGGGGTGACACCGCCAGATATACGGCCATGTACTGGGTGACATGGGCATGTCAGGCTTGACACGGTCATGTCAATGCCCGTGTTCTGGTTTATTTTCAGTCGGTTATGCACCGCTTCAGGAACACGGCATGTGACACAGGCGTGTCACAACCCGTGTTTGGCACATGAAAATCAATTTCAGGGCTAATCTGAGCCTTCCATTTCATTTGACTAAGATCCAATGGTCTGAGCTCTTCCCTGGGTTGATAAGGCCGGGATTGAAGAGGAGAAAGCTCATTTGAGTTTCATCTTTCTCTTTCTAAAGCTAAGAAAGACAGGAGAGCAAGAGAAGGAAGAAGAAGGGGAATCTGACGACCGGTGGTTTTACGGTGGTCAACATCGCGAGCCGGTTCGGATTTGCGAAGGCAAGGCTGCTGCAAAGACCTTCATCTGATTGCTTTCTCTCCATGGATCCGAGGCGAATTCCAAGGGTAATGATTTCTGTCTTGGACATGTGAATTTCTACTTTCTTGCATTTGCATAGGTAAAACCCGTCCCCGCGAGTGTGCGGTGGGTTGTGGTGTCCATTGGGGTAGATATGTGAAGTCCCCCTTATTAGAGTCTGGAATCGGAGAGTGGATCTAGGCATGCTGTGTGAAGCCCTTCTGGACATGCTGTTCTGGATTTGTGATGCTTATTTGCACATCGGAGAAGACTCTGTTATTATTGCTTGTATGCATGAAATCCATGGTGGATACCTGTGGCTTGGTACTACAGGAAGTACTGGAGGAAGTCAAGGAAATTATGAGAGTTGGGTTCAACTCTTGTGGCCGTGAGTTGTCACTTTGTGTGGTGTTGAGCCGTTGGGCTACAACTGTATAAACAGGGCTTCGTGCCGAACAAGAAAGGTGAAACCGACCCGCGCCTTTATTTGTGGCCTCAGGTACGATGTACTTGGTAGTGGCAATGCGGTTTGAGCAATGGGGGGTGGCTGATCCATACCTGCGTTATGTAGTCTTGACATGAGAGCGCCAAGGCATTGGGCTTTCGTCGACGGCATAATGAGAGTCTTTGGCCTGTGTGCCAGAAAAAATGCTCATTGGTGGGATCTGGTGTTTCCGGTACACCCGAATGTGCCCTGAGTGCACGGAGCGTTGGGCCGTCATGCCGGCAATTTTGATATGTATTGACTGTGCAGGTGTGCACGTCTTGCGTGGTGTGCTATACATACTGTTGAAAAATGCTATGCAGGGATGGAATTCCGCTGCCCCGTGCTAGGGGCAGGGTCGTTATAATTGGTCAGCTGAATGCTGACCGTTGCCCTATTTGTCACCGCTTGGTGGATTGGTTCTTGCAGGTGCAGGAGGTACTGGTCCGAGCGGGACTTAGCGGGCTGAAGCCCAAGCTGCGCTGCTGCCCTCGAAGGCTTTATTTTGTTTCCTCTTGTTCATGTGTGGTCGTCCTACGTGCCGATGTCTGTAAACCACACCTTTGTTAAGAGAAACCTGTAAGGCCATAAGGCCATTTGCTTTGGTTATATACATTCCTATTTTTATATAGTGGACAGTTCTTGTAACTCTTGAGTTCAAGTTTTCAACCATGAAGCTTCTGCTAGAATGCTCTGTGTTAGGATGCGTTGGTATTGATATTATTTAGTAGCGTCTCCGCCTGTTTGTGGAATATGGTGTGGGGCCCTGGCCGGACCCTCTATTATATTCTTCTTGACGGGTCGAGGTGTTACAATTTGGTATCAGCTTGTTGGTCGATCTCTTCTGAATTCGCGGACGAATTCTTTTGAGAGGTGGCAAGCACGTGTCAATGCTGTCGTTATAACACATAAATTGAACTCAAGAATGTCCACTTAGCTAGGAATGTAAATACACATGTTTGGTGTATTCTTTTGTATGTTTGCCATTTTACTTGGTCGCTAAATTGTGTGTTTTACACATATAGGTGACTAGAAGTGTTGTGGGTCATTCCGAACCTCAACATTCTGTAGAAAGTGCGGAACCAGCTGAGGCGCCCACACCTCCTCCGTCTACTAAAACTGTACATTTCATCACGAAAACGGTACTTGCTGTGATGAATGCTAAGCAGGCTGGACAGGCACGTCCTGCAGTGGTGCCAATGCATGCTAGGGTACGGCAAGAACCGATATAAGCTATAGTTGATCCGCGGGTAGCAGATCAACAATAGAAGCAATTCCTGAGCTTCAATCCTCCGCAATTTACTGGGGAAGGTTCACCAGCCCAAGCAGAGGATTGGCTTGCAAAGATCAAGAGGATCATTAGAGCTATCAAGATTTAGGAGGGACAGAAGGTTATGTTGGCCACTTTCCTACTAGAAGGAGAGGCTCGATTATGGTGGGATGAGATTGAACTGCATCACTTGGCTGGCAGGCAGCTTGCAGAGGTCTCGATGGATGAATTTTCTCGGTTGTTCTTGGCACAACATCTACCAATGCAGCAAAGGATTTTGATGGAAATGGAATTTCAACGGTTAACCCAAGGAGACCGTAGTGTGGATGAGTACCTACATGAGTCCATGCATTTGGGAAGATATGCGGGTACAATCTTCGCTGAAGAAGAGCATACGACTAGTTGGTTTTATGCGGGACTGCGAGATGAGCTGCGGTATTTGCTCTCAATTTCTGTGAGTCAAGGATTTCAAGCCTTAGTCTGTACGGCTCGGACATTGGAGACGGACATGAGAAGGGGCAAGCAAAGGGGACCTTGGTTGTGACAAAGCCAGAGTTCAAGCCACCGCGTCGGGAGAAGTTTGGGTACCGTAAGAGATGGGGAAAGAATTCCAAGTCTACTGGACAAGCTCCTTCTACGACTGTGACAGATAAATCTGGGTATGGATCTCGCGCTTGTTTTACGTGCAGGAAGTTGGGACACTTCGCACGTGATTTCCGAGTTTGTCCTCTAAAGGGTGACAAGAAGATGGGAGCATCTTATGCGGAGAAAGGGAAGACTGTGGTGGAGTCTTCTACCTTGCACGCGCAGCCCAGGGTCTTCAACCTTGGACAACAGGAGGCCATTAAGCAACCCGATGTCGTCACAGGTGCACGGAGTTTTTAATGTTATTTTATACTGTGTTTTGTGCTTGTTTAATTGTGATGTTATAGGGTTTGTCCTTATACGAGAGTATTCGGCGCGTGCACTTTTTGACACAGGTGCTTCTCATTCGTTTCTATCTGAAGATTTCGTCTTTTGTATCAGGGTACCTATCCGGACCACGACAAATAGAGTAAAGGTGTTGTTACCTAACGGATGTTTGATGTGCATGGATAAATCTTGCGGTCTTGAGGTCAAGATAGGGAGTCGGGAGTTCAAGGTGGAAACATTAGTATTGCCGATCAAGGAATTTGATATAATCTTTGGTATGGACTGGCTTTTAGAGCAGCGTGCCTGTATAGATTGCACTTCAAAAGAGGTCACACTCGGGCAGAATACCGAACAAGAGACCAAGTTCATTGGTATACAAGGGATGAGTGGGATGTTGTTATCTGCTCTCTAAGTCATTAAGGCAGATCGAAAGGGTGCGGAGTTATTCTTCACACTCGTAGAGGCGGTGGCGCCGAAGGCCAGTGTGAGTTAAGTGTCGATTGTGTCGGAGTATGCTGATGTGTTTCAAAAGGACCTTCCGGGGTTACCTCCCCAAAGGGAAATCGACTTCGCTATCGAGCTAGTGCCAGGTGCGAAACCTGTGGCCCGTTCGCCATATCGGGTAGCGCCAAAAGAGATGGCCGAACTGAAAGTTCAGTTGCAAGAGCTGTTGGAGCAGGGATACATACGCCCAAGTATATCACCTTGGAGCGTGCCTGTTCTTTTTGTGAAAAAGAAAGACGGTAGTTTGCGGCTATGTATTGATTATGGTGAACTGAATAAGCTGACAGAGAAAAACATTATCTGATTCCACGGATTGATGACTTGTTCGATCAGCTAGCTGGCTCAACCGTCTATTCCAAGTTGGATTTGAAATCCGGGTATTACCATTTGCGGTTGGTATTACACACCTTGTGGAGGAATAAGCTGTATGCCAAGTTCTCTAAGTATGAGTTCTGGCTCTCGTCGGTGGCTTTTCTGGGCAAGGTGGTAAGTGGAGAGGGCATAGCGATGGATTTGGCAAAGATAAGTGCCATTCGTGATTGGCCAGTGATGTCTTCGGTGGCTGAAGTCAGGAGTTTTCTTGGACTGGCAGGCTACTATAGATAATTTGTGGAGAACTTCTCCCGGATTGCTTTGCCTTTGACTACGTTGACGAGAAAAGATCAGAAGGTCATTTGGATGCCAGAGTGCGCGCGAGCTTTTGAGGATCTAAAGAGTCATTTGACCACGACGCCTGTTTTGACGTCGCCATGTGGTACAGACGGTTTCGAGATATACAGTGATGCGTCAGAAAGCGGCTTAGGATGCGTTCTCCTACAGTTTGGCAAGGTGATCGCTTATGGCTCACGTCAATTGAAAGTGCATGAACGTAATTACCCAGTCTATGACTTGGAGTTGGCGGAGGTGATCTTTTCGCTAGAGTTGTGGCGGCACTATCTTTACGGCGTGAAGGTAGATATTTATACAGATCATAAAAGCCTAAAGTATCTGCTTGAACAAAAGGATTTGAATATGCGACAAAGGAGGTGGATGGAATTCCTAGGGGATTATACCTTTGTCATTCACTATGTTCCCGGAAAGGGAAATGTGGTCGCTGATGCCTTGAGTCGTCGGACTCCGGTGCGGGCAAGGTGGTTGCGGATACATGATGTGCGTCTAATCCAGGAGTTGGAGGCATTGGAGATATCTTGTGTTGAGAGGGATTCTTCGGTCGATGCATGCTTGAACTGGATGGAGGTTCAATATGACCTTGCGGACAGAGTTCGGCAGGCAACGGAGTTGGATGAAAGTCTCCAGTGCTATGCAAAGGAAGGGTCTGGTGACCAATTCTCCTGGGATGACGGTTTATTATGGAAGGATGGCCGATTATGCGTCCCTTGTGCGGGTAAATTGCGAGAAGAATTGTTATACGAAGCGCACTTTACAAAGTACTCAATTCACCCTGGGAGCACAAAAATGTACAAGGACATGAAGAAATTGTTCCGGTGGCCCGGTTTAAAGAAGGACATTGCCGAGTATGTGGCTAAGTGTCGTACTTGTGCTTTTGTAAAGGCAGAATGTCAACAGCTGAGTGGTTTCCTGAAATCGTTGTCAGTTCCACAGTGGAAGTTTGAGGATATTTCTATGGATTTCGAGCATGGATTACCATGATCTCAATGCGGAAATGACTCAATCTGGGTGATTGTAGACCGGTTTACAAAGGTGGCTCACTTTCTACCAAACAAGCGGAACGATTCTGTGGAAATGTTGGCAAAGCTCTATGTGGAGAAAATTGTTCGATTGCACGGTGTTCCCCAGAGCATCGTGAGTGACCGAGATGGGCGATTTACTTCGAAAGATTGGAGGCTAATCCATCAGCTGTTGGGCACAAAGTTAGCATTCAGTACGGCCTTTCATCCTCAAACGGATGGCCAAACTGAACGAACCAATAGAACAATGGAGGATATGCTCCGTATGTGCGCCCTGCACTTCGGTAAGAAATGGGAAGATCACCTTGTTATGGTGGAGTTTGCCTATAATAATAGCTACCAAGAGAGCATCGGTATGGCACCGTTTGAAGCTCTGTATGGTCGCAAGTGCCGTACACCGCTTGCTTGGGCAGAAACTGGCGAGTCCAAACTGTTGGGACAAAAGGAAGTCGAGGATGCTTAATCAATAATACGCTCTATTCGAGAGAAGCTACTAATAGCCCAGGATCGGCAACCAAAGTATTACAATGCTAAGCACCGGAACATGGAGTTCGCGGTGGGTGACTGGGTCTATTTAAAGATTAAACACTTCAACGGCGTATCTCGGATTCGGCGGTTGAAAAAGCTAAGTCCGCGATTCCTTGGTCTGTTTGAAGTGGTGGAGCGAGTTGGGGACGCTGCCTATCGGCTAGCTCTTTCATCGGAATTGGGTGGACTACATGATGTGTTCCACATCTCAGTACTACGAAAAGCAGTCAAAGACCCAGCTGAAGTGATTGAGAATGATCGGGTGCCGATTGAGTATGGGCTAACGACAAAGGTGAGGCCCATTCGGATCTAAGATCAAGCCGA
The DNA here is from genome assembly GCA_039513925.1 of Platanthera zijinensis. NCBI lineage: Eukaryota > Viridiplantae > Streptophyta > Magnoliopsida > Asparagales > Orchidaceae > Platanthera > Platanthera zijinensis. The sequence continues at coordinate 121,816,775 of CM077092.1, forward strand.
GAAACAGTTGCGAAAAAAAACGATCGTGATGATTAAAGTCCGGTGGGACAATTGTGGCCGAGAAGAGCTAACATGGGAGCGAGAGCAAACCATGCGAGCCGAGTTTCCCGAGTTATTTTTGTAACCTATTGGCTCGTTTGTCTTTGTGATAGAAACATATATGGCGCATTATCATATATTGTGTTATGTTTTTATCTCCCTACTGCATCCAAATTTTGGGACGAAATTTTATTAAGGAGGGAAAAATTGTAACACCCCAGAAATCTCAAAAAGCCAAAGTGGGATTGAAGTTGGCTGACACAGCCTTAGACACGGGCGTGTCTGAGGGCGTGTCAGGTGTACACGGCCTGGGACACGGATGTGTCCCAGGGCGTGTCCCTCTTCTCGACGAGCACTTGAGAACTGATCGTCAAGATGCGACACGGCCTGTGACACAGGCGTGTCACAGGGGCGTGTTGGGCACACAACCATGGACATGGGAGTGTGCCTTAGCCGTGTCCTGCTCGGGTGATTTTTGAGATCGTGTTATAGGGGTGACACGGCCAGACACACGGCCGTGTACTGGGTGACACGGGCGTGTCAGGCTTGACACGGGCGTGTCAGGCTTAACACGGGCGTGTCAGGCTTAACACGGGCATTTCAATGCCCGTGTTCTGGTTTATTTTCAGTCGATTATGAACCGCTTCAGTAACACGGCCTGTGACACGGGCGTGTCACAACCCGTGTTCGGCCCAGGAAAATCAATTTCAGGGCTGATCTGAGCCTTCCATTTCTGGTCTGGGCTCTTACCGGGGTTGATAAGGCTGGGATTGAAGAGGAGAAAGCTCATTTGAGTTTAATCTTTATCTTTCTAAAGCTAAGAATGAGAGGAGAGCAAGAGAAGGAAGAAGAAGGGGAATCCGACGACCGGTGGTGCTACGGCGGTAAAAATCGCGAGCCGAGTTCGGATTTGCGAAGGCAAGGCTGCTGCAAAGACTTTCATCTGATTGCTTTCTCACCATGGCTCCGAGGCGAATTCCAAGGGTAACGATTTCCATCTTGGACATGTGAAGTCCTACTTTCCTGTATTTGTATAGGGATAACCCGTCCCCGCAAGTGTGCGGTGGGTTATGGTGTCCCTTGGGGTAGATATGTGAAGTCCCCCTTGTTAGAGTCCGGAATCGGAGTACGGAACTAGGCATGCTGTGTGAAGCCCATCTGGACATGCTGGTATAGATTGGTGATGCTTGTTTGCACATCGGAGAAGACTTCGTGATTATTGCTTGTATGCATGAAATCCGTGGTGGATACCTATGGCTTGGTACCGCAGGAAGTACTGGAGGAAGTCTAGGAAATTGTGAGAGTTGGGTTCAACTCTTGTGGCCGTGAGTTATAACTTTGTGTGGTGTTGAGCCGTTGGGCTGCAACTGTATAAACAGGGCTTCGTGCCGAACAAGAAAGGTGATGTTGGGATTTGTCTCCACAATACCTCAGATTTGTAGGAAGTCAGACCTTGAACTAAGATGAATTAAGGTGTATTTGAAATTGTGTTTGAGTTGTATGTGTGCAGGTTCTTATTTCCAAGTGTAGACCAATGTTAGTCTATAATGGGCTACCAAACACAGGACCATACAATGTAATTCCTCATTGTGTGATCCAAGGTGTTGGCTCATGTATAGCCTCTCTATTGGGACACACTTCATCAACAAGCACTTGGACCTATGGACTATGGAGTATTGAAGTCTATCTGAGAAGAAATTTTCTAAGTCCACATACTCGAGTACTTCTTTAGTATACTCGAGTAAGTGAGTCTGTACTCGAGTAGTTTGGGCTACTTACTCGAGTGGATTCTCTATATACTCGAGTATGAAAGCTTATACTCAAGTAGATTTTCTTTTACTCGAGTAAGTGATACCTTATACTCGAATAGATGGTTAGTTACTCGAGTAAGCGTTCTGTTTGAACTCGAGTAGATCTGGACTTCTTATCCTAGAAAGATTCTAAATCCACATACTCGAGTAGTTCTCTGAAATACTCAAGTAAGTAACTCTGTACTCGAGTAGATTGATTTTCATACTCGAGTAGGTTAGTGATCACCCGAGTAGTTTTCCTAAGATACTCGAGTAGTCTATCTTCCCCATACTCGAGTATCTCAAATTCTAATACTCGAGTAGCTCTTTAATTCTTATCTGAGAAATTTTTCCAATTGTTTATACTCGAGTATATTTGCTCATACTCGATTAGTCTCTCCAAGTCACTCGTGTATTGATCCCTGAAGCACTCGAGTAGTTTCTATCTTTATACTCGAGTATATCCCTCATATCTACTCGAGTATGTAACCTCTTATACTCGAGTATGTCTCTGTCTCTCTCTCTCTCTCGAGTGTATCTGTTCGAATTTCCTTAATTTCGCTAAGTCAAGTTTCTTTGTGTATTTTGAAAGAGTCCTTTCTGATTGGTCCACGTGTCATCCTTAATTATGCTTATGACCGTTGGATACCGCCTATAAATAGGTCTTTTCAGACTTGACTAAATACATTCGTTTTACAGAGATTATTTTAAGAAAGAGAAAATCCCGAAAACCTTAATCTTCCCATCCGCCGCCATTACAGTTTTCGGAAGAAGCTCTGTATCGTCTTCTCTCAGCCGCAGCTATCGATCTCTAATTCTCAAGCGATCCAGACTCAAGAGGAATCATCCGATCTCTCCGTGCTTCATCGATCTCTGATTTATTTTCTTGATCGTGGTGATTCCAGATCTCAGAATCGTGGATCTCTTTCAAGTCCTCTTCAACTGTTTCTGTTCAAACCTAAAAGCTCTCAAGAAGAAGATAAAGTCAAAGATCCAGATCTGTGCTATTTATTGTTTGTGTTTTTCTTTTCAAACAAATTTCATTGTAGGAGATCTATCTCTGATTGGTAGGAAGTTTTATCTTTCGAGTGTATATCCGTTTGGGATCGAGTTTTGTAGGAACATAGTTCCGAGGTGTAGGATTGGTTTGCAATCCGAGATAGTGGAGTAGCCGAGTCTAGTGATTTGCTAGATCGGTGAGGAAAGTGTACGTACCCAAGATTGGGGAACCACTATAAATCTCTTGTCATCTGTGTGATTGCTTGATTACTTATCTGTGCTGTGTTAATTTTTTTTATTCCGCATTTTACACGCATTTCACCTATTCACCCCCCTCTAGGTGATTTAGGTTGACAACTTACTTCTCTCAATCTGTATCATGGGGAGGTTGATCGTTAAAAGGTTAACACCTTGATCTAATCCTTACCAAGTTGTTTCAAGAGAAGTATCAAGCATGAGTAAGACTAAGGATTTTGCTAAGCTCCCTATCTGCACCAAGAACAATTTTCCTATGTGGAAGGAAAGAGTTAAGTTCTTCATGGAAGCAGTAGATCCCCGGATCTTCATGATTGTTGAAGAAGGTCCCTACGTTCCTATGACCACCTCCACCATAGATTCAACCAAGCAAGTTCCCAAGAAATTGATGGATCTAGATAAGGATGAGATTGCACTTGTCTCTTTGGACAAGAAAGCTAAAAATATTATCGCATGTGCAGTCGATGACTCAATGCTGCAGAATCTAATTCACTTCCAATCAGCTAAAGAGATGTGGCAGTCCTTAGTTACTTTGATGGAAGGTACTGAAGAAGTGAGGGATGATCGAAGGTCCCTACTGAACCAGAAATATGAAGCCTTCAGGCAAGGGTCAAAGGAGGCCATAGCTGACACATTTGAAAACTTCTTTAAGATAGTCAATGGACTAAGAGTGTATGGCCGAGTCTTTACTAATGGGTAGCTGAATGATAAGTTTCTGAGATATCTCACCAAAGAATGGGACAACAAAGTCTGTATCATCCGAGAGTTTGGCAGACTAGCAGAGACAGATCCACAGAATTTGTTTGGTAAGCTGATGTCCTATGAACTGCAGATCAACTCCAGAAAAGCCGAAGAAGAGAAAAGTCGCTTCTCCTCAAAAGAGAAGTCAATTTTTTTAAAGGCTGACAGTTCAAGGAAGGGCAAAGCTGCCTCGCCAGCACCTCCTCAAGAAGTAAGTGAAGAAGAAGGCTCCGAGCAAAGCACCTCAGGCTCAGAACTATCTAAAGGAGAGTTCACATTACTTTCACGGCAGTTCAAGAAATTCTTGAATAAGAAGAAGCAATGGAGAGGCAAAGATGTCTCATACAGAAGATCACGACATGACGGTGATCATCGAAAGAATGGCTCAAGTAGCCATGATAAGTATAACTCCAAACAGAACAAATAGATTTCAACTGACATCGTTTGTTATTGTTGTAATAAGCCAGGTCACGTCATCGTGGACTTCCTCACAAGAAGAAAGAGGGTGGCAGAAGAGATGAAAAGAAATCCTCATACCACAAGAAGAGGACAGAGAAGAGCTTATTAGCCAAGAAGAGCAAAACTCTCAGCGACTCTGACTCATCTGAGTCGAGTGAAGAAGAGGAAGCTTACTTCGGGCTCATGGCTCACTCTGATGATGAACAAGTCCCCAAGTTCACTGGGGAGGTAAAATCTCACACTCCTCTCTTTGAATCTGATGATGATAATGAGCAAGAGGGCCATTCCTCTAAGGATGAATCTGAACTCATGGGACAATATAAGGAGTTACTCACGGCTTACGAAAAATGTCGCAGAGTCGTGAAAACTCAAGCCAAAGAGATAAAATCTCTACAGGCTAGTGAGAGCAGCTTGAGAGAAGAAGTCACCAAGACTAACTCTCTTCAAGAGAACTTCAATGCTGCTATGGAAGAATACAATCAAGCTCTCAAGCACCTCGACCTTAAAGATGAAATCATCAAAGAATTGGAACAACAACTCAAGGCTGAGAAGAAACTTGTTGAGAGTTTCTCCAAGCCTAAGACAGTTCTTCCACTCATTGTTGAGTTCTCAGCTTAGGCCAAGGGTGTTGGTATCGGCCATATTGGTGCTTCTAGTAAATCTTCTAGGAGAAACAAGGCCAAGAAAAAGAATAAGGCTGCCCAGAAGGCTCTAGCTGAAGAAAAAGGGAAAGCTCCCTTGGAACCAGTATTGTTCAAGAAAGTTATCTTTCCTACGAACAAATTCGACTATGAGTCCACCTATGGACACTTCTCTAGGCCGATCCCCGAGAAGCCTAAGTCAAGATACCAAGGTTGGACTCGTCCTCGTAACTTTGGCGAGAGTGTCTTCAAGGCACCTTTTGAAGAGATTCAACTTCAGAACTATGGAGCATATGCTCATGGTCATAACATCAAGAAGACACCAAAGGTAAAACCTATTGTGGAAAAGCCTATGAAGGAGAAGACTTGTTGGGTATTATATCCACAATGTACCTGATTTGAAGAAGCCCCTGTACAAGCTAAGGTAAATAGACTATGTATTTGATGAATTTCTTCTAGTTGTGCTTGCAGTTATTCCATGCTAAGTACACGCCAATGTCAGGTTACAGTGGGTCAATATACACGGGTCTGTGCAACGTAATCCCTCGTTGAGCAGATCAGTGTGTTGGCCTACGTGTACTCTCTCTATTGGGGTGTACTTAATTTCAAGTACAAGGCTATGATAAAGCAAGAGCAGACAAGGAGCAAGGATGGGTCAAAGACCATCTCACTGGTTGAAAGACAAGAATCGTCTAAGTGTAAATCGTCGAGAATCACTAAGTGATTCTCACCGATTCGTGGAGAATCACCAGTGATTCTCGACGAGTCGTCGAGAATCACTAGTTTATTCTTGTCGGGTTGGGCCGGCTGTCTCGACATAGTCAGAAAAATCATCTAAGGCAGAATCGTCGAGAATCACCAAGTGATTCTCGCCGATTCGTCGAGAATGACTTTGCATTCTCGACGAGTCGGCGAGAATCCAAGGTGATTCCCACCGATTCTCCCCAGCCTCTATAACCTATGCAGCCAGAATTCTCTTAGTAGAATTCGGCGAGAATCGTAAGTGATTCTCGCCGATTCGTCAAGAATCACCCACGATTCTCGCCGAATTTGACTTGGGTATTTTTCCGACTCTGTCTGGACCGGTCCACGTTATCAGCGGGATTTTGAATCGGACTTTGGTCTTACTGCTGGTGGGGCCCACATCGCTCATCTCTTGACCTATTGTATAAATACTCTGGTATTTGTGTACAGTAAGACACACAGACGATATACGAAACAGAGCGGCCGACTAACCCTAATATCGCGAACTTGCTCCGCCTCCGTCGCCGCTGCCGATCACCGAAGCAGATCTCGATCTCCTCCAGATCCTCGGTGATAGAAGCCAAGTCCTGCACAGCGTCTCACGTGTCTTTCCAGAGATCTTTTGTCTCTTGATTTGAGATAGGGTAATCTTTCCCCGTCCGAATCGATCGAGACGATCGATCCTCGGGTGACCGTTGGTAGACCTTGCCGACTTCGCTAAGAAGATTGGATCTCCAGTGCTTTGCTGTTGTTTTCAATTGCCGCCGCCAACACCGAGAGCCTCGCCGCCGCTCGTCGCCGCCGCCGGTCTCGGGGAGATTCTCTCCAAGTGAGATCTAGGGTTGTGGACTCTTCGTTGACTTCAAGAACACGTCGTCGAACGAAGAGGGACACCTTAGTCTCCATACATTGTTTGTATCTCTTACAAGCTATTTTTAATTCTTTGTAAAGGACCGATTGGTCTCTAGTTGTAGGGTTGGGTGCAACCCGTGTTGTGGGAGTGTTGACTCCTACGTGTGGAAGGGTTCCTTCCGTTAGTGCAAGGATTGGATTTCAATCCTGTTGGTGAAGTGACCGAGTCATCCCTGGTTGGGAGATAGGTCGAAGGGGGAAAGTGGACGTACCCAAATCGGGGAACCACTATAAATTGCTTGTGTACTTTTTGTGCTTTGTTGTTTTGTTTTCTTGTGCAGGTAAAACCTTAATTCCGCAAATACGCTGCAAAGACACCTATCCCCCCCCATAGGTGTAAGTAGTTGACACTAGGTGGACTTTCAAGTGGTATCAGAGGGAGGTTACTCATCAAAAAGGTTCACACCTTGAGTAAAATCCTGCCACCAGTGTCAAGAAGAAGACCGATATCTTCCATGGACGGACTCAAGCACTCCGGCAAAATCCCAGTATGCACCAGACTGAACTTTCCTATCTGGAAGGAAAGAATCAGATTCTACATGGAAGCAGTCGACCCCCGACACTTCATGATAGTGGAGGAGGGACCTTACATTCCCACCAAGGCCTCCACCATTGATCCAACCAGGAAAGTGACCAAGAAACTTTCGGAAATGGACAAGGACGAAATGGTGCGGTTCGGACTCGACAAGAAAGCTCAGAACATCCTGGTAAGCGCAGTTGATGACTCTATGATGCAGAACTTCAGCAACTGCAGGACTGTCAGGGATCTCTGGAGCTGTCTGATTGTCCTAATGGAGGGCACAGATGAAGTGAGAGACGATCGGAGATCCCTCCTCAATCAGAAATATGAGGCCTTCAGGCAAGGGCCAAAGGAGGAGATCGGAGTCACCTTCGAAAACTTCCTCAAGATCGTCAATGCACTCAAAGAATATGGAAGAGTGTTCACTGACGGTGAACTCAATGATAAGTTCCTTAGGTCCCTCACTAAGGAATGGGACACAAAGATCTGCGCTATCCGCGAGTTTGGCAGACTTGCGGAAACTGATCCACAGATTCTGTTTGGGAAGCTCATGTCCTATGAGCTTCAGTTGAACACAAGGAAGGCTGAAGAGGAAGCAGAGAAAGCCGCGGCCAAGGAAAAGACGGTGGCCCTGAAAGCCATTCAATCCAGAAAGGGCAAGGGTGCCGCCTCTTCCCGTGCGTGGAAGAGGGATGAAGAGGAAGACTCTGAGCCAAGCTCCTCCGGCTCAGAGTTATCAGAGGAAGATTTATCCCTTATCACACGGGAATTCAAGAAGTTTCTCAAGCTGAGGAATCAGAGAAAGAGAAACGGCTCCTCCTCAAGGGATCAGAAGAAGAACTATTCCTCTGACAGGTATGTTTCCAAACCGAACAAACACCACTCTTTTGACATTATATGCTTTGGTTGCAACAAGCCAGGACACGTCGTGGCCGACTGCCATCAAGGCAAGAGGGAAAAGGGAAAGGGAGAGGAGCACAGGTCCTCAATAGACAAGAAGAAGGAGAGGAGTTACATCACAAAGAAGCCAAAGACGCTGAGTGAATCTGACACGTCAGACACCAGCGATGAGGAGGAAGCCTACTTTGGGCTAATGGGTCGCTCTGACTCAGAAGGAGAATGCCCCCCATTTACTGGAAAGGTAAAAGCTCACACCCCTCTCTCCGACTCTGACTCTGATCCTGAGTCTCAGGATGATGACCCTGAGGATAGCCCTTCTGCCCTTGAAGCTGAGCTCCTCGATAAGTATGAGCTTCTGCTCAATACATTCCTGAAATGTCGAAAGAAACTGAAGGCTGAAAAAAAAGGAAGTTAAATTCCTTAAAGGTGAGAGTGTATCCCTGAGGGAAGAGATCACCAGTTTGATCTCCCTCCGACAGGAGCACTTGGACCTGACTTCAAAGCATTCAGAGTCTCTTAAGCTCCTTGATCTTAAGCAGGAGGAAGTCGACAAGTTGGATGAACTACTTGCGGCAGAAAGGAAGATTGTCAAGAGCTTCTATATGCCAAAAACTGTTCTTCCATTAGTTGATACCTTCTCTGCTCAAGCCAAAGGAGATGGCTCGGGCATGTAGGGGTATCTAGCTCCTCATCCAGGAGAAACAAGAACAGGAAGAAGAATAAGGCTGCCAAGAAAGCCTCTGCTGATGAGAAAGGAAAGGCCCCACTCAGCCCTGTTGAGTTCAGAAAGCCTAGCTTTCCCTGTAACCAACAGACTTTAAGTCAACATATGGGCATCACTTCAGGCCCTCGGTTGCAAAGCCGAAGAGCCGATATGATGAGTGGACCTTTCCCCGTAACTTCAGTGAGAGTGTCTTCAAGGCACCTTATGAGGAAATCCACTTGGGAAATTATGGTCAATTCTCTAGCAGCCATAATAGGAAGTAGGCACCTAAGGCCAAGCCTGTTACACTGAAAAGCCAAGAGGTGAAGAAGTCATGTGACTGTGGTCATCATGTTGCCTCCACCTCCAGGTCTTCGGCCCCAGCTGAACCCCACGTTTCAAGGGTAAAGCAGGCGCCCAAGAGGAAGTATAACAGGTTTGACTGCTGGTGCTGTGGCAAAATTGGTCTCTTTGCTGTGGATTGTTGGTTTAATCCAAGGTATAACGAGACTCCTTATGTTAGCAATGCGAGGCCGACCACTCGTAGAGTTAACCAATCGAGGGGGAGTATGCTAACAAGGAATCTAGGACCCAAGTTCGATTGGGTTCCTAAGGCAAATTAATTCTGTTTTGCAGGAATGTCCAAAGGCCAACAAAACTCCTATTTGGTATTTGGACAGTGGATGCTCCCGTCACATTACCGGGACAAGAAGTCTGCTGAGGGAGTACTCTCCAGTCGAGGATGGACCCAAAGTCATATTTGGGGGATCTGATCGGGGAATCACCAGAGGTTACGGTACGATTTCCAACGGTATACTCTCTATCACTAACGTAGCTTATGTTGAAGGATTAAATCATAACCTGATCAGCGTAAGCCAGTTATGTGATAAAGGGTATGACGTTAAGTTCTGCAAGGATAAATGCCTAATAATATCATATGACTCTTCGGAGACCGTATTAACAGGCATTAGGAGCAGAAATATTTTCTGTTTAGATTTTCTTAGTTTAGATTCTTCTACCCCAGTATGCCTCGTTGTTAAAGGCAGTGCATCTCTTTGTGAACAATGGCACTAGAGATTGGCACACATTAATTACAAGACAATTAATATGCTGTTTTCTAAAGACTTAGTAAGGGATGCTCCCATTATTAAGTGCATCAAAGATAGTCCATGTCCTGCATGTCAGATGGGCAAGCAGACTCGGGCTACCTTTAAGGGCATCCCAAACAAAGATTCCTCCAGATGTCTATATCTTCTGCACATGGACCTGTTTGGTCCAATGCAAGTTCATTGCTTAGGAGGGAAGTCGTATACGCTAGTGATTGTAGATGATCACTCTCGGTTCACGTGGGTGTTCTTTTTAAAACGCAAGTCTGATACGTTTTGTTGGGTATTGCATCCACAATGTACCTGATTTGAAGAAGCCCTGTGCAAGCCAAGGTAAATAGACAATGTATTTGATGAAATATTTCTAGTTGTACTTGCAGATATTCCATGCTAAGTACACACCAATGTCAGGGTACAGTGGGTCAATATACACGGGTCTGTGCAACGTAATCCCTCGTTGAGCAGATCAGTGTGTTGGCCTACGTGTACTCTCTCTATTGGGGCGTACTTAATTTCAAGTACAGGGCTATGATAAAGCAAGAGCAGACAAGGAGTAAGGATGGGCCAAAGACCAGCTCAAAGGGAGAAAGAGGAGAAACAGCCTAAGTACAAATCGACGAGAATCACTAAGTGATTCTCGCCGATTCGGCGAGAATCACTAGTGATTCTCGCCGAGTCGTCGAGAATCACTAGCTGATTCTCGCCGGTTGAAGCCGGCAGCTTCGTCACAGACAGGGAAATTTTCTAAGGCAGAATCGTCGAGAATTACTTATGATTCTCGCCGATTCGTCGAGAATGACCTTGCATTCTCGACGATTCGGTGAGAATCAAAAGTGACTCCCGCCGATTCTCCCCGGCTTCTGTATCTGTGCAGTCAGATTTCGGCTAAGTAGAAGTCGGCGAGAATCATAAGTGATTCTCGCCGATTCGGCGAGAATCACCTATGATTCTCGCCGAATTTGACTTGGCAATTTTTCTGAAAGTTCTGGACCGGTCCAAGTTACCTGCAGCTGTTTGAACCGGACTTTGGTCCTTACCTTGGTGGGACCCACAACGGTCATCTTCTTGACCTAGGGTATAAATACGATACATTGTGAACAGTAAAAGACACGGATATACGGTATTTCAAAAAGAACGAGCGGCCGACGACAAACCCTAATCTCGCGATCTTGCTCCGCCGGTCATCTCCGCCGCTCGTACGGTTGTCGCCGTTGTTGATCTCAGGGTCTTCCAGATCTCCGGCGACAGAAGCTTAGGCTAGCATAGCATCTCACGCGTCTAACGAGAGATCCCTTGTCTCTTTATTCGTTTATCGGGAAAATCTTTCCCCTTCCGAATCGATCGAGACGATCGATCCTTGTGTGACCGTTGGTAGATCTTGCTCCCTTTGCTACAAAGTCTGAATCAAGTTGGCACTGCTGCTGCTCTTCATCGCCGCTGCTGATTCCGAGAACGTTGCCGCCGCCTCAAGCCGCCGCCGGTCTCGAGAAAGATTCACTCCAAGTGAGATCTAGGGCTGTGCACTCTTCGTTGACTTCAAGAGCACGTCGTCAAACGAAGAGGGTCACCTTCTCTCCAAACGTTGTTTGTATTTCTTACAAGCTAGTTTTTAATTTCTTTGTAACGGACCGATTGGTCCCTAGTTGTAAGGGTTGGGTGCAACCCGGACTGTGGGAGTGTTGACTCCTACGTGTGGAAGGGTTCCTTCCGTGAGTGCAAGGATTGGATTTCAATCCTGTTGGTGAAGTGACCGAGTCGTCCCGTGTTGGGAGATAGGTCGAAGGGGGAAAGTGGACGTACCCAAATCGGGGAACCACTATAAATTGTCTGTGTATTTTCTGTGCTTGGTTGTTTTGTTCTCTTGTGCAGGTAAAATCATAATTCCGCAAATACGCGACAGAGACACCTATTCCCCCCCCCCCCATAGGTGAAGATAGTTAACACTAGGTGAACTTTCAAGTGGTATCAGAGGGAGGTTACTCATCAAAAAGGTTCACACCTTGAGTTGAATCCTGCCCCCAGTGTCAAGAAGCAGACAGATATCCTCCATGGACGGACTCAAGCACTCCGGCAAAATCCCAGTATGCACCAGACTGAACTTTCCTATCTGGAAGGAAAGAATCAGATTCTACATGGAAGCGGTCGACCCTCGGCTCTTCATGATAGTGGAGGAGGGACCTTACATTCCCACTAAGGCCTCCACCATTGATCCTACCAGGAAAGTACCCAAGCAACTTTCGGAAATGGACAAGGACGAAATGGTGTTGTTCGGACTCGACAAGAAAGCTCAGAACATCCTGGTGAGCGCAGTTGACGACTCTATGATGCAGAACTTCAGCAATTGCAGGACAGCCAAGGATCTCTGGAGCTGTCTGATTGTCTTAATGGAGGGCACAGATGAAGTGAGGGACGATCGGAGATCCCTCCTCAATCAGAAATATGAGGCCTTCAGACAAGGGCCAAAGGAGGAGATCGGAGTCACCTTCGAAAACTTCCTCAAGATCGTCAATGCACTCAAAGGATATGGAAGAGTGTTCACTGACGGTGAACTCAATGATAAATTCCTTAGGTCCCTCACTAAGGAATGGGACACAAAGATCTGCGCCATCCGCGAGTTTGGCAGACTTGCGGAAACCGACCCTCAGATTCTGTTCGGGAAGCTCATGTTCTATGAGCTTCAGTTGAACACAAGGAAGGCTGAAGAGGAAGCAGAGAAAGCCGCGGCCAAGGAAAAGACGGTGGCCCTGAAAGCCATTCACTCCAGAAAGGGTAAGGGTGTCGCCTCCTCCCGGGCATGGAAGAGGGATGAAGAGGAAGACTCTGAGCCAAGCTCCTCCGGATCAGAGTTATCTGAGGAAGATTTATCCCTTATCACAAGGGAATTCAAGAAGTTCCTCAAGCTGAGGAATCAAAGAAAGAGAACCGGCTCCTCCTCAAGGGATCAGAAGAAGAACTATTCCTCTGACAGGTATGTTTCCAAACCGAATAAACACCGCTCTTCTGACATTATATGTTTTGGTTGCAACAAGCCAGGACACGTCGTGGCCGACTGCCATCAAGGCAAGAGGGAAAAGGGAAAGGGAGAGGAGCACAGGTCCTCAAGAGACAAGAAGAAGGAGAGGAGTTACATCGCAAAGAAGCCAAAGATGCTGAGTGAATCTGACACGTCAGACACCAGCGATGATGAGGAGGCCTACTTTGGGCTAATGGGTCGCTCTGACTCAGAAGGAGATTGCCCGCCATTTACGGGGAAGGTAAAAGATCACACCCCTCTCTCCGACTCTGACTCTGATCCTGAGTCTCAGGATGATGATGCTGAGGATAGCTCTTCTGCCCGTGAAGCTGAGCTTCTCGATAAGTATGAGCTTCTGCTCAATACTTTTCTGGAATGTCGAAAGAGAATGAAGGCTGCGAAGAAGGAAGTAAAATCCCTTAAAAGTGAAAGTGTATCCCTGAGGGAAGAGATCACCAGTTTGATCTCTCTCCGACAGGAGCACTTGGAACTAACTTCAAAGCATTCAGAGTCTCTTAAGCTCCTTGATCTCAAGCAGGAAGAAGTCGACAAGTTGGAAGAACTACTTGCGGCAGAAAGGAAGATCGTCAAGAGCTTCTCTATGCCAAAAACTGTTCTCCCATTAGTTGATACCTTCTCTGCTCAGGCCAAAGGAGCTGGCTTGGGGCATGTAGGTGTGTCCAGTTCCTCGTCCAGGAGAAACAGGAACAGGAGAAAGAATTATGCTGCCAAGAAAGCCTCTGCTGATGAGAAAGGAAAGGCCCCACTCAGTCCTGTTGAGTTCAGAAAGCATAGCTTTCCCTGTAACCAACATGACTTTGAGTCAACATATGGGCATCACTTCAGGCCCTCGGTTGCAAAGCCGAAGAGCCGATATGATGGGTGGACCTTTCCCCGTAACTTCAGTGAGAGTGTCTTCATGGCACCCTATGAGGAAATCCACTTGGGAAATTATGGTCAATTCTCTAGCGGCCATAATAGGAAGCTGGCACCTAAGGCCAAACATGTTACACTGAAAAGCCAAGAGGTGAAGAAGTCATGTGACTGTGGTCATCATGTTGCCTCCACCTCCAGGTCTTCGGCCCCAGTTGGACCCCACGTTTCAAGGGTAAAGCAGGCGCCCAAGAGGAAGTATAACAGGTTTGACTGCTGGTGCTGTGGCAAAATTGGTCACTTTGCCATGGATTGTTGGTTTAATCCAAGGTATAACGAGACTCCTTATGTTAGCAATGCGAGGCCGACCACTCGTAGAGTTAACCAATCGAGGGGGAGTATGCTAACAAGGAATCTAGGACCCAAGTTTGATTGGGTTCCTAAGGCAAATTAATTCTGTTTTGCAGGGATGTCCAAAGGCCAACAAAACTCCTATTTGGTATTTGGACAGTGGATGCTCCCGTCATATGACTGGGACAAGAAGCCTGCTGCGGGAGTACACCCCAGTCGAGAATGGACCCAAAGTCTTCTTTGGGGGATCTGATCGGGGAGTCACCAGAGGTTACGGTATGATTTCCAACGGTATACTCTCTATCTCTGACGTAGCTTATGTTGAAGGGTTAAATCATAACCTGATCAGCGTAAGCCAGTTATGTGATAAAGGGTATGACCTTAAGTTCTGCAAGGATAAATGACTGATAATATCATGTGACTCTTCGGAGACCGTATTAACAGGCATTAGGAGCAGAAATATTTTCTGTTTAGACTTTCTTAGTTTAGACTCTTCTACCCCTGTATGCCTGGTAGCAAAAGGAAGTGCATCTCTTTGCGAACAATGGCACAAGAGATTGGCACACATTAATTACAAGACAATTAATATGCTATTTTCAAAAGACTTAGTAAGGGATGCTCCCATTATTAAGTGCATTAGAGATAGTCCATGTCCTGCATGTCAAATGGGCAAGCAGACTCGGGCTACCTTTAAGAGCATCCTAGACAAAGATTCCTCCAGATGTCTTTACCTTCTGCACATGGACCTGTTTGGTCCTATGCAAGTTCATAGCTTAGGAGGGAAGTCATACACGCTAGTGATTGTAGATGATCACTCTCGGTTTACGTGGGTGTTCTTCTTAAAACGCAAGTCGGATACGTTTGACATCTTCACTAATTTTGTCAAGCAGATACAGAACGAACTTACCTGCTCGGTGGTCAAAATCAGAAGTGACCACGGAACAGAGTTTGAGTCTAGGGCTATGACCGAGTTCTGTGAAGAACTTGGTATCTTTCATGAATTCTCCTCCCCTCGCACTCCTCAACAGAACGGAGTGGCGTAGAGGAGAAATAGAACACTCATTGAGGCAAGCACGACAATGTTGAATGACGCTTCTCTCCAGAATACTTCTGGGCCGAGGCTGTCAATACGGCTTGTCATGTACAAAACCGAGCATTGATTAACAAAAGCCATCGTAAGACTCCCTATGAGCTACTGAAAGGCAAGAAACCAACCATGTCCTACCTGAGGATCTTTGGCTGCAAATGTTATGTACTGAATAATGGGAAGTACCCGCGTACTAAGTTCGGTGAAAAATGCTTCGAAGGCATATTTATGGGTTATAGTAGCCGCAGCCGGGCTTATAGAGTTTTCAACAAGAAAACCCTAGTGGTAGAGGAGTCAATCAATGTTGTATTTGATGAAGGAAGTTTGCTTAATGGCAAGACTTCTAGTCTTCTTCCTGAAGATGCAGGTGACAGACCCGAAAGGTTGCAACTGGATGGCCCGAGAAAGATGCACCTCCAACATACGTCAAGGTATCCACTTCTACGCAGATCGGAGAAGCTGAAAATCAAAATGGAGCAACTCCTTTAGAAGAAGGCGATGTCCAAGAAGTAGTCGACACTCCTGACGCCAGACTTCTACAGCTCAGACACATGCGGGATCATCCCAGAGATCAGATCATCGGAGATCCTCGTGACGGAGTCAGAACTCGCCGAGGTACTATTAACGAGATTATGCATCTTAGCTTCCTGTCACAGGTTGAGCCAAAGAAGTTCGACGAGGCAAACAAAGATGTTGCATGGATTTTGGCCATGCAAGATGAATTGCATCAGTTCGAAAGATGCAACGTTTGGACGCTTGTGCCCAGACCTCACAAGCAAAATGTGATTGGCACCAAGTGGGTCTTCAGGAACAAACTGGATGAACATGGTGTCATCATAAAGAACAAGGCCAGGCTAGTGGCTCAAGGTTACCGTCAGGAAGAGGGGATTGATTTTGACCAGACGTTTGCACCAGTAGTACGACTCGAAGCTATCCGGCTATTCCTAGCTTATGCCTCCCACAAAGGATTCATAGTTTATCAGATGGACGTGAAATCAGCTTTCTTGAATGGAGAGTTGAAAGAGGAAGTATACGTCGCTCAACCTCCAGGTTTTGTCAATCCTACTTATCCTAGTCATGTATATTTTCTTAATAAAGCACTATATGGCTTAAAACAAGCTCCTCGAGCTTGGTACGAGACATTGTCTAGTTTTCTTCTTGAGAACAAATTCTCTCGAGGAAAAATAGACAAGACATTGTTTCTCAGGGAAGTCAAAGGCAAGATTTTGCTAGTGCAAATCTATGTTGACGACATTATATTTGGCTCCACGGACAACAATCTTTGCAAAAAGTTTTCCAAACTCATGCAAGGAAAGTTTGAAATGAGCAGTATGGGGGAGCTGAAGTACTTCTTGGGACTTCAAGTGAAACAGTCTGAGGATGGAATCTTCATCTCTCAGACAAAGTTCACAAATGAACTCCTCAAGAAATTCGGAATGGAGAATGCAACCTCTATAAGGACTCCAATGGGATCCACAATGTCTCTGGATAAGGATGAGAAAGGTAAACCTTTCGATGAAACCAAATACAGAAGCATCATTGGATCCCTGCTCTACCTTACTGCCAGTAGACCAGATATCATGTTCTCCACATGTGTTTGTGCCAGATATCAGGTGAACACTAAGGAATCTCACTATGTCGCTGCAAAGCGAATTCTTAGATACCTTAAAGGTACTCCAAATCTTGGCTTGTGGTACCCGAGAAACAATGATGTCGAGCTAATAGGTTTTTCAGATGCTGATTTTGCAGGGAGTAAGGATGACAGGAAAAGCACTTCCGGGACGTGCCAATTCCTCGGAAGAAGGCTTATCTCCTGGAACAGCAAGAAGCAAAATTGTGTCGTAACCTCCACAGCAGAGTCTGAATACATCTCGGCAGGGAGCTGTTGCGCACAACTCCTATGGATAAGGAACCAGTTAGCAGACTATGATCTTCAGTTCAAGGAAGTACCCATGTACTGCGACTCCTCAAGTGCAATTGCCATCGCAAACAATCCAGTATCGCATAGCAGAACAAAGCATATTGAAGTGCGCTACCACTTCATTCGGGAGCACGTGGAGAACAAGGACATCTCTCTCTGCTATGTCCCCACGGACAAGCAGATTACAGATATTTTCACAAAGCCCTTAGACGAGGCCAAGTTCAGTCTCTTCAAAACTGAATTGGGAATGCTCAACTATGAAGAATAAAGCCTCCAGACGCTCCTGGCTCGTGCCTCTAGGGGGAGCATCTGCCAGCTTTTCAAGTGACAACATAAGTGCACGAACTGAGGGGGAGCATGGTGTCTGGTGCACCAGACCCAAATTTGCAGAAGCCGAAAAGGGGGAGATTACCCTCTCGGCTAAGGCTAAGGTAGCTCAATGCTCTCGTTTGCTCTCAAGTAACGGGTAATGTTTATCCCTATCACCTCATTTTTAAGCTTCGGTTTTTCATTCCTATATGCTCTATTCACCTTAGCTTGTAGGGTTTAGGCTTCTTCAAATAGGGGGAGATTGTTGGGTATTGCATCCACAATGTACCTGATTTGAAGAAGCCCCTGTGCAAGCCTAGGTAAATAGACAATGTATTTGATGAAATATTTCTAGTTGTACTTGCAGATATTCCATGCTAAGTACACACCAATGTCAGGGTACAGTGGGTCAATATACACGGGTCTGTGCAACGTAATCCCTCGTTGAGCAGATCAGTGTGTTGGCCTACGTGTACTCTCTCTATTGGGGTGTACTTAATTTCAAGTACAGGGCTATGATAAAGCAAGAGCAGACAAGGAGCAAGGATGGGCCAAAGACCAGCTCAAAGGGAGAAAGAGGAGAAACAGCCTAAGTACAAATTGACGAGAATCACTAAGTGATTCTCGCCGATTCGGCGAGAATCACTAGCTGATTCTCGCCGGTTGAAGCCGGCAGCTTCGTCACAGACAGGGAAATTTTCTAAGGCAGAATCGTCGAGAATTACTTATGATTCTCGCCGATTCGTCGAGAATGACCTTGCATTCTCGACGATTCGGTGAGAATCAAAAGTGACTCCCGCCGATTCTCCCCGGCTTCTGTATCTGTGCAGTCAGATTTTGGCTAAGTAGAAGTCGGCGAGAATCATAAGTGATTCTCGCCGATTCGGCGAGAATCACCTATGATTCTCGCCGAATTTGACTTGGCAATTTTTCTGAAAGTTCTGGACTGGTCCAAGTTACCTGCAGCTGTTTGAACCGGACTTTGGTCCTTACCTTGGTGGGACCCACAACGGTCATCTTCTTGACCTAGGGTATAAATACGATACATTGTGAACAGTAAAAGACACGGATATACGGTATTTCAAAAAGAACGAGCGGCCGACGACAAACCCTAATCTCGCGATCTTGCTCCGCCGGTCATCTCCGGCGCTCGCACGGTTGTCGCCGCTGTTGATCTCAGGGTCTTCCAGATCTCCGGCGACAGAAGCTTAGGCTAGCATAGCATCTCACGCGTCTAACGAGAGATCCCTTGTCTCTTGATTCGTTGATCGGGAAAATCTTTCCCCTTCCGAATCGATCGAGACGATCGATCCTTGTGTGACCGTTGGTAGATCTTGCTCCCTTTGCTACGAAGTCTGAATCAAGTTGGCACTGCTGCTGCTCTTCATCGCCGCTGCTGATTCCGAGAACGTTGCCGCCGCCTCAAGCCGCCGCCGGTCTCGGGAAAGATTCACTCCAAGTGAGATCTAGGGTTGTGCACTCTTCGTTGACTTCAAGAGCACGTCGTCAAACGAAGAGGGTCACCTTCTCTCCAAACATTGTTTGTATTTCTTACAAGCTAGTTTTTAATTTCTTTGTAACGGACCGATTGGTCCCTAGTTGTAAGGGTTGGGTGCAACCCAGACTATGGGAGTGTTGACTCCTACGTGTGGAAGGGTTCCTTCCGTGAGTGCAAGGATTGGATTTCAATCCTGTTGGTGAAGTGACCGAGTCGTCCCGTGTTGGGAGATAGGTCGAAGGGGGAAAGTGGACGTACCCAAATCGGGGAACCACTATAAATTGTCTGTGTATTTTCTGTGCTTGGTTGTTTTGTTCTCTTGTGCAGGTAAAATCATAATTCCGCAAATACGCGACAGAGACACCTATTCCCCCCCCCCCCATAGGTGAAGATAGTTAACACTAGGTGAACTTTCACGTTTGACATCTTCACCCGTTTTGTCAAGCAGATACAGAACAAACTTAACTGCTCAGTGGTAAAAATCAGAAGTGACCACGGAACAGAGTTTGAGTCTGGGGCTATGACGGAGTTCTGTGAAGCACTTGGTATCTTTCATGAGCTCTCCTCCCCTCGCACTCCTCAACAGAATGGAGTGGCGGAGAGGAGGAATAGAACACTCATTGAAGCGTGCACGACAATGTTGAATGACTCTTCTCTCCCAGAATACTTCTGGGCTGAGGCTGTCAATACGGCCTGTCATGTACAAAACCGGGCGTTGATTAACAAGAGCCATCGTAAGACTCCTTATGAGCTACTGAAAGGCAAGAAACCAACCATGTCCTATCTGAGGATTTTTGGCTGCAAATGTTATGTACTGAATAATGGGAAGTACCCGCGTACTAAGTTTGGTGAAAAATGCTTCGAAGGCATATTCCTGGGCTATAGTAGCCACAGCCGGGCTTATAGAGTTTTCAACAAGAAAACCCTAGTGGTAGAGGAATCAATAAATGTTGTATTTGATGAAGGAAGCTTGCTTAATTGCAAGACTTCTAGTTGTCTTCCTGAAGCTGCAGGTGCCAGACTCGAAAAGTTACAACTGGATGATCCCGAGAAAGATGCAACTCCAAAATATGTCAAGGTCTCCACATCAACGCCGATCGGAGAAGTTGAAGATCAAAATGAGGCAAATCCTTTAGAAGTAGGAGATGCCCAAGAAATAGTCGAAGCTCCTGATGCAAGACTTCTAGAGCTCAGAAACATGAGGGATCATCCCAGACATCAAATCATTGGAGATCCCCGAGACGGTGTCAGAACTCGTCGAGGTACTCTTAACGAGATCTTGCATCTTAGCTTTCTGTCGCAGGTGGAGCCAAAGAAGTTCGACGAAGTGAACAAAGACGCATCATGGATTTTGGCCATGCAAGAGGAGCTGCATCAATTCGAAAGATGCGAAGTCTGGACGCTGGTTCCCAGACCGAAGACGCAAAATGTGATTGGCACCAAGTGGATCTTCAGAAACAAGTTGGATGAACATGGAGTCATGTTGGGTACATTGGAAAATGTGTACCTGATTTGAAGAAGTCCAACTTAGCTCAATGATATACATCAAGGTGTATTTGATGTTGTTTTAAGTTGACATGTGCAGGTGAAGAAGTTTTAAAGAATGCAGAAAAATATTCTAAGTCCATGTGTCGACACCTGAAGAAACAGTGTCGACACTTCAGAATATTTGTGTCGACACTTGACGGAAGCTGTGTCGACACAGAGATAGTCGACCTCGACACAGAAGGAGATAGTCGACCACATTAATGTCGACACTGAGAAGCAGCGTCGACTCACAGAAAGATAGTCGACCACATTTGTGTCGACACTAGGAGGCTGTGTCGACACAATGAGACAGAGTCGACACACATTGGCAGAAGTCGACAATACTTGTGTCGACACCAGAAGACTAAGTCGACACATTTTGGCAGAGTCGAAAATTGTTGTGTCAACACCTGAAGGCTGTGTCGACACATACTGAGTTCTGAATCTACAACAACTGTGTCAACACACAGGACTTGTGTCGACACACTGCAGAGTCAAGACCAAGTTATTTTCTGAAGAAGCTGTGTCGACTTAATGGCAAACTTGTCGACATCTTCAAAGACTGTGTCGACACCAAAGTCACTTGTGTCGACACATATAGACAGTTGGTCTCGACACTTTCTGACAGACTGTCTCGACACTTTGCTGTCCAAGACTAAGGCACAGGATTTGTTTGAAGACTTGACAGCTGTGGGTTGTCACCGGTTAACTGATGCTGGCAGACTTGTCAGAAATCAGTTAGAAACTTGATCAGCCGGTTACCATGAAGAAGGTCTATAAATAGACAGATTCAGAAGGAAGTAAATACATACATAGAGATATAAAAAAAAGAAGGATTACAATCCAATTGAAGTATCAATTCAAGAAAGTGTTAGGCACTAAAGAAGATCTTCATCAAAAGATCTAAGCAGACGATCTCAGGATCGATCTAAGAAGAGTTCTAACAAGAATTCAGAAGTATCATCAAAGGTGTTGGATAGAGAGGGATCCACCCATTTGAAGAAGAAGAAGGAAACAGTCAGTGGTTTCTCAAGAAGCTGTTTGGAAATCAACTCAGCTAAGTTCAGATTCAAGAAGCTTTGAGGAAAGCTCAGTTTCAGTTGATTTCATCAGCTGATCAAGAATTGTCTTGTCCTCTTCTCTCTCAACAAAGGCAAGACATTAAAATTTCTTTTCTAAATTTTTGTAGGATCTGTTTTACACAGATCTGAGTTGTAAGCCTGTGATATAAAGGCTGAGTGTAGGAGAGTTGATCTCTGAGAGGTAGGGCTGTTTGCCTGAGTGTAGGAGAAGGTTCTTCTCTGAGTTGTAGGCCTTGTGGCAAGGCTGAGGTAGGGCGGTTGTGCCTGAGGTGTATGAATCATTCTGGGTTCTGAGTTGTAGGAACCTATCCAGGTTCTGAGCTGTAGGATCTGTTGATCTGAGAATAGTGGAAGTTTGGCCGAATCTAGCATACTGCTAGATAGGTGAAGGGGGAAAGTGGATGTACCCAAACCTTGGGGAACCACTATAAAACATTGTGCAATCTGTGATGATTAAATTTCTGTGATTGCTGTGCTGGATGTTTTAATTCTGTAATTGAATTCTGCCTAAAAGTATAAACAAGCAATTAGAACCTATTCACCCCCCCTCTAGGTGTTTAGGTTGTCTTGAAAGTAAAACTATCAAGTGGTATCAGAGGGAGGTTCCTCAAAAAGGACTTAACAGTCTGAGGTAGATCTGAAAGGCAGAATCAAGATTCAAGAAGATGGGTTCTGGAGAAAATCACAAGGAGTTAGGGTCAATGAAGTTACCCATCTGCAGGAAGGAAATCTTTGGAATTTGGAAAGAAAGAGTCAGATTGTTCATGGAAGCATCTGACCCAAGAATATACATCACAGTTCAGGAAGGGCCCTTCATTCCAATGAAGGTATTAGTTCTTGATGCTAATATTCAAACTCCAAAGAGTTATTCTGAAATGACCAAGGATGAAATCTTTTTGGCAACCATGGACAAGAGAGCTCAGAATATTATTGTGAGTGCCATAGATGATTCTACATTTCAAAATCTGATTCACTGCAAGACCTACAAAGAAATGTCGGACACCTTGATTGTTTACATGGAGGGGTCTGAAGAAGTAAGACAGGATAGGAAGTCTATGCTCAATCAGGAATATGAAAGTTTTAGACAAGGAAAAACTGATAGCATAACTGAATGCTATAAGAAATTCTATAGAATTGTGAATGAGTTGATGTCCTATGGAAGAGTCTTCAGTACCTATGAACTGAATGACAAATTCTTAAGATCCTTAACAAAGGATTGGGACACAAAGATCTGTGCCATAAGAGAAGTGGCTAAATTGGCAGAAATCTCTCCTCCCACCTTGTTTGTAAAGCTGATATCCTATGAAATGCAACTTATGGTGAGGAAGGAGGAGGAAAAGAATTCAAGAGGAGAGCATAGAGAAAAGACTGTGGCATTCAATGTAGAAGCCATCAGAAAGAATAGGAGGATATCACCATCCCCTCCTAAGGAAATTGCAGAAGTTAGTTCTGAAAATTCAGATAATCAGGGTTCAGAAAGCCATGATTCAGATGTAGACTTTGCTGCATTCACAAGGCAATTCCAGAGGTTCTTGAAGAAGAAGCAGTGGAAGTCTAAGCCCTCCACTTCACAGCAAGTTGATGACTATTATCAGAAGAAAAAGTCATCAAGGAAAGAAAAGAGCAGATCAAAGCCCAGCAAGGCTACTACTTCAAAGATTGTCTGCTATTTTTGCAATAGACCTGGACATGTAGTGGCTGACTGTCCTGATAAGAGAAAGGAGTCTTCAGACAAGAAGAAGACTCATAAAAAGGGCAAGAAGGAAAAATCTTTTGTTGCAAAGAAGGATAAGAGCCTAACAGATCAGTCATCTTCAGAGTCAGAATCTGAAGCAGAAGCATATATTGGACTATATGCTGCATCTGAAGAAGAGGAGTTTCTGCAATTGCTAGACTCCATCTATGATCAAGAGGATCATCAGTTCATAGGACTGATGGCAGGATCTGAAGAGGACATATGCCAGAATCAATCTGGTCCTAATAAGGTACAATGTCCTTCTATGAAATCTGTTTGTAGTACAAGTACAGAATCAGCTACATCTGCATCAAGTGATGTAGATGCATCTGATTCTGAAGGAGATGTCTATCAATTGATAAATAAGTATGGGGACTTGTTGCAGGCCCTTAAGAAAAGCAAGAACCTGGTTAAATCTCAGGCTCATGAGATTGCTAAACTAAGGGTAGCTGCAACTGAGTTAGAGAAAGTAATTGATCAGAAGTTAAATGAAATTGCCAAGCTGAAGAATATAACTATTATTCAGATGGGCACAATTAATTTTACCAATGATCAAGTGAAGAGTCTGGAGGCCAGACTAAGAATTGAAAAAGATTTAGTGGCTAGTTACTCTAAGCCAAAGTCTGTCTTACCCTTGATAGATGAATTTGTGAATCAAAAGGGTAAGGCAGGATTAGGATTCAAAGGTAACTCCAGGGCTGGCTGATTCAAGAGGAAAGGCAAAGCTCCTGTCAAGCCACTGAACTTTTCAGTTCCTATTAAGTTTAGAAAGGTGCAAGTGCCTTCTAACCAATATGATCATGAAAATATTCATGGTCATATTAAGACTAATGTTCTCAAAAACAAGGGTGTAAATGCCAACAGGCCTACCCATGTTCATAAACCCAATGGTTATAAAAAATCAGTGGGTGAAGCTGCTGCAGCACCAGCAATGGACAGAAATTCTTTTGTCAAGGATGTATCTAGAACTAGATACAATAGGTTTGAATGTTGGTGCTGTGGCAAGAGAGGCCATTTTGCACTAGACTGCTAGTACAACACAAGTGTTAGAAAGAACAATAGTTTGCCTGTTAGAAGAGATAATGGTAGTCTTGGTTATGCTAACCTGAACCAAGGACCCAAGACTTGCTTGGGTTCTAAGGGTAAGTAAATCTATGTTGCAGGTGAATCCAAGTAGTCATGCCCCTATATGGTACTTGGATAGTGGTTGTTCCAGGCACATGACTAGAACAAAGGAGTTGCTGAAGGAGTACTCATCTGTCAAAGATGGACCTAAAGTGATCTTTGGTGGATCTGAAAAAAGAGTCATCAAAGGGTTTGGTAACATTTCTTCTAACCTAATAACTATCACCCAAGTGGCTTATGTAAAAGGTTTGAAACATAATCTAATAAGCATAAGCCAGCTGAGTGATTTAGGATATGACATTTCATTTGTTAAGGATGGATGTCATATCAAAAGGTCAAGTGATCAAGAGATCATTTTGACTGGGTATAGGAAGAGAAATGTATATTGTCTTAATTTTGTATGTGAGAATAAGGCTTCTCCCATCTGTCTTGTAGCTGATGACAATGCTTCTCATTGTGTTAAGTGGCACAAGAGATTGGCTCATCTTAACTACAAGACAATTGGCCAACTCTTTAGCAAAGAATTAGTGAGGAATGGTCCTCAAGTTAAGTGTGTAAAGGAAGGGATATGCTCAGCTTGTCAAAAGGGCAAGCAGACAAAATCCTCCTTTCAAAGCCTTGAAAACAAGGATTCTGTGAGGTGCTTATACCTCTTGCATATGGATCTTTTTGGTCCTATGCCAGTTCATAGTCTAGGTAGGAAGGTCTACACTTTTGTGCTTGTAGATGACTATTCTAGATTTACATGGGTGTTCTTTCTGAGACAGAAATCTAAAACCCCAAGTGTCTTACTTAATTTTGTGAAGCAAATTCAGAATGAACTGAATAATACAGTGGTCAAAATCAGAAGTGACCATGGTACTGAGTTTCAATCTAAAAGCATGACAAAGTTATGTGAAGACTTTGGGATTTTCCAAGAGTTCTCCTCACCTAGAACACCTCAGCAAAATGGAATTGCTGAAAGAAAGAATAGAACATTAATTGAAGCTGGTAGAACTTTATTGAGTGATACCACTCTTCCAGAATATTTCTGGGCTGAGGCAGTAAACACTACTTGTCATGTGATCAATAGGGCTTCTATCACCAAGAGCCACAAAAATACTCCTTATGAGATTATGAAAGGTAGAAAACCAAATCTATCCTACTTCAGGATCTTTGGTTGCAAATGTTATATACTTAACAATGGTAAGTCATATTTGACTAAGTTTGCTGCCAAATCCCAGGATGGGATATTTGTTGGGTACAACATAAATAGTAAGGCCTATAGAATCTTCAACTTGACTACTCAAGTTGTTGAAGAATCTGTGCATGTTATGTTTGATGAAACAAGATTAATCAACTGTGAGTTGTCTTGTAGATCAAATGACTCAACAGGTATAAGCAAAAGTATGGACAAGCTCTCCATTGCTGAAGCTTCAAGGAAAGATGGAGCATTGGAAAATGAAGGCTACTGTCCAGGGGGAGTACAAGACACAATAGAAGATGAAGAAAACCAAGAGGTTCAGCATAATGAAGGAGCTGGAGATGTTCAACCAGAAGGGAATCTTCCTCCAGCTATAAGACATTTAAGAGATCATCCAGCTGATCAGATAATAGGTGATCCAAGACAGGGAGTGCAGACTAGAAGCAGAAGTCAAAGCACAGTTCTGCATTCAAGTTTCCTGTCACAAATGGAGCCTAAGAAGTTTGAAGAAGCTATCCAAGACCAGCACTGGATTGATGCTATGCAAGAGGAGCTGAATCAATTCAGAAGGTGCAATGTCTGGGAGCTTGTTCCTAAACCAAGAGGCCACAATATAATTGGGACAAAATGGATCTATAGGAACAAGTTGGATGAGAGTGGAGTAATAGTGAAGAATAAAGCAAGATTGGTTGCTAAAGGATACAGGCAGGAAGAAGGGATTGACTTTGCTCAAACCTTTGCCCCAGTAGCAAGGCTGGAGGCAATCAGAATTTTCCTTGCCTATGCAGCCTATAAAGACTTCAAAGTATACCAGATGGATGTGAAGTCAGCATTTCTGAATGGTGATCTTAAAGAAGAAGTATATGTAGAGCAACCATCAGGTTTTGTAGATTCTCTTAAACCTTATTATGTTTATAAGCTTAGAAAAGCTTTGTATGGGTTAAAGCAAGCCCCAAGGGCTTGGTATGAAACCCTGTCTACTTTCCTTATTGAGAATAAATTCTCAAGAGGAAAAATAGACAAAACTCTATTCCTTAGGGAATCCAAAGGCAAGATCATCTTAGTTCAGATCTATGTTGATGACATAATCTTTGGATCTACTGAAAACAACCTTTGTAAAAAGTTTGCCAAACTTATGCAAGGGAAGTTTGAGATGAGCAGTATGGGGGAACTTAAGTTCTTCTTGGGACTCCAAGTAAGACAGACTGATGATGGCTTGTTCATATCCCAGTCAAAGTTCACCAAAGAATTAATTAATAAGTATGGTATGGAGTCATCATCTATCATGAGAACTCCTATGGGAACAAGTATGCCTATATGCAAAGATGATGCAGGTAAACCTGTTGATGAGACTTTGTATAGAGGAATAGTTGGTTCTCTACTATATCTCACTGCTAGTAGACCAGATATTATGTATGCTATATGTGTCTGTGCTAGGTACCAAGCCTGCCCTAAAGAGTCTCATTATACTGCAGTCAAAAGGATTCTGAGATATCTTAAGGGCACACCTAATATAGGCCTGTGGTACCCTAAGAATAGAGATTTTCTACTAACAGGTTATTCAGATACAGATTTTGCAGGCTGTAGAGAGGATAGGAAGAGTACTACAGGTACTTGTCAATTCTTGTGAGGAAGACTGATTTCATGGAGTAGTAAGAAGCAGACCAGTGTGGCTATATCCACAGCTGAGTCAGAGTATGTTGCTGCTGGCAGCTGTTGTGCACAACTATTGTGGATACAGCATCAGCTTAAAGATTATGGTATTCAAGTAAGTAGAACACCTCTTTTGTGTGATTCAAAGAGTGCAATTTCTATTGCTAATAATCCTGTTTCTCATAGTAGAACTAAGCATATAGAAATTAAATACCATTTTCTTAGAGAATATGTAGAAAGAGAAGACATCACATTAGAATTTGTTAAAACAGATTATCAAATAGTAGATGTATTTACTAAGCCACTAGATGAAACAAAATTCAATAAATTTAAAATTGAATTAGGCATGCTGACCATTGATTAGTTTATCAACAAACTTACAAGTAACATATTAGATTATCAAGTGGTCTCAAGTGGTATTGACAAAAACAGAATATGGCTAAGTAAAATGGTGTCGACACATTCAGTGATAATGTGTCGACTCAGTGGAGTAATGTCGACAAGTCAGAGATATTGTGTCGACACAGAGAATATGTGTCGACACTTAAGAATCATATTGTCGACTTATCCAGGAATGTAGTGTCGACTTCACCAGAATAATGGTGTCGACACTTACAGATTTTGTGTAGACACTTATACTAAGAGTCGACACAGAATTTCTGATGCTCTACTATATATCCCAGGTGTCGACATATCCACAAATTGGTGTCGACACATAGTAGACAGACTTGATGTCGAGATAATAGAAGCTTGTGTCGACACATTCCATCTGTGTCGACACTTATAGTCTGTTTTTACCGACTTTTGATCTTCTTTCAATAGAAAGTATAAATAGGTCAAGAACTTAATCTGTCGACACGCTTACAAGGTTTTCAAGACTGAAACCCTGTGTCAACATTCTCTCTCTCTTCTCTCAAGCTTTCTCAACTGATCAATGGCGCTGAAGATTGAAGACAACGTCAACGAAGGTTATGAGTTGGTCCGGAATGCCTTTGCAAAAGCACCAACAGATGTTCAACGGGTTATTACTCTTATTTCCGAATCCGGATTAGAGTTTTTAGTTTCTGAACCTTCTAAGATATGGAAAAATGAGGTGCATGAATTCTTCAACTCTGCATCAGTGGATTCAGATATTCTCAAGATAAAGTCCACTGTTCATGGGTCGACAGTGAAGATTACCCCAAGAAGTTTAAGGAAGATTCTCCGATTAACAATAATTGAGAATGAAGAAGAAGTTCCTGCTTCTAAATCAAGGGAGGCTCTCCAATGGTGCGGATTGGATCCCACTCTGAAGATTGGAGCTGCTTTCAATAGGAAATGGATGAATCAGCAAGGGAAATTTTTGTCTGAAGTAGTTGGCAAGGTGATTCTGTGCAAACCAGGGGGACATGATAGGATTTCAGCCTATATGTTCTGCCTAATGACCAGAATTGTGTTTACAATTCCAACTGATTGGTCAGCTATAATCTTTGGAAAGATCAAGGAAGGAATCAAGAAACCAAATCTGGCTAGAATTATGAGTTTATATCTGACTGGAGTGATCCCTGAGGTAATGCAACAACTGCCAGGAACAAAGATCAATCACATGAGAAAGATGGACATGAGATTGTTTTCTAGGTGGGATAGGGTGCTGTCTAAGGATGTGCCTGATGAGAGCAGGCAGGACACCCCAGTGAAATCCCCTTCTCTTGCTCAAGATACTGAGCAGCTTCAAGAAGAACTATTGAGAAAGCAGGTTGAAGATCAGCCTGAATCTACTCCAGCCCAACAAGGAACTATACCTGCACAGATGCAGGGGGAGCAAGCTCATTCTCCTGCCCAGAATGTATCTACTCCTGACCAGGTACAGTTGCAGGGGGAGCTGGTGTATTTTCCTACAAAAGACATTTCTAAAATTTCTATTTCTGCACAGGTGCAGGGGGAGCAAGTGTACTCACCTGTCCAGGACATTACCAATACTGAACAAGTACAGGGGGAGAAGATGTCTGACCCAGTGCAAGAGGCAGCACAAATTGATATCTCCAAAGAATTGAATATTGAAGATCTGAATGACACATCTTCTGTTCAAACTCAGAAGGAATATACTCTAGATGAGTTATTCCCTAATGTTGATATTGCTACTGATAAAGTAGAAAAGGGGCAGGATATTGAGAAGGCCCTAGACATGGAGATAGAGCAAGAATCTGAGATCGAGCAAGAGGTTGAGAAGGAGAAAGATATTGAGGAGGAGCAAGTGGTGGAGGGGGAGTCTGTGCATGTTGAGGCTGAACAACATGGCACTGAGACAGATATTCCTCCTCCTCCTCAAGAAAGAGTTCAAATTGATAGTTCATCTGAATCTGAGACTGAAGAAGCCAGAATGGCTAAAAAGAGAAAACTTGTTGTCTTCCAGAGAAGGAGCAAAAGTTATAAGCAAGCTCTACAAACTATAACTCAATAATCCCATTCTGAATTTAATTATAACAAGTTTATGGTTGATTTGCAAGTTAAGTTGGATGAACATAGATTGGCTGTTGAAAAATATGTTGATGAGAGCAATAAGTCCCTTCAATTTGACTTGGCTCAAGATATAAAGTCAATTAGATTTGAAGTCAATATGCATAAGAAGGAGATGACAGATTGCTTCCATAAGGGAGGTAATGCTGTAGTATTCTTGGTAAAACAATAGCAATCAATTATTACCAAAGCAGATGATATAGCACTGAAGCAAGGCTATGTTCTTACCAATCATATAAACATGAATGCCAATCTTGAAGACTCTCACAATGAGATTCTGAATGAGTTGAAAAAGACTACTGAAGGGTTGTCTGCAGCAAGGGGAAAGGAACTGGAAGAATTTGATCAGAAACTTCAAGATGCTATTGAATCAGTTAAAACTGCTATCACTACCTCTCAAAAGGACATATCTGACAAGCTTCAAAAGTTAAAACCATTTTTTAAAGAGGGTGTGAATTATCTGGATGGCCACATAAGATTTCAGAAGGAAGATCTAAGAGATCATATTACCAGAGAAGTCATAAAGGGGGAGAGGTTGTTAGTT
The DNA here is from genome assembly GCA_039513925.1 of Platanthera zijinensis. NCBI lineage: Eukaryota > Viridiplantae > Streptophyta > Magnoliopsida > Asparagales > Orchidaceae > Platanthera > Platanthera zijinensis. The sequence goes on from CM077092.1 coordinate 121,846,981, forward strand.
CATGCTGGCTTAGACCACACCAAATGGGTGACAAATAGTATTCGAGCCACATTGGGATATCCACCTTTGTGTGATGATGCTATGGTGGCTGAGTCTGGCATTCAAACAGGTCTACTTGAAGGCAGTCAACCTGAGATTGCCCAAGTCATTTACCCTCCTCCAGATTTTGATATGATTGATCAGCAAGTTCAGGATATGTATAGTCCTTCAAAGGAGGTTACCAAGGTTATTATTGAGAAAGTGGATAAGCCTGAGGCCAACTTGAAAGAACAGCAAGATGCTCTACTATCCAAGAAGAGATTTAGAGAGCAGGCTGAACTTAAGCCAGATTTTGAGCAGTGGAGCCCTACTTCAAGAAATATAATACTCAAGTTCATGGAAGGCTGTAAAATACCAAGTTCATGAAAGAGGAAAGTGGTATAATGAAATGGAATGGCAAAAGCATGAAGCTAGGCAAGAGGCAATAGTACAGTTCAGAAGAAAAGCCAAGCTGGGTAGGCTGCCACCAGATGCTCAGGAGCCGAGCAAGTACTTTCCAAAGACATATCATTACTTTGAAAGGCTAAGGCTCAAGGAAGAAGCACAAAAGAAGGTTGATCAAAAAGGCAAGAAGCCAGCTGAAGTTGCTGAAGCTCCTGTGAAGGCTCAAATCCAATCCGGCAAAGGGATTGTCATAAGAGAGCCTGATCAGTCTTAATTTTAAGTTCTTTCAAAAGTATTTTGTAATGTTTTGATTAAATCATTCAATGTAAAAATCTGTAATCAAACATTACAAAGTTATAAACAAAGTATTATTTGGAATCATATAATGTTCACTCTGTGATGGATTGTTCATATTTTGTTTTTTATTAAGTATTCCTGTTATGTCATATATCATCATATTATACTGTTTATAAATGGTGTATATCATTGGCTTTAAGGGTTATGACTTCTCCAAATAGGGGGAGATTGTTGGGTACATTGGAAAATGTGTACCTGATTTGAAGAAGTCCAACTTAGCTCAATGATATACATCAAGGTGTATTTGATGTTGTTTTAAGTTGACATGTGCAGGTGAAGAAGTTTTAAAGAATGCAGAAAAATATTCTAAGTCCATGTGTTGACACCTGAAGAAACAGTGTCGACACTTCAGAATATTTGTGTCGACACTTGACGGAAGCTGTGTCGACACAGAGATAGTCGACCTCGACACAGAAGGAGATAGTTGACCACATTAATGTCGACACTGAGAAGCAGCGTCGACTCACAGAAAGATAGTCGACCACATTTGTGCTGGAACTAGGAGGCTGTGTCGATACAATGAGACAGAGTCGACACATATTGGCAGAAGTCGACAATACTTGTGTCGACACCAGAAGACTAAGTCGACACATTTTGGCAGAGTCGAAAATTGCTGTGTCGACACCTGAAGGCTGTGTCGACACATACTGAGTTCTGAATCTACAACAACTGTGTCGACACACAGGACTTGTGTCGACACACTGCAGAGTCAAGACCAAGTTATTTTCTGAAGAAGCTGTGTCGACTTAATGGCAAACTTGTTGACATCTTCAAAGACTGTGTCGACACCAAAGTCACTTGTGTCGACACATATAGACAGTTGGTCTCGACACTTTCTGACAGAATGTCTCGACACTTTGCTGTCCAAGACTAAGGCACAGGATTAGTTTGAAGACTTGACAGTTGTGGGTTGTCACCGGTTAACTGATGCTGGCAGACTTGTCAGAAATCAGTTAGAAACTTGTTCAGCCGGTTACCATGAAGATGGTCTATAAATAGACAGATGCAGAAGGAAGTAAATACATACATAGAGATATAAAAAAAAGAAAAGAAGGATTACAATCCAATTGAAGTATCAAGTCAAGAAAGTACTAGGCACTAAAGAAGATCTTCATCAGAAGATCTAAGCAGACGATCTCAGGATCGATCTAAGAAGAGTTCTAACAAGAATTCAGAAGTATCATCAAAGGTGTTGGATAGAGAGGGATCCACCCATTTGAAGAAGAAGAAGGAAGCAGTCAGTGGTTTCTCAAGAAGCTATTTGGAAATCAACTCAACTAAGTTCAGATTCAAGAATCTTTGAGGAAAGCTCAGTTTCAGTTGATTTCATCAGCTGATCAGGAATTATCTTGTCCTCTTCTCTCTCAACAAAGGCAAGACATTAAAACTTCTTTTCTAAATTTCTATAGGATCTGTTTTACACAGATCTGAGTTGTAAGCCTGTGATATAATGGCTGAGTGTAGGAGAGTTAATCTCTGAGAGGTAGGGCTGTTTGCCTGAGTGTAGGAGAAGGTTCTTCTCTGAGTTGTAGGCCTTGTGGCAAGGCTGAGGTAGGGCTGTTGTGCCTGAGGTGTAGGAATCATTCTGGGTTCTGAGTTGTAGGAACCTATCCAGGTTCTGAGCTGTAGGATCTGTTGATCTGAGAATAGTGGATGTTTGGCCGAATCTAGCATACTGCTAGATAGGTGAAGGGGGAAAGTGGATGTACCCAAACCTTGGGGAACCACTATAAAACATTGTGCAATCTATGATGATTAAATTTCTGTGATTGCTGTGCTGGATGTTTTAATTCTGTAATTGAATTCTGCCTAAAAGTATAAACAAGCAATTAGAACCTATTCACCCCCCCCCCCTCTAGGTGTTTAGGTTGTCTTGAAAGTAAAACTATCAAGTGGTATCAGAGGGAGGTTCCTCAAAAAGGACTTAACAGTCTGAGGTAGATCTGAAAGGCAGAATCAAGATTCAAGAAGATGGGTTCTGGAGAAAATCACAAGGAGTTAGGGTCAATGAAGCATATTGCAGAAATTCAAGATTCAAGAAGATGGGTTCCTCCAGTGCAATTGCTATTGCCAACAATCCGGTATCGCACAGCAGAACGAAGAATATTGAAGTGCGTTACCATTTCATTCGGGAGCACGTGGAGAACAAGGACATCTCTCTCTGCTATGTTCCCACTGACAAGCAGATTGCAGACATTTTCACAAAGCCCCTTGACGAGGCCAAGTTCAGTATGTTCAAAACTGAATTGGGGATGCTTAACTACGAAGAATGAAGACTACAGGAGCTCAAGGCACATGCGTCTAGGGGGAGCCTCTGCTAGGAATTTAGTGAAAGCAAAGGTACAAGAACTGAGGGGGAGCATGGTGTCACATGCTTCAGTCCCCGATTTGTAGAAGCCGAAAAGGGGGAGATTACCCTCTCGGCTAAGGTGGCTCCAAGTTTGCTCTCAAGAAATTGGTAATGAATATCTCTCTCAACTCAATTTTAAGTTTATGATTTTCATTCCTATATGCTCTATTCACCTTAGCTTGTAGGGTTTAGGCTTCTTCAAATAGGGGGAGATTGTTGGGTATTGTATCCACAATGTACCTGATTTGAAGAAGCCCCTGTACAAGCTAAGGTAAATAGACTATGTATTTGATGAATTTCTTCTAGTTGTGCTTGCAGTTATTCCATGCTAAGTACACACCAATGTTATGGTGCAGTGGGTCAATATACACGGGTCTGTACAACGTAATCCCTCGTTGAGCAGATCAGTGTGTTGGCCTACGTGTACTCTCTCTATTGGGGTGTACTTAATTTCAAGTATAGGGCTATGATAAAGCAAGAGCAGACAAGGAGCAAGGATGGGTCAAAGACCATCTCACGGGTTGAAAGACAAGAATTGTCTAAGTGTAAATCGTCGAGAATCACTAAGTGATTCTCACCGATTCGTCAAGAATCACCAGTGATTCTCGACGAGTCGTCGAGAATCACTAGTTGATTCTTGCCGGGTTGGGCCGGCTGTCTCGACGCAGTCAGAAAAATCATCTAAGGCAGAATCGTCGAGAATCACCAAGTGATTCTCGCCGATTCGTCGAGAATGACTTTGCATTCTCGACGAGTCGGCGAGAATCCAAGATGATTCCCACCGATTCTCCCCGGCCTCTATAACCTGTGCAGCCAGAATTCTCTAAGTAGAATTCGGCGAGAATCGTAAGTGATTCTCGCCGATTCGTCGAGAATCACCCACGATTCTCGCCGAATTTGACTTGGGTATTTTTCCGACTCTGTCTGGACCGGTCCACGTTATCAGCAGGATTTTGAACCGGACTTTGGTCTTACTACATGTGGAGCCCACATCGGTCATCTCTTGACCTATTGTATAAATACTCTGGTATTTGTGTACAGTAAGACACACAGACGATATACGAAACAGAGCGGCCGACTAACCCTAATCTCGCGAACTTGCTCCGCCTCCGTCGCCGCTGCCGATCACCGAAGCAGATCTCGATCTCCTCCAGATCCTCGGTGATAGAAGCCAAGTCCTGCACAGCGTCTCACGTGTCTATCCAGAGATCTTTTGTCTCTTGATTTGAGATAGGGAAATCTTTCGCCGTCCGAATCGATCGAGACGATCGATCCTCGTGTGACCGTTGGACCTTACTGACTTCGCTAAGAAGATTGGATCTCCAGTGCTTTGCTGCTGTTTTCAGTTGTCGCCGCCAACACCGAGAGCCTCGCCGCCGCTCGTCGCCGCCGCCGGTCTCGGGGAGATTCTCTCCAAGTTAGATCTAGGGTTGTGGACTCTTCGTTGACTTCAAAAACACGTCATCGAACGAAGAGGGACACCTTAGTCTCCATACGTTGTTTGTATTTCTTACAAGCTATTTTTAATTCTTTGTAAAGGACCGATTGGTCTCTAGTTGTAGGGTTGGGTGCAACCCGTGTTGTGGGAGTGTTGACTCCTACGTGTGGAAGGGTTCCTTCCGTTAGTGCAAGGATTGGATTTCAATACTGTTGGTGAAGTGACCGAGTCGTCCCTGGTTGGGAGATAGGTCGAAGGGGGAAAGTGGACGTACCCAAATCGGGGAACCACTATAAATTGCTTGTGTACTTTTTGTGCTGTGTTGTTTTGTTTTCTTGTGCAGGTAAATCCTTAATTCCGCAAATACGCTGCAAAGACACCTATCCCCCCCATAGGTGTAAGTAGTTGACACTAGGTGGACTTTCAAGACTTCATGTAGCTGCCACCATCATGAAGCTTCCTCCTCCAAGAGTGAAGTTCCTGCTAGACCATCACTTCAGAAAATCAAGCAGGAATACACTAGGCAAAGATACAACATGTTCGACTGTTGGTGCTGTGGCAGAATTGGTCATTTTGCCATCGATTGTTGGTTCAATCCTAGAAATGCTACAACCCCTCAAGTTAGCAACGTGAGAATGACCACTCATGAGGCTAATGCTCGTAGGGGGAGTATTCTAACTCGAGACCAAGGACCCAAACTTGTTTGGGTTCCTAAGGCTAAGTGATTGTAATTGCAAGTATTTCCAAAGACCACCAAAATGCCAATCTGGTACTTGGACAGTGGATGTTATCGGCACATGACCGGGATAAGGAGCCTACTCCAGAACTTCACCTCAGTCTGCAACGGACCAAAGGTCATCTTTGGAGGTTCAGATCGAGGAATAACTAAAGGCTACGGTATGATTACTAACGGTAGCGTATCCTTTTCGGATGTAGCCTATATTGAAGGATTGGAACACAATCTCATCAGCATAAGCCAACCATGCGACAGAGGATACGTGGTTGAATTTCATGCTGACAAGTGTTTGATAAAATCGATTGACAACATGGAAACTGTTTTATCAGGCACTCGAAGCAGAAATATTTTCTGTTTAAATTTCATTTGTATAGACTCTTCCACACCAGTGTGACTTTTAGCAAAAAGTAGTGCATCTCTTGCTGACCAATGGCACAAGAGACTAGCATATATTAATCTCAAAACTATTAATAAACTATTCTCTCAAAACTTAGTACGTAATGCACCTAATGTCAAGTGCGTTACGGACAGTCTTTGTCATGCCTGTATCAAAGGCAAGCAAACAAGGAGTTCATTTAAAAGCATAATAAGCAAGGATTCTAATAGAAGCTTACAGCTTCTCCATATGGACTTGTTTGGTCCACTGCAAGTTAGAAGTTTGGGAGGTACGTTGGTTATTGTGGATGATTACTCGCATTTTGTGTGGGTGTTCTTTCTGAAACACAAGTCAGATAACTTCAGTACTGTCACTAGTTTTGTTAGGCAAATCCAAAATGAATATAATTGTTCCGTAGTCAAAATTAGAAGTGACAATGGAACGGAATTCAAGTCTGGAGCCATGGCAGAATTCTGCGAAAGTCAAGGTATCTTTCATGAGTTTTCCTCTCCTCGCACTCCACAGCAAAATGGAGTAGCTGAAAGAAGGAACAAAACACTCATAGAGGCTTGCCGGACCATGTTGAGTGATGCCTCACTTCTAGAGTATTTCTGGGCTGAAGCCGTCAACACCGCTTGTCACGTGCAAAATCGAGATCTCATCAACAAGAACCATGATAAGACTCCTTACAAAATTCTAAAAGGCAGGAAACCAACCATTTCATATTTTAGAATCTTTGGCTGTAAGTGCTTCGTACTTAACAACGGCAAGTATCACACTACCAAGTTTAGCGAGAAAAGTTTTGAAGGTATTTTTGTAGGTTATAGTAGCCATAGTAAGGCCTATTAAGTATTTAATAGAAAAACTCTGTTGGTAGAAGAGTCGGTACACATTGTATTTGATGAGACTAGTCTGCTGCAAAGCAACTCTTCTAGTATGTCTATTAAAGATGCAGGTACAAAGATGAAGGAACTCAGCTTGGATGAACCTACTCAAGATAAAGATGAGACGTTCATCAAGATCACTTCTACAACCCCTATTGGAGAGGTAGATGATCAAGATGAAGAACACATCCAAGCTGAAGATGCAACTCCAGTGGCTGAAGAGATCCCAGATGCAAGGACTCTAGAGTTCAGACACTTGAAGGATCATCCCTTAGAGCAAATCATAGGAGATCCTCGGAATGGCGTCAGAACTCGTCGAGGTACAACTAACGAAAATTTACACTTAAGTTTTCTTTCACAGGTTGAACCAAAGAAATTTGAGGAAGCCAACTCCGACGCATCCTGGATTCTAGCCATGGAAGATGAGCTGAATCGGTTCAAACGATGCAAAGTTTGGACACTTGTTCCTAAACCTAAGAGGAAGAACGTCATTGGGATAAAGTGGGTCTACCGGAAAAAGATGGACGAAGATGGAACAATTATAAAGAATAAAGCCAGACTTGTCGCCAAGGGCTATCGTCAAGAAGAAGGAATCGACTTTGACCAAACATATGCTCTAGTGGCAAGACTGGAGGCGATCAGGTTATTCCTTACCTACGCTGCACTTAAGGGCTTTACCGTCTATCAGATGGACGTCAAGTCCACCTTCCTGAATGGCGACATAAAGGAAGAAGTGTATGTAGAGCAACCGCCAGGTTTTGCTGACTCAACTTTTCCTAATCATGTTTATTTACTGCAAAAAGCCTTATATGGTCTTAAACAAGCTCCTCGAGCTTGGTATGAAACACTGTCTACCTTTCTTCTTGAAAATAAGTTCACAAGAGGAAAGATAGACAAGACATTATTTCTTAGGGAAATAAAAGGCAAGATTTTGCTAGTGCAAATCTATGTCGATGACATTATTTTTGACTCTACAGACAACAACCTCTGCAAGAAGTTTTCTAAACTTATGCAAGGGAAGTTTGAAATGAGCAGTATGGGAGAGATGAAGTATTTCTTAGGGCTTCAAGTGAAACAATCTGAGGATGGAATTTTCATCTCACAGACCAAGTTCACCAAAGAGCTACTTAAGAAATTCGGAATGAAGAATGCAACCTCTATGAGGACTCCAATGGCCTCAGCTATGTCTCTGGACAAGGATGAGAAAGGGAAACGTTTTGATGAAACCAAGTACAGAAGCATAATTGGGTCCTTGCTCTACCTTACCGCAAGTAGACCAGACATAATGTTTTCCACCTATGTATGTGCTAGATTTTAGGTGAACTCTAAGGAATCTCACTACATTGCTGCAAAGAGAATCTTGAGATACCTCAAAGGTACACCAAATCTTGGCTTATGGTACCTAAGAATTAATGATAGTGAACTAATTGGATTTTCAGATGCAGATTTTGTAGGAAGCAAAAACGACAGGAAAAGTACTTCCGGGACATGCCAATTTCTCGGAAGGAGACTTATTTCCTGGAGCAGTAAGAAGCAGAACTGTGTAGCCATCTTAACGGCTGAATCAGAGTATATCTCTGCAGGCAGCTGTTGTGCACAGCTTCTATGGATCAAGAATTAATTTTAAGACTATAACATGAAGTTCCAGAACGTTCCTCTGTTTTGCGACTCATCCAGCGCAATAGCAATCGCCAACAACCTAGTCTCCCACAGCCGGACAAAGCACATAGAGCTTCGATATCACTTCATCCGGGAGCATGTGGAAAACGGAGACATAGATCTACAATATGTCTCCACAGACAGCCAAGTTGCAGATATATTCACCAAACTGCTGGAGGAGTCCAAGTTTTCATTCTTCAAAACGGAACTCGGGCTGCTCAACAAAGAGGAATAGTGATGGTGGATTCAAAGACAGGCTCAGAGTTGAAGATATCGGTGGCAGTAAAATTCTCCCAAGCAAATCGTCCTTCAAAGAGATATACTCGAGTATATAGAGACTTATACACGAGTAAACGGAAAATACTCGATTAACAAAATTTCTAAACTCGAGTAATTGGTAATCTACTCGTGTATGTACTCGACCTACTCGTGTATGCTCCATCTCATACTCGTGTATAGCGAAATATACTCGAGTATACGACAATCAGTAATTTGAAAATTTCATTTTTTTCTCTATTCGCACCAAGGTGTTTGCCGCTCCGTAACAGGTACGATTTTATCCTTATCACTCCTACTTAAACCTAATTAGGGTCATATATATATTTATAAAAGTCGGAAATCCTTTCCACTCCTCATTCTCCCAAGTAGCCGTCGTCGCTTCATATTCCGGAACCCGCAGAGCTCTGTTGTCTTCGTCACTTCCGTACTACAGAATCGCAGATGGCTCCCTCCTCCAAGATCGGAATCGGCTCAGAGCTCGCCCCTGAAGGTATAGCCGACCTCTCCGATGATTTCCGACACCTGTTAATTCCGTTTGACACCGCCGGACTCTCGTTCATCCTCCAGACACTGTGCAAAGTCATTTTCCCTACAGTCGAGGAATTCTACAAAAATCTGAAGGTCAAGCGCAATGGTAAAGTTCTAAAATCCAAGGTTAGTGGGATCAAAATCCGTCTGGACAAAACTTCCTTAGCTACTCTGTTAAAGTTGCCAGTGGTAGATGAAGACGATGATCTGACTCCTGAAGATTCCGACAGAACCAGCCTCTTCTGTGGAACAAACCCTGAAGCAGATTCGTTTAGCCGAGCAGATTTCAATTCAGAGGGCAAATTTCTCGTGGATGTAATCGCCAAAGTACTTTTATGCAAGACTTATTCTATCCGAGACATATCCAAGGATATGTTTGACGTTATGCAAGCCATAATCTGCCAGAAGAAATTCCAGTTTGGAATGATGATACTGGAAAAGATCCGAGAAAGCGTAAAACATCCAAGTTATGCTAGGATTATCTCACTCCTCCTCCATGAGATTAATCCTACAGTGTTTGACTTATCCAAAGGGACTCCCCTCCATCATATGAAGAAGGTATCGATCTCCTCCATCCAAAGATATGAAATCAAACTCCTCAACACTGCTCAAGCCTCAAAAGCAGCTGTTACCTCAGAAGATAACCCCAGAGAGCCACTTGTCTCAGATGATAGGATTCCATCTCCTCCTTTACATCACACTATTACCACCTAGAGTGTAATAGTTGAGGGGGAGCCGTCCTCATCTAATTCTCAGCAAGATCTGATCCAAGATCCTACTCCTCCTTCTCCACCTCCAGAAGATCTCCCCTCAGAAGTTCAAGCTCAAAAAAACCTTCTCTCTACTGCTGAAGATATTAACAGACAGATTGATGAACTCAGATCAGTTGCTCCTACGTTTCAAGAAGACTCAAGTGCGCTATCTCCTGAGGATCACTCTCAAGTAGATCCTTCCCCTGCTAAGGATCCTTCTCCCTCCCCTGAAAAGGTACCCCCTACCTCTCCTGCTCAGTCCCCTGATAAACAGCAAGGTCAGCCAGAGACTACTCTACTGTCTGATGACGAGGACATGTCTCCAAAACCAGTGGATGCTCCTCTGAGGACACTAGACTTCTCTCTTCCCTCTTTCATCAATACAGAAGATTCACTTGTGATACCACCCTTTAAGAGAGATGAAAGCTCAGTTGTGATTACTGAAATCCCCCCCTGGGTTGCTCCTGTTCCCTCAGCCTCTGCCCCAGCCTCAGATCCCTCTAGCTCCTCAAATTTTGTCAGTCAGATTGGGAAAATGTTCCGTGAATAAAGAAAATACTTTGATGATTCTCTGGCATCAGTGAATAACAAGATCCATACTCTTGAAACTGAGATGAGTAGAGGCTTTGCTGAAATTCAAGCAAACACTAATGAGCTCAAGAGACTATTTCAGTTGGGTGGCAAAGCCATAGATCATACTATCACCAGTATAGGTGTACTTAAAGATCAAGCTGAAACAGTTGCAAATAATTAGACTCAATTGGAAAAGGATGCTGGCGCAAATGTTATGAAAGTTTGTGACAAAGTTGGAACATTTAGAGATGAAGCAATTGCCCAACTCTCAGTAGATATCACCAAGGGGGAGAAGATAGTCAAAGAACAAGTTGAAAAAATATCTGAACAATCTCAAGCATCTATGGATAGTCTAGTCAAAGAAATGAAAGCAGATATCCTTGCTCAACTTCAATCTGTAAAATTCTATATCTATGACACTGCAGTATGGGTGAATAATCAGAACTTTCCCAACTCCCAACTTAACCGTGTCATTATTCCAAAGGTCCTAGATGCTCTTGAAGAACATCCTCCCTCAGGTGCTCCAGATCAGGCTAACTTTCCAGCTCAGGCCAACATTCCAGAGTATGTGCTAGTCTTCTCAACTAGACCTACTGGTGACATGACTGAGCCTCCTCTTTCTTATGCTGACGTGTGGCAAGATGAGTTTCCTCCAAGTTCTCAGGGTTCCCCTAGAAAGAAAAAGAAATATGGTGATGGTGCTTCTGCTAGCCGTTCTGCACAAAGGAGAGAGCCTGCCCCAGATACAGAAGGTAGACCAAAAATTGTTCATGCAGAAGTTTGGAGTCCCACCTCCAAGTCTCTTATCTTTTATACATTAAAGCTGGTAACAGATTTTGGTGAAAATAGAGATCACTACTATAGCAACGCAGAATGGAAAGCATATGATGTATCTCAAATCAAAATAAGATTGCATGACAGAAATTGGGGATATAACAATCTAGCTGCTCCTCCAAGGCCCAAGACCTATTTTCCCAAACCTTTCAGCTACCTAGAGAGGCAAGAGCTTAAAAGAGAAAGACTGCATAGAGGAGCCCCTTCTTGAGTGAATGAGGATGTGGATATGGACTTTTAATCTTTTAAAAACATTTCTATATATATATTTGATTCTAATTATGGCAATCTTTATTATTCCTGTTTCATTTTTTTAGTATATGTTTTGTTGCTCTTTTTACTCTAAGTAATTCACCTTAGTATAGAGGGTGCTGACATCTACAAATAGGGGGAGATTGTTGGGATTTGTCTCCACAATACATCAGATTTGTAGGAAGTCAGACCTTGAACTAAGATGAATTAAGGTGTATTTGATATTGTGTTTGAGTTGTATGTGTGCAGGTTCTTATTGCCAAGTGTAGACCAATGTTAGTCTATAATGGGCCACCAAACACAGGACCATACAATGTAATTCCTCAATGTGTGATCCAAGGTGTTGGCTCATGTATAGCCTCTTTATTGGGACACACTTCATCAACATGCACTTGGACCTATGGACCATGGAGTATTGAAGTCTATCTCAGAAGAAATTTTCTAAGTCCACATACTCAAGTACTTCTTTAGTATACTCGAGTAAGTGTGTCTATACTCGAGTAGTTTGGGCTACTTACTTGAGTGGATTCTCTATATACTCGAGTATGAAAGCTTATACTCGAGTAGATTTTTTTTTACTCGAGTAAGTGATACCTTGTACTCGAATAGATGGTTAGTTACTCGAGTAAGCGTTCTGTTTGAACTCGAGTAGATCTGGACTTCTTATCCTAGAAAGATTCTAAGTCCACATACTCGAGTAGTTCTCTGAAATACTCGAGTAAGTAACTCTGTACTCGAGTAGATTGATTTTCATACTCGAGTAGGTTAGTGATCACTCGAGTAGTTTTCCTAAGATACTCGAGTAGTCTATCTTCCCCATACTCGAGTATCGCAAATTCCAATACTCAAGTAGCTCTTCAATTCTTATCTGAGAAATTTTCCAAAGTGTTTATACTCGAGTATATTTTCTCATACTCGAGTAGTCTCTCTAAGTCACTCGAGTATTGATCCCTGAAGCACTCGAGTAGTTTCTATCTTTATACTCGAGTATATCCCTCATATCTACTCGAGTATGTAACCTCTTATACTCGAGTATGTCTCTATCTCTCTCTCTCTCGAGTGTATCTGTTCGAATTTCCTGAATTTCGCTAAGTCAAGTTTCTTTGTGTATTTTGAAAGAGTCCTTTCTGATTGGTCCACGTGTCATCCTTAATTATGCTTATGACCGTTGGAGACCGCCTATAAATAGGTCTTTTCAGACTTGACTAAATATATACGTTTTACAGAGATTATTTTAAGAAAGAGAAAATCCCAAAAACCCTAATCTTCCCATCCGCCACCATTATAGTTTTCGGAAGAAGCTCTGGATCATCTTCTCTCAGCCGCAACTATCGATCTCTAATTCTCAAGCGATTCAGACTCAAGAAGAATCATCCGATCTCTCCGTGCTTCATCGATCTCTGATTTATTTTCTTGATCGTGGTGATTCCAGATCTCAGAATCATGGATCTCTTTCAAGTCCTCTTCAACTGTTTCTGTTCAAACCGAAAAGCTCTCAAGAAGAAGATAAAGTCAAAGATCCAGATCTGTGCTATTTGTTGTTTGTGTTTTTCTTTTCAAACAAATTTCATTGTAGGAGATCTATCTCCGAGTGGTAGGAAGTTTTATCTTCCGAGTGTAGATCCGTTTGGGATCGAGTTTTGTAGGAACATAGTTCCGAGGTGTAGGATTGGTTTGCAATCCGAGATAGTGGAGTAGCCGAGTCTAGTGATTTGCTAGATCGGTGAGTAAAGTGGACGTACCCAAGATTGGGGAACCACTATAAATCTCTTGTCGTCTGTGTGATTGCTTGATTACTTATCTGTGCTGTGTTAATTTTTTTTATTCCGCATTTGACACGCATTTCACCTATTCACCCCCTCTAGGTGATTTAGGTTGACAACTTAGTTCTCTCAGGTGAAACCGACCCGCGCCTTTATTTTTGGCCTGAGGTACGATATACTTGGTAGTGGCAAGGCGGTTTGAGAAATGGGGGGTGGCTGATCCGTACCTGCATTATGTAGGCTTGACATGAGAGCTCCAAGGCATTGGGCTTTCGGTGGCGGCAAGATGAGAGTCTTGGGCCTGCGTGCAAGAATAAATGCTCATTGGTGGGATCTGGTGTTTCCGGTACACGCGAATGTGCCCTGAGTGCACGGAGCGTCGGGCCGTCGGGCCGACATTTGTGATATGTATTGATTGTATGGTCGTACACGTCTTGTGTGGTGTGCTATATATACTGTTGAAAAATGCTATGCAGGGATGGAATTCCGCTGCCCCGTGCTAGGGGCAGGTTCGTTATAATTGGTCAGTTGAATGCTAACCATTGCCCTGTTTGCCACCGCTTGGTGGATTGGTTCATGCAGGTGCAGGAGGTGCTGGTCCAAGCGGGACTTAGCGGGCTGAAGCCCAAGCTGCGATGATGCCCTCGAAGGCTTTATTTTGTTTCTTCTTGTTCATGTGTGGCCGGCCTGCGTGCCGATGTCTGCTAACCACACCTTTGTTAAGAGAAACCTGTAACGCCATAAGTCTATTTGTTTTGGTTGTATACATTCCTATTTTTATATAGTGGGCAGTTCTTGTAACTCTTGAGTTCAAGTTTTCAACCGTGAAGCTTTTGCTAGAATGCTCTGTGTTAGGATGCATTGGTATTGATATTATTTAGTAGCATCTCCGCCTATTTGTGGAATATGGTGTGGGGCCCCGGTCGGACCCTCTATTATATTCTTCTTGACAGGTCGAGGTGTTACACCCCAGGAATAGTTATGATCAGCGGCAAGCTTGCTCATACCCTCTTCGACACGGGTGCTTCACACTCATTCATGTCGGACACTTTTATTGAAGGGATAGAGGGCGTGGAAAGGTTCCCTGGCATAGAAAGGAGGGTGCGTCTTCCTGATGGCTCGGAGCTACGGACCACAGATTGTTGTAACATGGAGGCCGAGATCGGAGGCATGGCATTCGAAGCTCTGACGGTGGTCTTGAGATTACCAGACTTTGATTTGATTTTGGGCATGACCTGGCTTCATTGGAATCATGCTCAGATCGACTGCCCCTCAAAAAGGATCACGCTCAGACATGGAGACTCTTACGTCACTATTGAAGGTATCCGACCTATCCCCCATCTTTCTTTATCTTTTGTACAGGCTGTCAAGGCCTATGAGCAGGGGGGAGGAGGTGTACCTAATCTGCTTCGAGATAGCAGTAGTAGAGAGCGCTATAACTGATATCCCGATGGTTCGAGAATTCTCCGATGTGTTCCCGGATAAATTGTCAGGACTACCACCAGCTTAGGACTTGGATTTCAGGATCCGGTTAGTGCCGAGGGCGAGGCCAGTGTCCCGGGCACCTTACAGGATGGCTCCAAGAGAGTTTGCAGAGTTCCGGACTCAACTTCAAGAACTTGTGGAATCGGGATTTGTGTGGCCGAGCTCATCGCCGTGGGGAGCACCAGTTCTTTTTGTGAAGAAGAAAGACGGATCGTTGCGACTATGCATAGATTACCGGGAGCTAAACTGATTGACAGTCCACAATACCTATCCACCGCCTCGGATAAATGAGCTATTTGATACGCTATAGGGAGCCTTCTAGTTCTTTAAGCTATATTTGCGATCCGGTTACTATCAGCTCCGCATCTGAGAAGAGGAAATACCGAAGACCGTATTCAGTTCATGTTATGGGCTATATGAGTTCACGGTGATGCCTTTTGGGCTCACAAATGCCCCCTCCGCATTCATGACCCTAATGAACCGTGTATTCGAACCCCACTTAGACCGCTTCGTCATTATGTTCATTGATGATATCCTGATCTATTCCCGGACTCAGGATGAGCACGCAGAGCATTTGGCTCAGGTTTTGCAGAGGCTGAGAGAGTTCGAGATGTATGCAAAGTTTTCTAAGTGCCAGTTCTGGATACAGGAGGTAGCCTTCATGGGGAACACTATCAGTGGATCTGGATTGGCAGTAGATCAAGCTAAGATAGAGGCAGTACGGAATTGGCAACGACCGAAGACAGCGTCAGACATCATACAGCTTCTTGGGATTAGCAGGTTACTATCATAAGTTCGTGGAGGGATTCTCAAGGATAGCCCTCCCCCTCACGTCCTTGACAAAGAAGGATGCAAATTTTGTTTGGTCAGAGTAGTGCGAGACAGCTTTTCAGGAGATGAAGGACCGACTCACCTCATCACATATCCTTGCACTCCTATCCGGGAGTGAAGGATTTCAAATCTACACGGATGCCTCTTACCAGGGGATGGGTGTGGTACTGATGCAGCATGGACATTTTATTGCTTATGCCTCGAGACAGTTGAAGAAGCATGAGCATAACTATCCAGTACATGACTTAGAGCTCGGGGCTGTGGTATTCGCCCTAAAGTTATTGAGACATTTCTTATACAGGATTCATTATGATATCTACTCAGATCACAAGAATCTTAAATATATCGATACGTAGGACCTGAACTTGCGACAGAGGAGGTGGCTAGAATTCCTCTACGACTATGATTATCAGATCAACTACCATCCAGGGAAGGCAAACACAATAGCAGTTACTTTGAGCAGGAGAGCCGACACTTCTGGATCGGAGCCTCGGTTGATTTCTATAGAGCTTATACGGATGAAGGAAGACATGCATATTACCATGGTATCTGAGGCCAAACCAGTGGTATACCGAGAGTACCTGAGCTCATTGATCGGTGATGATGATATTTGGGGGCGTATTACTACACATCAGAGGATGAATGCCGTATTAGAGCCGATTTTCAGTGCCCTGGAAGGGGGCAAGTTTGAGGATTACACGCTGCAAGATGATCTCCTTCGATTCCGTGGACGAGTATACATACCAGCAGGAGAAGGTATCCGGGATGACATACTCAGAGAGGAACATTGCTCTAGATATTCGGTGCATCCCGGCATCACCAATATGTGGGCAGACTTACGGAGGACCATGTACTGGCCGGGGATGAAGTGGGAGATCACCTATTTTATGACACACTACGAGACTTGTTAGCGCGTGAAGGCAGAATGTAAAATCCAGGAAGGTTTATTATAGCCATTTCCAGTCCCAGAGTGGAAGTGCGAGGACATTGCTATGGATTTCGTACACGGACTGCCTCGCTCCCACTCTGGGCATGATTCCATCTTGGTCGTAGTAGATAGAATGACCAAGGTAGCGCGGTTTATTCCAGTTAGGAAGGATACACCAGTTGCAGTCTGGGTGAGATTGTTCGTGGAGCAGTTCGTCATATACCATGGCATCCCCAGGACGATCGTTTTAGACCGCGATGGTCGGTTCACATCGAGGGAGTGGAGGGTTGTGAATGCTTACTTGGGCTCTCGGCTGACTTTTAGTACCGCCTTCCACCCGAAGACCAACAGACAGACTGAGCGCACCATCCGGACCATGGAGGATCTACTCCGTCTATGCATTCTTGATACGGGGAAGCCTTGGGAGAGGTTGCTGCCATTGATTGAGTTTTCCTATAATAACAGCCACCAGGCTAGCATCGGGATGGCACCATATGAGGCACTTTATGGGAGGAAGTGTCAGACACCGCTATCATGGGTTCAGGATGTTGACACCAAGGCTCTTGGCTCTGATTTTGTAGAGGATACAGAGGCTCAGGTTCGTTTGATCAGGGATCGAATGCTAGAGGCCCAGAGCAGGCAGGCGAAGTATTATGATGCTCGGTACCAGAAGGTGGAGTTCCAGGTAGGGGACCGAGTATTTTTGAAGATACGTCCGATGCACGGTGTCTCTCGGGTGCGGAGGCACAAGAAGCTCAGTCCTCGTTATATGGGGTCGTACGTGATTCTGGATCGGATCGGTCCCTTGGCTTATAGACTGCAGCTGCAGCCAGAGTTGAGTGCCCTGCACGACGTCTTCCATGTCTCTTCCTTACGAAGAGCTCTCCTACGGCCGGATAAGCACATCACTACTACAGCTGGTCCGATAGCACCAGACAAATCCGTTTGATTGGACCCTATCCGGATTGATGATACAGATGTCCGATTGTTGCGAAAGAAGAAGGTTCCTCTTGTGAAGGTGTTGTGGTCCAACCATGGACGGGAGGAGCACACCTGGGAGCCGAGGGATCTGATGATGGAACAACACTCGGAGTTATTTACTTCAGGTATACCCTAGTTTATGCGTTTAAATTTCTTATAACTCTTACAAGTAGAACCCCGTAGACCCGAACTTAAATTTCGGGGACGAAATTATTTTTTTTGTTTATAGGATTTGTAACATCCCATGTTACTTCTAGACCCCTTAACTTAGATTGGGTTGGTCATGGGGTGGGTGTTAGGGAAATTATCTAGGTTTGAGCCTAGGTAATGGGTTGTAGCCATGAGGGGCCCACTATAGTGCCCAAGTCAAACTAGGTCAAACTAGCCTAAATAGGAACACTAGCCACACCATGATCCCCACCACATTTCCCTAACCCTAAGGACAATCTAAGTAACCCTAAGGCATTTCACATCGTCATCCATTTGACCCTAGTTGACCAAAGTCAACCTTAGCTTCAATTTGGTCAAACTCATACCTATATCCCCAATTAGACCAAGTGGGGCACACCTTGACCCAACCAAAGTTGGGGAGTAAAATTAGGCTCATTACCCTCAAGTGGGGCCAGCCCACTCTCCATGGTTGACCAAATCAACATTTTGACCTAAAGAGGAAGAATTGAACCCAAGTCATTTCCATTGGGCCAAGCCCACCCAACTCAGCCAAATGCCAACTCAAATTGTCAAAGTCATCCCCTACCCCTCCAATTTGAAGAGAGAGAAAGCATGCAGGGGAAAATTTAGAGAAATCACCCAAAAAGAGGAGAGAGAAATGGCATAAAGTGAAAGGAGGCCACATGGACTTCATTCCATCAGCCCCAAAGTTGCTCGCCGACCCCCTTGTGACTATTAGAGGGAGTTTGAAATGTTGGTGGCCACATGGCAGCAATGGTGATACAACCAAAGCTTGAACCAAGCTCCCCTTGGTTTTAAATCCCAATATACTCCCTCTTAGCCCGATCTACTCACTCCATCAGCTTCAGAGGGCCGAGAGCAATAGAATTCGATACCTGGAGCTAGACATTTGGTGGAGAATCCAAGAAACCGAGAGGAGATTGTCGGAGCAGCTCGGCCATGGCCAACCGCCGCCAACCTCGCCTCCAGGCCGCCATTCGGGTTCGTTTCTCCTAACATCTACTCGTACTAGCTTCCTAGTTGTATTAGGAGAGGTATCAGGCTCAATTGAGCCCGATCACTGGTGAGGAAATCATGGTTTTTCCGAGAAAATCCATTTCTCTTGGGCCGTCGTCGCCGCCGTCCCCCTCCACCTCATCACCAGCAAAAGATGGCCACCACCACCGTGAAGGTGATGGCACCGTTGGTCGGGGGTGGCACAGCCTCAGGTGGCCGGAAATGGCCCAGCAAGAAGTCCCAGGTCGGCTCAATCTCAGCCATTAGACCATCGGGGACGAAATCCAGCAGCCGATGGATGTTCTTTAAGATTCGTGCAAATAATTTAATTTATTCTGTATTAATTTATATGATATGAATAGTTCCTTTTATGTCACAATTCAACAGTAGCTTTGCATGTTAATTTTAGGGCTCTTAAGGCCATCTCCTGAAAATATGATCAACATGGAAAATGTAGCCAGTAAGGTTAGATTTAATTTTCCACCCTTAACTTGAGTTTTGGTCCAGTGATCTGACCTGTAGGACTGTTCTACTAGGACTTTTCCTAGGCAAGGGCAGAAATTCAAATGCATGCTCAGGCCAATCCATATACCCACATGACCTAAAATTTTGGTCAGATGCTTGTTAGGGTCATACGTAGACCCTGTGAAAATATGAAAATTTTCGGAAGATATTTTCCTATAGTTTTTCTCATAATACAATAATTTAAATTAATGAAATATTTGGAGTAATATGACTCCAAATAGCCCCAAATTTTGGTGGCAGGTCCTTGGGGACATAATATGTGCATGGTAAAAATTTCAGCACATTTTGACCACTGCATGTTAGGTTAACCCACTTGCATGTGTTGGCTATATATAGCTTTAGAGTGCAAATAGAAATTTTGGAAATATTGCATATTCAGCCTATTTGTTACATTCAAAAATCATGGAACTTATTCCAGAAGCTCATTAGAATAAAGTTTACCCCTCATAGAGATTTTGGGATTTTTGGAAGCAAGAATACTATTAATTGGAATTTTTGAAAGATAGGCCATTTAAGGATAAAACTTGAAAATAGTGTTATTCAAGAGTTAAAATTCTCAAATCTTGTCTAGAAATTAAGGGAGTCATATGAAATCCCTGGAAAAATTTATGGCCCTGATTAGTTGATTTTATAATGATAGTATGTACTTTTGACCATTTTTACCTTTTGGGAAATCATTTAGTTATCATAAAAATATACATCAGAAAATGTTGGAAAAATTTCTAAAGCTGTATAAATGTATGCTTAGCCTTGTATAATTATCTCAAAATTTTTGGATGCCATAATAATTTTTAAACAAGCATAATGGTATTTTAGTAAATTAGTAAGAATTGAATTTGGTTGGTCACTACATTATATAAGTTTATGAAACTCTGTCATTAACCTTAAATTAATGATATTTATGCTCTGTAATTTTCCTAAAATTTTTGGTAATGTATTCCTTGTACTTCATTTGGAAAATGGTAATTATGTGAGTTTTGTATTAATCAAGGAATAAATAGAAATATTCAAAGGAAAATTATGAATTTTGATATACATCAATATTTTACGATGATACAACTTAGGAGAAATTTCTTAGGTCAGTGGATTATAATTTGTATTACTTCATGTATTAAAAGACCTAGGGAATTAGTTAAATGATTTAATTAGAGGCTTTAATGACTTAAGAAAATTAAGTAAATCAATATGCTCACTTCATTAGTCCAAACAATCCTAAGATAAATCATTTGGGGCAGGAGGCCCAAGGAGTTGGAAGTTTTATTTCGGGGTGGTATTAGGTCATGGGCAGCGCATTGTGAAAGTAGGTTATATTATAAGGACCACCGAGGGATGGATCGATGGTTGAGCTAGAGATCACAAGTGGAGTATAACTCTGGTTGGTAGTGTTTTCTTAGTGATAAGAGCAAAAGTGCAAGCCTTTGGATAACAACCAGGTGGAGGCCGGCGGAAGACCGTTGCCCCTTCAATAACATCTTAAATCATTAGGATCGCCCAAGAGTAATAATGAGAGCAAAAAGGAAATCATGGGTAGGCACCCACTAAAGTAAATATCCTTAAGAAAGGGAGCTTTGGGCTTCAGCCCATCGTAGTTCCTAGTGCTCCCGAGAGCCCTTCACCGGGTATACCCTGGGCAGTCCTGGGATTAATCTTAAGTCATTAAGTATAATAACCCGTAGACAAGAGTAGCCTAATAGGTTAGGCATCGTATCATCATCCTCACCCGTACTGGGTTCGAGGGATTCATGGTAATATTCTCGCCTGTGTAGGGTTTGAGGGATTTGTGTTATATGCTCACCCGTGTAGGGTTGGAGGGATTCAGGACAGGCTGGTCCTGCGAGCTGAAGGCTCGAGCTATAATACTTGCATGTGCATAAACATACTAGTGGCGGGTCACGCGGTACTGGGCCAATCGTCACACCAATGGCAGTACGGTGACTCAGGCGGGTGTGTGGGTTGAGGGGCCAGCAGGTTGTTTATACTGCAGTCTGGTGGACAATCCCCAGAAACGCACACAACAAGACTGACGGGTAGTCATCAATTAGTACGCAAGACTCCAGAGTGCACCTAGGACGTGTACAGAGGCGTATGGGAGGTCTAGGTTTGGTAGTGTGCATACCTGCCTTGGAGTGCAGATGCCCTCTATACTGCTACTGTAGCCACAACGGTGGTACCAGAGAATGATGCTAGCTCCAAAAAGGGGGAACTAAATGTCTGTGATCACAGAGTCGTTGTGTGTGAGTTGCACTTTCATGATTCATAATAACCTGCATGCATTCATTTATATTAGGTCATACGCTTCATGGATACTTATCATATAAATTAGTATGGGCTCTTTTATATGATAAGTTAAATTTTTTAACTCTAATTTATATGTTTGTATGGGCACTCATATAAGTTAGGGTACTTCTGTGATGGTAGTGTAGTGGTAATATAGCTTTTCTTACTATCCTTTACATCAGTATTTACTTACTTCAGTTTCCTACTTGCGTACTGCCTTCTATTCTTCTTTTACTGTACTTATATCTCTTACATAGAACTGCTAGAGTAGTATTACTTGTACTTCTAATATACTTTTTAGTATATGGCCACTCTCATCTGCTTTTACTTGCCACCCCTTGTTGCCTTCCGCTTCGTCCTCTTGCACGGTGCCTTGGAGTTGCGGGGCGAGGTGCGGAAGAAATGACTTAGTCTTTTGACTAATGGTCGTTGACCAACTATTTTTAGGGGCTCGAGGAGATGGGGTACCAGCACGACCAGCAGGACGAGGTGACAGGACCTGAGGAGCCCGTTCGACTACAACCTTCTACTACTACTGCAGAGCTACCGCAGGTGGGATGAGTTAGAGATGATAGTGTCTTCCGCTGTTAGAGAGAGAGAGAGGGATTTTTATATATGATGTACAGGGCATAAGCCCTTTTTACTTTTCATTGATGTACTCTATCTAGACTGATGCATTTTCCATTTCTATATATATATGTTGTGACTGTGGACTATTTAATTGCTTCTGCTACTCATATTTGCTCTGGGGTATGATCGTGTTAGCCGGAAGAATTGGCGTCTTACGGTGTAAACCCACTCGTGTGGTAGTATCATTGTAAGACGACGGTTCTGGGCATAAGATTCGGGTGTGCTTCCAAATTGGGAAGTCAGATCTTACCGGAATTCACCCCACCGGAGGCCCTCCCTGGGGTACTCTCATTGGGGGTAGTGGCCGGAGCCAAAGCCTCCACCAGTGGAGGTGGGGCAGCCCGTAACCCCCTGCCTCTTGTTTCACGGTGGCATTACAGCCACCATAGACCTGGAGATGTTTTTCTCCAGGTCGCCTGCGGCGGCGGCCGATGGCCACCGGACGACTCCCAGCCGGAGCGCCCACCCCGGGCGAGTTTGCTGGGGGTAGTGGTCGGAGAAACCGGTGCTTCGGCCGGCTATGATGCCACCTGCATGGCCTCACGGTCATTGCATGCATGCAGCCACCGTGAGGCCCTGTTTATTAATATTATTACTTTTTTTATTTTCTTTCGGCGCAGATCACCGACGGCGGCGGCGTCGGACCACCTCCAACCAACGTCCGTCGGGGAACCCAATCTGGATGAGGCCATCAGAGGTAGTGGCTGGAGCAATCGGTGCTCCGAACGTCTTCTGGAGTGTCGTACTGTAGCTCCACGGTGGCTGCATAGATGAAGCCACCATGGATCTAGAAGTACTTTCCATCCAGATCCATTGTTGCCACTGGCGGTGGTAGACCGCAGGCCAGCACCTCGTCGAAGCCCCTTCCAAGGCGATCACGCCATGAGTGATGGTCGGAGTTTCCTTCCCATTGGTGGTGGTGGGGAGGCCCCGCAAGTGGAGAACTAAGGCTCACGGTGGCAGCATGCATGCTTCCACTGTTGACCTGGATGGATTTTCCTTCAAGGTCTTGCGCCCGCCGACGGCGTTTTGCTGCCGACCTGCGCCTCACCAGGGTACCCAACCCCGAGCGCCACCATTCAAGTGTATTGGCGGGATCAATTGTTCTTCGGTCGGCCACGAATGTTATCCACGCCATCACGGAATATAGCTAAAAAGGGGGGCTGTAATAGTTGTATGCAGTCTTTATTATTTTAATATGGTTGAAGATGATGAGTGTAACGGCCACCCCAGCACCATGCTCGCAAGGACGGCCGCCGGCACCCCTAGCATCCAGCTCAAAAGGGTTCAGCCTAACCAGGTCTGCAGACTATGCACCCCAACCCCTCTCCGCGCCTGTTTTTCAGCTGTGGTAGGTTGTTTCCACTATGATGAGAGTTGTGGTAAATAGTCTCTTATCAAGTTCCTGGGTTCGATCCCCAGTGGCAACAACCTACCGTTGCTGAAACACAGGCGCGGAGAGGGGTTGGGGTGCATGGCCTGCAGGCTTGATGTGATAAGCTGACTACCAGTAGTGGACCCGGGTTTGGACTCTGGTAGGCCGGCGGTGCCAGCTGGGTCCCGCAGGGTTGGCGGGCCTGGACCGTTATAAAGAGTGTAGTTTTATTCTAGTTTATATCATGCACATTGGCTTTTATAGAATTTTATCCGTAAACTCAAATGATTATTTCGTTTGGATTTCTCTAATTTTGCTGCATGTACTAAAATGTTGATGGTTTTTTTCCTTTTAATTGTAAACAAATAAGTGTTCCTGAGCATTTTTTGTCTTGGCTACTAACACGTACATCCATAGTGTTTTCACCCAAGCCTTTTATATTTCCTTTCACTATTTTTATTCTCTCAAACTTTTATATGACCATGCTATGCTGGAAGCTTTGTATCTTTAGAGAAATAAAAATGATGATTTCCTTGCAAACCCTTCTCTGCTCGAAGGGCTTAGACACAATCTCGCATTTTCGAGCTTTCATTTCTCATTTTACTCAAAAATACTTGGTTATAAATTTTGATACGCAATATATATTTCTTGCCATATCAATACTGGTTTGAGCCTGCGATAATTATCGAGACACGTGTGCTTCATAACTTAGTGTCAAACTATAATTTCTTATTATTCTTATAAGTATTGCTAGGTAGACACTGCATTCATCACCAAGTGCATGGGGATGTGGGAGGGTGCATGTATTTCGATGTGGCGGGTTCGTCGGCTTTCGCCCTATTATAGACTACAGAAGAAGTTGTGACGACGAATTCAATGTTTGTTGGGTAGTGGAGAGGACCGGGGGCTAGCTACCCCTTTCATATAGGCCGTCTCACACCCGTTGGTTATGTGCCGAGAGGGTTGATCTCCACACGGGTGTGGATGTGTTTCCACCAAGAGTACCTATTCTTCATAAGGTACAAAAGCCTAGGAAGTTGGGGTGTATTTATAACCTAGAGGTGGGAGCGACCGACCCACTATGACCATCTGGCCACGGCGGTGAGGCCTGGAAAGTGAGCTCCTTCTCTTAATAGGTCACTATGTCGACATAGGGTAAAATGATTGTAACACATCATTCGAGCGACCGTGAGAACATCATACATGCTCATTACATCAATTATATATAATATGTTTACATATGCTATCACCTTGGTCCGTCATCGTATAACGACCATCAGGAGGAGTTATACGATGACTGGTAATGTTACTGCTTCAGTACTCTCTTTATAAACCATTGATTTCCCCTGTCACTACCTTTTAGTTGCTTATACAAGATATGTTGCTTCGTCTATTGTACTAACTTTCTTTGCAGGTTCCCTTCCTTGCACCCATTAGGGGGGGCTGGGGAGGAGCGTGGGATTTACTTGGTCATGATGTGGCTAACGTACTTTGTATGTATCATTTTAGGGCCCGATGTGCCTACCCACGGAGCAGGAGTAGATGGAGGACCATAGGCGTGATCCCGTTGATGAGGAGTTCCAGGAGCTAGTTCGGACAGTCTACGAGGACTTGAGGGTACTATTTTGAGGAGAGAGGATGTGTGATTTCTTTTGTAGACTCTATGTTTGTCAACTCATGTATGGTTGATCTTTTTTGAACACCTATACCCTCATGGGTTTGTTATGGTTTACCTATATCTATCATGATGAAATATCTATATTCTGTGATGCTTCCGCAAAATTTGTATACTCTGTGAATGATTTTCTATTCTGATACATATAGCCTTACAAAGCGCATGTCCCGCAAATTGTGTCGTGGGTCGGGTGAGAGGGGTTGGTCCTCTATCAAAACACGAACTTTTTGTGGGGCAAGCGCTTTGGGTATAAGGTCCTCCTAGTTTTCAAAAGGGGGGATCTTACAAGGGTATAAGAGGGGAAAAACGATCCAGGTTTATACAAACAATCACAGGCGATTCACCACGATATGACAACTAGTTCGAGGACGAACTATGCAACAGAAGCGTGGTGGATCGTAGTAGAATCATGATGAAACATCATGCAAGTGTCCGCTAGTAAAACCCAACCAAATCAATTCTTCGACCAAGTACCTACCCTTTAGGTTAATTACATAGCTCTGACACACATATTTTATAATCTGACACGGGAATTTCGGGAGCCTAGCCTCAAATTGAGAAATGAGAACATGGATGACACCAATGAGGGCATTTACACCCCTGACACACTAGTTGATGAGTTGGCCAATCCACCTCCTACCGCACCCACTGGTCATGCAGTGCCGGCCCAACCGGCCCCGTTTCACCAAACAGAGTTAGGGCAGACTCTTACCGCAGGACACTTTTCGAGCCTCACTGTACTTTTCGAGCCATACTGCAGCAGCATCAGCTGCTACAGGCACAGGGCCCTACAGATGCAGAGAGATTGGTGATGTTCAGGATCTTTTGTCCCCCGACATACAGAGGGACAGAGTCGGCCATCCAGACAAAGGATTGGCTTGAGAGGATTGAGGAGCTACTAAGGGGAATGCACTATCCTTCCTACTACGCAGTCTCCCTAGCTACCACCCTTCTGGAGGGCAATGCTAGGCAGTGGTGGAGGTCTATACTACAGACCACTTATAGGAACCGCTGCCTGACTGATGTTTCCTGGAGAAGTTTCTCTGCCTTATGATGGAGCACTTCATTTCTAGCTCAGACCAGATAAAGCTCCAAGAGCGCTTTCTTCACCTTGGCCAGGGAACTATGATTGTTACAGAGTACCAGCGAGAGTTCTCTCACCATGCCTGATATGCTGGCATCATTGCCATAGAGGATTAGAATCGGGCCAAGAGGTTCTTTCGGTCGCACGTGTGTAATTTCACCGGGCGCGCGTTATTTCACCCGGCGGGGCATTATTTTGCCCGGAAGTACGTTATTTCGCCCGGGCGCACGTTATTTTGTCGTCACGCATGTTATTTAGAAGGGGCGTGTGTTGTTTCACCCGTGCTTGCGTTGTTTCACTCGCGCTCGTATTATTTTGCCTGGGCGCATGTTATTTGGCCCGGGGGCACGTTATTTCACCCAGGCGCACGTTATTTCACCCTGTCGCGGTTGTTTTCGCCAAGCCGTACGTTATTTCACCCGGGCACACGATTTTTCTCCCAGGCGCGTGTTATTTCTCCCTCGCGCGTGTTATTTTGCCTTGGCACGGGTTATTTTGCTCCGGCGCGCGTTATTTCGGTCGCGCAGGCGCTGTTTCACCGAGCGCGCGTTATTTCTCCCGGTCGCGCATTATTTCACCGGCCTCGCGTTATTTCGCCCGGACGCGCGTTATTTCACCGGGCTCGCGTTATTTCACCGGGCTCATATTATTACACCGGGCTCTCGTTATTTCACCGGGCGGGCATTATTTCGGCCGGTCGGGTGTTATTTCACTGGGCTCATGTTATTTCGTCGGGGCGTGCGTTATTTCGCTACTGTTATTTTGCCCAGGCATGCGTTATTTCGATCGGGCGCGCGTTATTTTTACCGGGCGCACGCTATTTCGCACTGGCGTGCATTATTCTGGTCGTGCGCGCGTTATTTCGCTCGGGCATTCGTTATTTTTCTCAGGCGCACGCTATTTCTCTCGGGCGTGCGTTATTTTGGTCGTGTGCGCATTATTTTTCTCGGGAGTGCGGTATTTAGCCGTTCGGTCGCACGTTATTTCGCCAGAGCGCGCGTTATTTCGCCCGAGCGTGCGTTATTTAGCCGGGGCGCGCGTTATTTCGCCCGTGGGCACGATATTTCGCTCGGACATGCGTTATTTTTCACGAGCGCGCGTTAGTTCGCCCGAGCGCACGCTATTTAGCCGGGGAGCGCATTATTTCGCCCGAGCATGCTTTATTTAGCCGGGGCGCGCATTATTTCGCTCGTGCGCGCGATATTTCGCTCGAACACGCGTTATTTTGCACGAGCACGCGTTATTTCTCCTGGTCGCGTGCTATTTCGTTCGGGCGCGCGTTATTTTGCCCGGGCGAGGGTTATTTTGCCCGAGCATGCGTTATTTCGCCCGAGCGCATGTTATTTCATCGTCGCGCATGTTATTTAGCCGGGGCGCGCATTGTTTCACCCGCGCTTGCGTTGTTTTGCACGGGCGTGCATTTTTGGCCTGGGCGCGTATTATTTCGCCCAGGCGCGCGTTATTTTGCCCGAGCGCGCATTCTTTCGCCAGGTCGCTCCTTATTTCGCCCGGGCGCGCGATATTTCACTCGGGCGCGCGTTATTTCGGTCGTGCGCATGTTATTTGTCCTGGGCGCGCGTTATTACACCCGGGCGCACGTTATTTCGCCTGGACGGGCGTTATTTCGTCCAAGAGAAATAACGCGCCCCTAGGAGTTATTTTGCCCGGGCGCCTGGGCAAATAACGCACGCTCGGGCAAATAACGCACGTTATTTGCTAGGTTTGGCGTTAATTTGCCCGGGCAAGCGTTATTTCGCCCAGGCAAGCGTTATTTCACCCGGGCACGCATTATTTATCTCGGGCGCGCGTTATTTCGCCCGGGCGCAAGTTATTTCCCCGGACGTGCTTTATTTTGTCCGGGCGCAGGTTATTTTTCCCGGGCGCACGATATTTTGGTGGGGTGCGCGTTATTTTGCCCGGGCGAGCGTTATTTCGGACGGGCGTGCGTTATTTCGCCCGAGCGCATGATATTTTGCCATCACGCATAATATTTAGTCGGGGCGTGCGTTATTTCGCCCGAGCGCCGGCTATTTTGCTGGGGCGCGCATTATTTCGGTCGTGCGCGCGTTATTTCGCTCAGGCACTCTTTTTTTTGTGCGGGCACGCGCAATTTTGCCCGGGCGCGCGTTATTTCGTCCGTGCGCGCGTTATTTTTCCCAGGCACAACTTATTTCGCCTGGGCACTCGTTATTTCGCCGGGGCGCGCGTTATTTCGCCCAAGCGTGCGTTATTTAGCCGGGGCGCGCGTTATTTTGCCCGTGAGCGCGAACTTTTTCCCGGACACGTGTTATCTTTCCAGCGCGAGCGTTATTTCGTTCGGGCTGGCATTATTTTTCGCGGACACGCGTTATTTCGCCCGTACGTCCGCTATTTCGTCCGGGCGTGCGTTATTTCTCCCGGGAGAGCGTTATTTCGCCCGGGCATGCGTTATTTTGCCCGGGAGCACGTTATTTTGCCGTCGCGCATATTATTTAGCCGCGGGGCGCATTGTATCACCCGCTCGCATTGTTTTCCACGGGCATGCGTTTTTGGCTCGGGCGCGTGTTATTTCGATCAGGCACGCATTATTTTGCCCGAGTGTGCATTCTTTCGCCAGGCCGCGCCTTATTTCGCCCGGGCGAGCAATATTTCGCCCGGGCGCGCGTTATTTCGCCTATGCGAGTGTTATTTTGCACGGGTGCGCGTTATTTCGTCCCTTCGTGTGTTATTTAGCCGGGGCGCGCATTATTTCTCCTGGACTGCGTTATTTTGCCCGGTCGAGCATTATTTTTCCCGGGCGCGTGTTTTTACGCTCGCGTCATTTCGCCGGGGTGCGCATTATTTCGCTAGCGTTATTTTTCCCGAGCGCACGTAATTTCGCTCGGATGCGCGTTTTTTTACCCGGGCGTGCACTATTTCTCCCTGAAGCGCGTTATTTCGGTCATGCTCGCGTTATTTTTCCCCGCCGCGCGTAATTTCGCTCGGGTGCGCGTTATTTTACCCGGGCGTGCGCTATTTCTCCCTAGAGCGCGTTATTTCGGTGGTGCGGGAGTTATTTTGCTCGGGCGCGCGTTATTTTTCCCGGGCGCACGCTATTTCGCCCGGGCGCGCGTTATTTCGATCATGTGATCATTATTTGTCCCGGGCGCGCGTTATTTTGCCCGGGCGTGCGTTATTTCGCCCGGGCACGCGTTATTTTGCCCGGATGTGCGTTATTTTGCCCGTGCGAAATAACGCGCCCCTGGGCGTTATTTGCCCGGGCGCCAGGGAAAATAATGTATGGTCGGGCAAATAACGCACGTTATTTGCCCGGTTTGGCATTAATTCGCTCGGGCATGCGTTATTTTCCCCAGGCATGTGTTATTTTGCCCAGGCACCCATTATTTACCTCGGGCGCGCGTTATTTCGCCCGGGCGCGCGTTATTTTGCCCGGGCGCACGATATTTTGTTGGGGTGTGTGTTATTTTGCCCGGGCGCACGTTATATCACTTGCGTGAATGTTATTTTGCCCGGGCGCGCGTTATTTTTTCGAGGCACGTGTTATTTGCCCTCACGTGGGTTATTTCGCCCTAGCGTGGGTTATTTCGCCTAGGCGCGCGTTATTTTGTCTGGGCACGCTTTATTTATCCCAGGTGTGAGTTATTTTGCCCGGGCACGCGTTATTTCAGAAGGTGTGGATTATTTAGCCCGGGTAAGCATTATTTCGCCCGGGAATGCGTTATTTTGTTTGGGCGTGCGTTATTTCTCCTGGGCGCACGTTATTTCACTCGGACGCGTGTTTTTTCGCCCGGGCGCACATTATTTCGCCTGGGCTCGCATTATTTTTCCCTGGCGCGCGTTATTTCTTTAGGGCGCGGGTTATTTTGCTCTGGCATGCTTTATTTTTCCCGCACACATGTTATTTATCCGGGCGCGCATAATTTTACCCTGGGCGCGCGTTATTTCACCCGGGCACTCGTTATTTCTCCCGGATGCGCCTTTTTTCGACGTGGCGTGCGTTATTTCGTCGGGGCGCACGTTATTTCACTCGGGCGAGCGTTATTTCGCCTGAGCATGCGTTATTTCGCCGGGGCGCACGTTATTTCGTCGTCGCGCATGTTATTTAGCCAGGGCGCACGTTATTTTGCCCGCGCACACGTTATTATGCCCGGGCGCGCGTTATTTTGCCCAAGCGCACGGTATTTTGCCTGGGCGCGCATTATTTTGCCCGAGTGCGCTTTATTTCTTCCGGGTGCGCGTATTTCTCCCGGGCACGGATTATTTTGCCCGGGCTCGCGTTATTTCGCCCGAACGTGCATTATTTCACCCAGGCGGGGTATTTCGCCCGATCATGCATTATTTCGCCCATGCGGTCGTGCCCGTGCATGCGATATTTCGCCCGGACAAGCGTTATTTTTCACGGGCGCGCGTTATTTCCCTCGTGCGCGCGTTATTTCGCCAGGCCCGCGTTATTTCGCCCGGGCACGCGATATTTCGACCGGGCACGCTTTATTTCGCAAGGGCACGATTTATTTTGCCCGGGCGCAGATTATTTCGTCGGGCTCGCGTTATTTCTCCCGGGCGCGCATTATTTCACCCGAGCGGGGGTTATTTCGCCCGGTCACGCATTCTTTCGCCCGGGCACGAGTTATTTTGCCCGGACGCGCGATATTTCGCTCTAGCGCGCGATATTTCTCCCGGGCCGCGTTATTTCGCCCGAGCGTGCGATATTCCGCACGAGTGCACGTTATTTTGCCTGGGCACGCGGTATTTCCCCATGCGTGCGTTATTTCGCCCAGGCGCGCTTTATTTCTCTTACGTGGGAGTTATTTTCCCATGCGCGAATTATTTTGCCCAAGCTCGCGTTATTTCGTCCGGGCTCATGTTATTTTGCCCGAGCTCGCGTTTTTTTGCCCGGGCGCGCATTATTTCTCCCGGGCGGGGGTTATTTCACCCAGACGGGAGTTATTTCACCCGGGTGCGCGATATTTTGCCTAGGAGCGCGTTATTTTTCCCGGGAGTGTAACACCCCTATCCGTCACATAGCATATAGCGGTAGGTCCAGCCGGGGCCCCGCGCCATATACTACGGACAGACCGGTGGGTTACTTGATGAAACCATTCAACCAATACACACGTCCTACACAGAGCATCTAGCGGAAGCAATTTATTAAGTTGTAATAATAAGAACCCAGCCAACAAGCATGAATGTTCACTAACAAACCAAACATGAATGAAATACTATGTACCAAAGAGTGTTGGCCTTATGGCCTTACAATAGTTCACCAATAATTAAACAGTGTCTTACAAACTTTGACTCGCAGGACGGCCACACATGATTTAAACAAAGTGTTGGAACACCCTATTACTAATTTGGGCAAGGATCACTATGTTATTAGGAGAATGGTTTGACCTAGTTGTATAGTTTAAAAGGTCAACTTAGAATTAGTCTAAGGCTTAGAACTTAGGTTTGCAGTTGCCCCCAAGACCATTCAAAGATCATGATTCATTGCTGAGACAAAAACAATTTTCGTCGAGCTCAGGTCGACGAAACGTCGAACTCAGTTCGACGTTCTCTGAGCTATATTCTGCAAGTCGTCGAACTCCGGTCGATGATCTTCAAGCTCAGATTGACGTTTTGTCTTCAGCAATTTTCCAAGTAGCTGAGCTCAGTTCGACGATCGTAGAGCTCAGGTCGACGTTTTCTGTCTCTAGTATAAATCCAATCTCTGAGCTCAGTTCAACGATCGTAAAGCCCAGATCGACGATTTCTGTGAGAGATCGACGCTTTCAGATTTCAAATTCAAGAACAGTTATGGAATTCATTCAGATTCATTCAGAGTTATTTCCTGTATTTATTGCAAAGGGTTTTCTAGCCGTTTCAAGCAATCTAATGCAAGTTTCAAGGAAGGCTAAAAGGAATGTTACTTAGGACTTTCCCCAAAGACAGTTGTCATTTTAGGGAAGTCATTTATGACTGAGTAACGGCCATCTAAGTCAGAATCTTATATACTCCTACAGAATATGTTTTTGAAAGAATAACAGATCAATACAACAAGATAGGCAAGAGATATACAGGATCATTGGATTGAGAAAAAGAGTTACAGAAGAGAGATCAAAATATACTTTGATCAAAAACTCATCTTCGGTAACATACAGATTCACTGAGTAAAAATCTTCAAGAACACAAGAAAGTTTTCTGTGGAGGAAATCATCTGCTCCTCCAAATCCTCAAGTGTTCAAAAGCTTCAACATCAAGGACTCAAGACATCACACATTTCAGCATCTGCTGAAATTATCTTTTGCTGGAGATCTGAAGCACCTGAATACCTATCACCCTAGCAAAGCTCACCTTCCTGAACCTTACAGATCTCAGGGGGAGCTTTAGCTTCATCTTCCACTTGTCTTCTCTCAAACTGTTGACAAAGAAGAACAACTCAACTTTTTCTTTCTTTTTCCTTTCCCTCCTGTAAAAGGGTTTTTCAAAACTCCCTTCAAAAGTTCTGAGACTGGTTTTTGAGGCCTTGTCAAAACTCAGTGGTGGCAAGACACCTTATCAAAAAATCTAGTTTTGGTTTTTGAGCACCTTATCAAAAGCTCATTGGTTCCTAGGACACCTGATCAACTATTCCTGCAGTGGATTCCTACCTAGGGTGGTAGAAGAGTGGATGTACCCAAATTGTTGGGGAACCACTATAGTTCCTTGTGTCATCTGGTTGTTGTTTGTTTGACTTTGCTGTATGCTGTGTGTTTTCTTAGTTCTTGCTTTAGTTTTTATTTCATAACAAGCACCTTACACATATACATAAATTAAGTCTTCCACTGCTTTATAGTTTTAATTGTAAATTATTTTAAAAATACTATATTCACCCCCCCTCTAGAGTTAAGGTAGATCTTTTCCTCACTTTCAATTGGTATCAAAGGGAGGTTTGTTATTCAACATCTGAATCTTCAACAGATTGGTTGAACAGGCTAACACCTGAACAAAAAGATCCTTCATAAGATAAACCTTTTATAGAGGACGGTTATTACTTTTTGTATTATATTTATTTTTAAACAAAACCATGGCACAGAATAAAGATTATGCTAGCACCAAACATCCAGTGTGCAACCTCTCAAAGTTTGCACTTTGGAAGGCAAGGATTAAGCTTTACATGAATTCTATTGATGAGGACATTTTTAATTCTGTTTTGACAGTTTGTCCAAGACCCCCAGTGATCACAAGTATAAGTGTTGTTCCACCTCCTTAAGGAACAGATGCAGAAATAAAGAAATGGAAAGTTGCAGATGCAATGGCTATGAATATCCTTGCTCAGACCATGTCTGATGAGATATTCCAAAAGGTGGCTGAATGCAGTTCAGCAAAAGATATATTGGATAAGTTATCTGAAATTGTCTCAGGATCTGCTGATGAAATAAAGGACAGGAGATCCCATCTCATATCTCAAGATGAGAATTTCAAGAAAGGAGAAGCTGAGTCAGTTGCAGATATGTACAACAGGCTCAGTATGATAGTCAGTGAGTTGAAAACATTGGATAAGGAGATCACACTAACTGAACTAAATGACAAGACCCTAATGTGCTTCCCTAGCACTTGGGACTCAAGGATCTGGCCAATCAAGGATTCTAGAAGCCTAACTGAGATTACTACTGAAGCTCTTTTGGGCAAGCTCAAGTCTTATGAGCTGCTCATCAAGAACAGAGAGGAAGAACAAAAGACTGCTTCTCCAGCCATCAGAAAGGAGAAGACTATAGCATTCAAAGCTATAGAAGATTTGCCTGAAGATAAGGTCACAGGCAATGAAGAATTGATGAGTTTGCTGGCCAAAAGATTTTATAAGATGGCCAGGAAAGATTTCAGAAAGAGGTCATCTAGAGGGCATGAGAAGGCAAGGTATGACAAATCAAATAATAAAGAAAAAATCTGTTTTGGATATAGGAAACAAGGCCATATTCTGCCTGACTGTCCAGAAAATCAGAATAAGGACAAGAAGGACAGGAAAGATAGGAGAAAAGACAAGGAATCTAGAGGAAACAACAGCAACAAATCCTCCTCCAACAAAAATAAACATACAAGGAAGGGGTTTGTAGCTGAAAGCTAGAGTGATATTGAAGAGGAATCAGAAGCCTCATCAAGCTCAAGTGATGATGAGGATGATGCTGAAGAAAAGGAATTCTTCATGATGGCTATCAATGCCTCTAAGCAAAATTCTGATGTAGAACAAGGATCAAACTCAGAATATGAAACTCAAACTGAAGAAGACCAGGTAATAGACTCCTTTGACTTTGACTCAGAGGAATTTAGGTCTGAATTTAAGGCACTTTGTTTAGACCTCTTAAAATCTGAGAAAAAGATTATCTCTCTCAGAAATCAATTGTCTGAAAATAGCACCTTAAAATCAGACAACCTCAAACTCCCTGAGGAGTTAGAATGTTGTAGGGAGGAGATAGCTTCACTGAAAAGTGAGTTATCCCAGGCAAAGAAGTTTGAAGAATCCCTTAAAGGGAGAAGCATCAGACTGATGGACATCACAAGCACAGTGAACTCAAGATTCAACAGTACATTGGGCTTGGGTGCTTCATCACGCCAACCTATTGTATTAACAACCCCAATTAAATTTATTTCAGATAAAGGAAAGGGTGTTGTAGAGGTAGCTAGGAAGAATCCAGATTTACCTAAGGAAAATCAAGTTCAACAAAAAACGTCGAACAGAGCTCGACGATCGTCGAACAGAGCTCGGCGATCCAAGGCTGGATTGTCTAACTCAGATCGACGACTTCTTAACTCTAAACTCTGGTATAGTCGATATTCGAATGGAGATCGACGATCTGACCCAAGATCGTCGAACTCAGGTCGACGATCGTCGAACGGAGCTCAGAGCTTTGAACCTTCTTTCAGAGGTAAATCTAAAGTCAATCCTAGAAGTCCCTCATCCCAAAGCTTCAACCCTTATACTTAATGGATAGTACCTCCTAGGAGATACCATCCTGAAGGATATAAAAGTCGGCCAGGGATGTCTTTCATTTCTGAATTTAAAGGTTATCAACCTAGATCCAAGGTAAACTGGGTCAAAAACATATAAATTGTTTATGTGCCGGTGAAGACCTATCCAGTAATGAACCAGCAATGAACCAACAATGGTATCTGGATAGTGGGTGCTCAAAGCACATGAAAGGGAGTAAGGACAATCTCACATCCTTCAAAGCCAAACTTGGACCCAAAGTTATCTTTTGATATTCAAACTTTGGTCAAACAAAAGGATATGGTGCTGTTCAGATTGGCTCAGTCACATTCAAGAAGGTGGCTTATGTGGAAGGACTGAAGCACAACCTAATCAGCATCAGTCAACTATGTGATGAAGGATATCAAGTGACATTTAACAAATCCTTATGCCAGATCAAGTCAGAGGATAACACAACAGTGTTAACAAGTAAAAGGAAAGATAACATTTATCTTGTAGATTTCCTTTCAACCAACATAGATATCTGCTTATTTAATTCAGTCTGCAAACCAAATGATTTATGGCATAAGAGACTAGGACACTTAAACCTTAGAACCATTGCTAGGCTCTCCAAGGACAACCTTGTTAGAGGACTACCTTCTGGCCCCTACAGGAAGGAAGGACTCTGCAGGGCTTGTCAATTAGGCAAGCAAACTAAAAACATTTTTAAGTCACTTAATAAGAGTGATTCACCTAGGATTTTGTATTTGTTACACATGGATCTTTTTGGACCCATTACAGTACAAAGCTTAGGATGGAAATCTTACACTTTAGTGATTGTAGATGACTTCCCTAGATTCATTTGGGAATTCTTTCTGAGGAAGAAGTCTAATAACTTTAAATGTTTCACAGATTTTCTTAAATGCATACAGATTGAGTTCAATACTCACATTGCCCTGATCAGAAGTGATCATGGGACAGAGTTTGATTCTCTTCTTATGAAAGAGTTCTGTCAGAGTGAAGGGATCATGCATACTTTCTCAGCTCCTAGAACTCCTCAACAAAATTGGGTAGCTGAAAGGAAAAATAGAACCCTAATTGAATCTGCTACTACATTGTTGACAGATGCTCACCTTCCTCTATCTTTTTGGGCAGAGGAAGTGAACACCTCCAAACATGTGTTGAACAGAAGTTTGATACATAAAC
Source organism: Platanthera zijinensis (assembly GCA_039513925.1). NCBI lineage: Eukaryota > Viridiplantae > Streptophyta > Magnoliopsida > Asparagales > Orchidaceae > Platanthera > Platanthera zijinensis. The sequence continues at coordinate 121,883,269 of CM077092.1, forward strand.
CGAAGGGCAAGACTCCCTATGAATTGCTCAAAGGGAAGAAACCTAAAGTAGACTACTTCAAAATTTTTGGCTGCATTTGTTATATTCACAATAATGACAAGAAGTATTGAGCAAAATTCCAAGCTAAAGCTGATGAAGGAGTTTTCTGGGATACTCTATGATCAGTAAAGCTTATAGGGTTTATAATAAAACTTCTCTTAAAATTGAAGAATCTATTCATGTATCTTTTGATGAGACTAACATGTGTTACAAGGAGAAGTCTACTTCTACCATTGAAACATTGAAGGTACACTCTCTTTCAGAAAATTTGGATAGGTTATACATTGTAGAAAAGGATTCAGTACATTCACCTATCTAACAAAGAGCTTAAATCAGTGAAGATGAAAAGGATACTCAACATCTTAATGTTCAACATCTTGGAGAAAACCATTTTGAAGAGCCAGTTGTTGTTCCACAAGAGGAAACAATAACACAGGTTGGTGAACAATCAACACCCCCTGTTGATTTAATAACAACAAGAGATCACCCAATCTCCCAAGTGATTGGAAACATCTCAGCTGGTGTGCAAACCAGAAATCAGGTCAACCAGAACCTGATGCACACCTACTTTTTATCTCAAGTTGAGCCTCAATCCATTCAATATGCAGAGCAAGATCCACACTGGATCATTGTTATGCAAGAGGAACTACATCAATTTGAGAGGAACAAAGTTTGGGAGCTAGTACCAAGGCCTAAGGATCACTCAATTGTTGGAACAAAGTGGGTGTTCAGAAACAAGTTGGATGATCAAGGAGTTATTGTAAGGAACAAGGAAAGGCTAGTTGCTCAAGGTTATTCTCAAGAAGAAGGGATAGACTATGACCAGACCTTTGCACCAGTGGCAAGGTTAGAGGCCATAAGAATATTCCTTGCTTATGCAGCTCACAAAGGATTCAAGGTCTACCAAATGGATGTGAAGAGTGCTTTTTTCAATGGAGACATCAAAGAGGAAGTCTATGTTAGACAACCTCCAGGTTTTATCTCTCCAACATATCCTGACCAAGTTTTCAAGTTGCATAAAGCATTATATGGTCTCAAGCAAGCTCCTAGAGCATGGTATGAGACCTTAGCATGCTTTCTTCTAAAAAATGATTTTATAAGGGGTAGAGTAGACCAAACTCTTTTTATTAGAACCCATAAGTCCCATCCCCTACTAGTACAAATATATGTAGATGATATCATATTTGGTTCTACTGATTCAAAATACCCACGCTACGAACACAACGACGAAGTCGAAATTAACTTTAGACGAACAGAACTCGAGTTATACCCATATAAATCAAAACACAAACATCCCCCAAGAGGCCACACCGGGTCACCTAAAACGACTCGGCTTGCTAGGGAGATCTTGCAAACAGGCTACAAAATAGGGCACTCAGTTCTAAGGAGCTAAACCACACTCCACAAATGGCACAAGCCATGGAAACGCGTCATCGTAATGCCAAACGAGAATAAAAATAATCGCAGAAAAATCGGGGGCGTTACATAGGCTGCGACATCCTCGCGCCCATAGAGGCCAAAGACGAGCGTGTAGGCTTGACCAGAGGAGGGCTCGGGGTCGGCCGAGGAGGGTTGGAGGGTGGAGATAGAGATCCTGTGGGCCGACTCATCCCATTGGACCACGAGCTCGCCGACCGAGTACTTCCACCTCCCCCAAGGACGAAGAGGGGGTGAATCTTCGATGGACCCAGCTCGCGGGCCGGGGTCTTCTTAACTACAGGAGCAGAGGGCTCACCTCCCTCCTACTCTTTGTCGGTTGTCTCCTTCAATGGGCTCTCCGGGGACCCATCCGGGTAAGGTTCGGGTGAGCTCATGTACTTGAGCTGTTGATGTTTTTGTTATTGCTTCGCCCGAGAAACCACCACCGCTTTTAGTTTCTTCTGCGGTGGATGACGGTGAGGCGATCTGGACCCCGCAGGGTCAGCCCGCTTCTTGCTAGAGGGCTTAGAAGATGACGGCTCGTCTCAGCACTCGGCCGCAGCCGCTTTCTCGCAAGCGAGGGGGTCAGGGAGTAGTCCTGAGTATGCGAAGGGTGGGTTTTCGGGGACCAGTCTTTCCCCTGTACAAGGAACATGTTAGAAAATTTCATTGATTTAACAAGACCTAGAAGGGAGAAAAGTTGAAAGGTATACCTTCGTTGGGAAGGACGGGGAGGATCGAGTCGAGGCCCCTTTAGAGGAAGGCGACCTCGATGTCCTTATGGAGAAAGAAATTGTTGAGCTCGACGTCATTGCCGGAGACGGTGGGGGAGGGGGGGGGTCGGTATACCTCCTCGCCCTTCTATTGAGGCAAGTAGGGGACGTTGCCGAGACCGCCCTTGATGAAGACGATCTTGGTCATCCAATTGTGATGTTTGTTGGCGATCTCGCGAACCTTGATAAAGGAACCCCAAAGTAGGCGACGCCATCGGGGGTCGCCTTGTAAGTGAAGAGTTTCCTGAACACGGTCAGGTTGAACTCAATTCGGTCTCGGCGGAGAAAGCTCGTGAACGCCACCATCAAGGAGATGGAGTTCGGGTTCAGCTGCGCGGGCACCGCACCAAAGTACTTAAGGATCTGGCGGATTTCCGGCCAGAGAGGAAAGCACAAACCCACCTCGAAATGCGAGATATAGAAGGCGAGATCCTCGGGGTAGAATGTGTTGATGGCCTCGCCATCCTTAGGCTGGCACGCCTCGAAGACAAGAGGCAGGAAGTCGGCTTTGAACGCGGCGAACTCCTCCACCGTCATGTTCCCCTCAAAGAAACAATAGTTAGTGAAGTGCTGAGCGCACTTGGAGTGACCGTTAGAATCAGGGTTAGTCTTACCCGTGCTCGCGGATGGTGTAGGGAGCGAGTACGGATAGGAAGAAGGCGAGTAGGGGAGGAAGGTATGGAAGAAATAAAAGCAATAAGTCGAGGTAGGTGAGGGGGCCTATTTATAGAAAAGGGATCAAGGGTCGAGCCGACCAATCGATCTAGCTCGCTTAACCCAGCTCGCCAAAGCCAGCTAGCCGACTTCCAAAACCTGTCCCATCACGTGCGAAAGAAAGGATATCATATTCGAGCAACAAGTTATAAAATCTAAAAATATTCTAAGTTATTACAGATCTAGGAAAGACATTGTTCAATGAAATCAAATGCGAATAAACAAAGAAGCAGTGAGTTCGGTACATGCGCGAGCTGAGGGGGCAAGAGGCGAGTTCCGGTAGGCCCAGCAAGGGGGCCGTTCTCTCCCCCCCAGGTCTCGTGTCTCCTTCCCCACAGGTCGGGTCAAATCTCGGAGCTCGCGGATCCGCCTCAAGCATCCCTAGGCGGCCAGAAGGTTCTCCTCCAGCTCCTTCCTTAACAGTGAAAGGGATGTTGCCTTGCCCCCCAGGTCCTCCCTCGCCTCGCTTACTAGCCATGCGCACTCTCGCTGTAGCACTTCCTTGTCCTCCCGCAACTGTTGGAGCTCATGTACCATCTTTTTGAGGACCTCAATTCATCGCTTCATCATCTCGCCCCCCCCCCCCCCCCCCCGCTCAACATTCAGGAAGTACTCCAAGGTCTTCGAGTATGGAAGGGGCGAGTAGCGAACTCGCTCCAGGGATTCGTCGGCCTCCGACTGACTGAAGAATGCTGCAAAAGTAGAACAATAATGTGAAGGGGGGCACACCAGGGGAACTATCGATGGGGACCAATAAGGGACAACTTGCCTGAAGAGCTCGGCGTTTCGAAGGAGAGGCGATTTGAGGCATCTTCAGATTTTTACCACGGACCGGAGGATGTATTCTGGGGGGAAGAAGGCTGAAGCCCAGCACTGGGATAGTTCCAGCACCCTCCCTCGAAGTCTAGGCGAGCTGAGAAAAGGGAACGCGGGCTGGCGAGCCCGGTCTTTGCGAGCTCAACCCCAGAGTCTCGAAGGGCGGGGACGGGTCGCGTTGACGAACCTCCAGAGCCTCAAACTGTGGGTCGGCGGGAAGAATATCGTCTCGCGGAGAGGTGACCTCGCCTCCTCCATCCCGGTAGACCTGGTCGGCACAGAGGTCAATGAAATTCCCCTCATTTCATGGGTCAGGCATGGTAGAGGAGCCAGTCTCAGGCTCTAGGGTCATTTTTAAGTCGTGGAGGACGCACTCAGATGCTTCTGCATCTGGCTTCGCCCTCTTGGCAGAATTTGACTAGGCTGGGATACTATGCGGGATGTTAAGTAGAACAGAGGTTAGGCTGGCAAAACGGGCAGAGGAGACCTCGCGAGCCTTCGGAAGCCTCCCTTGGAGCTCCTTGGGGAAAGGCATCTCAAAAAATTCAAGGCTAAGGGGAGTAACAAAGGTCATCCAGGTATGCAGATGCATATTCATAGCTGCTGGTGGACCCTGCCGAAAGATTCTCTGGCTCTTTCCACACTCGCCGAATCCTGTGGGGTTGGATGTTTCTTTCCGTGCTTGTGCCAACCTCGCAAAAAATTGGGATTGTGTGTAACCCCGTATCCGGCGAGTGGGTCAACAGGATTCAGATCAACCAGATCGGGTAGTTCGAGTCCCTAGGCGAGCTTGGCCGGAGGGGGAGCTCGGCAGTCTCCGGCTCGCCCAGGCAGGATTATATTCTTTTGGGAGGCAAGCTCGTACTCGACAAGCCCTGTTCATTGAGCTCTAAGCCACTCGCCGAGCTCGAACCGATCAACAAGCCCGCGACATGCGAGCAGGGTAGGCCGGGCCTGTACTCGCCTAAGGTCTAAGATAGGCGGCGAGTGACTGCTCTATTGAGCACTCGCCACCCTTGCCTTGTAGGGTTTTTGAGGGCTACTCACCCAGTGATCTGCGATGTATTTTTACCATTTTGCCCCCGCTGGCCTGCCCATAGCCAGTTAGAACAGCGAAGTTACGCTGTTGACAGACCTAGTTGGGCTGCACATAGTAGTTTAGAATAAGGAGGGTTGTTATTTGCAGGCCGTTTTCAGAAATCTATAAATAGGACCCAAGGGGTACCTCAGAAGGCATGCTCACTTTTCTCCTAACCTTCTAGCGCTTTCTGAGGTACCTTAGCCCGACATTTGGCTAAGGAGGGGAAGCGCTCAGAGATCTTCCGGGTGTGTGGTGGGTCCTCTGCGCCGGGCCCTTTGTCCAGTCCCCTGTTCTTTTTCCTTGTTGTTTTTCTTGCAGGAGAGAAGTAGGTGCGCGATCACCCCTTCCCCAAGGGTGAACTCCATTGAGACCGAATTCTCGGCTTCAATAAATGGTGGAGGCTATCATTGGAACATGAGGACCTTCTTCTATAATCATAAAGATCCTTGGATCTACAACTTCCATGAAGAACTTTATTCTCTCTTTCCACATAGCAAAATTATTCTTTGTGCATAATGGAAGCTTTGCAAAATCCTTAACTCTGTCGATGCTTGAATCCTCTAAAGACAACTAGGAGGAGATTTGTTCAAGGTCTTAACCTTTTTGATGAATAACCTGCCTCTTATACCAATTGATGTTTTTAGTTATCTACCTAAATCACCTAGAGGGGGGTGAATATGTGAGGTCTGTGTCTTTTTGCGGAATAAAAATTAAACAAACGAAGCGCAGAAAATAAGCACATAAATCATAGAGTACACAAGATGTAAGACCCCTTTTTTTTCCTTTACACCACCGGGGTCTTAGGCCCTGAACCGCCACTTTGCGGTGACACCTTCACGCCTGGGAAGGTCGCCACTACAAAATGCCGATCCTGCCGGACAAATCGATCAAAGAAAAGCAGTAAAATATTAAAAGGCAAGTCCATAGAAATCACATGTACAATAAATAATCTCCACAATGGGAGAGCCCACAGAAATAATAAAGGTACAAAAAATAGGGCTTTAGCCCGGTACATCAATATCCTCACTACATATCACTCAGTGCGGAAGCAAAACTAAACATCTACTAACGATCGGGACTCATAGTCCCAGCTGTCTGAACTCCGGTGCTAGACTATCCCATCTCCAAGCGTGCCGACCTCCAGGGCTGAGCCTCCATGCTGGGCTCCACGGTCCCCTAAACTGATGTGGTTTGAAAACCATTAGTCTAAAAGACTAAGTCCTATTATTTCCTATCCCTTCCCCCATGGCTCCTAGGCACCGAGTGGGGAGGAGGAAAGGAGTTGTAATGAAGGTGGAGAATAACAAAGTAACAGGTGACGGCAAAATTAATCTAGCAGTTCTAAGAGTATATGTGGCAGGAATCAAAGTATGAAAGATTTGAATATATAATTTGTAACCTTAACTTATATGAAACACACAAGCTAAGGGATCTTCTGCAAGGATCCTATCGTATAAAAAGTCTCATACCAATTTAAACGACATGTGTCCGTTTTTATAGCAAGCATGTATATATCTACAGAATAAAACCTTAACTTATAAGCATGCTCATGCGAGCTTATAAGCCAAGGGGTCGTTTTGCAGGGCCTATTGTATAAAGAGTTCCATACCACTTTATATAATAGTTTTCGGGGGTTATATGCAATGATGATGGGTATGACATGCAAAATATGCTATGATGTGATTATGTAAGTGCAACTCACCCACTCGACTCGGTGCACACAGACCTTTAGTTCCCCCTTTCTGGAGCCTAACCTCCCAGGATACCTCCGTAGTGGCAAACAGAAGCAATGGGTTGGGCCTCGCCCACCTCTAAACCGGTAATTGCACTACCAGTCAAACCTATCGTATGCCTCGACGCTGGTGCACTAGGCGGAGCTCCTGCGTACTTTTACCGGCTGCCGAACCGGACATAATTTGGCGAAGTGCAAAACCACACTTGCCGAGTCAACCTATTGGCGTCGGTGCATCGACCCTCCAATACAGAAGACCCACCACCTTATACTTGATGCACATGCAACCTTATATATCACCTACCAAGCCAAAGCTCCCCGAAATATCCCGTCTGTCACAAACAACAATCGAGCCAAGCTCGCCGGGCCAACCTGCCATCACCATACCACTGAGCCTACAAACCGAGTGACCCAACCTACATCCCGAGACATCGAGGTGAGTGAAAGTGAATTCCCTAGTTATGCTTGTTACTCTTGCAGTTTATTTTGCCTACAGTTTAGGTTAGCCCAGGACTGCCCCTGACATACCCCGTGAAGGGCTCTCAAAGGGCACTAGGAACTACGATGGGCTGAAGCCCAAAGCTCCCTTTCGCAAGGCACTTTTTATTATTGGTTAATACCCGATTCATGATCTCTTTAGTATTATACTGGTTCTAACCCTAAAGTATTTTGACCCTGTCTCTCCCTTCACAAGATAGACGATCTTTCGTCGATCCCGAATACCACATAAACTTAGACAACTCCACTACCGACTCAACCCAACTTCAATGGTATACTCCAATCCACTTACCCAAAATCAGTAAACCATAATCCCATCTCCCTACGACCATTCCCCAAGTAAACTTGATTTCCACAGTTTTACTAAATGCAGACCATCTTTTGCTATATGTCGTGCATGATAGGAGGTACACTAAATCCTCATCCAAACAACCTAAGATAATTAATCTAGGCCTATCATAACACTTATAGACTAAATACAGAAACTTGGAATTTTCCTAATTTATCTAACATTTTATTTATTTCTCCTAAAAATCCAAATGCCCTAGTTTAAATATGAAGTTGCCCTTATTATCATGGAAAATTCACCATAAAATTTATATAAATACGAGATGACTATTTAATAGTAAATTAAAAGTCTTCCAATTTTTTTTAGCAAGGTTTAGACCTCTAAACCTAATTTTGAATATAACCTACATTAATCATTTTAAAGAGACAAGTACTGATAAAATACTTCCAAAAATTCTGAGAAAATCCAAGCATGTATATAATGACCTATAAACACTCTAGGTCAAGTTTCATAATTTTTCAGTGAGTAGTGAACTCTAAATTTAATTTTTCACAATAATCTAAATTGATAAATTAATGAATAAATACAGAAATTGTTTATCTAAAAATTGCAATAAAATTCCCACATGAGCATATTGTCCTAGCAACACTACTGATCAAGTTTCATAGTTTTTTCAATGAGTGTGGGGCTTTGAATCTATTATTGATCATATTCCCATATTTATAAAATTGTGAAGTAAGTACTGGTAATTTACATTTAAAAATTCCATCAACATTCATGTATGAGCATAATGGTCTAAAACTCCTTCTTCACCAATTGCATAATCATCCAATGAACAAAGAGGTCATAATAAACAAATAATTAATAAGGGCTAACACATGGATTGCAAAAGAGGTACTAAAATTATTGTTTCAAAATTTCCAATAAAATTAGCAAAGACTCATACTAACCCTATGACCATACTACCCAAGTTTCATAACTTTTGATTTAGTTTTGGTGGCCTATCTTACATGAATAAGGGTTGTGCCCTAAACTAGGTTATAGTTTTGAGGGGTTTATCCATCTCCAAATCCTCTAAGATTTTTATCAGAGGACCTTAGCTAACCTAGTGTCCTTTCTACGAAATTTCAAGTCCATACAAGGGTATTTGACCCCATGCCCTTCTCAACCCCAAGTTAAAACATAGGGTTTGAACTTGGGTCCTATGGTAATCCTACCCCAAACCACCCCATAACCAATATGAAAGTGTGAAAAGTCATGCCAAACCAGTGGCCAAAATTCCAGCATCTATTGAGGTAGTTTGGTCACCCAATCCCACAAGGTGCACTTTTGACCTAAATACCCCCTTTAGGGCAAAACTAGGGTTTACTCATTTCCCAACCAAATCAACTCAAAATGAGGTGAACATTTATACAGAACCTCATAATGACCCTAAGGACCACTCACCAAAATTTGGGAGGGTTTGGAGGTCTTTAGGTCCCTAAATTAATTTACCTAATGATTATTAAATAATTTATAAAACTATAAATAAATTATCTCCAAAAATTCCCCTTTTTGGATAGGACCTAGGTATATCTTAGTGTGACTCCCTGTCCAAATTTTAGGTCATTTCGATTTGTGGTGAAGTGGGGGCACACATTTTAATCTTTGTCTAGCCCTAGGTATAGACCCCACCAAAATCAGTGCCCTGGTTAAACTAGGCACCCAAATTGGTTCAAACCAATTTTAAAATAACGGACACTCCTAGGGCTACAACTTTGATATTCATCACTTTTTGTGAATGTGTCCCTAGGTATTTTTAATAAATAGAAACATTAAATACAATTTCTTTGATAGAAATGAAATAATATGAAAATATAACCTATAGTTTAAATCATCTCTAGCAAGAATCTTAAAGCGCATCAAGCGGCGTCTGATCATATTCAAGTTCCAGCCGATGTCCAGGATCATCCCGTCCTGGAGCCACTTCCCGACAAAATTCTCGGCCATCCGGCCGCCTCCCTGGCCGACCACCACCACCATCACCTCCGTTGAGGTGGTGGGTATCGCCAGGCGGCAGCATAGCCGCCGGAGGGGCATTTTCCAGCGATCCCGACATGCAGAAGTTTTCCTGAAAACCATGTTTTTGAAAGTTTGGATCAGGCTCAATTGAGCCCGAACATTGACCCTAATTAGTCCTAAGATCTACCCATAGAAGAAGAAGAGGGGACCTTGTTTGCCGGCTAGAGGCGCGCCGATCGTCGGGATGCCATGGTGGTGGTGGCGCCGCTCGGGTTTCTGCAACTACACAGTGGAGTAACTCAAAATTTCTTGGGCAAGAGTAGAAATTACTCCTTGGATTCCTGTGAAGCTTTTAAAACAATAAAATGGGGGAGGGGGTGGTCATGTCATCAATGCCATTAATGGCCATGAACGAAGCTTTCGGCCAAGTGGTGGTGGTGGGGGGGGGGGGGTGATCCTGCCTTGGGGTGGCAGGGAAATGGCTGGAAATTTCTCCTCTTCCCCAGAGGAGTTGAATAGAGTAATTAAAGGTGGCCCTTGGCCTCCCTAAGCCATGAATGACTTCTTCCTTCCTCTTTCTCTCTCTTCCATTAAAGAGGAATTTGGAGTTTTCTCTCTCCTACCCTTCATGACAGAATTATGTCATGGAAATAGCCTAAATGCAACCCACAAAGCTAATATAAAGTTGTTAGGAGGTGGTTAGCCCAAGTGGCTAGGGGCTTAAGCTTGGGTTAGCCCTTTTTGAGCTAAGTTTGACTTGACCTAGCCTAGGGTTGACTTTGGTCAAATTGACCTTTTGTGTCACCATCAATGGGTCTTTGGTGTTCTGTTTGCCTCCCCTAGGGTTTAGGTAGGGATGGGTAGGGTTGACTTGGCACCTTGAAGGTCACTTGACCCTTATTCAGGGCACTTTGACCATTTTGGGGTTTGAGTTGACTTGGGTAAGCTTAGCCACTAGGGTGACCCCAATGGGTCCTTCGTGACCCATTTACCTCACTCTAGGGTTAGGATGGCATGGGTGGGGTCCACTTGGATAAGGGAAGGTCAATTGACCCTATGTACGTAAGTTTGACCCATTTAGGGTTAGGGTTGACTTTGGTAAACGTAAGCTTTAAGGTTGACCCCAATGGGTCTTTGATGACCCATTGACCACACTTTATGTCTAGGGAGACCTTGGTAGGGTTGGTTGGGCTCATTAGAGCACATTGCCCTTAGTTTGGGCATCTTGCCCTATTTAGGTGTAAGATGATCCTAGGTCAACTTGGCCACCCTGGGTTGACTCAAATGGACCCTTAGGGCCTTTCAATAGATTGTTGTGGTCATTGTGGGGTCTTGGAGTCTCATCATCATCCTAAACTAGGGTTTAGGAATCTACTATTTCAAGACCATAATGATCTCACCTTTATTCCTCAGTCCACTTGGTCTTCTTGGGCATTTGGGTTTGTCATGACCTAGTCATGAATAAACCACTCCTAGGGGGTCTAGTTCCATGAGGGATGTTACACCAGATCTATTGTGCTTCCCCAATCTTGGGTATGTCCACTCTCCACCTCAGCGATCCAGCAACATGCTAGATATGGCTACTTCACTATTACCTCGGATTGAAAACAATTCCTACAACTCGGAGAAACGACCCTACAAATTGATCCCTAAAAATGGATCTACACTCGGAAGAAAAACTTCCTACAACACTCGGAGACAAAATCTCCTACAAGAAAAAAAATGTTGTAAACTAAAATTATACAAACAGAATATCCCAGATCTGAATCTTTAGCCTTTCTTCTTCCTTGAACTTTAAAGCTTTCTCAGAAACTGGTCGAAGAAGACAATCCGAAAATATTCTGGATCTAAAAACTTAGATCAGAACGATCGAGAGATGAATCTGTAGAAGTAAAAGTGTCTTGATCTTTTGATCACTACTTGCTCTGAATCAGAAGAATCTGAGAAGGAGCGGCGGCGAGATCGTCGATGAAGAGCGGTGGAAGCTTCCTGATTTAGAATGAAGTACGATTCAAAAAACCTTTTTTTCTCTTGGTTTTTTTCTTCTTATTCTCTTCTAAGGGTTAGTCGAAATGATTAGAACTTTTATAGGACAAGCCTAAAAGTCATAATCATAAAGACAGTACATATGGACCAATAATCATTGAGTTTAATTTTGAAATCTGGTCCTGTTAGACTTAATGAAATTTCAAAAAAATGTTCTGCATTTCTCGAGTGGTTTATAGACTACTCGAGTACTAACTTCTAATTCTCGAGTGGAAGGGTTTAAGGTTCTCGAGAACAAGACTTAGAGAAATTTCGAACATGAATCCTAGCTTCTCGAGAAGTGACTTCTACTACTAGAGAACAAGTAAAACTTCTCGAGAACTAATATGACTTCTCGAGAACCAGACTTCTTCTTGAAACAAATTTTCTTCTTACTCGAGTACTAGTCCTCTTACTTCTCGATACATGCTTAGCCTTCTCGAGTACTGGTTTCTGCTACTCGAGTATAACACTTAGAAAAATTTCTGAAATGAATTATTTAGTAAACTCGAGACATAGATAAGTAGTCTTCGAGTACTCCATGGCTTACTCGAGTAGTGGACTTAGCTTTCTCGAGAAGGATTTCTATTACTCAAGAACTTTACCTAGTATACTCGAGAATTCATTCCAGCACTACTCGAGTAAAACATATACAACTCGACTAATGGACTTAGAAAAACTTTTGCTTCATGAAAATTATTTTTCTTCAAATGAAATCTGCAACCAATCTTCCTTCCATTGCTCTAGAGCTTGATAATAAAGTGTGTCCCAATAGAGAGGCTACACATGAGTTAACACCATGGATCACACAATGAGGGATTATATTGAATGGACATGTGTTTGGTGACTCATTGTAGACTGACATTGGTCTACACTTTGTAATTATATCATGCAAACACATAACTAAACAAGGAAATCAAATACAACTTAATTCATCTTAGTTCAAGGGTGACTTCATACAAATCTGGATTATTGTGGATACAATACCCAACACCTTCCTTGTGTGGAGGTGATGAGCTGGCTCTAAGACCTTTCTTGGAGGGAAATGGAGGGAGCCAACCGGTCTGGGGAGAGGGTCGGTATAAAAAACAAAAATCTTTTTCCATTCACCGCCTTCGATCTCCGGCGTCACGCAGATCAAGATTTTTTAATTGTAAATATAGTTGTTGATTTAGTTTTGCAATGAAATTCATTTTCCTCTTCTTTACTTGCATGTAATACTGTGAATGTTGTTTTGTGTTATCCTGAAGAGTGCATAGATCTCCAAGGAGGAATCTGCCCAGAAAAATGAGTTCTGTGGCATACCGCCATGCATTAGTTACCTAACGCCCCGTGGTAGCTTCCGAACTAGTTTTTCCTGTAACTAAATGATTCAAATTTCTCATAAATGACATAAACCTTATTCATCCCCCCCCTCTAAGGTTGGCCACTAGATTCAAAAAGTGGTATCAGAGTAGGTTATTCCAAAATGGTTTCACCCCCGGGAATAATGGCAAACACTAGTCTCGAGTAAACTATTGGGGATAGAAATCGGTACACCGAAAAATCACTAGCACCACCACTATTTTTAGGTAAAAACTATGAAGATTGGAAAGTGTTGATGAGAAAATTCCTTATAATTCTAGAAATAGAGGTGTGGAACATGACGTGTATTAAGCCGCCACTTAACTTAACCAAGCATGAGTGCCATATAAACGCTAAAGCTACGAATTGTTTATTTTGTGGGCTTGGTCAAGAAATTTTTAAACTCATCTATTCTTTTCCCACTGCCTACGACACATGGAAATTTCTAGAGTCTACTTATAGTCCTCTTTCTATAGATGACTAGTTAGAGAAATTTATCATGGATCCAAGTGAAGAATCGAGTGGAGGCGTGCTCTTGAAAAAGGACATGGAAACCATGCCATGGGAAATGGAAGCTGAAATCTCACCCAAGAGCACTGTAAGAAAATCGAATTTCCTTTGTGTGTGAAATTCTATTTCTGCATTGATTGAACTAGATAGGGCAGGGCGTAGAATTAAGAGATTGTTGAGTATTAATTCAAAAATACGTTTAGAAAACAACTGCTAGAAAGCAAGAGTTAATATAGAGCCCATCGTTGCTGTGTCTAGTTCACATGCATGTGCGCTAGGTAACATTCCTACATCGTGTATAGATGATAATGAAGTAAAAGAAAAATATATGCTCCTTGAAAAAGGGCTCCACTTTGCAAAAGAACAAAATAATAAACTATGTTTAGAAAATTAATCTTTGACAAGGGATTGTGTTGAATGCAAGAATCATAAAGTTGAAATTAAGGAAATGAATGAGACTTTTGATGAATTTAGGAGTAAGTACGAAACTAATATCGAATCGATAGTGTCTAACCTCAAAAATAGCAAAATCATATATAATAAAGCTAGACATAACCTTAAAATGAAAAACAAAGAACTTATTATAAAAATCAACGTGCTTAAGGAAATAATGCTTAACAACTCGCAAAGCCCAACTCCTAAGTTGCACGTTAAAGACAAAAGCATGTTTAACATGAACTACCATCCAGAGGACGAGTTAATCAAAGGGAGCAAAAAATCTCAAGCTAGAGCAGGTGAAACTCTTAACTATAGAAATCAATTTCACTATGAAAGACAAATTAGTCCCCACTCAAAAACAAATGAATGTAGATTTCGGGTAATCAACTACTATGTTATTAGTACTTATGTTAAGCCAAAAGATTGTAACTTGGAGAACTACTTCAACATATATAACCCTCCAACGCAATATTACTTAAGTAAAGACCATCACATAAAGACTCGTAGAAAGCTAAATGAAAATCTATAATATAAACGTAAACTTAAACCCAAGTATGAATGGAGGCTCAGAGTTGAAAATGATGGACCTACACTATTCGAAAGAAAACTCACTGGTGTCATCCCAAAGTGTATCACGCAGCATTTGGGTACCAAAGAGAACCGCCCCACTAGGTCGCACTTGGATACCTAAGCCACATATCCCATAACTTCGATAATATGCGTGAAGTAAGTTCTAAAATGAACTACACTATATCTTACTTCACGAAATGCCTACTATTTTTTTTTCTTTCTTTCTTTCCTCTTCTTTTTGTTTTTAGGAAGAATACTTATTTCAATAGGCACTATGTTTTGCTCTATGATTTTTTTCAGCACGATAGGTAGTCTTGAAAAAAATAAGAATGATAAAGAATCATGTTAAGCAGGGTGTTAACACATAACTAATTTAAGGAAGTAAAACTAATCTCAAAATGGAAATTAACTACTGGCACCTGTGTTCAACCTATTTATATTACAACATAAAATATATATAAAAAAATAAATATAGCTTAGGAAGCTACTGCTCAGAAGAAATGGGCGAAATGTTAAACTTGCTCATTATCTTCTTGATCATTTTCTTCATGCCTTTCACCTCTTTTGCCATCCGCCTAATCTCATAGCCTTGTTCTTCCACCATACCATAGATTTCCTAGTTGGATTCCCTGAGGGACCCTGTACGGTGTAATGGACGCTATTCTATAGGTCGTCATGATCCTGAGGAAGTAGGAATCTCACCTACTTTGTAGATCAGAGGGAAGCTATCTATAGCATACGTCGAAAAGCCGATGGCCGGGTACTTCTCAATTAGGATGCTCTGGATCACACTACCCAAAGGTAGTGTGCTTATTGCTAGCAGTCGGGGGATTTGAGGAGATAGGTATAACCCATCATGGAGAGGATGAGATCTGAGACACTGAAGGCTTTCTCAGCTAGGATACAATATGTCGCTATTGAGAACTCGGCCGTGAATTTCTTAGTATCCCCGGCCTTGAACATCAGAGAGTGATGAAGGACATCTTGGATTATTCGGGCGTGGGGATTAAGCATATCTATTTTAGTGATGAGATCTCTACGGACCTCTACACCGTAGAGAACCTCATTTATATATCTATAGTTCCTGCTGGTTCTGAAGGACTCCATGGTGTCGAGGTACAAAGAGTTGGGAGTCCAAACGTATTTCCTCTCGAGATCCGCGTGGACTATCATCACGATTTCAGTCCCTATACAGGACTGCACTCCTCCACAAAGTTTGTGTGAGCGATATCACTAAGGTTGTTGCAGAACTCCTGAGTGAGGACCAAGTAAAATGGATCACCAGATGAAATCACAGAGAGTATGCCTAAGTTCCCTAAATAACCATAGATGTGAGCATACTAATCATCGGTATCAATGACCATTGGCGCGCTCACTGTCGCCTCGTCCATAGAAGGAAATATAGACGCGAGCACTCAGGTTCATTTCGAGAAACTGCAGCGAGGGGGTTGGGAGCTTGATGAAGCCATAACCTGAAAAAACACGAAATTCTTCAGTCAAAAATTGAAAAAAAAGAAAAAAAAAATCAGTTTCTGGATCCTACCGCGGATCCGTAATCTGTTACCGCCGCGTGGTAGTGTGGCAGACTACAACCCATCTTCCTCCATCGGATCTTCAGTAAAACTCCACTTTTTCACGATTTCCACTCCAAATGGGTAGAGGAGAGAGATCTAAGCTTATGCAAAGTAGATCAATGAAAACAAACGAGATCCGTGGAGGAAAATAACAAATCAAACATGGAAAATGGTTGAAATCTCCTCGGATTAGGTTTCAATTCTTGATCTCACAAAAACTCAAATTTTCTAGAAAATTATTCACTTCAAAAATGTCAAGGGAGCGAGATCCAATCCTACTCAAGAGAGATCCGTGAAAAATACCATGATCTGTGGAGAAAATTTACAAATCAAACATGAAAATCATTGTGAAACTGCCACGGATTGCATCCAAAATGACTTGAAATTTACAATCTACACTTCCAAAAATCATCGCACAAGGAATTAAAAGGAAAAAGGAGAGGAGAATACCTTGATCTTGGATGCACCAGCGAAAGACTGGAGGCGAAGGTGTGGGAGCAAGCAAGCAAAAGTGATGAACTGGGTCAGAACGCGTCATATATATATATATCCCGAAGCTACTGCGGCGCAGTAACTATACTGTCGGCGGTAGCACTCTTTTTCGTACTAATTCTTGAATATCTTTCCAGTATCTTCATTACTTTGTTAATATAAACGATAACACAAGTTTCACTATGGATTGACTCACAATAGCGAGGGCGTAGGTGTGTGTGCTTAAGAAATGCTAACCTCTAAACCACGTCTTGTCCTTAACCGGGGAGGGTTCTAATGGGTCCTTGCGTGGCGCTGGAGGAAAGAGTGTTAGGTTGAGCGGGTTCTTTTATATGCACATGGGATTAACACCCAACCCTACTTTTGGGTCATTTGTGTCTTGAGTATCCTCTTAATGGTCCATATGCATGACACAAGTTGTATGTCTTATTATCTTGTTCGTCAATACCTTACATACTACTCTATCGTGATGTCCTTTATTTTTTAATTATACTAACTATTGAGTGTCTTTAGTTTGATTGTACGAGTTTTTTTTGTGTGTAAAAGTGTTCCTTTTTTAAAATATCTTAGTTTGTTTTTTTGTCTTCATATGATGGTAATTTTTGTTATATAAAAAATAATATAAAAAAAATTATAAACCCCCCCCCCCCAAAAAAAAAACTATGGCTTGATCACTCTTAGGACACACTTGGCATGAACTTAGAGCATAACGATTACACACAATGTTGGACTTAGGCATGTTAATCCCTGTGAACATTATCTACCTATGACATGATGTCTCAAATATATGGGTGCATAGCTACTGAGTGCGACTAGATATGTTAGTGTTCATTGAATATGCCTCTAGGTATGTGTGAGGATTTAGGTAGAGGAATTACTTTACACTATTCACACATCCCTAGATGGAGCACTCTTGTAGAAACCATATTCTTATATACTATAACTCGTGATATTGTTTCTACCACGTTAAAAATAACTTGAATAATCAATGTCACTATACATATGTGCCTCTAGAAAGGGTAGAACTTTGGGCCAAATCTCTAGTGGTCAAGTCATATGTATACAAGTTAAAGTGTATCTATCTATGTTCTTAGATTTTGATTGATTTTGGGTTCTTGGAATTCAAATGATAAAATTGATAGACAATGCGTCTAAATAAAAAAAATGTATGATATCATGCCTTGTGTCAAGGATACCTTCCAAGCACTACTCACTACTACTGATAAGTCTTTATGAGCACTGTGAGGATGAGAACCTTGGTCCACAAAATCATTTTGATCTTATGCACGGACTAGAACCTTAAGCTTTGTGCCCCTAGTTCTAGCCTTGGTATAACATAGATAGAAACGTGACATGCTTGTTCACTTTATTCCTCTCGCGATGGCATATTTAAATACTGAGATAAACCGTGTAATGAATGTTAAATCTACTTAATGTTTGTCTTCTAATACTATACGTGCACATGTCATTGTTCTATCTAACACTTCCATGCATATGAATTGGACTGAAATGGCACTATATGTCTCTAGCACGTAAATTCTAGCACATGATTTCTATTCATAACATGTACAATGTTCCTCTGTATTAATTCTATAACTCTTTTAGCATTGAACTCAAAATCATTATGTGAGAATTGTACCAGTGTTGTCCAATTCTTTTTAGCTCTGTAACTTGATTTAGACTATTTCTGTGTTATGCATTCATCTATTTGATCTCTATGCGCTATACTTTCTAAATTCGTTTTTGTTTACCACTATTTATTATCGCCTCTCGTTTCACTTTCTCTACCATGCACGATCTAATTTATTCATGCCCATTATATACTATATTCTGTTTCTCCCATGCATGCACATGTTTATTTTGATTTGGTCTAGCCCATCCCCTTTCGATAATATCAAAGGGGGAGAATAGATGGTTCATGAGTCATGGGTAAGGGTAGATCACATGTAGGGGGAGCTTAGTTCGCTGTGTGCACGTAGGTAGTGGGAGTACGTAGAACACGCAATTAGGGGGAGCACTTGTGTAGGAGAGCTATATGTAACCTGAAACCTGACTTTAAATATTTTTAACGTTTAACTCTTATATACGCTCTATTATGCATCACATTTCTATATCTCATGAATGGGATTAGATATTATCAAAAGAGGGAGTTTATTGGAACTGACAGTTTACATATCCTTAGTTTGATAACAATAAATCCTATACTGTATTTGATCACATCTTGTGTTTAGTAGAGTGTGCAGGCTTAAAGGTTAAAGCGATGCAAGAATGACTACTTTGGAACCTACCGCCGAGCGGTAGTAGCTGTCGTTGGGTAGTGGCCTGAAATAAATGGATGTGGTGCTCGAGTTTCTACCGCACCGCGCTAGTCTTACCTCCAACGCTTCTCAAGGAATTATTTTAGACAGACGCTCAGGAAGCTACTGCCAGGCGATAGCAGTATACCGCGCCGCGCTAGCCACTCAACGATCGTCGAGATCGATTCGTCGAGATGCTTGACCTACCATGTGGCGTTACCTTTCTACCGCGGGGCGCTTGCATTTAAAAAAATAAAAATATTCATTTTAAATATTTTTCAGAATTTGCAAGACAGTAGTCAAATCAAGCACGTGAAGCTACTGCCGAGCACTAGCCTTACCGCCGGCGGTAGCCTATTTTTAAAAAGATGTATAAAAGGTAGCTCGTTTTTCGTATTCATTACCTGGACGAAAATAGACAGAGTTCTATTATTCCCAGGGTTCGGATGCCTCTCTGTGGTCCATTCTGCCATCTTCATCGAAGGAAAAGAAAACCGTCTCACTCTCATTAGCACACATAGAACTCCAGCAAGAGAAGGACAACAATGACTACGAATTGTCTACCGGTTGCGAGCAGACAAAGATCTCATGCACTGGTCATGGATCGCTCAACAGAGGAATCGTCAAGAGGGAGATTCAATCTTAAATCTTTTTAACTTTTATTGTATTCTTTGCTTTTCTCTATATTCTTGTAGTGAGGGAAATCGACCGGGAAAGTCTTCAGAATCCGGGGAGGATTCCGTGAGAAATCGTCTCGGGGGAAGGGACGTCTAGATCGGGTGATCTAGCAGGGCTTTAAAACTCTTCCTTGTGTGGAGGTGAAGAGTCGGCTAGAAGGACTTTCTTTGAGGGAAAGGGAGAGAGCCAATCGGTCCCAGGAGCCGGTCGGTACAGAAAACCAATTGCTTTTTCCATTCACCGCCTTCGATCTCCAACATCACGGAGATCAAGATTTTCTAATTGTTAAAATAGTTGTTGATTTAGTTTTGCAATGAAATTCATTTTCAGCTTCTTTACTTGCATGTAATGTTGTGAATGTTGGTTTGTCTTTTCTCGAAGAGTGAATAGATCTCCAAGGAGGAATCTGCCCTGAAAAATGAGTTCTGTGACATACTGCCGCGCGTTAGCTACCTAATACCCTGCGGTTGCTTCCATAACTAGTTTTTCATGGAATGAAATAATTTAAATTTCTTATAAACGACGTAAACCTTATTCACCCCTATAAGGTTGGCCCCTAGAACCATCAAAGTCATTGCTCTCTCCATACAACTTGTTAAAAGTTCCCCAGTATTATGCACTGACACAACATGTCAAGTCATTGCACTCCACCCCCATTCTGGCTTCTTCAATAGGCATTTATCTATTGAGGGTGGATAAAGGATCATGGGTGAACTTTTATCTTGGTCCTTTTGACCATCATGCTTAGGAAGAGTTTATTCCTCAGCCAACAGGGTGGATGGAATGATCTCATCCTGAGTAGGAACATGTGAATTCTCCCCCTCAACTACATCTTTATTTTTAGAGGAACATCATTCTTGTCAAATATTGTATCTTTCTCAGCTAATTCAGCTGATCTCACTGAAGTTTAACCTAGCTAGTTAAAGTGATTAACTGCTATCCATCTATATAACCTTGCTAAAGTTATACTTTAACAATAAGGCAGATAGTGTTCATTCTGAATTGAAAATAAAATTATAGAAATGTAGATCTATATTTGAAACACTTAATGTACATTAGTCATTCAACAATATGCATTCCTAACTCAATTTTGAAAGAATTTAACTTAGCCTCATCCAATGACTTAGTGAAGATATACAAAACTTGATTGTCAGCGGGGACAAATTCAAGTCAAATGTCATCACTTTCTATATGTTCTCTAATAGAATGATATCTAATTTATATAAGCTTAGTCCTACTATGTGAGACATGATTTTTAGCAATAGAAATTGCACTGGATGAGTCACACTATAAGGGTTAATGACTTTCCATGAGATTGTAGTCCTCTAGCAGATGTTGTATCCACTGAAGTTGTGCACAGCAGCTCCCTACAGAGATGTATTATGACTCAACAGTGGATATAGCCATACTGGTCTTCTTCTAGCAACTCCATGAAATCAGCCTTCTACCTAGGAATTAACAAGTTCCACCCTTACTTTTCATATCTTCCTTGCACCCTGCAAAGTCTCTTCGTGCTGAGCCAGATCTCTTCCTCTTCTTCAGTAATAGATTTGCCCTTGGCTCTATCTATCTGATTAGCAGCAATAGAGGGTTCAGCCCACTGAGCACCATCTTGATCATCACATTGACCTGCCCTTAAATCACTATACTATTCATCAAACAGTCCATCTTGAATTAGGTCAGTCATATTTTTATTTGTATACTGTTCAAGCCCCAAAGAACCTCTGATTACATTGGTCACCCAAACAGTATTATCCCCTTTGATCATTTCCATTTTTTTTTCTTTGATCATTATCCTTTGCCTTTCATCATTGCCATCTACCATTTTATCGTTGCCTTCTCCCCCTTTATAACTACTTCAAGCTACAGTTAGGGAGGTTTTGGCCAGATCTATCTTTTCATCCAGATACCAGTCTCATTTTCTTGAGCAGGGAGCTCTATTGGAATGTCCCCCTCAATGTCTACATTTCCCATAGGAATATGTTGACTTGTATCAACAATAGCTTGGGCAATCCAGCTATTTTTGAACCGATTGTACTTGCTCTCCCACATTAGGTGCAACCATCTACGTAATCTTCCCCTTTACCTCAGTTGTTAACCTGGAATCCGTGACTAATTCTCATGGATTTCAAGACTGGGCGGCCTGTATTTTCTAGCCGCCGTACACAACAATCTGGCTTGTTGTAAGAGAGGCTGAGCGGTCTCCAAGTCAGACAGCTGTCAGTACCGGCCCAGATCAACACCAAGTCCCAGGGCCCAGCCACTCATCTCACCAGGCGGAATCCGCTAGGCCGTGCGGTTTCCCTCCTTTCTCCTTTTTGATTTATCTGTTTCCCCTCACATTTGCCCGGTTCTCTTATACCCCGGGCAACCGGTAACTTTATCCCTGCCCGTTTGGGAAGGTTCTTGAGCCTATAAATAGGGGGAGGTAGCGTTCACCAAAGCAAGCTGACTCGAATCTAGGAGCTCGCTTGTTAAGAGTTGCGACCTCGAGCCTGGTGCCTTGCGGCCTACTTTCCGACCGACTTTCCTTTTTCTCTTTCTTTCCTCTCTAAGTGTAACCGCTTCATTTTTAATAAAAGGAAAGCCCGCCGCAGGAGAGGCATTCAGGCTACGGAGGGCGAAGTGTGGTTTCGCCGCTTCTTGTGGCTTGCTCTAGTTTCTTCTTTAACTGCTAGTAAACCGACTACTCAGTAGTCTCTCCTCTTCCCTTCTCCTCATCTCCTCGTGAGATTTCAAACCGTTAGATGGAGGTGTCCGTTTCCACGCATCAATATTTAACGCACGACCTTCAGATATCGAGTAGTTGATGAATTTAGCGGACTAAAAGCGTCAGTCTGCTCAAGCCTCTAGGACTCGGCGGCTAGTCAAGCAAGTCGCGACAGCGCCGGTCATTGCTTTCAACCCGGCCCCAGCTTGCCAATCTACCTGCCAACTTTCCCGTCGGTCTCCTCACCAGCTTGTCTTACCATCTAACTGCCCATTCAATCCACAACTGTTCAACGGTTTCTAAGTACTGTTTGGCTATTTTCTCCTGTTCAAAATGGATCGTGCGAAGGAACAAGGTGACTCCAATTTCTTATCGGCTATTACGGATCTCTCGGAGAGGCAAGGTTGTTCTTATCTTAGTGATGGTTCGCTTGACAGTAATAATGAGTTTTTTGCAAAAGAGATCTTCAACCCTCCTTGTAAAAGTCACAGACCAAGCATGACCTCTTATTATAGTCAAGGTCATGAAAGCCAATAACCCCCTTTCAAAGAAGAAGAAGTCCCCTCTCTGTTCATTAACCGAATTCGTTTGGATACTGTCGCTGACAATTTAAGAGTACCTCATCTGCCAGAATATTCTGGATTTAATGATCCAGTTTCTCATCTACAAGATTTTGAATCAGCTGTTTCGCTATGAAAAGTGTCAGACGGAATCAAATGTAAAATTCTCATTATATGTTTGGCAACCTTGCTAGAGAATGGTTCTATAGTCTTGTTGATGCACGAAATGCGCCCTTTAGTTAACTATTCAAAATCTCATGGGGGATGAGGAGAAAAAGAGCAGGGACTGCCGAGTAGTCGGTTATTAGCGGTTAGAGAAGAAACCAAAGCAAACCACAAGAAGCGGCGACACCACACTTCACCCGCCGCGGCCTGAATGCCTCTCCTGCCATGGGCTTTTCTTTTATATAAAATGAAGTGGTTACACTTAGAGAGGAAATAAAAGAAGTAAGAAGCTAGCCGGACAACAGACCGCAAAGCACTAGGTTCGAGACCGCAACTCTTAACAAGCGAGCTCCTAGACTAGAGTCAACGTTCTTTGGGTGTACTTTAGCCCCCTATTTATAGGCTTGGGGGCCTGCCCAAACGGGTAGGACTAAAATTACCGGCTGCCCGGGGTACAGGAGAACTGAGCAGAGGTGACGGGAAGCAAGCAAAAAGAGAAGAGCGCAGAGGAAAGGCTGCGTGGCCTTGCGGGCTTCCTCTGGCGAGTTGAGAGTCTCGGCCTTTGGATGGGATGATCTAGACTCCATTTGGCAGCGACCTGTCAACTAGGCCGCATGGCTTTGGCAATGATAGGCCAGCCGAAAGAGAATGACGGCTCTGTGACTTTTTTTAGCTTGTTCGGAACCTTGCAGCGGCCTTACGGAGAGGCCACACGACTAATCTAATAACAAGCCGTCTTGCTATGAACGGCGGCTTGAAAATATAGGCCGCCTGGTCTTCAAAGCTTTGAGAACTAATCACGGATTTCGGGTTAACATAATCCCCGCACATTTTGAAGTTTCTGAAAAGCTTTGAAAATGTTTAACTAAGCCGGAGACCGCGGCTGCCTTTAATGCTTCTGTGTCTATAAAATTCCCAAGACTCTGTCATTCTATCAAGATTTCTGCCAAGTCATTGGTCGATATTCGCCACTAGCGATCAGAATCTTTCAAGCCGATAGGGTCTTCTACAAGATGGACGTCATGTCCTCGATGCTAGTTTGCGAGGAAAGGTCGTATGATAAGAAAAAGAGGAAGAACCAAAAAACAGAATGCTCTGATCGACAGCCTGAGGGGAACACTGGGAAGCCGATCACAACAACAACTTCTGATTCTGGAAAGAAACCGACGGAAGTCATCATGGAATCCTCACAGGCCGCGACCAAAGTTGAAGCTATTTTCAAGCCTGCTCTCCGACAAACCGGTACCACCAAATCCTTCGATATATCCTACTCTCCATCGGGTGAACCTCTCTTAAATATAGCTTAGGCGGAGGATAAGAGTGTTGGCTCTTCCAAACCGCGCGAGTTACCCACAGTAGCTGATTTGATCATCATTGATGAGCATGACCAGGAGAAGACGCGAGAGGTCGAGCGATCTCCAACTGAGAAGAGCAAGCAGACAGGGATGATAGTCGACCACTTGTAATGACATATGAAAAAGGGTGAGACCCTTGAGGAGAGAATGAGGAGGAAAACGTGGAAGATGCAGGCTGGAAATTGGAATGTTTCTGTGAAGACCGGAGCGGCTAGTCTCCAGCACAGGATGCGGGAGAAGGAGGCATCCGAGAGTCCGTCGACTCCATCCTCCAAGCCGAACGAGCTAGAGAACACGCCTGCGGCTAGCGAATCCCTAAGCGACATCTTAAAGGGTTTAGAGAAATTCAAGCAGCAAGACAAGCTGTTGGCAACTCTGTCGGCTTCTGAAGAGGCCATTGACCTCGATATCGAAGTTACTAGAGAGAAGCCTGGCGAACCGGCTTCTGCAGCTTTCGAAGGAATCGAACAACAGAGACTTAGAGAGAAGATTGAGGAGATGAGAAAAATAGTCGCTAGGAAGCAGGTGGCGACCAAACTTCCTCTCCTACAAGGCAAACATGGAGAAGTTAAGCATATTGTAAAATTCGACAAGTCGCGGTCACGGAAGAAGGGAGCGAACATAATTTTTAATCCGCCGGCGAGCTTCTTCCTGACCACGCCTCAACTGAAAAGCAAAGCACACGAGACCGCACGGCTATGGAAAGAAAAATTAAAGCGGATAGATTCCGAACGATTCAGGAGACCAGTGTTTAGATTTGACACTGCGGCTATTGAAGGAGAGATGAACAAGAGCTGCGGTCTCATCCTACCGAGATCCTTTAAGAGGTTGCAATTGTACGATTGAATCTGACCGCTTTTTTATCCACTGGAGGCGTACCGAAGTTGCGATGAAGCCGGGCGACCTGACGACCTTTTTGCCTCCGTTGCCACTAAATATCCATGACCAAAGGGTGGTCAAATTTTAGGAGGAAGTCACCGCCTTGCACGCTAGGGTAAGGGAGCATGGTGAGGCTCTTCGGGCTAAAGAGGAAGAGTGGCAGCTTTATAGAGAAGAGCATCGGTCTGCCCTGGAGGCTGTTAAAAAGAGGACACAAGATGTGTTGCCCATCTTGGAGCAAGAGAGATAGAAACAATTCGGTCTGCAATGGACGCCATCGAGAAGAGGACACAGGAAGAGCTGGCAACCATTAAGTAGGAGAAGACAACAATGCAGTCTGCGTTGGAGGCCGCTGAGAAAAGTACACGGGAGGTGCTGGCCACCTTGGAGCAAGAGAAGACAACAATGCGGTCTGCGCTGGAGGATGCTGAGAAAATGACACGGGAGGTGCTGGCCACCTTGGAGCAGGAAAAGACAAAAAATTGGAACTGCATGCAGTAGTGTTTATGACCAGGCAGATTTAGAGGGAGAGAGCAGATGTTATCCGACTTGACAAGGGAATGGATAAGGATCCGCCAGCGGAGGCCGGCAGAGGCATGCGACCTGCTGGTACAACTCCTGAACAACCGTAACCACATAACCGCCCGGCTTCCGGAGAGACTTCAAACCCACCAGTAGTCGCAGTAGTTTGGCAGGTCGCTGCTGCTGGCAACCTGGAGGTTTGTGCTCTACCGTTAGTTCCATTTTACCGCGTGGAGCGCGATACCTCGCAAGTTCACCGAACTCTTCATTCCATCCACAACCTCGTAAGTGAGGTTTATGTCCAGCTAGTACAGGCCGGCGACCAAGTCGCGCGGATTGGGAGAGAAGCTCTTGAGAGCGGAGACAAACAAGCTTGAATGTTTTAATTTGGCTCTGTAATAATTATCGACTGTTGATGTTGGACAACTTGGTTGCTGTAAACAATTGTTATGTATCCATTTTATGTTACTGCGAATTGCTTGCGGCTTTGTGCGGTTTAAATTTCATAGTCACTATATTTTTCTGCTTGGTAAATTTTCAAAGTGCAGGAACTTGGCCGTACAAACTGCCGAACTAGTCTACGGTTTGAATATATACTTTTGCAAGTTAAGGCTGTGCGGCTTGATAACAAACCACGATTTGACGTTTATTACAGTAGCTTCCCAGGGTTTCTATAAATAGAGATGATCCCGGAGACTTCTTCCCGAAAGAATCAGGATGCAGGCTAAAGCGAAGGAGATGACGTTTGAGAAAGCGGCTGCTGTCAGGACTGATGCGGCTTCTGCCTCCAACTCCGCGGACAACAAAGAATGTCGGTTTACTAAGGCCGAGCTAGACAGTTTCATAGAGAAATACATGCAAGATAGCCCACTACTCGCTCGGTTTCCTCTCCCCCATAAGCGAATTAACACATCTTCAGCCAACCAAATCGCCATCCCCGTAGACCACTTTGATTGCGGCTTCCGATTTCCTGTTATGATGGAAGCTGTGGCAGTCTTCGACAATTACAGAATTATGCTCGAACAGTTGCCACCGAATTCCATTGCTGCCATCTTCAGCTTCATCTCTTATCTGAGGTCGGAAAGAGTCCGCTTCTCCATGAAGCTGTTCCGGGAATGCTTCTCCGCCTGGTCTATTCCGGACTCCGGAACGAAAATTTTTCGCGGGTATTTGTACATTGGCTGCTGGGGGCTAAAGGTCGTCAAATTGGCAAATAAGATCCTGAACTGGTCAGAGAGATATCTGATCTTTGAAGGACAACGGGGGCTTCTGTCGGTCAACCTGTAGGTCCGCGAATAAACCGCCTTCGGCAGCAGCGGGTTGGACTGTTGGGAGAAGGAGATATACAACTTCTTCAAGGGTGAGTGGCTTGATGTCAATCACTACCTCCCGCTGCTTTAATCCTTGGAGGGTGTTCACGTGGAAGACAGTAAGTATCAACCCAATCGAACTGTTCTGTTAGCCGCGCGGCTTATCAACTGACTTATTTCTTTTGTCGTGCAGCTGCTGTTGCGGTTCTGCTGAACAAATCGCTGACTCCAGGCAGTTTAGCCCTCACTCAGAGGGAGAAAAGGACCAAGTGAGCCAGGCCAGAGCGGATTATAGGGGAAGAGGAATCAGACTCCTCCGATGAGTTCACGCTGCATGGAATGGGCAGCGGCCTGAAGGACCTCTGCGGCAACCCAACCTTGCAGTGGGGTCCGGACGGCGATTCTATCCAAGTCTCCACCGCCCTCCTTAACTGAGGGAGTGAGAAGATAAGCCGCCATGCCTCCACGGCCGGCGCGGCCTTGTATGGTAAGCGAAACCTGAAGGCGCTCAAGATGATACCTGAAGAAGACTTCTCGCAGTTTGTCACGCAGGTTAGCGCGAGAAGCTTTGTGGATAACCACTACATAGGCTTGGCCCATAAGTGGCTAGTTTTAAACCAAGGCGACCTGCAACGGCATCTCGCCAAAAAGGAATAAGAGATTGCGCGGCTAAAGGAGCTGAATGCGGTAAGATATTACTTGATTATTGCGGCTTCATTTATCAAGCTGCCCGGACTTACCTTTCTTTTTCCCTTTGCAGAAAATGCACGATCCGGCCAACCGGGTCTTCTAGGATGCCGTCTTATCGCAACTTGTCAAAGGGATCGACCGATCGCTTAACCGCCTTTGAGGTCTTTGCAGCCTCGCCCCAGGATTCACCAACTTCTCCTGCGCCACCCTGTATCCATCATTGAAGAAAAAGGAGGCTGCTGTTTACCAAGCGCACAAAGGCAAGGAGAAGTTTGATGGAGAGGGAGAGGACAAGGATGAACAGGAGGAGGACAGCCAAGGAAGCCGGACAGGGAGTGCTTCTTCAGAAGCCGGTGGTCAAGTTTTGGGGACGGCGCAGGTTGAGTCATCCAGCGAGCCTGAGACCGGGGAGACTAGCTGTTTGCGTACGTCTTTATCCGACAGCGGAGGTTACTCGCCATCAGAGGTCGATGTCGACGGTGAAACGAAATCTAGTATTCCTGCGGCAAAAAAACTCAAGCCGGATAGTTAGGACAGAGATTTTACTTGTAATAATTTTTCTCTTTTGAGAACCGGCGGTATGATTTTGTAAACCGCGTGGTCTAACTTTTGTATTACTTGATAACGGAAATGACAACATTTAACCTTTAATGAGAATCTATCGTATTGCAATTTTACTCACTTACTTGTTCGCGCGGCTTAATTTTTCTTACTTGTTACTGACTTAAGAAAGTTGATTGACGAATTCTCCGAATGAGACTTAGCATAAGTGCCTTTGTTCCGGTTAAACTCAAATAGAATACCAGTGGCCGGGTATATTAGTCATCTGTGAGTTTATAGCAATCCGATCACCCTTGAACATTTACGTAGCCATAAGCCGGGCAGTCAGGAAAGTATTCGCCAACAAGGTGAATCAGTTCTACCGTTGCCGGGTATCAAGGAATTTTTAATACGAAGCCGCACGACAAATACACTTGACCGCTGATAGCCCATAGTTTAGTTGGAGATTAAGATTATATAAACTGATCATTAAGCCGCTCGGCAAAGTAAATAAACCGTTGAAAAAGCTTTAATAATAACACTGATGGTGTCGGCCTGTCTGAACATTAATGTAGACCATGCTTCCAATATGAAAAATACTCAAGGGTACAGATAAACAGCCTGCGGCTTCTCGAAGTAGCGATTCACAAGTTATTTAAAATGAATACCATAAGCCGGCAGACTCAAGCCTAGAATTAACTGACAAAATCAAGTCGACCGGATTCCCGAGTATATTAATAATAAACCGGCAGAGAGGCCTCCATAAGCCGAATAGAATAAACCGGAAAACATTACCGCGCGGTCTGCGTACTTTGTAATAAATTTGCTAGGCTGTAACCTATAAGACGGCGGATAAGCTCACGATGACCTGCAAAAACAGGATGAGAAACAAACTTATGTTTCGATGTGGGCACGTGCATATAGCATTGCTTTCCACACAAAGATTACATAAGTAGGGCTAAAGTTCAATATCCGCGACCGATGTCAAGCGAGATAAGTACATATTATCTGTGACTGTAGACAAGCGGGATAAGTACATAATATCTGCGACTGATGTCAAGCGGGATAAGTAAGTAATATCTGTGATTGTTGTCGAACAAGACAAGTATGTTGTAAGACCCCCCTCCCGGAACACAACACACGGCACGAGGGGAGTCTTATGCCCGAAATAGCCGCCTTGCGGTAGCACTAACGCACGGGTTAGCCTTTACCATAAGACGCCTATTCCGCCGGCTACAATCCATATCACGACAATTATGCCAACCCAACCATAACAGAAAAGTAAAACTAAAAGCAGTTCAGTTCACAGCTAAGTTAAAGTCCAAAATAGCGGAAGATAACAAGCACAACATGCTTGTACAAATAAACAAGAGTCTAGAAATGTTTTGCCAAACGGCTACATGAAAACACTCACTACTGTCACTGACGGTGCCGATGGCACCACCACCTCAGGTCCTATCATCCGGGCCTGGCTGTCCTGCTGCATAGTCCGTTGCCGCTCTACCTGCGGGGTTTCCTCCTAAAAAGGAAGACGTAGCAACCGTTAGTCATAAGACTAAGTGGCTTCACATCCGCTCCCCCGGCGACTCCTCGGCACCGGGCGGAGAAAGGAACAAGGTACAATATGTATATATATATAAGCAAGTAAACAAGCAGGTGACAGTAACTATAGTGGAGTATAAGCTACGCTACACAACTAGCAGTTTTACAAATATCAATAGTAAATGACAGTAGGTATAAGTACTCAGAATAGTAACTTAACTTATAAGAGTGCCCATACAAACTTATAAGTTAAGGATCGGCTTAACAGTAAAGTAACTCATCGTATAAGAGTGCCCATACAAACTTATACGATGAGGATCTTGTGTATGCAATGAATGACATGAAATGAATGTTATGCTATGACCGAATCATGCGCACGCACATGCAAGTTTGCTATGTCGACACAGACTAGAAGTTCCCACTTTTCGAGCAGGTAGCTAACCTCTCAGGCGTCGTCCGTCGTGGCCAGACGGCGACAGTGGAGCGGGCGTCTCCACTACTAGGTGGTATCACACTACCTATCCTAGGCCCTCGTACGCCTCAACGCTAAGGACACAACAGCGGAGCTCACATGCGTACTACGGCTCAGAAGGGGTCTTGGGTCGATGTGCACCAAGAACACAGCCCAACTTGGCCTTTGATTTCGAACCGGGTGGAACCTCGGAAGCGCACGAGGTGCAAGCCCAACCGTTCTCATGGCGCGGAGGAGATCTCGGGTTATGGACACCAAGTATCTAACCCTACCGCCCAAGGTCTACCCCTTGGCTCCCATCGGTGTGACGACTGGCGAACCCGTAGACCTGCCACATTCATTATCTCAACACCGCGACACGATGAATCGTCGCACATCACATGCCCCAAAACAACTCACTCGATGCTACCCGTAGGGAGACTACCACTCTAAGCATCGGTTGTTAATAAACCCCTTGGGCTCGGATTACGGTTACAAAATACTCCTCACATTGTGTTCATCATATTCACGCCCCTCTATTCACTGACTTCACCTCAATACTTCGCATAATTAATATGTTCAACATCAAACTATATAAATAAATTCAATACCAATCTCAACTCTTAATTACTAGCCTTCCCATCCAATCCATTTCCCTACTATTGCATAGTTATTCCTTATTGCACGACCAAATGAGTAACCATACTAAATTATAGTAACAACAACATTATAGATATATGGGAGCAAGATAACAAATGAGTAAATCACAATCATTGCAAGAGGGCTAGCATTATAATTTAACAAGTGCAATAACATAGGGTAGTCCGATAATAAAACTGGGATTCCCGGAGCTACAGGAATCCGATCACAATGCACAACCCCTCGTTGGAAAGGTATTCGCGAGGGCTACGACTTTCGTGTTGAGTCGATCACCCAGATCTGGTCGCAACATACCAGAAATTCAACTCGAATACGTACAGGAAACAGTTTCCTGTACAGGAATTTTCCCGAACGCAGCGGACTCGAACCAGCTTTCCCGTGGCTACAGGTATCGCATGGAAACGAGCAACCACTCGTTGGAAAGGTAATTTCGAGGGCTACGACTTTCGTGTTGAGTCGTTCACCCAGATTTGGCCAGAACACCTCCGAAATTGGCCACGAAGGTCGCAGCGTGCAGAAATCAGATTTCTGCACGCATCTTAAGGCGAGATGAACGGCATCCGTTCATCTTCTTCCTTGCAACGACCTCGCATAAACTTCTCCAGAAATCACACCCAACCTTATTTCTCCTTTCCAAGCCAAACCCCCAACGAAAACCCCTCTCATCTCCACTTTGAAGGATGAGAAGGTTGAGGGAGACTAAGCCTAAAACCTAGGCATGGCTTATCCTAAGAACTCTCCTCCTCACCATCAAGACTCTATGGAGTCGATGTCTCTCCTATAATAACTATAGATCTAGCACCAAGGGAGAGGGGAGGAAGCTCACCTCAAGTCCAGCGGTACCACCATGGCCGGCCATGAGCCTCGCACTCCTTCGCGGCGGCATTGTTTTTCCCTTGACAATGGCGGCGCTTTGATTCCTCCAAAGATGGCTCCGGCAAGCTCTTCCTCCTCCTCCAGCCAAGAACTCTCTCAGGAATTTCGGGGCAGAAGAAAGGAGAATGAATGCTAGGGTTTCCAACTTTTTCCTTTTTATACACCGCAGACACGGGTAGGCACACGGCCGTGTTCCTACCCGTGTTCAGGTGACACGGCCGTGTGGCATGCCGTGTCTAAGGCCGTGTTCCTCCCAGAACCACTTTCTGCCGGGTCAGGGTTGAGGCACACGGGTAGAGACACGGCCGTGTCCCGACCCGTGTCCTTGGCACACGGCTAGGGACACGCCCGTGTCCCAACCCGTGTCCTTGGCACACGGCTAGGGACACGCCCGTGTCCCAAAGCCGTGTACCTCTCTGACTGGTAAGCCTATTTTTATGAGGCACACGGGTATGGACACGGCCGTGTCCATACCCGTGTCAGCCAAAAATGCTGTTTTGCCTTGTTTTCCTCATTTCCCGCACGTCCGCACCTGTTCACCCACATCCCCCATTGGGCTCACCACAGCCCCCTTGACTCAAATACGCAAACAAGGGGCCTAGCACGAATTGGGACGTTACATATGTAATATCTGCGACTGATGTCAAGCAAGAATGGCCACTACACATCTGCACTGGAGTGAAGCGGGATGTGGAGGGCTTAAGAACATAGCACGATATTAAAGTATTACCTTTTTCAAAAGGCGTTTTGCATCCATAGGAGTGAATGTTAGCATCAAAAGCAAATGCTAAGATATAATTCAAATGGCGTATGAATGCATGTATGCAGTGAAGGATGTAGCAAAAGGATATATATTTGGAACTCGATCCAGATGGCATGTAAATGCTCTATTATTCCAATCTTAAGCACCTTTATTATTAAGAAAACACAGTCTTTGCTTGTACCACTGACTTTGTTAGAAAATAATACGCTAAAGGGTCACTGCATGACATAATCTTGCAATTTCCCAGCCTTCGCAAATTCATCTGCAAGTTTCCGAAGAGCCATACAATCTTCTGTTAGATGACCTATATCTTTGTGAAATTTGCAGAAAAGTTCTTCATGCCGATATTTGATCATAGATTTCAAGCGTCGAGGCTTTTTGAACTCTGGCATTTTTGAAGAACTTCTAGGAGATCTTCCATAGAGATTCTAAACTTGGCATACTTATTTGAAGATTTTTCACGTTTTAGAATTTTAGGATCGAAGGATATGATAGGATGTGTCTCTGCAAACTTAGACACATAATCTATAACGACCTCCCCAGCCAACGACTCGAAAGGACGACCGCCGGCACCCCCAACATCAAGCTCGAAAGGGTTCAGCCTAATCAGGTCTGCAGACCATGCACTCCAACCCCTCTCCATCCACAGTCGGGTTGTTGTGGTCGGGGATCGAACCCGAGACCTCTTTGATAAGGAGCTTTCAAACCAGTTGGGGTGCAACCCAATTGGTGATGAGGAGTGGTTTGAAAGCTCCTTATCAAGGAGGTCTCGGGTTCGATCCCCGGCCTCACCAAGTACCCGCCGGCCGCCGGCCGCCGGCCGCCGGCCGCCGGCCGCCGGCCGCCGGACGCCGTAGCAAACCATCATCGGCCGCCGTAGCAAACCATCATCGGCCGCAGGCCGCCGGCCGCCGACCGCCGGCCGCCGGCCGCCGGCCACCGTAGCAAACCATCATCGGCCACCGTAGCAAACCATCATCGGCCGCCGTAGCAAACCATCATCGGCCGCCGTATAAAACCATCATCGGCCGCCGGCCGCCGGCCGCCGTAGCAAACCATCATCGGCCGCCGTAGCAAACCATCATCGGCCGCCGTAGCAAACCATCATCGGCCGCCGTAGCAAACCATCATCGGCCGCCGTAGCAAGCCATCATCGGCCGCCGGTCGCCGGCCGCCGCCCGCCACCAACCGATGTCGCCGGCCGCCGCAGCCGACCGCCGCCACTGCCAGCCGGCCCCCGCCGCCGGGCGCCGGGCGCCGGGCACAGCCCGCCGTCGCGCATGCCCGCGAGCCCAGCATATTTCAAAAATCCATTGTGGAATGAGCAATATAAACCCAAAATTGATGTTTTAACTAGCGGTGTGGGACTTAAAATGGCAACACATATTGTGAGAAAAAATTACTATTTGTAACGTAACATTAGTGTTGTTACAAATATTTACATTTATAGTAACAAATTAATTTTTATTGTAACAAAATATAAAATATTCATTACACAAAGTACTTTTTGGTAACAACAGAAAAAATTCATTACTAAATATAGCTATTAGTAACAAACTGTGTTTTAGTAATATTTCAGTCTTTACAATAGGTGCAGTTTGTTGTAGTGAAACCTGGTCGCCTGAATCGTTCAGAATCTATTCGCTTTAGTTTTTCTTTCCATAGCCGCGCGACATCTTAAGCCTTTCTTTTCAGCTAAGCCGGGGTTAGGAAAAAGTTGGTCGACGGATTAAAAATTATATCCGCCCCCTTCTTTTGTGATCGCGACTTATAGAAATTTATAATCTGCTTAACTTCTCAGTGTTTACCTTGTAGGAGAGGAAGTGTAGTTTCCACCTGTTTCCTGGCGATTAGTTTCTTCATCTACTCCATCGTCTCTTTGAGTTTCAGTTTTTCGGCTCCTTTAGAAACCGCAGAAGCCGGCTCGCCAGGCTTCTCTCCAATAACTTCGACATCGTGGTTGTCGACCTTTTCAGAAGCCGCCCGAGTTGCCAACAGGTTATCTTGCTGTTGTAAACTCTCCATACCCTTTAAGATGTCAATCAAGGACTCGCTAGCTGTGGGTGTGTTCTCTTGCTCATTCAGCTTGGTGTATGGTGTCGACGGACTCTCGGATGCTTCTTTCTCCCACGGCCTGTGCTGGATACTAGCCTCTCCGGTATTCACAGAAACATTTCAATTTCCAACCCGCATCTTCAGCGCCTTCCTCCTCATTATTTCCTCAAGGGTCTCATCCTTTTTCCTATGCCATTTCAAGTGGCCGACTATCATCTCTATTCGCTTGCTCTTCTCAGCTGGAGACCGTGTGGCCTCCCGCGACTTCTCCGGGTCATTCTTATCAATGACGATCATGTCGGCTATTATGGACAGCTCACGCGGTTTGGAAGAGTCGACACTCTTCTCCTCCGCCTCAAAAATCTTTAAGAGAGGTTCACTTGATGGCGAGTAGGTGATCTCAAAGGATTTGGTGGTCCCGGTTTGTGGGAGAGTAGGCTTGGAAGTCACTTCAACTTTGGTCGCGGCCTGCGAGGATTTCGCGACGGGTTACGTCGGTTTCTTTCATGAATCAGAAGCTGCTGATGTGATTGGCTTCTCAGGTTTCCCCTCAGGCCGTCAGACAGAGCTTTCTGTTTTTCGGCTCTTCCTCTTTTTCTTCTCAGCCGACCTCTCCTCGCGGTCTAATATTGAGGACATGACGTCTATTTGGCGGAAAGCCGCATCGGCTTGAAAGATTCTGACTGCTAGTGACGAATAATTACCCGTGACTTGGCAGAGATCTTGAAGAATGACAGAGTTCTGGGCATTTTATAGACGCAGAAGCATTAAAGGTAGTCGCAGTCTCTGGCTTAGTTCTACATTTTCAAAGTTTTTCAAAAACTTAAAAATGTGCGGGGATTATGTTAACCCAGAATTTGCGAATAGTTCTTATGGCTTTCAAGACCGGGTCGCCTATATTTTCTAGCCACCGTACATAGCAAGTCGGCTAGTTATCAGAGAGGCCGAGCGGTCTACAAGTCAGGCCACTGTCATTCCCTGCCTTGCTCGACGCCAATTCCCAGGGCCTAGTCGCTCAGTTCACCAGGAGGAATCCACTAGGCCGCGCGGTTTCCCTTCTTTATCATTTTCTGTTTATTTATTTCCCCTCACCTCTGCCCGGTTATTCTG
Organism: Platanthera zijinensis; assembly: GCA_039513925.1. Lineage (NCBI taxonomy): Eukaryota > Viridiplantae > Streptophyta > Magnoliopsida > Asparagales > Orchidaceae > Platanthera > Platanthera zijinensis. Next base: position 121,918,747 of record CM077092.1, read on the forward strand.
TACCCCGGGCAGCCAGTAACTTTATCCCAGCCCTTTTGGCCAGGCCCCCGAGCCTATAAATAGGGGGAGGTAGCGCTCCCCAAAGCACGCTGACTCGAATTTAGGAGTACGCTTGTTAAGAGCTGCGACCTCGAGCCTAGTGCCTTGCAGCCTGCTATTCGATCGACTTTCCATTTTCTCTTTTCTTTCCTCTATAAGTGTAACCACTTCATTTTTAATAAAAGGAAATCCCGTCGCAGGAGAGGCATTCAGGCCGCGGCGGGCGAAGTGTTCTGTCACCGCTTCTTGCGGCTGCTTTGGTTTCTTCTCTAACTGCTAGTAACTGGCTACTCAGCAGTCTCTCCTCTTCCCTTCTCCTCATCTCCTCGTGAGATTTCGAACCTTTAGCTGGTGGTGTTCGTTTCCATGCATCAACATCAACATTGTCCGTAGGGACATTCTGATCTTCAGCAGTATTCTTCTGATCTATTTTGTGCTGGAGATATGATGCAGTTTACGACAAGTGTACCAGTCGCACAAGCAATATAAATTGGGCGAATTTTCCCAAGTATCGATCTCTCAAGGAACACAGTAAGGTGGAGTTAATTTTTAGGAGGACTTGAGATTAAAGTCCTTAGGTCGGTGTTTACGAAGGGGGTTTTGATTGTTTGCGGAAAAAGAAAGTAAACACTAATAAACTACTCCTATGCAATAACGCTATGCAATGCTTCGCCAGGTAGATGGATAACTATACGGGCTGCTATGCACCGAATTGCTAGGCGGATGGACAAGTAGGCTTGCGGATGAGTTAGTAAGAATGGCGGAATGAGGGTCGTGAGCACCTCTTCGCTAAACACGCCACTAGAAATTGCTAGTGCGGCACTATGTGCAAATAACATGAATATAAAATCACATAGACATGATTGTACATAAACGTATATCAAATTAAGCACACTTAATCAAATACAAAGAGATCAAACTACACTATCAGCAAGAAAAGAAGGTGAGAGTGCGAAATCGACCGGATCCGAATTCTTGCTTAGGATTCATGAAAGGAATTGCCGGGTTGTCAATCCGCATCCTATCTCGGTCCTCAACTGCGTTGGGGGTAGAGGAGGTTGTCACTAACTTCCAATGGACCCATCTTCTTTGTGTCACGATCTGGTGGAGGATGACACATACTCCTCCGAGCTTGATGGTGAAAGGTAGGTCAAACCCTTCTTGAAGCTCAAGGATGAACGAGGACGCCGAGAGGAAGCTTCAACTTGAATTTTGCGTTGAAAGCTTGCTCGGAGCCCCTCCCTAAGGTGGAGGAAGAAGGAGATTGGCGGAACCCTCCTCGGAGACGAAAACGGCAGAGAAAAAGTATAGAATCTTGAATTATGGCAGAACCTGCGTATTTATAGATTGTAGAAAATATAATGCACACGATCAGTGGCGCAAGACCAGTGGTCGTGCGCACTGGATCCCATGATCGTGCGATTAGCAAAGGCAGAACTCCAAAAAAATAGGATAAACGCGCACGAGCAGTGGCGCATGACCATAGGTTATGCACACTATGTCCAATGGTCGCGCGATTGCCCCAGACAAAACTTGGAAAAAATGGAATCAATGCACATGATTAGTGGTGCACGACCTATAACAACACGACCTGTTAAATAACATATAATAAAAGGTCTGGCCGGGGCCCCACATTATATTCCACAAACAGACGGCAAGGTCACAGGTTAATACCAAAATACCATCGCACCCTAACCCAGAGAATTGTAATAGAAGATTATAAGTTGCACGAACTCAATCCATGAATGTCCACTACTGTATAAATAACACATTTATATAAAAGATCAGGAATGTCTACAAGCATATCGCTTACGGCCTTACGACCTTACAAGTTTCTCTTTACAAACATAAGTCTTCATATATCGGAATGCAGGCTGGCCACACATGAAATCCAAAGCTTCGTACGGCCTTTGATGGCCTATCAACAGCAGCAAGGGCTTCAGCCCGCTCAATCCATCAACCCGCAACACCTGCATAAGAACGTCCACCCCAAGGGTGATCCACAAAGCAACGGTCAGCATTCAGCTGACCAATTATAACGACCCTACCCGTTACCCGGGGCAGTGGTTCCTTCCCTGCATGCAATACATTCACAACATGTAGATATATCTGCCACAATCACATCACAAACGCTGGCATTCGTGCTAGACGCTCTGTGCACTCAGGGAATGATTATGGTGTACTGAACTCCTCAAGGTCACACCACCGATTCGAGGTGTGTACTTATTGATCGAACATAAGGCTCCAAACCCCTGTTGAAGACCTCACGTACCTGTTTCACTCAGAGGCACACACCTCACGGAAACTATGAGCACCATCAGTCGACCTACCCATGTAGTGTAATAAGCCTAGGGAAATCACCCTGCTACATTGCCACCAATCGACCGCTCACCCAATCTTACCACTGAACTTGTTGGGTGGCCCACCCACTCAGAGGTTCTCAACTTATTGGCTATGGGCATCAGTCGCCAAACCCCTGTTGGAGGTCTCTCGTACCCATCCACTCAGAGGTGCTCGCAACCCATCTCATATCCATCTCATAACATAGGAACACGGTGCCACTTTCCATTCCATCAATACAACTCGTGCAGAGCATACAACCCAAGGATCTATGCAAAGCATCCTTCTCACAATTCACAAGCGTCCTCACCTTCTCCGCAGGTTAACCGATATATACACAGAGTCTTCTCTGGTTCGTAGCATCACCAATCTAGACATCCATCAAGATGGGCTTCACACAACATGCCTATTCCGTACAACACACTTCCGGATCTGAATGTAGACTCAACTGCTGGAATTGCTTACGCTTTCCACCTCTTGGTGTAGGATCCCATGCACATGCATAAAGTAGAACTTCACTTGTCCAAGAAGGAGATCGTTACCCTTGACGATTGCTTTGGAGCCATGGAGAAACTAGATGGATGGTAATCAACACGACGGCCTTGCCTCCACAACGCTGAACTCGGCTCTCGATTCGAACCGCTGAAGCTTCACCGACGGTCAGAAAGCTTCTCCTTTCCTCCTCCAAGCTCTCATCTCTTTCTTCTCTTTAGAAAGATAATGGGCAAGGATAGAATGACAACTTCATGCCAATCCCGGAGTTAAACCCAGCTGGAAACACACTGGGCCATTAGATCTAGGATGAGGGAAACGAATGGCCACAAATCGCCTGAAAAGTCTAATTTTGGGGATGACACGGCCTGTGCACGGCCTGTGACACGCCCGTGTCATTGGCCGTGTACTGCAAGCGGTACACGAACCGACTCACCCGAACCAGAACACGGGCTGAGACACGCCCGTATCAAACCCCTGACAAGCCCGTGTCAGTAAGTTCACGCCCGTATTGAGGGGCATGTCCTTCACTCAACACAAGACTGCCAACCCGAGAAGAACACGGGTGAGGTACACGCCCTTGTCCTTGGCCGTATGCCAAACACGCCCCTGTGATACGCCCGTGTCACAGGACGTGTGTCACACTCAACGCCACTCCACTCAACGCCACTCAATGTCGCTCGGTTACCAACCTAAGCAGGACACGCCCTGGGACATGCCCGTGTCCCAGGCCATGTCGCCTCTCAATGCCTGTGGACTTCATTTTTTCCAGGCTCTCACGACATAGCCGAGTACCCATAGCTGGACACGCCCTAGGACATGCCCGTGTCCCAGGCCGTGTCACCCAACCTGTACTCCAAATTAAAATGTGGGGTGTTACAATCCTCCCTTCCTTACATAAATTTCGTCCCGAATTTTAGCGCAATGCAGATACCATCACAACCACTCTGTTTCAATAAAATCAAAGACGATATGGGTTGTGAGCTCAGAGGCCGCAGCTTGTCTCGCCCCACGGCATCGTACCAACACAAGTGTTTTCACAATCACACAAACATTCTATATGTACAAAGTACAAAAAAAACAATAAATTGCACACTCCACTTTATTTCCGCTCATCCACGTCTCTAAGTAGCTTCTTGAACGCATCTTACAACTCCAGGTTATACACTCGAGGCTGTTTTACTTCAAGATGTGAGCTTTGCGGCTCTTGTACTTCGAGATTATACACTCGCGGTTGCGCCTGGGATGCAGATGATTCTGCCACTACCTTACCCTTTTCCTCATAGGACGCACCTGGCTTTTTCTCATCTTTCGAGGCGCCACTTGTTGGGTAAACTAGAAGTATGTACCAAATTTGGAGAAGATTCATCCTAGTCAATGATATACATCGATATGTATTTGATGTATGTTTAAGTTTACTTATGCAGGTTTAAGAAGTGGAAGAAAAATATTCTAAGTACAAGTGTCGACACTAGAAGCAAAGCTGTGTCGACACCTAGACATTGTGTCGACACCTAAAGAAGTAGTTGTGTCGACACCCAGAATTGTGTCGACACCTAAGGCAGGAATTGTGTTGACACCTAAAGCAGAGGCTGTGTAGACACCCATGAGTTATGCTGACACCAGAAGAAAGGCATGTGTCGGCACTTAGGAATTGTGTCGACACCTGAAGAAGGTGTGTGTCGACAGCTAGACACACACTCAACGCCGTCTTACAGCAACAGCTAGACACACACTCAACGCCATTTTACGACAATAGTTATACTGGGTCTGAAGGCTTGTGTCGACAGCTGGACATACACTCAACGCCATCTATCTACAACAGTTATGTCGAGACAAGGAGCAGTTGTGTCGACACACTGGACTTGTGTTGACACATACAAATAGAAGATGCGTCAAGGAGCAGAAGAATGACTATGTCAACACATAGAGTACTGTGTCGACATTATCAAGACTTGTGTTGACACTTAGTCTACTTGTGTCGACACCTATGGAGCACGTTGCTGAGTGGATCATGCTGAGTTGTTAAGTCTCTACGGAATCAACTGTCATGAATGGTGGGTCGACAGCTGTCATTACCAATAGGTCTGACACCTTTGTCAGAATTGTAGGAAGGTTGTTACAAACCGGATCAGCCGGTAACCATGAGAAATCTATATATAAGGGGCTAATCCTTAACAAAAAAAAAGCAACACAGTGAAGGATAGAAAATCCATCAACTAAGAGAGAGAAAATCACAACAAGAAAAGGGGAAACCCTTTAAGAAGGCAGTTCCAGAACAGTCTGCAGAGAAGATTCAGATCTCATTCTGAATTCAAGGAAGGAGCTGACAATGGATCAACTTCTACATCAAGAACAATCCAAACTTATTTTGTTCTATCAAGAAGCTTTGAAACAGCTTAGTCTGGTTGGAATTGAAGATCAAGAACTGATCAAGAAGAACATCAATAAGGGGATCTATCTGGTGATATATTTTGTATCTTTTTTATTACACAATTTCTTGTAGGATCTGTTGTAGATCTAAGCTGTAAGGCTATAATTATAAAGGCTGAGGTAGGGCTGTGAGCCAGAGTGGTAGGACTTGAGAAGTCTGAGTTGTAAGCCTAGAGATAAGGGCTGAGGTAGGGCTGAGGCCTTAGGTAGGATTCTCGGAAGGATCTGAGGTAGGACTTGCAAAAGTCTGAGGTGTAGAAACCATTTTGTTTCTGAGTTGTAGGATCTTTGGATCTGAGAAAGAGGAAAGAAGTTAGGCTGAATCCAGTACTCTACTAGATAGGCGAAGGTGGAAAGTGGACGTACCAATTTCTTGGGGAACCACTATAAATCTTGTGTTCTCTGTGCTGTGAATGTTCTGTGCTGTGTTTTATTTTGTTTGTGGCAAGCAAGATCTGTTTAATTGCCTGAAATATTAAAGGAAAAATTAGAACCTATTTACCCCCCTCTAGGTGTTCAAGCTCTTGAATTAAGTATTTCAAGTGGTATCAGAGGGAGGTTACTCAAGGATTGACTTAACAGTCTGAGTAAATCTCCTAGGCAATTTTTAGAATTAAAGAATGGGTTCAAGTGAGAACCAAAAAGAGTTTGGATCAATGAAACTACCTATCTGCAAGAAGGAATGTTTTGTCATATGGAAGGAGAGGGTCAGATTGATTATGGAAGTTTCTGATCCAAGAATTTACATCACAGTACAGGAAGGACCCTTCATTCCAATGAAGGTATCTGCACTGGATGCAAATATGAAGAATCCTAAGAGTTATTGAGAAATGACAAAGGATGAAATCACCCTGGCAACTATAGACAAAACAGCACAGAATATCATTGTAAGTGCCATAGATGATGCCACCTTTGAGAATCTAGTGCATTGCAAAACCTCCAAAGAAATATGGGACACTCTTATTATCAACATGGAGGGAACAAAAGAAGTCAGAGAAGACAGAAAATCTATGCTGAATCAGGAGTATGAAAGCTTTAAGCAAGCCAAGAATTACAGCATAGTTGAATGCTACAAGAAATTCTTATGGATTGTAAATGAGCTGATGACTTATGGAAGAGTTTTCAGCACTTATGAACCTAATGGGAAATTTTTGAGATCTTTGACAAATGATTGGGACACCAAGATTTGTGCCATCAGAGAAGTGGCCAAGCTGGCAGACACACCTCCTCCCACACTATTTGGGAAGCTGCTTTCATATGAAATGCAGCTTACAGCCAGGTAGGAGGAAGAGAAGAGCAGCAGATCTGAATACAATGAAAAGTCAGTTGTCTTCAAAGCTGAAGGCACAAGAAAGGGAAGGAGAAAATATCCTTCTCCTCCCAGAAGGAGTGCTGAGGAAGAAGGGATCCTTGAATACACTTCATCAGACAGCCACACCTTAGATGAGGACTTTACACACTTCACTAGGCAGTTCCAATGATTCATGAAGAATAAGAAGTGGAGAACCAGACCTTCTTCATCCTTTTCAAAGGATGAGTATTACAAGAAAAAGAAAACTCCTAAGGAAGACATGTATGCTTCTAAACCTAGTAAACAATCTAATTCTAAGATTGTGTGTTATTGTTGCAATAGGTAGGACATGTCATAGCAGACTGTCCAAAGAAGAGGGCTGAATATAAAGACAAGAAGAAGTAACAAATGAAGGGCAAGAAAGAAAAATCTTTTGTTGCCCAAAAGCAGAAAAGCTGGACAATTCTTCATTATCTGAATCAGGAGAAGAAGAAGAGGCTGAAGCATATGTTGGGTTATTCTCAACTAATGAGGATTCTAAGGAGATAGAACTTCTACAAATGCTAGACTCCATAAATGGAGTGGAAGAACACTGCTGTAGAGGGCTGATGGCCCTAACAGAAAATGATCAGTTCTTTGATCAAGATGGTCCTAGTAAGGTATATAACTCTCCTATAGCATCGGATTATTTTACTGGATCAAAATCAGAAGCTCAACATCAAGAGATGTGGATGGTTCTCAGTCTGAAGGGGATGTACACGTACTCATTGATGAGTATGGTGGATTGTTGCAAGCTCTAAAGAGAAGCAAACTTCTTGTCAAAGAGCAGACCAAGGAGATTGAGTCTCTTAAGCTGGCTACAGCAGATTCAGCAAAGCTGTTGGATCTAAAATTGAATGAAGTTGCCAAATTGAAAAACATTACTATTATTCAAATGGGCACAATCTCTTTCAAGGAGAATCATATCAAGAAAGTTGAGGCAAAACTTCAACGAGAAATAGAGCTAGTGGCTAAATTCTCCAAACCAAAATCTGTCTTACCCTTAATAGACAATTTCATCTCAGAAAAAGGGAAGACTGGTTTAGGTTTTAAGGGAATAACTAGGGCCACCAATTCCCAAAGAAAAGGTAAGGCCCCAGTTCAGCCTCTAGCTGCAAAACCCCATATCTTCTTTAGTATGGTGATGAATCCTACAAACAGGTATGATCGTGAAACTACTTATGGTCACTATGAGTATGGAGTTCACCTTGGCAAGTGTGTAAATGCCAAGAGGCCACTCTATAGACAAGACCATCAGATTTAAAAGGAATTCATGGGTTTTGCTGCTCCAGCACCCACACTCAAAAAGACTGTTAGCAACATGACTTGAAGTCTGTACCTAAGAAAAGGTATAACAGATTTGAGTGTTGGTGTTGTGGAAAGGTAGGCCACTTTGCCTTGGACTATTGGTTTAACACAAGTGTTAAAACCAAGAGTAGTTTACCTATCAGAAAATCTGTAGGTAAACCTGTTATTTCCAAGACTAACAAGAACCTAGGACCCAAAAATAACTTGGGTTATAAGGATAAGTAATCCTTTATTTGTTGAAGGTGAATCCAAGTGACCATACCCCTATATGGTACTTAGATAGTTGGTGTTCCAGACATATGACTGGAACAAGTAGAATAATGAGGGACTTTATACCCATAGAGAATGGTCCCAAAGTCATCTTTAGTTTATCAGAAAAAGGAGTCATCAAAGGATTTGGTAACATCTCTAGTGACTCAATTACTATCACTAAAGTGGCTTATGTCAAGGGTCTAAAACACAACCTGATAAGCATAAGTCATCTTAGTGATCTAGGTTATGACATCTCCTTTTACAAAGGGGAGTGCCAAATTAAAAGTTCAAGTGATCAAGAGATCATTTTGACTGGCATTAGGAGAGGAAATGTTTATTGTCTTAGCCTAGATTGTGAGTTAATTAACTCACCAATTTGCTTAGTTGCAGATGAGAAAGCCTCACTATGTGTCAAATGGCATAAGAGGCTAGCTCATATGAACTATAAGTCCATAGGACAACTGTTCAGCATGGGGTTGGTGAGGAATGGTCCTCATATCAAGTGCATGAAAGAGGGAGTGTGTTCAGCTTGTCAAAATGGCAAACAGACCAAGTCCTCTTTTCCAGCACTAGATACCAAAGATTCATTGAGATGTTTATATCTCTTGCATTTGGATTTGTTTGGTCCTATGCCAGTTCAAAGTCTTGGTTGGTAAGTATACACATTAGTTGTTGTGGATGACTATTCTAGATACACATGGGTGTTCTTCTTAAGGCAGAAATCTGAAACCCCTTGTATTTTCTAGACTTTTGTTAGAAAAGTTCAGAATGAATTTAATAATTCTGTAGTAAAAATCAGAAGTGACCATGGAACTGAATTTCAGTCTAAATGTATGACAAAATTTTATGAAGAACTTGGGATTCTTCAAGAGTTCTCCTCACCTAGAACACCTCAGAAAAATTGAAATGCTGAAAGAAAGAATATAACTCTCATTGAGGCTGGTAGAAATCTACTCAGTGACACTACTCTCCCTGAATATTTCTAGGCTGAGGCAGTAAATACTGCTTGTTATGTTCTCAATAGATCATCCATCAATAAGAAACTTAAGTTGACTCCCTATCAGATTTTGAAATGCAAAAAACCAAACATTTCTTATTTCAGAATCTTTTGTAGGAAGTGCTATGTCCTAGTGAATGGTAAGCACTACCAAACAAAGTTTGCTGCAAAATCCCTAGAAGGGATATTTGTTGGGTACAACAATAACAGTAGGACATACAGGATCTACAACTTGACTACCCAAGTTATAGAAGAGTCAGTTCATGTTGTTTTTGATGTGTCTAGATTGATTAATAATGAATTGTCTAGTGTTTCAGTTAGTTCTACAGGTCTAACAGATAAGCTGGATAAGATGACCATCAATGATGAAGCTCCTACTAGGATGGATGATGCATGATGTCTAGGGGAGAACAAAATACACTGGAAGCATAAGAGAATGAGAAGCATCAGGTGGAGGAAAATGAAAAAGTTCATGAGGTAGAAAGGTTTCCTCCAGCAAGAAGACACCTAAAGGATCATCCAGCTCACCAGATAATTGGAGATGCAAGTCACGGTGTTCTAACAAGGAGCAAGAGCATGAACACAGTTTTGTGTTCTAGCTATTTGTCTCAAATAGAACCCAAAAAGTTTGAAGAAGCAATGCTAGATGCTAACTGGGTTAATGCAATGCAAGAAGAGCTGAATCAATTCAGGAGATGCAAAGTTTGGGAATTGGTTCCTAAACCTAAGGATAACAATATCATAGGAACCAAGTGGATTTACAGAAACAAACTTGATTAAAATGGAACAATCATCAAGAATAAGGCCAGGCTTGTAGCAAAAGGCTATAGACAAGAGGAAGGAATTGATGTTTATCAAACTTTTGCCCCAGTAGCAATACTGGAGGCTATAAGGATTTTGTGGCCTATGCAGCCTATCAAGGGTTCAAGGTATTTCAGATGGATGTGAAGTCAACATTTCTAAATGGTGACTTGAAAGATGAAGTCTATGTTGAACAACCCTCAGGTTTTCTAGATCCTCACTTTCCTAATTATGTATTAAGGCTTAGGAAAGCCCTATATGGTTTGAAACAAGCCCCCAGGGAATGGTATGAAACCTTGTCTGCTTTCCTTATTGAGAATAAATTCTCAAGGGGAAAGATAGATAAAACTCTATTATATAGGGAATCAAAAGGCAAGATAATCTTAGTCCAGATATATGTTGATGACATTATCTTTGGATCTATTGAGAATAACCTTTGTAGGAAGTTTGCCAAACTTATGCAAAGGAAGTTTTAAATGAGCAGTATGTGTTAACTGAAGTTCTTTTTGGGACTTCAGGTCAGACAAACTGATAATGGACTATCCATATCTCAGTCTAAGTTCACTAAGGAGTTGATTAAAAAGTATGGAATGGACTCAGCTTCCACAATGAAAACTCCAATGGGAACAAGTATGCCTATAGGCAAAGATGAGGCAAGGAAACCTGTTGATGAGTCTTTGTATAGAGGGATAATTTGCTCCCTTCTCTACTTGACTGCTAGTAGACCTGACATCATGTATGCAACATGTGTCTGTGTTAAGTACCAAGCATGCCCTAAGGAATCTCATTATACTGCAGTTAAAAAGATTTATAGATATCTCAAGGGCACACCTAATCTAGGTCTTTAGTACCCTAAGAATAGAGATTTCACACTAACTGGTTTCTCATATGCAGATTTTATAGGATGCAAAGAAGACGGGAAAAGTACTACAGGAACCTATCAATTCCTAGGAGGAAGACCTGTGTCTTTGTGTAACAAGAAGCAGAGTAGTGTAGCTATATCAACAGCTGAGTCAGAATATATAGATGCAGGCATCTGCTGTGCACAACTATTGTGGATAAAACACCAACTAGAAGATTATAACATCAAGGTTAGTATAATTCCACTGTTCTGTGATTCTACTAATGCTATTTCTATTGCTAAGAATCCTGTATCATACAGTAGAACAAAGCATATAGAAATTAAATTCCATTGCATTAGAGAACATGTAGAAAAAGAAAATATTAGTCTAGAGTTTGTGAATACAAATAATCAAATTGCTGATATTTTTACAAAACCTCTGGATGAAACTAAATTCAATTAATTTAAAATCGAATTAGGTATGTTGAATCTAGATTAGGTTAGCACAAGCTACCTTAAGTAGAACATGTAAGCTCATATTTTCATAGGAAATTTGGCTAAGTACAAAGTTTGTGTCGACACAAGCAAACCTTGTGTTGACACTCTCAGTATGTTGTGTCGACAAAGAAAACGGATGTGTCGACACCGAAATAATATCTGTGTCGACTTAAGAATAGTTGTCGACACAACTATGTCGAGACCATATAACTAGAGGACTTTTGTGTCGACACACAAGAGTTGGTGTCGACACAACTATGTCGAGACTATCAGTTAGTTGATTTTTTGTATGTCAACACACAAAAATCAAAGTCGACACTTTGTGTCGAGACATGTCGACACTTACATAAGTATGTCGACACATACATATTTCGACTAAACCTCTGTATTGTTGAGACCTAGCCTATTCTGTCGACACATATACGATTTTGTCGACTAGTCCTAGTGCTAAGGCGCGTCTTTTGAACTCCCATTTATACTTAGACTATAAATAGGTGAAGCCAAAATCTGGTCGACTACGCTTTCTGATTTCATGGCTCTGCACCCTCTGTTGACAGGATTCATCTTTCCTTTTCACCTCCATCTCTCTCTTCCGGTAATGGCGCCTCATCCAAAAGACAAGGTGAACGAAGGATATGAGTTGGTTCGTGGTGAGTTCACGACAGCATCACCGGAGATTTAGGGAGTAATTGCCCTAATTTCAGACATCAGTTTGGAATTCTTGGTCTCTGAATAAACAAAGATATGGAAGAAATAAGTTCGGGAATTTTATACTTCTGCAACTACAGACGTAGACGGGAAGAAGATGAAAGTTACTGTTCAAGATACCCGAGTGAAAATTACCTTGAAAACATTCCGAAAAGCACTCCAACTCCCAAAGGTTAAGGAATAAGATGACATACAACCATCTATGATCAAGGAGGCTTTAAAATGGTGTGGGTTAAACCCAAATACTAAGATAGGATCATCTATCAATCGAAAAGGGATGAATTCACAAGGGAAGTTCCTTTCTGAGATTGTAGGGAAGGTCATACTGTGCAAAACAGGTGGACATGACCGAATCTCAGCCACCATGTTTTACCTGATGACCAGGATCATTTTCAAGCTTAAGATAGATTGGAAAACCATAGTATTTGACAAGTTACGTGAAGGTATCAAGAAACCGAACCTGGGGCGAATTCTGAGTCTATGCTTATCATCTGTAATACCAGAAGTAATGAGCCACCTTCCTGGTACAAAAATCAATCATATGAGAAGAATGGACACCAGGATTCTATCAAAATGGGATAGGGTGTTGACTAAGGAGGCTGCTACTCCTCAAAAACAGACCAAAACAATACAGAAGAAGAAGAAAGTTGTTCTACAGGAAGAATCGTGTAGTGATTCAAAAGAAGAAGTGGTCTTCAGTTCTGATGAAGGCAGGCAATAACAGCAAGATGCACAAGGATAAGTGGACAGTAGTATGCTCCCAGAGAAACAAAAATCTCTACTCCAGGGGGAGAAGACCCTGCACCAGCAGTACAAGACACTATACTTACTGATCTGCCTGGTCAAGGGGGAGTAAATGGTGCTGCTACACTAGACATTGAATTAGCAGTTGATACTGTGATGGCTAGAGTCTTTGATATAAATAAGGAAGCACTACTACATGTAGAGGAAGAGGCACCTGAGGTGCATATAAAGGATACTGCTCAGATTGGGCAAGTAAGTTTCTCCTTCCTAGAAAGGTCACTAGACAAGGAAATGGAATTCCAAGGAAAACCATGTATTTTACCACTTAATCTTATTCCTCCTATTCAAATGTAGCAGGAGGTAACCTTGGAGGAGTTGTTCCCTGACTCACCAGCAGTAACGACTGAGGGAGAGAAACAACCACAGGACAAAGAACTACTAGAGACTAAGAGGGAGGAATTGCTGAAGAATACTGTAAACAAAGAGACTGATGACATAGAAAGTTCATCTTCTGATGATGAAGAGGCCAACTTGGCTAAGAAAAGGAAACTTGCTGTAATGAAGAAGAGAAGCTCTGGATATAAGAGGGCTTTACAAACAGCCACACCACCTCCAGTTCAAAGTATGGACTTCAGTTCTCTACTGGTCCACTTGCAAGTTAAGTTGGATGAGCAAAGGAAGTATCTATAAACATATGTGGATGAATCAAGTAAAGAACTGCAGTTTCAGCTGGCTCAGGACATTAAGTCAATCAGATTTGAAGTCATTCTGCACAAGAAAGAAATGAGAGACTGCTTTGAGAAAGGAGGCCATGCAGTTGTGTATCTGGCCACTCAGCAGTAGGAACTAAAAACTAAAGCAGCTGATATGGCAGAAAAACAGGCCTATATCTTAGAAAATCAATTTAGAATAAATGAGAATCTCACGGATTCTTATAATGAAATTTTCACAAAGATTGCAGCACTATCTATTGCTGTCAAAACAGAAGTTACAAAACTAATTATGACTGATCTAGCTGCTGTCAAAACGACAATAGAGGCTGCCCAAACAGATATTACCACTCAAATTCATAAATTTGGAGTCTACTACAAAGAAGGGATTGATCATTTGGAAGGTCAAGTAAGATTTCACAAGGATGATCTTAGAGATCATGTTGAAAGAGAAGTCATAAAGGGGGAGAGAGTGTTAGTCCTAGCTAGTTCTGACCATACCAAATGGGTTGCTAATACCATAAGAGCTACTCTTGGCTTCCCTCCCTTATGTGATGATGATAATGTTGCTGAATCTGGGATACAACCTGCATATATAGAGGGAGATCAGCTAGAAGTTGCTCAGGTTATATATCCTCCTGCTAATTTTGAGATGGTTCATAAACAAGTGCATAAAATATACAGCCCTCCACAAGAGGCACATAAGGTGGTTATTAAGAAAGTTAAAATGTCAGAGTCTGCCAAAGAAGCTCAAAGGGAAGAATTGCTATCTAAGAAGAGATTCAGAGAACAAGTTGAGTTAAAGCCAGACTTTGAGCAATGGAACCCTACATCAAGGAACATCATTCTGACTGCATGGAAGGATGTTGAGGACAAGACCCATGATAGGGGTAAGTGGTACTTAGAGCAGGAGTGGAATCAATAACAAGCTATACAGGAAGCCATTCTTCAGCACGGAAGGAGTGCAAAAGCTGGGAAGCTACCTACAAATGCTATAGAGCCCAACAAGTATTTTACTAAGCCCTTTCACTACTTTGAAAGGCAAAGAATAAAAGCTGAAGAACTAAAGAAAAAGGATCTTAAAGGTAAGAAGCCTGCTGAAGATATAGAACCAGCTATGAAGGCAAAGATAAAGTCTAGTCAAGGCATTGTAATAAGGGAGCCTAGCAAATCTTAGGACAAATAGGCTTATGATAAGAAATAATGTAACTTTTTGATTTTTGCTCTAATAGAAAACATGTAAAACAAATATTTTCTGCTTAATAAAATCAGTTTTACTATTTATTTTAGATTGTTTACATTGTTTGAATGTTTACTTGCACTTGAATGAATGTAAATCAATGTCTTATGTGTTTTATCTTGACTGGTGTATATCTTTGACTTAGGGTTACGACTTCTCCAAATAGGGGGAGATTGTTGGGTACACTAGAAGTATATAGCAGATTTGGAGAAGATTCATCCTAATCAATGATATTCATCAATATGTATTTGATGTATGTTTAAGTTTCCTTGTGCAGGTTTAAGAAGTGGAAGAAAAATATTCTAAGTACAACTGTCGAAACACCTAAAGAAGTAGTTGTGTCGACACCCGGAATTGTGTCGACACCTAAGGCAGGAATTATGTCGACACCTAAAGCAGAGGCTGTGTAGACACCCAGGAGTTATGTCGACACCAGAAGAAAGGCATGTGTCGATACTCAGGAATTGTGTCGACACCTGAAGAAGGTGTGTGTCGATAACTAGACACACTCAATGTCGTCTTACAGCAATAGCTAGACACACATTCAACGCCATTTAAGGCAACAGTTATATTGGGTCTGAAGGCTTTTGTCGACAGCTGGACATACACTCAACGCCATCTATCTACAACAGTTATGTCGAGACCAGGAGCAGTTGTGTCGACACAATGGACTTGTGTCGACACATACAAATAGAAGATGTGTCGAGGAGCAGAAGAATGACTATGTCAACACATGGAGTACTGTGTCGACATTATCAAGACTTGTGTCGACACTTAGTCTACTTGTGTCGACACCTGTGGAGAAGATTGCTGAGTGGATCATGCTGAGTTGTTAAGTCTCTAAGGAATCAATTGTCATGACTTGTGGGTCGACATCTGTCATTACTAACAGGTCTGACACCTTTGTAAAAACTGTTAGAGGTTGTTACAAACCGGATCAGCCGGTAACCATGAGAAATCTCTATATAAAGGGCTGATCCTTAACAACAACAAAAAAAGCAACACAGTGAAGGCAAGAAAATCCATCAACTAAGAGAGAGAAAATTCACAACAAGAAAAGAGTAAATCCTTTAAGAAGGGAATTCCAGAACAGTCTGTAGAGAAGATTCAGATCTCATTCTGAATTTAAGGAAGGAGCTGAAAGTGGATAGACCTTCTACATCAAGAACAGTCCAACCTTATTTTGTTCTATCAAGAAGCTTTGAAACAACTAAGTCTTGTTGGAACTGAAGATCAAGAACTGATCAAGAAGAACATTAATAGGGGGATCTATCTGGTGATATCTTTTGTATTTTTTTTATTACACAATTTCTTGTAGGATCTGTTGTAGATCTAAGCTGTAAGCCTATAATTATAAAGGTTGAGGTAGTGCTGTGAGCCTGAGTGGAAGGACTTGTGAAGTCTGAGTTGTAAGCCTAGAGATAAGGGCTGAGGAAGGGCTGAGGCCTGAGGTAGGATTCTGGGAAGGATCTGAGGTAGGACTTGCAAAATTCTGAGGTGTAGGAACCATTTTGGTTCTGAGTTGTAGGATCTTTGGATCTGAGAAAGAGGAAAGAAGTTAGGTTGAATCATGTACTCTACAGGATAGGCGAAGGGAGAAAGTGGACGTACCCATATCTTGGGGAACCAATATAAATCTGGTGTTCTCTATGCTATGAATGTTCTGTGATGTGTTTTATTTTGTTTGTGCCAAGCAATATCTGTTTAATTGCCTAAAATATTAAAGGAAAAATTAGAACCTATTCACCCCCCTCTAGGTGTTTAGGCTCTTGAATTAAGTCTTTCACCACTCCAACAATCTCGGGCGATATACCCCTGCAACCCACAATTAAAAAACATACGTGTCTCCACACGTCCTTGCCCGTATGTTGCTCCCGAAGTTACATTCGACTTAGTTTGTTCAGCAGGCCTGAACCGCTTCTTATCACGTTTCCTAAACTCCGATTGCTTGGACTGCGGAACTTTAAACTCTGACTTTTTCGCCACCAAGTTTTTCTTGTCCTGCACCCGTTTCAGATCTTTCTCCATTGCACAAGCTGTATCTACTAAGGCTTGGAAGCCTTGGTTCACTGAACTCGGAAGCGCCAATCTCAACTCATCTCGGAGTCCCTCATAGAATCTATTCATCTTCCGCGCTTCTTTGGCAAAAGTGACCCCGCATAACGCCCCAGCCTGGTGAATTCAGGCAGGTAATCATCCACAGACCTCTCCCCCTGCACCTGACGTTGGAATTCGTTCTCTATAGAAATTCTCCGCGATATTGGCAAATATTTTGCCCAAAACAATCTGGAGAATTAGTCCATCGAAATCTCTCCCAGGCCTCTTCCTGCCAACTAGTGCATCTCGACTTCATCCCACCACTGTCTCGCCTCTCTTTCCTGCAGGAAAGTGGATAACGTCACTCTCTGCCCCTCATCAATCCGTAGCGCTGTCAGGATCCTCTTCACTCTTGAAAGCCAATCTTCCGCTTGAGTTGGGGAATTCGCCCCGAAAAATGTAGGTGGATGAAAATCCATAAACCGCTTCAGTTGCTCGTCAGTCGGTTGCTCGTCCACCCGAGCTTCAACATGCTCTTGCCTCGTACAAATCTGAACTGACTCCACTACAAGCCTTGCCTGCCCAATAGGCTGTTCTTGAAACATGGAAAATATCGCCTCCGTAACTAAGTGTACGGTTTCTGCAGAAGGAGGAGGTGTGGGAACCACAGCTGGCGCCCCACTCTCATCCAAATGCTTGGGCTCAGACTGCCCAGCACCACTCCTTGGCACCTATATGTGAACAAGATATCAATAATCAACCTCTAATCCAACAAGGCAAAAATACCGAATACACACGCGCACATTCATAGTGGATATTCTTGAGTTCAATTATGTTAAAACGGTTCGCACGTACACGTGCTCGCCACCCGACAAAAGAATTCCGCCACGAATTCAAATGCAGAAAACCGAGGGCCTCTGATACCAAAATATAACAACCCAGCCCGTTAAATAACTGAAAGTCCACCTAGTGCCAACTAGCTTCACCTATGGGGGGAATAGGTGTCTTGTAGCGTTTTTGCGGAATTAAAGTTTTACCTGCACAAGTAAATCAAACAATACAACACAGAAAATACCCAAGCAATTTATAGTGGTTCCCCGATTTGGGTACGTCCACTTTCCCCCTTCGACCTATCTCCCAACCAGGGACGACTCAGTCACTTCACCAACAGGATTGAAATCCAATCCTTGCACTAACGGAAGGAACCCTTCCACACGTAGGAGTCACCACTCCCACAACATGGGTTGCACCCAACCCTTACAACTAGGAACTCACCATTCCTTTACAATGAAAAAGGAAATAGAATGTATAAGAAATACAAACAACTTGTGGAGATCAAGGTGTCTCTCTTCGTTAGACGACGTGTTCTTGACGTCGACGAAGAGTCCATGACCGTAGATCTCTCTTGAAAGGATCTCCTCTAGATCGACGGCTTCAATGAAGGAGGCGGTGATGCTATGTAGATCCAATCTTCTTAGCTAAGCCGACAAGGTCTACCAACGGTCGATCTTGGATCAATCGTCTCAATTGATTCGGATTGGGATAGTTTTCCCGATCTACAAATCAAGAGACAAGGGTTCTCAAGAAGGACACGCGAGACGCGTTGCGAGGGAGAGCTTCTATCGCCGGGAGATGAGGAGGAAACATCAATCAGCGGTGGCGACCACCTAGCACGAGCGGCGCAGCAGTCGGACGGAGCTCCGCGACCTAGGTTTTGACGGCCGCTCGTTCTTTTCTACGCTTCTTTTGTTTGTTCTTCTACTGTTCAAAAATACCTGTGTATTTATACATTAGGTCATCAAGATGACCGTTGTGTGCCCCACCAAAGAGAAGCCCTAAGACCGGTTCGAAATACCACAGGTAACATGGACCGGTTCAGATAGAATCGGAAAATTTCCCAAGTCAAATTCGGCGAGAATCGTAGGTGATTCTCGATGAATCGGCGAGAATCACCTACGATTCTCGCCGAATTCTACTTAGCCGAATTCTGGCTGCATTGATATAGAAGCCGAGGAGAATCGGCGGGAATCACACTTGATTCTCGACGATTCTGCCTTAGAGAAATTTCTGGCGCGTCGAGACAGCCGGCTCGAACCGGCGAGAATCAACCAGTGATTCTCGATGACTCGGCGAGAATCATTAGTGATTCTCGTCGATTCTTACTTAGACAATTTTTCCTCTTTCTTTCCGAGAGCTGGTCTTCGGCCCATCCTTGCTCCTTGTCTGCTCATGCTCTATCATAGCCATGTACTTGAAATTAAGTACACTCCAATAGAGAGAGTACACGTAGGCCAACACACTGAACTGCTCAACGAGGGAATACGTCGCGCAGACCCGTGTATATTGGCCCACTGCACCCTGACATTGGTGTGTACTTAGCGTTGAATAACTGCAAGCACAACTAGAAGATTTCATCAAATACAATGTGAATTCATCTTAGCTAGACAGGTGGCTTCCTCAAATCCAGGTAATTGTGGATACAGTACCCAACAATCTCCCCCTATTTGACGAAGCCAAAATCCTACTAGCTAAGATGAAATTCAACAACCAAGATAATAAGTGCATTAAACCAAGAGAACGATAATGAGAGCAATCAGACTAATATGAGAACAAATCAACAAATCACATATATATATATAGATAGATATCCACATTAAATGTTCACAATTTTACATGATAGTGAAAATCAAAACGTAAGGAAAGCACTAGCTAACACCCTAGAGTTCTTTATCCTTAGCTATCTCTTCTTTAAGCTGCTGAGCCAAGAACTTTCTGCTTTGCCGCTCGAAATATTCTTTGGGCTTTGGATAGTATCTCGGAGGGGGAGCTTTGTTTATCACCGTATTGGTCCTGACAAATAGGTTTCTTTTGGCTTCATACATTTTGTGTCGCTCCCACTCGTATTGACTATACACATCATTCCTTTTAACTTGCCCCCCTTGGTGTAGAGCAAAGGTGTCCAATATGATGCTTTTTGAGACTGGGCTCCACCTTTCATTACGCACTTCATCTTCCTTCAGTCTGATCTTCTTTTCTATTGGTGTTTCCATTGAAGTTCCTTCTTGGAATTGCCTTTTTCCTTTAGCTTTTATGAGTGCTTCCTGATCAAACCAGCTTCTTCGCTCAGCCCTTGCAGCAGCCTTCTTTGACTCGGCTTCACTCAGTGGTACTTCTTCAGTCCTTATTTCTTCCTCAGCAGCATTAGCTAAGCCCTCATCCTCTGGCGGGGCAATAGGGACATGTATGCCCGATGCTTGCCGTACGAGCCAGTGGGCCATATCAAACACATACCTATTAGACTGATCGAAGTTTTCGATTATCAATTGTTGAAGCCCCGCCATCTTAGCTTTATACTCCTCCTCCCCCTTTTTGGCTTCGGAGGCTATAGAGTTTGCGTAAGAATGCAGGGATGTATCAATGTGCTTCACAGTTTTACCAAATTCATCCAGCAGTGCCTTCTGATTTTCGTTCAACATCACCATGTTGGCATTAAACTTTTGGATGTTATCTGCCACAACATGTGTATTATTATTGACCACTGCCAGGTCATCAGTGTTCTTTTTCAGTCCTTTCATTAGAAGAGAGACTGATGTGCCTGCCTCTGTATATTTTTCTTCAAATTTCTTCTCCATCTCATCTAGCTTATGATTGATTTGTACTACATTATTGAGCATGAGATCCTCAGATTTCTTCATCCTTTTCAGCACTTTGTTTTGGGCTTTCTCAAACGCATCTTTAAGCTCATCCAGCATCCCTTGGACAATGTTTAGCGTATGATTTGCTATACTTTCTTGAAGTGGAGGAACCTTAGGCACGCCCTGGTTTGTCTCCTCAACGGAGGCACTGGGTGAGCTGGACACTAGAATAGATTCCACGGGGGGAATACCGGCATCCACTGTAGGATGTTCCGGATTGTTCACAGAGGGTTGCTGGGAGGGCTCCCCCTCCATTCTTGCATCCAATCTCTCAGGAGCTTGTTCCACAAATGGAACATCAGCATCCTCCCGAGAATCCACCACTTTCTCCCTCTCAGGTACTGCTTCCACCTCCTCAGTTTCCATATTCCCAGTCTTATCGGCCATATAATTCATATCTTCCTCTTCTTCCTCTTCTTCCTCTTCCTCCTCCTCATCAGCCACTTCATCTTCCACCACCTCCTCACTATCTTCTTGCACAGTCTCAACCGCATCTCTAGCTATTTGAGAGATGTCAGATATAATATTATCAGAAGCGGGTAGAGACTCCCCCTCAGTTCCTGCAGTCAGTGCATCAGGAACTTCACTGGAAAATGCCACAGAATGTGCAGGAGCACTGGTGTCCTCAACTGGAGATGCTTCTTGGTCTATGTCCACGGCAACCTGCCCTATTCGACGCTACCACCGGTCGAATATGCTTGAGTCCATCTTTTTTAAATAGTGCAGGGGCACTCCTTTGCTCATGTCAAATTTATCTCCGTCCAGCTGATTAAGATAGAGACTTATGATTCTACCAAAGCTTGGGGATCGGAGAGTGTCTTTAATTTTCTCAAAGAGCATGGCTCCCCAGTTGAACCTTTTTCTGCAGACGATCGCCACCAGAGTCTTGAACATATCCCCTGAGATATGGTCGTGTGATCCAGGTTTGCAAATTAGAACCTTCCCAATGATGTCTGACAACAGTTTCCCCTCCTCGTTCATATCTTTTCTCTTTATTGACCTTGTCCCCCTAGACAGTCCACAGAATGATAGGGTCCTTGTTCTATCATGTTCCTCTAGGTAATCTTCTTGCTCAGAACTGGATAGCTGCAGGCATTGGGTCAGCTTCCTTGCAGACATCTTAATCTTTGCCCCATCAACCTTACTCTTGATGTATGTGTCTTCATTTCGGAGTTTTGCTGTCGCGAAGAACTCCAAGACTTTCTTGTCCAGGATATTGCAAGGGTGCTCCAGTACGAAAGTGAGTCCCGCTTCCTCAAGCATGATGATGATATTTCTGAATTCATCGTAGGCATGGGAGAACCCGGTTCGCACCAACTCGCATCCGGTGACCAGGCCGGCAGTAGTCCTTGGAGCCATTGCAAACCTAGGGAGGGATTTCCCAAGTCTAAGTCTAACTTGAAACCACGAGAGTGAATACCAAAGCTACACTAAGCTTAAATCACTATAATGGACAAGAGAAGGTTACCTAATGCGGAGAGGAAGAGGGAGTTCTGGCTGCTTCACCAGGGAGACGACGGACCACCCGAAGAAACTAGCGAAAATGATCCGCGACGAAGCCTGGACGAACACCCTAGATACGAGCGGGAAAGCCTACGGGATTCGGAGTTAGGTCAACACCGGCTCACGAAGATGGAAATCGCCGGGAGGAGAGGATCGGTGGGATTCCTGCGGGGAGGTCTCGGCGAATATCGGAAGTCGAAGAGTCGGCGTGAATTAGAATAGCGGAAGCTTTGATTGTTGGGTATATATATATATATATATATAGACCGGGTTTATATATGTATAACTTCAGTTTGACGGGAATGACTTTAGATCGACGGAAATCACCGGGATTCCTAATTTACGTCTTTGTCAAGGGTTGGAAAGGATTCAAAATGATTGTTTCTTAATCAAAGTATGTTTCAACACACCACACGGCTTAGGAGGCACATCAACTTTGGTTTACCTAACCCAATAACAGTGGCTAGCAAATTTCATAAGTTATTTCTAGATCGATAAAAGTAAGATCCTTGATGTCAGTTATCATTCTCAGTGATTCCCAATGACGTATCTTCTCAATTTCCCGAGGGCGAACTAGTACCTGTTGATGTCAGACTAATCTTTACTAATGGAACTAAAGGTTATCTCACAATTTTACTCCTTCCCTAGGTGAAGGAGCACATGTGAAGAATTCTCCATATGACCATTTACTTTCAAAAAGTGGGAATTTATTACTTAGTGAGGATATGTAAACATACATATATATATATATATATATATATATATATATATATATATATATATATAGAACTATTTATGCATTATGGCTCAAACATTTAGGCTAATTGCAATTACCTGTGATAACAGGATGTATCATTTAGATCATCACCACAAGGCACATCAGGAGGTCAACTGACATGTGCCTGTGTTGATGGCACTGCTCCTATTCCATATAATTTTACACGTCATTCTTGGAGCATCTCCTGTCAGGTTCCCATCAGGTTTACGGGAACCTAGACTACCCTGTAAGAAGGAGTTATCTTTCCTTAGGAACCCAATAAGTATTGGGTCCTAGGTTCTTGTCCGCATAACAATTTAAATGCCTTCCCACAAGGATCCTGGTGGGAGGGCTAACTTTGCCTCGAGGATGTGGATATGCCCTTGCCCTTAACACAGAGGGGTTGTGGCAACAATCTATGGCAAAGTGACCCACCTTGCCATAGCACCAACACTCGTGAATGTTGTATCGCCGTTTCTGACCTGATCTGTTGACTGAGGTAGTCATGATCTTAGGTCTAAATGGGATAAAGCCGGTTCTGCTCACAGAATTGCCTTTTCCACCGTGTCACATGGGAGGGTGGAAAGAATGCATGTGGTGAGTGTCAAGTGGCCTTGGAGGGGGTGCCTTCCTTTCAGTCAGCACGCTTCCAGAGGCCCCATGGGTACTTACCACATGTTTCCTGACCCCCCTTTCCTGTGTCCTAGGGTGGAAAGTATTGCAGTGAGAGCTGGTTCCGGTAGATTCATGATGAGTTGGGGATGAGGCCGAGAATACAAAGGGCTCAGGATGAGCCTTGAGTATTCTCTCCGGGGTAGCCATGACAGCTCTAGCACTGTGGGTATTTCCACATGAGGCTGATCATTCTTGTAGTGACCATGGTTGTTCCTATGGTCATACCTGAATTCATGATGTGTGCCCTTCCTGCTCGAGGTGGGGGTTCTGTACACAGTTTCCCCATTTCTCCATGAATTAACGATTTGGGAGATCCACCCATTTTCTGCTTTTCTTTTGATAGCATCTATCTTGGAAAAGTTAGAAACAATCCTCTTCTCGGTCTCTAGACGACTCTCAAGATCCGAGATCTTTGAATCCTTTACCTTGATGGATTCCAATTGGAGATTCATCAAGGTCTTCACCTGAGCAATCTCCTTAGCTTGCTCCTCCACAAGTAAGTTGCTCTTCTGAAGGGCACTCTCAAGGGAATCAGGATTTTCAATCTTTTGATTGAAGCTATCCATATCCCTTGTATCTCTGGAAGGACTACCCTCTGAATTGTTCCTGTCTTCAGGAACTTCAAGAGAAGGGAGGTATGAGGAAGAAGTTACCTGCTCCTGGCTTTGATGTTCAGGGTTACCGTTAATATCGGCAAAGACTGTTGAGTCAATTTCATCAGAACTGCTTTCCTCAACTTCTTCTTCAGTCTCTGACAAGGACACAGGAGCCCTGATACTGAGAAATTGGTCATCACTTTCTTCTTCAGAAATGCTGACCCCCATATATGCCTCATCCTCTTGCTGGCGACTTATCCCTGTTCTGTCTGATCCCTCCATGAGGTCTGATACAGTTTGCCACAAGGACTTGGCCGTCCTACACTTTTCAAGTCTTGACCAGGAAGGTCCAGTCCAGACATCCAGGATGATTTTACGGATCATTTCATCCAAGTTGAATAGAGAGAATTCAATCTCAGACATTTCGGTAGTCTCCTTGGGGATCTGCATATCCTTTCCAGAGCAGGAGGCCTTCATGGGAATGAATGGACCCTCTTCCAAGATGATTGATGCGCGAGGGTCGATGGCCTCCAAATAAAAGGATACCCTCATCTTCCATATGGGATAATAGTCCTTTGTGCACGCGGGGAGTCTAAGAGGAGAGATATCATATTCTAGCTCCATTCTGGTTGACACCGGTGGTAGGATTCTCCTCAAGGTGTGAACCTTTTTGACGAGGAACCTCGCTCTGATACCATTTGAAAGTCCACCTAGTGCCAACTAGCTTCACCTATGGGGGGGGGGAATAGGTGTCTTGTAGCGTTTTTGCGGAATTAAAGTTTTACCTGCACAAGTAAATCAAACAATACAGCATAGAAAATACCCAAGCAATTTATAGTGGTTCCCCGATTTGGGTACGTCCACTTTCCCCCTTCGACCTATCTCCCAACCAGGGACGACTCGGTCACTTCACCAACAGGATTGAAATCCAATCCTTGCACTAACGGAAGGAACCCTTCCACACGTAGGAGTCACCACACCCACAACACGGGTTGCACCCAACCCTTACAACTAGGAACTCACTATTCCTTTACAATGAAAAAGGAAATAGAATGTATAAGAAATACAAACAACTTGTGGAGATCAAGGTGTCTTGCTTCGTTAGACGACGTGTTATTGACGTCGATGAAGAGTCCATGACCGTAGATCTCTCTTGAAAGGATCTCCTCTAGATCGACGGCTTCAATGATGGAGGCGGTGATGCTATGTAGATCCAATCTTCTTAGCTAAGCCGACAAGGTCTACCAACGGTCGATCTTGGATCAATTGTCTCAATTGATTCGGATTGGGATAGTTTTCCCGATCTACAAATCAAGAGACAACGGTTCTCAAGAAGGACACGCGAGACGCGTTGCGAGGGAGAGCTTCTGTTGCTGGGAGATGAGGAGGAAACCTCAATCAGTGGTGGCGACCACCTAGCACGAGCGGCGCAGCAGTCGGACGGAGCTCCGCGACCTTGGTTTTGACGGCCGCTCGTTCTTTTCTACGCTTCTTTTGTTAGTTCTTCTACTGTTCAAAAATACCTGTGTATTTATACATTAGGTCATCAAGATGACCGTTGTGTGCCCCACCAAAGAGAAGCCCTAAGACCGGTTCGAAATACCACAGGTAACATGGACCGGTTCAAATAGAATCGAAAAATTGTCCAAGTCAAATTCGGCGAGAATCGTAGGTGATTCTCGACGAATCGGCGAGAATCACCTACGATTCTCGCCGAATTCCACTTAGCCGAATTCTGGCTGCATTGATATAGAAGCCGGGGAGAATCGGCAGGAATCACACTTGATTCTCGACGATTCTGCCTTAGAGAAATTTCTGGCGCGTCGAGACAGCCGGCTCCAACCGGCGAGAATCAACCAGTGATTCTCGACGACTCGGCGAGAATCATTAGTGATTCTCGGCAAATCGGCGAGAATCACTTATTGATTCTCGTCGATTCTTACTTAGACAATTTTTCCTCTTTCTTTCCGAGAGCTGGTCTTTGGCCCATCCTTGCTCCTTGTCTGCTCTTGCTCTATCATAGCCTTGTACTTGAAATTAAGTACACTCCAATAGAGAGAGTACACGTAGGCCAACACACTGATCTGCTCAACGAGGGATTACGTCGCGTAGACCCGTGTATATTGACCCACTGCAACCTGACATTGGTGTGTACTTAGCATGGAATAACTGCAAGCACAACTAGAAGATTTCATAAAATACAATGTGATTCATCTTAGCTAGACATGTGGCTTCCTCAAATCCAGGTAATTGTGGATACAGTACCCAACAATAACATATAATAGAAGGTCCGGCCGGGGCCCCACATTATATGCCACAAACAGGCGGCGAGGTCACAGGTTTATACCAAAATACCATGGCACCCTAACCCAGAGCATTCTAGCGGAAGATTATAAGTTGCACGAACTCAATCCATGAATGTTCACTACTATATAAATAACACATTTATATAAAAGATCAGGAATGTCTACAAGCACACCGCTCATGGCCTTAAGGCTTTACAAGTTTCTCTTTACAAACATATGACTTCATACATCGGCACATAGGCCGGCCACACATGAAATCCAAAGCTTCGCACGGCCTTCGAGGGCCTAAAAGCAGTAGCAAAGGCTTCAGCCCGCTCAATCCATCAACCCGCAACACCTGCATAAGAACGTCCACCCTAATGGTGATCCACAAAGTATCGGTCAACATTCAGTTGACTAATTATAACGACCCTACACCTTACCCGAGGCAGTGGTTCCTTCCCTGCATGCAATACAATCACAACATGTTGATATATCTTCCATAATCACATCACAAACGCTGGCCTTTGTGCCATATGCTTCATGCACTAGGGGCACGATTATGGGTGTACCGAACTCCTTAAGGTCCCACACCGATTCGAGGTGTGTACTTGTTGACTGGGCATAAGCCTCCAAACCCCTGTTGAAGACCTCATGTACCCTTCTCAATCAGAGGCACGCACCTTACGTTAACCATGAACACTATCAGTCGACCTACCCACGTAGTATAACAAGCCTAAGGAAATCGCCTCGCTGCATTGCCACCAATCGACCGCTCACAAGATCCTACCACAAAACTTATTGGGTGGCCCACCCACTAAGAGGTTCTCAACTTGTTGGCTATGGGCAATGGCCGCCAAACCCCTATTGGAGGCCTCTCGTACCCATCCACTCAAAGGTACTCGCAACCCATCTCATATCCATCTTATAATACAGGCACACGGTGCCACTTTCCATTCCATTAATAAAACTCATGCCAAGCTTACAACCCAAGGAGCTATGCAAAGCATCCTTCTCACAATTCACAAGCTTCCTCACTTTCTCTGCTGGTTAACCTATATATACACGGAGTCTTCTCCAGTTCGCAGCATCACCAATCCATACATCCATACAGTTGGGCTTCACACAGCATGCATATTCCGTACTACACACTTCCAAATCTAAATGCAGACTCAACCGCTGGAATCGCTTATGCTTTCCACCTCTTGGTCGAGGATCCCATGCACATGCATAAAGTAGGACTTCACTTGTCCAAGAAGTAGATCGTTACCCTTGACGATCGCTTCATAGCCATGGATAAACTAGCCGAATTATAATCACCGCGATGGCCTTGCCTCCACAACGCTTAACTCGGCTCTCGATTCAGACCACTGAATCTCCACTGGCAGTCAAAAAGCTTCTCCTTTCTTACTCCAATCTCTCCTCTCTTTCTTCTCTTTAGAAAGATAATGGACAAGGATAGAATGACAACTTCATGCCAATCCTGGAGTTAAAGCCAGCTGGAAACAACCTAGGCCATTAGATCTTGGATGAGGAAAACGAATGGCCATAAATCGCCTGAAAAGTTTAATTTTGCGGCTTACACGACCAGTGATACGGCCTATGACATGCCCGTGTCATAGGCCATGTACTGCAAGCGGTATACAAACCGACTCACCTAGACAAGAACACGGGCCGAGACACACCCGTGTAAAACCCCTGACATGCCTGTGTCAGTAAGTACACGCCCATGTTGAGGGGCATGTCCTTCGCTCAACACAAGACTGCCATCCCGAGAAGAACACGGCTAAGGTACATGCCCGTGTCCTTGGCCGTGTGCCAAATACGCCCCTGTGACACGCCCGTATCACAGGCCGTGTGCTACACTCAATGCCACTCCACTCAACGCCACTAACCACCGTCTGGTAACCAACCCGAGCAGGATACGCCCTGGGACACGCCCGTGTCCCAGGCCGTATCGCCTCTCAATCCCCGTGGACTTCATTTTTTCCAGGCTCTCACGACACAGCTGAGTACCCATAGCTGGACACGCCCTGGGACACGCCCGTGTCGCAGGCCGTGTCACCCAACCTTAACTCAAAATTGAAATGTGGGGTGTTACACGACCAATGGTCGTGTGCTAGGAATCCACTGAGCGTGCGCATGTAAAAATGCACGATCAGTGGCCCTTAGGCAAAAATGGGCCCCAAGCAAACCCAGAGCACCAACACAACCCCTGTACCTACCGGAAAAACTAACCACTGATATGTGCAGACATTCCAGGCAATCACAATAAGAAGTACAATCAATAAAAGTAACAAAAATACATAACCACAGGCCTATAAGTGCACTTTCTATGGAAATAAAGATTAGAAGAAATATATACGATAACGAACTAAAAGTGAAGTGCTTGTGAAAGAAAACTAGCCCAGATGAGTCCGAAAATCAGTATATAAATAGGACTCATCACACCCCCAGACTTACCTGGTTGCCTGTCCCGAGCAAACATAATCTATGTAGATAGGGAAAATAAACTAGATAATATAGAAATTGAGATACAGAGTACAATGCGATTTCGCATGCTCGCGCGCGTAAAAATATAATACAGGAAATTTCTAACTATACAAAATAGTTAATACTTTTCACAATGCGTATCAATATTTTATTGCTACTAAAAAATGGAATCACGGTGAATCTTTCGGTCACGTGTAGGGAGAAAGTTGACAAATCGCTAATGCGAGCACTGCCAAAGATTGGGGCTCAGGATAACCTCCAAAGGAATCCACCAATGTCGGTGACCATATGCTTTCCCATTCACAGTTTCTCCACGACACTGGTTTGGTTCACAGACAAATCAGTAGGAATTTAGGTGAAGAGATGAGGATTGGGTTTCGGTGAGGTAAACAATGAAAAATAAGAAGGCTACTTGATGCGTGGAAAATACGGCAAGCGCACCGGTCGCACAAGTAATAAAGTTTGGGAATAAATCCCCGAGTGTCGGTCTCTTGAGGAACACAGTAAGGGATGAGTTAATGTCGAGGAGGACTTGAGATTGAAGTCCTCGGGTCGGAAGTAACGAAGGGGGTTTTGTTGGTTGCGGAAACAGAAAATAAAACCTACAAGCTACTCCTATGCAACGCCGCTATGTGATGCTTCGCCAGGCGGGATGGAAACTACACGGGCCACTATGCACAGAATCGCTTGGCAGATGGACGAGTAGGCTAGCGGATGAGGTGGAGAGAACGGCGGAATGACGGTCGTAAGCACCTCTTCGCAACGCACGCCACGAGCAATTGCTAGTGCGGCAAGGGTGGATGGTGGAGGATGGAATATGGCGCACCTCAAGCAATAATAACAAAATCACAATGACTCACATAGACATGAATAGTGAAAATGCTAATCAATAAAAATACTTCATCAATACATAGAAATTAGACTAAGCTATCAACAACAACATAAGAGGAGTGTGCAAAATCGACCGGGTCCGAAGCCTTATTGAGTGTTCACGGTTGGAATCCCGGGTTATCAATCCAAGTCCAAGCTCGGTCCTCAACTGCGTCCGGGGTAGAGGAGGCTGTCACTCACTCCCAGTAGCCCGTCTTCTCCGTATCACGCTGCGGAAGATGTAAGCACATGCTCCTCCTAGCTTGATGGAGGAAGCTAGGTCAAATCTCACTTGAAGCTCGAGGATGAAGGAGGAGGCCGAGGGGATGCTCCGGCTTTGATTTGGCGTTGAAGGCTTGCCCGGAGTAACTCCCTATGGTGGAGGATGATGGAGGACGGTGGAAACCCTCCTCGGAGCAGAAAACGGCGGAAAAATCGTGGAAAGGGGCGATCTTCCGAAATTAGGGCGGAACCTGCGTATTTATAGATTGCAGAATAAATAGGTCGCATGACCACTAGCGCACGACCAGTGGTCGTGCGCGACCAAGGTCAGCGCCTGTGCGCCAGCAATCAGTAGACCTGCATCAGAAAATCAATGGTCGCACACGATCAGCAGCGTACGATCAGTGATCGTGCGAGGCAATGCGTATGATCGTGCGGAAATAGCCAGGCAGAACTTTGTAAAATGGGTATGACTGCGCACGTTCGGCGACGCACGAGCAGTGGTCGTGCGCGGTATGGCATGTGATCGTGCGGAAGGTTAAAGATAGGGATTTCAAAAATGAGTCCGTGCTGCGCACGATCAGTGATCGTGCGCCAGGAGGTCGATGGTCGTGCATGGGTAAAAACGCGCGACCACTGACTCCTTTGCCAAAAATAGTGAAACGCCTATCCCGAATTCCCTCACGATCCCCAAACCTGCAGGAAAACTGCACGGGACATCGATCATGGCAGCCACAGCAAACAATAATAATCATAACAAGAATGTAAATCCACACAAGCACAGAAATAGGCTAAAAAGGGTGCACAAGACATGGAAAACCGTAGCGAACCAAAAGGAGTGCAAATGACGCTAAACGGTGTGCAAAGACAAGAAAATATGCCTAGATGAGTCCGGAATTAAGTATAAAATATGGACTCATCACACCCCCAGACTTAACCGTTTGCGCGTCCAGAGCAAACAAAACCTAAGCAGACGGGGAAAATGAACTAGCTAACAAAGAAATTGCAAAACGGAGTACCATGCGAAGTCGCATGCTCGCGTGCATAAAAATAAGGTAGTGGAAATTTTTAAGTATACAAAATATTTTATATTTTTCACAATGCGTAACAAAAATTTATTATTACTCAAAAGTGGAATCACGGTGAATCATCCGGTCCTACGTAGGAAGAAAGTAGGCAGGCCACTAAGGTGAGCATTGCCGAAGACTGGGGCTCAAGATTACCCCCAAAGTAATCCACCAATGACGGAAACCATAAGCTTGCTCGTTCGCACTCTCTCCACGGCACTAGTCAACTCAAGCGCAAGTCCGTAGGACTTCGGGTAATAATGGGGCTTGGGTTACGGTGAGGAAAACAAGGATAAACATGAAGGGTATGCACCTAACCCAAATGGGCTAATGTACAAAACTAGTACCCGCTGCCCACAAAATAAACACGGGTGCACCACACCCCCAGACTTAACTTTTACTAAATGGGTGTGTGCACCGCCTACTCCTAATCCAAATCATCTCCAAAAGATTTTCAATTAAACTTTTTCTTTCTCTTTTTTCTTTTCCTTTTTACAAACATTTCATTTTTTTTTTCTTTTTATTTTCAAAATCTCAGCAAATAAAACTTGGGCGCGCTTCCACATTTTCACGAATAAAAATACCACATCACCACCCAACATGAAAATATAAAACACTAAGCTCGACTTGGGTGTGCGACTAGGATCGGCTATGAGGCTTTGGTGAAATAATGGTGGAGCTGAATCAAAAGAAGGGCAGGCACAACGGGGCTAGCGAGGGTATGACGTTCAGAATGGTACAAAGCTCAACCGGGCCAAAATGATGGCCTACATCACGCTCACGCTAGACTAACCTTGCACCAATGCTTCGAGAGTAGCTTGGGGCAAGTTCTTAGCAACCGAGAAAGATAATCCTTCCTCCCGACTCAAGCAATACGAGTCTAGTGCCGGCTACACACATTCCTACGCTAACATTTGATTCACACCGGATTCACCAACTTTTGAGTAGAATAAGAAATATTTACGCAAATAGAAAAGTATAGAACTATAAGCATACAAAAAAAATTAAATCTACACAAATTTCTATACAAAACGAGAGCAGTTGACTAGAAACACAGCAAGGCCAACATTTTACTCTGTCGCACAATCCTAAACTAGCACAGAAATTTTCCAAATCTAACAAAGATACAAGTTCAACTCGTGGCACGCTAACAGCTAAGCTCGCGCTCATGTGGGTGCAGTGGTGTGCGATGCAATGAACATAAACAAAATAAAATACGAAAAGCTTCTAGTATGCAAAAGAAATGTGCACGTGCAAAAGGTAAACATGCTCTCCCCCAAACTTAGACTAAACAACACATCAAATGATAGAGAAATTAAAATCAGAATGAGCTAAGGGAAGAGGTTAGCCAATGCTCAGCCAGTGAGCATACCAGAACACGCATGAAAAGTAGAAGCAGGGCCGCCAAACGAAGAGTCACAACCCCGCCAATACGTAGGTTCCGCAAAAACAAAAGAAAAATATACAAAAAGAAATACTAAACTAAGCTAGACATAAAAAAAAAAAAGAAAAATGCAGAAAATGAAAGATAAGCACTGGGGTTATTGTCATCCCAGCATGACTTATTAAATTCTAAACAGTTCAAGCTAATGGGCCTATGAAATAGAAAATGCCCAGGTAACTGTCCTAATATCCGTGTCGGTAATGGGTACTGATACGGTGATAGAACAGTTACCCCTCTGCCTAAATAATCATACCTGCTCCTCGCAGGCAGAGGGAATAGGAAGTAAGATGAGGAGGCTTGGTCCTCACTCATCCCACCACAAAAAATATCCTTGCCTAGCAAGGTATAGTCCACCACCGGTTCGTAGGAAGCGACGGCAACGACAAAAATGCCAGGCACATCGACAACCTCACATACCCGTGGAGATTCCACCTGCACAGGCTCAGATAAAGAAGGGGGATCAAGTAATAAAAGAGACGAAGAACATAAGGAAATAATCGGGGGAGTGGTCCCGGTCTCACTCCCAGCAGGATCCAAGCATAGATCACTGCCGGTGTCATGTGAGTCATGACGATGGGGATCTGAGAATAGGAGGTCCTCGGTGGTGATTTGGACCTCCTCAACCAATAAGGAAGTGGTAACTTCCTCATCAACAAGGATCTCCTCATCAACACACCTCGGTGCGTCACTGTGTTCCAAGACATAATATTCTCCATTGACGAGAATAATGTCCTCGTCACACCATGGCACATCCACATGTTCCCAATCTCCAAAGGGCACAACATCATCAACCAACTCACTAGAAAGGGGAGTAGGTAATTCATGCAAAGAAAGCGGAGGAGCAATATCATCAGAGATAATATGCGCAGGTTCCTCCGGGGGTGAATCAAAAATAGGGGAAGAAGGAACAAGGAGAGAAGGTGCCGCAATGTCGTCGCACTGACTAGTGGAAGGTCTGATGGGTGTATCCACAGCAGTCCCCCATAGACAAGGTGGTACTGCGGATACATCATCAGAATCAGAAGGAGCGGCCATTTGAGAGGTGGATGAGACGATCCGGATATCCGGTTCATCATCCGCCTCCATCTGGCACTGAAATTCTGCGCAATCTTTCAACACATGGTCGGTGCTATGACAACACAAACAAAGTTTTCCATTACCCCTCGGTCCAGAAGGGACCGGGGAGGAATATGAAAAAGGTGGAGGCGGAGACGAGTAGTGACCATAAGACTGTGGTACCGTGTACGGAGTACCGTGAGACAGCGGCGCTGCATACACGGGACCATGAGAATTATACTCAGTACCGTCAGTGGGGGACTCATCACTACCATGCCCATAATCCCCGCACCAATGGCACTTGATATACCAATTTGAATACATGGTGCAATAGAAAAGAATTCACCACAAGAAATTTTCTAAGCAGAAATTAAATACTCGCAAGCAAATAAAGAGTGGAACAGCCTGCTATAGCAAAATAAAAACTAGAAAGGGAATAAAAAAAAACAACAAATAAAAACAAAAACAAAAATAAAACATGAAATATACAAATGGAAAGGGCAACTATGTCAAATCTTCCTCTCCAAAAACTCAAACGACTGTGTTCCCCGGCAACAGTGCCAAAAACTTGATGCGTGGAAAATACGGCAAGCGCACCGGTCGCACAAGTAATAAAGTTTGGGAATAAATCCCCGAGTGTCGGTCTCTTGAGGAACACAGTAAGTGATGAGTTGTAAATATACCTATATTTTTGTATTTTAATTATGTCATTTTACTTTATTTTTGTCTTTTTTTGTTTGTTTTATTTAATAAATTGTTTCTTTTTTGTAATTTTTTATTTTCTAACTTAGCTTTTTTGTTTTTCTAATTTTTTGTAGAAAAATATTTTTTCGGCCATGTCACGCCCGTGTCACCCCCGACACGGGCGTGTCAGGCTCTCAATGCAACCAGCCGGTCAAACTCAACAATTCCACTGTCCCGAGCCCGACACGCCCAACGTCACGCCCGTGTCAAGGCTTGTCACGCCCGTGTCGAGGCCGACCCGCAAGATTAGTCAACCTGTCAACGCTGCCGACATCGAACTGCCAGCTCCCCCAGTCACGCCCCCCTGTCACGCCCGTGACCTGGGGCGTGACCGCCACGCTTTCACCCCGAAGTCAAAGCTCCAGTCAAGTAAACCGGTCAGCTCATGAATAGTAGTGACACGCCCCCCTGTCACGCCCGTGACCTAGGGCGTGACCAACCCGAAAATTTGCCTATAAATAAGAGCTTCCAGGAAGCTTACTTTGTCCACTTTTTTGACCACTTTGCTTAGGGGAGGTGCTACCCAATTGGATTCCATACCTATGTAAGGAGAATTTCTCCCCCTCTCTCTCTCTTAGTTTGTATTAGGGTTTTTTACTTTAATGAAATATGAATGTTTCTCTCTTAACTAGTATGAATAATCCATTTGAATGCGCCTACTTAAGCAATTTTTCGTTCATCCTTTTGTATTTCTTTTACGTTTTCATCTTTTTAGCCTTCGTAACTTAGTTAGATTTAGGGTTTATCAGCATTTCTAGCCGTTGTGCCGTCCGTTTAGTTTTCATTCTCCGCACTTTTTTAGATTTAGCTTTTCTCCTTTTTCCTATTTTTTCATTCATAAGGCTTTATAAAAACTCATCTAAAAGTGTTATTTTCATTTTTCTTTAACTTAGGCTCTTTAGGATTGTAAAACTTTTTGTCCTTTTTGTTTTATTTTCACTTTTTAGGAGTTTTTATAAAAATATAAGAATGAAAATATAGTCGTTATAATTTTTCGCTCACTTCGTTTTAGCTTTTTAATTTCAAAACTTTTAGTCCGGTTAATTTTTATTTCATCTTTTTATGCATTTCTACCGCATTCTAGCGGTAGAAATGCAGTTGTATTAATTTTTCGAGTACTTCCATTTTGCGCTTATTTGCAAAAATTTTTGCTCCGGTTAATTTTTATTTTCACTTTTTATGCATTTCTACCGCATTCTAGCGGTAGAAATGCAGTCGTTTTAATTTTCTGAGCTCTTTGTTTTTCTCATTTTTGCAAGTGTGTGTGCGTGTATGTGTTAGGTTTTACTGCTTTATTTCATTTCTGTAGAGTGCGTGTGTGCGTATGCATTTATTTCCGCCTACTCGTTAAGAGTTAAATGGCGCTTTGCTTTCATTTCCCGCCCACTCGTTTGAGTGGGACTTGTCTTTTTACTGCTTTCATTTTCTTCCAACTCACTTGAGTAGGAAAACTTTGTGTGGGTGCGTGTGTTTTCATTTCTGTAGAGTGTGTGTGTGTGTGTGTTTTAATTTCAAGTAGAGTGCGTGCGTGTATGAGATAGATTTACTCCCGCCCCCTCATTTGAGCCGGGACTTGCAATTTTATCGCTTTCTCAATTATGTAGAGTGCGTGCGTGTAGGAGATAATTTTACCGCTTTATTTATCGCTTTCTTCAATTAAGAAGGGTGTGTGCGTGTGTGCATTTATTTTCGCCTACTCATTTGAGTAGGTCTTGCTTTATTTAATTTTCTTTATGGTTTTGAAGTGTGCGTGAGTGCCTGCATCAATTAGCCTTAAATTTATCTAATTGTCCTATTTTTCGTGTTTTCTCTTATAATTGTTCAGTGCTTAATTTAACACTCACGCTTCACCTAAAAACATAAAGCCGTCCCCATACCGATGAGTGGCTAATCTCTTTTAGCCTTCGGCATCGAAGAGCATTGGGACATAAAAAATGATTTGAAATAATTAAAAAAACTTTATTTTTATTTTAATTTAAGGACTTAAGGTTTACCCCGGGTTAACGACGCATAGGACCACATAATCGATGTGTGGGCTCTATTTCCGTTATCCATACGCGACGCCGAGAGGCTACACGTATGGACCGAACCCCCTTGGGTAAAGAGAACTGCGTATGCCCCCTCGAAAGAGGAGAAACGTAGTTCTGCCGGATTGGGTCCCCCACCCAATAGCGGGGTTCTTAGCGTAATGCGGGCGTTAAGGGGAATCCTTCGTCGGACTAACGTTCGGTCGAATAGCCTTAGCGCCCAGGTGAGCGATATCCCTAGACCAAGGTGAGCTCATGTTCTTGGAACCTCCACGGCCAAGTGCCTTTTATTAAATTAAAAACAAAGTTTAATAATTGTTAAGAATTATTTTAGTCTTAATCCGATTCGATGCCGAGCGTTAACTCGTCATCGAACTAATTTAGCAAAATTCCGCTTTCTTTCTTTCCGCTTTAATTAAACTAAAAAAATCCCACCTTACTGTTAGTAAGATAATAGTGTTCCTGGATGAGTAGATATAATCAACGCGTCCCCGAGAATAATACGACCTCGGTATTTTCCCGAATACCGAGTACTACTTGCGATAGGTGCGCTTGCCTCCTTTCATTAGAAAACTCGATCTTCTAACCGGCCCGCAGAATCTGACCATTTCGAACCAACCACAGTAGGTCTCTGTTCCGCGGCCATCAAGTTTTTGGCGCCGTTGCCGGGGAATCTCGGTTGTTGTATTGAATCCGGAACTCTATTAATTTTACTTTATTTTCAAATAAAAAATTTTATACAAAAAAAATCCTTCCCCCCTTCGTTTTTTTAAGGGTGCATGACCCGTGGACAACCTTCGAGTTCTGAAAATCTTGAATTCGACCCCGAGATCGACCGCTCTCTTGCGCGTATCCGATCTCTCCGTCGAATTCCCTTTTTAGACCCCGCAGAATCTATCGGAGAACCCTCTTCTTCTTCTATTGCCGACCCAAATAATGCCCAACCGGCCGAGCGTACTATGTCTTATTACGCTCGGCCTAACTTGGATGATACGGGGTCGAGTATTGTTCGGCCCGCTGTGGCCAACAATAATTTTGAAATTAAGTCAAGTGTGATTCAAATGATCCAAAATGCCGTGCAGTTCGACGGACAGCCGGATGAGGACCCCAATAATCACTTGTCTAATTTTCTTGAAATTTGCGATACTTTTAAAATTAATGGTGTCACTGATGATGTCATTCGTTTGCGCCTTTTTCCCTTCTCTCTTAAGTCCAAGGCTAAGGCGTGGTTACTCTCCCTCCCGCGGGGATCCATCACGTCCTGGGCGGAATTGGCTGAGAAATTCCTTACGAAGTATTTTCCGCCCGCGAAAACTGCAAGACTGCGGGCGGACATATCTTCGTTCGTCCAAAACGACTCCGAGTCTCTTTACGAGACTTGGGAACGCTTTAAGGAATTCCTCCGCCGGTGCCCGCACCACGCTCTGCCAACGTGGTTGCAGGTACAAATTTTTTATAATGGACTGAATAGTCAGACGCGTCAAATGATTGACGCGGCTGCCGGGGGCACTCTGAACAATAAGACCCCCGAGGCC
Organism: Platanthera zijinensis; assembly: GCA_039513925.1. Taxonomy (NCBI): domain Eukaryota; kingdom Viridiplantae; phylum Streptophyta; class Magnoliopsida; order Asparagales; family Orchidaceae; genus Platanthera; species Platanthera zijinensis. The sequence continues at coordinate 121,956,486 of CM077092.1, forward strand.
GCCCAGGCCCTTTTCGAGGAAATGGCGGTGAACGCCTACCAGTGGAATGTCCCGCGGGCACGCCCTAAGCAGGCGGGCATTTTTGAAGTGGATGCCACTGCTCAGCTAGCCCTCCAAGTGGAAAGGCTAACTAAGCAGGTGGCGGAGATGTCTGTTGCCTCCTCCACTCCGCCTTGTTTTCTCCCCCCCCACCCTCCAACGGCTGCGTAGTCGACGAATTCGTGGAATACATGGGAAATCTGGTGCGTCCCTCATTTCAAAACAACCCTTATAGTAGCCACTATAATCCGGGTTGGAGGAACCATCCGAATTTCTCCTGGAGCAACCCGAACAACGCGCAGCGTCCCCCTCCCCCTCCTTTTGCGCCAACGTTTCCTCCTCCCCCTCCTATGAAGCCATCCCCAGTGGAGGAAAATTTAAATCGATATGTCGCGTCCAACGAGTCTATTATCCGGAACATCACCGGATCGCTAAAAAATTTAGAACTCCAGGTTGGATAGCTGGCGCGACTCATGTCAGAACGCGCCATGGGGGCACTGCTAGGGAACACGGAGCCCAATCCAAGGGAAACCGCCAACGCTATAACCCTCCGTAGCGGTAAGGAGGTGGTCGATCCAAAACGGATCGATCCTCAGGTACATATTTCACCTCCGACCCCTCTTCCCTCTTCTTCGATTACGCAACCCTTACCGATTTTTAACGATAAAACTATTTTAAACAAGGCGTTGCCCTACCCGCATAAGTTAGATAATGAGCGAGTAAACGCGCAATATGAAAAATTTATTTTATTACTTAAACAAATTCATATTAATGTTCCTTTTTGCGAGGCTATCTCGCAAATGCCTAAATATGTGAAATTTTTAAAAGAACTACTTTATAATAAACGCAAACTCGAGGATATTTCGCATATATCTCTCAACACTGTCTGCTCGGCGGCTCTTACTAGTAAATTGCCCTTAAAACAAAACGACCCGGGAAGGTTCTCCATCCCGTGCCTTTTTGACGATGTATTAGTAAAATACGCCTTGGCAGACTTAGGCGCGAGCATTAATTTGATGCCATTCTCGCTCTTCCTGCGTTTAGGTTTGGGTACTCCTGCTCCTACCAATATGCGCATCCAACTAGCGGATCGCTCGGTTAGGTTCCCCATCGGGGTTGTTGAGGATGTCCTTGTCCGAGTAGAGAAGTTCACCTTCCCGGTGGACTTCGTCATCTTGGACATCGAGGAAGACGCCAACGTACCAATAATACTTGGTCGCCCTTTCCTCGCGACCTCACGTGCGTTAATTGATGTAAGTAATGGTCAGCTTCTCCTTCGGGTAGGAGACGACCAAGTTACTTTTCTATTAACTCCTCTATTGAAGACTCGTCGCCGAGCGACGATTTCTACTATTCTTTAGATTCTTTTTATGGAGATAGTTCTTCCCCGGTTTTCGAGTCCGAATTTTTAAACGAAAATATTTTTTCACTCGAAAATTTTTATTGCGATGAGGACGAGTCTACGAATGTGCCTTTTGAACCAATTGGTTCAAAAGACATTAGCACTAAAACTCACTAGAAGAACCGCCCATCCTAGAACTCAAACCATTACCCGAATCCCTAAAATACGCCTTTTTGGGGAAAAATGATACACTCCCGGTAATCATTTCTTCGTATTTAAGCGATTCGGAGACCTCCGATTTATTGGAGGTTTTGCTTAAACATCGCCACGCAATTGCGTGGCAAATTTCTGACCTAAAGGGGATTAACCCTTCATTCTGCACTCACAAAATTTTCTTAAACGATAATTGCCGCAAAACCATTCAGCCCCAGCGACGTCTTAACCCAAACATGAAAGACGTCGTGAAAGATGAGATAATTAAATTATTAGATGCGGGGATTATTTATCCCATTTCTGATAGTGCATGGGTTAGTCCCATTCATGTCGTGCCCAAGAAGGGCGGTCTAACCGTAGTGGCGAATGAGCACAACGAGCTCGTCCCAACTCGTACTGTTACGGGTTGGCGTGTGGTCATCGATTATCGCAAACTTAATGATGCCACCCGCAAAGACCATTTTCCACTACCGTTCCTTGACCAAATTCTTGAGCGTCTTTCCGGTCATCCTTTTTATTGTTTTCTCGACGGTTATCGGGGTTTTTCCAAATCCCCATTTCCCCCGAAGACCAAGAGAAAACAACTTTTACCTGCTCCTTTGGCACCTTCGTCTATCGAAGAATGCCATTTGACCTCTACAATGCGCCGGCTATATTCCAAAGATGTATGCTAGCAATTTTTGGTGAGCTAGTAGAAGATATTATGGAAATATTTATGGATGACTTTTCTGTATTCGGATGCTCATTCCGGATTGTCTTCGTAATCTTGATCGTGTCCTCCAGCGATGCGAGGACACGAATCTTGTTTTAAATTGGGAAAAGTGTAACTTTATGGTTCGATGAGGTTTGGTCCTCGGCCATAAGATTTCGATTAAGGGGATAGAGGTCGATAAGGCCAAAGTTGAAATCATAGAAAAGCTTCCTCAGCCGACAAACATAAAATCCATTAGGAGTTTCTTAGGCCATGCAGGCTTTTATAGGCGCTTCATTCAAGATTTTTCAAAAATAACAAAGCCGCTTACTCACCTCTTGGAAAAGGAATCACCTTTTGTCTTTAGTAGCGATTGCGAGTCTGCTTTTAATTTTATAAAACAAAAACTTATCAATTCTCCGATTCTAGTGGCCCCTAATTGGTCCCTTCCGTTCGAAATCATGTGCGACGCTAGTGATATTGCCTTAGGCGCCGTTCTTGGCCAACGCGTAGAAAAACATTTTCATCCTATTTATTACGCTAGCAAGACGCTCACTTCCGCACAAGTGAATTACACGACGACGGAAAAGGAACTCTTAGCCGTCGTTTTCGCTTTCGATAAGTTTCGCTCGTATCTTACGCTATCAAAAGTTATCGTTTTTACCGATCACTCCGCCCTTAAGTATTTACTAGCCAAAACCGACGCGAAGCCCCGCCTTCTTCGATGGATTCTCCTCCTACAAGAGTTTGACTTGGAGATCCGAGATAAGAAGGGCGCGGAGAATCTAGCGGCAGACCACCTCTCCCGTTTAGAAAATCCGGGTGCGGAAGCACTCGTCGAATCTGAAATAAATGACAGATTCCCCAAGGAACGCCCTCTCGCCATTCATTCATCTTCGTCATCTTCGCCTTGGTTCGCAGCTTTTGCGAACTACTTAGTCGCGCGGGTACTTCCAAAAGATTTTTCAAGTCATCAAAAGAAGAAATTCTTTTCCGACTTGAAAAATTTCTTTTGGGATGACCCCTTTCTTTTCCGTATCTGCGCGGACCAAGCGGTTCGAAGATGCGTCGCGGGAGTGGAGTGCACGCAAATATTGAGGCACTGCCACGAGGGTCCAGCTGGGGGGGGGGGGGCACTATCAAGCCAACCGGACCGCTAGGAAGGCGCTAGAGGCGGGCTACTTTTGGCCCACTCTCTTCAAAGACGCGCACAATTTTGTGCGCGCATGCGATAGCTGTCAGCAGTCGGGTAACATCTCACGACGAGACGAGATGCCCCAAAATATGTTTTTAGAATGCGAAGTTTTCGATTTATGGGGCCCCCTACCTCCTTCTTATAAAAATATGTACATTTTAGTGGTGGTCGACTACGTATCACGGTGGGCGGAAGCGCAGGCTCTCCCCACCAACGATGCGCGAGTCGTCGTTACATTTCTAAAAAAATTATTTTCTCGCTTCGGCACGCCTCGCGCTATTGTTAGTGATAGGGGAACGCATTTCTGTAACACTCTAATGGCTAAGACGTTAGCTAAATACGGAGTCACGCACAAGCTTGCCACCCCCTACCACCCGCAAAGAAGTGGCCAAGTTGAGGTAGTAAATCGAGAAATAAAACGCATATTAGAAAAAACCGTTTCAGTTAATAGGAAAGATTGGTCCGCTAAGCTTGACGACGCGTTATGGGCGTATCGTACGGCGTACAAAACCGCTACCGGTTGTACCCCGTTTCGATTAGTCTATGGCAAAGCGTGCCATTTACCCGTAGAACTAGAGCACCGAGCACTTTGGGCATTAAAACTCTTAAACCTCGACTCTAACTTAGCCGCTCAGAATAGAAAACTGCAACTAAACGAGCTCGATGAATGGCGTGCGAACGCTTACGAGAGCAATAAGTTCTATAAGGAGCGTTCTAAGTTTTATCACGATCGAAAAATTAAAACCCCCAAAAATTTTTCTCCGGGCGATCTAGTCCTTCTTTACAATTCACGTCTTAGGCTTTTCCCAGGTAAGCTAAAATCGCGATGGTTCGGCCCCTTCAAGCTTGAAGAGGTTTGGCCATATGGGACCGTACTCGTCTCCCACCCCGAAAAAGGCACTTTTAAGGTGAACGGTAATCGGTTAAAGTCTTATATAGCGGGCGACCCTGTGATCAGTAGGAGCGAAACCATAACCCTTCTCCATATATAAACCAGCCACTATAGTCAAGCTACGCGACTATAAACAAAGCGCTCCTGGGAGGCACCCCACGTCTATCCTTTTTACGTCTTTATTTATTATGTTTTCTATTTTTCTAATAAATGCAGGGTTTCTAATGGGCTTCCCCGCGCGCGGATTTGGGACGTCTTCTGCCCCCCTCTCTTTTCTTTTTTGTACATATACCTGCTGTCTTGTTCCTCATGCTTAGCATACAACATTGGGGACAATGTTGGATCTAAGTATGGGGGTGTTTTCATATTTTCGTACTTTTTTTTCACTTACAAAAAAACAAAACAAAAACAAAACAAAACAAAACAAAACAAAAAATTTTAAAAACAAAACTTCAAAAAAAATTTATAACAAAAAAAAAAATCCAAAAAATTTTAATTAAAATTTTTTGAAGTTTCATTTTTGAAACTTTGTCTTATTTTTAACTCGGTCCGCGAGATCCGGCTCATCGAGCCATCCACATAACGAGTCATCTCGCGGCTACCTAGTTTATATTTTTGTAAATATTTTTGTAAATATTTTTGTAAATAATTTTTGTAAATAATTTTTTTAAATATTCTTTCTCTTTCCCCTCTCCCTTTTTCCCTCTCATCCTTGTAAATATTTTTTCTTTTTCCCAAATTTTTGCAAATAGAATAAAAATTTCATTATAAATACAAAAAAATTCACAAAATTTAAAAATACAAAAAAAAATTCACAAAACTTAAAAATCCAAAAAAAATTTTTCGCATTTTTTCTTTCTTTTTAGCATGTATATATTAAAGATATAACTACAAAACTACAAAAAAAGAGCATAACTTCAAAAAAACAACAAAAAATTTTTTTTATAAGTTTTGAAACAAATAAATCAAACATTTCATTCTTAAGTTTCTTGTTATCCAAAACTTTCGTTTTGAGTTTATTTATATACGAATTTGATCAATTCTTTGTTCACTATTCGTTTGTTAATTATAGATTGAAAAATCTAAATAGCCGGGGTTAAGTTTTAAAGAATTTATTATACTTTGTTAAAAATAGGGGACTCGCTTTAGACACTACTTCTAATTTTTCATAGATAGGAGCATGTGTACCATGTTAGAAAATAACGACTATAGAATTCAATTATGCTTGCTTTTAGCTTTCTGAAAAATTGGAACGTACAATTTATAAAGGTTGCTCTCAATTATTTTTCAATTAAAAATCTAGTTCTCTTTTCTCCCCTTACTTATCATAACCTACTTGGTGTGATAAAATTATTTCCCCAAAAAGAAAAAAAGATCTTATGTCAATGGGAATAAGATTTCATTCCGTAAACATAGGCACCCAATAAATTAAAAGATTATACGTTACGGAGTAAGAGGATAAAATTCATTACTCCAACACATATACATTGGGTTATTTATGAAGAAGAAAAAATTTTTATGTTAAGGAAAATAAGATTTCGTTTTCCTATAACATCCAAATCAAAAAAATTGGAGGTTTGAGAAAAAAATAACCTCGCCTCAAAATCCAAGCATCTTCATAAACCAACATCAACCCCCTTAGCCAATTTCATGACTCTAGAATTAATTCAAAAATCTTTTTGAGAGCATAATTCGTAAATTGCATTATTTCCAATAACACTCCTATAAGCTAAAGTTCGTATAACTCCAAACTATTTTCTGTTAATCTAACCAATACAATTATTGCTTTCTATTTGATTACATCAAGAAGTCTTTTGGCCAAAAATTTTGCCCTGTTTAAATCATCTAAATAATTTTAGGACTTAACTCTTATACCCCGTATATTTTTATTTGATCTCTCTTACAATTAATCTAGCGGTAGCAGAACTTAGTTTTTTTTATTATTCCTTATAAGTTCACCTCAAACTTTTGCTCTGGAATAGCAAAAGCCTAAGTATGGGGGTGTTTGATGAGTTGTAAATATACCTATATTTTTGTATTTTAATTATGTCATTTTACTTTATTTTTGTCTTTTTTTGTTTGTTTTATTTAATAAATTGTTTCTTTTTTGTAATTTTTTATTTTATAACTTAGCTTTTTTGTTTTTCTAATTTTTTGCAGAAAAATATTTTTTCGGCCATGTCACGCCCGTGTCACCCCCGACACGGGTGTGTCAGGCTCTCAATGCAACCAGCCGGTCAAACTCAACAATTCCACTGTCCTGAGCCCGACACGCCCAACGTCACGCCCGTGTCAAGGCTTGTCACGCCCGTGTCGAGGCCGACCCGCAAGATTAGTCAACCTGTCAACGCTGCCGACATCGAACTGCCAGCTCCCCCGGTCACGCCCCCCTGTCACGCCCGTGACCTGGGGCGTGACCGCCACGTTTTCGCCCCGAAGTCAAAGCTCCAGTCAAGTCAACCGGTCAGCTCATGAATAGTAGTGACACGCCCCCTGTCACGCCCATGACCTAGGGCGTGACCAACCCGAAAATTTGCCTATAAATAAGAGCTTCCAGGAAGCTTATTTTGTCCACTTTTTTGACCACTTTGCTTAGGGGAGGTGCTGCCCAATTGGATTCCATACCTATGTAAGGAGAATTTCTCCCCCCTCTCTCTCTCTTAGTTTGTATTAGGGTTTTTACTTTAATGAAATATGAATTTTTCTCTCTTAACTAGTATGAATAATCCATTTGAATGCGCCTACTTAAGCAATTTTTCGTTCATCCTTTTGTATTTCTTTTATGTTTTCATCTTTTTAGACTTCGTAACTTAGTTAGATTTAGGGTTTATCGGCATTTCTAGCCGTTGTGCCGTCCGTTTAGTTTTCATTCTCCGCACTTTTTTAGATTTAGCTTTTCTCCTTTTTCCTATTTTTTCATTCATAAGGCTTTATAAAAACTCATCTAAAAGTGTTATTTTCATTTTTCTTTAACTTAGGCTCTTTAGGATTGTAAAACTTTTTGTCCTTTTTGTTTTATTTTCACTTTTTAGGAGTTTTTATAAAAATATAAGAATGAAAATATAGTCGTTATAATTTTTCGCTCACTTCATTTTAGCTTTTTAATTTCAAAACTTTTAGTCCGGTTAATTTTTATTTCATCTTTTTATGTATTTCAACCGCATTCTAGCGGTAGAAATGCAGTTGTATTAATTTTTCGAGTACTTCCATTTTGCGTTTATTTGCAAAAATTTTCGCTCCGGATAATTTTTATTTTCACTTTTTATGCATTTCTACCGCATTCTAGCAGTAGAAATGCAGTCGTTTTAATTTTCTGAGCTCTTTGTTTTTCTCATTTTTGCAAGTGTGTGTGCGTGTATGAGTTAGGTTTTACTGCTTTATTTCATTTCTGTAGAGTGTGTGTGTGCGTATGCATTTATTTCCGCCTACTCGTTAAGAGTTAAATGGCGCTTTGCTTTCATTTCCCGCCCACTCGTTTGAGTGGGACTTGTCTTTTTACTGCTTTCATTTTCTTCCTACTCACTTGAGTAGGAAAACTTTGTGTGGGTGCGTGTGTTTTCATTTCTGTAGAGTGTGTGTGTGTGTGTTTTAATTTCAAGTAGAGTGTGTGCGTGTATGAGATAGATTTACTCCCGCCCACTCATTTGAGCCGGGACTTGCAATTTTATCGATTTCTCAATTATGTAGAGTGCGTGCGTGTAGGAGATAATTTTACCGCTTTATTTATCGCTTTCTTCAATTAAGAAGAGTGTGTGCGTGTGTGCATTTATTTCCGCCTACTCATTTGAGTAGGTCTTGCTTTATTTAATTTTCTTTATGGTTTTGAAGTGTGCGTGAGTGCCTGCATCAATTAGCCTTAAATTTATCTAATTGTCCTATTTTTCGTGTTTTCTCTTATAATTGTTCAGTGCTTAATTTAACACTCACGCTTCACCTAAAAACATAAAGCCGTCCCCATACCGATGAGTGGCTAATCTCTTTTAGCCTTCGGCATCGAAGAGCATTGGGACATAAAAAATGATTTGAAATAATTAAAAAAAACTTTATTTTTATTTTAATTTAAGGACTTAAGGTTTACCCCGGGTTAACGATGCATAAGACCACATAATCGATGTGTGGGCTCTATTTCCGTTATCCATACGCGACGCCGAGAGGCTGCACGTATGGACCGAACCCCCTTGGGTAAAGAGAACTGTGTACGCCCCCTCGAAAGAGGAGAAACGTAGTTCTGCCGGATTGGGTCCCCCACCCAATAGCGGGGTTCTTAGCGTAATGCGGGCGTTAAGGGGAATCCTTCGTCGGACTAACGTTTGGTCGAATAGCCTTAGCGCCCAGGTGAGCGATATCCCTAGACCAAGGTGAGCTCATGTTCTTAGAACCTCCACGGCCAAGTGCCTTTTATTAAATTAAAAACAAAGTTTAATAATTGTTAAGAATTATTTTAGTCTTAATCCGATTCGATGCCGAGCGTTAACCCGTCATCGAACTAATTTAGCAAAATTCCGCTTTCTTTCTTTCCGCTTTAATTAAACTAAAAAAATCCCACCTTACTGTTAGTATGATAATAGTGTTCCTGGAAGAGTAGATATAATCAACGCGTCCCCGAGAATAATACGACCTCGGTATTTTCCCGAATACCGAGTACTACTTGCGATAGGTGCGCTTGCCTCCTTTCGTTAGAAAACTCGATCTTCTAACCGGCCCGCGGAATCTGACCATTTCGAACCAACCACAGTAGGTCTCTGTTCCGTGGCCATCAGTAAGGGATGAGTTAATGTCGAGCAGGACTTGAGATTGAAGTCCTCGGGTTGGAAGTAACGAAGGGGGTTTTGTTGGTTGCGGAAACAGAAAATAAAACCTACAAGCTACTCCTATGCAACGCCGCTATGCGATGCTTCGCCAGGCGGGATGGAAACTATACGGGCCGCTATGCACCGAATTGCTTGGCGGATGGACGAGTAGGCTAGCAGATGAGGTGGAGAGAACGGAGGAATGAGGGTCGTAAGCACCTCTTCGCAACGCACACCACTAGCAATTGCTAGTGCGGCAAGGGTGGATGGTGGAGGATGAAATATGGCGCACCTCAAGCAATAATAACAAAATCACAATAACTCACATAGACATGAATAGTGAAAATGCTAATCAATAAAAATACTTCATCAATACATAGAAATTAGACTAAGCTATCAACAACAACATAAGAGGATTGTGCGAAATCGACCGGGTCCGAAGCCTTATTGAGGGTTCATGGTTGGAATCCCGGGTTGTCAATCCAAGTCCAAGCTCGGTCCTCAACTGCGTCCGGGGTAGAGGAGGCTGTCACTCACTCCCAGTGGCCCGTCTTCTCCGTATCACGCTGCGGAAGATGTAAGCACATGCTCCTGCTAGCTTGATGGAGGAAGCTAGGTCAAATCTCACTTGAAGCTCGAGGATGAAGGAGGAGGCCGAGGGGATGCTCCGGCTTTGATTTGGCATTGAAGGCTTGCCCGGAGCAACTCCCTATGGTGGAGGATGATGGACGACGGTGGAAACCCTCCTCGGAGCAGAAAACGGCGGAAAAATCGCGGAAAGGGGCGATCTTCCGAAATTAGGGCGGAACCTGCGTATTTATAGATTGCACAATAAATAGGGCGCACGACCACTGGCGCACGACCAGTGGTCGTGCGTGACCAAGGTCAGCGCCCGTGCGCCAGCAACCAGTAGACCTGCATCAGAAAATCAATGGTCGCGCACGATCAGCAGTGCACGATCAGTGATCGTGTGAGGCAATGCTGATGATCGTGCGGAAATAGCCACGCAGAACTTTGTAAAATGGGTATGACTGCGCACGATCGGCGGTGCACGAGCAGTGGTCGTGCGCGGTATGGCAAGTGATCGTGCGGAAGGTTCAAGACAGGGATTTCACAAATGAGTCCGGGCTGCGCACGATCAGTGATCGTGCGCCAGGAGGTCGATGGTCGTGCGTGGGTAAAAATGCACGACCACTGACTCCTTTGCCAAAAATAGTGAAACGCCTATCCTTAATGCCCTCACGATCCCCAAACCTGCAGGAAAACTGCACGGGACATCGATCGTGGCAGCCACAGCAAACAATAATAATCATAACAAGAATGTAAATGCACACAAGCACAGAAATAGTCTAAAAAAGGTGCACAAGACATGGAAAACCGCAGCGAACCAAAAGGAGTGCAAATGACGCTAAACGGTGTGCAAAGACAAGAAAATAAGCCTAGATGAGTCCGGAATTAAGTATAAAATATGGACTCATCACTACACACCTAAATAAAATAAGCTAGCATAAAAAAGAATCTATTCGCTAACCAAAATACAAGCGGGTACACCACACCCCAAGACTTAATTTTTAAAATATGGGTGTGTGCATCGCCTACTCCAAATACAATCTCATCTCAAATAGAATTTTCAATTATACTTTTTATTTTCACTTTTCTTTTTCAAAATTAATTTTTATATATTTTCTTCATATCAGCTTTTTATTTTTACAATTTCAGCAAATAAAATTTTTGGAGCACATCCACATATTCACAAGGAATATCACCACATCAACACCTCAAAATGAAAATTTAAAACACTAAAGCTCAACTTGGGTGTGCGACTAGGATAGATTATGAGGCTTTAGTGAAATAATGGTGGAGCTGAATCAAAAGAAGGGGTTGGCACAATGGGGCTAGCTAGGATAAGACGTTAGGAACGGTACAAAGCTTAACTGGGTCAAAATGATGGCCTACATCGCGCTCATGCGATTGAACTAACCTATACCCATGCTTCAAGAATAGCTTGGGGCAAGTTCTATACAACGAGAAAGACTATCCATCCTCCCGACTCGAGTAATACGAATCTAAAGACCATCTACACACATCCCTATGCTACCGTCAGATTCACACCGGATTCACCAATTTTTGAGTAGAATAAATAGTATTTACGCAATTAAAAAAAACTTTATGCATTACAGAAAAATTAAATCTACTCCAAATTCTACACGAGACGAGAGCACTCGACCAGGAGAACTACAGGAGTCAACATTTTACTCCATCTCACAATCCTATGCCAACATAATACTTTTCCTAAATCATACAAAAGAAATGAGTTTAACTCGCAGCACGCTAAGAGCAAATCACGCGCTCATGTGGGTGCAGTGGTTTGTGATGCAATGAACTAATCAAAATAAAATAATAAAAGCTTCTAGTATGCAAATGAAATGTGCGCGTGCAAAAGGTAACAAATACAGGCTCTCCCCCGGACATAAACTAAGCTACACAACATATGATATTGTAATTAAAATCAGATAGAGATAAGGGGAGAGGTTATCCAATGCTCAGTTAGTCAACATACAAGAAGACAAGTGAAAAATAGAAGCAGGTCCACGAAACGAAGAATCACAACCCCGACAATATGAATTTGCCATGAATACCTGCAGGGGTGAGCTCCGCAAAAATAGAAGTAAAATAGACAAAATACAAAGAAATACTAAAACTAAGATAGAGATGAAAAATAAAAATGCAGGAAATATAAGATAACTACTGTAGTTATTGTCCTCCCAGCATGAATTATTCGTCTAACGAGAAGTCCTAGCTGATGGTTCTATGAAATAAAAGGTGCACAGGTAACTGACAGAATATCCATTGCGATAACGAGTATCGATATGAAGATAAATCAGTCATCCCTCTGCCCAAATAATCATACCTACTCCTCACAGGCATAGGAAATAGTAAGTAAGAAGAGGAGGAGCTTTGGTCCTCAGTCATCTCACCAAAAAATAAATCCTTTCCCAGCAAGGTATCATCTACAGGGAGATGGCATGAGGAGAAAGCAATTAATGGAGCTTCCTAAACAGAGGAGGAATCAACCTCCTTGTGAAAGAGGATGCTATTATCCATGACTCGAGCTGAAAGCTCCAATTCCTCCTGAAGTACCTGCGAAGACTCGACCTGCACAAGCTCAGATACAGAAAGGGGATCAAGAAATAAAGGAGATGAAAAACTAAAATAATCAAAAATATGGGGAGTGTTCCCGGTCTCACTCCCAGCAGGATCCAAGCATAGATCATCATCAGTGTCATATTAGTCATAGCAAGGTAAATCCGAGAGCTCGAGGTACTCGGTGGTGGTTTGGACCTCATCATCCAACAAGGAAGTGAAAACTTCCTCATCAGAAAGGATCTCCTCATCATCCCACCTCGGTGCGTCATCATGATCCAAGGTGTCACACTCTCCATTAGAGAGAATAACGTCCTCGTCCCACATTGGCGCAACCTCAGGCTCTGAATCACTCTTCGGCTTAACATCATCAACCGACTCACTAAAAATTGGGATAGATAATTATTGCAAAGAAAGCGGAGGAACAACAACATAAGATAAAATTTGTGCGGGTTCCTCCGGGGGTGAAACAAAAAGAGGGGAAGAATGCATAGGGAGAGACTGCACCACAGTGTCATCACACCGATCAACAAAACTTTTGATGGGTATATCCGCAGCAGTCCCCCATAAGAAGGTTGTACTGCAAATATATCATAAGAATCAGAAGGGGCATCCAATTGAGAGGTCGATGGAATTAATTGGATACACGGTTCATCCTCCTCCTCCAACTAGCACTGAAATTCTGCGCAATCTTTCAACACGTGCTCGGTGCAATGACAACACAAACACCATTTTCCATTACTCCTCAGTCCTAGTGGGACCGGAGAGGAATAAGAAAAGAGTGAAGGCATAGAAGAGAAGTGACCATAAGACTTGGGTATGGTGTATGAAGTACCATAAGAGGACGGTGCTCCATACACTGAACCACGAGAATTAAGCTCACTATCTTCAGTGGGGCGCTCATCACTACCATTCCTATAATCACCGCACCATCTACAACGGATATTCATATAAGAAAACATGGTGCAACAAGAAAGAATTCATCAACAGAAATATTCAAAAAAAATTAACTACACACTAGTAGATAAAAGAAAATGAATGTCTGCTGCTGAAAAATTAAAACTAGAAATGGAACAAAGAAAAATAAGCAACAAATTATAAAAACTAAAGCAAAGAAAAAACATGAAATGAACAAATAGAAAAGGGCTTCTATCTCCTATCTCCATCTCCAAAAACACTCACGACTGTGTTCCCCGGCAACGACACCAAAACTTAATGCAGTTTACAGCAAGTGTACAGGTCGTAGAAGTAGTATAAAATGAGCAAATTTTCCTAAGTATCGATCTATCAAGGAACAGTACGGTGGAGTTAATTTTTAGGAGGACTTCAGATTGAATTCCTTAGGTCGGTGTTTACGAATGGGGTTTTGATTGTTTGCATAAAAATAAAGTAAACACTAATAAACTACTCCTATTCAATGCCGCTATGCAATGCTTCACCAGGCGGATGGAAAACTACACAGGACGCTATGCACCAAATCGCTAGGCGGATGGACGAGTAGGCTTGCAGATGAGGTGGTGAGAATGGAGGAATGAGGTTCGTGAGCACCTATTCGCTACGCACGCCACTAGCAATTGCTAGTGCGGCATTGTGTGGTGGAGGATGGATAATGGTGCACCTAATGAAAATAACGTGAATATAAAATCACATAGACATAATTGTACACAAACGCATATCAAATTGAGCACACTTCATCAAATACAAAGAGATCAAACTAAACTATCAACAACAAAAGAAGGAGAGAGTGCAAAATTGACCGATCTGAAGTCTTGTTGAGGATTCACGGAAGGAATCGTCGGGATGTCAATCCGCGTCCTAGCTCGGTCCTCAACTATGTCCGGGGTAGTGGAAGCTGTCACTAACTCCTAATGGACCCGTATTCTTCGTGCCACAATTCAGTGGAGGATGACACAAACTCCTCCGAGCTTGATGGTTAAAGCTAGGTCAAACCCTTCTTGAAGCTCAATGATGAAGGAGGAGGCCAAGAGGAAGCTCCGACTTGAATTTGGCGTCGAAAGCTTGACCGGAGCCCCTCCATTCCGTTAAGGAAGAAGGAGATCGGCGGAACCCTCCTCGGAGACAAAAACAGCGGAGAAAAAGTCCAGAATGCTGAATTAGGGCGGAACCTGTGTATTTATAGATTGCAGAAAATATAATGCACACGATCAATGGAACACGACCAGTGGTCGTGCGTATTGGATCCCATGATCGTGCAATTAGCAATGGCAGAACTCTAGAAAAATGGGATAAACGCGCACGAGCAGTGGCGCATGACTAGAGGTCATGCGCACTATGTCCAATGATTGTGCGATTGCCCTAGACAAAACTTGGAAAAAATGGAATCAATGCACACGATTAGTGGCGCACGACCAGTGGTCGTGCGCTAAGGAATCCATTGAGTGTGCGCGTGTAAAAACACACGATCAGTGGCCCTTAGGCAAAAATGGGCCCCAAATCAACCTAGAGCACCAACACAACCCCTGTACCTATAGGAAAAACTAACCACTGATATTTGTAGATATTTCAGGCCATCACAATAAGAAGTACAATCAATAAAAGTAACAAAAATACACAACCACGGACCTATAAGTGCACTTCATATGGAAATAAAGATTAGAATAAATATATATGATAACGAACTAAAAGTGATGTGCTTGTGAAAGAAAACTAGCCCAGATGAGTCCGAAAATCATTATATGTATCGAGCATTTCTATCGCCAGATAATCCCGAAAAAGGACAAAGCCTGTACCGACTGAGATATACACAAGCAATTCACAAGGTATAAATATATAAAGCATGAAAACTATATACAACTCGTACCAATGACAACATCAGCCTGTTTAATGGCCTTCTATTGGCCAAGATTGTATACCCTTGGTTGACCTGGAGCATATTGGGATGCAGTGGACTCTACCACTTTTCCATTTTCATCATATGATGCTCTTACCTTCTTATTCGTCCATGGAAGGCCACTAGTACACTCACAAGAAAAATTATCTAGCATGCCACAAGTGTAACATGTACGAGTGCTTTCCTAGATGTTGCTCCAGAAGCAACAGTTGATGGAGTCTGTCCAGAAGACTTGGACTTCTTATTCCATTTCTGAAAATGCCATTTTGATGAAGTCAACACTTTGATCTCCGGATTTTTCACGGCCATGTCATTCCTGCCCTGCACCCTCTTCATGTCCTTCTCCAACGAACGAGCCATATTAACAAATATTTGAAAACCTTGATTCATTGGACCCGAAAGAATCAACCTCAGATCAACCCGCAACCCCTCATAAAACTAATTAGTCTTACGCTCCTTGTCAGCAAAAGTGGATCTAACATAACGTCCTAACCTAGTGAACTCATGCAAGTAGTTATCTATACTACTCTCGCCCTGAGTCAAGCATTGGATCTCATTCTCTATGGCAAGACAAAGGAAGATGCTTGGCAACAAATAATCTTTAAAAATCGTCCATCGAGATCTCAGATAGTCGTGTACCTTAAAAGTGGTGTAACTCCAATTCGTCCCACCAAAGCCGAGCCTCTCCCTCCAATAAGAATATGGCCAAGGTTACCTTCTACCCCTCCTCTGTTTCAATCGCCATCAATACTCTCTTGACACGGGAAAGCTAGTCCTCCTCCTTTGTTGGGGATCCTGCTCTCGTGAAGGTAAGAGGACTAAAACTCATAAAGTTCTTCAGCTGCCTTTCTATCGCTTGCCTTTCAACAAAAGTCTCAACAGGCATTTTCCTAGTAGCTATAGGCTCAGCAACACCAACCTCCACTGGTACCATCGCAGGTCGTGCCTTCCCAGTTGGCTGTGCATTTATCATGGCAAAAACTGCCTCAATAACTAAGCATATCGTTTTCGCTGAAGGGGGATGTATGGGTACATCAGCTGGTGTTGTACTATCCACAGAACCTTGGGGTTCAAACTGCCCCGCACCACTTTGAGTCACCTTATAAGTGTAAAATACACAATTGAGTGATTACTCATAAGGTAAACAATGACCAATAGGAATGTGCTAGTTTCTCAAATATGTATATTATCAATCAAAAGTAGACATTCTTGAGTTCATTTTAGTTATAACGGTAATCACATACACATGCTCGCCACCCCGCAAAAAAATTCGACCACGAATTTGCTGAAGGAAGACCGAGACAAGAAACTAATAACAAATTGTAACACTTTCGCCCGTTAACGTAGAGTATAATAGAAGGTTCGGTCGGGCCCCACACCATATGCCACGGACAGTCAGCGGAGCTACATGTGAATATATAAGCTACTATACAAATCCTAACTTACAACATTCTAGAGGAAGCTTCATGGGTTATTAGAACTCAAGTAATAAAGAATGTCCACTAATATACCACATAGGAATGTTATACAAAATACACCAAAAGTGCGGCCTTAAGGCCTTACAATTGTTCTTCACAAGAGTAATTTACAAACATCGACATGCAGGTCGGTCACACTTGAAAAACTATAACAAGTTCTTCTCTTGGATATTGGAGGCCATCATAGCATCAAAGGGTTACAACCCGCTATCTCCCGCTCAGCTCTCCAGCCCCTGCACACGGACATTCCACCATAAAGGTGGCAAAGAAGGCAACAGTCAACTTTAGCTGAACAATTTATAACGACCCTACCCCATTCTCGGGGTAGCGGTATTCTTTCCCTACAAGCATAGCATTCATATATAGATATATCACACAAATGTACAAATTAAGCAAGATTCAATATATCACAAATGTTTGCATCAACTGTCAAACGTTTCGTGCACTCAGGGCAACATTATCGGTGTACTAAAATTCCAAGACCCATCACCATCCAAAAGTCACGGACTTGACAGTCAGCATTAAGCATTCTTAGCCTTGTACATAACCACGTTATAGTAATGACTCCACCCTATGCCAATTGTTGGAACCCTAGGTTTTGATTTGAGTTCAGTCCTCTCTTTCTGTCTCTTGACCCAAGATTTATCTATGGTCAAAGGTTAGTTGATAGTTTAGATTCCCTAGTTGTGTAGAATTGCTTTTCCAGATGAATATTTGGTTAAGTTGTTTTTCGTTCGACTATAGTCGAACGTCGCTCGACTATAGTCGAACGTCGCTCGACTATCGTCTATCGGCTGATCGACGATCGTCTATCAGTTGGTCGACGTTCTGTCTGCGTTGATAGCTCGACTATCTGTTGATAGATCGACTATCTGTGTTGCTTTGATAGCTCGACTATCTATTGATAGGTCGACTATCTGTTTGCTTTGATAGTTCGACTATCTGTCCTGATAGTTCAACTATCTGATAGCTCGACTATCTGTTGATAAATTGACTATCTGTGTTGCTTTGATAGCTCGACTACCTGTTGATAGGTCGACTATCTGTTTGCTTTGATAGTTCGACTATCTGTTGATAGGTCGACTATCTGTGTTGCTTCGATAGTTCGACTATCTGCTTGGATAGTTCAACTATCTGATAGTTCGACTATCTGTTGATAGGTCGACTATCTGTTTTGTTTTGATAGGTCGACTATCTGTTGATAGGTCGACTATATGTTTTCTGTGATAGGTCGACTATCTGCTTGATAGGTCGACTATCTGTTTTTGTTTGGTAGTTCGACTATCTGTCCGGATAGATCGACTATCTGATAGCTCGACTATCTGTTCTGATAGGTCGACTATCTGTCGAGGTAGTTCGACTATCCACTTTGATAGTTCGACTATCTGGATCGTTCGACTATCTGTCCGATAGGTCGACGATCTCCGTGCGTCGGTCGACGATCTCCGAGGGTCGTTCGTTGTTTTGCTGTATGCTCTTATTTAGTTTTGTCGTCTTCTATGATGTGACTAATTTCATATTTATTTTGGCATATTTTATAAAAGATTATCTGAATAATTTGTGACATTATTTCCATGCAATATTAGTTCTATTCTATATGCATGAGTTAATCTTTTCTGACAAAGTTGTTTGTCTTATAGCTGAGATATGCAATCTGCTTTATCTACCAGGCTGTCCTTTATAGCCGTTAGACTCAAAAAGTCTTCCTTGGCCGTAAATAGTTCTTTCTGATGTGACTTTCTCTTATATTATTTCATCAGAAGTATTTGCAGCTTCTTAGAAAGCTTTATCCTTTTATAGGATATCTGCATGCAGTATTTTTTGTTTTGCTTTATGCTTTTTGCAGCCCAGCTTGCAGAGTTCAGAAAAAGACAAGATTCAAACTCAATTAGAGCCGTTGCTGCTGCTGATATATAAAGACTTCTTTGAAGAAGAAATCAACTAGTATACATAGTAGAAAACTAGTTCTCAGATAAAAATTTATTCAGCAAGCATACAGCAAGATCAAGTTTACTGCTCTCAGCAATCTTCACTCAACTGAGAAGTGTTAGCTCTTCTTCAACCTGAGTTCTCCTGTTCCAGGAAGTTCTGACTCAGAGATCTTTTGAAGAAGAAGAAGAAGATAGCTGCTAGAAGATTTTCATTTCTTACTTTATATCTTCTTATAGTTCTTCCTTTAGTATTTACTGAAGAGTTCCTGCACTGAAGCAAGACTTCACCTGGACGTTCTTTGAGCTAGGGGGAGCCTTGATTCTTTTAGAGCTTTCTAGCTCAGTGCAAGTTATTGTGTTTCCCTAATCTATTGTAAAATAGAGAAGACACCTTAACCTCCTTTCCCCCTCCTATACAGGGTTATTACTCCCTTCAAAAGTATCCCTTGGTGGCAGGGCACCTGATCAAAAACCTGTGTTGGTTTTGGACACCTGATCAAAAGTCTAAAGGGTTTCTTGATCTACCTGAAGCAGATCTTGTTGGTGGCAGGGCACCTGATCAAAAACCTGAGTGGATTCCTACCTTGTTGGTAGAAGAGTGGACGTACCCAAGTTGTTTGGGGAACCACTATAAATTCCTTGTGTCGTCTGGATTGCCTTGTTTAATTACTTGCATTGTGGCTGTGATTAGATATTAACTAGGTTTGCTAGTTGCTGTTTAGGTTTCCAAGCTTCAACTGCAATTGCAGTTGGCTGCCTTTTTGTGCACAACACTTGTGTTAGGCTCTAAGGTTTAATCTCAAATATCTATAACTTTCATTCCGCATTTAACTCCAAGGGAGTTGAGTAGAAAGTCAACTTTGCTAGTGCAATTTTTGATTACTCTATTCACCCCCCCCCCCCCTCTAGAGTAGAAAGTCAACTTTGCTAGTGTACATAACCACGTTATAGCAACGACTCCCCCCTATGCCAATGGTAATTGCTTTGTACTTTAGGTCTATTTAACGGAACCACATAGAGCAGGTACAGTTCAGTGTTTTCTCATTGCTCAAATAGCCATGTCATCACCAAAAGCCGAAACCTTCGTTAGTGGCAAATCTACATGATGCGGGTCAGCCTCCCCTTTTCGTAATTCAAAACATAACCAACGTTATGTACAATGGCTCTATTTGCCATCAAAGCCGGGCACCCATGCTCACAACTCACCTGCTAGTCACATGGTCTCGAAGAGACAGGCTTCGCAAGCATAATAGTATCTGGGATCTACTGCCAGGGATAGCTGCTACTGCATGACATTAACAACCGAACATCTCTATTTGTCTCCAGACTCAGCCACAACTGGAACATCTTTATAGAAAAACTTGCAGCATCCTACAGTGCCAGAAACATGACTATCACAACATATAGCTCACCAACATCCATCACCAACGATATCCGCTATCGCCTGATGATACCCACAGTTATCAAAACCATGGTATTATCTTTGTATTTTCTTGGAGCGCAACTCCAGTACTTCTTGCTACTCAATTCACACGCACAACCCCTCAGACTATATAACTACATGGTTATACTCGGAGTATTCTCCGGCATGCAAATCAAAACATCACTAATCAAGACCAACCTGTCCTGATGGGCTTCTCACAGCATGCCTATTTTGTACTACGATTTTCGGATTCTATATGCAAGACTACCCGGAGATATCACTTATCAACCCATCGGAATTCCCCTCACTTTCCTCCCTTTGGTGGGGAATTCCATGCACATGCAAAAGTAGGAATTCACTTTTCCATGAAGGAAGATCATTACCCTCGTTGATCGCTTAGGAGCCATTCTCTTGCCTTTGATCCAGATAGAACTGATCACCACAGCTTCCTTTCTGCGGATTTTTCTTCGACTCATGATTTCAATCATATGAACATCTCCTCTATTGGAACACCCTATTACTAATTTGGGCAAGGATCACTATGTTTTTAGGAAATCAGTTTGACCTAGATGTATAGTTGAAAAGGTCAACATTAGAATATGTTTAGGGCTTAGAACTTAGGTTTGAAGCTGCCCCAAGGACTATTTAAGGATTTAGACTTAGAGCTGAGACAAAGACAGTTATCGTCGAGCTTAGGTCGACGAAACGTCGAACTCCGTTCGATGCTCTCTGAGCTCAACTTTGCTAAGTCATCGAACTCCAGTCGATGATCTTCGAGCTCAGATCGACGATCTGCCTTCAGCTTATTATTCAGGTCGCTGAGCTCCGGTCGACGATCTTCAAGCTCAGGTCGACGTTTTCTGTCTGATGTTCAATCCAATCTCTGAGCTCAGGTCGACGATCGTAGAGCTCAGATCGACGTTTTTCCTAAAAGATCGAAGACTTTGAGGATTCAAATTCAGTCAGCTTTTGGAATGTTTTTCAAATTCTCTCAGCATTTATTTCAAGAGATCTGCTAGCCGTTTTCATTTATTCTGGAGCAAGTTTCAAGGTATTTATCAGAGAATGTTTATTGGACTTTCCTCCAGAAGACAAAATATTTATGGAAGACTTTTATTGACTGCTAATGGCTATCTTGGACAGAGGATCTTCAGAGAATAAAACATCTTTCTTCTCTAGTCTGATATACAATACAACAAGAGACTACACAAGGATAGACAATCTACAACAGGAGAAAAAAAGAAAAAAAAAAGAAATTCTCAGTACAGATTCACAGGATAGTGAGATCAACTCAGAAAAATCAAGTGATCAATCCTGGAGAATTAGTTGAATATTGGCATACTGAAAAGTGATCATAGCTTCAACATTAAGGACTCCAGACATTTCATATTTCAGCCTCTACTGAAACCATCTTCTACTGGAGATCTGAAGCTTCTGAAGACCTATCACCCTAGCAAAGCTCTCATCTCTAAACCATCTACATCTCAGGGGGAGCTTTGACAACACAATCAATCCACTAAGTCTTCTCTCAGTGATTGAGACAGAGAAGACAACTTCACCTCTTCCTTTTTCTTTTCCTGCTGTAAAAGGGTTATCAAGACTCCCTTCAAAAGTTTTTAATCTGGTTTTGAGTGCCTTGTCAAAACTCAGTGGTGGCAAGACACCTGATCAAAAAATCCAGTTTGGTTTTTGAGCACCTTATCAAAAGCTCATTGGTGCCCAGGACACCTGATCAACTAATCCTGCAGTGGATTCATACCAAGGGTGGTAGAAGAGTGGATGTACCCAGGTTTTTGGGGAACCACTATAGCTTTTTGTGTCTTCTGGTTTTTTGTGCATATTCTTTGCTGTGTGCTGTGGTTTTTATTTTACTGCTTTAGTTTTATTTCTACATCAAAGCACCTTACACCTATACATAAATTAAGCCTTTACTTCTGTGCAATTTTAAATTGTAATTTACTTTAAAATACTCTATTCACCCCCACCCCCTCTATAGTTAAGATAGATCTTACCCTCACTTTCAATTGGTATCAGAGGCAGGTTGGTTGTTCATACAGACTAACACCTGAACCAAAAGATCCTTGATAAGATCAATCTTTTAAGAGGGTTATTTTCATTATATTTAATTTTATATAAAGACATGGCACAGAACAAAGATTATGCAAGCACCAGGCCTCCAGTGTGCAATCTATCCATGTTTGCACTTTGGAAAGCAAGGATTAGACTTTATATGAATTCTATTGATGAAGACATATTTAATTCTGTTTTGACAGTGTGCCCAAGTCCACCAGCAAGCTCAAGTACAAATGATGTTCCACCTCCTTTAGGAACAGATGCAGAAATAAAGAAGTGGAAGACTGCAGATGCCAAGGCCATGAATATCTTTGCTCAGACAATGTCTGATGAGATATTTCAGAAGGTAGCTGAATACAACTGAGCCAAAGGAATTTGGGACAAACTTTCTGATATTTTCTCAGGATCTGCTGATGAGAGAAAAGATAGAATATCCCATCTGATATCCCAATATGAGAACTTCAAGAAAGGAGAAGCTGAGTCAGTAGCAGAATTGTACAACAGATTAAGTCTTATTGTCAATGAGTTGAAGACTATGGATAAAGAAATCTCATTGACTGAGCTGAATGACAAAATCCTAATGTGCTTCCCCAGCACTTGGGATTCAAGAATCTGGCCAATCAAAGATGCCAGAAGTCTAAATGAGATTACAACTGAAGCTCTCTTGGGCAAGCTCAAATCTTATGAGCTACTCATTAAAAATCGAGAAGAAGAACAAAAGGCTACTTCTCCAGTCATCAGAAAACAGAAGACCATAGCCATCAAAGCTACAAAAGAGGAGCCTGAAGATAAAGCTACAGGAAATGATGAGCTCCTAAGTCTACTGGCCAAAAGATTCTACAAAATGGCCAGAAAATATTTCAGAAAGAGATCATACAAGGGACATGATAAGCCAAGGTATGATAAATCAAATAACAACAAAGAAATTATATGTTTTGGTTGTAGGAAACAAGGCCATATTGTGCCTGACTGTCCAGAAAACAAAAACAAGGACAAGAAAGATAGAAGAGAAAGAAGAAAGGAGAAAGACTTCAAGAAGAACACCTCAGACAAACCCTCCTATAGTAAGAACACTCATACAAGGAAGGGATTTGTTGCTGAGACATGGAGTGAAACTTAAGAGGATTCTGAAGCCTCATCCAGCTCCAGTGATGTTGAGGATGATGCTGATGAAAAGGAATTTTGCATGATGGCTATCAATGCCTCTCAAACAGATTCAGAAGCAGAAGAGTCTGAATCAGATTCAGAAGTTCAACTAGAAGAAGATCAGGTAATCAATTCATTTGATTTCAGTTCTGAGGACTTTGGACATGAGTTTAAAGTACTATGTCTAGATCTGTTGGAGTCTGAGAAGGAAATAACTTCCCTCAGAAAACAACTGTCTGAGTATACCACTTTAAATCAGAGAACCTCAAACTCTCTGAAGAGTTAGAATGCTATAGGGAGGAGATAGCTTCACTGAAGAGTGAACTATCCAAGGCTAAGTAGTTTGAAGAATCCCTTAATGGGAGAAGCATCAAACTGATGGATATCACAAGCACAGTGAACTCTAGACTTAATAGTACACTGGGCTTGGGAGCTTCATCCAGCCAGCCTATAATTCTGACAACTCCAATCAAATTTATCTCTGATTAAAGGAAGGAAGTTGTAGAGGTAGCTAGGAAGAATGCAGATTTGCCAAAGAAAGATATAGTTCAACAGAATGCATCGAACAGAGCTCGACGATCGTCGAACGACGCTCGACGATCCAAGAAACGATCATCGAACTCAATTCGATGACACCTTAACTCTGAACTCCAGGATAGTCGATCTTCGAACAGAGATCGACGATCTGACCAAGATTGTCGACCTCAGCTCGACGATCGTCGAATAGAGATCAGGACTTTGAACAATCCTTCAAAGGTATATCTAGATTCAATCCTAGAAGTCCTAAATCCCAAGGTTTCAACCCCTATACTGAATGGATATTACCTCCTAGGAGATACACTCCTGAAGGTTATAAGAGTCAACCTGGGATGTCTTTCATTTCTGAATTTAAGGGATATCAACCTAGGCCCAAGGTAAACTGGGTTAAAAACATATAAGCTATTTATGTGCAGGTGAAGACCTATCCAACATCATACCAGCCACGGTATCTGGATAGTCGGTGCTCAAAGCACATGACAGGGAACAAGGACATCTTCACATCCTTTAAAGCCAAGCTTGGACCCAAAGTAATTTTTGGTGATTCAAACTTTGGAACAACAAAAGGATATGGTGCAGTTCAAATTGGAATAGTCACCTTCAAGAAAGTAGCTTATGTTGAAGGACTCAAGCACAACCTGATAAGTATCAGTCAACTTTGTGATGAAGGATATCAAGTGACTTTCAACAAAGCTATATGCAAGGTCAATTCAGAGGACAGCACAACTATGTTGATAGGTAATAGAAAAGGTAACATTTACTTAGTAGATTTTCATTCATCTAAAGTATATATTTGTCTGTTCAATTACATATCTAGACCTAATATTCTATGGCATAAGAGACTAGGACATATTAACCTTAGAACCATTACTAGGCTATCCAAGGACAACCTTGTTAGAGGACTACCTTCTGGCCCCTACAAGAAGGAAGGACTTTGCAAGGCTTGTCAATTAGGAAAGCAAACTAAAAATAGTTTTAAGTCACTTAACAAGAGTGATTCACTTAGGATTTTGTATCTGTTACACATGGATCTTTTTGGACCCATTACAGTACAATGCCTAGGAGGGAAATCCTACACTTTGGTGGTTGTAGATGACTTCTCAAGATTCACATGGGTGTTCTTTCTGAGGAAGAATTCTGATAACTTAAAATGTTTGACAGAGTTTCTCAAATGTATAAAGAGTGAGTTCAACACTCATATTGCCCTGATCAGAAGTGATCAAGGGACAGAGTTTGATTCTCTTCTTATGCAAGAGTTCTGTCAGAGTGAAGGGATCAGGCATACATTCTCAGCTTCTAGAACTCCTGAACAAAATGGGGTAGCAGAAAGGAAAAATAGAACCCTAATTGAATCTGCAACTACATTATTGACAGATGCTCACCTTCCTCTATCCTTTTGGGCTGAGGTAGTAAACACCTCCAATTATGTGTTGAATAGAAGTCTAATATATAAACTGAAGGGCAAGACTCCCTATGAATTGCTCAAAGGGAAGAAACCTAAAGTAGATTACTTCAAAATCTTTGGTTGCATTTGTTATATTCACAACAATGACAAGAGATATATAGCAAAATTTCAAGCAAAAGCTGATGAAGGAGTGTTTCTGGGATACTCCATGATCAGTAAAGCTTATAAGGTTTATAATAAAACAACTCTAAAAATAGAAGAATCTGTTCATATTTCTTTTGATGAAACTAATATGTCTTTCAAGGAGAAGAATGCTTCTACCAGAGAACATTTCTAGGTACATTCTCTAGCTGAAGACTTGGACAGATTGCAAGTTACTCAAAAGGATGAAAGTAGTGAAGATGAAGAAGCTGCTCAACATCTGGATGAAAATCTTCTTGAAGAGCCAGTTGTTGTTCCACAAGAGGAAACAACAATACAGGTTGGTGAACAATCAACACCCCCTATTGATTTAGTGACATCAAGAGATCATCCAATCTCCCAAGTGATTGGAAACATCTCAGCTGGTGTGCAAACTAGAAATCAGGTCAACCAAAACATGATGCACACTTGCTTTCTCTCTCAAACTGAACCTCAATCCATTCAAGATGCAGAGCAAGATCTATACTGGATCATTGCAATGCAAGTGGAGTTGCATCAATTTGAAAGAAACAAAGTCTGGGAACTAGTTCCTAAGTCAAAGGATCATTCCATTGTTGTAACAAAATGGGTGTTCAGAAACAAATTGGATGATCAAGGAAATATTGTAAGGAACAAGGCAAGGCTAGTTGCTCAAGGATATTCTCAAGAAGAGGGGATAGACTATGACCAGACCTTTGCACCAGTTGCAAGGTTAGAGGCCATAAGAATCTTCCTGGCTTATGCTGCTCACAAGGGATTCAAAGTCTACCAAATGGATGTGAAGAGTGCTTTTCTCAATGGGGAGATCAAGGAAGAAGTCTATGTCAGACAACCCCCGGGTTTTGTCTCTCTAACTCATCCTGATTATGTTTTCAAACTACATAAAGCATTATATGGTCTAAAGCAAGCTCCTAGAGCATGGTATGAGACCCATGCATGCCTTCTTCTGGAAAATGATTTTATTAGGGGGAGAGTAGACCAAACTCTTTTTATTAGAACCCATAAGTCCCATACCATACTAGTACAAATATATGTAGATGACATCATCTTTGGTTCTACTGATTCAAACTTGTGAAAAAGGTTTTCCAAGCTTACGCACTCTAAATTTGAAATGAGTAGCATGGGTGAGCTATCCTTCTTCTTAGGATTGCAAGTCAAACAATATGCTGAAGGCATATTTATTTCTCAAACAAAGTATGCAAAAGAACTGGTTAAGAAATTTGGTATGTCTGATGCATCATGTATGAAAACACCCATGCCTACCAATGTTGTATTGGATGCTGATGAACATGGGAAACCAGTTGATCAGACAACATATAGAGCAATGATTGGCTCTTTATTGTACCTTATAGCTAGTAGGCCTTTTATAATATTTGCTACATGTATTTGTGCTAGATTCCACGTTTGCCCTAGAGAGTCACACTTAACTTTAGTAAAGAGGATTCTTAGGTATGTTAAAAGCTATCCAAATCTAGGACTCTGGTATCCAAAAGATTCACCATTTGACTTAACTGGTTTTTCAGATGCTGATTATGCTGGATGCAGAATTGACAGGAAAAGCACCAGTGGAACTTGTCAGTTTCTTGGTGATAGACTTGTCTCATGGTTTTGTAAGAAACAAACATCTGTGTCAACTTCAACTGTTGAAGCTGAATATATGGCTGCTGGCAGTTGTTGTTCACAAATATTGTGAATACAAAATCAACTCCTAGACTATGGTTACAACTTAGAGAAGTATAAAATATTTTGTGACAACACCAGTGCTATTTCCATTGCACAAAATCCAGTCCTCCATAGTAGGACAAAAAACATAGAAATTAGGCATCATTTTCTAAGGGATAATGTTGAGAAAAATAAAATTGAACTTCAATATATCCCAACTGATTTGCAAAGGGGAGATATTTTCACCAAGCCTTTGGATGAAAAGAAACACAACTTCTTCCTCAATCAGTTAGGCATGTTAGATGGAGGAAGCCTAAAATAAATTACAAGATTTTGAAAAGATAAAAACAGACCAAGATTAGGCTAAAAACTCATATCTTTTTGTGTCTGTAGGATAGTTTCTGTCTCTGAACTGCGCTCGACGTTTTCCGCAGAAATCGTCGAACATCGATCGACGTTTTCCTGAAAAACGTCGAACGGAGATCGACGTTTTCCCAAAATGTCGACCGGAGTTCAGAGCTTGTCAGATAGCTGTATACTATCTCTTTCAGGCCTTCGATCGTCGAACTGAGCTCGACGTTCTCTAGATCATCGAACTGAGATCTACGATGTTGAAGACCTTTCCGCTTCCCTTAGGAGTCCTGATCGTCGAATAGAGATCGACAATCCTTCCTTTTTCGCGTCAAACCCTAATATAAAATCATTTTTCGGCCGCCGCTCGTCGTTTACGCTTTCATACTCTCTGCAAATTTTTCTCTTTCCTCCAAACTCTCTACACTTGGTCGTGTTTGTTGAATCTTTGCAGGTACAGATGGCAATGTCGGTCGCCGCTCTCTCCAAAATGAAATTTGATACAGGTTTTGACATAGATATGAACTCCTTCGATGGCAGCGATCAGCGGTTCAAAGATATTCTGAATCTATTCCGCGAACAGCAGTTAGTTTAGTTGATGACCACCAGAATAAAGATTGCAGCAGATGAAATAAAAGAATGGGATTTTACTGCCACCAATTAGAATGAAAACTCTATAGTCGGCACCATCAATGGAACTCAGGTACCAATGTCCCCCGCTCTTTTGACAGAAGTTTTCGCCTTAAGTACTGGGAATGACTCCATTGATTTGTCTGGAGAGGAATATGATTCGTTGTTAGATCGAATGGGTCACTCTGCTGTGAACCCAAATAAACTGCTGAAAAAGAATTTATCAATTGAATTTCAATTTTTGGCTGATGTTGTTGGGAAAGTGCTTCTGGGAAAGCACTCAGCTCATGATACAATCTCAAGGTATCAGTTATGCTTAATGGGAGTTTTAGTTGATAAGAAACATCTGGATTGGGGATCTATCTTCTTTAATTTGATCAAGAAGAAAATTAGCAAAAGCTGTGCCAGTTTGGTGAGGATTATAGGGTTTTACCTACATTACAGGTGCCCTGATCTACTGGTTTCAAGTGGGATGCACATCAATGCATCCAAAAGGCTCACCTGTGCCCTTTTCAGTAGGTGGGACAGGCAGATTATCAACCCCAATAGGGCTGCTGCAGCAACATCTGCTTCAGGCACAAGGACTGCCTCAGTCACTCCTCCTCAGGTCTCTGCCCCAGCAGAAGATTTGCCTGCTTCTCCTCCTCCTCCAGCTGTCTCTGCCTCAGTCTCCACATCAACCACACCAGTCATATCAACCTCACCACTCATCTCAACCATATCCATATCTTCCCCCCATTACAATCTCATCACCTATTTCACCTCCTCCAGCCACTACCTCAGAACAATTCCACCCTCTGTACTACTATCCACCCGTCACCACTCCATCATTTCATCTTCTGGATGACTCCTTCATGGATGATTCTCCTCCTACTCCTCCTAAGATTCCATCTACATCTTCCTACCAACAACTTCTACAGGACATACTCTCTCAATCATCCTTTACCCCATCCTTTTCCCCTCCCATATCATCCATCTCCACTCCAGTAACATCAATCTCAATAATTCCTATTACTCAGTCATCCATCCCTATACCTCCTACCTCCACACCATCCATTCCATCAGTCCCAGCCAACATCATTCCAGCTACATCAACTCCTACCTCTACTCAAGCCCCTCTTGAGCATGTAGATCTTTCAGCTTTGGCAGACAGGTTGTATGAGCTGCTAGCCCCCAGGCTAACCTCATTGCTGGAGACCACCTTGGCTCCACTTCCGAAAAATGTTCAGGAGTTGTCTACCAGGCTATCTCCCTTCCTCTCCTCTCAAGCAATCCCTTCCTCTTGGTTCCTTGATCCAGTTTTCACTGAATCCAGACAGGGGGAGATACCTAATGAAGCTCTGGATTTGCCTGAGGCTGCTGAAGTTTCAGAACCTTCTCCAGTATTTGCAGTGGATCTTCAGAGCCTGCTGTCAGTTTTTGATACTGTGTACTTCAATTCTCTGCCAGTTCAACAAGTTGAAGACCTTACTAAGGCCATTGTGCCTATTTTAGAATGTGATCCCAGCCTGATTGCATTATATGTCAACTCTTTCAAGGCTGAGGATGTTGTTGCTTCAATTTTTACTGTTGCTGCTGCTACTGTTGTTACATCTATTGGATATTTTGACATTGAAATGTTGTCTGGTGTTGCTGATGCTGCTGCCGTTGACGAACTTGCTACTTATCTGGAAGAACCTGAACCTGCTGCTCCAATTACTTCTGCTCCTATTGCTGCATCAATAAGTTGTGTTTCTACTGCTGCTGCTGCTCCTGCTCTGACTCCTGAACAACTAAAACAACAAGAGAAGTACATCAAAAGCATTGATGATCTGTATGATAGACCCCAGAGCTCAGAAAGTGATCAGTTTCACACTGACTCTGATGACTCTTCTGGTACCATTGCAAAGAAAAGGAAGGCTAGAAGCAAGGCCATGATGAAGGTCTCTCCTGCTAAGGCCAAGGATGCTAATGATATACCCTACTATATTCTGCATGATTGCCAGATAACTGAACCATGGATGCAATATTCTAAAAACCAACTAAAGGCCATGAAGAAGAAAAGAAAGTTTGATAAGTATGAGAAAGGTTCATCCCAGTTTCAGCCTCCTCCTCCTCCAGATTCAGGATCAGGTGGAGGCTCAGCTTCTCAAACCTCAGCTCCAAAGCAAAGTTCCTCCCAATCCTCACAAAGATATCATCCCAGGGGGAAATATCAAAGGGGTTATCAGTCCAGAAGGGGACAATATAGAGGAAATCAAAGAGAACACAGATTTCCAACAAGGGAAGGACAAAGAAACATGGACTCAACTCAAGGTCCTTTCCCTTTTAAACTCAGAGAAACTGTTGATACAAGAACTCCTACTTCTTCAGAAACTGTCAATAGATATGAGCCTGCAGTTCCTTTTGAAGATCCAGAGAATAATCCATTATCATGGACTGCTAGGATGAAAGAACTTGCTGCCTTAGATCAGCTGAAGAAGGCCAGAGAACAAGGGAAAGACACTTCCAACATTACTACCTTGTCAGATCAAAGAAAGGCAGAACTGGAAAGGTATGCATCAAGGAAATTCTTTGACCCAGTGGACTACATGAAACTTCATCCTGAGGCTGTGGTTCCCAGGCCAAGATCTCAAACCTCCTTAGGTGCAGATGATGATAGAAGGTCAAAGAAAGAAGCTCTAAATCCCAACCGTGAAATCTTATTTAAGAAGGGAAGTGAAAAGAAATGACATTTGTAAGCAGACAGTATACTCCTTTTGAACATTTGCTGATATTCCATCTGATTGCTGCTATGTTGCATGATCTACTCTATTGTGTTAGATTTTTGTTTTTCTGTATGTTGATTTTGTATTTATTACTGAGTTCTGTAAATAATAATCCTAACCCAAATAGGGGAGATTGTTGGAACACCCTATTACTAATTTGGGCAAGGATCACTATATTTTTAGGAAATCAGTTTGATCTAGATGTATAGTTGAAAAGGTCAACATTAGAATGTGTCTAGGGCTTAGAACTTAGGTTTAAAGCTGCTCCCAGGACCATTCAAGGATTCAGACTTAGAGATGAGACAAAGAAAGTTATCGTCGAGCTTAGGTCGACAAAACGTCGAACTCCGTTCGACGCTCTCTGATCTCAACTTTGCTAAGTCGTCGAACTCCAGTCGACGATCTTCGAGCTCAGATCGATGATCTGCCTTCAGCTTATTCTTCAGGTCGCTGAGCTCCGGTCGACGATCTTCGAGCTCAGGTCG
This sequence comes from Platanthera zijinensis, assembly GCA_039513925.1. Lineage (NCBI taxonomy): Eukaryota > Viridiplantae > Streptophyta > Magnoliopsida > Asparagales > Orchidaceae > Platanthera > Platanthera zijinensis. The sequence goes on from CM077092.1 coordinate 121,987,691, forward strand.
ACGTTTTCTGTCTGATGTTCAATCCAATCTCTGAGCTCAGGTCGACGATTGTAGAGCTCAGATCGACGTTTTTCCTGAGAGATCGACGACTTTGAGGATTCAAATTCAGTCAGCTTTTGGAATATTTTTCAAATTCTCTCAGCATTTATTTCAAGAGATCTGCTAACTGTTTTCATTTATTCCGGAGCAAGTTTCAAGGGATTTATCAGAGAATGTTTATTGGACTTTCCACTAGAAGACAAAATATTTATGGAAGACATTTATTGACTGTTAATGGCTATCTTGGACAGAGGATCTTCAGAGAATAAAACATCTTTCTTCTCTAGTCTGATATACAATACAACAAGATACTATACAAGGATAGACAATCTACAACAGGAGAAAAAAAGAAAAAAAGTAATTCTCAGTACAAATTCATAGGATAGTGAGATCAACTCAGAAAAATCAAGTGATCAATCCTGAAGAATTAGTTGAATATTGGCATACTGAAAAGTGATCATAGCTTTAACATAAAGGACTCCGGACAATTCATATTTTAGCCTCTGCTAAAACCATCTTCTGCTGGATATCTGAAGCTTCTGAAGACCTATCACCCTAGCAAAGCTCTCATCTCTGAACCATCTACATCTCAGGGGGAGCTTTGACAACACAATCAATCCACTAAGTCTTCTCTCTGTGATTGAGATAGAGAAGACAACTTCACCTATTCCTTTTTCTTTTCCTGCTGTAAAAGGGTTATCAAGACTCTCTTCAAAAGTTTTGAATCTGGTTCTGAGAGCCTTGTAAAGTCTCAGTGGTGGCAAGACACCTGATCAAAAAATCTAGTTTGGTTTTTGAGCACCTTATCAAAAGCTCATTGGTGCCCAGGACACCTGACAACTCATCCTGCAGTGGATTCCAACCAAGGGTGGTAGAAGAGTGGATGTACCCAGGTTTTTGGGGAACCACTATAGCTCTTTGTGTCTTCTGATTTCTTGTGCATATTCTTTGCTGTGTGCTGTGGTTTTTATTTTACTGCTTTAGTTTTATTTCTACATCAAAGCACCTTACACCTATAAATAAATTAAGCCTTTACTACTGTGCAATTTTAAATTGTAAATTTACTTTAAAATACTCTATTCACCCCTCCTCTAGAGTTAAGATAAATCTTACCCTCACTTTCATCCTCTATAGGGATAGAACACCCTTACTCTTGCTTCCTGGCTTTCTCTTCTCCTTCCTCCATAATAAAGAGATAGAGAGTGTGTGAATAGGAAAATAAGAAAATAATCTCATCCATTGCCTTTATCAGGAAGCTACCATTACGCGATATATGCTTCCTCTGTGTGGTATCATATGCAGTATCCTCTTAGCCCATCTGGCATTGCTGTGTCGCTCTAAACTATCTCAGCCTTACTAACACGTTGTCAACTACAACCGCGCGATAAATCACTACCTCGCTGTGGTAGGTTCTCAATGCTTCATCCATTGCATCAAGTGCACCGTGTGCGTCGAGTGCGTCGAGTGCATTGAGTGCATCGAGTGTTATGGTCGTGCGTTACCTTTCTACTGACACACAACACCTACCTGAAACAAAGGTTGAATAAATTCATTTGGGTACCGCCGGCGTTAACACACTTGGCTGGAAGTAACTTCCAAAAACTAGCTCCTTCCCATTTTCAGGATTTTTACGGCATTACAGTCTAAGTAGATGAGCAACGATAATATAAACCTCATCCTGTATTGGGGGATGAAGTGGCTCAAGGACTTATTAGTTCTACAAGCTACACGATCGATACTCGTTGTGATTGAGATGTGATAGGAGTTGTTAGTCCTCCAACTGGAGGCTTGGTGTGATTGTAGTTTGAGGAGGTGATACTTTTCATGTGCATTCTCAGTGGTAGGTCTTCAATAATAGCCAAGTCGTCACATCGATTGTAGTATGTTGACTTGGCAAGTCGTTAAGGTCTAGGGGGCCAAATTAATCTGGGGTCGTGGTGAACTTTTCCAAAGGACTTATCACTTAGTTGTTAAGATTGGAATATTCCATCACTGAGTACGTAGAGACTCGAGAGTACACTAGAGATGGGTACAAAAACTTACAGAGGGTTAGGTCTGGTAGTGTGTATACCCACATGGGAGTGGGGAAGTGCCAGATCCCCACCAACAATTTGACTATGATGGGGGTGCCCAAGAGGTTAGCTACCTTTAAAATGGGAACAAAAGGTTTTACTCACAGTGTCGACTAGTGTGGGTAAGCTGCACTTGTATGAAGCATATCATAATCATTGCACTGCATAGTATAACTTTCATTTATTGTAGATCCTCATCATATAAATTAGTATGGGTTCATTTATATGATGAGTTATATTACCGGAAACCGTAACTTATAAGGTTATTTGAGCATTCATATAAGTTATGGTACTCTTCTGTGATGGTAGTAGTTTACTTTACTTTAATATACTTACTTTACCTATATCACACTTTACATACTACTTCTTACTGCTTAGTTACTTACTGCTTCTTACTGCTTAGTTACTTACTGCTTACTTCCAACCTATTACTGCTAGCATAGAGTTTTACATATATACTAATAGTTAGAGCCATGTCACCTGCTATTCTAAACTGCTTTGATGTCCTCCTCTTTCTTCCTCCCATTATAGTGCCTAGGATTCGCGGGGTAAGGCGAGGATTAAGTGACTTCGTGTATATGACTAACGGTCAGTAGACAGCATCATTTTAGGAGCGCGTGGATTTGAAACAGCAGTACCACCCAGAGGACCAGTAGCTCGAGAAGGCAGGACTTGAGGAGCATTTTTCACGCACTACTACTACTACTGGATGTCAGCTTGATGAGTGTTCTTATTAGCTTCCTCATTATAGTGTAGAATAAGAAAGTGTGTCTTCATTTATACATGTATTGGGCTTAAGCTCTAATTACTCTTTCATGTTTATCCAATTACTTGACTATCTATTCCTTTTGGATATATATATATACTATTGTGGACTTGGTTTTCATTTACTTCTTTTCTTATTGACCAGTGTAATATGATCATACTTGCTGGCAAGATCAGCGTCTTGTAGTGGAGACTAACCCGTGTGTTGGTGTCACTACAAGGCGGCGATTCTATGTATAAAATCTTCCCTTGGCCACGCCCAATTACCGGGAGGGGGATTATACATAAGACACCAGGCTAATCTAGTCCGCTAGACCGCATCTACTTGCCAAGCAAACATACTCCTATCAATGAGACGACTAAGGCAGTACTAAAGACCCGCCACACTATATACACATGTATCTGTATCATCTCAACATCCGAGCCAATAGCTCGTAGGACTATCAAGTACTCCACACACATCGTTATCACTACACCTTTTCATAATCGAGCATAAGGCTCCACAGAATAACCAGTCCTTAACACAACTCATCATCATATGGGATGATGTTTACATATTATGTAGTTCTCGTTTAATTACTATCTTTTCTTAGTTATTAGTTATACTTAAAGATTTAGGGTGAATCTTTAACTTCTTGAGGTCCACCCGGTGAAGGGGTCGTAGCGATACCAGGAAGTACAATGGGATGAAGACCGAACCTCCCTTTCTCAAGATATTTATTCTTATATGTGGCTTACCTTATTCAAACCGCCTCTCAATATTGCATTATCATAAGATGGTTTGTGTTTCTTATAGGGGGAGACGATCTATCGCCAGACTCCAAGTCTAGCAACTCCCCTTAGTGCCATATACACGTGAACTCTATACTTCATGATGACTTACACTAAGACTTAAACAGAAGTCTATCACACACCAAATTCCACTAAATCAATTAGGGTTAACTTTTATGATCACATTTAGTTCATTTATGTTGAGGTGTGACTTGGAACAAAAATAATGATGAAAATATAGTACCAATGTTCTCCAAAAATCATCAATTTTTATAGGCTGATATAAATGATATCCTACTTATATGTCTAAATTTCATTCAATTTCCATGTGAACATGATGGTCTAATCACTACATCAATCTTTTGTTAAGCACAAACCATCACACAATTTGTACAAGTTATGATCTAAAAGTTGAAACTATCATATTCTTTGGCCAAATGATCTAAAATTAATACCAGAGAATTATCTTGAGATAATTAAGAGATGGTTAGAAATTAAGAAATTTTCTAATTAATTTGTCCATAAATAAAATTCTCAAATTAAGTGACACATGCCATTTTACACATGAAGGACTAATTTCAATTGCCCAATTGTTGTAAATAAATTATCATAGGTACATATTGACAAAATAATGTGATGAACAAAGTTTCATAATTTTTCCTCCTAAACCCGAAACCCTAAACTCTAAACCCTAATTTTTGTCCATAATTTCAGAAAGTGAATATTAATCCTCAAATGTCACTTTACAAAAGAAGTACCTAAATTAACTTTCTTAAAATTCCAAAAAAAAATACCAAATGTTTACGATGCTACCAAAATCATCTAACCAGAACTTTAGAATTTTCCAGAATGTCTATACCATAAATAATGCAAACATATATAAGAATGATAAATGAAATTTATTTGTATTAATCACGGTGAATGACTTCCAAAACTTCTAATAAAATTACCAGAGTTGAAATATGATATAATATAGCATGCGACAAAAAAATAAAAAAAATTTAATTCATTTTGATCCTTTGGTTTCATAAATTTAGTTTGTGTAATATTCACCATTAATTAAATACCTGGGGTTTTTAACTCCAAAAATCAAAATATCACCAGAGATGATACATTTCTTCATAATATGTGCATGTCAAAAATTCCATTTACGTTCATCAAGTCATTACTGATAAAATCACAAAACACATATTTGTGTTATATGCACAACAAATTTCATAACCTATATTTTCATGCAAGTAGAATGCACCTAGTTGTAGAGCTCAAAATTGACTCCAATTTTGACTAGAGCCTTAAGATAATAAAATCTACATACCACGCAAGATTTGAGTCAATTTGTCTTGGTCTACACTCTTAAATTTTATGTATGAAAATCATATTTTTGGTCAAACTATAGAAAATTATTGCCCATAATTTTTGATATTTGGGAAGGGGGTGTGTCCTGGGTATATACATGCATGGACAAAATATTAGGCTCATGCACTCATCCGCTTGAAGTATATTCACATTTTAGTGGTTCGCGTTCCCTTAGGAAACATCTCAGATAAATGGCTTTTATGGCGATGTAAGGCTCCAAATGATGTGATTAATAATCCTATGACAAGAAGACATCAAGGTCTATAATGTTTGTCAAGTAATTTTCCTAAAATAATATCTAAGTGGCCTAAAAATGAGTTTGAAATTCTATATAAAGTGTGACAGGATAAATAATTGTATTATTATTTCTTTGTCCTGAAGAATGCAGTTTCTACACGAATCTAGAAGCTAATCCATCAAAAACTTTTCATCTCCTTCCTTTAGCCGTTGGCTAGGATGTCCAGAACTTCAATATCCCTCTAGGGACCATCATTTTATATGGAATCAAGGGCATTAGCTTTCTCTTGATTAGATGAACATGTGTGAATTATTTTTAAAAAGAATGGTAGCCAGAATCTATATTTTTAGCATGGACTCCTTCTCTATTTCAGCCATGGAATTTTGAAATCAAAACCTCAATTGAGGCTCGATTCTCATCATCTAATGATCTAAGTTACTAGTACAGAGGGAGTGAGGAAACACACCTCGATCTGGCCTCAACGATGGGTGTGGCGTCGGTTGGCCATGGAATTTTCTTCCTCTGGAGAGCTTGTGTAGTCACTTTATTCTCCACCATATGTAGCATTGGAAGAGTCAATTTCAACTCCTCTCCTTCTTCTAGAGATGATGGAAGGATTAATTGGAGGAGGGGGCTTAATGGTGAAAATCCATTAATGGGGAATTTTGGCCAAGGTGAAACTCTATGAATTCCCCCTCCTACTGGCATGGAGAGGATACAAAATAGATGGTAACTTCCTAGGGAGTTGAGAGGATGCATTTGGAATAGAGTTGGGTTCCTATTGGATATTTAAAACCATAAATGTGCATTGATTCCTCTTCCCAAAATTGATGAAAACTTAACTCCAACATGACATGTCATCTTAACTAAATTTTAGAAGTTAAGGGGGTTTAAACTAATAGTGGGCTATAGGATGGGTTGCCCATCTGGGTCTTGGTCCATGTAAATTACTCAATTTCCTTAATTTTTCATTTTACGACTTTTAACTATGGTTAACTCTCATGGTTGACTTGGTCAACCAATGTTGGGGTTGACTAAATTGGGTGGTCATTAGTCTTATGGCACCATTCCATGTTGATTGGGTCAGGGTGGGGTCTTCATTGGGCTAATTGATCCATAAGGTGTGGGTTTGACCTAAATTGGGTTAAGTTTGACTTTGGTCAAATTGGATGAATTGGTTGACCCATTCATGGGGACTTTGGTACACTGGGTCCATAATGATCTTAAAAGATTTGAGATGAGGTCAATTTGATAAATTGAAGACCAATTGGACATTGATTGCGTTGAATTGGGCAATGTTGATCAAGAGTTGACTTAAATCAAATTGACCAATTTGGTCGACGAATTCATGGGGTCTATATTCAATTAGAGACCTAGTGGTGAGGTCAATTTGTTCTTGTGAGTTTAATTTGAGGGAAATTTGACCTAAGTTGATTTGTGCTCTCTAATGAGAATTATGTTAGTTTCACCTTAACTCAATAAGTACTCTGGTCCCCTCCTTGCCCTAACTCACATGGCCCACCACATGTCATGCCTTAACACACTCTGGGGGTTTAGTATGAATGGGGATGTTACAAGGGATAATATACAGCAGTAGCCCAATAAAATGAGCTTCGACCTCCAGCTTGTCTCCTCGCTGAATATATGCATGTTCCTGTAGGACCTACACATTATAAACACACAGAAGACTAGATCAAATATATCATGGAAATCACTCTTATCAAACCAAGATATGTGGAATGCGTGCTCCAACAGTTCCCTGATTTGTGTAAGCTCACTTTCTCCCTTTGTCAATCTAGCAGAGTGCAAGCTTTAACAACTTTAACCAAAAACATAGATCTAACTCAGATTATAGAACTCAAACTAAAAAACCCCACCTTAGGAGTACTAGATGGTCAAATACCTTAGATCCCCTAGATCAAAATCCTATACTCGGAATCCATAATAGGAATCCTACCTCAAGTTTAAAAAAGAATCCCACCATAGGTCAAACAAGACCTTACACCTAGATTTTAGGGAAATCCTTCAACAATAGTTGTTTATAAATTTGTTACAAAATTTCATAAAGTCAAAATATAGGTTGTTATGATTGTTTAGTCATCTTGAAGCTTGATGGAGAATGACTTCAACACGATCTTTTATTAGAAAACTTGAAGGTTGCTTCAGTAAAATATAAATTTCTTAACTTTAGAAGACCAAGTGGCTTGCTGTTGAGGAGAAAAATTAAGAAAGAAAAAGCAACCTTGATCAATCATCCTTGAGAAGATTAAAGAACTTTTTCTTATGAACTTTGTCTTCTCAACCTTGAGCTTTTAGATGGAAGAATCAGATAGTGACAATGACTATGAGCTTCTGATTTGATGGATTCAAATGGTTTATTAGGGGTTGCATTTGTTGCACCTTCATATTTATATTGAGTGCAAATTCTAAAGACTAGAATTGACCTTTTCTAAGATGTAGACATACGTCCAAGATAGCTGTAAGATTCAACGTAAACACTGACATTAATTTTATCAATCTGTGAATTAAAATTCAAAACAACGTATCTAGGAGATATGCTTATTGTCTGGGAAATTTGAATGTTATTTTCACTAAATAGATATATTTTGTATGATATGGATACTCTCTGTAAGATCCTTACATTATTGAACCTCTTTAGCTTATATAGCAATCATCTAGCTAATATAAACCTATCTAGTTGACTAGCTCACCTTTTAGATGACAGATAAGTTGATCAGTTCCTCTACTCGATGTAGTGAACTCCTAGGCAATAAAATATTTACAATAGTTTTAGCTAATGATACTTTAAGTTGATACACTCCTTCAGTATCAATTCTAGTCGATGTGCTGACCTTCTATATGATATGCTAAACTTCTATGCGATATGTTGAAATTCTAATTGATAGAACACCTAGAATCATTTTGATAGAGTAACTTTCAGTTATCAGCCAAAGCATCTACGTGACATAGAATACCTCTAGGATATATAAGATATTCTAGTCTATACAACACTCTTCTATCATATCATGCACTCTTCTAGACTATACAACACTCTTCAAGGCTATATAACCTATTCTGGGTGATACAGTGATCTTTTACCCTATGTAGGCATTCTTCTAGGATATACAATATTCTTTAAGGGGATATAGAAATCTTTTTATAAGGTGAGTCCAGGCAATTTCCTTGATGTCTAGCTGATATTTTATTTAGATAAATTCTTGCATTCAGGAGATATCTAGTCGACTCAACCTGATACCTCTACAGGATCTGCTAGATGTCTAACTGATATTTTATATAGGTAAATTCTTATCTTTTTGAATTTTGTTCCTTTGCTCAAATCAACTTTGTGTACCTTTGATAATGATGATTATGAGTGAGTGACAAGTCTAACTTTGTCTAGATCTTAGGTTAACATGGTGGTTTATACAATGAGGGATTGCGAAGGCAAAACTTTATCTGTTGACAATAAGTGTAACCCTATGCTATCCTTGAAAAATTGAATACCTGAAAAAAAAACAAAACTAAACGCAATAAAAAAATACATAGTGTGTTCATGTTTATCATGTGGACTTCTTAAAATAAGAAAAATTATGCGAAAATTTTTATAACAGACATCTATTCAATATAATGTATATCTACTAGACCAAGTCTGTGTCGAATATATAGTATTGACTAGAGAGTTTCTGTGTTTTTCGACTAGACAATGTAATCTAGATAGTGTGTGTATATGTGTATGTGTCGACTAGACAATAATTTCTAGATAATGTGCGTCAGCTAGAAAATACCAGTTAGATTTTAAGTCGATATAGTATATATATTTACTTGACTGGGCACTTTGCTTTAGTCGATTGGAATATTTATAGACTAGGCCTCAGGTTAATTGACTTGATGGTGTTAAAATTTGTGAACTACGGAAGAAGGGAAACCAGGTGCAGGAACACTCCAACGAAAACCAAGCCAAGTAAGCCAGATGCACTAGAAGAGAAATAATCTTGTATTATAAAAAATCTTTAAAGATGAGGCATACATGACGAGACATGATTCGCAGATGTACCCGATGGAAGCAAAATAACAAAGTACAAATCTAGTTGTGCGATTGATAGTTCGTTTTGTAGTCTAAACTATTAGGGTATTTTCTAGTTTATAATGTGCAAATCATTTCTTGTATGCTTATATTTTGACTTCCTTAGGTATATATTATTGCCGCTAATGTTTTCTTCTCTTTTTCCAGATTTCCAGAAATTTTGATGTAGTCTTCCAGGGCGGATAGTCCGGCACGTCCTAGCGATTAAATCTACCCGCACACATTCTAAATTTGAAACACTATTCGCAAGCGCAGCCACATTTTATATTAACGTTTATCATCACACAACGACTTGAGGATCGTGAACCCTCTTAGGATCAAATAGTGACTAGAGGCCACTAACCTTTCCGGCGAAAGGAACCCACACGGTTCGGTCGAGTGAAGTCATACCAAGGAGATCCACCAAAGAAAGGATTCGAAAAGTTGTTGATCTCCCCCGACTAAGAAAACCGAAGGTCACCACCCTTCTTCGAATGCGATAAAACTTAGAGAACCAAATACAAAATCAAATTGAAATACTTCGATTAAAATTAAGATTTCACACCAAAACTTTCGCACAAGAAATATGTTTGGATGTAGAGGAAACACACAAGATAGAGAAGAGGAATCGTTACCCCAACTCGTAGATAGTTGCACGTGGAGAATCGCTCTACCATGGTTCCGCCGGAGTCACATCGGAAGAAGCTTTGCACGTCCACCTTCAATGGAGTCACACCGCGAAGTTCTAACGCCGGAAGAAGAGGCCCTCACTCTGCCGAAATCTCCAAGAAGGAGGAAATGAAGGGGGGCGGCGGCAAGAAGGAGGGATCTCCAAAAAGCTGAATTAATTTTTAGGTTCACTTCATTCTACCAAAAACCAAGGGAGTGGATGCCTTATATATGGCCCCCACTCTAATTAAAAGTTCATACAATTAATATTCAGAATTTAAAAGCTATTGGAAGCTAAATGCAGGCCACCAATTAAACAAAATAAACATAAAAATGGCTATCCGCAGCCCGGCAGTTTTTATGACAACAACGTCACTTGATGGCGTTGTCTTGCAAACGAAGATTGTAGCGGTGTGATGTGCGGTGCCGCGCTCCTACATCTTTATTTCGCCGTAGATCTTTGCTTTGTAGTGGTGGCGTGTAATCCGTTAGCGCTTCAACCTAAATGGTCGCGGGTTGGTGAGGGTCGGCTCCGTCACCCAAAAGTGCACTTTTTTGATGCAGTGGGCCCAGAGCCGCCCCGCTCTGACGGCAGTCACAACCTAGCCAGAGGAGCACGTCCAGCGACACACAGCCGGGCTACAGCACAAGCACCCCACCCTTGACCGCACCTATTCTCAGCGCGGCGGGATGTTGAGGCGAGGTCTCGAACCCAGCCCACTTGATAAAGAGCTTTCCTAACAGCTCTCATCACGAACTGAGAAGCTCAGTTGGTGATGAGAGCAGTTAGGAAAGCTCTTTATCAAGGGGGCTGGGTTCGAGACCTCGCCTCAACATCCCGCCGCTCTGGGAATAGGTGCGGTCATGGGTGGGGTGCTTGTGCTGTAGCCCGGCAATTTGTCGCTGGACGTGCTCCTCTAGCTAGGTTGTGACTGCCGTTAGAGCGGGGTAGCTCTGGGCCCACTACATCAAAGTTGGTGATGAGAGCTGTTAGGAAACTCTTTATCAAGGGGGCTGGGTACGAGACCTCGCCTCAACATCCCGCCGCGCTGAGAATAGGTGCGGTCATGGGTGGGGTACTTGGGCTGCAGCCCGGCTATGTGTCGCTGGACGTGCTCCTCTGGCTAGGTTGTGACTGCCATCAGAGCGGGCCGGCTTTGGGCCCACTGCATCAAATTTTAGCCAAAAATGCCCTAACACGCCCCCTTGGCATGCCCTCCATGGGCGTTTCACAGGGCGTGTGAGCCGATCCTGAGGAAGTCTGCTGTCAGAGCAAATATAACGAGAAAAACCGCTGTCACGCCCCCCTGACACGCCCTCCCTGTGCATGTCACAGGGTGTGTCGCCCTCATCCCGAAGCCTGCTGCCGCATTTATAGATTTTTCGTTGCTGCACGTTAACACTACTAACACCCCCCCATACTAGCGTGTCCATAGGTGTGTTTAACCTTTTCCAAAGATTGATGGATTCCTGCCCAATGATTGAGACTCAACGTGCCTTACATGCCCCCTACACAGGCGTGACCCAGGGCATGTTCACCATCGTACAGAAGTAATCATCCTTTCCGCCAGAATCTAGAGCCCGAGGTCAACCCCGTACATGTCACGCCCCCCTGACACGCCCTCCCCAGGCATGTCACAGTGTGTGACCAACCTGAGATTTTTTCCTATAAATACAAGGCCACCCCTTGCATTCCAGAGGAGTTTGGGTTGAGAGGGGAGGTGTTGCCCTTTTGTTTACTTGTGTTTTTTCATGCTTTTTTTCCCCCTCTCTCTCTTTCTCATTTTATTTTTTCTTATCCCTTGTTTAGTTTAAGCTTTTGTAATAGCTTTGGTAATTGATTTAGTAGTTTAATGTAATGCTAGCATAGTTTCATTTCCATGTAATTGTAATTTTTTTTCAAGTGTAGCTCTTTTTCATTATCAATATAAAGTGCCCTTTCAATTTGTGTTCTTAATGTTCTTCTACTCATCCGTCCTCCTCCACTTCCCCATGATTAACTAATCCTCCTTATACTTGATCTTGATGATCCGAGGTTCGAGTTGATAAAGTTATGATGCTTTGAATTTACTTTTTCTTTTTAGGGTTTAGGCCTTCGAATTACTCTTGATTTTTCATGTTTGGAGATATATCATCGATATATAATTTCCATTTCTTTTTTCACTCTTAGATAACCGAGAGGCTCGTAGTTTTAAGGGAAAACTCAAGAGTAAAGAGAGTTGCATGCACCCCTTGAGAGAGGCAGATGTCCAAATCTCCCAGATTGGAGTGAAATCCAATAGTGGGGTTCACCTCGAAAAGCGAGCTTTAGGCCTCCGATTTGGACGAGGTTTTGGTCGGACATTCTTAAACTCAGTTGGGCACGACTTCGAGAAAAGCGCGTTCAATCTTTAGGAACCTCCATGGTCAAGGAACTTTACCCTATTAAGTTAGGTTTTTTATCGCATTTTAAGTTAACTCTTGCCGAGGTGATTCTCGATCGAGTGCTTTTCCATTTCATTGTTCCAACCCTTCGTTGTAATCGTTTTTATTAGCTCTCTATTTAACTCCAATTAGTTCTCATTTTAGTGTAATATTTCCTTTCTTAAGTGCATTTAGTTTTCCGTTTGCAAACTCGAAAGCCATCCTTCGATAAGATAGAAGTTTTCGTGTGAGTAGGTTTACTCAACAGTTCCCGTATTTCAATACGACACTTGTGTCCCCTAGCTACAGTTCGATCGGTATACTTGCCTTGTTGGATTGCTAGTTCGGCTCTCTTTTTCTCGACATCAAGTATTTGGCACTGTTGCCGGGGAGCAACTTTTGTTGATAATTTGAAAACACGAACCTATTACTTTTATCATTTCTCTTTCTCATCGTCTTTCTAAAAAATTTAAAAATCCAAAAATATTAACGCTCTTAATAGAAACCCGCTTCACAATTTTTCGACACAACCTAACTCTCTCGAAAAGGGCAAAGTGGCTTAAATACCACTATCTTGTCTAATACCTTAGGAACCCTTCATTGGGTAGCCCTTGGGAAGTTCGGGAGTTAAAAAATAAAAAAATCTATTTCAAAAAATTTTTCTTAGCTTCTCTTTTTGTAGTTTATTTATTTATCGTTCTTTAACTTCTCTTCTTCTAGTGCAAGACCCGCAGGAGTCTGTCGGTTATTTTGGATTTGGACAACGAAATTGAGCGTACTCTTCAGAGAAGATCGTGATTTCAAGGCCCTACTCCCCAAATACCGGTTGAGGATTCCGAGTCATTTTCCACTTTAAGAATGGAAGAACCCCACATTGAGGAAGTCGTACATATACCTATATCCTATTATGCATGATCGAATCTAGAGGGTACATAATCAAGCATCGTTCGCCCTGCAATAGCTAATAATAATTTCGAACTAAAGCCTACAATAATTCAACTTGTGCAGTAGTATGTGCAATATGACGAACTTTAAGATGAAGTTCCGAATGCACATATAACAAGCTTTCTTGAGATTTGTGACACCTTCAAGATAAATGGTGTCACAAATGATGCAATTAGGCTAAGATTATTTCCTTTCTCCCTAAGAACCAAAGCTAAACAATGGTTGATGACTCTGCTAAGAGGGAGCATCACCACTTGGGATCAATCAACTGAAAAATTTCTAACGAAGTATTTTCCGCCAGCTAAAACTGCAAAACTTAGGAATTATATTTCTGCATTTTGACAAATAGAATCAAAACCTTATATGAAACCTAGGAAAGATTTAAAGAATTGTTAAGATGATGCCCCCATCATGCGCTGCTTGTATGGTTACAAGTGCAGACATTTTATAATGGGCTAAATCAAAACACAAAGCAAATGATAGATGCAGCTTCCAGTGGTACTTTAAACCGCAAAACCCCTGAAGTAGCTCTTGAGCTTTTCGAGGACATGGACATGAAAACCTATCAGTGGAATGTGCCTAGGTCCTGCCCAAACAAACCTGCAGGTATATTTGAAGTGGACAACGTCTCTCATCTAATTCTGCAAGTGGAAGTTTTAAGTAAAAAAATTACGGAGATGACTGCTGCCTCCGCCCCTTAGGTTTGGGAATCGGTAACTCCTGCTCCCGAACAATTAGATTATGTTAATAATATGCCTAGAAATGCTTTTAATAATTTTTCTACTGCGAATTTTCATGCTCCTGGTTTTACTTTTCTGAATAGTTATAATCCTACTTTACGGAACCAACCGAATTTTTCGTGGAGTAATCTTTCGAACGCAATGTGCCCGCCACCACAAAATTATTTTCCTGCACAACCTCCACCTCATCAAAACTATCCAAAACCTACAATCTTGGAGGGGTTACTTCCTAAATATATAACCTCAAATGACGCTACTATAAGAACCTTAACCGGAAGCGTTAAAAATATAGAAAATCAAGTGGAACAACTCGCAAAAATTATTTCTTAGCGACCCGCAGGGTCTCTTCCTTCCAATACCGAGCCCAACCCTAGAGAGCAAGCGAAAGATATAACTATTCGGAGTGGGAAGCAAGTTACTGGTATGGTTAGCGAAGAGCCCGAGGCAAGCTCCCCTCCCGTTTAGAAAATTCCACAACCCGTTGAAAAAGAAGTTATCACTCTGCTCCTTATTTTAGAAAAAGATCTCGCTCCACCACTAATTTTTAAAAATGATCTAACTCCACCATACCCTTCCCAACTTAAAAAACAATGTCTAGATGATCAGTATAACCGCTTCTTAGAAATGTTTAAGCAAATCCTCATAAATCTGCCTTTCCATAAAGCTATCTCTCAGATGCCGAAGTACGCTAAGTTTCTTATGGACCTTTTGACTAAAAAGAAGAAGTTAGAGAACTTATCGTATGTCATGCTAAATGCCAAGTGCTCTGCGATCTCTACAAATAGCTTACCAAAGAAGATCAGTGATCCGGGTAGTTTTTCTATTCTGTGTGTCTTTGGTGTTCTTTTTGTCAAGCACGCATTTGCTAACTTAGGTGCGAGTATAACCTAAAGCCCATCTCATTATTTAAGAAGTTAGGAATTGGTAGCCTCAACCCCATGCGTATGAGTATCCAGCTCGCTGATAGATCTGTTAAGCACCCATTAGGAATAGTGGAGGATGTTCTTGTCAAAGTCGACAAATTAATCTTCCCGGTGGATTTCGTCATATTGGACATCGAAGAAGACGTCGAGGTTCCCCTGATCCTTGGCTGACCCTTCCTTGGCACCTCCCGAGCTATCATTGACGTAAGTAATAGTAAACTCTTCCATCGAGTAGGCGATGATGAAGGAACCTTCTCTATCACCCCTTTGATTAAAAATACCCTGGACAATGACGACTCTTGTTTCTTCTTAGATGCCTTAAGTGATGAATCTTCCTACTTCCCTTCTGATAGTGAAAATGAATTTTCTGATTTTTGTCCTCGCTCTACTCTTCCAATGGAATATCTGCAAGAAGCCTCCATGGCCACTATCCCAACCCCCTTTAATTTTCCACATAAAAAAGTCTACGAAGACATAGTTTTTGAAAAAGAAAGAATTTCTAAAACCTCGTATGATGAACCCCCTACCCTAGAATAAAACAAACTTCCTGAACATCTCAAGTATGTCTTCTTAAAAAAATTCCAAACTGCCAGTGGTAGTTTTGGCCTACTTATCTGAAGTGAAAAATGATAAACTCCTTCTCATTTTACGTCAGCATCGCCGAGCAATTGCCTGGAAGATATCTGATATCAAGGGCATAAGCCCATATTTATGCACTCACAAAATCTTAATGGAAGATAATTCACAAAACTCCATCCAACCCCAGTGCCGTATAAATCCAAACATGGAAGAAGTTTTAAAAGGCGAGGTGATGAAACTCTTAGACACAGGAATTATCTATCCAATATCCGATAGTAAGTGGGTTAGTCCTGTTCAGGTAGTGCCAAAAAATGGAGGGATAACTGTAGTTGTAAATGAAAATAATGATTTAATCCCGACACAGACGGTGACGGGGTGGCGAAGGTGTATTGACTATTATAAGTTAAACGATGCCACCCACAAGGACCACTTTCCCTTGTCGTTCATCGATCAAATCTTAGAGCGATTATCCAGCCATAGCTTTTAATGTTTTCTCGATGGTCTCTCGGGTTATTTTTTAATCCCCATCTCTCCCGAGGACCAGGAGAAAACTACGTTTACTTGTCCCTTCAACACCTTCGCCTACCGAATAATGCTGTTTGGATTGTGCAATGTGCCAGCTACATTCCAGCGATGTATGCTCGCTATCTTCGACAAGTACGTTGAAAGCATTATGGAGGTATTCATGGATGATTTTTCCGTGTTCGGCGATGCCTTTGATAGTTGCTTAGAAAATCAAAAAAAATTCTTTGAAAGATGCGAAGAAACTAACATTGCCCTAAATTGGGAAAAATGCCATTTTATGGTGAGGGAAGGATTAGTTTTGGGTCATAAGATTTCTGCGAGAGGAATTGAAGTAGATATTGCTAAAATAGAAGTTATCGAGAAGATTCCGCCGCCTACGAACGTTAAAGATATAAGAAATTTCCTAGGTCACGCTGGTTTCTACCGCCAGTTCATAAAAGACTTCTACAAAATCACCAAACCTCTTACTCAGCTCTTAGAAAAAGACGCCACATTTATTTTTGATGACATTTGTCTGTCTTCCTTTGAATTTATTAAAGAAAAGTTAATTAACGCCCCCATTATGATAGATCTGGTATGGGACCTTCCTTTTAAAATTATGTGGGATGCGAGTAGTTTCGCGGTGGGAGCCGTACTAGGACAACAAATTTCTAAAAACTTCCACCCCATCTATTATGCAAGTAAAACGCTTACATCGACACAAGAGAATTACATCACAACCGAGAAGGAGCTCCTAACTGTCGTGTTCACTTTTGATAAATTCTGCCCTTATATTACACTTTCAAAAATTATCATTTTTATGGACCACTCGGCCCTCAAATATCTTCTTGCTAAGACGGATGCCAAGCTGCGCCAGATTCGTTCGGTCTTACTCCTTAAGGAGTTTGACTTAGTGATCCGTGATAAGCGAGGGGCCGAGAATTTGGCCGCCGACAATCTCTCCCGATTAGATAATCCTTATATTGAAAATTTAGAAGAAAAATCTTTTAATGATTATTTTCCTGATGAAAAGCTGCTTTCAATAAACACTTCTCCTTCTCCTTGGTTTGCACACATAGCCAACTATTTAGTGGCTCGTGTGCTCCCAAAAGAGTTCTCCTCTCAACATAAGAAGAAATTCTTTTATGAGTTGAAGAACTATTTTTGGGAGGACCCACATCTTTTCAGAGTCTGTGCGGACCAAGTAATTAGGAGATGTGTCTCTTTTGAAGAAGGTTTAGATATTTTAAAACATTTGCACGATGGACCGATTGGTGGTCACTATCAAGCTGCTCACACCGCTGACAAGGTGCTTTGCGCGGGTTTTTACTGGCCTAGCCTGTTTAAAGACGCGCATGCCTTTGTGAGTAGGTGTGATAGTTGCCAACAGTTGGGCAATATTTCCAATAAAAATGAAATGCCGCAAAATTACTTCCTTCAGTGCGAAGTTTTCGACCTCTAGGGAATTGATTTTGTTGGCCCCCTTCCTTCTAGCTTCGGGAATAAGTATATTTTAGTTGCCGTAGATTATGTTTCTCGATGTGCTGAGTCCAAAACTCTTCTTATTAACGATGCCTGTGTCATAATTACTTTCTTAAAAAAAATTATTTTCTCGATTCAGAATGCCACGAGCCATCGTTAGCGATAGGGGTTCTCATTTTTGTAACACAGTTTTCTAAAATCCTTATTAAATATGGCGTTACACATAAGCTTTCAACTTCTTACCACCCCCAAACAAACGTACTAGTCGAAGTAGTGAACAAAGAGATTAAAAGAATATTAGAAAAAACTATTTCAACTTCTAGGAAAGACTGGATAGCCAAATTAGACGATGCTCTATGGGCCTACCAAACAGCGTACAAAAATGCCATCGGATGTACGCCGTATTGGTTGGTTTATAGAAAGTCGTGTCATTTACCCATAGAATTAGAACACCGCGCTTTTTGGGATTTGTGATTTTTAAATTTCAATCCCCACTCTGTCGGCGACCTTAGAAAATTTCAACTTAACGAACTCGACGAGTGGTTCTCTTACACATACGAAAACAACAAATTTTATAAAGAGCGGACGAAACATTTTCACGACAAGCACTTAAGGCACCCAAAACCCTTTAAGCTGGGCGACCAAGATTTCTTTATAATTCTCGTTTACGTTTATTTCCTGGAAAGTTAAAGTCGCGATGGTCCGGGCCATTTTCTGTTTTAGAAGTTTTTCCTTATGGTGCTGTTTTAATTTCACACCCTCAAAAGGGTGATTTAAAAGTAAATGGGCAGCATCTTAAACTCTATTTTTCTGGTGATTATGATGTCAGTCCAAACAATGTTAAGTTTCTTCTGCACGAACTATAACTAACTTAAGACTATTTGTTTTTGTTAAAACTTTATTTATTATTTTTGGACAATAATCTTTTGGACAATATTATTTTGTTGCGTCGAGCTCAAACGACGTTTTAAACAAAGGGTGCTATTGGGAGGCAACCCAAGTTATATTTTTATTTTCTTTATTTTACACTTTTTTACCCAGGATGACTCCGACAAGCTGAAGCTTCTGCGATCGCCTGCTCTAACGCCGTTGATTCCATCACGAATTCCAAAGAAGATATTTCATGAAGATCCAAACCCCAAGCATGGGGAGCAACATCACACAACTTTGGCGATGCATAAATCTGGGGAAGTACCTGCTTTTCAATTCTATACTTTCATTTCTGTTTTAAATTCTCTCTCTCTACCCTCCTTTCTCTATTGAGGACAGTGTCCATTTTAAGCTTGGGAGAGGATTTCCTCCTTTTTTTCTTTTTGTTTATATTTTTAAAATTTCAAAAAAAGATAATATCTTTAAAAATCCAAAAAAGTGAATATTTCAAAATCAAAAAAAGATTATTATGCTAATTTTGGTATTTCAATAGTACCTCTTATTTGTATTTTGTTTCTCCAAAAATCCCATATAAATAACTTAGCTAACTATAATTTTTCTAATCGGTCTTTTTAATTATGTTTCACAAGTAAAATATTGGTCATGCTGTGTGTAAATTCCCATTTCCAACTAGACCCCTAGGAGTGATTTTGTCCTGACTCGGTCAAAACAAGCCCTTAGAGAACCAAGAAGGACCAACTGAACCTAGGATTTTAGTTGAGTGTCACTTATTCTACAAATAGTAAAACCTAGAAACCCAAGAATTGGAGGGCCAAGTAAGTCCAACCTAAGTGGACCCTAGGGTAGGTCATAGGGTCAACCATAGGACCCATGTTGACCCCAGTCAACACTTTGACCTAATTAGCCAAAAATGACCCTAAGTCCTATTCCTTTGGTTGGGTCCACCCAAACTAACCCAATGCCACCCAATGGGTCAAAGACAACTCATACCCCATAGGGAGGAGAAAAATGGGTTTCATGCATGGATATTTGAGAATAAACTTAGGAGAGAGAATTTGAATAGAATAGGAGAGAGAAATGATATTTTGGAGTGATATTGAGTTTGGGCCCACTTATGTTCATGCCACCAGCCAACACATGGGCTGGCCGACCCCTTTAACTCATTTAGGGGGAGTGTGAGCAGTGGGGCCCACCACTGCATGCATGGGTGACAAGACCTAGGGAAAAACCGACCCTACCTAGCCCATATGGCTTCATACCCTCCTCCCCACTCATTCCCTCGGCCATGACCACCTTGGCCGGCCCCTATATCCCAATTAAGAGAAGCTTGACCCAGTGGAGCCCACCCATGCAGCTTGGTGATGCAACCAAGGCAAACCTGACCACTCCCCTTGATGGTATCGCCCCCCCCCCCCATTGATATCATCACCCCTCTTATTATCCCCTCCCACACGACCACTCTCAGCCTCCAATTCATTCTCATCCTTAGAGAGAGAGAGAGAGTCCTGGACCTGGAGCTAGAGCCGAAGAACCCAAGCGCCGCCACCGTCAAAATGGTTTCCCACCGCTCCACACGCATTCAAGCCTGAGTTCAGGTCCTCCCTCACCTCTTTCTTCATGCTTAGATCTTAGAAATGTTTAGGGTAGGGTTCCGGCTCGAATGAGCCCGAACCCAGTTTTCGATTTCTTCCATTAATGGCAGTTTTAATGGTCACGGGATGGTGGCACCGCCGCCTTCCGCCGCCTAGTCGCCGACAAAGACTCGCCCCCACCACCGTGAGGGTAGAGGAGAAGTTTGCCGGGGGTTGCGCCTACTGTAGCCGCCGGTTACCGCCCATGAAAACCACAAGGCGTTGGACTTAATACAGTTGATTTGGAGAAGATGACATGCAACCATCTGATTGCTTTAAGATGTGTGCCATGCAAGTTTATTATTTTTAATATATGAATAGTATACAATTTAGGGTAATTTTGACAGAGTTATTCATGTTGATGTTTAGGGCACTTCTGGACATTTTCATTAAAAGTGTTTAACATAAAAGTTATAGGTCTTTTAGTTACCTTTAATTTGATATGTTACACATTAATATTTGTTAAGTATACTACCCTATAGAGCCATTTTCCTAGGGCTGGTCCTATGGTAGGTTAGAAAATAAAAGGAGTGCCTTGACCAAACCCTAAGTCCAAATGGATTGAAATTTTGGGCATGTGGCTTAACTAGGCATACTTAGACCCTCCCCAAAAATGGGAATTTTTAGGGAAAGAAATTCTATAGTTTTAGTCAGAATTTGATAAATCAAATAATGTTGATTTTTTAAGCATACCAACTCTAATAGGTCCCAAATTTTTGTGGCCTGCCCTTAGGGCTATATTAGACCTATGGTAGAAAAAAATTAGTCAAATTAGACCTCTGAATGTTGAAATATCTCACATGCAAGATCTGAAAAGGTGAATTGCCTTGGGCTGCAAATAACAAAAATGCAGAAATTGGAAGAGATTCTTGGAGTAGTTCAACTCCAAAAGAGCCCAATTTTTGGTGGCATGTCCATGGGGACATTATAAAGGCTTGGTTAAATTTTTAGCCCATATGGACCACAGAAAGTTGGGTAAACCCCTTTGCATGTGCTGGCTTGTAAAGGGCTTGTTGTGCTTATAGCCAAAAAAGGAAATATTGAATGCACAGCCCTTTTGGACCACTGGATTAGTATTACCCTAAGTACCCCCCCCCCTTGGGTAAGATGGATGAATTAGGGTTGATTTACCCTTGGACCGAAGTTCAAACCCTAAGGAAGGACCTTTGGGAGTTGTGAAGGACATAGAGGCAAATGCCCATGTATGGCCTTGTAATTTAGTAGAAAGATAGCTTATGTATATTTAAGCCTCTGGTTGAAATGTTAGGGAATTTAGAAGTAGTTAAGTACCTCAAAAGTCAAACCCTAGCTTTAGGGTAGAAGCACTATTAGGTCAAAACAGTAACTTAACATCATCTAAAAATTGTGAAGATGGGGTAGAATGAATCTTAGGGTGAGTTGAACCCCTAGATATTTTTAGTGGAATTTTATAGATTATATTCATGGCAGTTCCTTTATTAAGTATCAAAGTGTTCAATTTAGTATTTGATTTAATTTGATCATTTGGTTTAAATGGAATCTAGTAAAATTTTGTTAGTAGAGGTTTTTGACCTAAATAGAGGTCTCTGAATTTTATTATAATTTTTAAAGGATTTTATATATTGCTTCCTTCACAAATTTTGTAAAGGCCATACTTGGTAAATTAATCATTTAAAAAATAATTTAACTTGTAAAAATGTGAACTTTGGCCACAGATAATTTTAGAATGATATCTATTGTTAGGAATTTTATTATGAATTTTTGAAGTATATTCATAGTACTTAATTTACAATTATGCCCTTTTTTAGATTTTTTTATTGAATTTATTTAGAATTAAATATTTTGTGAAAAGTCATGAAAGTTGGCCAGTGATTATTTTAGGACTGTAGTAGTGTAATATATTTAATTCAAATTATTTGGATGATAATTTCAAGTAGTTGATTTACAAAACTTGTAATATGGGAATTACTGCTAAAATAATTTTAGGACCCTTAAATGTTTGTAGAAAATGCCAAATTTGGAAATTATCACTTTTAGACATATGGAATATTATCATGAATTTATGAAACATTAATCATGTCTAAAATGTACACTTCATGATCAACTTGACAATGATTGGCTCTTTTAAGAAATTATTTAAATAGAAGATTAATTGAGGAAAATACAATATTCTTGAATTAAATCATTTATGTCATGATAGGACTCCAGTAAATAACCTAGGTCATTCGGATGAAAACTTGAAGGACATCCTATCAAGAACATCACTTAGTATAGGTTGGTCTGCAATTAGTAATTTGGGGCAAAGTTGTATTAGGATAAGGGTTGGAATAGTGTAGAGTTAGTCGTGTTGAATTGTTTGAATGAATGTAGATGACTCACCATAGAAAGTTCTAAGGAGTGGTGAGAATCGAGTTTGTGTGTGTTAGAAGGTGCGCGGGTTCGACGAAAGATCGTCGTTCCCGTGAGAGTGGAAGGTCAAAACTACCTTAGGTTTAGTTTAATGTAATATAAAAAGGGAATGGGTAAGGGAAAACAACAAATAATAATAAGTGCCTTGCGAAAGGGAACTTTGGTCTGTCATACCATCGCAGTTCCTAGTGCCTATTGAGAACCCTTCACGGGGTAAATCCGGAGGTTGTCCTTGGCTAACGTAAACCTTAAAGAGCAAATCGAAAGAGTATTTTAGTAAAAAGGGATTCACACTGCACACACTAGTTGGACAAGACTTGGAAATGGTTAAGTCGTCCCGAGGTGTTCAAAGGGGTGCCATCCCGTGGTATTCAAAGGGATGAGGTTTGGAATTTGAGCCGGACAGTTTAGTCCGGGGAGCTTCGTCTCGGTTTGAAGTTAACATGGACGGTTCAGTCCGGGAACTCGACTCGTTGTATACTATTTTGAGAATATTTCATGTGCATAAGAAATACCTAAGGTGGTGGGTCTTGGGTATGGGTTAGTCGTTGCACCGATGCCAATACGATGACTCGGCAAGTGTTGTTTAACACTTCGCCAAACATAAGTCTGGCGGTCCAGTCGGCAAGAGTACGCGGTAGTCCACTTTGTGCACCAAGCGTTGAGGCGTACGATAAGTCAGACCGCTAGTGCTATTACTGGTTTTGAGGTGGGCGAGGCCCAACCCACCGCTTCCGTCTGCCACTACGGAGGTATCCTGGGAGGTAACAGCTCCGAAAGGGGGAACTAAAGGTTTGTGGACACAAAGTTGGGTGGGTGAGTTGCACTGCTTGAACATAATGAACCCACCATATAGATGCATATCATAATCATTCATAATAACCTATGACACATAATGTATAAGTTTAATGGGACGCTTATACATTAGGACTTGCTAAAAAACCCCTTGGTCTATAAGCTTGTGTGGACAAGTTTATAAATTAAGGTCATTTCAATATATATATACTGCTTGTGATAACCGACACCCCAATGTATAAAGTGGTATGATACATTTTATATGATGGGAGCCTTGTAGAAGATCCCTTGGCTTATGTGTACTAACATAAGTGAACGATAAATTCTTCTTACTTTATCTATTATAACATATTATAAATTGCTAGCTTTGTCCCCCTGTCACCTGTTTGTTTTACTCTCCACCTTCACGTCCTTTCCTTTCTTCCTCCCCGCTTGGTGCCTAGGAGAATGGGGGAAGGGGTGGGGGATGATAGGACTTAGTCTTATAGACTAACGGTTTTCGAACCACATCATATTAGGGGATCGTAGAGCCCAGCATGGAGGAGCAGCCCAGGATACCGGTGCGATTGGAGAAAGGGCAGTCTAACTCAAGAGTACAGCCAGCTGAGACCGTGAGTCCCGACTTCTAGTAGTTATTTTATTTTGCTCCCGCATAAGAGACCAGTAGTGAGGATATTGATGTACCGGGCTTAAGCCCTTCATTTCTGTACTCTTTTACTATTCAATGGACACTCCCTTTGTTGAGATTTTATTATATGTGATTTGCTGTGGACTTTAATGTCTATACTCTTGTACTGCTACTTTTGTGATCAATAAGGCCGGCCAAATCGGCATTTTGTAGTGACGATCTTCCCGGGCGCAAAGGTGTCACCGCAAAGCGGCTGTTTTGGGCATAAGACCCCGGTTTTTATGAGTTGTTAAAAAGGGGGTCTTACAAACTGGTATCAGAGGCTAACCTCGATCCATCAAGTAGCTGTCCGCTAAAACCCTTGGCCTCCCCCGCACGAGTTTAGTTTGCGAACAAACTAAGCAGCGAAAGTAGTGGTGTGCCCATGCAGGGATCACATATATAATTATCCATTTTAGTTAAGGTTGAAAAATTCTGATGATAAATTTTATGGCACAGCTTCCAGCACTGCCTACACCACCGGGTGGAATCCCACAGATTCCGAAAGTTGCACCACCGCCGCCGGTTCCCACTCAGTTCCTACAGTCTGACATGGGATAGACTCTGACGGCTATCTTGGAAGCCTTCAGGAACCAACAGGCCCCGGCTTAGCAGCCTATCCCGAGAGCCAACTGGCTCATCATCTTTCGAGGACTCACTCCCCTGTCCTACTTGGGGATAGAGGCGGTTGTTCGGACAGAGGAGTGGCTGGACATCATGGAGGAGATGCTGACAGGGATACGGAGCCCTTGGGTGGAAAGGGTGCCACTGGTTGTTTCCTGCTTGGAGTCCCATGCCAAACGGTGGTGGAAGACAATTCTGGAGACTACCTTTACTGGTAGGGAGGCGGCCGAGGTGACGTGGGAGGAGTTCAGGCCCATGCTGTTGGAGCTCTTTGTTCCGCATTCGGCCCGAGACGAGCTGGAGGACCTCTTCTTGCCGTTGAAGCAAGGTGCTAGGACGGTGGTGAAGTACAATCGAGAGTTAAACCATCTGGCCCGTTTTGCAGACTCTTACCAGCTAGATGAGGCAGCGTACACCAAGAGGTTCTACAAAGGTTTACGGGAAGACAGGAGGGATGCCCTTCTTTTTGTTTTGGACGGGCCTATCACTCGTATTTTGGAGATGGAAAAAAAGGTTAGAGGCAGATTGGCTCACCACCAGAGGCCGGAAGTGGCCAATGGAGGATCAAAGCCGGGGAGCCCGGAATGATCAGCGGCGAGGTCGTGCGCCATAGGTACAAAAGGTGGAGGATCAGCCTCGACAGGAGGTGAGGCAGGAGCTGGGGGAGCAGGTGACACTTGCCCCTCTGCCAATTCAGATGCGAGATGTGTAGAGACCGGGAGGTTGGGCGAACACTCCGCCGGAATGTTACCACTTTCATCAGGTGGGGCACATCAAGAGAAACTGTCCCATGAGAGGGATGCCTCCACCAGCACCGCAGATTGCCCCACCGGCTCAGCATTATGGAGTCCGAGGACGTGGCCAAAGATGCGGATATCAGGGTAGAGACCGCAGGCCGGAAGGACAGCAAATTTATGCATTGGACCTGGCTCAACTCAGGAACCCGGAGCAAGTGATCACAGGTACGACCAAAAAGTTTTCTTTTTTTACTTAAGTTCTTTTCTTTCCTAGAAAGTAGTTTCATGAACTTGAATTATTAAGACTAGGCAGGAAAACCAGAAATAGAACTCTAAGTAAATTTACAATCTCAGGCATCATCTTCATTTGCGGCAAGCCCGCACACACTCTCTTCGACTCGGGTGCTTCGCACACGTTTGTGTTGGAGACCTTTATCCAAGGGTTAGGAGGCGTGGAGAGGATCCCAAGCAAGAAGTTATGGATACGGCTACCCGAAGGGTCAGATCTGTTCATATCATCCCATTGCGATCTGGAGGCATTGATAGGCGGAAAACCCTTCGAAGCTCCAGCGACAATTCTGTTGCTGCCTGATTATGATCTGATTCAGGGTATGACATGGATCCATTGAAAACATGCCAAGATTGACTGCTTGGCCAAGAGGATTACCCTAAGATATGGGGACTCTTTCGTCGCGATGGAAGGTATTAGACCCGCCTCCCTTATATTCTTATCATCTATTCTAGCCGTCAAGGCCCATATGCAGGGTGACGAGATTTATCAGATTCACTTCGAGATGGCGGAGTTCAAGGGATCTATATCCGACGTTCCCGTGGTGCGAGATTTTGTGGACGTCTTCCGGAGAAACTACCATAGCTACCCCCGCATAGAGAGCAGGACTTCCAGATATTGCTTATGCCAGGGGCTAAACCGGCATCCAGAGCTCCCTACCGTATGGCCCTAAGGGAGCTGACAGAGTTCCGGAATCAGCTGCAAGAGTTGGTGGAAGCCGGGTTTGTCCGGCAAAGCTCTTCTCCATGGGGATCCCTAGTGTTGTTCGTCAAAAAGAAAGACAGAACACTCAGGTTGTGTATCGATTACCGGGCATTGAACCGGCTAACAGTCAGGAATACCTATCCTCTGCCAAGGATAGACGAGTTGTTCGACTAGCTGGAGGGAGCCCACTTCTTATCGAAGTTGGACTTGAGATCGGGCTATTATCAGTTGCAGATTCGAGAGGAGGATATACAGAAGCCTGTTTTTAGTAGCAGGTATGGACACTACGAGTTTACCGTGATGCCGTTCGGGCTCATGAATGCACCGTCAGCTTTCATGACTCTCATTAACCGGGACTTCAAAATATATCTAGATGTGTTTGTCATCGTTTTCATCGATGACATCCTCATTTACTCGAGGACCGAGGAGGAGCACACGAGGCATCTGACGCCTACCATGGAGAAGCTATAGGAAATTCATTTATATGCCAAATTTAGCAAATGCAAATTCTGGCTGAAGGAGGTGGCCTTCCTCGGACACGTTATTAGTGGAGCAGGGTTGGCAGTAGATCCGGCCAAGATTCAGGCAGTCCGAGATTGGCCACAGTTGAAGACAGCTACGAACGTACGGAGCTTCATAGGACTTGCCGGCTACTACCAGAAGTTCGTAGAGGGTTTTTCTAGACTTGGCCTCCCACTTACCTCTCTGACGAGGAAGGAGATACCATTTTTCTAGACACCACAGTGCGAGACGGCGTTCCAGGAGCTGAAAAGTCGACTCACTTCGGCCCCGATATTTGCCCTCCCTTAGGGGAGAGAAGGATTTCAGGTTTATGCGGATGCCTCCTACCAGGGCATGGGAGCAGTTTTAATGCGGAAAGGACATGTGATCGCTTATGCCTCCCGCCAACTAAAGAAACAAGAGCAGAACTACCCGGTTCACGATTCTGAGATGGGAACGGTTATATTTGCATTGAAGGTCTGGCGACACTACCTCTTTGGTGTCCACTACGACATATTTTCAAATCATAAAAATCTGAAATATGTGGATATGCAAGAAGGAACTGAATATCCGGCAACACAGATGGGTGGAGTTTCAAGCGGACTATCAGTATGAGATGCACTACCATCCGGGTAAGGCAAACGTGGTGGCTGATGCACTGAGCCAGAGAGCTGCCACTTCTGTATCAAGGCCCCAGCTTATGTCCATGGAGCTACTATAGAGTTTTGAAGAGATGCATATCACTCTGGTATCATCTGATGACCCTGAGCTGTACGAGGAGTACTTGGCCGCTATGAGCACCATCTATGATATACATGACAGAGTCAGAGACTGGCAGAGGCAGGATTCAAAGCTAGAGCCGATTTTCTGGGCCTTAGAGGCAGGATCAACTGGGGACTACACGATACGAGATGATCTGATATGTTTCATAGGTCGGACTTACATACCGGATGGAGGCCAAATTCTGGAGGACATCATGGCCGAGGTTCATCATAGTAGATATTCTATACATCCTGGGATCACTAAGATGACGGTGGATTTGAAGAAGACTCTATACGTGCCAGGCATGAAGAAGGACATCACCTACTTCGTGACCCACTATGAGGTGTTCCAGTTAGTGAAGGCAGAGTGCAGACATCCCGCTGGTTTATTGCAGCCACTCCCGGTGCCGGAGTGGAAATTTGAGGATATCGCGATTGACTTCATCCATGGCCTCCCTCGATCATGGGCGGGAAACGATTCTATCTGGGTAATCGTTGACCGACTGACGAAGGTGGCTAGGTTCATCCCGATCAAGAAGGAGGATGATATCAGAGTACTGGCATGGAGGTTCATAGAGCATTTTGTTCGATATCATGGGGTGCTCAAGATGATCGTGTCAGATCGAGATGGAGGATTCACGTCCAGGGAGTGGAGGTAAGTACAAACATACTTGGGTACTCGATTGGCTTTCAGTATGGCCTTCCACCGCCAGACAGATGGGCAGACATAGCGCACCAACCGGATTCTGGAGGACCTGGTGAGACTGTGTATTGTGGACCGTTGGGAGCCCTGGGAGAGGATGTTACCCCTAGTGGAGTTTTCGTACAATAACAGTCATCAGTCCAGCATATGGATGGCTCCGTATGAGGCGATGTATGTGTGCGGAAGTGTAGGAATCCGTTGTCTTGGATACAAGACGAGGATCCGAAGACTGTGGGCATGGACTTTATTGAGGATACTGAGGCACAGGTACGGCTGATATGGGATAGAATGCTGGAGGCGCAGAGGAGGAAGGTGAAATATTATGATGCTCGGCATCGTCTGGTGGAGTTTCAGGTAAAGTATCGGGTGTTCTTGAATATCCGGCCGATGCATGGGGTTTCACGAGTATGTGGTCAGCGGAAGAAGCTTAGCCCGAGGTACATGGGGCCGTTCAGGATCCTGGAGCGGATCGGTCCCCTAGCTTACCGGCTGGAGCTGCCACCGGAGCTGGTCGGCTTGCACGACATCTTTCACGTGCCTTCACTCAGGAGGGCTCTACCATGCCCGGAGTTACATATTACGACCACTGATGAGACGATAACTTAAGATCGATCTGTACATTTGGAGCTGATACGGATCGACGACTAGGGGATACGACTCTTGCGCCGCAAGAAGATCCCGCTAGTCAAGGTCTTGCGGAGGAACCACGGACGAGAGGAGCATACTTGGGAGCCACATGACCTGATGCAGGAAAGATATCTAGAGCTATTTAGTAAGGTATACCTCGCAACTCCTCAATTGGTCTAAGCGTTCTTCCTAATTACTTTTACTAGTAGAATCATCTAAAAAGATAGAGACTAATTGTAACATCCCATTTCCAACTAGACCCCTGAGAGTTGTTTTGTCATAACAGAACCCTAGGAAACCAAGGAATTGAAGTTTATCGACCAAGATTTCGAATCAAGGGGTGGTCACTCCCGTGACCGACTCGTCATGCCCGTGACCTAGGGCGTGACCCCTTTGACGATCGTCGACCCCAGAAAGACGATCAGCGAGCTCAGAAATTTCAACATGGGCCTGACACGCTCGTGATCGATCCGTCACGCCCATGACCTTGGAATGGCGTTGAGTGAGCTAAGCTCACTCAACGCCGTAGTCTGGATAGCGTTGAGTGAGCTTATCTCACTCAAAGCCATAAGCTAGACGGCGTTGAGTGCACAGACTCCACTCAACACCATCTGGTGTCGTCCAGTTGGCGTTGAGTGAGCTTAGCTCAGTCAATGCCATAGACTGGATGGCGTGAAGTGAGCTTAGCTCACTCAACACCGTAATCTGTCAGGCGGGAAGGCGTTGAGAGCGTTGAGTGCACTCAACGCCATAAGTGGAACGGCGTTGAGTGCACTGAGTGCACTCAACGCCATTTGGTGTTGTCTGGATGGCGTTGAGTGAGCAGAGCTCACTCAACGCCATAATATGGACGGCATTGAGTGAGCTAAGCTCACTCAACGCCATCGTTTAAAAAGGACATATTCTTGATGGTGTTGAGTGAGCAGAGCTCACTCAACGCCATACTCCGGATGGCGTTGAGTGAGCTAAGCTCACTCAACGCCATAGTCTGGATGGCGTTGAGTGAGCAGAGCTCACTCAACGCCGTATCTGGGATGGCGTTGAGTGAGAAGAGCTCACTCAACGCCGTATCAAGGATGGCGTTGAGTGAGCAGAGCTCACTCAACGCCATTGTACTTAGAATTTTTCTGGCATTTTTTTTTCTGGCTGTGTGCTGGTTAAGCTTAACCGGGCCGGTCTAAATGGTGGGCGCAAATGCATTATTAAGCCGTTTCTTTTAATAAGACACAATTAAGCCTTATTTTAAAGAAGGTTGATCGGTCAAGTGAAGCTGTGCCACGTGGACCGACAGCTTTGCAAAAAGAGCAGTTACGGCCATGGCTGAGCCCCGGCCTTCATGGCAATCAATGGCATTTGATGCCGTTGTCCTTCCCTGTCCCCTTTTATGGCTGGATCCAACTCCTCTAGGGAAGAGTAGGAGTTTCCAGCCATTAGCTTGCTGTCACAGAGCCGTTTCAGCCCCCGCCACCATGGCCGACCCAAGGTTTTAATGGACCATTAATGGCCACCAGCTATTGGCGTTCCCCCTCCTTAACCGAGCTTTTAAACACCCTCAGAGGCCCAAGAGGAAGTTTTCCCAGCCTTTACATGAAGTTTTTGAGCCTCCCACTGTACGATTGAGAATTTCGGCGACGCCACCACCGCACCAATGGCATCCCGACGGTCTGCACGCCTCCAGCCGACGAACAAGGTCCTCCCCTCCTCACTCTCTATAGGTAGATCTTAGCTTTGCTTAGGATTAATATTTGGGATCAATTGAGCCTGATCGGAAGAGCTTCTCTTTCCGATTTTTCCGCAAAAATGAAGTCTCGGGCTCACCGAAAAAGCCCCTCTGGCGGCTGCGCCACCGCCCGGCGATGGCCACCACCTTAACGGAGGTGGTGGTGGCGTTTGCCGGCCAGGGAGGCAGTTTGATGGCCAGTAGCTGTGCTTGGAAGTGGTTCCAGGTCGGGCAAATCGTGGCCTTTGGCTGAAGGAAGAAGAAAATGCCAGGTCCCTTAGATCTTGCTTCAAGATCTGTACTGTTTAAATTAAGTTTTTCTTTTATGTGAATTTCTATTCTAGAATATCAGTCACTTTAGAAAATTTAGGAAAAATACTTAGAGGCTTTATATGAAGAAATTGTTAACATATAATTTGTAGACCTAGGGGTCTTCTATATTTTAAAATTTATTGGGTCAATTTGGTCAACTGGTTTGACCAGGGAACCTCTTTTGGTGGGATCTAGACCTAGATCTAGGCAGAGACTAATAGGTGTGCCCACCCTTCATCCATTGACTAAATGATCTGAAATTTTGGCAGGGAGCCTACCCTTGCTATACCTAGGGCCTGTCCAAAAATGGGAATTTTTGGGGAATGTTTTTCTAATGTTTTTTGAAAAATTTAATAATCTTAGGGAAAATTAATTAGTTTTCTAATGACTTCCAAACCCTCCCAAATCATGGTGAGTGGTCCCTGGGTTTATCATAAGGTTTTGTATAATTTTTTCATCTCATTATGAGATGTTTTAGATTGGAAATAGACAAACCTAATCTATGCCCTATTAAGGGGTTTTTAGGTTAAAAGTGCACTTTGAGACTTGAATGGTCAGATCACCTCAACAGAGGATGAGATTTTGACCACTGACTTAGAATGCTCTCTAGCACCCCCTCATGGAGTTTGAGGTGGATTGGGGTAGATTTTCCCTAAGATCCAAGGCCAAACCCTAAGGATAGCTCTTGGTGGGTTGTGAAGGTCATGGGGTGAAATGACCTTGGAATGACTTGAAATTTGGTGGAGAGGACTATAGGGCCATTATAGTTCTCTGGACAAAATCTTAGGGGATTTGGAGATAGTTAGGCCACCTAAAATCCTAACCCTTGTTTAGGGCACTAATCTTAATTTGAAATATTATGCTGACAGAACTATAAATTAAATAAAATTTGGGCAGGGTGATTTTCTGGTCTAAATGGCCATAATATAATTTTGTTGAGATTTTTGGTTAATTTATAAAGTACTTCATTCACAACTATAGTTGTGCCCTAGATATTTATTTGATGATACTGGAATTTCATTCACTAGAAAGTTATGAAATCTTGGATTAGGCCATCTTATAGCATGTTATACCTTCTGTATTTTCTTGGAGTTTTATTCTGATTATTTTGGGTACTTGCTTCTTTAACTTACCATTGGGGATATGTAGTCAAAAATGCAAATAATGCCCAATTATTATTTGGAAAATTATGAAATTTGGTCAGTGTGTGTTTCAAACCATGATAGTCACCCTGT